>OU611884.1:22500-2522500 GCA_914767815.1 Eupsilia transversa
TTCCTGGTGACGCATTTTCACGCGGTTTTCAGCTATTTAATTTTCAATAGGCTCCGTCCTACTTTTTGACGAAGAAAAATTGACAATTTTCACGAAAAACATTTTTCTTCTATAGACTTAGAACAAAAATTCTCAAAATTTTTCTTTATTAATTTTTATTTCAAAACCTATCTTCAAAATTATATTTGTTTTAGTTTCAATAGATACTTACCTGCCTTACCTGTATTCCTGTGCGCGTTCCGCGAACTCGAGTCCCGTTTGGTAGTCGTAATTCCTGGTTTTTACTCATTTTTGGTCAAAAACACCCGTTTTTTCCACGAAAAACCCTACATTTTGTTCCATTTAAATTCCAATAACACCGTAGGTCGCTAGCCCGCGCGGAGACGCGTCTTTTGACACCTCGCACGTGCGCCTAGCGCATATAGAACCGCGAAAAATTTAAAACATCATTTCAAAAACTATAAATATATTGGGTTCCTTACCTAAAGAATTCCACCTTAGGGATACAACATTTTGATAAAATCGTTATAACTTTGCTTCCTGGTGACGCATTTTCACGCGGTTTTCAGCTATTTAATTTTCAATAGGCTCCGTCCTACTTTTTGACGAAGAAAAATTGACAATTTTCACGAAAAACATTTTTCTTCTATAGACTTAGAACAAAAATTCTCAAAATTTTTCTTTATTAATTTTTATTTCAAAACCTATCTTCAAAATTATATTTGTTTTAGTTTCAATAGATACTTACCTGCCTTACCTGTATTCCTGTGCGCGTTCCGCGAACTCGAGTCCCGTTTGGTAGTCGTAATTCCTGGTTTTTACTCATTTTTGGTCAAAAACACCCGTTTTTTCCACGAAAAACCCTACATTTTGTTCCATTTAAATTCCAATAACACCGTAGGTCGCTAGCCCGCGCGGAGACGCGTCTTTTGACACCTCGCACGTGCGCCTAGCGCATATAGAACCGCGAAAAATTTAAAACATCATTTCAAAAACTATAAATATATTGGGTTCCTTACCTAAAGAATTCCACCTTAGGGATACAACATTTTGATAAAATCGTTATAACTTTGCTTCCTGGTGACGCATTTTCACGCGGTTTTCAGCTATTTAATTTTCAATAGGCTCCGTCCTACTTTTTGACGAAGAAAAATTGACAATTTTCACGAAAAACATTTTTCTTCTATAGACTTAGAACAAAAATTCTCAAAATTTTTCTTTATTAATTTTTATTTCAAAACCTATCTTCAAAATTATATTTGTTTTAGTTTCAATAGATACTTACCTGCCTTACCTGTATTCCTGTGCGCGTTCCGCGAACTCGAGTCCCGTTTGGTAGTCGTAATTCCTGGTTTTTACTCATTTTTGGTCAAAAACACCCGTTTTTTCCACGAAAAACCCTACATTTTGTTCCATTTAAATTCCAATAACACCGTAGGTCGCTAGCCCGCGCGGAGACGCGTCTTTTGACACCTCGCACGTGCGCCTAGCGCATATAGAACCGCGAAAAATTTAAAACATCATTTCAAAAACTATAAATATATTGGGTTCCTTACCTAAAGAATTCCACCTTAGGGATACAACATTTTGATAAAATCGTTATAACTTTGCTTCCTGGTGACGCATTTTCACGCGGTTTTCAGCTATTTAATTTTCAATAGGCTCCGTCCTACTTTTTGACGAAGAAAAATTGACAATTTTCACGAAAAACATTTTTCTTCTATAGACTTAGAACAAAAATTCTCAAAATTTTTCTTTATTAATTTTTATTTCAAAACCTATCTTCAAAATTATATTTGTTTTAGTTTCAATAGATACTTACCTGCCTTACCTGTATTCCTGTGCGCGTTCCGCGAACTCGAGTCCCGTTTGGTAGTCGTAATTCCTGGTTTTTACTCATTTTTGGTCAAAAACACCCGTTTTTCCACGAAAAACCCTACATTTTGTTCCATTTAAATTCCAATAACACCGTAGGTCGCTAGCCCGCGCGGAGACGCGTCTTTTGACACCTCGCACGTGCGCCTAGCGCATATAGAACCGCGAAAAATTTAAAACATCATTTCAAAAACTATAAATATATTGGGTTCCTTACCTAAAGAATTCCACCTTAGGGATACAACATTTTGATAAAATCGTTATAACTTTGCTTCCTGGTGACGCATTTTCACGCGGTTTTCAGCTATTTAATTTTCAATAGGCTCCGTCCTACTTTTTGACGAAGAAAAATTGACAATTTTCACGAAAAACATTTTTCTTCTATAGACTTAGAACAAAAATTCTCAAAATTTTTCTTTATTAATTTTTATTTCAAAACCTATCTTCAAAATTATATTTGTTTTAGTTTCAATAGATACTTACCTGCCTTACCTGTATTCCTGTGCGCGTTCCGCGAACTCGAGTCCCGTTTGGTAGTCGTAATTCCTGGTTTTTACTCATTTTTGGTCAAAAACACCCGTTTTTCCACGAAAAACCCTACATTTTGTTCCATTTAAATTCCAATAACACCGTAGGTCGCTAGCCCGCGCGGAGACGCGTCTTTTGACACCTCGCACGTGCGCCTAGCGCATATAGAACCGCGAAAAATTTAAAACATCATTTCAAAAACTATAAATATATTGGGTTCCTTACCTAAAGAATTCCACCTTAGGGATACAACATTTTGATAAAATCGTTATAACTTTGCTTCCTGGTGACGCATTTTCACGCGGTTTTCAGCTATTTAATTTTCAATAGGCTCCGTCCTACTTTTTGACGAAGAAAAATTGACAATTTTCACGAAAAACATTTTTCTTCTATAGACTTAGAACAAAAATTCTCAAAATTTTTCTTTATTAATTTTTATTTCAAAACCTATCTTCAAAATTATATTTGTTTTAGTTTCAATAGATACTTACCTGCCTTACCTGTATTCCTGTGCGCGTTCCGCGAACTCGAGTCCCGTTTGGTAGTCGTAATTCCTGGTTTTTACTCATTTTTGGTCAAAAACACCCGTTTTTTCCACGAAAAACCCTACATTTTGTTCCATTTAAATTCCAATAACACCGTAGGTCGCTAGCCCGCGCGGAGACGCGTCTTTTGACACCTCGCACGTGCGCCTAGCGCATATAGAACCGCGAAAAATTTAAAACATCATTTCAAAAACTATAAATATATTGGGTTCCTTACCTAAAGAATTCCACCTTAGGGATACAACATTTTGATAAAATCGTTATAACTTTGCTTCCTGGTGACGCATTTTCACGCGGTTTTCAGCTATTTAATTTTCAATAGGCTCCGTCCTACTTTTTGACGAAGAAAAATTGACAATTTTCACGAAAAACATTTTTCTTCTATAGACTTAGAACAAAAATTCTCAAAATTTTTCTTTATTAATTTTTATTTCAAAACCTATCTTCAAAATTATATTTGTTTTAGTTTCAATAGATACTTACCTGCCTTACCTGTATTCCTGTGCGCGTTCCGCGAACTCGAGTCCCGTTTGGTAGTCGTAATTCCTGGTTTTTACTCATTTTTGGTCAAAAACACCCGTTTTTCCACGAAAAACCCTACATTTTGTTCCATTTAAATTCCAATAACACCGTAGGTCGCTAGCCCGCGCGGAGACGCGTCTTTTGACACCTCGCACGTGCGCCTAGCGCATATAGAACCGCGAAAAATTTAAAACATCATTTCAAAAACTATAAATATATTGGGTTCCTTACCTAAAGAATTCCACCTTAGGGATACAACATTTTGATAAAATCGTTATAACTTTGCTTCCTGGTGACGCATTTTCACGCGGTTTTCAGCTATTTAATTTTCAATAGGCTCCGTCCTACTTTTTGACGAAGAAAAATTGACAATTTTCACGAAAAACATTTTTCTTCTATAGACTTAGAACAAAAATTCTCAAAATTTTTCTTTATTAATTTTTATTTCAAAACCTATCTTCAAAATTATATTTGTTTTAGTTTCAATAGATACTTACCTGCCTTACCTGTATTCCTGTGCGCGTTCCGCGAACTCGAGTCCCGTTTGGTAGTCGTAATTCCTGGTTTTTACTCATTTTTGGTCAAAAACACCCGTTTTTTCCACGAAAAACCCTACATTTTGTTCCATTTAAATTCCAATAACACCGTAGGTCGCTAGCCCGCGCGGAGACGCGTCTTTTGACACCTCGCACGTGCGCCTAGCGCATATAGAACCGCGAAAAATTTAAAACATCATTTCAAAAACTATAAATATATTGGGTTCCTTACCTAAAGAATTCCACCTTAGGGATACAACATTTTGATAAAATCGTTATAACTTTGCTTCCTGGTGACGCATTTTCACGCGGTTTTCAGCTATTTAATTTTCAATAGGCTCCGTCCTACTTTTTGACGAAGAAAAATTGACAATTTTCACGAAAAACATTTTTCTTCTATAGACTTAGAACAAAAATTCTCAAAATTTTTCTTTATTAATTTTTATTTCAAAACCTATCTTCAAAATTATATTTGTTTTAGTTTCAATAGATACTTACCTGCCTTACCTGTATTCCTGTGCGCGTTCCGCGAACTCGAGTCCCGTTTGGTAGTCGTAATTCCTGGTTTTTACTCATTTTTGGTCAAAAACACCCGTTTTTTCCACGAAAAACCCTACATTTTGTTCCATTTAAATTCCAATAACACCGTAGGTCGCTAGCCCGCGCGGAGACGCGTCTTTTGACACCTCGCACGTGCGCCTAGCGCATATAGAACCGCGAAAAATTTAAAACATCATTTCAAAAACTATAAATATATTGGGTTCCTTACCTAAAGAATTCCACCTTAGGGATACAACATTTTGATAAAATCGTTATAACTTTGCTTCCTGGTGACGCATTTTCACGCGGTTTTCAGCTATTTAATTTTCAATAGGCTCCGTCCTACTTTTTGACGAAGAAAAATTGACAATTTTCACGAAAAACATTTTTCTTCTATAGACTTAGAACAAAAATTCTCAAAATTTTTCTTTATTAATTTTTATTTCAAAACCTATCTTCAAAATTATATTTGTTTTAGTTTCAATAGATACTTACCTGCCTTACCTGTATTCCTGTGCGCGTTCCGCGAACTCGAGTCCCGTTTGGTAGTCGTAATTCCTGGTTTTTACTCATTTTTGGTCAAAAACACCCGTTTTTTCCACGAAAAACCCTACATTTTGTTCCATTTAAATTCCAATAACACCGTAGGTCGCTAGCCCGCGCGGAGACGCGTCTTTTGACACCTCGCACGTGCGCCTAGCGCATATAGAACCGCGAAAAATTTAAAACATCATTTCAAAAACTATAAATATATTGGGTTCCTTACCTAAAGAATTCCACCTTAGGGATACAACATTTTGATAAAATCGTTATAACTTTGCTTCCTGGTGACGCATTTTCACGCGGTTTTCAGCTATTTAATTTTCAATAGGCTCCGTCCTACTTTTTGACGAAGAAAAATTGACAATTTTCACGAAAAACATTTTTCTTCTATAGACTTAGAACAAAAATTCTCAAAATTTTTCTTTATTAATTTTTATTTCAAAACCTATCTTCAAAATTATATTTGTTTTAGTTTCAATAGATACTTACCTGCCTTACCTGTATTCCTGTGCGCGTTCCGCGAACTCGAGTCCCGTTTGGTAGTCGTAATTCCTGGTTTTTACTCATTTTTGGTCAAAAACACCCGTTTTTCCACGAAAAACCCTACATTTTGTTCCATTTAAATTCCAATAACACCGTAGGTCGCTAGCCCGCGCGGAGACGCGTCTTTTGACACCTCGCACGTGCGCCTAGCGCATATAGAACCGCGAAAAATTTAAAACATCATTTCAAAAACTATAAATATATTGGGTTCCTTACCTAAAGAATTCCACCTTAGGGATACAACATTTTGATAAAATCGTTATAACTTTGCTTCCTGGTGACGCATTTTCACGCGGTTTTCAGCTATTTAATTTTCAATAGGCTCCGTCCTACTTTTTGACGAAGAAAAATTGACAATTTTCACGAAAAACATTTTTCTTCTATAGACTTAGAACAAAAATTCTCAAAATTTTTCTTTATTAATTTTTATTTCAAAACCTATCTTCAAAATTATATTTGTTTTAGTTTCAATAGATACTTACCTGCCTTACCTGTATTCCTGTGCGCGTTCCGCGAACTCGAGTCCCGTTTGGTAGTCGTAATTCCTGGTTTTTACTCATTTTTGGTCAAAAACACCCGTTTTTCCACGAAAAACCCTACATTTTGTTCCATTTAAATTCCAATAACACCGTAGGTCGCTAGCCCGCGCGGAGACGCGTCTTTTGACACCTCGCACGTGCGCCTAGCGCATATAGAACCGCGAAAAATTTAAAACATCATTTCAAAAACTATAAATATATTGGGTTCCTTACCTAAAGAATTCCACCTTAGGGATACAACATTTTGATAAAATCGTTATAACTTTGCTTCCTGGTGACGCATTTTCACGCGGTTTTCAGCTATTTAATTTTCAATAGGCTCCGTCCTACTTTTTGACGAAGAAAAATTGACAATTTTCACGAAAAACATTTTTCTTCTATAGACTTAGAACAAAAATTCTCAAAATTTTTCTTTATTAATTTTTATTTCAAAACCTATCTTCAAAATTATATTTGTTTTAGTTTCAATAGATACTTACCTGCCTTACCTGTATTCCTGTGCGCGTTCCGCGAACTCGAGTCCCGTTTGGTAGTCGTAATTCCTGGTTTTTACTCATTTTTGGTCAAAAACACCCGTTTTTTCCACGAAAAACCCTACATTTTGTTCCATTTAAATTCCAATAACACCGTAGGTCGCTAGCCCGCGCGGAGACGCGTCTTTTGACACCTCGCACGTGCGCCTAGCGCATATAGAACCGCGAAAAATTTAAAACATCATTTCAAAAACTATAAATATATTGGGTTCCTTACCTAAAGAATTCCACCTTAGGGATACAACATTTTGATAAAATCGTTATAACTTTGCTTCCTGGTGACGCATTTTCACGCGGTTTTCAGCTATTTAATTTTCAATAGGCTCCGTCCTACTTTTTGACGAAGAAAAATTGACAATTTTCACGAAAAACATTTTTCTTCTATAGACTTAGAACAAAAATTCTCAAAATTTTTCTTTATTAATTTTTATTTCAAAACCTATCTTCAAAATTATATTTGTTTTAGTTTCAATAGATACTTACCTGCCTTACCTGTATTCCTGTGCGCGTTCCGCGAACTCGAGTCCCGTTTGGTAGTCGTAATTCCTGGTTTTTACTCATTTTTGGTCAAAAACACCCGTTTTTCCACGAAAAACCCTACATTTTGTTCCATTTAAATTCCAATAACACCGTAGGTCGCTAGCCCGCGCGGAGACGCGTCTTTTGACACCTCGCACGTGCGCCTAGCGCATATAGAACCGTTGGTAGTCGTAATTCCTGGTTTTTACTCATTTTTGGTCAAAAACACCCGTTTTTCCACGAAAAACCCTACATTTTGTTCCATTTAAATTCCAATAACACCGTAGGTCGCTAGCCCGCGCGGAGACGCGTCTTTTGACACCTCGCACGTGCGCCTAGCGCATATAGAACCGCGAAAAATTGCCCGCCCACCCACCCTTTAGTGACTAGCCAAGTAAACTTCTTTGTTTTTGGCAAAATATTAATTTTGGTTTTTAGCTCTTCCAGCTATAAATTTACCCTTTGGTTACCTATATTAGGGTAATTGACAGTTTTAAAGGCCTTTTAGCGTCTCCTGAAGGCATTTTTATATATTATTTTTTAGTTGACCGAGTCCTTGCTATAGGGCTCGTTATTTTAGTTTGACTAATCCCCCCTTTACAGGGATTCAGTTTTGACACTCGTGTCCCCTGACAACAAGTCGTTCCGCAGTCCCAAAACTTTGATTGATACCAAAAATGTTTGGAATTAGGACTCCAGTTAATAAGAACAAAGTCTCGGAAGAGAGTTCGGGTACGGGGAGGCCAAGATTGGCACAGGCTGGCCCGTCCGTGAGGCGTAGTATTGGGGAGTGGGAGGCTGACAGACCTATATCTGGACAGCTTCTCAAAACTCCAACGCCTCCGAAGAAGACTACACTGGCTACTCCCCCTAAACTCAAATCCAAAACGGAGCTCACCCAGCAAAATACGCGGGAAGGATCGAAGCAGTTGGAGAGGACCGACGAGAGCTCACCGCGAGACACGCAACCCGTGAGGTACCTGAACAGAACCACGGAGGCAAAAGCGTGTCTCCAAAAAGCTAAAATGCAACTTTTAAGTTCGCGTAATCTTAAAAAGGAAATTAAGGATGAGATTACAAAAGCGGTTGAGAGACTCTACCAACTGGTAAAAGAGGCGGAAGCAGAAAAGGGAAAAGGAGGTGAAGTGGAAGAGAAGGAAGAAAGGCAAAGGGAGCCTAAGCCGACCACACCTGAACCGTCAGAGCTGATGCAGAGCCTTGTAGAAGGTCTCAAAGAGCACAAAAATGCATTACAGGAGTGCAAACAGCATACTCTGGCTCTGTCGGAACAACTCCAGCAGACCCCTCGCTTCGTTGCAGGTCAAGGCCCGACTTTCGCGGAGATGGCCGCTGTCCCGAAGCAGCACATCCAAGAGCCTCTTCACTCGGTGGTCGTTTCATCTGTAAATGATCAGGACACCGGTGAAGAGGTTATTGAGAAGCTCAGGACGGCGGTCGATGCCAGGAACGAGGGCACCAGAATCGAACGACTGCGTAAGGCGAGGGACCAGAAGGTGGTGGTCGGCTTCAAAACCAGAGCCGAAATGACGCAGGTGACGGAACGTATTCGCAAAGCAGGTAATCTAGTGGTAGAGGAGGTCAAGAACAAGGACCCTCTTATTATCATGAGGGACGTCCTCTCCTGCCACTCAGATGTGGAGATTGCCCAAGCCCTGCAGAGACAGAACACCCACCTGATAGGAGACATACCTGCTGATGATTTGAGGCTGGGGGTGAAGTACCGTCGAAGGACGAGGAACCCCCATATGTGCCACGTCATCCTGCAGGTGTCCCCTTCAGTGTGGCAGAGACTGACTTTGGCGGGTCGCGTGCACATTGACTTACAGCGAGTGCGAGTGCAGGACCAGTCTCCACTGGTGCAGTGCACTCGCTGTCTGCGCTACGGCCATAGCCGTAAACTGTGCACGCAGCCCGCCGATCTCTGCACTCATTGTGGCGACCCTCACATGCGAGCGGACTGTCCGTCACGTCTGGCAGCAGAGGCTCCGAAGTGTCACAACTGCGTGTCGGCCAAAGGAGACAGGAGTGACCACAACGCCTTTGATAACGAGTGCCCAATACGCCTTAAATGGGACGCGTTGTCGCGTCTGTCGGTGGCGTATTGCTGAGGTCCATCCAGCGTTTTCCAGATATAGAAACCGCAACGGTATAGTGTTCAAAATTAAGGTTCAGAAAATAAAAATCATAAAAATGTTTAGGAATAGAATATATAGTAATAAAATAAAATCCAATTGGAGCCAACTTCATGAGAAGTTGGACCAATTAAAATCAGACAAAAAATTAAAATCATCCTTTAGAAATAATATTACCTTACCGTTGTGGTCTAAAGCGCTCGTTGTTGTAAAAAAGCAGGGCATTACCTTGGCAAACCGCATCCGAAGCGCTATACCAACACGAAGTGTGCAGGTCGTCGAGCAGCACCTGCAACAAAAAGAAAATAATAAGCCTGAAAATACAGAAGCAAAAATTGTATTTAAAATAGCAGCTGTGAATCTGCCTGGAAAGTCAAATTATTATATTAAAGTATATGTAAAAATAGATAGGATAGGAAATAAACATAAAGAAATAGAGTAAGAAAATATGTCTATATAATATATTGTATATATATTAGGATAGCCATATCATAAACATAGTAATGATCAAACAAGATAAAAATATAATAAGTATTAGCATAGGCAGAATTAAAATAGGTAAAACAAACAAAAAACAGAAAATACAAAAAACAATAGATATAAATTAGCGCGTAATATAAGTAATGATAAGCTATAGCCTTTTAGAAAATAAAATTAACATAAAACTAAAAATTAAGATACTCCCAAGAGAGATAATAATAACTGCTTTTCCTTAAACGGACCGATTTTAAGACAAATAGTGAAGAGACAGAATCAAAAAATTAGTCTAATAAGGTCTCTGATCATGTCAGAGGGACACGGGCAAGGGCAGGAGTGGTTTTTAGCCGGTAAGAGTCCGGCACTGCCCAGACTGGCTCACCAGTGAGGCAGTCTGGGCGTCCATGAGGATTTCCCACTCCTGCCAAACCAAAAAAAAAAAAAAAAAAAAAAAAAAAAAAAAAAAAAAAAAAAAAAAAAAAAAAAAACCTAACCTAACCTAACCTAACCTAACCTAACCTAACCTAACCTAACCTAACCTAACCTAACCTAACCTAACCTAACCTAACCTAACCTAACCTAACCTAACCTAACCTAACCTAACCTAACCTAACCTAACCTAACCTAACCTAACCTAACCTAACCTAACCTAACCTAACCTAACCTAACCTAACCTAACCTAACCTAACCTAACCTAACCTAACCTAACCTAACCTAACCTAACCTAACCTAACCTAACCTAACCTAACCTAACCTAACCTAACCTAACCTAACCTAACCTAACCTAACCTAACCTAACCTAACCTAACCTAACCTAACCTAACCTAACCTAACCTAACCTAACCTAACCTAACCTAACCTAACCTAACCTAACCTAACCTAACCTAACCTAACCTAACCTAACCTAACCTAACCTAACCTAACCTAACCTAACCTAACCTAACCTAACCTAACCTAACCTAACCTAACCTAACCTAACCTAACCTAACCTAACCTAACCTAACCTAACCTAACCTAACCTAACCTAACCTAACCTAACCTAACCTAACCTAACCTAACCTAACCCATACAACATTTTGATAAAATCGTTATAACTGTGCTTCCTGGTGACGCATTTTCACGCGGTTTTCAGCTATTTAATTTTCAATAGGCTCCGTCCTACTTTTTGACGAAGAAAAATTGACAATTTTCACGAAAAACATTTTTCTTCTATAGACTTAGAACAAAAATTCTAAAAATTTTTCTTTATTAATTTTTATTTCAAAACCTATCTTCAAAATTATATTTGTTTTAGTTTCAATAGATACTTACCTGCCTTACCTGTATTCCTGTGCGCGTTCCGCGAACTCGAGTCCCGTTTGGTAGTCGTAATTCCTGGTTTTTACTCATTTTTGGTCAAAAACACCCGTTTTTTCCACGAAAAACCCTACATTTTGTTCCATTTAAATTCCAATAACACCGTAGGTCGCTAGCCCGCGCGGAGACGCGTCTTTTGACACCTCGCACGTGCGCCTAGCGCATATAGAACCGCGAAAAATTGCCCGCCCACCCACCCTTTAGTGACTAGCCAAGTAAACTTCTTTGTTTTTGGCAAAATATTAATTTTGATTTTTAGCTCTTCCAGCTATAAATTTACCCTTTGGTTAGCTATATTAGGGTAATTGACAGTTTTAAAGGCCTTTTAGCGTCTCCTGAAGGCATTTTTATATTATTTATTTAGTTGACTGAGTCCTTGCTATAGGGCTCGTTATATTTAGTTTGACTAATCCCCCCTTTACAGGGATTCAGTTTTGACACTCGTGTCCCCTGACAACAAGTCGTTCCGCAGTCCCAAAACTTTGATTGATACCAAAAATGTTTGGAATTAGGACACCGGTCAATAAGAACAAAGTCTCGGAAGAGAGTTCGGGTACGGGGAGGCCAAGATTGGCACAGGCTGGCCCGTCCGTGAGGCGCAGTATCGGGGAGTGGGAGGCTGACAGACCTATATCTGGACAGCTTCTCAAAACTCCAACGCCTCCGAAGAAGACTCCACTTGCTACTCCCCCTAAACTCAAATCCAAAACGGAGCTCACCCAGCAAAATACGCGGGAAGGATCGAAGCAGTTGGAGAGGACCGACGAGAGCTCACCGCGAGACACGCAACCCGTGAGGTACCTAAACAGAACCACGGAGGCAAAAGCGTGTCTCCAAAAAGCTAAAATGCAACTTTTAAGTTCGCGTAATCTTAAAAAGGAAATAAAGGATGAGATTACTAAAACGGTTGAGAGACTCTACCAACTGGTAAAAGAGGCGGAAGCAGAAAAGGGAAAAGGAAGTGTAGAGGGAGAAAAGGAAGAAAGGCAAAGGGAGCCTAAGCCGACCACACCTGAACCGTCAGAGCTGATGCAGAGCCTCGTAGAAGGTCTCAAAGACCACAAAAATGCATTACAGGAGTGCAAACAGCATACTCTGGCTCTGTCGGAACAACTCCAGCAGACCCCTCGCTTCGCTGCAGGCCAAGGCCCGACTTTCGCGGAGATGGCCGCTGTCCCGAAGCAGCACATCCAAGAGCCTCTTCACTCGGTGGTCGTTTCATCTGTAAATGATCAGGACACCGGTGAAGAGGTTATTGAGAAGCTCAGGACGGCTGTCGATGCCAGGAACGAGGGCACCAGGGTCGAACGACTGCGTAAGGCGAGGGACCAGAAGGTGGTGGTCGGCTTCAAAACCAGAGCCGAAATGACGCAGGTGACAGAACGTATTCGCAAAGCAGGTAATCTAGTGGTAGAGGAGGTCAAGAACAAGGACCCTCTTATTATCATGAGGGACGTCCTCTCCTGCCACTCAGATGTGGAGATTGCCCAAGGCCTGCAGAGACAGAACACCCACCTGATAGGAGACATACCTGCTGATGATTTGAGGCTGGGGGTGAAGTACCGTCGAAGGACGAGGAACCCCCATATGTGCCACGTCATCCTGCAGGTGTCCCCTTCAGTGTGGCAGAGACTGACTTTGGCGGGTCGCGTGCACATTGACTTACAGCGAGTGCGAGTGCAGGACCAGTCTCCACTGGTGCAGTGCACTCGCTGTCTGCGCTACGGCCATAGCCGTAAACTGTGCACGCAGCCCGCCGATCTCTGCACTCATTGTGGCGACCCTCACATGCGAGCGGACTGTCCGTCACGTCTGGCAGCAGAGGCTCCGAAGTGTCACAACTGCGTGTCGGCTAAAGGAGACAGGACTGACCACAACGCCTTTGACAACGAGTGCCCAATACGCCTTAAATGGGACGCGTTGGCTCGCCTGTCGGTGGCGTATTGCTGAAGTCCATCCAGCGCTTTCAAGTAAAAGAAACCACAACGGTATAGTGTTCAAAATTAATGTTCAGAAATTTAAAATCATAAAAATGTTTAGGATTAGAATAAATAGTAATAAAATAAAATTCAATTGGAGCCAACTTCATGAGAAGTTGGACCAATTAAAATCAGACAAAAAATTAAACTCATCCTTTAGAAATAATATTACCTTACCGTTGTGGTCTAAAGCGCTCGATGTTGTGAAGAAGCAGGTCATTACCGTAGCAAACCGCATCCGAAGCGCTATACCAGCACGAAGTGTGCAGGTCGTCAAGCAGCACCTGCAACAAAAAGATAATAATAAGCTTGAAAATACAGAAGCAAAAATTAAAATTGTATTTAAAATAGCAGCTGTGAATCTGCCGGGAAAGACAAATTATTATATTAAAGTATTTATAGAAATAGATAGTATAGGAAATAAACGTAAACAAATAGATTAAGAAATTATGTCTATATGATATATTATACATATATTAGGATAGCCATAAACATAGTTATGATTAAACAAGATAAAAATATAATAAGTATTAGCATAGGTAGAATCAAAATAGGAAAACAAACAAAAAACAGAAAATCCAAAAACAATAGATATAAATAAGCGCGTAATATAAGGTATGATAAGCTATAGCCTTTTAGAAAATAAAAATTAACATAAAACTAAAAATTAAGATACTCCCAAGAGAGAGAGATAATAATAACTCCTTTTCCTTAAACGGACCGATGTTAAGACAAATAGTGAAGAGACAGAATCAAAACATTCGTCTAATAAGGTCTCTGATCATGTCAGAGGGACACGGGCAAGGGCAGGAGTGGTTTTTAGCCGGTAAGAGTCCGGCACTGCCCAGACTGCCTCACCAGTGAGGCAGTCTGGGCGTCCATGAGGATTTCCCACTCCTGCCAAACCAAAAAAAAAAAAAAAAAAAAAAAAAACCTAACCTAACCTAACCTAACCTAACCTAACCTAACCTAACCTAACCTAACCTAACCTAACCTAACCTAACCTAACCTAACCTAACCTAACCTAACCTAACCTAACCTAACCTAACCTAACCTAACCTAACCTAACCTAACCTAACCTAACCTAACCGCACCAGGAACCCCCACACAAGTCATATCGTAATGAGGGTGTCCCCCAAAATATGGCGGAGAATGACAGATGCCGAGTCGGTCCTCATTGATTTACAGAGGATTAGAGTGGCCGACCAATCTCCCCTAGTACAGTGCTCTCTTTGCCTGGGCTATGGGCATGGTAGGCGTTTTTGCCAGGAAACCCAGGCAAAGTGCAGTCACTGTGGGGGACCCCACATGAAGGCAGAGTGCCCTAACTGGCTTGAGGGTGCGGCCCCTTCTTGCTGCAACTGTGTACGTTCAAAGCTAGACAGGGTAGACCACAATGCTTTTAGTCAGGAGTGCCCCATCAGGGTTAAATGGGATGGGATAGCTAGATCGAAGGTGGCATATTGCTAAGGTGGTCCCCGGTGAAAACTCCGTCTCCCAAAAAAGGCCATACCTCGTGGCACAAGCAAATCTGCGGAGAAAGGCCTTGGCCACAAATGAGATTATGCTTGAGGCAACCAAAAAGGGGGTGGCTTTTGCACTGCTCCAGGAGCCGTACATCGGGAGTTTGGGTAGAATGAAAGATTACCGCGGTGCTAGAATATACCAGCATACCGGCGATGGTGACGGCGTCGTCAAGACTGCAATTGCAGTCTTCGATGGCGATATTGACGTCATCCAGTGTCCGAACTTCACTACGCCCAACATCACAGTGGTGAAGATGAGGACAAGCGCCTGGGAGATCGTGGTGGTCTCATTCTACCTAGAACCTAAACCGACACCGATAGGGCCATACCTGGAGCAGCTTATAAAGATAGAGAGGAGTTTTGGCCGGAGAATCATCCTGGGTGGTGATGCAAATGCCAAAAACTCCTGGTGGGGTAGCCGAAAAATAGATCAAAGAGGAATTGACATGGCCGGTGCCCTGGAAGAAATGGGATTGCAGGTGCTCAACATAGGCGACACTCCGACGTTCCACACAGTGAGGGGAACCACACTGTACACCAGCTTTGTGGACCTTACGGCATGTACGGCGGATCTGCTTGACCTGGTTGAGGACTGGACGGTGGACGAAGGTATGACAAGCTCAGACCACAACACCATAATCTTTCAAATTAAATTAGAAAGGGCAAAAGGTCTAGACATAAGTAGAACTACTAGAATATTCAACAGTAAAAAAGCCAACTGGGAACAGTTTCGTGTGAAACTGGCCCAGTTGCTAGAAGTAAACAATATTAGTAAAATAGAAATTGACAAAATTAACAATGTAACCGATTTGGAAATTAAAGTAGAATCATTTATCAACCTTTTAGTAGAAGCATGTAACCTTAGTATACCAAAGTTAAATCACAACAGTAAAATTAAATTACCTTGGTGGTCTAGTGAGCTTGCCATCCTGAAAAAGGCTGTCGCAACTAGGAAGCGCAGAGTCAGCTGCGCAGCGCCGATCCGAAGGGCGAAAGTCGTCGGGGAGTACCTGCAAATAAAAGAAAAGTATGAGCAAGCAGCAAAAACGGCCCTGACTGAAAGCTGGAAAAGCTTTTGTGGGAAACAGGATAAGGAGGGACTCTGGGAGGGGATTTATAGGGTCATAGGCAGGACTACGAAACGACAGGAGGATCTCCCCCTGACCAAAGAAGGTAATGTTCTAACTCACCTTGAATCTGCCACATTGCTGGCAGAAACATTCTACCCCGAGGATAGGAAGGAAGAGGACAATGAGGAGCACAAGCGTATTAGGATGGGAGCCGAAAAAGTAAACGAGATGAGCCATGAGGAAGAACATGACCCACCGTTTACCCAGGAAGAGCTGAACTCCAGCATGCGCAGCTTCAACCCTAAAAAAGCCCCGGGGGCGGATGGCCTTACATCAGATATCTGCCAGCAATCTGTAAATCATGATCCGGAGCTCTTCCTATCACTGACAAACAAATGCCTAGAGCTGGGCTACTTCCCGAAGGTCTGGAAGGAAGCTACAGTTGTAATCCTGAGGAAACCCGGGAAGGAGAGCTATACAGCTCCTAAATCATATAGGCCAATAGGACTGTTGCCAGTGATGGGAAGAGTCTTGGAAAAAATGTTGATAGGCAGAATCAAGTGGCACATCATACCCGGACTCAGCACACGGCAATATGGGTTTATGCCACAAAAAAGCACCGAGGACTCCCTCTATGACCTGCTAGAATTCATACGCGGAAAGCTTAAAGACAAAAAATTGATTGTCATGATATCGCTTGACATAGAGGGAGCCTTTGACAGTGCATGGTGGCCGGCTATAAAAACCAGGTTGGCGGAAGCCAAGTGTCCGGTAAACTTAAGAAGAGTAGTGGACAGTTACCTGGAACACAGGAAGGTCAGGGTAAGATATGCGGGACAGGAGGTCACCAGGGAAACAAGCAAAGGCTGTGTACAAGGATCGATAGGGGGCCCAATTCTTTGGAATCTCTTACTCGACCCCCTACTTAAGGGCCTGGTACAAAGGGGAGACTACTGCCAAGCCTTCGCCGACGACGTAGTCCTAGTGTTCGACGGGGACTCCGCGACGGAGGTCCAGCGGCGAGCCAATGACGCTCTCGGGTATGTACACCAGTGGGGAGCCAGTAATAAGTTGAAGTTCGCACCGCACAAGACGAATGCAATGGTCATTACGCGGAAACTCAACTACGACACCCCACTGCTGAGCATGGGCGGGGTCGACATTGGTATTTCGCAGGAGATCAAAGTGCTGGGACTAACGATTGACAATAAGCTGACTTTTAATAGCCATGCATCATACGTATGTAAAAAGGCATTAAACTTTTATAAACAGCTGTCAAGGGCAGCCAGGATCAGCTGGGGACTCCATCCGGAGGTCATACATACCATCTACACGGCAGTAGTCGAACCGACCATCCTGTATGCAGCAAGTGCGTGGGCACCAGCAGCCAAGAAACTGATGATACGCAAACAGTTGAATGCTGTCCAGAGGGGATTTGCACAGAAACTGTGCAAGTCATATCGCACAGTCTCCCTGAACTCGGCACTGGTGCTGTCTGGGATACTACCCCTCGATCTCCGAATACAAGAGGCAGCGGCCCTGTATGAGGCAAGGAGGGGGGTACCCCGGCCAGCGCTGGGAGACAGGGAGGTTGAGCGGTGTACAGCGTTCGGCAGAACCCCCCACCCGGCCAAACATATAAGCCTGCAGTTCATATGCCTGGCAGACCAGGAGCAAGTTGACAACCACTGCAATCAAGCAGTGAGGATATTCACGGACGGCAGCAAGATCGAGGGCAAGGTCGGGGCATCATTGTCCCACTGGAGCAATGATGTTGAGACCAAGAGCCAAAAACTCAAGCTGTCGCCCCACTGTACCGTCTACCAGGCGGAACTTTTGGCTGTATGCAAGGCAACAAGGGAAATTTTGCGTAGCCACCAAAACAGTTTTGGCATCTACAGCGACTCCAGATCATCGCTGGAGACGGTCACTAACCACCGCTCTCTCCACCCCCTCGCGGTCGAAACAAGAGAAAACTTGCGACAGTGCAAGGCTCAATCCAAAAAAGTTGAACTTTTTTGGATCAAAGCTCATGTCGGGCTAGAGGGTAACGAGAGAGCAGACCAGCTGGCTAAGGACGCCGCCCTAAAAACAAAAACAAGGCCTGATTATGACCAATGCCCGATTTCATTCGTAAAGCGGCAGATCCGTGAGGACACCCTCGACGAATGGAATCGGAGATACAGATCCGAGGATACCGCCGGTGTCACTAAACTATTCTTCCCAGATGCCATCCAAGCATTCAAACTGGTAAAGGATGTAAAACCGACAGGCACACTGACACAAGTGCTGACAGGGCACGGTGGATTTTCCGAATACTTGAACAGGTTTAAGTGTAAGGAAAGTCCATCGTGCATATGCGACCCTGCAAAACATGAAACGGTTTTACACATATTGACAGAATGCCCCGCCTATTGCCTGGAGAGGTATGATCTCGAACAGGACCTAGGTGTTGAGGTGACGACTGACACATTTAATGCCCTAATAACAAACAAGGGAACAAGGGCTAAGTTTATTGGGTTTTGTATAAAGCTAGCCAACAAGGCTATTAGGAGGAATAAGTAAACGAACTTATGCTTAGGATTCATATTTGTTTAATAATATATACCAGTAGCATAACGCAGATCGTTGAAAATGTCCGAAACTGTGATAGAACAAACCCAATAAACACCGTATCTACACTGAAATGTGTCTAAACTATTTTGAATGTTTTTATATAGATATAAGTAAACTTAAGTAATGATAATATTGTATCATTTGAGAAAAGACTACTTGATAGAAATAGTAAATTGTAAATAAGGTCTCAGACTATGTCCGAGGTAATTGTAAGGCAGGAGTGTGGTTTTAGCCGGTAAGAGTCCGGCACTGCCAGACCAGCTCGTATTGTGGGGGGTCTGCGCGTCCATGAGGATTTCCCACTCCTGCCAAAAAAAAAAAAAAAAAAAAAAAAAAAAAAAAAAAAAAAAACCTAACCTAACCTAACCTAACCTGAGCGAACCTAACCTGAGCGAACCTAACCTGAGCGAACCTAACCTGAGCGAACCTAACCTGAGCGAACCTAACCTGAGCGAACCTAACCTGAGCGAACCTAACCTGAGCGAACCTAACCTGAGCGAACCTAACCTGAGCGAACCTAACCTGAGCGAACCTAACCTGAGCGAACCTAACCTGAGCGAACCTAACCTGAGCGAACCTAACCTGAGCGAACCTAACCTGAGCGAACCTAACCTGAGCGAACCTAACCTGAGCGAACCTAACCTGAGCGAACCTAACCTGAGCGAACCTAACCTGAGCGAACCTAACCTGAGCGAACCTAACCTGAGCGAACCTAACCTGAGCGAACCTAACCTGAGCGAACCTAACCTGAGCGAACCTAACCTGAGCGAACCTAACCTGAGCGAACCTAACCTGAGCGAACCTAACCTGAGCGAACCTAACCTGAGCGAACCTAACCTGAGCGAACCTAACCTGAGCGAACCTAACCTGAGCGAACCTAACCTGAGCGAACCTAACCTGAGCGAACCTAACCTGTATAATACAAATTAAGGCTCAATGAATGAAAAGAGAAAACGTGGATGGTTTTGGTACAAATAAATACTAAATCAAAAAAGTATGTATCAATAACATTTTATATTTTTATTAATTAATAATTTCTAAAAAGCTTTCTTAGTGGGTGCCTACATTCCTTTAATTGTCAAACATGACATTGTACATAAGTATGTTAAATAAATAAATTGTGCGGATACGAGTTGTTAAGCCAACGGACTCAGAAGTGTGACTCAGGTATCAGTATCAAATCTGAGAACCACACTTGTATTAATTCAACACTGTACTTACCGCACATGGTGCAATTTGACGAGCAATCAAACTCCTAATGAGTTCTTGACATGGAGAATCAGACCTGAGTATGTGTGATCTTATTCACAAAAGTGATCAGCCACAGCTGATGCACACTTGTCCGTGACCAACAATCTGTGCATTATGCTGTTCGCCAGTTGGTATGCGTATTGGAGTCCAGGCTGCAGTCCAACATGAATGGCACACCTAACTGTCACTTAACACTTGTACCTAATAAAGAAGTCATAATTATTAGATATCCTAAAACAACACTGACCTTTATATTTAGCTTTAGGTCTATTTATTTAAAAATCATTTCTCAGAGGAAGACATGATACTGACCTGCTGCGGTGTAGCCCATTGTTATACAGAGTGGCGATTTGGTTATCACATTAAATAGTACAGCGGTTATTACAAGTTGTTATCAGTCTATTAAAATAATAAAATAAATAATTTTACTTAAAACAGAAAACTGAATTTTTCAAACAAACTAAATAGCGTAAAATTTGGCACTAAATAAACCACCCTTCATACTATTAGTTTATTGACCTATAAAAGCGGCAACGCCGCGGCGCGGGCGGCTTGGCGGCGCGGCGCACACGTCAAAGGACAGTGGGAGGTAGGTACTTGCGCATGTAGGCTCAAACACAAACACGCGCGTTGTGATGGTATCAACAAATCAACACAAACCTTATGGTATTTTTGGCAAATAATCACAAATTAAGTATAAAAACCTCCAATTAAAAATGTGTAATTTATTATTTAGCGAAATAATTAAGTATGGGCTCTTCCTACTCGAAGTGGAGCTTCAACCTGATATGGAACCAAAGATTGTTTATCACGTAATGTTTGGACTGCCCGTGTAAAAATCCGTAAATCCGTGTTCGTATCGCCAGCGCTGAGCAGGGTTTGAATCCGTTTGATAGCATTCTCCATAAATCAAAATCATATCGGTGTACTCCGATGACGTGAAATTGATACGAGACATCTTGAGAACACAACACAACACAAAAAGGAATTCGCATGAACTGTCACACCACTTTCACTAAGTTACCTACAACTATTTTAAGTAGGTACTGTTGTAATAACGTGTCCTATCACAAATAAAAAAACAAAACACGCGTCCAATCTCGCACGAACTGTCACAACACTTAACTTAATAATAGCGTATCCTATTCCTATTACAAACAAAACAAGAAACTTGAACAAAATGTCTTCAAAACAATAACAACAATTAAAATACGCAGGACGCGTGTGCGAATAGGCAAGTCGTGAACTACCCTCAAGGACACCGGCGCGGGGACTGAGTGAGTCACACACAATCGCACACGCCGCCAGAAAAATACGAATTTTGACGACCCGCACACCCCTTACCCCGTTCATTTCACGCGTAGAGATTTATGCCATAAATCGTTAGCAGTAAGAACATTTTTCGCGGAGTTTTATTTATTCCCCCGCTGAGGTCCCTTATTTTTTAATTTTACGCATAGAGAACGCCTTAAACTATTAGCCGTAAGGACATTTTTCGCTTGATTTGTTTACGTTTTTTGTAGGCCGGCAAAGATAGTTCAAAGGATGCCGATTCCGAATTACTTGGAAATAATTCCAAGTAATTCAGAATCGGTATCGTTTGAACTATCTTCGCCGGCCACGGGTCTTTGACCTACTAGTATTGGTCAGGTGATTTTTTTTATGCAATACATGATGTTGTTAAATACTAAAACGAAAAAAAAGGTCCCACGGCTAGAATATACATTTTTATTAATGATTTTAATTGCGTATGTTTAAAATACGTAATGTAGAATACGTGGCTTGAATTAATGTGATACTTAACCAAATCGCCACACTGTATAACATTTCGCACTTCTGCTATTTCCAACAAATGCCTTCGTATTCTCGTGACATTTATAAAATCCACAATTTACACAGCGTATAATATGTCCATTTGGTCAGTGGGTCGTCTGATGGAGTCCTTTTGAATTAGTTACTGAGGGCTGGGAAGAACTCGGGCCAGTGAGAATGCCGGGGTCTCCTTAATTAGTGGAAATCGAATCAAAGTTCGTGCTGGGGCTATCTTTAGAAGCAGGAGAATGATCCATGTTCAGGCCGTGGCGTGAGGGTTAAAAGAATCGTCGGAGTCCATTTCATAAGGTTAAAATAACAAATTCGCAAGAAAATAAACAAAATGAGGCAAATGCAAATAAAGTTGATTGTTATTTGACAATATTTTGACAGTCATTGACTGACAACTGACAACTGACAGTATTTGACAGCCGGCCAGAATAATTTAGTGTTGCCACACCATTAATAAACTAAAGAGTAAACTGATCTGCAGATATGATCCCAAGAACACGGACTTTTCTACCATTTTTACCCAACTACGGCGAAGCAAAAAGGAGGGTTATGATTTTGATCGGGTATGTATGTATGTTCATTTGTACCCTCATAACTTCTAAACTTCTCAGTATAACTTGGCAAATGGGGTATCGTTGATAGCGTCTCAGTCGTCCCCTGGTTATAGGCTATGTGGCGTCACATTAAATTGAATATGGCGCCCTCTAGAGGACAAAAAGTCATGAACTAAAAAAAAAAGTTTTTTCAATGGTGTCACGTTGGGTATCAAATGAAAGTAGCACATTTCAACAATATATATATTATAATCCCAAAATAATTTAAATAAAAATAAAAGTAACAAAAACTAAAACCCAACTACGGCAAAAGTCAACTAAAAAGGTACCTATAAACAAGTCATCACAGACAGACAAATTAAAAATCCGGAGTCACACGTATTTACTATGGTATTTTAATTCCTTTATTTCATTAAATACATGAAATAAAATACTTACCATAGTAAATAATCATGTATTTTATTTTATTATTGTGAATGTGAAGACTGTGTCATTTTTTTTCCATCTGTTGTTGGTTTTTTTAACCTACATCTCATGGTTTTCGGCTAGAGCAACTAATTCTATCCGGAAAAGATTTTCATCCGAGCTACCATTTTGGAAATACAGAGGGTTTTTGAAAAAAAACAAAAAATTCAAAAGCTCCTATCTCGGGAACGGCGCGTCGTAAGCTCCGTTAGGAGTATATGTGTTCTGTGCATTTGTGCTGGCAGTTGACATTAGTTATATATAGTTAGTGACAGCCATACATAGGCCGCGTTCCGAGTTAGGCCATAATCGCTCACAGCGCTGACATCAATATTTTGCGTTCCGTTGTGTTGTGTTTGTGCTTGTAATTGTGCTTCTGGCTACCGTCGCCACTTAACCAAAACAGAAAAAGAAATTTCTGATGTTTATACAAAGAATTAAGTAATGTTATAAGTTTTGATGTTGAGCAAGCACTGTACCTACGCGCGTTCACGAGCGTTCCGAATTGATGACAGACCTCAGCTGTCATAATCGTAATATCTAAATCGGAACGCAAAATATTGATGTCAGCGCTGTGAGCGATTATGGCCTAACTCGGAACGCGGCCCAAAACTTCATGCTCAGCTCATGTCAGTCAGTATGTCAATTGTCAAGATGAATTCCAAACAATCTATTACTATACTCTATGATTCCAAACCTTAGTCGGTAACCGGGTAACGCATTAATCGTTTTCCTTCATTTCATCGGCTTTTCTTTACTGATCACCCTCCTACGTTTATCAAAAGGGCTCCGTGAGATCAGTGAGCTAGAAAATTGTAGTGAGTCCACAGTTGTAAAATTTCCTATTGTAACATGAATTTCTCCTATTGTAGAATGAATGAAAGGCACTCGAGATGAAGTTGCAAATGTTAATTCAGTAATTAATGTTATAATTACATTCTGGAAATTAATTCATCAATCAGCTCGATTCAAGCCTAAGACAACGTCGCGTTCTGATTTCATCGCGTGAAAGCATAGTACCGAGCGAGGTACAAATGGTGATGGCCACTGGAAGCGTTTGTCAACAATTCTCCGGTGGCGAGCTGACTCATGAGGTAAGAACAGCGTATTACCCTAATTAACCAATATGGCACACGGTGTGGAACACTAAACAAATTGAAGCCATATGGGATTAGAGGAACTGCATTAAACCTATTACAGTCTTATCTCTCTAATCACACTTAAATTACAACACTTGAAAGCTATGTGCGGGATGGAAAGTTGTAAGAAAATACATGTCACATCCTAGGAAAACTACTTATGGTGTTCTCGAAGGTCGCATTCTTAGCCCTTAATTTTTTTACATTTACTTAAATGATATGCCTAAGGTCTGAAGGAGTGTTTTGTTCTCTGGTAATGACATTAATATTCTTGAAAATGACAAATAATTGATAATCTTAACAAAACTAATATAATGACATTTAATCAAAGAATAAATAAACCAAAACTGAATTTAAATATGGTAACATAGAAATCTCTGAACGTGATGACACAAAATTTCTGGGCCTTTACATAGATAGTCATCTGACTTGGAAATATCACAACAACGCTTTGTCAAAGAAGCATAGTCAATTTGCATATGCTCTGTACAAACTATCAAAAACGGTATACAACCTTAGGTTTTTATCTCGATCACACCATACTACTGCTTGAGTGCGAGCGAGACGGAGGCGGCTCCAATAGTTTAGTTAATTGCTTTTTATGGCGAAAATAATGGTGATTACAACAAAAAAAAACATAGTTGCTGCTGTATCGTTATTTCAGTTATTATGCAAAGTTTAATGATCTAATTTGAAGTATTTTTTTTAATAGCAGCGATTTATTGTTCAGTTTCCACATAAGTTTGGATTTTTTTTCTATCAAGAAAATTTTATGGAATCGTGTTTTTGTCTAACATAGTACTTAACATTAATCCTCAACTTTAGCATATATTTATTTCAAATAATCATTGAGGAATTCTCCTGGTACTTCACCATCAGCACCACTTTACCATAATAATATGCATTGTGATGAGCATAAATTGCTTGCCAACCATAAAAAAGTACTCGAATTGCAACCTGTGAAATACTTATTATTGGATAGTTACTGAGGCCATCTATGATCTTTTTCATCAGTTCTACTTCACCTAATGGTGTTTTCCGAGAGCCAATGCATGAGTTACTATAAAAAATACCCAAATAGCTATAGGTGTGCCTATAATATTTGAAGAGTTCCCTCGATTTCCCCAGGATCCCATAATCAGATCCTGACCTGATGACAATGGGACCACTTGGGAAGTATACCCTTTCAAACAAAAAATTTTTTTTCCAAATCGGTTCATAAATGACGAAGTCCAGGTAGGTAACACACATTAAAAAAATAAACTGAATTTATAACCCCCTCCTTTTTAACCGACTTTCAAAAAGGAGGAGGTTTTGTTTATGTCCATCGATTTTTTCGTCAATTATGGACGGATTTTGAAAATTCTTGTTTGAAAGGGTAGCTATGCTCTCGAGGTGGTCCCATATAAATTTTATTAACTTTGCTTGAGTACTTTTTGAGTTCTCTTCATTAATTTCTATATGGACGACGTTTTCACGTATTCCTATCACTGTTATAAATTTACATAGCAGGTCGTGATATTCGAACTTGTAGGGGGTAGGTACCACAACTAAAAAGTAAAAAGTATAAAAACTAAAACCCAACTATGGCAAAAAAGTCAACTAAAAAGGTATAAACAAGTCATCTCAAACAGACAAATTAAAAATCCTTTTTTTATACTTTCATTTTTATTTAAATTATTTTGGGGTAATTATTATAATTATATATTTTTGAAATGTGCTAATTAAGCCCTTTCATTTGATACCCAACATGGAACCATTAAAAATTTTTTTTTTTTAGTTCATGACTTTTTGTCCTCTAGAGGGCGCCATATTCAATTTTATGTGACGTCACATAGCCTATAACCATCGGACGACCGAGACGCTTCCAACGATACCGCATTTGTCAAATTATTTTATTTTATTTTATTAATTTCAAGAAAACTTACAGCATTTGAGTAGTCAGAAGTTATACGTAGAAGAAAGCCAATTACAAGTTTCCACTTATAAAAACTTATGTATGAAATAGACAAAACGGTAAAAGCGTTAAGAGTTTAAACAAAAATAAAATACATTACGCAACAATGTTACTCTTCAAAGAAAAAGTTACTTAACATTTTTTTAAATTTCTGGACACTATTTGTGAATAAATCAAGCTCAACATCCCGGCACACCTTATTAAACATTCTACATGCTCTTAAAATGTATGTATTTTGCCTATAGACAGTTTATGTTGAGTAGTTTAGAAGTTATGAGGGAACAAATGAACATACATACATACATACTTACATACCGGTCAAAATCATAACCCTCCTTTTTGCTTCGCCGTAGTCGGGTTAAAAAAAAACATATTTGCTGTGCTCTCTAATTAACTTTCAGCCTGTATATTGTGATTATATCATATGTGTATAATTATTGCAGTTCCAATAATATTAAGTACATAGGTACATACATGTACGTGTCGAATTGATAACCTCCTTTTTTTTGAAGTTGGTTAAAAAGGAGTCACCAAACAAACACCGACTTCCAAAAAAAACACAAAGAAGTGAAAAATAACTTTAATTTCAGAAGTCGGTGGCAAAATACAGAACGAAAGTCACCGACTTTTTACCCGATGTACCTATGTATGTCCATCTGACTTCATCTGTTCCCTCAAAACTTCTAAAGTACTCATCAGAATTTGACAAATTGGGGTATTGTTAGATGCGTCCCGGTCGTCCCCTCGTTATAGGCCCTGTGAAGTTACATTCAATTGAATATGGCGCCCTCTAGAGGACGTAAACTAATGAATATAAAAAAAGTCAACTAATAAAAAAGGCATAAACAAGTCATCATAGACAGACAACTTTGTTCTGACGTTGACTTTTTTGCCGTAGTTGGGTTTTAGTTTTTATTACTTTTATAACATGAGATTTGATATGATGTTGTCGACGCAGGCGGGCGATTCGACAGACTACGCGAGCGCCGAGGCGACGGCGCTGCATGAACGTCTCGTCGCCTACGTGCACGCGCTCGCCGGCGGATATGTGAGTACTCGCCTAGTGTGCCCGACCGCGCCCGAGCACAACCGAACGCGCCCGACATTCATCCCGCTGTCCGCAGGAGCCGCGCTCCGGCGTGTGGGTGGAGCACTCATACGCGCGCGCGCGGGGCGCCTCTCACGCGCCGGCCGCGCACGTGCGCGTGCTGCTGGCGCCGCGCCTGTCCGTCGAGCGGGGTGACGTGGACGTGGAGCGTGTGGAGCCGCCGCCGCCTGAGTTGCCCGCCGACCGCTCGCCTGAGTGCGACTACTCCGACAGCGAGCACGACGACGACTGGGAGGGGCGCGTCACCGCGCTCGCTCCCAGCGCCGTGCATGCGCGCCTCGCCGAGCACGCGCTCGACACGCTGCGCCGCATGCGCCTCGAGCGCCTGGCAGGCGCGCGTGGCTCGGCCGGCGATGCGGCGGCGCGTACGGCGGCGCGGCGTCTGCGCCTGGCGCTAGCGGGCGCGGCGGCGCATCCGGCAGCGCACGCGCAACGCCCGGGCGCGTGGCTGCACGCCACGCTGCACGCTTACATGCCGCGTGCGGAGCGGCGCCTGTACGACGAGCTGGCGAGCGAGTTGCGCCGCGCCGCGCCGCGCCTGGCGGAGCGCGTGATGGGCGGACAGGCACCACCGCCGCGCCGCGACCCGCTGGCGGCGGTGGGGCCGCCGCTCGGCTGCGACTCCACCCCGTGGCTGGTATGGCTGGGCTGCGGGCGCGCTCGGCTGGACGAGCGCTGGGTGCGGCGCCTGGGCGCGCTGGTGTACACGCGCGTGCTGGGGGGCGCGCAGAGCGCCGGGGGCGCGCCGTGCGCAGGGGCCGCGGCGCCAGACGCATGGTGCGCGGCGGTGGCGGGGAGCATGCGCGCCGCGCTGGCCGATACGCTGGTGGAAGCCGGGTGAGTAGCAATGGCGACTCGGTACCCAATGGAAAATAAGGCTTATATCTCACTAGGACACCATGGTCGTGCTACCAGCAAAATATACACAGCTTTATGGTGGGTGTCTCACCAGACCATATTTGTGCCGGCACTAGCACACCCGTGTACAAATGAGATTGGGCTCTGACTCATGTAACATGTTTTTCTTAATAAATTCGAATGTCTGGGCGCTTGCAGGGAGCGGCCGGTGGTTCTGGGCGGCATCGGCGCCGGTGCGGCGTTGGTGACGGCGCTCGCGGGCTCGTGGAGCGCGGGGGTGGGGCCCGGGGGCGCGGGGCCGGGGGCCGGGGGCGCGGGGGCGGGCGCCGCGGCGCGCGTGCGCGGCCTGCTGCTGCTGGCGCCGCCTCTGCTGACGGCGGAAGGAGCGCGCGACACGCCCGACGACGTGCTGGCCGAGGTGAGATTCGGGCGACCCGCCGCCCGCCTGGCCGGGCCGCGCTGACCGCTCCGTGTGCGCAGGTGCGGCTGCCGATGCTGGTGGTGGCGGGCACGGGCGCGGCCGCGTGCTGGCGCGGCGCGGCGCGGGAGGTGACGCGCGCGCGCGGCGAGGGCGGCGCGCGGCGCGTGCTGGAGCTGCGCGGCGCGGACGACGCCCTGCGCCTGCCGGCCGAGCACCGGCGCCGACGTCGCCTGCCGCAGCACGCTCTGGACGCGGCCGTAGCGGTGAGCGAGCCCGCTGCGGACGATCGAACTCGATACGGACCGGACGGCATACGAAATCTGTTCGTCGCTTGCGCCCGTCTGCCGAGTGCCGATAACTTAGTAACAAATTTCATAAGGAGCGGACCGCGACCGTAGTCCGGGCCGTACGAGTTCGATCGTCTATTACTATAAGCTTTGAGCGCTGCGTGTCGATGACGTCGCACGGGCGCTCATGTTTCGCCGCGGTTCAGGAGGAGTGCGCGCGCTGGGCGATCGAGACGGCGACAAGCGCAGCCGACGAGTGCCACTCGAGCCCCGCGCGCGAGCGAGCGCGCCGGCGCGACGCGCGCGCGGGCCGCTCCGAGCGGGCGTGCGCCGACGACGAGGACGATTACGCGCACCTGCCGGCCGCCGGCCGGCCCGCGCCGCCCGCTCCCTCGGCGCCCCTAGCCGTACCCTCTGCTGGGTGAGACTGCTATAATATTACAAGTTTCGGCTCGACATATTTTAAGAATCGAGAACTCGTCACGCCAACGACACGATTCCAGATCTGATAGGCCGACGGAAACGGAGTCGTCAGGAAGGCGCGGGGTCGCGTCGTCCCTGGACGCGCCTCATGCGGGGCGTGTGGTGTCACGCGGCTCCGGCGCCACGCCGTCCTTGGAGGCGCCTCACGCGGGGCGCGTGGTATCGCGCGGCTCGGGCACCACGCCGTCCCTGGAGGCGCCCCACACAGGGCGCGTAGTGTCGCGCGGCGTGGGTGCCACGCCGCTGGCCCTGCTGCCGCTGCGGCGCCGCGCGCCCTCCCCGCCCGCGCCGTCCGCGCCCCTTGCCGCGCCCGCGCCGGCCGCGCCCGCACTGCAGGTCGCAGACATCATGCGGCTGCCCATCGTGTTCGCGGACGACGAGCCATCGCTGGATGAGCCGGCCGCCAGTCCCGTGACGGTGACGTCGGGCTCGCGCGGCTACACGCGCGTCATCGTCGCGTCACGCGGCGGGCCGCACGGGGGGGCGCGCGGCCTTCGGCCCGGGCCCGGCCGCCCCGGCCCTTCCATGCGGCCCGGACCGACCGGGCGGCCCGTGCTTCTGCGGCGCGGCCTGCGCCTGCTGTCGCGTGCCGACCGTCCGCACTAGCGCCACCGCTTATACGACCGACGTGATAGCTTATATAATAATTATACTGGTATTAAATAATAATTCTTTAAATGAGACTTTATTCTAAATTCCCAATTGCACTCCTACTAATAGTTATTTATGCAACTGTTGTATATTATGGGGTATTAAAACACGAATGTGGGTTGTGATATGTGATAATAGTACCTATCACATGAGTGTTTTAATACCAAATTATACAAAAAAAAAAAAAACAAGTTGCATACAAGACTATCTACACCCATGATATGAATCCTCTATAAAAGTTTCTGAAACAGTTTTTACCAGATATCAGGAGTAAAATGAAACAGACATTAAACCGACCATAGTCCGTACCCGCCAAACGTGACGTATCGAATTTTGGAAAATGTGTCAGATGTGTCGGCGTGGGGGTCTTCACTAGGGCATGTAATATCGGAAGGTTTTCAATTCCGGTACTGATTTCCGATATTAGATCTCAATATCGGAATTTAAATCGACACACATAATATCATTTTTTAATCGACACACATTCAAACACTCTTTAACCTCTCCGGCTTGCTTTGTTTCAGAAATTGATTGTTTTGTAAATGTCTGGGTCTACTGTATTTATTAAATCACATTTCTCATTATTTTCCTATAACTATTACTAAAACTACCTGACTAGAATCAACAAAACTTCTTATTATTTAGAATGTGCAAGCAAAATCAACAATTATAATAAGTTTGGAACCCTAACACTGCTTTTTAGGGTCGGTTGAAAAAAGAGGCCAGCAAATTCGCAGACGGACGGACGGACATCTGCATTAAGGTAGGGTATCATTAAGGGCAAGGTATCATTAAAATTAAAGAGTAGGTCCGTAACTTCGTGTCTGTAACGTATCTAATGGACTCGGCGCGGCGCTGTCGGACCGCGAGAGCCGAGAGGCCGACGCAGCACTCGCGCCTTACGTAACGCTCGTCCTGACACAGCGCGCGTGCGCGAGTTGCCGCGCACAACGCGCAGCGCGCGCCGCGAGCGTGCGGCAGTGAGCCGCGCCGCGCCACCGCCGTCGCACCGAGCATTTTGCGCTCCGCCCGCGCCCCTCGCCCTCCGCGCCGCACGTGACCCCGCTCAAAACATGATCCCCTCTAAATAGTCCTGAAACCGTTCCAAGTCAGCGAGCGACCAGCTGCTCTTCTGTCCCGCAGCGCTCGCGCGTCCGATGTGTCGCCGGACAGGGAAACCGAGGTAGGTGCCGCTGCCGGCCGCGCCGAGCCGTCTGGCGAGTGGCGAGCGGAGCTCCGTGCGGTGTGCTCGTCGGTTGCTCCAGTAGGATGTTCGATCGCGTGTGCGGTTCGGTGCATAGTGTCGTGTGAGGTCGATCGTATCGAGCGATGCTCGCGCTGGAGCCGTCTGGCGCGCGTGGGGCTCGCAAGTCCTAAGTGGATTAGCGCGCGCCGGGGCCCTGGGGCCCGCTCGACCGCGGCGGTCAGCAGTGCTGCGGCCGCTCGCGTCCGCTGGATGGTCACTCGAACACGTAAACAATAATATCGATCTCGTCTGCTACCAAAGGCGTTGTGTACGTGCTCTATGGTTTTTTTTTCAATTATACTCTGGTTTGATATACAATTTTGAAGAACCTTTTGTCTAGGTACCCGTAAAAGATAAATAACTAGATTATTTGTCAAAAGTTCCCTCAAAGAAACACCCATATATTCCAGCCTAGTAGAAACAAAATAAATCGGTAAGCTCGGTAAGTCGGTAGTCGGTACCCAACCCACATAAAATGAAGTGCATAATTAATTACATAGGTACCTACATAATGCAAGATGTCAGTGCACGGCTCGTCGCTAGCTAGGCAGTACTTACTAGGGCACATTCAAAATGATAGAGCTAGAGAAGGGAAGCTGTTTCGCGCGAGTAATGTTTACCTACATGTTGAGCACTAACTGTGCACACTGAGAACGGACAAGAAAACAGAGACACACGTTGTAGCACATAGCGAGGTACGTAGTTCAACGTAGTGTCTGTCCTGGCACCCATGGCACATAAACAGGTACTGGTTCTTAAAGGTAAGTAAACATAGATCTAATTTGTTAAAACATGCGACAAAATTGAAGGGGGTGTTCTACCCATCAATATGAAAAACTTTTACTATGAGACCAAATAAGAATTCGCAAAAAAAAATCGACCTTCATATACAAAATGGTCCAATCGTTTTTTTTTTTGCGAATTCTTATTTGGTCCCATAGTAAAAGTTGTTCATATTGATGAGTAGAACACCCCCTTAGATTTTGTTGCATGTTTTCAAAGTCGGCCTGTAGGTATATGTATGTGAGTTTCTTTATTCCACCATAACTTTTAAATGCCTGAACAGATTTGGAAGTATGGGGTTTTGTATGGGTTGTTTCTGTATGAGATCGTATGGGTTATGTATGGCGTCGATAGAATCCTTACATCATCCCGAGTGATATAAGCTATTTTTTTTTATTTATTAATATGGCGGCAGTAGGTATGGGACCACTGACAATTATGAAAAAAAAAAAAAACTATTATTTAAACTACCTAACTATATTGAATATCCATAATGTAAAATATGGGTATTAAATTGATGGCCTTGATCATGATCATGGGGTAAATATTTTCCATGAACATGAGGCAGATCTTACTCCGAGCTTTGGCATCCTTCCTTCTAGCCTCCACCGAGTCTGCCACGAAATTCTCATTCCCATACTCCCATAGATCGAGGTCGGTTAGGAAAGTTTCCATAGCAAAAGCCCATGTAACGTAATTAGTTTGGCCTGCCTATCTCTCAATACTCTTTATAACAACTTGTTCCATATTTGAAATTGAGATATAGGTACTGCTCCGCTTAGACATCACACCAGATCACGACTGGGCCCATAACCTGTCGTGTCGGCTGAGCTTGCTTTCAATGAAAATAGAACATTCGAAAACTATATAATTTATTGGCATACCTACACTTTACATATGGAGGGTGTACATGCAAAACAAACATTTCATCCCCACGCCTCGCCTCGCCGTGACAATAAAAGCACCTTTAGTGCTTAAAAATGTAAGTCATCTAGTATGAAAGAAAAAAAGAAAATACATTTATTTAACACAGACTAAAAGGCACAATATAACATAACTACAGTAAATAAAAAAGTTAAAAAATAAAAAACAAATAAATAATTTCGAACGCTTGTATTACCGCTTGTATTTGTTGTCGCAATCGTCATCATTTACTAGCCTTTTTCCAACTATGTTGGGGTCCGCTTCGTCTAACTGGATTCAGCTGAATACTAGTATTTTCATTTTCGCAATATCTAACCTTATTTTTAGGGGTCTATTAGAGTAGGTATCTATAAATAAAAGCTTTAATTTTTTTTTTGTTAAAGCTTTTATCATGCATTGTCACGAGAACCAAACAAGTATGCCCAGCCCGATAGCTTCAGTGGAAGTGGGTGAAATATTGATTGCAATATTCCAGGACGTACACACGGCTACACATCAAGCTATACATTTCCAGTTTACGCTGATCTCACACTGTACGGAAATCCTATACAATGTGAGATCAGCTTATATTGGAAATGTATAGCTTGATGTGTAGCCGTGTGTACATATACAAGTACTTAAAGTATTTTTTTTTTTTCTAAAGTTTTATTATGTAATCATGCATTGTCACGAGAACCAAACACGAATGCCAAAGGAGGATGGCCTGTTTGGACCCAGAATATTTATAAATTAACGAAGTTTCCTTCACTTGCAAGTTCATATTTATTACTAGCTGCTGCCCGCGGCTTCGCCCGCGTGAGTGTCGGAAATTACCCCATACATCCCCATGGGTTTTAAGTATAAATATTGAGTTTCGAGTTAATCGGACAGCGCGTTAAAATTCTTCCATACAAACACTGACACCCCCCAATCCCCCTTTAGGGGGTAATTTAGAAAAACAAAAACTACAAACTTTATAATTTATTTAGATAACTATTCGTGCGAAGTTTCATATTTATTACCTCAAGGAATAAGATTTCTCATACAAACTTTCATCCCTTATTTTACCCCCTTAGGGGTTGAATTTCGAAAAATCCTGATACACGTTATTCTTAATTTTTGGGTGTAAGTATAAATATTGAGTTTCGAGTTAATCGGACAGCGCGTTAAAATTCTTCCATACAAACTTTGACACCCCCCAACCGTAGGATAGGATTCTTTTCCGGGATAAAAAGTACCCAGTGTGGTGCCCAGGATACTAAAGAATAATTATACCAAGTTTCATCGCAATCGAACCGGTAGTTTTTGCGTGATACCTGAACAAACAGACAGACAGACAGACAGACAAAAAAAAATTTAATCACATTTTTGGGTTCGGTGTCGGTCTAGTAACACCCCCTGCCATTTATTTTTTTGATATTTTCAATGTACAGAATTTTCACTTCTACAGATTTATTATAAGTATAGATAATTCAGAGTTTATAAGAAGATTATTAAAAAAATATTGAGTAACTAGATGATGGGAATTAAAACTTAGAAAATATTTAATAAACATAGAAAATAAAGAACGAACGAATTCTGTTTCGAACGAAAAAATCTGTGAATGCAGATTGCCCACGGCACTATGGACAAGAGTACTGAATTCAATTTTCTTGTGTCTTCATCAAACCATCTTTAAAATACTTAATGACATGCCTAAACTCTTCCTCAAAAAAATCAGCCCAAACTATAGGTAGGTAATAGGATTTCCGAGATATTTTCAAAAATGTAATTGCTATTTTAAGGTTATGGTTGACCACAAAATGAGTTGAAAAAAGCTATTTGAAAGGGTTAAGAGTGAGCTTTGTGCCTTTGAAGTACAAATGTGTATTATCTGTAACGGTTTAGCTGTCAGGTACCCAATTCCTGTTGATATATTCTGTAAAAAACCTCACCGTGAAAACTAAGGTGAAGTGAGCTGTCAATAGTGTCGATCCCTTGCATCGGTGCAAATGACAACTCACTTCACCAAGTTTTCACGGTGAGATTTTTACAGAATAGACCGGTTGGTGACTATCTATAACCACCTCACCAAGTCATACTGATTAAGATTTTGAGCATATTCGTACTTCAAAATCTTATTCCCGCGTTTCATTCAAATACTTACAAAGAATGGGAGCAATCCTTACTCGATAGTAAATCGCTCAGTGCTAAATCTTCATCCTACTCAAATCATAGATTGTAGTAGGTATTATGAAATGGTCTATGTAAGTAAGAAGGGGTAGAAAACAGCTACAGTATAGGTATACAATATAAATAGAAGACCGATTATTCCTTAAACCTTTATTTTATTCTTAAAACATTCTTCCAAAAACATATTTTCCAAAAATGGAGCTGGAACACTAACGTTGTTATAATGTGCCTAGCTCAAATACCACACTATGCACATTACATGCACACAGTAACCTACAGTTCTTTTTCCTACATTGGTGGTTGGTGAGATCCAGACTTGCAAAATGTTCATGATATTATTCGGAATCTCCGTCAACATGAGTCTGCGCATAAATGGCGTTAATTTCAAAGAGCAGTTGAGACATTGCTCCACAGTTGCACTCGCCATGTTCAATATATCAATATCAAAATACAAAAAGTCCTGCTTTTAGTCCTAAACAACACACACGGTGAAGCGTTGGAAGTATGTTTATTGTCAATGGGCTAGCAGCAGTAACGGAGAAACTAAAAGGCTCAAACTCGACGCACAACGTACTAAAACCAGCAGAAAAAACATACTGTTTGACATAGTACAGTGGCCAGCACATCAAGCTACTAAAATCTGTCAAATTTCTTTAGTAGATTTTAAACTTTATCGCTAAAGCATTAGGTTCAAGTTTGATTGGGAAAGTTTGACAGTTTTGGGTAGCTTGATGTGCTGGCCACTGTACAAAAATACGACAGCTGGGCAATACCTAAATGTCAAATAAGGTTGTAGGTACCGAGCTGAAAAAATATTCTAATACAATCTCAAACTCAAACTCAAAGCATTTATTTCAGGCACTTTTGAATTGTCAAGGAGTCACGTCAGTCAGAAAATATGAAGCTAGTTGCCCATTCCAAAGCGTAGTAGGTACCTATGGAGAAGAACGGGCAAGAAACTCCACAGACCCTCTTTTAAATCAAAAAAACTTGTTACAAAAATTGGTTACATCATTCATGTTGAAATTGGGAGTTTTCACAAGAAAATGGGCAGTTTTCACAAAAACTTTTTTTGACGTCAATCGATCCTGTTTCTTATAAGAATAAAAAAAGTCTGCTAGACTTTAGTGGTCTAGTAGACTTTTTTTTGCGATTTCTGACTTTTCTAGTAGGTACTCAAATCTCAGTTGGTCCAATAGAGGTTTTTGATCCTTATGTGAAACAGGATCGACTGGCATAAAAAAAAGATTTGCGAAAATTGGCCATTTTCCTGCTGAATGTAGGTAACTACTAACATTTTTTTCAAAATCTGTGAATGCAGATCAAAATTTCGCACAGTCTCCTAAGACTATTTTCCTTTAGCTACAACGGTTATGGTAGCTGCCCTTACTGCCCCAACTCAAAAATCCACCCTGTTATTATACCGGGTGGTTTTTTTTTCAGTAATTTTATTTATAGTTAGTATTTACTTATTATAGTAAATACTAACTATAAATAAAATTACTGAAAAAAAAACCTGATATAACAATTCTATAGACAGCAGAGTACCAATTTAATTGAATAAATGAGCAATGTATTTGTTTTTGGTACAAGTTAATTAAGTGGACAGCGGCGTCGTCGGTGTCTCATACACTGCTCACCTACTCACCTCTACTAAACTGTTAATTGTATTATGTATAGGGGCGCGCTGTCAGGCGGTACCGTTCGTAACCTAACCTTCGTTCACTAAACTTGTTCCACGGTGGAAAATACAGGCGAATTTTTGAAAGAATACTTCAGTACAATACAATAATAATACAGGAAACCGTGAAAAGGTGAAGTGAGCCTGAAGTGAACTGTCATTCTTCATGCTATGCTATTCTGTAAAAGTCTCGCCTTGAAAACTTAGCTGAAGCAAGTAAGCTTGAATTGAGCACTGAATGCTAGGGATTTACGCTACTGACAGCTCACTTTCAAGTTCCTTAAGTTTTCACGGTGAGTTTTTTATAGAATAGACCGGCAGACCAACAGATCACTGTTGGTCAGCCGGTCTATGACAGTTCACTTCAGCAGAATGACAGTTCACTTCAGGCTCACTTCACCTTTTCACGGTTTTGAGTTGCGATTTTAACAGAATGGAGAGGCTGTAGCCATATTCTATAACATGCCGTATTACAAATAGGCGAGCTCAATTGAAAAACGTCACTGCTTTGAAATGCGGCTACCTTTCTTTCAGCCGGATCGTGGTGGCGATACATTCTACAAAGCGGCGTTCAACGTTTAGCTTTATTGTCAGCAAGAAGCAATGTAGGGTGACTATAAATATTATGATAACAGATCCAAAAAAAGTATTTACTTTTGAAAGAGAATTTAGGATGCGAGAGCGAGTGAAGCGAGCTCGGGACTTGGGGCATCCCGATTCGGACAGGTTATGTTAGAAGGAGATCCCCTTCGTGGTTATTTTTTTTAAACCACCCAGCGTTCGATACGCCTTATTATTATTGAGAGAACAATACAACGCTAATGGTCACTACCTATGGTCTAACGTTTTTTTATTTTTTATTATTAAGCTGTGAAAATGCCTAACGCATAGGTACCGTAAGGTTATGTGGGGCTTGCACCCACAAAAAAATACCGCCGTGAGCCTACTATCGCCTTGGTGGGTGAGCCGCGGGAACTGCTACGGATGACGTTCGCGACAGCCCGCCTCTAGACACCAAACTCCTTTGGCAATGTCCGGGCTCACCTGAGACATCGCCATCACTCATGAGGGTCGTGCAATGCGACGACGATAGACCCCCCGATCTATCGCCCCCTGGCATCTCCTAGGGCGGCATCAGATCGCCATAGCGCAGCGCTTCCTCCGCCGCCCTGTTCTCCTGCGAGATAACGTCCTCGCAGGAGGGCGGTATCCGCGTATGACCCTGACTGCCATGACTCTCTGTGGCCTCCGCAGTAGAGCCTTGTTCTGGGCAGACAGGGAACCCGCCCACACCGGCACTGTTCTAACCTAACCTAGCCTAACCCAAATTATCCACCAACAATAGAGGGGATCTGGCGCTCGGCGGCCGCAGCCGCGGTACCCTCACATATAGTTGAGTTTACCTACTCTCCAACTGCAAACATTTTAATAACTTTTTCTTGCAATCAACTTAAAAGTAGTGTTATACAATATATTGGTTTAAATTGGAAACATGCATTTGAATAGACCTTAAATATGATAGATTACGTCTGAAACAATAAACGGCTGATCTTATCCATATTTTTCAGAAGAGAAACAGGTTTCTGAAATCCGTGGCCGAGGCGAAATTATACACCAAAAACCAAAATTCATCTCTCTTATCTCTAAAATTGGAAAAAAAATGGGCTCAAATGCTTGGTTTCAAAAGAAATGCAGTCATTTGAGGCCAAAACTATCCTATTTACAATTCTTTGGTGCGTTTTCATCTAGAATTTGCCAGTATAGCATGGAGTTCCATAATGTATGCTGTCCATTCTCAACGTCTCGAGAATATCCAGCGTGCGTTTACAATAGACTTATTGCTAAGGCATGTCTTCAGGAATATCCCAAGGATGTCCATACAAACAACGTTTGGCTTTCTTTCGTATTGAGTCGCTCCGGAACATATAGATTCACTTATTATTCGGAACCGTCGTACTATCCATGACTTAGTTTTTAGGGTTCCGTAGTAAACAAGGAACCCTTATAGTTTCGCCATGTCCGTCTGTCCTCCGCTTAGCGCAGAGACTGTTAGTACTAGAAAGCTGTAATTTGGCATGAGTATACATACAGTTAGTGAAACCGACAAAGTGGTAAAATAAAATCATGAAAAATATTTTTTTTAGGGTACCTCCCCTACATGTAAAGTGGGGATATCTTTTTTTTTTCGTCTATCCCATGGTGTGGGGTATCGTTAGAAAGGTCTTTAAAAAATATTGTGAGCTAATTTTTGTTAGAGTCAAGTGTCCCCCCCCCCCTGCCAGCTAAACGGTAAGTTCTGGATATGTGAAAAAAATCACAGTAGTAGTATATATAACGAAATTAAAAGGAAAACTATCACAGCTAAGTAAGCTCTACTAGTTAACGAGTAATTATCGACCAAGTTAAATTTGCAGTTGCAAAAACATGTTCTACGACACATTTTGTATGGGAGAACATGTTTTTCAACTACAATGTTAAGTTTGTTCTTGGGATTAGTTCATCCCAGCTACGGTACCCTTCATTGTGCGTGGTCCGACACGCACTTGGCCGGTTTTTAAATATTGGATCGCACTTTTACGACGCGTTTCCTTATGTTTGGTACACACGCAGCGACTCGCCGGAAAATCCCCCTTCCACACACAGGTTTTGTTAACTGTAGCAACAAATTAGCCGTCAAAATCTGTGTGTGGACGTGAAAATCAAATTTTCACGTCCACACACAGATTTTGACGCCAGCGAGTTGCTGCGTGTGTACGGTCAGTAACAAAAACCGATACACACACTTTTATATAAATCCTCTGAAATGACACAAAATGGTTCCATGCATTGCTTTTCAGCATTTCATGTCATGCTAAGGTTTAATACTCTTTACATCAGATCGGATTTCGTATGATTGTTTTTCTTAATTAATATTTTTTAAACTGAACTGTTAATCGACTTTTGTTGCTGACTGTACCTAGCATTACAATATTTCAGATTTGTCATACTGTCCCAATTCAGTGAAGTACATACCTATATTTTTAACCCCCGACGGAAAAAGAGGTGTGTTATAAGTTTAACGTGTGTATCTGTGTAGGTATCAGTGTGTTTGTGCGTATGATTACACAAGGCACGACAGAGGACCTTTTCAAAGCGAGGACCTTTTCGTGGGTCCTCGGTTTGACTTGACCAAAGATTCGTATTCTGCAAGCGATTTTGAGTCCTTCTGTATACTTAACACAAAAAAGTTGTCTGAACCTCGGTTTGATCAAGAATATTCATAATCTTACACAAACATTGTGTTGGTGCCACTGACGCCTCATACACAGCCTCTTTACACTCATTTCACGTTTGTTGTATTATCCGAGGACCTATGTGTTAACTTTAACATAAAAGACCTCGGTTGGGTAGCTTTTCCAAACAATGTGTATTTAAGACACATTTTCCAAAATACGCTACGTCACGCTCGTTTTAATGTTTGCAATAGCTAATGTTTCAGAAACTTTTATAGAGGATTCATGTCATGGGTGTAGATAAAGTCTTGTATGCAACTGTATATAATTAGGTATCAAAACACTCATGTGATAGGTACTATTATCACCCGACTCGTACACATTCGTGTTTTAATACCCCTTATTATGCAAAAGTTGCATAAATAACTATTTCCTCATTCCTGTAAAATTCACTGCACCTACCTTACGCGGTTATAAACACTGTTAGTTCCGCGGTTTCAGAATATCACCGACGATATTGTCCTTTAATTAAATCGAATAATATATTATTCTTGTGCCGGATAACAACTGTGATTACCTGTACCCATTGATGTATAAAAAATAGGGAAGATACTAGATAGGCCACTCTTTAACATCACGTAAATATTAAATGGACTAGAAACACTTACATGTAAACACACCCACACAATTACATTTCCCGATTTCGTGCGGCATGTGCTCGACAACCAAAATAGAGAGACATATTTATTACGCGGGCTATAGCGGGAATGAGATAGCATTAATTGTCACTGTTACGTGCAAGCGAAATCGCGTTGGCCGAATGTTTACGATTAGGAAGGACTTATGACGGAGCAAACATTAAATATTATTAAAACTTTCAACAAATTAACATTTTTGGCTGTACTTACGAGGGAAAACTAATCCCGTGGGACTTGTTTTTCGTTTTTGCACTATTTGTGCACATTTTAAAAACACAGGAGCCTCTCATCGTTGCTGCTTATTTAGACGATTACTGTCGTTTTACTTAGCGTGCTACACAAACGCCAGTTCGATTGTGACTAAGGTCGATTGTGTCCTTTCCCCTAATTCATGCGGTTCACGTCGAGGAGCGCGTACTATATCTTCCCTATTTTATACATCAATGCCTGTACCTATCAAACTCGCAGAGTACTGAGTAGGCACAGATAGGTCTCGGTCGGATCGGTATCGTCGCGGTTTAAGAGCTATCGGCGAAAGTGGTGGGGAGATTCGCGCATTTTCCATTCATGAATAACAGGGGAAGGCGACTGATAGACCAATAGTCGCAATACATACAATTATATTGACCAATTGTCGCTGGCGCCGGCTGCTTCTCCCGTCGCACCTTACTCCCCCGCCAAACAGACCCAACAATTGATTTCAGTGCATTCAAGGTCAGGGCTTTTAAACCGCGCGGATAGCTTGTACACTACTGAATCATTCAGGTTTTTATTCATGAATGCAGTAAGTAGAAATACTTACGTTTTTATTTATGTTCATGTTTTCGGGGATCCCCGCTAGATTGGCTCGCAACCTCGCCGCGTACCTATCCATGCTCATGAATAAGGCTCAAGCTCAATTTACATTGCCGCGGAACGGAATGGAAGCGAATATTTTGTACAAAGCATAATGAACTTTTTAACATAGTGCAATGCGTCAAAGACGGTACGGTTGAAATCTGTCGGGCATGCCACCGTCCCGGTGAATCAATGCGACACATTGTTTCCGGTTATTCTCGTCTTGCTAATGGCGAGTACTTGCACAGACACAATCTAGTGGCTAGGATTATCCATCAGCAACTTGCCTTGCAGTACAACCTTGTGGAGTCCGAAGTGCCATACTACAAGTATGTGCCCGACCCAGTTCTCGAGAATGGTCAGGCCACATTGTACTGGGATCGATCTATCATCATCACTGACAGGACCATTGTAGCTAATAAACCTGATATTGTGGTGATAGATCGACAAGAGCGCCGTGCAATGATTGTTGATATCGCTGTCCCTCATGACGAGAATCTCGTGAAAGCTGAGAAAGATAAAAAAATTAAGTATCTTGACTTAGCACACGAGGTTGTCGACATGTGGGACGTGGACTCTTCAATAATTGTACCGATAATCGTAACGATTAATGGCCTAATAGCGGAGAGCCTCGACCAACACCTCAGGACGCTCTTATTGCGCGGCTGGGTCAAGGGCTTGATTCAGAAAGCAGTACTCCTGGACACGGCACGCATAGTGAAGAGGTTCCTCTCTCTAGAGCCCTAACCACCGGCAACCTGGACCCCGTTCCCCGATGCCGATGGACCACAATTTTTTATATTTTTGAATGTTCTTTTTTAATGAAAATATTTAAAAATGTAAATAATATGTTTATAAATGAAATAAAAGAATAAAAATAATACCATTTATTTCAGGCGACGCCGACGCAGGCCCATAGAAAAATACCTTAACCTAAACATACACATTTTAATATAAGCAAAACTTGTGTTAATAAATAAGGCTTAACACTATGTTAGTAGCACTTCACTTTGCACTAGCTGGTCTTAGTGCTGTCCTTTGGAACTTGTCCGCGGAAGCGACGGAACACCACGTCCTTAGGTCAAAAGTCTTCTTCCATGACGAGGGGCAGATAACAGTTCGGTACACGAACGCCTTGAAGTTGACGTTCCGGTTCGACTCCAGTAACTGCACTCTCGGCGTGTACTTCGTCTTTCGGCGCATGTACTCCACGATGTCCTCCGCCTTAGTGGTGTAGTGGAGATGTACACCGGCGTGTTCGGCTTTGCAGCACGCAGGCTCACTTCAAGCTCTGTAGGAGCTTTGCCGCAGATTGTTGTTCGCTCGCGATTGGCGCTTCCTCCTTTGCACCGTCACGAAACCATCATCATTATCAGCCCTATTCGGCGCCTTTTCAGACATGGGCTTGATACTAGGAACGCCAGAGGCACTCGCGGTGACGCTAGCAAAATCCCTTTGTAGGGGTTTCGCCAGTGAGGGGCGCGGGATGGGGCGATCTATCTAAGTTCCTTATAGGATGTCTGGGATATTATATGCTGGACACCAGACAGAAGGGCATGTGGCCAGATAGGCGTTATACTCAAAGTGTGAAAGGGTATGACAGATGCACCCGACATCCATACCTAATGAGCTGATTCGACTCTACACACCGAATAATTATCTCCGTGGCAGAAAACATCAACTGCGTTTCCACTACCGAGAGTGTTGATCGCACTAAAACTCGTGGAAGCCAACCCGGACTGCGATCTGTTTGATGATAAGTTCGCCAATTTAATGGTTATGTGCCTGCATTTTTGTGAGAATAATACTATTTAATTGTTGTTATTCGTCTATGTGTTATGTTTGTACTTGTTATATATGGTATATAACAAGTACAAACATACATACAGGTTGACTTTGAAAACATGCTACACCCATCAATGTGAACAACTTTTACTCTAGGACCAACTTGAATTCGCAAAAAAAAAAGGACTTTCCTGTTTATAGGTATACCCGATAATAATAATATACCCGATTGGACCATTTTGTACAAGAAGGTGATTTTTGTTTTTTGGGAGTGCTAAGTTGTTCCCATAGTAAAAGTTGTTAGTAATAACTTTATTGCATTATGTTTTAATGGTATTTCCTCCCGGGAGAGGGCACTAACTCTTGTAACACAGGGTAACCACTTAGCACAAGAGTCAGGGATTTCACAAAATTGTAACTGTTCTTGTGTAATAAAGATTTTTATGTTATGTTCATATTGATGGGTAGAACACCTTCTTAAATTTTGTTGCATGTTTTCAAAGTCAGCCCGTATACTGTGATTTATGTAATTGGCTGCTCAAGCCGTGTCAATCAAATAAATAAATAAACGTACAAACTACCAAATAACAGGTGACTCGGTAATTCCCGCAGTTACAAGCTCGTATCTAGTTTGTATGTTACACAATTGGGTTCAAAACTGAAACCACGCCGCAAAAGCCACCACTAAAGTCCGGCGGAAAATTGTGGAACTACATTTTTTACCCGACTACGGTGAAGCAAAAAGTAGGGTTATGATTATGACCGGTATGTAGGTATTGCACACAGGCATAATTTGTTAAATGTTGTATCGTTGGAAGCGTCTCGATCGTCCGTTGGTTATAGGCCATATGACGTCACATTAAATTGAATATCTCGCCGTCTAGAGAACATAAAGTCATGAATAAAAAAATATTATATATAATGGTGCCATGTTGCATATCAAATAACGGTGTTCCCTTGTTTCGCACACAGGACTTTCATAGAATTTCGTATAGGTATAATTTTTGGTCCTTGTATTTTTATTTCGAATAATTTATTTATTGTTTTAACGACTATTTAGTTGAACGAAACATTTCACAGAAACACAATTCAATGAATTTTATAGTCACATTTTTTTTTTTAACAAACTTATCAAATAGTAGAATAATTTTTTTACGAATATTGTTTGTTTGGTGCATTTTCCATGGGGTTAAAAGCCCTGGTGTGTTGGTCACGTAGATTTAAAAAAATACCTGCACACCTGAACGTTCAATCAATCAACTCTGCCAATCAAAGTTCGGTTAGAGCAGGGGTTCCCGAACTTATTTTGTCTACTGCACACTTTGAGAATTAATTTATTTTTTAGCGCCCCCATTTTTTCACCTACCTACTTAAAAACCACTATAACTTCAAATTAAATTAATCAATTATTGTGAGCTATATTAGCGGAGATTAAACATTAATTCTAAACGCGACTTTTACTATAACTCGCTAGAGTTAATTTGAAACCTGAGCGCAGTAAGTAATACACAACGGCGCGCGGCGCTCAGCAGCCTAATTGCGTAACATATTTTATTTCTGATATCAATTCCGAAACGATGACAACTCCGATCTGGATCGTTTGCCTTATTTGGAATTGCGTAATACATTTACCGATCATCTGAGTAGGATTGACTAGGGATGTTCGAAACAATAGTCCATATCTGCATCGTTGAAGCGTTTTGTTTCATCATATAGGCATGATTTGTTTGCGAATTAATGTGATATAATTTAATTTTGTTTTCATTATAATTGATGGTCTACTAGTGCATGAAAATAAAAATGTACACTGATTGCTGAAAAATTAAAAACCATTTTTTTAAACTCTTTCTACCAAAAACTACCATAATTGAAATACGAAACAAAACGTTTTACTTTTTGTGTTTTTGTTATCTGTGGCCAATGAAAAAATCGTAGAAAAGCAGTGTTGTCAACATAGTAGGATTTCCACTAAACCTGGGGGTTTGGACACCCCTAAAAAATATCCCACGGAAACATACTTCAGGGATAAAAAAATCAGGCGTTCAGCCGTTATGTATCTAACAAACATCCAAATATCTTCACGAAATATTTTGTGATATTACAGTAGGTAGGAACTAGGAGTATGTGAAAAAACCGGCTAAGGGCGTGTTGGACCACGCAAAATGAAGGGTTCCGTAGTTGGGATGAATTTATCCCAAGAACAGACAGTGATAAAATCCTAGTAAAAAAACCTGTTCTCCCATACATTCACAGAGTACTTTTTACTATAGGTACTGAAACATACTTCCTTTCACTACTTATGTAATTTGGTGTGCCCAACAGGATCCATAATTGTTTCTATATATTTTTTATTTTTACCACCTGTAAGTGTACATTATGGATAGCAATAAACGATTTGATTTGATTTGATACATTCCAACTGCAAATGTAAGTTGGTTGATTAATTTCAAATTACAGCTTTCAAGTACTACGAGTCTCGGATGTAAGCAGTGGACAGCCAGACAAACGGACATGGCGAAACTATAAGGGTTCCTTATTGAATAAAGAACCCTAAAAATGACAATGAGTGATTTCGTATGCAGTTTTGTTTTCATTCTCCAATCTTCAAAATAAATGGACCTCCAAACCGTACGTCGGTCGGGAAAAAGTTGGCAACACTGAATAAAAGTTTTACGAAACTTCAAACTTATGCATTGTTTTGCCTTGAATTTTGTTGTTGTTTTATATTTTTCTACATAGAGAATTATATTTACTATTCCCATATGGAAATAATGGGCCTCTGATAAATAGTTTTGGAACATTTTTCTTGTCTGACTGTCTGAAAGACGTTTGGAAAATTCTCTGGTTTTAAGACATGGAAGACAGCAGAGCCCTAGGGCTTGTCTTTGGTTTGTACGGGCTGCACTAAGACGTAGGTTGTTTTGATCAATAGCCAAAAGTAACAAAGTCAATAACATAACTACAAGTAAGTAAACCAATATAAATAAGAATAACGTGTGTAGGACTGTGCCTTCGTATCTAATTAAATTATTGCAGCTGTAGCATTGACTTATAATTACTAGCGAGGTAAATTATTGGTCAGGCTACACAGGGACAATCATTCCTTTGTTGTGTAGACACAAGCAACTTACGTGAGGTTAACTATTTATTGCAGTTAAAATAATAATTATTTTTACTATGACCGGCAACCTCACAGTCTAACAACTGAAATCGTTAATTAATATTTGTGGATTTACATAAGTTGATGCTGAAACAAACTATAATAACTAAATAACAACATGCCTACAAAACATTAATCATAATATTTTCACAGATGGAGCTAGCACTGAAAATACAAGTATCAAATTAATCAATCTAGTTGAAACATGGAGGATTTTATTATTGGTGGCAAGGCTAGACATGGAAAATCAATCTTCTGTATGAATCATTAAAGGTAAGCTTGCTTGTAAGAATCAAGCAGCAACTCAACATAATTATGAATATAGGTACTTCCTTGGGGAAACTTCTACAGTCATTTATCATATATTTTATGTATACCTAACTACCATTCTAATATAGTTTTATGTTATATAAAAATATCTGGAGACTGATAAATGTGCCCTAAATAAAGAAGAAATTAAACAACCGGCAGCAAAGACTTTGATTTTGATTATAGGCTGATGGCTGTTATAGGCATGGGCTTATGAAGGCCTAGTTAGCCACATAACGTTTGTTTGAGCAGTAAATAATTTGATTTTGTTTTATAACTTTAGGAGAGTTCCCGGGGTGTTACGAAGAGATGAAGCCAGCATGAATGATGTCACCCCAATGCCGTTGTTTGCGCAAAAGCAGGAAACTGAATATTAAAGAATTTAATATCTTTCTTCAAAATAAATACAAGTGATTAATATATTAAATTTAGTCTTGTGTTCACCAAAATTTAAATCAACTGTTTTGATATTTCTATAGATAAAATTTCCTTAGAAATTTGACGTAGACCAACAGGTGGTTTTAATGTTGGTGAACACAGGCCTTAGAAAATAGTGGTATTTAGTAAATTTAATTGTCTACGGTGAGGTATAGGTACAAAATAGGAAATAAATAAATTATAGTAAACAAATTGTTTTTTTATTTATATCATTATCATTACATATATTAGCATTTATTCACATTTACATGAAATATACATGAGGTAAAAAGAAATTGGTAAATACAAATATAGTGTATGATTTAGTGGAATTTGGCATTGAATCTTTTCCTGTGGAAGTTATCTTGGATAATTTATATACTGCTGCTAATACTTGCTGGTAGCGCATGAGAGAAAGTTTAATTATTTCCTGAATAATGTAGTTGAGCCTGATACCTGAAATATAAAAGGAAAGAATCAATTCATCACGCCTTACCATCCACAATCTTTAATAGGCCTCTCCCTTCAACATTTCAATGCACAATCTATCTACTATATAGAATAATATTCTTTCATAAACAACAATTAGGTGCCTACAGTTCTATTTAATTGATGGATGAAGCATGGTAACTACTTGTCTAAGATATTTGAAATAACTTCGGCAACTGCATCATTGCTAATTGTGGTAAAAGAGTATTTTGAAGGGTTCCACATAATAAACTAACAATAAACTTTAGAAATAAATTTAAGTAAGTACCATAATATTATAGTTCTATGTTTAGATAATAACCTTCAAGACTATCGTAGTATGGTAGTAGACTACAATATTGATTTTGATTATTTACACTGGACATCCTATAATTTATGAGGATACATTTTTACAACTTAAATAGGCATGTTTTGTAAATGTTTTAAATACCTACTTATCCTATGTATACAAACTATAGGTAAAATTTGTTATTCTATTACTGGAATATTTAATGGTAGAACTTACCTCGCACAGACAATCATGTAGGTACTCCTGTTTGTGACAGTCCGACATGGTAAGCTCAAATATTTTTCTGTTATGTCCCATTGGCATAAAAGGCTACTGCTGCTAAGACCTGAAATAAAATGATGTTATTTCTTTAAGCACATTTTTTGAAGACACATGTTTAAAGATAGTTGTTTGCCTAGTCTTTGTAATCATTTGATTTTAACAGAGGTCCATGGAGTTTCTATCCCCTATTTCTCCATTAGGATCTATGTTTTGGAAAGTGCAACAAGCTTCAATTTTCTGACCTCAGACCAACAAAAAAAGGCTAAATGACCAACTCCTTGTCATTTATAAAGTGCCTGATAATGGTTTAATTGAAATATAACGCTATGAATTGGCCAACCTATCTAAGTTTGTTAGAAAAGTAACCTTTAGGTCAGGGCTTGCAGCAAAGTGGCGACGTGGTTGCAGAAGTGGAAATACTTTCTCTCAAAGCTTCAAGAATTGCGACTTTGTTAGCCTAAAGTGAGCCACGAAGTTATTTGTTGGCAGATCGAGCCGATTGCAGGCACTCTTCAAAAGTCTGCGGCTTACCTATAATAAACCCGTCTTTGAGGCGTTGATCTTCCGCGATAAGCAACAAATAACCTCGTGACATTGTGGCAGCTGAAACAAAAATTAAATTAGGAAATAGCCAAAAGCGAGGTTTACTAACACTATAAATTACTTACGTGCGGCTGCCGACAATATTGCCGGTATCTCAAATACCAAAAATAGTGATTTATCGTTGTGGTTTTACACAAAAACACATTCATAATTTATCAAGATGATGTTCACTTACATAATTTCGTATTAACTTAGGAGAATACACGAATAAATCCCAAAAAATATACTAAGATAAATGATATCAACCAACAGGGTTGCCTTTGGTTTCGTTTGACAGATGAAACATATCGGTTGTTAGTTTGAAGCCGATTTCCAACTGTCAAAATAGTTACACAATTCCAATATTAGCCTACTTAGACGCTTATCGTTCACTCTTAAGCGATTGGTATCGGCTTCACTGATTTTGAAGTTACGCAATTCGAAAGTCGTAAAATTAAGTAAATACCTATCGAAACCAAAGCAACTAATCGGAATGGATGACTTTAAATGCGTTGCGCAATTAGATAGCTGGTCTCAAGTTAACTCTTACGGGGTACACCTGCCAATGAGAATTATTATTGAAACGCAACTTTATAGTATTCAAACAGAGTGAGTATCTTTACCTTTACCCTTATCTCTACTATCTACGAAAATTACCTATCTAGGAGTACTAATAACTATGAAAATGCGAAAGTATGTCTGTTGCCTTTTTATTTGTTTGTGTCTACTTTCATTTCGAAACGGAGCGACCGAATGACATGATTTTTATTTTATATATTCAATAAAACAGGACAGATATTTATGAACTACGCGGAGAGAAATATCGAACCGAGTTTGAGCAATCTCTTAAATAATATTAGTTGATGTTCACAAGTTGTAGTTGAGAGTCGAGAGCTCATGCAGTCGCTAGTCGGTGTCTAAGAGGCCTCCTAGCTAAATGAAGTTACAAATCACCCCCCAAGCCTCTACACAACGCCCCCATTTTTTTTCTGGGTCTCTTACCGTCCCCCTTTAAGCCTGCAGCGCCCACAAGGGGGCGTTATCGCCCACCTTGGGAAAGGCTGGGTTAGAGTATAGTACGTAACGGGGCACTGAGGAAAAAAGCCAAATTTTTTGCCAAAAGAAATTATTTTCACAAATCGTTTATTTTCTCGATTCTAACGTATAGAAGTAACCCCTAATATAAGGCTAAAAGCGTCTTAGTGTTTTTTGGCTCCGACCAGCCATATAACGTAAACATTATTTCGAATTCGAAGGGATGGGTAGGTACAGACGCCAGCACATCCAGCTACCCAAATCTGTCTTTCTTTTATAGATTTTCAACTTTATTACATAAGCTTAAGGTTCACTTTCAATTGGGGAAATTGACAGATTGGGGTAGCTTGATGTGCTGGCTTCTGTACAAAATGCAATATTACTGTAAGAATAATAGGATGTGGGACTTGGAGCACCCCGACTCGAACAGGTTAGGTTAGAAGGGGGGAAAGTGGAATAAATAAAATAAAAGTGCAGAATTCCCCCCTCATAATCTAAAATCTAGAAAACGGAATCGAAAATATACTTATTCCACAGATACCCCCTGAAAGTGTCCCTGAAGGGGAAAAAAATATTTAAGGAGTGCTTTTCGCTACCGGGGCTGGGTGCCGATTTGTTCGCCGGTGGTGATTGCTAAAACAATTACCGCGGGCGCTGGTAGATGTTTCACTTAGATAACCTAGAATGCAGGAGCGAGCGAAGCGAGCTTAGGAATATTTTTTAACCATTCAAACACTAATAGGAGCACCGTCAAGCGGGCCATCGTCGACATAGTCAATATAGCAGATAGCTAATATAAAATGTATACTGAATTGTTTTATATTATTCGAGTTTTAAATACTATAAATAGGCAGACATGTTGTTGCAGTATATTTATTCATAAAATCAAAATCAAAATCAAAATATTTTATTTCACATAAACCTACATGGGCACTTATGAAACGTCAGAATCTAGGTGCACGGTTCCAATTGGTCGTTTCCTATGGAGAAGAGCCGGCAAGAAACTCCACGGTTACTCTTTTAAAAATAAATGGGTTTTACAATGCTTTAAAAAATGTACAGTTTGAATAGGTATGCGAGGACAGCGTAGGCCTGTCAACAAGATACTTAAAAAAATAGAAAATAGTCTGCAAATCGACAGTCTGTTGTGCCTACAACGTTCTCACATTCACAAAATATAAAGGAATCTATATAAAGGTCGAATAAAATAATAAAAACCAATTTAACCCAAATGGTTGTCACTACAACTTTAACCAATCCGAATGAGAACCCTACTTTAAAATGAAATTTGCATAACTAGCTGCGGTCCGCGGTTACACCTGCAGTATCGCTCGATCCCGTAGGAATATCGGGATAAAGTATCCTATGTCCGAATACAGCCGCTCGATTCTGTAAAAATCTCAACGAGAAAACTAAGGTGAAGTGAGCTTAAAGTGAGCTGTCATTCGATCCTAATACCTACTAGAGATTGACACAATTGAAAGCTCACTTCACCTATGTTTTCACCGTGAGATTTTTACAGAATAGCACTACAGGTCATGGTCTACCCATGTACCGATCTAAGTCTGTTCAACCGTTTTAGCGTGAAAGTGTAACAAAAAAACTTACTTTCGCATTTATAACATAATTCGCAAGGATTCTAACTTTAAAATATTATAAATGCATTACCTATCCTTATAATTTATTTTTACTTTGAATTGTTAGTATTTTTGATTGTTATTATCATTACTCACATAGTTTTTAATATTGTTGTACGTTTGTAATTTTGTGATTGTTTTACTCTCTGTGCATTACCTGATTTATTTTTACTTTGAATTGTTAGTATTTTTGGTTGTTATTAGTGTTACATTATATCGCTTACCTATTTTATTTTTGTACGTACCTATAATAACGTTTTTTTTTTTTACAGTATTCATAACCTATTACTAGTCAACCGTGTTGTCGTTTACGAGTGATTTTTTTATATTATCTTTTCTCTTTAACTTTGTGCTACATTTTTTAGGTACTCTCTGCAAATTGCCGAAAAAAAGACTGATGATTGTTAATTACATTGTATCTAATCACTATTTTTTCTATTTACTTTAAGAGCGTAGAAATCGAAATTAAAAATAAGGGGAATAAGTGGAATAATCGAAAATGATAAGGGGAATTTCTGGACTTTTTTTTAACATAAGAGTCCAGTTTCCCCCTTGACGCAGATTCTCTCAGGGGGGAATAGTGGAATAACTCAAAATGTCAAGGGGACTTTCTGGAGCCGGCAGTTTTTATCTCCATTGACTTAAAGTTCATTTTGCTATGTACAATATCGTTCCATAAAAGTAATAAAAACTAAAACCCAACTACGGCCAAAAAGTCAACTCAAAAGGTATAGGTAAACAAGTCATCACATGCAGACAAATAGTTAAAAAATCCGGAGTCACACGTGCGAATATCAATCAATCAATTAATCATTTATTTGCATCGAATGTAGGTTACATTAAAATACAGGTGGAGTAGATAGTAGTGAGTCATATATACATTCTGCTTGGAAAGGTACGCAAAAATTCTCAAGAAGCTAATTAGAAATAAAATTACAAATTAAAATATCTGTTAGAATTATTAGATATACATAGAGTCTGGCATCGCCGGAAATATGGACTTTCAAGCTCGGTTCTTACATTATATTCGCGCATCAACTTTGTTCCGCGCATCGTCTATTATTACTATCAATAATAGGTATCTATGGAGATCCTGTTTTCCAAAAGAAAAGATCGCTACCGCGTGTTGCGCTCGTCACGGAGCACCGGTGCGTAGCCACTATTGGAGCAGTTACAGATGCACGGAGCACAGTTGCACAGGTGGATAGGTGAATACCCAGCAATGAGCTATGTGGTGGTTGTGTGACAGGCGCGGCATGTGACGGCCGGCTGGGCGGCGCTAGCGGCGCGCGGCGCGCGGCGGCATGCCGGGCGGCCGCCGGGGGCTCGTGGCCCCGCAGAACACCTTCCTCGAGAATATCATCCGCCGCTCCTCCTCGCAGCGTGAGTCCCGAGTGCACTTCCTACCGTCCCCGACCACCTGATGTTTTGTGCTCACCGCCACCATATCTCACAGATAGACCTAGCTGAAATATCTATTGTGCCTGTAATTACACCACCCTTCAAACCGAAACACGGCACGCTGGTCGGCGCGGTAGGAATGGACATGGTGGTAGTAGTTCCCAGGACGTTCTGTATCGTGTGCCACTTCCCTGCAGCAGACAGCAGCTTCCTGCTGGCGAACGCGCAGATCGTGGACTACCCCATCGTGTACTGCAACGAGACCTTCTGCAAGATGAGCGGTTACAACCGCGCCGAGGTCATGCAGAAATCGTGCAGGTATACAACACTTCTATCAGTAGGTATCCAATCAGCTAACTAGGTTATCCCTATGAGCAACTATAGTATTCGCTAGCTTTTGCCAGCCCGCAAGGGTCATGACGATAATAACCCGGCGTTCACCAGGTAGTACGGCGCAGCATGACATGGAAAAAGGATTTTCGTAAGCGGAAATGATTTTTGAATCTTATTTTTATACTCTTAGCACTCACATTTCGTTGATATCGTCACAAGGCAATTCAGCACACCGCGGTAAGCCGCGGTATGTCGCAGAAGGCTTCGGCATACAAATGTTAATACAATGCTATGGCATGACACGTCGTACAGTCTATGGAGTGCAGGCTATAACGTCAGGTATAATTGTTACGCCGATGTGGGAGTGCTTTTTGCCGGACAACCTGACCTAACCCACATCACTTTGTATACCAAATTGTCAGCGCTACAAAGCTACAAGTCTGCCAAACACCTGGTCAGCATTGCGATTATGATGCAGTGATGTTGTGTTTTCCCTTCGATGTGCTTGTTTATTATTATGACAAGTAACAGCTTAGTGAGTGTGCATGTGTGTGGTGGCGGTGGCGTGGCAGGTGACGTGTTCGTGTTGTAGGTGCACGTGGATGTACGGCGAGCTGACGGAGAAGGAAGCGGTGGAGCGCGTGGACCGCGCGCTCGACCACCACCTCGCCGACCAGTTCGAGATCCTGCTCTACAAAAAGAACCGTACGTACCTGCGCGTAGTGTCGCAGTGGCAAGTAGTCAGTACTAAGACGTTTGTCCCTGTGTGCAGGCACGCCGCTGTGGCTGCTGGTGCACGTGGCGCCCATCCGCAACGAGCGCGAGCTGGTGGTGCTGTTCCTGCTGACGTTCCGCGACATCACGGCGCTCAAACAGCCCATCGACGCCGACGATCCCAAAGGAGGCCAGTACAGTAGTACACCACACGACGCAATACACTCAAAGAACATACCACTCTCATCAACACGCATTACAGTAATCGACTCGATCTTGACCACATAAGCGCTGCCTTTCATCTGCGCTGTAGATCCGTGCCAGTAACAATTATTTGCTTAATCCTTGCCTTGACATTGATGGGAGAGTGAGCATCTCATAATTACCTAAACCCAACTAATAAACTTCGTAAAGATGCGAAACTGTCGCTGTGTAATGCTATTAATACCGGTTCGCAGGGCTGTCGAAGTTCGCGAAGCTGGCGCGATCAGTGACGCGCTCGCGCTCGGTGCTGGTGTCGGCGCTGCCGGCGCTCAAGGAGCCGCAGCGCGCGAGCCACCTGGCGCATGTCAGTACTCCCGCACACCATGTAAACACGCACCTTTCACACTGTACGCACTCCTGCTAGCCTCTATGCAGACTGAACAGAGCCGTTGAGATGGCTCAGCAATACTCTGAATATAGTGTTCTATGGAACCACGTCATCGATTTTATAGAATGGAAAACTGAAATAAAGACAAAAGAAAAATGTAGTAGTTGTTAGTAAAGCGACCGTCATCACTGAGAAATCAGTGTAAGTACTTACATAATAATGATAATAATGGTTATGGTTAAGTGATTTGATTTGATTTGATTAGCCCTGAATCCTCTAAGCACACATCTGTTCAAATCAGCTAGGTCTAGGCTGTCGGTTGAGGAGAGGTCAGGTCATATCTCACCTCCTCTTCATCTTCTTGCGACTGGTGGAGCTACTGAAGGTTACTGAAACATTCAGTAGCACCATCAGGATGGAATTGGGTGTGTAAAAATGTGCAATCATGGCATACCAAGCGAAGGGAGATTATGGAATCCGTGGGAACCCAACTCTCGGATTTCATACATCTTACATGCCTCTCCTCATCCGAAAGCTATATGTATCTATTACTATAGCTATTTGGGAATGTCGGAAGCGTTAGGCATCGACGTTGCTGACATGAAGCAATCGTTGAAAGAGCGTTTCTTTGCTCACCTGAAGAAGATATTAATTAGTCTTGTGTGAGATGTGGAAATAAATAAAAAATATTAAAAAATAGTATATTATGCAACTAGTGAATAAAGGACGGATTTAAAGCGAGGGCCATAGATGAATCATGAGCAAGTGAAGGATTCTAACGACTGAATCACGACCGTAGGGAGTGATTCATGATGATTGAATCACGAGCATAGCGAGTGATTCACTCATTTTGCGTGAATAAAATAAGCTTTTTAGAGGGGGAATGGTATAAAATATTTTATACCATTCCACCTCTAAAAAGCTTATTTTATTCACGCAAAACAGTGAATAAAAAGCACTTTTAATCACTGTTTTGTTGTCCTGGTGACCATCTCAATGCTATACAAGCTCCTTGCGAAAAAATTAATGTGCATTTTAATTAATTCGACGGCACGGTTGGAGTAGTGGTTAAGCTATTGACTACTGCGCTGCGTGTCGCGGGTTCGATTCCCGCACGGAACAAATATTTGTATGACCTACATGTAGTTGTTCCGGGTCTGGCTGTTTGTGTATGTCAGTTTAAATGTTTGTAAACGCACCCACGATATATGAGAAATGCCTAAGGGTGGGGTAAAGTTAAAAAAAAAAAAAAACTTATAATATGCCTATTTTCGCTTAAATCTTTCTTTTTCTCGTAGTCATGGTATAAAGTATAGTATGCAACTCTTGAATAAAACGGATTTATATCGAGGGCCACGAATCACTCGCGTCGCTCAGGATTCTAACACTTGAATCACTCGCTATGCTCGTGATTCAATCATCATGAATCACTCCCTCCGGTCGTGATTCAGTCGTTAGAATCCTTCACTTGGTCGTGATTCATCTATGGCCCTCGCTTTAAATCCGTCCTTTATTCACTAGTTGCATAATATACTATTATAAGGATGAAATAGTATATTATGCAACTAGTGAATAAAGGACGGATGCCATAGATGAATCACGAGCAAGTGAAGGTTTATAGTTATACTAGGTACTATTATATTTATAGCTATTATATAGCTATAGGAGTTATAGATACTAGGAATTTCTCCTGTATCGTGGGTGCGTTTACAAACATTTAAACTGACATACACAAACAGCCAGACCCGGAACAACTACATGTAGGTCATACAAATATTTGTTCCGTGTGGGAATCGAACCCGCGCCACGCAGCGCGATAGTCAATCGCTTAACCACTACACCAACCGTGCCGTCGAAATTAATTTAAATGCACATTATTTTTTTCGCAAGGAGGTTGTATAGCATTGAGATGGGGGTCACCAGGACAACACCAAAACAGTGATTAAAAGTGCTTTTTATTCACTGTTTTGCGTGAATAAAATAAGCTTTTTAGAGGGGGAATGGTATAAATAAATAAACGATAATAAATAGCGTTTTCACCTCACAAGCTCGGAAAGATTCTGTTTGTCATTCGAAATCTGAGTGCAAAAGTGCATTTTATCCTCTAGCGTGGAAAGAGTTTTTAAAATTCGAACCTTTCTATTCAATAATTTTCTATACCGCTGGGCCACTGAAAATGCATAAATACTTATTTCATGTCAATGCGCCAACCTCATTTTTAGAATAATCGCACTGGCCAGTAAGAGAACTAACTGCATGAGGCTGTTTTTCTTGCACCTACTAGTGTCCTCGCTGATGTGAGGTGAAAAGTTGTGTGTTTCGCTCGGCAGCAAATTTATTCTGCGTCTCGTACCTTTGAAACCTTCGCAACGCTCAGGATTCTATATTTGAACCATTCGCTTCGCTCATGGTTCAATCCTAGAATCCTTCGCTTGCTTAGGTTTCAATATAAGTACTCGCGCCAAAAAACAACTTTGCAGCCTTGCATAACAAATAACTATTATTTTCCTAACGTTATTAAAGTAATTTTTATTAAAAAGACATTTTTATAGGTAGGTATAGGTTGTATTGTGGTGGTATGGGTAGAATAAAAAATCCGGAGTCACACGTGTTAGGGGACACGTGTGACTCCGGATTTTTAATTTGTCTGTCTGAGATGACTTGTTTGCCATCTCTATAAAATGGTGCCGATACAGAAGATACATTTTAGTTTAGTCCTGTCAAATTAATCAGCGGCTGTCACTACTCCATACAAGTTTAGACGTGATTAAAAACTTGCCTACTAAAATTACGTCAATTTACGTCAGGCGCTGATTAATTTGACAATTTTATTAAATTAAATTTAGTTTAGTTTGGTGAACAAGCGAATCGACACCAATATCATTTTTTACCTTAAATTAAAATTAAAATGTTGTCTTAAAAAGTCAATACTTGTGTTGTTCTCATTGATGTATAAAATAGGGAAGATAGGCCACTCTCTAAAATCAGGTAAATATTAAATGGACTAGAAACACTTACATGTAAACACACCCACACAACTACATTTCCCGATGTCGTGCGGCATGTGATCGACAACCGAAATAGAGACATATTACGTGGGCTATAGTGAAATAAATGAATTAATAATAATAAAAAATAATAATATAGCGGGAACGAGATATCAATAATTGTCACTGTTACGTGCAAGCGAAATCGCGTTAGCGTTAGCAGCCGAATGTTGACCAAATGTTTACGATTAGGAACGACTTATGACGGAGCAAACATTAAATATTATTACTTATAATTTTCAACAAATTAACATTTTTGGCCGTACTTATGAGTGAAAACTAATTCCGTGGGACTTGTTTTTGCACTATTTGTGCACATTTTAAAAACACAGGAGCCTCATGTTGCTGCTTATTTAGACGATTACTGTAATGTTACTTAGCGTGCTACACCAGTTCGATTGTGTCCTTTCCCCTAATTCATGCGGTCCACGTCGAGGAGCGCGTACCATCTTCCCTATTTTATACATTAATGGTTGTTCTACAAAAGTTAGCGACAGAAACGTATCGCTGCAAAACCAGCTGCAAATAAATGACGTGTTTCCTTAGAACAATATATTTTTACATTTCCTATATCTGTAGTTAGATATTGGTCCATACGGCTCATCTCAACGGAACGGAATAACTCCCCTGCACAGAACGCACGCACACATACAGAGCGTACAAACTATCACGCCCTGAACACGTCACGCGTACGTGTGCGTGCTTCTGGCGACGAGCTAACGAAGCTTTACGTTTGTACGCGACAACACACTGCGTTACAACATCGCGTCAATAATTCGAGTAGGTACTTTGACGATATAATCGATCGAGAAACGCGCGAATTTTTTTCGCAGTGTGGAGTCCGCTTGACGATAAAATAATGATAAAACATTTTTGAGAATCGTGTTATCTTTGCTGGGTTGCTTGGCTGCGCGTGTGGCATGTATAAGTGTGTGACGTGCGTGTGTCGCAGGTGATGTCGCTGTCAGGCGACGTGCTGCCGCAGTACCGGCAGGAGGCGCCCAAGACGCCGCCGCACATCCTGCTGCACTACTGCGCCTTCAAGGCCATCTGGGACTGGATCATCCTGTGCCTCACGTTCTACACGGCCATCATGGTGCCGTACAACGTGGCATTCAAGAACAAGACGAGCGAGGACGTATCTCTGCTAGTCATCGACTCCATCGTGGACGTGGTGTTCTTCATCGACATTGTACTGAACTTCCACACCACCTTCGTAGGCCCGGGCGGCGAGGTCGTGAGCGACCCCAAGGTCATCCGCAAGAACTACTTCAAGTCGTGGTTCCTCATCGACCTGCTGTCATGCTTGCCCTACGACGTCTTCAATGCCTTCGACCACGACGAGGACGTGAGTACTGCTCGGCTATCCGGTGGCCCGAATAACCCTCAACACACTCGCCATTCACCATCATTCAGAATTACAATACTTTGCTTGTACCCTTTCTCGTTACCTGTCGCGGTACATCGCATGTCTCTGGGTCGGCAGGGCATCGGCAGCCTGTTCAGCGCGCTGAAGGTAGTGCGGCTGCTGCGCCTGGGCCGTGTGGTGCGCAAACTGGACCGCTACCTGGAGTACGGCGCCGCCATGCTCATCCTGCTGCTGTGCTTCTACATGCTGGTGGCGCACTGGCTGGCGTGCGTGTGGTACTCCATCGGCCGCTCGGACGCCGACTCGGGCCTGCAGTACTCGTGGCTGTGGAAGCTAGCCAACGTCACGCAGAGCCCGTACTCGTACGTGTGGTCCAACGAGTCGGACGGGCCCGAGCTCGTCAACGGCCCGTCCCGCAAGACCATGTACGTCACCGCGCTCTACTTCACCATGACCTGCATGACCTCCGTGGGCTTCGGCAACGTCGCCGCCGAGACCGATAACGAGAAGATCTTCACCATCTGCATGATGATCGTGGCAGGTGCCGGAATTCTTCTGTTATTAGCCGGAGCACGGCGCGACCCCCGCGCAGGGCCGCACTGCGGCGGGGGCCGCGCCACCCGCACTCCTGTGTCCTCACTGTCGCGTGCGCACGGTGTGTTTTACTTGCGCACCATCGCTGCACCCTCCACTCCTGCCCAGTCCTGTAATCCGTCCACAGACCTGTGTATATTTTGTTGGTATTTAGTTGTGTTGTCCGCCCCCCCCCTCCATTTCCCCGTGCAGGCCCACGAAGCGTCAGGGCGCGTCACATACGTGGTCATGAGCGTCATGTACGGCAAGAACCCGGATAACACTTTTATAGAAAGAAAAAAGAATTTTATAGAATTTTCTACATTGAATTACTGAATTGTACCGTATTGGTCATAATTTATGATTGTGCGACGAAGGATCAGTTTACTCTCGATGAGGTCACGATAGCACTTTTTGCGTATCGTCCGTACTTATTCATTTGCGCAGGATAGCTGTAACTTGCGCGCGCCGACTGTCGCATTGGATATCACGACATGCAACAAGTGCTGCGTGGCTGCCAATGACCACGGTTTCGTCGTATGATATTTTTCTATCAATTTCTGACAATAAACTTTTTGTCTGTTATTTTTGACCTACCAACTGTCAAAAACTATCTCTGTAAATGTATACCTGAAAGTGAATAGGCTGCTAAAATCATAACCCTCCTTTTGGCTTGGGTTTGGGTCTCTTCATCGGAATCTGCAGTCTGACTGAATGTTAGGTTTATATCTCACTAGGACGCCATATTGGCGAAACCATGGTCACGCTGCCAGCAAAATTTACTCAGCTTTAAGGTGGGTGTCTCACCTCACCATACATTACTGGCAGCGTGACCATGATTGCGCCGCCACTGGTGTCCTAGTGACATAGAGCCCGTAGAGATGCGAAGCTTCACGTCGTACATGACGCTCGTCATCGTTTGGTTGGATCACCCGTAACGTTACAAACGTATATTATTGATACCTAATTCATTATTCAAATTAATTTCGTTAGTTTTGGTAATGTTATAGGTATAGTGTTATACGCTCTATTTGTACCTATCACGTTTACTGTACGACAAATAGTTTCTGCTCATAAAAATTGTGTGTGTCATTCATATATTTGAGAAAAGTTAGTTGCTAGAAAAGTATTTATATATGTACTTACCTAATTTGTTTGTGAAGTAAGCGTTGTCGCGCGGGGAGTGGGGCGCCTTCTCCCGCTCACCGCGAAGCGTTCCAATGTTGGCAGCCTTGCTGTACGCCACCATATTCGGCCACGTGACCACCATCATCCAGCAAATGACGTCGGCCACGGCCAAGTATCACGACATGCTGAACAACGTGCGCGAGTTCATGAAGCTGCACGAGGTGCCCAAGGCGCTGAGCGAGCGCGTCATGGACTACGTCGTGTCCACGTGGGCCATGACCAAGGGACTGGACACTGACAAGGTATGCCATGCCGCCCTCTCCCCCGCCGCCGTGGACGCAGGCACTCACCTCCGCGTGCCCGCAGGTGCTGAACTACTGCCCCAAGGACATGAAGGCTGACATCTGCGTGCACCTGAACCGTAAGGTGTTCAACGAGCACCCCGCCTTCCGTCTCGCGTCAGACGGCTGCCTGCGCGCGTTGGCCATGCACTTCCAGATGTCGCACTCGGCGCCTGGTGACCTGCTATACCACACGGGCGAGTCCATAGACTCGCTGTGCTTCATCGTCACCGGCAGTCTCGAGGTCATTCAGGACGACGAGGTCGTCGCCATTCTCGGTACGTGATACTCAGGATTTCCATTATATTCAGGTGATAAGGTCCGGACCTACTCTGTGATGGTGCACTTACTTACCTAGGTATCTACTCGTGCTTAGGGGTTGTATCAGGGAGGGGAGAATCAGTGTACTGACGCTCCGGCGCTCGCGTTGCAGGCAAGGGCGACGTGTTCGGCGACTCGTTCTGGAAGGACAGCGCCGTGGGGCAGTCGGCAGCCAACGTGCGTGCGCTGACATACTGTGACCTGCACACTATCAAGCGCGACCGCCTGCTCGAAGTGCTGGACTTCTACCAGGCCTTCGCCAACAGTTTTGCGCGCAACCTCACGCTCACCTACAACCTGCGCCACCGGCTCATCTTCCGCAAGGTAGCGGACGTGCGGCGTGAGCGGGAACTCATGGAGCGCCGCAAGCGCGAGCCGCAGCTCGAGCAGGCGCAGGACCACCTCGTGCGCAAGATTTTCTCACGCTTCCGTCGCGAGCGGAGCGTGGCCGCCGCGCCCGCGCCCGCGCCTGCACGCACCACTCCCGCGCCAGCGCCCGCCGCGCCGCCCGACCCTGAGCGCGGCGAAACTGCGCCCACTCCCGCGCCCACCGCGCCCGCGGCCGCGCGCGGCAAGTGGGGCCGCTTGCTGGCCACGGGCTCGCTGGACGCGGGCGCGCCTGAGCCTGCGCGCGGCGCATTCACGCGCAGCCTGAGCGCGCGCGATCGGCCCTTGGCAACCGTGGCCTCCGCCGAGCCCGTGACGGCCGTGGCGCCGGCGCCGACCGTAACCGTCGCGTCTACGGCAACCGCGCTCACGCTCAAGGTGAACGACGGAACGTGTCACGTGTCGCGAGTGCGGTTGAGCAACTTGGTTGATTATAGAATTGATTATTACTCGGCAGGCCACGTTCGCGAAAGGCCGCTCGGCGAGCGTGTTGAGCGTGAGCGGCGCAGGCGCGCGGCAGGACACCATAGAGGAGGAGCTGGACGAGCGGCGGCCGAGCGTGTCGGCGCACGCACTGCACGCGTCGCACGCGGTTCACGCGGCGCAGGCGGCGCACGCCTCCCACGATGCCGCGCTCGCCGAGCTGCGCAGAGACGTACGCAACGAGGTGCAGAGACTTCAGCAAAAGGTTATAATTGAACGCGGTTCAGTATTTTTCATATCTGTGAGTTCAACTTTTTCGGTACTTAGATAAAAAAGAATTCTCTTATTGACAACTTTGCCAAATGAATCAAGGAATAAGATTTTTCCTACAAACTTTCATCCCTTATTTTACCCCCTTAGGGGTTGAATTTCGAAAAATCCTGATACACGTTATTCTTAATTTTTGAGTTTAAGTATAAATATCGAGTTTCGAGTTAATCGGACAGCGCGTTAAAATTGTTCCATACAAACTTTGACACCCCCCAACCCCCCTTTAGGGGGTAATTTAGAAAAACAACAAATTACAAACTTTTTCATTTATGTTCATCATCATTTCATGTTTATTACCTCAAGGAATAAGATTTTTCATACAAACTTTCATCCCCTATTTGACCCCCTTAGGGGTTGAATTTCAAAAAATGCCTCCTTATTCCTTGCCTACATTATAAAGGGAACCTCTGTGCAAAATTTCAGCTTTCTAGGTCCAAGGGTTTGGGCTGGGCGTTGATGAGTCAGTCAGTCAGGACTTGTCTTTTTATTAATAGGTATAAATATAGATAGTAGGATAGGATACTTTTCCGGGATAAAAAGTACCCAGTGTGGTGCCCAGGATATTATAGAATAATTATACCAAGTTTCATCGTAATCGAACCGGTAGTTTTTGCGTGATGCCTGAACAAACAGACAGACAGACAAAAAAAAAATTAATCAAATTTTTGGGTTCGGTGTCGGTCTAGTAATGCCATTATTTTTTTTGATATTTTCAATGTACCTACAGAATTTTCACTTCTACAGATTTATTATACGTATAGATATAGAAGATATAGATAAATGTAGGTACAAAAATCAATGCTTTAGTACGCCTTTAAATTCCCGCTGCCGCCCGGAGGCGTCGGATTCCGCGCGAGTCCGTGAAATCCCGGTGACGACTCCGGGCAACGGCGCCGCCCCGCGGCGAAAAATATAATATTTGTATAGAAATATGGCACTAAAATCGATGCCGATTTTTTCCTACACTCTGGCAATAATATTGTTAAACCATAGACTTTAAGGGTCGTTTTCAAAATTTATGTCGGTACATTTTCTTATCCATGATACTCATTGGCAAAATAAAATTAGATACAGTTTGAAATCCTAACATATAAATGAACATTCAGATTAATTAGTAATAAAATACCAAAAATATAAATGTTATTGTATGCAAATTGGTTCGCATTGCTTTAAAAAACTAAATTTAATTCCTGTCGTAATTTGTTTCCCATACAAAAAGACAATGTCCACAGTCGACCGTAAAATGCAGCAAATAATAAATAATGTACGCACTAAGTAACCTGACTTAACAATGTTTTGTCAGGTGAAAGGTTAAGTTATTCGAAATGTACCATAAAACAACGTTATTATAATAAACCATTTATTTACTTGGCCATAAACACGTGTCTCATATTCCATTCCTTTGTGTTATTCTTTCTTGTAACTTTGCTATTTTATAAAAATAGAAGTAAATTCCAAATTTTGTATGGCAAATCTATGAGTTGAAATAGTTACAACGAGAGGGCGCTAGTTTCATTCAGCTGCAACATTTTGTATTGTAACTGATGGTTTCACTACCGTGCGCGTCTTAAAAAAGACTTTAAGATGTGGTTTTTAAATTGTCTAATAACATCAATTCGGTAAGTACTACAATTTACAGTGCAGCATGTCAGTGTAGTTGATGGTAAATTTTAGTCAAATGCATGTTTCACGAGTAACACGAGGCTGTCATTAAAAGAATATTATTATTTGTAGGCTAAGGGCACGATCATTTTCTTCATTTACACACAACGAGAGACAAAAATAATAACACAATGGTCACAACCATTGTGTTATTATTTTTGTCTCTCGTTACACAATGGAATGGGTTAAGGCTTATTTACAGTATATTCACTTATATGTGAATAAAAATTCAATTTTCTATTTAAGAAAGATGCCGTTGACGCCTGCTGAACGGCAAAGACGTTACCGACAGCGTTTAAAATCAAATGATCCACAAAAATGGGAGGAAGTACAGTGGCCAGCACATCAAGCTACCCAAAACTGTCAAACTTTCCCAATCAAACTTGAACCTAATGCTTTAGCGATAAAGTTTAAAATCGACTAAAGAAATTTGACAGATTTTAGTAGCTTGATGTGCTGGCCACTGTACAAGAAAATAATTTAATTAGATTCGTCGATTTCATGGTGACTCTGCCCTTACTCTTCATTTGTGTTACTTTTGTGTCACGATAACAAAAAAAATGTAGGTACATTTATTTTGAAAACGACCCTTAGAAGAAACGAAAAACATTGACACTTCAAAAGTTCAGTGACAAGCGCGTGTTTATCTGCGTAATTAAATACAAAATAAGTGTTTTTGTGCCTGATGAGCTAACGTTGTGCAGCTTCTTCCTCAATCAGCGTGAGCAATCCATAGCAGACAAGGCGTGGATGTCGAAATAAAAGCAGATCCCAACTCGTATGTGTCAGTCTTTATTTGTTCACCAAATAGGAACACATATTCGTCACAATTTAACATTGATAGAAAGAGATTACTAATTATATATAAGTTACATGAACCATCGGACATGGAGATCAAAAAAGGAAAAGGGACACCGGTCATAGACAATCAATCCCAAAAAACGTCAAGACCAGGGAAGTTGTCTATGTCAGTGTAGACGAATGGAATGCATACCACAGACCATCAAAAACATTTTAACACTCCTCCTTATGCATTACATTTTTCCACCGAAAACCATATAAACATGCTTACAGAAATATAACCATTTGTATAACAAAAAAAAACATTTTTAATTACAATGCCTCTACATTTAAACCTTTTACAAATTTAATATGTTTTATAAGACATAGAGGTTTTGTTAAAACATCTGCAATCATAGAATCGGTTTCTAAATATTTTACACTCAGATAGCCATTTTGCACCAAGTCTTTTATAAAATGATAGCGTAGATCTATATGTTTGGTTCTTTTGTGTGAATACTCTTTTACATACAACAACTTTTGTGCACTCTGACTATCATTGTATACAATGACATTCAAGTTTTTGCTTAGAATTTCTGACATGAAATTTTTCACAAAACAGATGTCCTTGCTTACATCTCCTAAAGCCAGATATTCTGCCTCTGTGCTAGAAAGAGCATTACAACGTTGCTTTCTAGCTTCCCAGTTGATCACACTATTTCCCATTTTAATGGCAAAACCTGTGTAAGATCTACGGTCCAATAGATCATTAGCCCAATCAGCGTCGGCATACGCAGTTATATCAAAATTACCAGCTTTAACAAAATAAAGTCCATAATTTTTAGTTCCTGCTAAATAACGAAGTACACGCTTTGCAATGCACCAATGACTTTTATTAAAACAGTTATTGTATTGACTTAACTGGCTACAAGTATATGCAATATCTGGTCGAGTACATACAGCTAAATACATAAGACTTCCCAACAATTGTCTATATTTATTCACTTCGTCATCTACACATTTACTTTCAGATTTTTCAAACTTATAATTTACTGGCAAGGGGGTTCCAACAGACTTACAATTCGACATATTATATTTCTCCAATAATCGTTCTATATATTCTGATTGGTCCAAAATTGTAACACCCTGTTTTCTAGTGACATTCATCCCCAAACAATTTTTAAGCTCTCCCAAGTCACGAATTTCAAAGTTATTATTTAAAATTGATAATACATTATTAATACAACTATTATGAAATCCATATAAATCGTCTACATATAAACCTATTATTATATACTCTTTTTCAGTCTTCTTTATATAAATACAAGGTTCACATTTGCTTTGGTTATAACCATTTTGTGTTAAAACAGCATGTATTTTAGTGTTCCACATTCTACTCGCTTGTTTAAGTCCATAAATGCTTTTCGTTAACAAACAAACTTTGTTATCCTTTTTAAAACCTTGGGGCTGTTCCATGTACAAAGTTTCTTCAAGTTCACCATTTAAAAAAGCTGTTGTAACATCAATATGGTTAATTTTTAAATCTAATTCAGTAGCTATTGTGAACAAAATCCTAAGAGATGCGTGTCTTACAACAGGTGAAAAAGTTTCAGAGAAATCAATGCCCTGTTTTTGACTGTAACCACAGGCAACCAATCTAGCCTTATATTTTACAAAATTTCCAGATGCATCATACTTTTTCTTATATATCCACCTACATTTTACCACATTTACACCTTTAGGACGTTCCACCAGAGTCCACACCTGATTTTTAATTAAAGAAGAGTACTCACAGTGCATAGCATTGTACCACTCCTCCTTTTCAGCTGAACTAATAGCTTCCTGATAGAATTCAGGCTCTGATAGTGATTTTTCTCCAGCCATCATTGCAGATAAATCGTAATCTGTGTAGCGCTCAGGTACTTTACCACGTGTGCTGCGTATAGGACGAGTGACAGGCCGCTCGGCAACAACCGGCAAGACCTCATGTACAGGACGAGTGACAGGCCGCTCGGCAACAACCGGCGAGACCTCATGTACAGGACGAGTGACAGGCCGCTCGGCAACAACCGGCGAGACCTCATCTCCTCCTTGACAGTTACCTTCCGGCAGAGAAGTTACATAGCGGTTACCCGCATTAGCTTCATCACCTTCAGAATCACCTTCATCACCAGTGGCATATGGGTTGTCAGACAGTGGGGACCACGCTTGCGTTATCACCTCTTCATCTGAAATAACATTTTCCCTGTTAGAGCTTAAGCTATTATCACAGTTTTCGTTGCCTATTCTATTTTTCTCTAGATCATCTTTACTATTATTAGATTCATTATTTATATCAAATTCATTATTATTTTTATTATTTGAATTATTAGAAACTAGCTGCTGCCCGCGGCTTCGCCCGCGTGAGTGTCGGAAATTACCCCATACATCCCCATGGGTTTTAAGTATAAATATTGAGTTTCGAGTTAATCGGACAGCGCGTTAAAATTCTTCCATACAAACACTGACACCCCCCAATCCCCCTTTAGGGGGTAATTTAGAAAAACAAAAACTACAAACTTTATAATTTATTTAGATAACTATTCGTGCGAAGTTTCATATTTATTACCTCAAGGAATAAGATTTCTCATACAAACTTTCATCCCTTATTTTACCCCCTTAGGGGTTGAATTTCGAAAAATCCTGATACACGTTATTCTTAATTTTTGGGTGTAAGTATAAATATTGAGTTTCGAGTTAATCGGACAGCGCGTTAAAATTCTTCCATACAAACTTTGACACCCCCCAACCGTAGGATAGGATACTTTTCCGGGATAAAAAGTACCCAGTGTGGTGCCCAGGATACTAAAGAATAATTATACCAAGTTTCATCGCAATCGAACTGGTAGTTTTTGCGTGATACCTGAACAAACAGACAGACAGACAGACAGACAGACAGACAGACAGACAGACAAAAAAAAATTTAATCACATTTTTGGGTTCGGTGTCGGTCTAGTAACACCCCCTGCCATTTATTTTTTTGATATTTTCAATGTACAGAATTTTCACTTCTACAGATTTATTATAAGTATAGATTATTTCATAAGAATAAAATTGACCAATATTCTCCTGTCCTGATGTATCACAAATAAATTCATTTTCTAAAAACTTTAAAGCTCTAGAATATATAACTTGCTTAGGATTTGTAGGATCACTGACACGGTAGCCCTTACATGTATCGCTATAGCCAACAAAAATATATTGTTTGGCTTTAGTATCGAGTTTGCGTCGCTTAGCTCCTGGAATAAGTGCATAAGCCACACAGCCAAATACACGCAAATGACTCAAATCAACTGGATGCCCTGTCCAAACATACTCGGGAATTCCATTTGCCGGTAGAGCACTGGTAGGAGATCTATTTTTTAAATATATGGCTGTCATAATTGCCTCTCCCCAATATCTATTAGACAAATTGGACCCCTGTAACATAGCTCTGGCTTTTTCGAACACTGTTCTATTAACACGTTCTGCAACACCATTTTGTTGTGGACAGTATGGTACAGTAGTTTGATGCAAAATGCCTTCTTGTTTGAGATAGTTTTCCAGATCATTGTTGCAATACTCTCTACCATTATCAGTGCGTAAAATTTTAATATACAAACCAGTCTGCTTTTCTACCATAGATTTGAAATATTTAAAATGGGCACTCACCTCAGATTTATGCTTCATGAGATATCCCCATGTTTTTCTGGTGCAATCGTCAGTGAACGTTAGCAAGAAGTTCGCTCCGCCCCAGCTGCTGACTTGCATCGGGCCCACCACGTCCGAATGAATGATGTCCAATGGTTTAGTAGCACGTTCCTGAGCAGCCTGTGGATAAGATGCATCGCACATCTTTCCAGTCAAGCATGGAACACAGCCACTGGGTATCTTCTCCATTTCCTGTAAAACGACACCAACACATTGGTTCCCACCACCAAGTATTTTCATACCTTTTTCTGACAAGTGGCCAAGACGCTTATGCCATGTAGACACAGGCACACACGAAGCAGCATGAGCAATCACTGTCCTCTGCATAATAGGCAGGGGCTTGGAACACTCCGAATTAGAGACAGGCTCAGCTTGCGGTTTCACTACATATAACCCATTAACCTTATTGGCAGTTAAGATGTGGTTGCCAGTGATTTTACATTTATTATAAATCGTACATTCATCCTTTGTAAATACTACAATATAGTTATTATTAGTAATATGGCTAACGGAGATCAAACTACAAGAAATTTCAGGGACTAAAAGTACATTTTCAAGGCCTATATTTGAATTTAGGGTTATTTTACCTGTACAATTACTGTGTAACTGCTGTCCATTGGCCACCGAAATAACAGTATTTCTATTTCTCACTTCACTAAATAATGTCTTATTAGAACACATGTGCGAAGTAGCCCCGCTGTCGATGATAAAGGATTCAGAGGTTGAAGCCATGTAAGCTGTTGCAAATAGTGTATGCTCTGGGTTCTTTTTAGCCTTCAAGTCCCTCTTCTTCTTAAAACATCGCTTCGAGTTGTGGCCGGACTTCTTGCAATAGTCACAGGTAATAGAATTAAATTCCCTCTTTTTCATTAAAAAGGCTGTTGAATTGGAACTGACGCGTCGATGGTCTTCCTGTAGAAGTCTTGTTCTCACTAATTCAGAGGTGAGGTTGTCCCTCAACTGTGCAGTTTCGAGGCTAGACACCAACATATCAAATTCCTGGGGTAGGCCGCTCAGAAGAATCTCTGCCACTTCATCATCGTCTATCTTCTTCCCGATGTCATCTAATTGGTGCACAAGCTTCATGACACCTTCTATGTAGTCTGACATGTTGGAGAATTGTTGATACTCAATTCTGTGAAGTTGACGTAAGAGTAGCACTCTTCTATATAAACCTTTGTGTTCAAAAGTATTGGCAAGCTTGTCCCATGCTTCTTTTGGTTCTGTACACTCTCGCACATACTGATATAAGCTTGGCTGAATACTTAAGCAAATTCTAGCAAAAGCTTTGTGTCGTTTATTTCCATCTGTCTCAGTACCCAAAACGCAGTCCCAAAGACCTTCGAGTGTAAGTAGCATTTTTATGCTAAATTTCCAGTTAATATAGTTCGAAACTCCTTCCAGCTTCTCAATTGCAACCGATGAATTATTTCCATTGTTAGACGACAAAGACATCTCGTGTTGTTAGATCCAAAAAAAAAAAAATATTTCGTACCTGTCTGGGTTTGATCGTTAGTCGCTATGAATTTTCCTTCTGAGACCATAACCTGATGAGCTAACGTTGTGCAGCTTCTTCCTCAATCAGCGTGAGCAATCCATAGCAGACAAGGCGTGGATGTCGAAATAAAAGCAGATCCCAACTCGTATGTGTCAGTCTTTATTTGTTCACCAAATAGGAACACATATTCGTCACAATTTAACATTGATAGAAAGAGATTACTAATTATATATAAGTTACATGAACCATCGGACATGGAGATCAAAAAAGGAAAAGGGACACCGGTCATAGACAATCAATCCCAAAAAACGTCAAGACCAGGGAAGTTGTCTATGTCAGTGTAGACGAATGGAATGCATACCACAGACCATCAAAAACATTTTAACAGTGCCCAAATCGACGGGAAGTGGATATTCATTTATAAGTAGTTATTACATCGTTGTAGATAATATTTACACTAAATAACATCATAATTTACTTATTTTTGGACCAACAAAGATTATGTAAACAAACCGCTAGTGAAGAAAGTGAAACTTGTTATATTTTGAGTTTTCTGTGTGTAATCACTGGTCAGTGGATAATATTCATATATAAGTAGTTATAGAATCATTTTTAGATAGTATTTGCGATATAAAACATCTTACAAAGTTATTTTTGGACCAAGAAAACTTAAGTAAAAAGCCGTTAGTTCAATACTTGAAAGTCGTAATTTTTATTTTCTGTTGAATACGCTGTTAGATAATCTTATCTATTCATAATGTAACCTGCAAAATTTCGTGTACATTGATACAGTAGTTTTATCATAAATCACAGGCACAAACAGAGGGCACAACAATTTTAAGGCCCGGCGCCAATTGGCGGCACGGCATGGTAAGGTATTGTTAGGCGATGAATAAAAATTAATAGTATGGAAATAAACTTGAAATTTTCCGACGGCAATGATGCCCCGGTATCCATATGCCGCGACGTTTTTATGCATCATCATTGAAATTTCAGTTTTATTGTCATACTATTATGTTATATCGCTATTCGTCGCATAAAAATCCATTGCCGTACCGTGCCACCAGTGGGCGCAGGCCCTCAAAGTCTCCCGCCGCCCAACAACAGATGGCGCTACTATGCATTGATATAGTACTAAACCAGTAGTACTATATCAATCAAATCTGTGTCTAGTAGTGTACGTATTTAAGTAGCTAAGTTAAGATAGATGCAAAGATTTTAGCAAGTAGGATTTATTGTACTATTTACACCTTTTTACATACCTATTAGATGACTAGATTTGTATAATTAAGTAATGTGATTATTTAGAAATATGTAGTATGCCTTACCTCGCCTGAAACCTGAAACACAGGATAACCTAGTTCAGGCACATAACACAACAGATTTTTTTCGTAGATATAAGCAAATGTGTATTTATTGTTTTACCTTTTTTACATTAATAAATTTTTATTATTATTATTATAGTAGCAGATGCCGTCAACGATGGCTGATCGATAGGTACCACCGGACATACATAGTAGGGGTGCGGTCGGTTGTACGTCGGTACTTTAATAATCGACTTACATTTTATTAAACTTGTACGGTTTCAGCTGGGTCGTGTAGAAGAGCTGCTCACCATGTTGGCGTCGCGGCTGGGCGCGGATCCGCTGGCGGAAGGCGCGGTGGGCGGGGCCGCGGCCCCTGTGGCCGCGCCCGCACCCGCGCCCGCGCCTGCACCCGCGCCCGCGCCCGAGGCCGACGCGCCGCGCGACGCCACCGGCACCGCCCGCAAACGACGCTCCAAGGTGACGAGTGACACAGTATCTGCGGCTACCGGTACGAGTCGTTCCCGTCGCTAACACTCGCGTATCCGGCAGGCGCGGAGTAAGGGTGCCGCGCCCACGCCGCCTGCCACGACGCCGAGCGAGGCCCCCGCCGGCCCCGCCAGCCCGGGCGCCAGCGCGTCGCAGCGGCGCCGGGACTTCGTGTAGCGCGCGGCGGCGCCCGGCGCGCGGCGGGGCGCCGGGGGCCCGGGGCCCGCCTCCGCACTGTATATATCTAGTTATGATAATGTAGATATTATGTAGCCACACACGAAATTAGTAGACACGCTGCGTTACGCTTTTGGACACCGAGACACCGGACTCTACTCTGCTGTGATTATGAGAATGAGTCAGCCCAGGCGGCACGAAGCACCGCGGTATGTCATCTAAACTCACTGGCAATCTCCCCACCGACCAAAATTGTACATTGATACCTCTTGTTGGACATTTAACTGCCGACACGTTGGTATAAATAAAATAAAGACTTCCGAGAAAAACTATGCGCTTCGGCAATCATCGAGCATCTTCGGAAACGAACGCGCGATGATGAGATCAATAATTTTAGAGCTAGTGATACAACTATGGAATGAGTTTCTGATTTCGTTTTATCATGGTTACTTAAGAACTCGATGCAATTCCAAAAAAAGTGCGGTGGGAGGACCCCGGTCAGGAACAGGAAGTGGAGAACTTGCATTAATTAAAAAATAAATGTAGTTCTATAATTTTCAGCCGGATTTCAGTGGTGGCATGGATTCTAGATTTGTTCCATTGAATGCCTTTTCATGAAATCATGACATTTGAAAACAAATCTAACTTAGACAGATGTATTAGTGATTCTAATTTATGGTCGCCAATCATAATTTGACACAAGTTGGCACCTGATGACACTGACCTGCAAATTGCAAAAAACGCGGATCTTGAAAAAACATCGTTCCAAAAACTTAATTTTTTGTACCTAACTGTTGACGAGGCAACTCGTCATCTGGCATCTGTGATCAGACTAACAGAGAGAAATCAACAGAGAAAACTTCACACAAACGTGCAATCATTTAGGTGCACTACTACAAAGTGAGGCAGTATAAAACCAAGGAGCTTAGCTCTGGTGCGACGTTCTTACTAACTCGGATATACGAAGATCACCGAAGCGCATACCTTTTCTGTTTTAAGTGTACACTGCTATCTACCCTTCAAGGAATACAGGTTTGCGTGACGTTGTAAATACTAATGGCCGCATGCACAACTAATCACTAAACGCTTTTAGCGTTAGCGTAAAACATCGTGTTGTTTCTGTCAATCGTTGGAAGTTGAAAGGTACAGAATATTGTGGATCGATAAGGTAAATTTAATGAGGTAGGTACGCTGCAGACCGCGGCTAAGGAAGCGTTTAACCAACAACACCCATATCGCGTAACACAGTTTCGATTACGATCCGAGTTTTCTATTTCTAAACCATTGCTTCATGGCAGGGACCGAAACCGGTGTGATCAATAGTGTAGAATCCTATTGTTTCCGTATTTAAGCTGATTATATTACTACACTGGCTCATCACCACACCAAGCCTCTTGTGCAGGTAGAGGTACCGTACGCTCCACTTTTCACTGTTTCCCGCCATTCCGGGTAAACTGACAGTTGACATTAGTGACAGCGACCTCACTGCTAATGCGCATGAGAATAGTGTTTACATATCTATTAAATAGATACACTACAAATAGGTACCGGCATTTTTTTGGTTACGACATTTATATTTTTTACAGATATTTTAAAAAATTACCTCTTTCTTACACAGTCATGACGTCTGCATTAGTCAAAGGGTGCGCATCGCCTGTGTGTTTAACCGGTATTTATACGGTAACCTAAAAGAGGTACTTAACATGTTTCTTCTTCTTGAGTTTGGTAGCTACCCAAACTCTTCAATACCTGTAAAGGTAAAAAAAGGTAATAAATTCGTCTGGTCAACAAAGTAAATAACTCAATGAACGTGACTGACCAGTCAAAATGAAAGAAAATGCGATCAATTGTCATTTTATGCAATAACCCCGCAGTGGTATCGCGGTCTGTCATTGCGATGCCGGCTTTACCTCGCGGTTTCTCATTGCGATGCCGGCTTTAACGCTGTGGTTTGCGGGCCGCCTTCGGAATTGCAACTTAATAAATTTACCGCTACATGTATTTAAAATATCGTTGTTCCTGCCAAACGTTTGAAGTTGTCAGAGATAGAACGGTGACATGTTGTATGTGCTATGTAGGTATTCATCTTTTATTATTAATGGGATAGATAAAATAAATAAAAAATGTGTAGCTTTGTAAAAAAAGATTTATTTTATGTTTAATCATGTTTTCTATTTAGTGTAAACGCATTTAGTGATTTGTGCTGCAAGCGAGCCTATGAGTTAGGTAGCACCCGAGAGGTTGCACACTTCACATTTTTGGAGATTCACTTCTAACCTCTCTACTCCGTCTTTCACGCTTCGACACCGCTCTATTGCGAGATGTAGGTATTACAACCTCTTCACCGAAGAATGTGGGGCTTGTCGCATTAAGCAGTCGGCTATGATCCGTAGCCAAAGATATAACACAAGACGCCGCACTGTGATTCGAGTAGAACAATCTAGCTGGACATTATTTTCTTGGATTTTTAGCTTCTTAAGTGTTTCTTAATTACATTAAATCCTCCCTACTCAATTCAGTAAAGGTAGTTTGGAAAATAGAACATTAAAAAGGTTGTCAATGAAAAAAGTGTAGGTACAGCTATATTATAAAATAAAAAAAATACATTAATAATATTTAACATTAACCTTACATTAACATAAAAAAAAGAAATGACTTATCAATAATTATTAAGTATCAATTACATAATTAATAATTAATTTAATTAATTATTGTTTGTAATTAATATTACAAAATTAATTACAAACAAAGAATCTAAATGAGTTTAATTAAATGACGACCAAGGCATAACACTGCTTACGACATCTTTCTGAGCTAAAATCAAGCGTTCCGCAGTTTTATCTAAAATAGCCTGAACTTTGATTTCAGCACGCGTTTCATCTACCGTTATAGGTATGTCCCTTTAGAGGAGAACAAGCAACTTTTGCTTTTCTAAGATTAGGTATACAATGATGGAAATACCTTGTCTCGTTTTTATGCTCCACTTCCTAGTCTGCTTATAACTATGAATGGTCGATTTGCTGTCGACATAGTACGCAAAAGCTTCATCACTCGTTAAACACCTAGCTACACTTGAGTGACTGATTATCTCACCCGTATCACCAACATTTTTTAAGACACTTGCCACTCCCCTCTTACCTCAGCAGCGTACAGTAGTTCACTGGTACTTCTGGACTGAGTTAAATCATCAACTAGTCTCCGTTTTGTTTTAAGACTTCAATCTATGAATTCTTTGATGGGTGGTCGGCCAGGTCCTGCTGAAGTTTCTGTGGAAGTGGAAGGCCCTGGTGCTGGTAGGTGGGCAGATACTTTTAACGATATATCTGCACTCATTAGCCACTCTGAATGTCTCCAGAAACCGCTCTCGGAATCATCCACATTTAGTACACTTTTGCGAAATTTTTGATAAAATCTGTGAGATGATGACTTTCATCTCCCCAGAAAATGATCAGTTATTCTGCTGAGATCATTTCTTGTCGATATGAATCGAAACAACTCTTCATTTCTCGTTTCTTTAGAATTTTTTAGCAATTCTTCAAAAAAAAAAAAATTTTATATTGTTATAACGTAGCTGCTAATCTGAAAAAAAAAAGGAAAATAAATACTTGTGCAAAAATTTGCAATGTTTTATTTTGTCAATATGCTAGTTCATAGATACACGCTGAATATAAAAAAGTTTTACGGAGGTGACACGAGGAGACATGTTACTTTTTTACTTACAAAGTTCAAAAACTTGAAAATTACTCAAAAAGTTTCTAAGAAATGTTTTTTCAACATTAATATAAAGGCGCTCCCTCACCGGGAGCATTCGCGTGTAATGTAACATTATAGATTCGACTTTGAGCATTACATTACAATACTACCTTCCTGACAGACGCAACAAAAAAAGCGCATTGATGTTACAAGTTGTGTCAAAATATTACACATTGTATCATTACAAGGTGCGCATTGTAATGCTTGGTTCTCCTCCCTCACTGATGTAATGCTCGAATTGTATCATTACAGGTGGCGCACTGTAATGCTCGGTTCTCCTCCCTCACTGATGTAATTCTCGACTCTGAACGTTACATTACACGCGAATGCTCGCGGTGAGGGAGCACCTTAAGATTTTTATAAAAGTAAATAATGCTGTAAGATACTACTTACCCTCAAGTATACAATCCATCACAAATAGTTAACACAGATCTTGTTAGATTTACACAGTATATTATCTAGTGAATGCCATTATTCAAATGAATACCTACCTACTATCAAAATTTCACATTACCTTTTATACTTACTCATAATTACAGGGTAATTAGGAAAAACACCTGTACTTGTTATCGTGTGGGGCATCTTAGTAAATTACCGAGACAAATTCCTACGAATTACAATGTTGTTTTTGTCCAGCTAGGTTGTTCTACTCGAATCACAGTGCGCCGGTCTTGAGTTATATCTTTTAGACCACCGACCGGCGTCGTAGGCGATAAACATGTTGGCACGCTTACAACAGGAACCTATCTCTCTCCGGGCGACTGTCTGCGCCGAGATCGCGACCAATGAGCCAATATGCAATAGCCAATATGTAGGTATATCACCCTGGTTTGCAGTAGCGCACGTCATCACGTCACGTCTCCGAACTGTGAACACTATGACGTCACTGCACTTGCTTCGCACTCATATCCGACAGCAGATGCCGGTGGTAGATTGCCAGCGGTTCTAATTACTCGACGGGGTAAACAAACGAATTTGTAAAGAATTGAATTATAACGTAATTAAGTGATACAAACTCGATTAGATCTAGTACCTACCTACCTACATATTTCGCATTCTATGCAATATTTTCCAACGTTCATTTTCACTGTAACTTACAGATAACACTTGAAGACCAATTATTTTTGTATGACTGCTATATCTTCTCTACACTAGCAAAAACAGCACTGTTCTACAGTAATGCTTTCTTCAGAACATTTAGTAATAGAACTCGTTCCTCATTGTACACTCTATTGGATATGATTCGTTTAGTAAGCGACACGCCATCATAAAATTGTTGCATAACAGAGCTCCTCTTGTATAAGTTTGTACTGCAACGACTAACTTTTATACGCTACAAGTTTTCATGTACTTAGGTGTAAGGCATCGTCGAGCTCGCAACGCTCGTACACTGGTCTCTATACGCGATGAACTCGCGCATACATATCTAATCGAAAATGGCGCACGAGTAATATCGTCTGACCCACCTTATAATATATTATAAGTAATACTCTTAGGACGTGCACCGACTCGACCGTCCGAAGCGCCTGTTGTATAGTTATTGGTTGTTAACGTTTTTAAAGTTTATCCGAGATATTGTATATGTAAGCGTAGTGTACTCGGAAGCGCCAGCAGCAGTAGTACAGGAGAGGGGGACGGGGGCGGGGCAATGAAACAACACAGTCGCTTTAATCCTAACTTTAATAATATATACAAAAGGAAATACATGACCGGCGCTAGCCTAGGGCGGCGCGTGCTCGCTCAGCTCGCTCGCCCGCTTGCTCCGCTCCTCTCGCTCGCTCGCTACTGCCGCAGCGCGCGGCTGCACGCGTGCCTGTCGCGTCGACTATAGTGCCTTGAGAGCACGACAGCCGGGTGCACACCCGCGAAGAGATCTGAAGCTCTTTCGTCTGTCTCTAGCATATTATTTGTGAAGAAATTATGACGGTTTCGGATATTCCAGCTATTTGTATTGTTTTAACAGAATACAATATTAATACTGTAATAAAGTGGTTTTATTTATGCCTCCTGAAATACTAGTCCCTTATCACTGTAAGTGAGTGTCACAATGGAGACTGACTGTGCGTTCAGTCTAATCACGGTAATGACACTTTAAACTAGCGGATAACAACGTTGAAGATTGAAACACTGTGAGGCGGCGATATAAAACTTTCAGTAACTTTATAGCGTGGAAATACATGAATATGATATATTATATTTGTGAACAAAATTACTTTTGATGTTATAAATGCTGATTACGGAAACACTGCTATAGTGGCATATTTCAAGGGCCAAGTAAATTCGTCCAGGAATAGAGTAAAAAAAAAAAAGAACATTCGAGGACGCACCCGGACGTCACGCAGAGTAACGCAGCGCACGCGGCGTCACACCGCGCACTCTGTCCGACTGCACGATAAGTTATTTGTATCTTGTGCCGAATTCATAATCAATCAAAGTCAATACAAAGTAACGTACGCAGCTCGCGGCGCTACTGGCGCGTGTGGGCCCGGCGCCCGGCGCGAGCGGTACTGGCGCGTGTGGGCTCGGCGCCCGGCGCGAGCGCTACTGGTGCGTGTGGGCCCGGCGCCCGGCGCGAGCGGTACTGGCGCGAGTGGGCCCGGCGCCCAGCGCGAGCGCTACTGGCGCGTGTGGGCCCGGTGCCCGGCGCGAGCGCTACTGGCGCGTGTGAGCCCGGCGCCCGGCGCGAGCGCTACTGGCGCGTGGGCCCGGCGCCCGGCGCGAGCGCTACTGGCGCGTGTGGGCCCGGTGCCCGGCGCGAGCGCTACTGGCGCGTGTGAGCCCGGCGCCCGGCGCGAGCGCTACTGGCGCGTGGGCCCGGCGCCCGGCGCGAGCGCTACTGGCGCGTGTGGGCCCGGCGCCCGGCGCGAGCGCTACTGGCGCGTGTGGGCCCGGCGCCCGGCGCGAGCGCTACTGGCGCGTGTGGGCCCGGCGCCCGGCGCGAGCGCTACTGGCGCGTGTGGGCCCGGCGCCCGGCGCGAGCGCTACTGGCGCGTGTGGGCCCGGCGCGAGCGCTACTGGCGCGTGAGGGCCCGGCGCCCAGCGCGAGCGCTACTGGCGCTTGTCGGCCAGCGCCGAGTGGTGCGACAGCGCAGAGTGCGCTGACGAGCAGATGTCCTGCAACGTAGATTCGAATCTTTTAAATCTGTGGTATTGACATTAGAACGTAATAATGCAGAGCCGGTAAAACAGACTCTATCGTGCAATGAGCCTGAGCGTGAAGTGACAGCTGATTAAGGTCAGTAAAATATTAAGTATGCCAGTGTACCTGGTAGGAGAACTGCGGGAACTGTTCCTCCTGGATGCGCGCGAGGCTAGCATCGTTCTCGGGCGGCGTGAGCTCCACGGACTCGCCCGTGAACTCCGAGTCGAAGTAGCGCGTGTCGGTCTCCGATTCCACCTGCGGCTTGAAGGGCGGCGGGATCTTCTTGGCCACCAGGTCGGCCCAGTTCACGGAAGCGAAGAACGGGTGGTTCATGATCTCGTGCGCGTCGTCCGGCCCCGCGCCCAGCCGGTTGGCCGGCTCCTTGGTGAGCAGGCCGGCCAGCAGCGCGCGGCACGACGCCGACAGCGCGCGCGGGAACCGCACCTGCGCACACACTCTGTAGTCGAACGCGCACGCACACTGTGCAGTCGCACGCGCGGGAGCGGGCACTCACCTCCTCGCTGAGGATGAGCGAGAACAGCACGTCGTGGTCGCGGTTGTAGAAGGGAAGGCGGCCGCACGCCATCTCGTACATGACGACGCCGGTGCCCCACCAGTCCACGGCCGGCCCGTAGTCTGTGTCCTCCAGCACCTCGGGCGCCAGGTACTCGGGCGTGCCGCAGAACGTCTTGGTGGTGCGGCCGTACGTGATGTTAACCTGCGACAGGCGCGCGTTAGTACTGAGTGCGGGGGGGAGGGTCACGTGGCCGCTGGCTCCCTACCTTGCACAGGCCGAAGTCCGCGATCTTGATGTGGCCGTCCTTGTCTAGCAGCAGGTTTTCGAGCTTGAGGTCGCGGTAAATGATGCCCTCGGCGTGCAGGTAGCCGAGCGCGGATACGATCTCTGCGCCGTAGAAGCGCGTACGCTCCTCGCTGAAGGAGCGCTCGCGCGACAGATGGAAGAACAGCTCGCCGCCGTTGGCGTACTCCATCACGAAGCACACGCGGTCAGCCGTCTGGAACGAGTAGCGCAATGCCTGCGCGGAACAACACTCAGCCCTCGTACTCACAGCCAATCTTTTTCACACTGGATTTTCAACTCTCTTTGTTGAGCCAAGCATTGAAAAACCAAAGGAGTGTATCCCAGCACGTCAAAACTACACTGTCACTCACGGCGCCATGGTGTACGTTGAAAATCCAATGCGCGATGAAAAATCGCCGAAGGGAAACATCGCCCGTGGGTACGAGGGCTTTATTTTTCGTGTGGTTAGTGACTAACCTGGTACCTGTCAGAGTTTTTATGCCGCCCATGGGCCTCTGACTTGGCTTCACATGCCATCGAGAAATATCTCTCAGGCATGCTATTGCTCAGGTTCCCTCACGATATTTTCCTTTACCGTTTTTTAAGCAAGTGTTAATTATACAATATCCACTTGAATCCGAAAAGTCACTACTCCATTACAAGGTACGAGGCCTTACACACAAGTGTAGAGGCGGCCATGCGAATTTCACAAGCTGCTTTACACCGTTCTGCACGCGTAGCATGACCACCGTAGAAACTCGTTTTACGCGAATAGACAAAATGACATAAACAATCTAACTATACAACGTGTTTTTTTTGATATCCCATAACTCTAGGGTTATATTCTTTATGTAAAAATAATACAAAAAGTCCTAGAATATGTGGTCCAAAAACGCAGTTTCGAAGATAACATAACACTATACTCTCGATGTGTGTATCTAAGTTTCATTGATAAGTACGAGTAATCATTTTCATTCAAACCAATCATTCATATTTAAAGGTAAGAAAATGCGATGTTGTCATATTTCACGTAGGTAAGGCATTACATTGTACGAAAAAAGAAAAAAAAAAAAAAGATGAAAAATAATTCTTAAGCCAGTTGATTCTTTGATATGGTCTCATTCATACCCAAGAGTTATGGGAAAAAAACGCCTTGTATACAGGGTGGATTTTTGAGATGGGGCAGCAAGGACAGCTACATTAACCATTGTAGCTATAGGAAAATGGTCTTAGAAGGCTGTCCTTAACTTTTGGAGAAAATTTGATCTGCATTCACAGATTTTGAAAAAAAAATACAGTCAGCAGGAAAATGGGAAATTTTCGTAAACACTTTTTTTTATCGATCAATATTTATTCGATCCTGTTTCATCAAAGGATAAGGATCAAAAACCTCTATTGGACCAATTGAGGTTTGAGTACTAGAAAAGTCAGAAATCGCTAAAAACTTTTCCCATACATTTAATAAGAAATGAAACTCCAACTTACATTTTAAACCATCGATAAACTGGCCGCTACATAAAAGACTGATCAAAAAACAAATTAAAAATATATCTTCTACTTTGGGTGTTATTTCAGCTTAAAATTAAAACTTGAAACTTTACATTTGGATCACAGCGCATAATAGTAAAAATTTTAAATTTTACTTTTAATATATGAGGTGTCAAAAGTGTAGCCGTTTTGACGTAGGCGTAGGTTTACTCTCTGTACTAAATAGCGGGTAGCAGCTGATAATGTTCTAGGATTAATTCCATAGAGAATCGTGGTAAGTGAATCTTTGAGTTCCTGAACACTGTCGTATTTCTTTTTATAAAGTTTTCTTTTTTAGTAGTAACATAAATAAATCAAGAGGCGTGAGTGAGATCGGGAATGCAAGGTGGCCACGGTATAGGACAATAATTATGTTCCTATCTTACGAATTGCCGGTTCAAATAAGAACGGGTATGGCTGCTGTTGTGGCGCGGAGCGCCATCTTGCTGGAAATACACTTTCCGTATTCGTTCGAAATTCGAAGTTTTATTTGTTTGTTTATTTTCGTCAGTCAGTTGGAGTCTCATTGCCTAGGAAATTTATGGGAAAAGTTTTATGCGTTTTCTGACTTTTCTAGTAGGTACTCAAAGCTCAGTCCGCCCTATATATAAACCACTTATAAATCGTCTTCGACTAGCAGATCGCACTTTTCTTTTAAAAATCATATCTAATGAGATTGACTGTCCTGATCTCCTACATAAATTACGGTTCAATGTTCCTTTTTCAATCTCTGTTCCTTTTTCCTCTTCTAATTACAGGCAAAACTCATTCATGGTGCGAGCGAGTAAAGACTTTAATATTCTATGTAAAGAGTTCTCATTTGACACATTTACCACCAAAACCAATTCAGTACGCACTCGGCTGAACGCTGACTTTTTCGGAGTGCATAGTGCTTAATGTACCTTATATATACTTTTTTTTTTTCCTATCTATCGTGCTTGTTAGTGATCCTAAGATTTCTGCTACTATTTCTGTTTTTACCCGTGAGAACCTGTAATTGGCTCTATGTTACTTATACAATTGTTATCCATCTGTTATAGATGTTGGTTCTCCTACATATAAATAAATAAATATCAAAATAAAGTTTTTGTGATAACTGCCAATTTTCTTGCTGACTGTACATTTTTTTCAAAATCTTTGAATGCAGATCAAAATGTCTCAAAAAGTAAAGGACAGTCTCCTAAGACCATTTTCCTGTAGCTACAACGGTTAAAGTACCTGCCCTTGCTGCCCCATCTCAAAAATCCACCCTGTATATCCCCAATTTACGTATAGGGGAGGTAACCTAATATATTTTTTTCATAGTTTTATAAATACATATTACCACTTTGTCGGCGTAATAAATATGTATACTCATGCCAAATTACAGCTTTCTAGTACTAACAGTTTCTGAGCTAAGCCGCGGACAGACAGACAGCCAGACAGACATGGCGTAACTATAAGGGTGCCTTGTTGACTACGGAACCCTAAAAATGAGGTATAGTTGATGATTCCAACTCAACAACGTCTGCAGAGTTTCGCTATCTAATTTAATTTGTCTCTGTGTATACAGGGTGGATTTTTGAGATGTAAGTAAGTAAGGGCAGCTACCTTTACCGTTGGAGCTACAGGAAAAATGTCAAAATCTGTGAATGCAGATCAAAATTTCTCAAACAGTTAAGGACAGTCTCCTAAGACCGTTTTCCTGTAGCTACAACGGTTAAGGTAGCTGCACTTACTTACTTACATCTCAAAAATCCATCCTGTATACACAAAGTCAAATTAAATTAGCTAGCGAAACTCTGCAGACGTGATAGGTATCGATATCAATACACGATAAAATAAAAAGATTTTATGTTTTTGTTTTGGGGGTCAACGACTTCTGTTAGTATTGTTACTTGCAATATATGTTGAGATAACCCATTTTATTGTGTTGTATCGTTTTTAAATATCGTTTTCGACATTTGAAGTGACTAGTGTGACTACAGTACAGCGGTCGATGACCCTACAAAAAAAAACCATCAAATTAATCTCTTCTTACTTTATCATATTTGGATATCGAATTCGATACCGATATATATATATCGATAATATATTTTGACCCTGTATAATACATAAAACATTGTAAAATATGGAGTTTCTTGGCTATTATTTTCCATATATTACCTTTTGGAAGTGGCAACTAGAATCATTTATATATTCTAAACGTGTCTATTTGCTGAAATAAATGATTAAAGTTTATGATTGGTCGTCGGTGTCATACCGTGAGGAAGGGGTGCTTGGTCTTCTTGAGAACGCGGTTCTCAGTGATGGTGTGCGCCACCTCGTCCTTCTGGATGATGAGGTTCTTCTTGAGGATCTTCATGGCGTACAGCTTGCCCGTGCCCTTCTCTCGCGACAGCACCACCTTGCCGAACGTGCCCTTGCCCAGCACCTTCACGAACTCGAACTTTTCCAGCGTCTGCGCAACACACACACCGTACATACACACTTTTCCAACTGCATGCAGCTGATGCAGCGCACGGTACATACATGCAACAATATTTAGGATTAGACGTCATAAGTACTTATTATATAAACAAATATTATTATTTCTATTGCTTTTAAATTTATCTTAATTGATCTCATGTATGCTAGTGCAAGAATTAATAAGGCTAGTATCTAATAATTAATTTTAACTAGTTTATTTATAAATATTATAAAGTTTTTATAAGTCTCTAAGGATTTATCTGAAATAAATGAGTATGATCTAAATAAAAGAACATTACACTCCCGGGCACCTGAATCAAGCCACCCTACATAATTTTATTTAAAGGTTTTTTTTTTAAATAATGGTAGCATAAAATAAATTAACCGACTTCCAAAAAGTAGGAGGTTATATGTTCGTAGCGTATGTATATTTACTTTTATTTTGTGTGTCCGTCGATATTTTCGCCAATTGTGGACGGATTATTCCATATACAAAAAAAACCAACCGACTTCCAAAAAAACACTACTAAGTGAAAATAACTTCAATTTGGGAAGTCGGTGTCTTTGGTTTTGAATTTTCGTTTTTTGCCACCGATTTCCGAAATTAAAGTTATTTTTCAAGTCAGTCAAAGTTTTTTTTGGAATTCGGTTGTTTTTTTTTGTAAAAAGTTTTTATTTTTCGCTTTTTAGTTGTGGTACCTACAGGGGTAGGTACAACAACTAAAAACACAACAAGTTCGAATATCACGACCTGCTATGTAAATAACAGTGACAGGAATATGTTAAAACATCGTCCATATATGCTAAGTGCGAAAAATACGTATTAATGAAGGTTGGTTTTGAAGGCAGTCACCATCATTTCCGTTTGTCATTGTTCCAAATTTGAAATTAGAATATAAAAAAGAAACAGTTTATGTATTATGTCGTCTTTCTGCGTTTCTCAGGGGCAAAATTAGCGTGGACTTTTTAAAGAAAACAATGGTTTACACATAAAGACAACACTTATTTAGTAACTTGTATTATCTCCAAGAGCACTAATGAAGGCCGTCATGCGGTTCGGTATGGAATTAATTAATGCCACTACGACGGGCTGTGGAATGTTCTCCCATGCTTCCAAGATGGCAGTTTTCAGCTCCTGCAAAGTTTATGGAGCTGGTTGGTTAGTTCGAACACGCCTCTCCAGCTGATCCCTTAAGTGCTCTATTGGATTCATATCAGAGCTTCTCGCTGGCCATTACATTACTACTATACTAACGTCATGCAGCTATTCTCGATCAATTCTTGCACTGCGTTATCATTTATCATGGATAAAAATGAAATCATAACACATAACATAACATCACGCCTGTATTCCCCGAAGGGTTAGGTAGAGGTGTACGTATAGTACACCCACATTTCGCCAGTTATGTTTAAGTCCCATGTAATAGGGGGCGAGCCTATTGCCATCAGCCGGGCAAGTGAAATCCTGGCCCACAAACTCAGCATGGTATCATATGAGCCTCTAGGCATTGACAAATGTGTCGGCACTACTTAGTGTTGGCAACCGTGGTCCCGTTACAATCTCAAGGCCAGTTTTTTCTTAGGTGGAACTTCCGCCCCAGACTGTCCATGACCCACCGCTATAAGTCACCTTCCCTTCAATGCAACATTGCTGAAAACGTTCTCCCTGTCTTTGGTAGACTTTCACTTTACAGCATAATCTTGGTTTCATCCGTAAAAAGAGACTGGCTTCATTGACGTTGAGTCCAATGCAAATGTTCGCGTGCTACCTGTAGGCACGCCATTCCGTGAGCTCGTGACAGTTTGGGACCATTGACTAGCTTCTGAGGTTTCACACCACGTTCGTCGAGTCTTCTTCTAACAGTTCTGGACCTGAATTGAGGTCAGGTGACGATTCGCAGGCTAATGGTAAAGATATACCGATCTTGTCGTGGTGTAGTGACCGGGTTTAGACGTCCTCCTGGACGACGCGCGAAGCCGCCAGTCTCCAGGTATCGATGGTTAATTCTTTGAACGGCAGAACGACTTACATGAAGTTAGGCACTTACGTTTCACTAACTAAGCTCAGCTGAATAAGTACCACAGCTTGCACGGCTACTTCAGGTGCAGTATCCCGAATTTGTACTTCGTATATACATAGATGATATAACAGAATAAAAGATCAATATGGACCCTGTCGGGCACAGTAAAATTAGGAGAGAGGAAAAGGGCTAAGCAGCAATTCAATATTATTATAAATTAAGTATTAATTATTACTTGTGTTTAAATGGGTGTATAAAATTACCTATATATGTATATAATTTTTTTTAGGTTTGTGTATAGTTTATTCGTTATTTTAATTTTATGTATTGCATAAGAATAATGTAAGTAGGTAATTATTCTGAAAAGATTTGGAATATTTTCATAATTATTAAATTATGTTATTCATTACGTATTCATATTTACATATTTAGCGAAATGTGACCAACTCTTCGGAGAAACAAGGCGTGATGTTATGTTTATGTTATATTTAGATTAAAATTTCTATAGGTACTTATTACATATTTTAATATACATATTTCATAATTTTTGGTAATTAATTAAGAATAATTTTATTTTGCACTCTATTTGTTATCTAAAAACCCCTTTACTGAGTAGTATGACTTGGATTTCAGAAATTGTTTCAATTTATTAATAAATATATTTGTTTTGTTTATTTCTCTAATGTGATTTGGCAATTTATTATAGATTTTAATGTACATAACTATACAGGCTGACTTTGAAATCATGCAACAAAATTGAAGGGGGTGTTCTACCCATCAATATGAACAAATTTTACTATGGGACCAAATAAGAATTCGCAAAAAGAAAAAAAACGACCTTCTTTTACAAAATGGTCCAATCGGGTATACCTTTATAATGAAAAGTAGTTTTAGGTTGCGAATTCTTATTTGGTCCCATAGTAAAAGTTGCTGGGCTGGGCTGGTTGAGTGCATTTTGAGTCGGGATTGAGGTATGTTTATTTTGTTTTTGTTGTGTCGAAAGGTGTAAGTATCTTTTTTGTATTTCTTCGCAAGTGGTGTAAAAATCTCGGTGTTTTTTGCAAAATTTACATAATTCTAATATAAAATATATAAACAGGGAAGTGTGAGTATTTTATGTTTCCGGAAGTTTCTTTGCAGCTGTTTGTTCTATGTTGGTTATTATTTGAATTAACTTCTTTGGTAAAATAAATATGGTTTGTGAACTACTGTTGACCCCCACAGCATGACCCCATAGTTGAGCCATGCCTTGGCATAAGCATAGTATTAGTAAGTAACAAGTGCAGTTTGCAGGTTGGTAGATTTTTTACTTTCGCGTAGGGCATAATATGAAAAAAAAAGAAAAATTTATCGACATATTCATGTTCTACTAGTTGTACCCTAACTTTTAGGTACGATGCAAACCATTCATGAGCTTTGCCTCGTATTCCTATCCCATGTAACTTGTCTAATAGTATTTTAAATTGGACCTTATCATAGGCTTTGGTCATATCGAGCAGCATACCTATGGCGTAGTTTTTATTAGTAATAATAGTTAGAGCCTCTTGTACGTATTTGTAGACTGCTAGCGTTGTAGACCTGTATTTACGGAAACCATTTTGGCAGTCGTCAAGTATGAGTATACGCGAGTATAATATATCATACATAGCCTTCTCAAAGATTTTAGACGCAGTTGGTAACAGCGCGATAGGGCGATACTTATTCGGGTCGGTTTTAGAATTGTTCTTATGTATTGGTTTTATCAGTGCGTTTTTAAGTTGATTGGAAAAGGCTTCAAACGATTGGTTAATTCGTTTATAAAAAGGTAAGGTTAATCCGTCTGCACATTTCTTAAGTACAAATGGGGGAAGTTCGTCCACTCCATAGCTCAATTTTTTTTAATTTACCTCATAGGGTTCGACAGGGCTGAGAAATATGGTGTTCTCTGTGGGGCACATCATAGGGGTTCCTTTTGCTGGTGAGGTTTTTCCTCCAATGGAAGCAAAGGAGTCATTAAAAATATTAGCTATTTGCTTAGGTTCAGTTATCAAGTTATCATTTAAAAAAAAATGTAATTTTATGTTATTTTTTTTCGTTTCTTATTGTTAGCAGTTTGGGCTGGGCGATGATGTGTCAGTCGGGACATTTGCCTTCTATAAATATAGAAGATAGATTGCAGCTCACCAGCAGCCACCTGCAGCCACCGGTATCGGAAACATGGTCCAAGCTACCAGGTAGCTACCAGGTCAGGGCTACAGACGAAGGACCACCTAGCACGGCGGCACGACAAAATAGATAGTTTAAAGAAAGTTGGCTCCCTACAACGAACGGAAACAAGAGCAGGCACACGCAAAGGTATGGCGCGGTGCGTGGCGTCAAAATGAACGTCACACATCACACGTTCGCGAGTGTGACAGTCGCGCGAGCGAGTGCGCTTCACTCCCTCGCTGTATGTAGACACGTGTTTATGTGCTCGTACGCTTGTACTATCGATATCGGTTATAAGGCGGCCCTGTTGGCCTGATTCTGAGTAACTAGTGAATAACGCGTGCAATTTTCCTGTTCACCAAAATACCAACTTAATTATGCAATGACATCTATGTCACGTATTTACAAAAATTTGCTTTACGCTTTTTTGTATGATATTGTAGATACTAATCGTAACGAATAAATAATGCGTGTTTCAAACAGTGTGTACCTATTAAAAATACGATGGTTGATTTGTGTGAAACATGATATGGTTAGCGAAGGGTAACTCTCAGTAGGTATCTCCGTCGTTGTCAGCCTCCATCTCAGTCTGAGATGGCAGCTGATAGAGATGTAAGTAAGCAGCGCTGACCAGAATAGGGCAGGAGGATGATGAACTACAGTAGTGCCTGCCTGTCTGGCGGTGCCGGTTGTCGCTAACGGGCGAGGCACCGACCATAGAGCCTAGAGGTGTGTTCACCAATGGAAAGATATGCGTCACGATTGTAGTCTATACAATGATTAATTCCAGTCAGTCATAATCACAAAGACAATAAACAGTAAGCTTAGCAATAAACTTCTCATTAAAAAATGAGGGCCACTAAATATTTTCATTAGAACCTGTCGACGCTCTTTTATTGTAATCAATAAAACGTCTTTTAGACTTTATAAACCTTCGCATCAATCAACCATTATTATTAGAACCTTACGCCAATAATAATAAGAAACTAATCGAAACATAAGTGGCCCTTATTTAGTTTACAAGGTGGTCAGAACGAACAGGGCCTGGAGGAAAGCAACCCAAAATATTAAACTTAGCCGACATTACTGAATGGAAACTATAATTTAACCTTAATTTTCTTTTTTAACTTTAATATTCTACTTAGTACTTAGTGGGTTTACTGCTTGATTTCGAAAGTCGAAGTGAGGTAACAAACATAAAAAAATTAAGAAATAATACCGAATTGATAAACTCCTCCTTTTTGGAAAATCGGTTAAAAAGTAAGTTGAAGTTGAACCACCCATTTTCTTGCTGACTGTATTTTTTTTCAAAATCTGTGATTGCAGATCAAAATGTTTCAAAACGTTAAGGACAGTCTTCTTAGACCGTTTTCTTGTAACGACTACAGAGTTGTTATGGTACCTGTCCTTATGGCCCCATCTCAAAACTCCACCCAATATAATTATGTTGATTAAACCCTGCGGCCTGCTGGTTTGTTTTTTATCCTATTTTGCATTCCTTCTTTTACTCTTCTTGAATATTTTGTGTAGAATAGCTTTCGACTTACTGGCACGTCGAGCTAATAGACATTCGATGGATAGGAATACCGTTGCAATGGCTTTTCGGCGAAACGCACGCTCGATCTAATGGGTATTTGAAATTGTGGTACATCGATGCTATGGAATTTCGGCAATTCGGACATTCGTTCTGATGACTTCGGGAAATCAGCCATCGGGAATATGACATTCGAAATCAAGCAGTTGTAGTAGTTTATAAAGTGTATTGCAATAAAAAATAAAATAGCTTTTCGATGGTGCCGATTCTCTTGTCCTTGACAAAAAAATGCCTCTAAACTAGACTAAAAATCACCAGAATTCAGTTCATTCCTGTCAAACGACGATTTCCCATTCTGAAATAGACCAAAGTGACACAACTTTACTATATTTTAGTTTGACAGCACTAAGATGGCACTGAGTTATTAATTTAGTGAAAATGCCAATTTTGCTATTCTGATTTTGACGTTTTTAATCTAAAAGTTTGGTAGCCTGGCCTAAAAGTGGCTAAATCTGTCTCTAAACTATTTCTAATCGCGACTAAAAAGGTTCTTTCACACCAACACCTCGACTTCAGGCGCAAAAACCGTACCTACTGTATCTTTTTAGGGTTCCGTAGTAAACAAGGAACCCTTATAGTTTCGCCATGACCGTCTGTCTGTCTGTCTGTCTGTCCCCGGCTTAGCGCAGAGACTGTTAGTACTAGAAAGCTGTAATTTGGCATGAGTATACATAATAACTACACCGACAAAGTGGTAAAATAAAATCATGAATAATAATTTTTTTAGGGTACCTCCCCTACTCCTAAAGTGGGGACATATATTATTTTTTTCGTCTATCCCATGGTGTGGGGTATCGTTAAAAAGGTCAGGTTTCAAAAATATTGGGAGCTTATGAAAACCATTTTTGGATTGAAGGATCCGTCTGCGAAATATTAAGCTTTAAAGTGCTAATTTTTGTTAGAGTCAAGTGTCCCCCCCCCCCTGCCAGCTAAACGGTAAGTTCTGGATATGTGAAAAAATTCACAGCAGTAGTATATATAACGAAATTAAAAGGAAAACTATCACAGCTAAGTAGGCTCTACTAGTTAACGAGTAATTATCGACCAACTTAAATTTGCAGTTGTAAAAAAAAGGTTCTACCATACATTTTGTATGGGAGAACATGTTTTTCAACTACAATGTTAAGTTTGTTCTTGGGATAAGTTCGTCCCAGCTACGGAACCCTTCATTGTGCCTGGTCCGACACGCACTTGGCCGGTTTTTTCAATTTAGAGATATTTTTTTGCAGAATAGCTCTAAGATTCTAATTAAGGAATTTTAGTAGTTTACTTAGTTTAGTTCGGTGTACAAGAGAATCGGCACCATTTTCTATTTAATTTGAAAATAAGTTATGGTCCATGCCCATAGATTTTTAAGTTATTGTTGTTCCAGACTTAAAAATGAGATGTTATGTTTTTATGCGAGATTTGATCTTTGTGATTGACCCTTCCGATAGGTGTAACAAAAAACAGGATGTTGTTTTCGCATTTGTGTTGATTCCAAATTCCAAACCCAGATAAGCTAATCGACTTTCCAAAAAATATTGAAAGCAATTTTACGTATTTTTAAAAACATCTTCCAATTCGGCTTCGCACGGTTGGGTATGAAACTAATGTTTTTTTTTTCAATAAAATTACTAGACTAAAATATTCAGGGCAGTTTCCACCCAGGGCCTATTAGAACTTCCCACCGTGCAGACTGCAGTAGCGCTCGGTGTGAGTATGTACGCACTATGCGGCGGGGGTCCCGGAAGCTGGTGCCGAGCTGCGCCATGTCGCGGTCGTCGCTCTCGGGCAGCGCGCCCGCGCCGGCGCTGGGCCCACCCGCGCTCAGCTGCGACGACACGTAGCGGATCGCCGCCACCCACTCCTCGCTGCACATCCAAACAACTATTACTACTCATGTCGAACTTTCTTTCACCTACGCCAGCCCCTAACATTACATAAATCTTTATGAAATTAAAAAATATTCTAAGGAATGTCATGGCTGATTTTGATGAAAACTAAAACGGTATCATTAGATTTTTTTTAAATAAATTTACCTATCTACGGATCGAATCCTGATGGATTTGAAAACATTGAAAAAAAAAATGCATGCATACAGTATGTTTTTTTTTTTTCAATATAATTTCACCATCCGATGGTGTCGCTGATAAGGTTCAAATCCTGGGCAGTAATGATACATGGTGGACCAATCAATCAAATCAACTTGATCAGTTAATAAATATTCTAGTCTGCCTTTTCCCAAATATGTTCGGCGCGGCTTCTAGTCTAACTTTGTGAAGCTGAATGCCAGTATGGAGTGAATTCAATTCCCAGGCATGATAATGAGTTTTAAGTTTGCAGTTTTGGTTTGTATCAAAATCTGCCTCGAGACTTTCATGTATCTTTGGCTATTTTTTTAATCATTTCGGAATGGGCCATCCTCACACACACTCGGAAATTCAATAATTTGTAAAAACCATGAAGTGCATGCTCTAAGCTCTGAAACTCTTATACTTTATCTTCTATCTATAACACTAAATGAGTGGCAAGGGCTGTGCCAGAACTCATGGATCACACCTATTTCCTTTTCAGTTCTCATTATTAGTCAAAGCAAAGACATCTTTCACAGCACTCAATCCAAAAAAAAGTGCAGCTTTTATAGATAAAAACATCTCATCAATCATCATTCTTTGTGTATTTATTTTTGTTATTATTGTTTACATCTAAAACAAATTGTAATGTTTAATTGTAAATGATAATTGAAAACAGTTGACACAGTACAATACATGCTTTATACCTTGGTATAGCGTGGCTAACAGAGGCCTCCACCCTGCAGTGGGAAAATGCAGGTTGGCATTATAGCTTTAGCCCCATAGGCCACTCCCAACATATGTGCTATATGCAGAAGCCATTGTCATTGGTCAATTATTATTGTTCAATTGAGGAAATGTAATCATCATTAACACACCTGATAGTGGTGCTATCTGAACTTAAAGTTCAGATAGCACCACTGTCACGTGCACTTTTTTTTGGAATTTTAAGTTCAGATAGCACCACTTTCAGGTGTTTGTAACTGGGATACAATAGTGAAAGTCAAACTTGTTCATGATTCTAATTTTAATATGTGATAGCTAGGTTGCAATTAGGAAAACAAGCAAACTTCACATATTTTCATCTATGACAGCATCCATAACCACTGAAACAGGAAAACATGAGAATAACAAAAACATCCTCCTCCCAAACAAATAGTTTCCTTATGACACAAGCAGTGGGCAAACCCAGTGTAGTTACCGTGCACTGAAACATTACTGACAACTACTATTGGTTTACTATGCGCATGTAATACGATGAGCAGCAGCTAGTCCTACCTAGGGCCACTGTGGTCTGTGACCTGGCAGCGAGTGCGAGGCACGCTCCATGACAAGGGCTGTGGCTGCAGGGGCACACTCACCGTTCCTTCTCGGTGTCGACGGAGAAGTTGCGCTCGATGACGGTGGTCCACTGCAGGCCGCGGATGGTGAAGGTGTAGGGGCGCGGCTTATCCACGGCCATGATCTGGCAGTCACGCACCGTGAACTTGTTGAGCGGGTCGCGGTAGTTGTTCCGCTCCGGCTGAGTCTTGAAGCCCACCAGGTCGCCGTTGTCGAACAGGATGAAGTAGCGGTCGCGCCAGTTGCGGATGTGCTCGCCGCGCTTCTGTAGCCAGCCCTCCTTCACGATGTTCCCGGGCGCCGCCTCCGCCATGGTCTCGCGGTCGCGGCCTCGCACAGCGCTGTTTGATAACAAACTACGGCAACGGCAAGCTCGTGCTCGTCACACCACGTTTTGCACTCCCCTTTCGCCGCGCGTGTTTCACCTGGATTGAATCACCACGGGCACACTGCCACCGAACATTTTCTCGTTTGATATTACAATAATGTACAGATTTCAACGTTTTTCTTCTCAAAAAACATGAACGTAAGCGATGTTACTACGTAGGTACGTAGCCTCGCGGTATAACAGTGACAGTTTAAGTCAGCGCTGTCTGACGGAGGATAGAAAGAGACAAACCACCTAAAACACCATGAGGAAAAAGAGAGATTCGATACCACTCTATCCTCTTTCATACTTGGTTGCGTTATAACCTATTTTGACAAATTAGTACGTTATGTCTACCACTAGGGGAATAATTAGCGCTGTTTGCAGTTTTTAATACGTTTTGGACATTCCTAATATTTGCGTGTCAAAAAAAAAAAAACAATGAAATTTGTTTTCTGTGATAATAATCCTTCTTTTTTGCCAATGGAATTTATTTATTTCGTATAATTTGTTTCCAAAACAGGGTTTTACCGTTTTACCTTCCGGACAAAATGACTAAGTATTTAATGCTAGGTACACACGCAGTGACTTATCACGACAAAAATGGTTTCCACCTCATCAAGAGGCCTCCTCCCGGGCATTGCAGTCCCGCATGGCCGTCCAGTAGGGTGCGACACGAATCATGAGCTTCTTGAACCCTCACAGTTTGAAATAGGGTCAAAAGTTAACCTTATTTCAAACTTTTAAATCCATATTTCGCCACATGCCAGTCTTTACTGGGCGCACTGTACGCGGTAACTTCATTGGCCCGCCCGATAGATTAACTTTTAGATATATTTATGTCCTCCTTATACGGTTCATCTGACATTTGTTTCAACCTTGTTTCATTTTGACATTTCAATGCAACATTCATACAATACGTTAAATGACCTCTACCGAAATATCCAAGTGTAACATTCCTCTCCCAACTAACTTCCATTCCCTTTTATCCCACTTCTCTCCCAAAATTATAAAAATTTTAACTACCTTTATAAATCATAACGGAATTAAATTATAACTGCGACTATAACTGGACCTACCACGAAGTGCAAAGTCGACGGCCCGCCTCTACGCTGCCGTCTAAACGTGACGCTGGCAGAATAGTCGAAACCGGCTCAATTGCCAATTTGTCGAACTTATGAAGCAATGGATTAGAAATCTGTTTCAAAACGATTAAGATTGTGATTGATTGTATAATACGCAACTATGTTGCTGATTGATACGAATCGAAATTTGTATGGATAATATTTTACTTAGATTGTGTCTACACCTCATTATAATTGCCATTCATAAATTCATATCCACTTTGGCGCTAAAGGCGTTTAAAAATCATTATGGCATGGCATAAAATAATAAAAATTAAAACTAAAACCCAACTACGGCAAAAAAGTCAACTAAAAAGATTAAAATAAGTCATCTCAGACAGACAAATTAAAAAACTGTGATGAAAGTTATGAAATGTTGGTCTGAAGTGAAAAATTTACATTCGGTAAATTATGACTTTAAAATCCTAGTAGTTTAACATAAAGTTGAAAATTTAAATTAGAAAATTAAAACGTGAATTTTTTACTTCAGACCAACATTTTCATAACTTTCATCACAGTTACGAAGCTGATTATTTTATGCATAATAGAACTACTTATGATGAAGATTCAGTTGCAAAAAAAAATCTCGTAAAAGTCTTTTTACATTGGTCAGGTCGAAGATTCAAAAAATAATCTGAAAAAATAATCATAACTCGAAAACTATCAAAAGTCGCGGAACATACATGGGGATGATTCGGATACCCCACGATACGAGGGAACAAAATTTTATTTTTGGACGTCAATGTTCCGCCCAACCTGTAGGTGTATATTATTACCTACCCCAAAATAATTTAAAAAAAAATTTAAGCAATCAAATCTAAAACCCAACAACGGCAAAGAAGTCAACTAAAAAGATATAAAACAAGTCATCTCAGACAGACAAATTAAAAATCCGGAGTTACACTTAAATTCACGTAATCTATTCGATTTATGAGGGAACAAATGAACAGACATACATACTACCTACATACATACCTACTTACTTACATACATAGGTACATACCGCACCGGTCAAAATCATTAACCCTTCTTTTTGCTTCGCCGTAGTCGGGTAAAAAGGAAAATAGGTTCATTTCTACAATACTTTATGAAACACAATTAATTTGTTGAGCATTTATCCATTCTGGCAGGCATTTTTTGGTAGTAAAATAGATACTTTTCTGGTAGCCGTTTAATAATAATGTTTTGAATAGGTACGCAAGTATTCAGAACAAAAATAAAACAAAAATACCTATTATTTTGTGTTTAATGAATAGGCTGTCGCGCGCGCATCGCGTATCAAAAATATCGACTTTACGGGAAGAAGAGCTATACGTAGATTTTGCCTGTTGAATTGAAAAGGAAATAAATTGCAAAGCATCCCGAAAAGGTGAGAAGCTTTGAATACATAAGTGGATAAACTGAAAAACAATAGAAAGTGCAAATCATTCTGCAATCATAAACAGCTCCATCTAGCGTCAAATGGCGTAAGCACTATCGTTATATTGACAGCTATCAACGCTCAGCTACATATTTACATTCGACACTAGTACACTCATTACACACAAGAGGGCGCTATTGTAAATAACTCAAGATGTCATCTTCGATTGTGTGTGCATATGTCAACAAAACCCACCAGCCATGGAAATGCTTGTCTGTTATTTTTGTAAAGATAAATATGACAATGATAAATATACAATGAAAATACTACATGACAGTTGATCTCTTCAAGAACATGAAGCCAGAGCATAAAAAATCATGGCAATATCAGGCATGCATGCCGCTGCAAGGCTCCGAAAACAGGCAATATAGACATTCCTATACGAGCTCAAGACTATACAAAAGAACCAATCTGTCAAATTCCCCCCTAGAGAATACTGCCAACAATAATGTTACCATCAGAAAGAAGACTAAGACTTTGCCAAAAAAAAAGATTTATTTTCTCGATTCTATCGTGTATAACATCTAAATATAAGGTTAATAGCGTGAAGTCTTAGTGTTTTTTGTCTCGGACTAGCCATTTTGCCATAAAAATTATGTCGAAGGGATCGGTACAAAATGCAATATTACTGTAAGAATTCAGGATGGGCTTGGGGCACCCCGACTCAGACAGGTTAGGTTAGAAGGTATCCCATTCCCTTCGAGGTATTTTTTTTTTAAACCACCCAGAAGTTGGTGCCTCGCATAGCGGGGCTCCGTCGGCTACGCCTTATTATTATTGCCATTCAGAAATAGGAGAAAATGTTCTAATTTTTTTTTTCCATAGTGTCACGTTTCGTATCTATTCACTGGCACTCCGAACAATTAGGTTAGGTTAGGTTAGAACTGTGACCAATTACGCGCGAGCCGAGCGAGAAAAGCGAGCGGTGCCGCGGCAGCGGCCGGCGAGCGAGTCGAAATTGCTGTTCAAATAGAATTTACCCGCATTGTTTTGTGAACGCGGTGTTGTAATTTTATAGGTAATTTTATATTTTTGCATTTTGTCAAAGGTATGAAAACGTTTAGAAACTGTCACTCGATGAAATGTAAACATTTCTTGGTAATAAGTTTTATAATAACTAAACACTATGAGGAGAAAGATTATTTGATTTGTTATTCTGAATATCGAAACATTAAATTTTAAAGTGAAAAATACGTTTGAATTTTTTAATTTAAATTTTCAATAAATTGAACTACTACGATTTTTGATCAAAAGTTGGAAAGGAGATCATTCATTTCCAGCCCAAAAACCAAAGTGCCGGCCAACGAAAAAAAACGTTGGGGAAGTCAGTCCGAGTATTTTTTACTACGGCACTAAGTCTCTACAGCCATTCCTACAGCTGATTTTTTGGGTTGAAAAATCAGGTTATGGGTACGTTTTATTTGACAAAAATCTTTTCATCAGTTGGAGAAAAAGTGATATGAGCTTGCTGGGATGAAAAACAAAGGCTTCGAAAAATATTTTGTATTATATTTGCATCATACAATAAAGGTCCATGCAGACGAATACAATATAATACAAGATGTCTTCTTAGAATAATGCCGGAGGGATTACGTGCGGCTCATGCCTTGCATAAGTTTGTACCAAACAATGCACATTACGTGTGAAGTTCACACGTAATGTGCATTGTTTGGTGCACAAAAAAAAAGGGTGTTGTTCACACTGTGAACAACACCCTTTTTTTTTTGCCAATATTACAAGTGCAGTAATAATGACTGACAGCATGTCGACCGTTCAACGTCCTGTCAAAACCAACATATACGTAATAAGTTTTCGCTCTCATATGACGGGATTGAATTCGCCCACGTATTATGCACAAATCTCCTCCTCCCAAGTCCCTGACATCTGATGCTGGCAATGAGTCACCCAATTCAATAAAAAATGCTCCATTCGCATTCACGTGTTCCCCGTAGTAGCTGATAGCCTGCTTCAATTGATAAATACCGAGGCTTAACAATATCAAGTCTTCTTCGGTGAGTTGGGGCAGATCACCGAACTCAGGAAGATTTACCGACATTGTGTGTGACTATTCCCCTGTCAACAAAACGACAAAAATTCTCCCGTCGTTTCTACCGTGGTCCTGCTATGCTACGCGTGCAGAGCTAGACCAGTTCCATGCGACTTTGGTTACATAAAAGCTGAAACATAAAAGAATATTTATAATTAATAACACGGCTAACTAGCTAATACCTAGCTAGAAACGACGGGGAATTTTTGTCGTTTTGTTGACAGGGGAATAGTCAAAGTGACAGATTGTGATTGTTTATCTGTCATTTTGAAGCGATTTCTAGAAATAATCTTGTCGTAAGACATAATTATAACCGCAGAAGGACTGTATTCCGCACAATGTCGGCAAATCTCCCCGAATTCGATGATCTGCCCCGAGTCTCGGAAGAAGACTTGATATTGTTAAGCCTCGGTATTTACTAGGGCATGCAAACCGGTTATCCGGATAACCGAAAAAACCGGATAACCGACTGATTTTGGAAACCGGGTTTTTAGGATAAGCAAACCGGATTTTTCGGTTTTTTCGGTTATGTTTCTCCTATGTTATTGATTTATTAATACTTTAATTTTCCCAAACAAAATATTAAAATCACTGACAACCGACAGTAGGTAATATGGCACATATTATATGGCATATTGTTTTCTTCTTCTTCTTCGCTTCGCTCTTGACAGAGCGGTCGTGGTCACGATGAATTTTGTCCAATCGCAAGTGTAGTCGTTGCCCGCCTCACGATCTCTCTCCATCTGGTTCTATTACGTGACAGTCTGGCGCATTCATTTACAGGGCCTCCAACCATGGATTTAATTTGATCGGTCCACCTCATCGGTGACCTCCCGCGTGGCCTATTACCTTCCACTCTGCCCTGCACCACTATACGCTCTATGGAGTCATTATTCCGCCTTGAGACATGACCAAAGAACTTCAGTATTCGAGACTGTACTTGTGCTGTTAGACGCTGTTTGATGCCGAGTTCTTGGAGTATGGAGACGTTTGTGCGGAATTCTGTCCATGATACCCCAAGCATTCTTCTCCAACACCACATTTCTAGAGCGTCAACTTTTTTCTTTTCCAGTTCTCGTAATGTCCACGTCTCAACTGCGTACAGAAATATGGGGAACACAAGTGGGATTTCTTTAGTTTCAGTTATTATTAATTATATTTTATTAATGATAAATGCAAATAATTTTGCAATACTGTATGATACTGCAATAATTTTTTATTTTAATATTGTATTACGTTCGAAAGTGTTTCCATGATGCCTAGGTATTGGAATAAAGATTTTAATTTTATTTAAGATTTTAATTAAGATTTTAAAGATTTTGATTTAAATAAATTCATTTTTATTTTTCACTGTGTTTGATTGTACTTCTAATATTTTGAGAATATAATAATTCGAGAATATAATATTTTGCGAATATAATATTTTGCGAATGTAATAATATGAGAACAAAGGGTACGGACGAGCCTGATCTTAGTGGCCTTAGTTATGTTGCGATTCCTCCATATTTTTTTAAGCTTATATATATTGTTTGCTTACTTGTCTTCAATTTAGAATCTTCATCGTTGAGTTGCTGCACCTAAAGTGCATTTAACTAGACTACGTCGCCTAAAACTTCCTTCCAGTTGTCCGTTATTATTTTCAAGATCATGAACGTTTGCTACAATGGCACTTAATATTTACTTAAAGAAAAATCATGTAGAGGGCTGGCGATGTAGATGATGCCGATACAGCGAAGACTAAATATGTGGAAAATAAAAAATCTGCTGGTGATAAATCATCAGTATGGAATTATTTTTTGCGTGCCACGAACGGAAGCACTGCCAAATGCAAAGAATGCAATAGACTATTAAACGTGGCAGGCCGTTCTACATGAAGCTTACGAAACCACTTGCGCAGTAAACACTCAATAGATTTAAAAGAAAATGCCAAATCTACAACAGAACCAACACCAACACCAAACACAAGTGCAGTAGACCCATATGTTTTCAAAGATAGTCAAGATACACAAGCAGATCCCTCAAAGCAAAAAAAACACACATTTAACTACACATTTTTTCACAAAATTACATTTTGTTGAATACGTCGTATCAAAGATGGCTGCTTTGGTTGGCCCGTCCTTCAAAACATTTTGTTCTTTCGAGGAGCTTAGAAAACTTTTTATCAAAAGTGGATACAATTTTTTAAAATAGAAGTCTAATTTACCAAATTAGACTTCTATTTTATGCGATATTTAAATAATTATTTTGATCGCATTTTACGTACTGTTGATTTTGCCTGTTTGTATTTTATGACAGTTAAATTTTTACTTAATATTATGTGATTTTTGCACCTACCATATGTTCCTAATTTTGAGTTTAAGGTACCTTAATTTTTGAGTAATACGTTATTTTCCTAAATAATAATCTTTATTCTATGGTATGTGTACAAAAAATAAACTTTTTGTATTGTTACTTAGTAGTTGTAGCTTATTTCAGTCCAAACAAATGCTCATTACTATAAAAATAAGTGAGATAAACGTAAAAAAAATCATCTTTCAAAATTATTTAAATATCGCATAAAATAGAAGTCTAATTTACCAAATTAGACTTCTATTTTATGCGATATTTAAATAATTATTTTGATCGCATTTTACGTACTGTTGATTTTGCCTGTTTGTATTTTATGACAGTTAAATTTTTACTTAATATTATGTGATTTTTGTACCTACCATATGTTCCTAATTTTGAGTTTAAGGTACCTTAATTTTTGAGTAATACGTTATTTTCCTAAATAATAATCTTTATTCTATGGTATGTGTACAAAAAAGAAACTTTTTGTATTGTTACTTAGTAGTTGTAGCTTATTTCAGTCCAAACAAATGCTCATTACTATAAAAATAAGTGAGATAAACGTAAAAAAAATCATCTTTGATTAGACTTCAGCATTTTCATTACTGTATACACATTTCTTTAATAAAAATTGAAAAAAAAAACGAAAAACCCGATTTAACCGGTTTTACCGGTTTTGTAATCATAAAATCCAAAAAAAGCGGTTTTTTAAAACAACCCGGGTTTTGCATGCCCTACAACAGGCGTATGAGTAGGGTAAGTTGTCTCACATTGAACCAGGTAAATTTCAAAGTCTCATAGTGGGCTGGATTTTCAATCAATGCGTTAATATTTTTTTGTGTATAGTTAACATATTTATTTAGCTTCAATTTTGTAAAACATTAATTTCTCATATTCCTTTTAGTTTTAGTGTAAAACAGGTTTTTATGAAAAATGATTTTTGGTTCATTGAGTCCTTCAGGTGGTACACATTTAACCAGGGTATCGTCCACATTGAGCCACCTTATTTACTATGTCTTCTTGTTCAATTTATAAGACAAATACTTTGTAATAATAATAAAAAACAGTTATAATACAAATCAGCTTTATATTTATTAAAATCACTTAAAATCTTATGCAATTAAATGTCTTCTTGTTCTGCGGTAAAAATTTAATTATTTTCATAATTCGGTACTAATCTCTTCTCGGCAAGATCCTCTGTATTGACGTCTAAGTTTTGTGCTTCGTACCATCGTAAGGTTGGGTAAGCAATATTGTAAGTTTTCGCTGCTTTTCTAATACTTTCACCAGATCTGTGGAATTTAAGGGCCTTAGCCATGTTGGCAGCCGAATGCCCCCCTCTTTTTCTTATTAACACTTTGTTTCGCGCCATTCTGTAACAAATTAAAATAATTGTAAAAAATACACTCATTTAACGACTGGGATTTAAACAAAGAACCAATGGTTCAAAGTGTACCACCCTCAGGTGGCTCGCTGTGAGACACACCACGTTTTGATAACTAACTTCAAAATTTTACCGGCAAATCAATCTCGTAAAAACACGAATTATAGCGCTTTTAATTGCTAAATAACCGTAGAAAACAGTGTATATATAAATAAATCGTTATCATTTAAACAAAAAAAGCGAAAAAAGAATGAAATTTGCAAAAAATACTTACTTTTTGAGTCAGTTTGCTTTCGAATGCTCCTCAAACAACCACTTTGCACGCGATCTCTACGCAAACTAGTGGGTAGGAACGGAACGTAAATACCTCTCTTTCAGTCATATTAGCGCGGTTTAGCAACGTCACATTTTCGAGATTCGGCGGTGGTTAAATGTAGCTGCCTGGTTCACTGTGAGACACCCGACCCTATTCGAAAAAATGTGCTTAAAATAGATAAATATCTATAAGTCATAAGTACAAAATCATTTGGTCTATGTACCTATATTTTGTATTTGGATATGGTAAAAGTAAACCATATAAAAAACCTTTTGGGGTTGCCCATTTATTCTAGTGCAGAGTTAGCGTGGCCAGACTCTATCCATGTGAACCACAAGTCAGCTGCTTTAATAGAGCATGTTTGTGTTACTTGGCCCTCTGTCAACGTCATGCGAGCGCCTAATATCCTTGTAGCAGAAGATATCATTCGGTCATCTTGCTGCAAGCTTAGTTATTTATGCAAGTATATTAAGGGTTATTAAAACACAAATGTGGGTTTATCACATGAGTGTTTTAATACCGAATTATAATATACAGTTGCATACAAGACTTTATCTACGCCCATGCTATAAATCCTCTATAAAAGTTTCTGAAACAGTTAGCAGTTAGCCCAAGCCCCAAACCCTTGGAGTTTGGGCTGGGCGTTGATGAGTCAGTCAGTCAGGACTTTTCTTTTTATTAATATAGATTATTATATTCAGAGTTTTTGTATAATCACATAATAGAGGATGATTTTAAAATTCACATGATTATTGACGGAGCCGTATCTTGAGAAAATATTTATTTAATTAAATCGGTCCACCCGCTTAAAAATATCACAATAATTTAAAGTTACAAAACAACTTACTTACCTATATTTAGGTACTACGTGGTCAATGGCGGCGCGGCGTTAGAATTTTTCAAATTATTGGCGAAATAAATAATTGTTATTTTTAAGTTAGACATTTAGAAAGACCAGAAAAAGATTATTTACATTTATTATCCGGCTGTCTGTCTGGTACCTTTTCAGGCTTAAGAGGCCTATAACATTTCGATATGATTTCGACCGCGATTTTTTCGTTAGATGGGCAACTTTGACGTTGATTGATTTAGAACATGTAACACGTTCCCGTGGGATAATTTCCGACATCCGACAGAAGCTAGTGATAGATAAGCGAAATGTTAGTAAGTATCTTATTCGGGATCGCGAATTTGATTAAGATTTGTACCTAAGTACTTAAGTTAAAACTTGTTCCCACAATAATAACTTAATGATCTCCAAAAACAGGGTTTCCTCGCTCCTACCCTTTTGCTGTGCCCTACAGGGTCCATAATGCTCTAAATTATATAGTTAGCACCTAAGTAGGTACACATTATGGTAAGGCAATAAAGATGTTGAGTATTAAGTATTGAGTATTAAGCATTGAGTATAGATTGTAGACACTCAGTCACTCACTCCCAAGTATTGATCCAACTATCATGATTACATATATCGTCGCTGTAGCTCATATTTACGAGAGGTCAACTGGTAATTTTGATTTTAAATCGTAGGTACTTATTATATAACATTCCCTATCTTAGTATTTATAATTTAATGTAAGCTTGGAATAGTTTAGCTTTCAATTTGAGTTCCAGCGGTTGGCTGTCCTGCGAGGTTGATTACGTAAAGCACAGCTCGGAAGCTGAGCATGAGCGGTGAGTCGGTGACGCTTGAACTTTGTATCGAGAGGCGCGGGGGAGGGCGTGGGCGGTGCGCGGCGCTGCGCGGCTGCGCGGGTCGATTGGGCGCACAGCGCGGCGCTCAGTCCAGTCGCATCCAGTCGGCCTCCAGCGCCCAGCAGCGCCCCCGAGCGCACCCGCTCGCGCGATCCGAGCCCGCCGCGACTGTCCGAGTGTTGCGATGAAGGTATAGAGGCCCCATCCGTAGCGCGGTAGTGTATGCCTTAGCTGTAAGTAGCGGCGTCAGGCCCGGTACGTGTCACAGCCGGGCTCCGCCGCCCCGGCCTCGCCCGCTCACAGTCCGCGGCTCCCCGAGGAGCTCCATTACCATGCATCCGTATCACAAGTCACCCGCACGCCCCTACATCGTAATGATTACATCTTCGTCACTTTATTACATATTTTTTCTGTTTGCATTGCATTTACCTAAATATTAGCTACGTAAATATTACATTATTATCTATCTCTATGACACACCCCATACCTATAGTTTTGCAAACGAGTAGGTACTGTAGGCATGTAGGGATGTAGCTTTAAATAGATTTACATTATATAACTAAATGAAAAGAGGCACCTTAGACAAAGGCCATTCGATCAATAATATAACTCACTGACCTCTGAAATTTCATTAAATATATCCCGATACAGGAATATTGTATGTAATATATAGGTATTTGAATACGGCTGTATTTAGGTATTTCCATAAAATGTAATCTAATTCTCAGCACCGAGTGGTATTTCTTATTTGCGACGAAAAATGGGACTGGCCTTGAATTGGGACACTGATGGTGCCAGCAGATTGATACGCAAAAACTGCACTAAAAATAAAGTTAAAGATTTCTTTTTATTTTGATAGCAAGGTATTTGTTTTATCATTTCGTTATATGGGTCAAGCAATATAAGTTATTATTTATTGGTTTCAGCAACACAAAGCATTACTAAGAAAATCGTATAATGCTAAAACTACCCAAAGGTCTTAAAAAGAAGAAAAAAGGGAAAAAATCTAAACGTAAAGGGGAAGAAGAACTTTTTACAGAAGAGGAGCTAGAAAAGTATAGAAGAGAGCATCAACAGCAAAGCGCTGAAAACGGGGAAGGTGCTGTCAAAGAAAATGAAGAGTGGTCTAAATTTAAAGATTTGACTACTGGCATAGACACTGTACTTAAAAAAACACAAGGTGATCTAGACCGCATCAAATCAACTTCCTTTTTCCAACGCATACCTCCAAAGCAGGTTGAACCTGAAAAGAAGGAAGCTCCTCATAGGCCAGTAGTCCAAGTAACAGAAGCAGACTTTCCACAGCTAGTGCAAGCTCAGGCAGAAGCTGAAGAGGCAGATAAAAGCGAATACGGTGTAACAGACGACGAGTCCGAGGAAGACGACCAAGACGACATCTTTGACACCTCCTATGTAGACGCCGTCGAGCGGGGGGAAGTGAAGCTTGGGTATGTCCCTGACTCACCGGAAGAATTCCAAGACGATGATATATTTGACACTTCCCATGTTGATGCATTAATACAAGGTCAAGACGTCAAAACTTTTAAAGGGAAAAAGGCATTAGACATTGGATTAGCAGTTGGTGTTCTTACTGGTAGAATAGATAATGTAACGGTTACGAGTAAGCGCCCCAAAAGAGTAATTCCCGGTGATTTATTGTTGGAAAGCACTGACAGGTACGACGAACGACCAATCGAATCGAATGTTGCGCGTGAACCCTTTGAAAAGAGTATATTGGACCTTGATACAGATATACCTATAACAACACCCATAGACTTAAGTGTATCTCTTCACACATCGTTGATACAGCAAAATAAGAGTTCTGACCATGCAGGAGCACCTACGAAAGATCCTTTTTTCACAGACCAGCAGTTAGTAGATGAAGAATTTGATGAATTTACACTACTTGCTGCAAAATCACTTGTTAGCACAGAAGTTACGAAATTAGGAGAAACTGAAATAAAGTTGGAACCTGTTTTACAAGAATCGTGGTCAGCTTTTGAAGCTGATAAAAATGAGTTTGTATTCGCAGAAAGCATTATTGAAGATCAGATTGATGTCGTGAATCCTTATTTCGATCAAGACGATCCATTTGATACAAGTTTCGCGGATGCTGTGATACCAGAAAATTTTCAGGCGAATAAAGATACAGTAATTCTTGAAGACGACGACGAGTTCGATCCACGATCTGAAGAAGTACGCGGAAGATTTAACAATAGGCGTAAATCTTCAGTTCGTATTCATTTAACTGATCCTTCAGGTGTACGAGAATCCATAACCTCTGACGATATAATCGTCAAGGAGGATACTCAAGTAGTCCGTGATTTACTGGGTGGAAGCACCACAGATTTAACTCAATTAGGTGACTCGCCTTTAGACCCAGTGGATGTAAATAATTGTGAGATAGATCCGTTCGACACTACAATTGTTGATAGGATTGTAGCGCCTGGTAAAGTAGAATTGAAACTATTAGAACAAGAATTAATAACTTCCAATTCTTCTGCAATATACAGAGTACCAAGTGATCCAGATTTTGATCCCAGAGCGGACGAACCCAAGAAAACAGAGCGACGGGCATCACGCCCTGAGAACCTTACTGTTAGCAAGAGTGTTATTTTTAACGTTGAAGCAGACGAATCTCTTGGTTTGGACGCAAAAGTTAAGTCAACTAAACCAGTCACACCTTACTATTCACGAGAACTTTCAATCACTGAAGACGCTAGTGAAGAAGCAGAAGCCGCCGATAACGTACCAGATACCTTAACACGCACGCGGTCTGACGAAGACTTGGCTCCGAAAGTTAACTATCAAAATAAAAGAAGACATTCAGAATATTCACAAACGAGTAACATACAAGTGAATGTGAAAACTAGTGATTTATTGCACAGTACTCAAACTGAAATAAAGGTTAAAGTACTAACACCATCAGAGCCACAGCGATCTTCGACGGTACCAGATCCTTTTGATACGTCGTTCGCGACTAATATCGCGCCTTGCAAAACTGAACTGAAATTGCTAGCTAAAGAGTTTTCTTGTGAGGAAACTGATAACTCAGAAAAAAACAACCACGACTTACTGGATCCTTCTGACGACATATTTCAAAGGAAAGCATTGACTCCGGAGCCTTCAAACGCTAACCGGTTTCCAGAGGCAGATTTCGATCCATTTGATACATCCTTTGCGGGTGATCTGAATCCGGGCAAAACCGAATTAAAGTTATTGGAATCAGAGTTTTTAAATTAATAAACTAAAAAAGCAATCGCAATGGCGTACAATCCATTCCTCAGTATGAATGAGCCAACGGCGCCAGTAACTGAGGATGTTCTCAATCCGTTTATGATGGCAGAAGCGGAACCGGAGGCCTTCACTGGTGATAATCCTTTCGCCACTAGCAATCCTTTTTCGGACTTCGGCGGGGGATATGAACCTCCAGCCGGCGATACTGTGCCCGTGGATATATTTGGTGGTGCAGAACCAACTGGGATTGGGGCGAAACATTACGAAGAGTTTTCTGAAAACAAGTCTTCCCCGCTGGATATTTTCACAAGTAGCCCAGTGGATCACGACCGAATAACTAAGCCAACCGAACTTGATTTAGTCTCGACTACGATCGATCACTCTTTTTTTAACGAGGAGGAAGCGCAAGGGCCTCAGCTGCCCGCCAGACCATTGCCACCCGAAACTCAAAATTTGATCTTGAGTGTAACCGGTCAAATGGAATTTACCAGTTCACACCTCTTGGACCGTATCCCACCAACACGCACTCCGAGCCCAGTCTCGGTGCGTGACATCCACTCGCCTAGCCCCACGCCGGAGCCCGAGCCAGCCGAAGAGCCGCCCAGCGAAAGCTTCGATATCAATCGCAACAAGCCGACGCGGCCGCCGCCCGCGCGGCCCCCGCCGGCCGGCCGGCCGCCACCGCCGCGCCCGCAGCCGCCGCGCCCGCCCGCCGCGCCGCCCGCCGCGCCGCCCGCCGCGCCGCCCGCCTCCGCGCCGCCCGAGCAACATGCGGACGACATCAATCTGTTCGATGCGCCCGTGCCCACCCCTATCAAGCCTACTAAGGAAGCTATTATGAGCTTATATTCGGCACCAAGAAAAGAGGAAAAACAAATCGATTTCTTGAGCGACGACATAGTAGATGACATTTCCACCGATGCCAGTTATGACAATCCGCAATCCATAGGAGAAGTACCGACGTCGATTGCATCGGTGACTGCGCAAACGGGCTTCCAGCCGGAAGAACCAAGTGCCGTGAGCGTGCCGGCTGACAGTGTGTTACCTTCGGCAATGGACTCGATTACAGATACGGTGGCGCCCATGGATTGCTCAGAGCCACAGACAGAGGTTACTTCGGCGACTTCTAACACCTCTCCATTTGCGGACGTTATGAGAGATGAGTTCACAGCTCAGCCTGCCGGTTTAGATGTCGAGCTCAATCCGTTTGAGAATGCAATCGAACCAGTGGATGCAACAGCTCAATTTTCTGACACTGCTGTCAATATATTTGACATGAAATCGGATGACGTAGTTATGGGCGGCAGCAATAACGTGTTCAATAACATTAAAGAAAATATTTTTGATTCGGCGCCCATGAGTGGAATGGGGGAAACGCAGTCTGATCTGTTCACATCGGGTCCGACTGAAGCTTTCGATGCCGGTTCGCATGTCTCACAACCGTTCGACATGGGAGCAGAAGACGCCTTCGATGCGAGTGGGATGTCGCCTTCCGCGGATCCGGGTTGGGGCGCGCAGTCTGAAGCTATGATGCAAGATGCTTTCCCTAGCAGCCAGGACGCATTTGACGCATTTTCTGCTAAATTCGATGCTACTGCTGCGAATAACTTGAACTCCGGTAAGATTTTTAAAACACAAGTGAAATCAACGTCTTTTTCTTTGAATGCCTGAGCATGAAATTGTGAATGTGTCGCAGGAGCGTGGGGTGAGGACGGCGGAGCGGAGGCGGCGGCGAGCGGGTTCGAGGCGGAGGCATTCGACCCGTTCCTGAGCATGGGCGCACCGCCGCCGCCCGCCGCCACGCCGCGCCTTGACCACCAGGCCTCCAGGGACTCTACCGACGACACCTTCTCTGTCTTCATCAGGTTAACTGACATAATTTATTATTCTAAAGATTCAGCATTTTTCTGAAAAATATACTATGCGTGCTCCTTTGGCCGGATGCCATATGGTGTGTCCACTACTTGAGTTCTATTATCTTAACATGATAGGTACATAGGTACCTTTAATAATCTCAAGCCTTCTTCTTCATCTTTATAAGTTCGTAGTTTCTGCCCGCGACTTCCGTGGTACCTATATTGTGTTCATTTAAATAATAGTAGTACCTACCTCATTTTAAAAAGTTATTATTTCCATCATACAAAGGTATATAGTGTATTTGTGTTCTCTCTCATCTCTGTCTCATTTTCTACGAAATCTATGGGAAGTTTTTTGCAATTTCTTACTTTTCTCCCACTCAAACCTCAGTTGGTCCGATGAAAAGCTTTTTTGACCCTTATAAGAAACAGGATCGATTGGCATCAAAACATGTGAAAGTTGTCCATTTTCTTGCTGTAAGTACATTTCTTTCAAAATGCAGATGAAAATGCTTCAAAAAGACCGTTTTCTTGCAGCGAAAACGCACCGCACGCACGGCTAAGGCACCTGTCCTTATTGTCCTATCTCAAAATCTGCCGTGTATAATGTTTATTTGTAATAAGGGACAATAATACAGAATGTTTACAAATAACAATAATATAGGCTAAAAAGTATTATTAACAATATGTTATGCTATGTGTGTTGTTATGTTTGTTATGGTTATGAATGACTGACTGCTTAGCTCCTTATAGATGATCCGTGATGACAATCTTTTAAAGGTTAAATCTGTAACTATCTGCAATAAACTTTTGGCTGGTCTTTTTACAATTTGTGGTAAACCATAGAAGAATACGAACGAATTCAATATTGCTCATCCCCCATAGCAACAAACGGACAGACCACACTTCTTTGAGGAATATTTATGCACAATTTGAACAAAATGTATCCGGTAATATTTGCGTGATGCTGGAACATACATTCAGATACACAGACAAAAACTCCCTTACTTATTTTCGGCAAAAGAATCTTTCCCAGATCTCGTATCTCGTTTTTTAAAAGTCTATTGTGATGTTTTAATTATTTCACTTATAGGTTATTTCATACACCAATTTTCAAGTTAAATATATAATAAAAGCCAAACAGTAAAATCCTCCCCTGTAAAAATGACTACCCCGTTCACCCCGTTAGGGGTAAATTTTCGAAAAATGTTTTTCTTTATTCCAGTCTTAAGTATATATACTGGCTGAGTTTTGAGTTAATCAGACCGCGCGTTAAAATTCTTCCATATCTACAAACTTTGACACCCTCCCAATCCTCCTTTAGTAGGGGTAGTTTAGAAAAACAAAAAATTGGCAAACTTTATAATTTACGTAGATAGTATTCGTGCCAAGTTTTAAGTTTATTAACTCAAGGAATAAGATTGTTCATACAAACAAAATACATTTTCACCCCCTAGAGGTCGAATTTCCTAAAAACCCTTTCTTAGTAGGTACACATGCTAAATTTCAGCCCAATCCGTGTCAAATGTGCGTTGATAGATCAGTCAGTCAGCCACGCTTTCCTTTTATATTTGTATATAAATAAAAAATTGAGCCGTGGGACAAACAAAATGTTTGTTATTCGTTATTATTAAGTTGTGGATTCATTGTCACGTAAAACAGAATTTTTGTAAGAACAGTATTTTTATAGTCGTACGCCAATGAATGCGAGGCAGTAAATTGTGCAATAAGTAACTCCATTACGGACCGGTTGCCTGTTGACATAGACCGAAAGACAGCGAGACGAGTGGCGAGGAGGCGGCCGTGCCGGTACTGGCGCCGCCGCCGCGGCCGCACGCGCTGCCGGACTCGCCGCGCCTCAACCCTTTCGACAAGAGCGGCTTCGAGCAGCCGCGCATCGAGCCTCAGTTCGGTATGAATCTCTGTTGGAGCAACCCAACCCCAACCATTCGCTTTCTCGGCCTCGTTGATACTTATAATAGTGTGTGATGTCAGAGCGGGGAGACGAAGACGCGGGTAGCGGCGGCGAGAGCCCGCCCACGCCGCTGTTCGACGACGACGTGTCGCAGCCGCTGGAGGACTTCCCTCGCACGAAGTACACCGGGCCTGGCTGGGAGATGCACCTGAGGCAACCGAACAAAAAGAAAATCACCGGACAGAGGCCAGTACAATAAACTCGATCTCGCGGACTCGAATGATGGCGTGTTTCGAGTATCTAATAGTTGTACAGAGTAGTTACTAAGTAGTGTAAGTGTTGATGAGGCGGGTTGGCGGGTGTGCGCAGGTTCTGGAAGAAAATCTGGGTGCGCGTGGCGCTGGCGGGCGACAACCCGGTGGTGCAGCTGCTGAACGCGGCGGGCGACAAGGAGCCCTTCCAGGAGCTACCGCTGCAAGCTTGCTACTCCGTGTCCGACATCGGCGCGCAGCAGTTCGATCAGTTCGGCAAGATCTTCACCGTCAAGCTGCAGTACGTCTTCTATAAGGAGCGCCCTGGTGTCAGGTTCGTTTTTGTTTAATTGAACTATCTTTTAAGGAATAGGACATTCAAAAAACCATAATTAGCTTTGCGAGGACATCTAAGGAGCTCCAAATACAGAAACATGCTGCAATCGTAGATCCTATAATGGATTGTTGGTCGCAAGCTGTTATTAAGTAGCAAAGTGACATAACATACTGTGTGCTCCGTTCCGCAGGCCGGGTCAGGTGACGAAAGCGGAGCGTATCACCAACAAGTTGTCGCAGTTCGCGGCGTACGCCATCCAGGGCGACTACCAAGGCGTCAAGGAGTTCGGCAGCGACCTGCGCAAGCTCGGACTGCCTGTTGAGCACGCACCACAGGTCAGTGCTTACACATACATTCATACGGTTAAACCAGAAAAGGCTTCGGTAATCTTCGTGTTTCCGAATTGGTACGAACGTCGAGCGTCAGAGTAACCCTCCACAGAGGCAAAGCTACTAATTTTTGTTCTGCCGTGCCGCCCTTTGTAGTAGTGCTTGTGCTCATAATTATAATTGCGTGTTTTCAAGAAGCTTTCTCGTTTGTCTGAATGTATATATGTGTGGTGCAGGTCTCGCAGCTGTTCAAGATCGGCTCGCTGACGTACGAGGACGTGAAGCAGTTCAGCTGCTGCGTGGAAGAGTCGCTGTTCCGGCTGTCAGCACACCGCGACCGCGCGCTCACCTACAAGATGGAGGAGGTATGCTCCGACAACGACAGCCCTCTTTACAATGTCCACGCGCTTTACAAACAATACATTCAATACAAATAAATAAATAAACTATCAAACGAGCCACTCGAAAGTTTTTTCTACTTTGTCTATCGATGTGTAGAGAGGAGAGTCCTCTGGTATAACAGATATACAGGATGGATTTTTGAGATGGGGCAGTAAGGGCTACCTTAACCGTTGTAGCTACAGGAAAATGGTCTTAGCAGACTGTCCTTAACTTTTAGAGAAGTTTTGATCTGCATTCACAGATTTTGAAAAAAAATTACAGTCAGCAAGAAATCAAAATCAAAAGTCATTTATTCAAACTAGGCTGAGAATCAGCCCTTTTTGAACGCCCACCCTTCACCACTTCCTAGTGCTTTAGCTGGGTAGAAGTGGCGCAACAAACTCCCCAGCAGCACAGCTGTCTGTTGAGTTAGAAAATTGATTCTATACATTAGTGCGCAAAATCATTTACCTACCTTTCGCAAAACATACATTTAATGATCAGCCATATTATTATGTCAGCTAGCACACGCCAATATACCAACCAAAAACATCGAGAACTAATACTCAAGCAGAAATAAAAAACTAAAGGTAAACCGAACTTAATATCTAGATAAAAGCCTCCAGGCATAAAGGGCGTGCCCGCCCACATATCGCAGTATATGGAAGTCATAAATGATAAACTAGGACCATCGAACTAAAATAAATAAAAAGTTAATTACAATATGATCAATTATTGTCGAGGTCGCTAGCTAACTACATATTGCAATAGAACTCATAAAAAAACAATATAATGAGTAGATCATGTCAACAATAAATAAATAATAAAAATAAATTGACATACACAGTCAAATAAAATAAACAATATGTACTCATATAACTGTCAAGAAAATGGGCATTTTTCATAAAAACCTTTTTTTGATGCCAATCGATCCTGTTTCATAAGGATCAAAAACCTCTATAGGGCGAACTGAGCTTTGAGTTCTAGAAAAGTCAGAAATCGCAAAAAACTTTTCCCATACATTTCCTAGGCAATGAGACCCAACTGGCTGACGAAAATAAACAAACAAATAAAACTTTCGAACGAATACAGAAAGTGTATTTCCAGCAAGATGGCGCTCCGCGCCACAACAGCAGCCATACCCATTCTTATTTGAACCGGCATTTCGTAATAGGAAAATAATTATTGTCCTATACCGTGGCCACCTTGCATTCCCGATCTCACGCGTATTAAAAAAGAAAACTTTATAAAAAGAAATACGACAGTGTTCAGGAACTCAAAGATTCACTTACCACGATTCTCTATGGAATCAATCCTAGAACATTATCTGCTGCTACCCGCTCTGTATGTAAAGAGAGTAAACCTATGCCCACGTCAAAACGGCTACCCTTTTGAGCACCTCATATAAAATGTCTTGGTGATCCAAATGTAAAGTTTCAAGTTTTTAATTTTAAGCTAATAATACGTATCGTTTTTATTAATTTGTTTTTCGATCAGTCTTTTTTGTAGCGGCCAGATTGTCAATGGTATAAAATGTAAGTTGCGAGTTTCATTTCCTATTAAATGTATGGGAAACGTTTTTTGGGATTTCTGACTTTTCTAGTACTCAAACCTCAGTTGGTCTAATAGAGGTTTTTGATCCTTATACAGGATGTTTGGTGCATCGTGTACCAAATTGAAATGGTCGACTGAAGGGGTCATCTGCTGGCCAAAAATCCACAGGGCATGAGAGGTGTTAAGAGGTCTGAAAGGACTATAGATGACCCCTTCAGTCGACCATTTCAATTTGGCACACGATGCACCAAACACCCTGTTTAAAACAGAATCGATTGGCATAAATAAAGTTTTTACGAAAATTGCCCTTTTTCCTAATGACTGTACATTTTTTTTTCAAAATCTGTGAATGCACATCAAAATTTCTCAAAAAGTTAAGGACAGTCTCCTAAGACCACTTTCCTGTAGCTACAACGGTTAAGGTAGCTGCCCTTGCTACCCCATCTCAAAAATCCACGCTGTATAATAAAAACCTAACTGAATGTGTGTCAGCATAGATATCCCATGTGTCAGGTTCAAATCACGGCGGTGGACGAGCTGCACGTGGAGCAGGACGCGGAAGGCTCCGTGCTGAAGCAGATTGCGCGCGTGCGCCTGTTCTTCCTCGGCTTCCTCAGCGGTAATATTACCGTCAGCTCGAGCTCACGAGTCGCGTAGCTTCGAGCAGACGTTACAGCCGACGTGTGCGCAGGCATGCCGGACGTGGAGCTGGGGGTCAACGACCTGCGGCGGCAGGGCAAGGAGGTGGTGGGGCGCCACGACATCATCCCCGTCGTCACCGAGGAGTGGATCCGCGTGGAGGAGGCCGAGTTCCACGCCTGCGTCCAGCCCGAGGAGTTCGCCGCCACGCAGATCATCAAGTACGTATGCACATAAGGCACGAGCTATAACATATAACATAACTACTTTATGAAAAATAATCAAAATTATTTGTTTCTTAGGTGTAAAAGATTTTTTTATAATCAATTTGCAGAAATAGGCAATATTATGTAATTTATAATCGACATGTTCATACATTTCACCGACTGTTTTTTATTAAATAAGTACCTATTTGTGTAGAGGAATTAATAATGTTGTAAATGATCGCTTTACGAGACGCGAGACTAAGCGGACGCGTGTTTTGTATTTTTTCAACACACTTGCTCGTAAAGTGGCTCTTATTGAAACGCTTTTAGGTTCATAATGCAGTGTATTAAACACGCGTGCTTTTTACTTTATGATAACGCACTGGTGCTGTAATGCCACAAATAACTATTTACTAGTCGGAGTTCCTATACATGGCAGTATGTAGTTAGTAAGTACTATCATGGCAGCATGGAATTTGTATTTAATAAAAAATTACTATAAATACCTAAAAATACCATAGGCCAACCAGGGCGTTTAGTTATGGTAAAAAAAAATCTAGGCTGACCATAAGTTCTGTCTAAAATGAAAATGCTTTTATTTTTTTAAGGAGTAATGTAATCTTAATGAAACTTCTATGTACATATTTATTGAAACCGGACTATGTATACATGGAAGAAGTATGAACTATCCTATACTATATCACCCGAGCAGAGATGTGCGCTTTTTTTAATCTCATCAAAGAATTCATGCAATCAATTTATCATTTTTTATTTATTTAAACAATAGGCATCTATTGTATAAATGAATAAATATAAATTAACATAATATTTCATCACATTATACATTTTTCACTACATATTAACCTTAATATGCATATTCAAAACATTATTTTGTGTTTATTATATTTTCATATAGGCTGTTCAGCGGTTTTGCCAGTGCCTTTATTAACATTTTCGCGCGCATCGCTAGCGGAAAAAAACAAAACCAGCACGCCTTTTTCCATAGATATGTATTATAGTTTTTGTTGTGGTTAATTATTATCAAAAATACGAAATAATCAAAAATCTAAGTATTATCACCAACTGACGTCGAAAAGTTTTTAAAATAAGCTCCGGATAAAATCAAAATCAAAAGTCATTTATTCAAACTAGGCTGAGTATAAGCACTTTTCGAACGTCAAAATTACATAAGAGAGTCCCCCAAAACGCCCGCCCTTCACCACTTCCTAGTGCTTTAGCTGGGAAGAAGAAGTGGCGCAACAAACTCCCCAGCAGCACAGCTGTGTGATCAGTTAGAAAAAATAAATTGACTCTATACAATAGTAGGTATGCAAAATAATTAACAATACGCAACACAAAAACGTCAAACTTAAATTAAATTATTTGCCTTATGTCAGCTAGCACACGCCAATACATATACCGGCAAAAAAAAAAAGATATAAAATATAAAATATAAATATCTATAATCGAATAAAAAGTAAATAGTCAGTACCCTGGCAACAAAGGTCAGTTGAACTTTATAAATCGAAATGTATCCTCTTTATAGTCACGTTATTGTAGCCTAGGTTATTACAAGTCTGTTTTTTCCTCGCAAGTGTGTTGAAAAACGTCGTATGAAACGCGTGTGCATTGATCATTACACTCTCGGCTACCTTATCGAACAATAGCGTCTCGAGTGTAATGACCAACACCGCACACTTGTATCATAATGTACTATTATATCAATACATTTAAAAAAAAATGGGCTCCAGTTTAATTGTGTTGATTAAGTGATGGCCTGAAACACAGGATTTAATGTAACGTTCGGGTCGGGTCGCAACCTAACATTGTAATTCCGAACCATCATTACTTGCACCTGTTTTAAACATAGTTTTACGCATATAATGACGAGGTTCCTCTCTCCAGAGCCTTGAACGCCGGCAGCTTGGACTCTGTTCCTGATGCCACTATTTTTTAATATTTGTAATAAAAATATTTATTAATTACCGCTACGTCTATCTGTCTGTCTGAACGCGATAAACTACCAAACGGATTTTCATACCTACGGTTTTCACGGACGTTTTTAATGGACGGAGTGATTCATGCGAAAGGTTTAGGTGTATAATTCATTACGGTTTTATGTAAATTGGCTTTGGATGGTTGAAGATGTCGTAAGATCCCGAATTGCTAATCCCAAGCCTAGCCAGTGACCGTGCACTGGCACACAAAGCAGTACCTAATGTTTAATAGTATCGTCATATTTGCGCGGTCGTGTCGCAGGTTCAAGCCGCCGGACGCGTGCTACATCGAGCTGATGCGGTTTCGCGTGCGGCCGCCCAAGAACCGCGAGCTGCCGCTGCAGCTAAAGGCGGTGTGGTGCGTCACTGGGAACAAGGTGCGTGTCATGCACTCGGCGACGCCGTGCTGTGAGTGCGCTGACTCGTGCCTGACCGGAGCTTGTGCGTAGGTGGAGCTGCGCGCCGACGTGCTGGTGCCGGGCTTCGCGTCGCGCAAGCTGGGCCAGGTGCCGTGCGAGGACGTCGCTATCCGCTTCCCCATCCCCGACTGCTGGATCTACTTGTTCCGCGTCGAGAAGCATTTCCGATACGGATCCGTAAAGTCTGCCCACAGGTACACACACCGTGAAAACATAGGTGAAGTTGGCCGTCATTCACCCGGACACTAGGGCTTTGACACTTCACCTAAGTTTTCCCTGTGAGATGTTTACAGAACAGATCGGATGATTTCACAGGCCCAAAATAATCTGTAAATGAACCAGAAGGACGCTATAATGCGGAGCGCTTATTACATTATCCTCCTTTTGATATTAGAGTGTTTTTTGTACTAGTAGGTAATCCTTAACCGTAAGATTTATGTGGAACTCTTCTTATGAACAATTGGGTAATTTTTAATGACAAAAATTTGGCTAGTAACTTATTGTTTGTAAGTGCGGGTTGTCCATAAAAATGAGATCTATCAGTTTCATACATGTAAGGATTAACTTTTCATTGTCTCGAAAGAAAGAAATTAGTACCTACAGCAGAAGTGGGTCAAATGAGACTGAGCAAAGTGGTCTATGGTCCATACACTATGGTCCATAGACTATGGACCAATAGAGATACGGTTTTGATATTTATGTAGGGATACCTCATCTCTACCCTTGTGTAAAGTGGCATCAAAATCTGATCCGGTGTTTTGAGAGAAATACTCTTACAGTATGGATATTCGAACGGGTGGTAAGGGCAAGGACGTTAAGGTGGATGCTCCAAGGTAGCTCGCGAAATTCAAATTTTCGTACGTTTTTTGTAATTTTCTGGTCAGTACAGCACGGTTGGCGCAGTGGTTAAGCGATTGACTGCTGCGCTGCGTGTCGCGGGTTCGATTCCCACACGGAACAAATATTTTTATGACCTACAAGTAGTCGTTCCGGCAACGTTCGTTGGGGCAACGTTTAAAAAAAAAAAAAACTATATTATTATGATTCGCGGCCGTATCAGATATTTATTGATATTAATGATATATAGTGAGATCTTCATTGGAAGAATAAGATGGTACTTACCTAACTGAATTCCAGCCATTTACTCAATAGGATTCGTCATCCTACTAATATTATAAATGCGAAAGTTTGTGAGGATGGATGGATGGATGGATGTTTGTTACTCTTTCAAGCAAAAACGACTGCACGGATTTAAATGAAATTTGGCACAGATATGGTTTATAACCTGGATTAACACATAGGATACTTCTTATCCTGATATTCTCACGGGATCGAGACTTATGCGGGTGAAACCGCGGGGCACTGCTAGTATTATTATACTTACATTATATATGTTACAGTTAAAACCCGTTTTCCGTTAGAACGCGTTTTCCCTAGTTAAAACTAGTTTTTACTAAATGCCTTTGTTTAAACTAGAAATACCTAGTCAAAACTAGAATTTACCACTGATATATTTGATTTTCAGATAAAACTAGTTGTCACTCCAAGCTTTAGTTCAAACTAGCCTAGAGAAACTAATTTGGGATTGAAAACAAGTTATAGTTTAAAAAATATTTATCAAAAAGATCTAGTACTCAGACTCATGTACCTAATAAAAATAATAATCTTACACTAAAGGAACATTTAAGGGAACATCGCCATAAAGTAGTTGCCAAGGTGACAATATTATTACTTAATTATAAAAACTTTTTGCAAAAATAACCAACCGACTTCCAAAAAAAAACACTACAAAGTGAAAAATAACTTTAATTTCGGAAGTCGGTGACTTTGACTATGAATTTTCGTTTTTTGCCACCGATTTATTTTTTACTTTTTAGTTGTGGTACATACCTCCCAAAAATTCGAATATCAAATCAAATCAAAAATATTTATTTGCTAGAATATGGTACAATAGATATTACAGTAAATTTATTTTCAGCATATCCTGCCATGATATTATGGCGTGCAAATACAGTTCATGTCAATTACAGAGTCATTATGATTATTATTATCTGATTATTGTTACAAATTGATTATTATTACGAATTGATTATTATTATTATAAATGGTAGATATAGGTTCCATCGACTTATCCTCTAAATATTAATGGTGTACCTAATATTTTTTATGTAGTAAAAGTTTAAAGAAAACAGATTTTTTTTAACAATAAATCTTGAAGGGAATTTGGTAAATGGTCATATAATATACTAGACAATCATGCAGTAATCATTTCTCTTAAATAATTTTAATTTTGTAGTTGGCATACGAATGCCACCAATAAATTTATGTGGATCGATGTCGATGTCTGTCTTTATGGCGCGTCCGGCTGTTTAGTTTGTCACAATTTTTTTCGAATTGATTATAGTTTCTTTTTACAAAAATACATGTTTCTAAAATATACAGACATGGTAATGGTAATATTTTAAGTTTTTGAAACAGTGGCTTACAGCTATCCAAAAACTGAGCTCCACATATTACTCGGACACATTGTTTTTGTGCTTTAAAAGCTCTGTCAACATCCACGACGTGCTATGTAAATAATTACAGTGATAAGAATAATATGTTAAAACATCATCCACATAGACTAAGTGGCAAAAATACGTATTATTGAAGCTAACTCAAAAAGTACCCAAGCAAAGTTAATAAAATTTATATGGGACCACCTTGAGAGCATACCGTTTCAAACAAAAAAATAATTTTCAAAATCAATCCACAATTGACAGAGAAATCGATAAAAATACATTTAAAAAAACATACATACGCTACGAACATAGAACCTTTTTTTTGGAAGTCGGTTAAAAAGTAAATAAATAATCAGACACAACACATTCATAACATTTCAAAAAGGAACATTGTTAAGGAACATTGGTTAACTCGGTCAGAATAGTTTTTTCTCAAACATGCTTGGAAATTCGAGCATTATTTTGACAACCTTCTTCGAGATAAATCGAAATTGCTGTACTGGTCAAAAACAAGTGACGATGCGGCCAGCAATGTTACTATGAAAATCCATATCTGTCCTGTGTAGCGGCAAAATAAATTACTATGAAAACTCATCTGTCGTGTTATTTAAAAATGGAACGAACTTTTTACTTCGCGTTTACTTTTACTACCGCGTGAAAAATTATCGTTGTCCGTCATTGATTCTGGAATTTATAATTGATTTACTTTGTTTGAATTTCCGCGCAATATTTGAGAAAAGCACTATTCAAGCCTTGGCCACAACCAAGTATTGATGGACTCACGTATGTGAGCATCGGCTTCGCCTCGGCCCACATTTGCACGATCGTCCACCAATGTTTGAGAACCGCGACAGAAATGTACCTACTATTTCTCAAACATGCTTCGAAATTCGAGCATTATTTGACAACTTCCATCGAGATAAATAGAAAGTGCTGTACTGGTAAAAAACAAATGACTATGCGGCCGGCAATATTACTATGAAAATCCATATCTGTCCTGCTATCTAATTCCATAACACATTTTCGTAAACGATTAAGACTAATCTGTTTCAATTTGACAGTTCAGCAACATTCGTTGCGTTTTTTACGTTGTTGAGCAGTTTTTTTTCGAACTTATTATACGATTCAGATTGTGATTGAACGTGTATTAAGCAATTAGGGTGCGGTGCTGTATTACTACGACTCACGTGTGTGTCATCACGTATGTTTCACGATCGTCCATCAATGCCCGAGTTGCTGGCCTGGCGACAGTACGTATACGTACATTACTGATTTACTATAACATTGACGGCTAGAGCCTAGGGCAAAGTACTACTAATAAGATTGACCTATGTTAGGGCTTAAATGACTGAATTTAAGTTAGGTTTGCATGACATAAATTATAATTAGCGAGCAGGACGTGGTGTGAAAAAATATTTTTCATTCAATTTTTAAGAAATCTGGAGGCAATTCCCGTATTTTTGAGAATATACGCATTCTAAGTTAGTACAATCTGTCAAAACACCAACACTACTGTACTTATTAAAATGTGCCAGTTAAAAAATACTCTCTGCATAGGACTACTTTACACTGTCCAATCATCTTAATACTTAAAAGTTTTAACTTTATCACGATCATCGCCAGGCGCACGGGCAAGATAAAAGGCATCGAGCGGTTCCTGGGCGCGGTGGACACGCTGCAGGAGTCGCTAATCGAGGTGACCTCGGGCCAGGCCAAGTACGAGCACCAGCACCGCGCCATCGTGTGGCGCATGCCGCGTCTTCCCAAGGAGGGCCAGGGTGAGCACATCAGCTCCACGTGTCGCGCACATGAACGTCTTCTAAAGCGCATAAACATAGTATAGAAACTAGAACATAGTTAAACACATTTACTAATATAGTAATAGTTTCGAGTTTGTTTTAGTCAAATCATTACAGTGAGGTGAGGTGAGTGAGGATTGTTTAGGCAGCAACAATTGAGTTCTTCCTACGATTGCTCGTTTCGTACAGGTGCTTACACAACGCACAACCTGGTGTGCCGCATGGCACTGACGTCGTACGACCAGGTGCCCGCCGAGCTCGCCAGCCACGCCTTCGTGGAGTTCACGATGCCGGCCACGCAGGTGTCGCACATGACGGTGCGCTCCGTGTCGCTGCAGGAGCACGACGCCGACCCGCCCGAGAAGTACGTGCGCTACCTGGCGCGCCACGAGTACACGTGAGTCCTAAACACAGCACACACTACACGCCCCTGCAGGCGCGAGCCTCCCTAGAGTGTGACCGGCGCGTTGTGTTGCAGCGTGGGCATCGAGCGCACGTCGGGGCAGGCGGCGCCGGCGTACGCGCTGGCGACGGCGGGGCGCCACAGCGAGCCCGCGCCGCCGCCGCCCGCGCCCGCGCCGCTGCCGCAGCCGCCCTCCAGCGACTCCGACTCGGACTAGTAGTAATACGCGATGCGATGACTCTCTTCCTTTAGTATATTATTAGAAAAGCTAAGAATGCGTTCTCCCTCGAAGTCCACTGTAGGAATCTTGGAATATACTAATATTATAATTATATCGTGAAGTGACCGGGAAGTGTGTGCGAGCACTGGACGATGTCGCCGTGAGCCTGAACACGTGAACCTGTGACACTCGAATTATTTACAATCAAACAAATGTAAAAGAAGTAATATATTAATATTTAACGATCGACGATCGTACATTCCATATTATTCATATCTATAACATAATTATAACTAGAATGCTCATCGTACATTCCATATTATTCATATCTATAACATATAATAAAGACGTGATTGGTTGGAAGCGCGGTGGTCTGGTGAGTGATGGAGCTACTCGGTGTCGAATAAAATTCATGAATATCAATTGTATATAATGTGTTAATGGTTTAGGCTAGAGGTCGTAAACGACTGCGGACGCAACCCCACCGTGCACCGTCGCTGTGCAGGTACCTAGCTAGATTACTTAGTTGGGTAAGCCGGCCGCGGCCCGAGCGGCCCAGGAGGCGGCCACGCCCAGGCCGCAGGGCGCCGGGCGGGTCAGACGAGCCGCAACGCCAGTTCAAAGGGCCACCTTTGGCTAGCGACGGGAACAAATCGAAAGTGAAATAAGGGATTTATGTCTCCTTAGAAAATGAGGCCTTTGAAATGTATAAGCTTGAGGCTCTATTATAGATTGGCATCTCTCGGCTCGGGCCAGGCTCTGTGCATGCAATAATGTTATGCCGGGAGTGAATCGCGTAGTGTGCGCGCGCTAAGACACTGTCAGCGTAGTGCGACCGTGCGACTCCCGGGGGGCCGGCTGAGGGACTGCTCGCAAGTGCATTCGTGAGCGAGCTAACGTAACGTAGTCTTCATGTTTGTCGATCTGTATTGTTAACTATAAATGAACATAATGTATTATTCCCATATAAAGGATATCTTGTGAACATGATGTTTGCGGTAGCTAGTGCGATATTTACTTGGAACATGTATACAGAGTAGTTAGATGTTATGCTGTTAGAACGTTTTATATATTCTTGTGATCTCGTGTGTACGCCTCACTAGTTACAACTCAAACATAGATGATAACGTTTGTAATATCACCTGTGCAACTCGCATGTACTCATAGTGACACTATTTAGATCGCAATGTAAAAAGTTAAATACAAATGGTTATTTATGTACTTACTCCTAACTGCTAGTCGCGTTATACACAAATCAACATAATATAATATAATTATGATATACATTTACATGGATATAATAAAGCTGTTCTAGGCGCTGTTTGAAGTGTTGTAAGTACTTAGTACCTGCCGACCTCATCGCGGACCCTATGTTCTGTTGTGAATAAAATTTAAATATGAGCGTAAGCGTTATTCCTTATTTCAAACCCCTCGCACAGACTCACGCGTGAGATCACTGCGTACTACGCACTCTCGTAGCGTCCGCTACGGTTCGTAGCTCGTAGCGTTCGCTACGGTTCGTAGCTCGTAGCGTTCGCTACGGTTCGTAGCACGTAGCGTTCGCTGCGGTTCGTAGCTCGTAGCGTTCGCTATGGTTCGTAGCTCGTAGCTCGTGCACAATGCACATGTTACGGCATTTAACCCGATAGAACCCGTTGTACTATTACGTCTATTCTTACAAACTAAGGCCGTATTCTGTCAGTTGTTATTGAAAATAATAAAGATTTGATCATGAAATAAGGATTTTTATTATTTTAGTCAAAATATTGATAACTCCGTAGCATCTTGTTGCACCGTGCACGTGCTATGAACCGTAGACGTGCACGTACTATCAAACGCTACCAGACTGCATAGTTTTCAGTAGCCTGCGCCTGCTATAAATGCATTTCTTTTTACCTGACAGCGCGACAATAAAGATGGTTATGTTTTTCATGCGTATCTGTGTATCTCTGTATGTAGGATTCTTTATACCCTCGAAGCATTCGGCTGGCAGGATTTTAAAATCAACAGAATAACTAAGTCATTTATTCAAACTAGGCTGAGAATCAGCACTTTTCGAACGTCATCTATACTTATAATAAATCTGTAGAAGTTAAAATTCTGTACATTGAAAATATCAAAAAAATAAATGGCAGGGGGTGTTACTAGACCGACACCGAACCCAAAAATTTGATTAAAAAAATTTTTGTCTGTCTGTCTGTCTGTCTGTTTGTTCAGGCATCACGCAAAAACTACCGGTTCGATTACGATGAAACTTGGTATAATTATTCTTTAATATCCTGGGCACCACACTGGGTACTTTTTATCCCGGAAAAGTATCCTATCCTACTACCTATATTTATAACTATTAATAAAAAGACAAGTCCTGACTGACTGACTCATCAACGCCCAGCCCAAACCCTTGGACCTAGAAAGCTGAAATTTTGCACAGAGGTTCCCTTTACCTTACCTTACCTTTTTTAATTTTTTTAATTTAATAAACATGAAACTCCGCACGAATAATTATCAAAATAAATGAAAAAGTTTGTAATTTTTTGTTTTTCTAAATTACCCCCTAAACGGGGTTTGGGGGGTGTCAAAGTTTGTATGGAAGAATTTTAACGCGCTGTCCGATTAACTCGAAACTCAATATTTATACTTAAACCCAAAAATTAAGAATAACGTGTATCAGGATTTTTCCGAAATTCAACCCCTAAGGGGGTAAAATAAGGGATGAAAGTTTGTAGGAAAAATCTTATTCCTTGAGGTAATAAACGTGAAACTTCGCACGAATAGTTATCTAAATAAATTATAAAGTTTGTAGTTTTTGTTTTTCTAAATTACCCCCTAAGGGGGGGTTGGGGGGTGTCAGTGTTTGTATGGAAGAATTTTAACGCGCTGTCCGATTAACTCGAAACTCAATATTTATACTTAAAACCCATGGGGATGTACCTATGGGGTAATTTCCGACACTCACGCGGGCGAAGCCGCGGGCAGCAGCTAGTAATTACATAAGATAGTTCCCGTAACTAACTAAAAACATCAAGAACGAATACTCAAGCAGAAATAAAAAATAAAAGTAAACCGTACTTAATATGTAGATGAATGCCTCCAGGCTTATAGTATATGTAATGTATATGTAAGCGGGCACGCAGCCCGCTTACATATAGCAGTAAATGGAAGTCATAAATGGTAAGCTAGGACCATCGAAGTAAAATAAATAAACAGTTAATTACTAATAACAATAACAAAACCATGATCAGCAAGAAAAGCATGAAAGAGAAAACATGAGGTGTGTATCGACTCATCACACTTCCCAAGCAGTCACAGCCCGCGTCCTAATCAACGATAGTCGGCCGAGCACGCGATCCTCGCGGCCATATGTCACTTTTTATTTGGAAAGCCGGAATCAGCCTCTGTCGGCGCGAGCACACGTTCCGGATCGCGCAACGGCGCTTTTAGTTAGGACGCGGCCTATTGCAGTCGGTGCCATCGAATCTGAGATTGAACTAAAGTACCTAACTGCCACCAACTGCATCAGACTGCTTGACTCGTGCAGGGTGAGGAGCAGGGAGTAGCGCGGGCGCGATGGGATGGCTGTCTGTCTGTCCGTCTGTCACAGTCAATTTGCTTCGAATCTACTGGACCAATTTAGTTAGTGTAAATGACCTATTAATTTCATCACCTCTTCGGAGTTTCGCTAACTAATTTAATTGGATTCTGTAGTTTTACCCTGTGGAAACACTTTTAACCCTCTACTGTTCGCTACAACGACTGGACGAGGCCTAAGAGGCCCTCCAATGAATGACAATATGTGACCTACAAACACTTTTTATAACAGAACTCCAGCACAAAACAGTCTCGATAGACTTCAACCACCTCGAACGCTGGCGCCCGCTCGGAGCTAGTAAGTAAAACATGCTATCGATTATTCACCGTCGTACTGTATTCGGGTCGGCCGCCACGACGCGCGACCCACTCGTATCAGCCTCGAGTCGATACGAGTGGATGACACGGTTAAATACTCATGTTTTAACACGGCAATGACAAATGTAATAAAATAAATAAATGACTTGTAATTTCGGTGCGGACTCGTAGTCACACCAGATGTGACACCAGTGTGACTAACAGGATTTTTTTTTGTTAGTCACACTGCTGGTATTTCTAAAACATGTACCCCACCTGTCATTATTAACTAGTGCGGTGCGTTATATGTTTGTTTCAATAAAAATACCGGCCAAGTGCGTGTTGGACCACGCACAAGGAAGGGTTCCGTAGCTGGGATGAATTTATACCAAGAAGTTGAAAAACATGTTCTCCGATACAAAATATATGGCAAAATATTGGCCGGTTTTACATGCTTGGCTTGAAAACGATATATGGTAAATGAAACGATTTATTAATAATTATTCCCTAGCATATCAATATAGTCGAGTATTTAGTGTCATGATTTGTATGGGAACCTTGCAAATCTTCAACAAAGGAAGCCGCTTGGCACAGGCATACCTACTGCTCCATAAATGTTCCAGAAATGAATTCCTCGTCCTTGAATTATACGAAAACGATACCAAACACGACCTATAATTGCTAAACTTTGCAGATATCGACGTAAGAATGCGCACGGTAGATGGGATTTCCCCCGCCCTCCCCCACCTACCTGTAGGGTGGTACCACGTGGGTACAGGGCTAAATCAGCTCAGATGACCACTGGGTATGCCTGTGCCAAGCGGCTTCCTTTCCGTTCAGGTAAAAGATCTGCTTGATTGGTTGCAGTTGGTCGTGAAGAAGTGTACCAACCATCCATGGTATTCCTCAGGAAGTATTTTTTTTGTAGATAAATTGAGAAGATCTCTCTTTTTAGCTTCACCCTTGAGGGTGAAGGAAAGGGTTCAGGTAAAGTTGATTTAATACGATATAATATTAGTCTGAGGCGCAGTGTTTTCTATGCGTTTTTAGCTCTAGTACTAAGACGTTGAGAAGGTTCCGTATTGTTTGAGTCATCGATGTTTATGAACGGTTCATACGTGTCATAATAGAAATACATTTTTGAACTTTATTTGTTACTAGCTGCTGCCCGCGGCTTCGCCCGCGTGAGTGTCGGAAATGACCCCATACATCCCCATGGGTTTTAAGTATAAATATTGAGTTTCGAGTTAATCGGACAGCGCGTTAAAATTCTTCCGTACAATCACTGACACACCCCAACCCCCCTTTGGGGGGTAATTTAGAAAAACAAAAAACTACAAACTTTATAATTTATTTAGATAACTGTTCGTGCGAAGTTTCATGTTTATTACCTCCAGAGTTGGGCAAAATACATGCTTTGCTTTAATTAAAATACAAATTACAAAATACTTTCTCGCACGTATTTAAAATACTAATTACAAAATATTTTTAAGTCGTGTATTTGAAATATAAAATACAAAATACAGTATTTTAACTATTTTTATTTAAAATACAAAATACAAATTACAAAATACAGTCAAGTTTTAGGTTAGGTATATAAATAGAATAGTACTAATCCAGCCCAGCTTTAGGGCCAGGCAAAGGGAATATTCTTACCATCACATTTTACAGCTCAATAACCACGTTTCAATTAGGTATTCTACAAAGGCTATTTGAAGATTTATCAATCACTGACTAAATAATATACAAAAAAGTGTTTTTTAACCTAGGGCAAAGGGAATATTGTAATTGTGATCCATGAAAGGGGTTAATCGGTAAAAGAGGAATTTCCTTTCATGAACACTAGATTTTTTAATGTTCTATCAGACAAACAGCCTCTTGTTGGGGAATGAATAAAACCTGCTAAAGAAAACAATCTTTCTACAGGCCCTGATGAACACAAACTTGTGTTATATTGTATGAACACATTTTTTATATTTGGGTAGCGTTCAAGGACGGTAAGCTCTTTGCTTTTATCATTTAGGAAGCTTACTAACTCTAACTCCATCTTGGAAGTCTGTGGTTGATCGGTGTCCCTGTTCATGAAAACAATAAAATCATCATCTTCTTTACTTGTAGTACTACTCCTGCTACTCCCACGCATTATTTCATGTTTTTTGTAATTTGTCTCTAAAAGCGCTATTTTCTGCAGATCGCACTATTCATAAGATCGCTAAATGTATTTATGTTCAAATGTATTTTGGAGCCCTAAGTATTTGAAATACTAACTACAAAATACCTCAGTGTCAGGTATTTGAAATACTAATTACAAATTACATTTATAAGAAGTAATTGAAATACAAATACCAATTACGTAATTTGTATTTCAATTACGTATTTTAATTACAAGTAATTCAAATACTGCCCAACCCTGATTACCTCAAGGAATAAGATTTTTCATACATACTTTCATCCCTTATTTTACCCCCTTAGGAGTTGAATTTCGAAAAATTCTGATACACGTTATTCTTAATTTTTGGGTTTAAGTATAAATATTGAGTTTCGAGTTAATCAGACAGCGCGTTAAAATTCTTCCATACAAACTTTGACACCCCCCAACCGTAGGATAGGATACTTTTCCGGGATAAAAAGTACCCAGTGTGGTGCCCAGGATATTAAAGAAAAATTATACCAAGTTTCATCGTAATCGAACCGGTAGTTTTTGCGTGATGCCTGAACAAACAGACAGACAGACAAAAAAAATTTTAATCAAATTTTTGGGTTAGGTGTCGGTCTAGTAACGCCCCCTGCCATTTATTTTTTTGATATTTTCAATGTACAGAATTTTCACTTCTACAGATTTATTATAAGTATAGAATAGATGATATCGTGTTCTCTTTATTTTCAGCCACTCGGGACCAACTGTATCCAACAGTCGTAAGTTGCCTTCCTTCATTCAGCAGGACTAGAGGCTACTGTGGGAATGATCAGTTTATACATAAAAAATACGCAGAACAGACATTTGAGAAGGTTAACTAGTTTAGTGAAGTGACCGGTCACGAAGATATCTCGTCCTAATACAAAACGATTTCACTCAAATTCTTTACGGTATTTATGAGGGTCGAGCCACGATACAACGAGCAATCGATCCAACAACAGAAGGTTACTAAGCGTCGACCCGAACGACAACAAGTTATTAAAGGGCAGGGCGTTACGTAACGAGTAGAGCAACAGATCGCAGACGGTAGGGGAGTCGGTGACGACGGTGCCGCGGCTGGGACCGTGCACAGCGAGTGACGTGCACGCGCGGAGGGGCCGCGATGCACCGGCGGAAGTAGGGCGAGCAAGGCGCGTGCGCGAGGCGGGCGCATGCGCGGAGCGGCGCTCGATGTCCGCGCGAGGACGGACGCGGGCTGTGCGCGACTCGCTCCGTCCGCGCGACCGCTCCGCCTCGCCGCCAGCACCTTGCGCCCGGCCCCAGGCCCCGCCGGCCGCTGGGCACCCGCTGCACCCGAGCGCCTCCGCCCGCCAGCTACGCTCGTCACCCACGCGCGGTATCGAGCGACGCCGCGCGCCGCGAGTGTACACCGAACGTATACTCTGAATGATTAGTGTGAACTTCGACGACCCTGGGTCGGAAATATATATGTGTCATGAAATTAACCTACCGTTATCACTACATGCATCGGGTTTGATGAATCCAAAGTAATTAAACATACATAGGTGCCTATTCAGTTTAGCAAGAAAATAGATTCTGCAAAATATAACTAGCATATTTTGGGTGATGAATGTGCCAAAGAAGAAAATAATTAACTAACGAAAATAAGACTAGATATTTTTCTCTTATCACATCGTCCTCATCGTTTGCTTCTTAGCAAATCCTTGAAGAAAATAAAAGAAGGGAAGGGAGTCAGATAGGTAGATACTTAATTAATAACATAAGTAAAATACTTACTCACATGTTAATATTTTTATTGTTAATGATTAGCATCGGGCACGTCGCGGACGGCACGGCCGCTCGTGCTCGTTGAGCGCGCGGGGGCCGGGCGCCATGCAGCAGTGAGCGGCGCCCGCCGCCGCCGCGGCCGATGGCGGCCAGCGGCGCGCCCGTGCGCCAGCTGCGCCGCGGGCCCGCGCCCATCGCCTCCTTTGACCACGACGTCTCTGATGAGGTGAGACCGCCAGTATGTATCTCTCACGTTCTTACTCTTCCTGCTTTGACTTTAGCTATAATGTGCCCGAGGTATTCTCGACCGAGCATCTCGGTTCTTTGCGAGTATCATCCAAGTTACACCTCTACAATAAAATCCTTGTCTTTTTTACAGTCGAGTCCAGAAACGAAGCAAACATTTCGACTACCAGAGATTCGCGAGGACCCAGCGGGATCGGCGAGCGCGGCGGGCGCGGCCCTGGCGCCCCCCGAGCAGCGTGCGCGCTCGCACTCCACGCCAGCCGCCGGCCTGCACACGCCGGCTGCGCCGCGCATCGACATCTCGCGCGCCTCCAGCTCCAGCCACCACGACTCGCGCGACAGCTCGCCCGAACTGGCACTGTTCGCGGGCACCGGCGACGAGACACGCGGCCGTCTCGAGCTCGGCTTCCGCGAGGACGGCGCGCTTGAGCTGCGCTCGTCCACCGAGGAGCTGGCCTTCCTGGAGGGCGCGCCCGGCGAGCCACGCCCCGCAGCACCTCCGCCACCCGCCTCGCGCCGCCACTCACGCAAGGACAGCCAAGGCTCGGAGGCAGCGCTGCTGGCCGTATCCGGACGCACCAGCAGGCTGTCCAGTGTCGGCTCACAGTGCTCCGCGCACTCGGCGCTATCGGCTTTCAGTCACCAAAGCCGCCACTCGGTCGGTCGTCTCTCCATCGTGTCGGGCGTCTCACGGTCTCCATCGCCACACAGGATGCTTCTCGAGACATCCTTTTGCGGGCCGAAACCTATTGAGACCGACCCAGAGATCTGCGCGGCCGCCGTTGAAGAGCGCCTGCTCGAGATCGCAAAGCTCACCGCGGCGTCTCCCCCGGGCACCGTGCCGCCGCCGCTGGATGCGCGCGACCGGCGCGAGGTGCGCACCGAGGCCACCGTGGAGCGCGTCGCACGCGCACCTCCCCCCTCCCCACTGCCCGTCCCCGCCCCCACCCTGCCGGCTCCGCCCGACGCCGCACCGACTCTTGCGCCTTCACTAGTGCCTCCAGTACCGGTTCCTGCCGCAGCACTGGCTCCTAACCCAGTACTGACTACAGCACCAGTAATAACTTCTGCACCACTTATAACTCCCACACCAGTTATAATTCCTACACCAGTAATAACTCCTACACCAGTACTTACTCCAGCAACAGCCCTGATTTCTGCACCCGACGATGACAAACTTCAAAAGGAAACACAAAACCGTGCCCGAGCACAAGAAAGGCGCGCGCGACCTCGCGTGCGCCGGGAACCGTCCGAACCCGAAGTTTATAAGACCGCAAATCGTTCTAAAGACATCATACGAATAAAACTGAAGCCCGACGATGACTACGAAGAAGAGGAAGATGAAAGTGCGCGGACAAAAGCCGCGGAAGTCGGTGCGGATGCAAACGCGGAAGTAGCGCGCAAGCCCGCCACCCTGGAACTGTCGGCGCGTGGAGAGCGAGGGGAGCGCGGCGAGCGCGCCGTGCGGCCCACGGACCTTGTGGGCCGCACTGAGCCGCCCGCGTCGCCCTCGCCCGGCTCGCGTCGGCCCCCGCGCGACAGCCGCACGCCCTCCCCCGCCGGGGCCGCAGTCTCGCGGAAATCTTCTTTTTGCTCGCTGTTTAAGTCTCGCGAGACTATTGCATCACCCGACTCGCCATCGGACGCACTCCGCCGCAAGAGAAGTCTCACAGAGGGTCGGTCGCGTAGCAAAAGTCGTGATCGCTCCGCGACCCCCACCTCTGCTGGAAAGATAAGAGGCTCAGTATTATCGCTATTTCGAACACCTCGGAAGAGCGCTGCATCACCCTCGCCGAGTTCACGTGAAGGTTCTCCGGTAGTTCAGCCGCAGCGACAGATCGCTGTCGTCCCATCACAGCCCCTCGAGCGGATCCGGCGCGGCGACAAGCTCAAGTACTACGAGGATACGAAGGATGGAATCATTCACATTCCATTGAGGACGCCACCAGACGAACGATCCGGCTCGAGTGGCGCGCGTCGTGAGCCCGAGGGCAATAAGACCACGGCGGACGTGACAACACATCGCGAGCCTCCTCGCCCAGCATCTGCCCCGCAATCTCGTCCCGTTTCTGAGCGCGAGTTTGCGCCTCCCGTTTCTCATAAACCTATGCATCGAACTGTTCTACCTGACGGGAGCATTATAATACCTCTTCGCTCACCCACGGAGCGAAAGTCCGACGCTCGTCTGCCAAGTCCACCGGTCATAGTCTCATCGCCGCTAAAAGCGACCCACACCGTTGCGTTGGAAACGCAAAGTGACGCACCTGCCGACGTACCTGCCGCCACTGCTCCTACACCTCCTCAGGAAGACAGCGCAGCCGCACCACCTGCGGGCGCGGAGCAGATTGAGTCTGCGCCGACTGCAGACGATGGCCGGAGACGGCGCAAGGAGCGACTGGTGTTCACGACCCACGTGGGCAGCCGTGAGCAGGTGTTCAGCACTCAATTCAGCATCACCAAGACTCCGAGCGTGACGAGTGAGATATCAGGTTCTTTCCCAAGCTTCGTCGACGGCGACGAGATGAAGACGACGACAATACGCGACGTCGCTCCCGCCACCGCCTGCAGCCCAGGCGAGCCGGTCGCGCGCCGCTCGGCCGGCACGTCGGCGTGTGGCACGGCGGCGGCACCCAGCCCGGCGTCGCCCCCGGAACCGGTGCGGGACTCGTCCGAGTCGGAACCGAGCTCGGAGTCGGCGCCACCGCCCGCCGGCGACGAGGTGGAGAAGCGCGGGCTAGTGGTGCAGCAGTCGTTCGAAGAGGAGCTGCCGTACGTGCCCACCACGCTGCCGCAAGAGCGCTCGGTGGCGCTGCCTATGGTGCCGGTGCGCGAGCGCGGCGGCGTGCTGGTGTCGGGCGTGTCGCGGCCGCGAGCCGCGCCGCCCGCACCTCGCGCCCCGGGCCCCGCGCCGCTGTCCGCGCCGCCGCTGGCCGCGCCGCAGGACAAGCTGCGCATCCGCCTGCCGCGCCGGCCCAGCACAGCCGCGCCCGCCCCGCGCCGCCCCGACCGGGCCCCGCGCACACGCAGCGGAAGTGAAAGTAAGTTAGGCCCTTTTCTGATTTGTCAGCGCAGCAGCGGCAGCGGTGCGACATCAGCATGCTCAGTATACACGTTACCGAAAACTTACCGAGCCTATACTACTCTGTCAAAAAAGTAACGGCAAAAGATCAATAATACCTACACAAAATGCTAGTTATTCATCGTCCAAATTTATTTTATCAAAGTATGCTCCTACAGAAACGATACACTTTCGCCAACGAATAATCCAATCATCAAAACATTTTTTAAACGCTTTTTCTGGAATTGAGTTTAGTTCTCGCCGCGAACTTTCCTTTATGTTTCCTAACGAATGAAAACGGGTGCCACGAAGTAGGTATTTGAGTTTCGGAGAGAGAAAGAAGTCGGCTGGAGCCATATCTGGTGAATAAGGTGGTTGCTCGATGCTATTTGTTGAGTTTTTGGTCAAAAATTCGTTCACAATGATGGCCTTGTGCGAAGGCGCGTTATCGTGGTGCAAAATCCAAGAATTTTCTTTCCACAAATTGGCCTTTTTTGTCGAATTTGCTCTCTTAGACGCCGCATATCGCTCAAATAATATATTTTATTTACCGTTTGATCTTCCGGTAAGAATTCAGAGTGCACAACACCGCGATAGTTAAAGAAAACAGTCAACATGACTTTAACTTTTGATCGACTTTGGCGTGGTTTTTTCGGTTTCGGTTCAGTTGGAAGGTGCCACTCCGAAGCTTGTTGACTAGTTTGCATGTCAAACTCGTAAACCCACGTCTCGTCACCAGTAACAATGCGTTTCATGAATGTTGGGTCGGAATTGACTCGTTCTAGCATGTCCTCAGCGACTCTTATGCGATTAAGTTTTTGGAGAAAATTCAGGTCTTTTGGGACTAGCCGAGTGGCAAACCCAAGTGATTATTTAAAATGATACGGATCGACTCGTTAGACACAGAAAGTGCAGCGGCTATCTCTCTCAAACTTGAATGAGAATTTTCAGTTACGATTTCCTTCACTTTTGCGATGTTAACTTCAGTTGAAGACGTTGATGGCCTACCAGGGCGAGGCAAATCTTCCAGCATATCTCGACCGCTTTTGAACGCTTTGTACCACTCATAAGCACGTGTTTTTAGGGTTCCGTAGTAAACAAGGAACCCTTATAGTTTCGCCATGTCCGTCTGTCTGTCTGTTTGTCTGTCCCCGGCTTAGCGCAGAGACTGTTAGTACTAGAAAGCTGTAATTTGGCATGATACTAATGAAACCGACAACGTTTAGGGTATATCTATACTTATAATAAATCTGTAGAAGTGAAAATTCTGTACATTGAAAATATCAAAAAAATAAAGGGGGTGTTACTAGACCGACACCGAACCCAAAAATGTGTTTTTTTTTTTTTTTTGTCTGTCTGTCTGTCTGTCTGTCTGTCTGTCTGTTTGTTCAGGTATCACGCAAAAACTACCGGTTCGATTGCGATGAAACTTGGTATAATTATTCTTTAGTATCCTGGGCACCACACTGGGTACTTTTTATCCCGGAAAAGTATCCTATCCTACGGTTGGGGGGTGTCAAAGTTTTTATGGAAGAATTTTAACTCGCTGTCCGATTAACTCGAAACTCAATATTTATACTTAAACCCAAAAATTAAAAATAACGTGTATCAGGATTTTTCGAAATTCAACCCCTAAGGGGGTAAAATAAGGGATGAAAGTTTGTATGAAAAATCTTATTCCTTGAGGTAATAAACATGAAACTTCGCACGAATAGTTATCTAAATAAATTATAAAGTTTGTAGTTTTTTGTTTTTCTAAATTACCCCCTAAAGGGGGATTAGGGGGTGTCAGTGTTTGTATGGAAGAATTTTAACGCGCTGTCCGATTAACTCGAAACTCAATATTTATACTTAAAACCCATGGGGATGTATGGGGTAATTTCCGACACTCACGCGGGCGAAGCCGCGGGCAGCAGCTAGTTTCTAATAAAACTTCACGATTGAACAATTACCGGTGTCGCGTCGCGCGACAAGGCGCGCCAACGACACCGAACCCAAAAATGTGATTTTTTTTTTTTTTGTCTGTCTGTCTGTCTGTCTGTCTGTCTGTCTGTTTGTTCAGGTATCACGCAAAAACTACCGGTTCGATTGCGATGAAACTTGGTATAATTATTCTTTAGTATCCTGGGCACCACACTGGGTACTTTTTATCCCGGAAAAGTATCCTATCCTACGGTTGGGGGGTGTCAAAGTTTTTATGGAAGAATTTTAACTCGCTGTCCGATTAACTCGAAACTCAATATTTATACTTAAACCCAAAAATTAAAAATAACGTGTATCAGGATTTTTCGAAATTCAACCCCTAAGGGGGTAAAATAAGGGATGAAAGTTTGTATGAAAAATCTTATTCCTTGAGGTAATAAACATGAAACTTCGCACGAATAGTTATCTAAATAAATTATAAAGTTTGTAGTTTTTTGTTTTTCTAAATTACCCCCTAAAGGGGGATTAGGGGGTGTCAGTGTTTGTATGGAAGAATTTTAACGCGCTGTCCGATTAACTCGAAACTCAATATTTATACTTAAAACCCATGGGGATGTATGGGGTAATTTCCGACACTCACGCGGGCGAAGCCGCGGGCAGCAGCTAGTATATATATATTTATATAATTTTTTTAGGGTACCTCCCCGACATGTAAAGTGGGGATATCTTTTTTTTTTCGTCTATCCCATAGTGTGGGGTATCGTTAGAAAGCTCGTTCAAAAATATTGTGAGCTTATTAAAACCATTTTTGGATTGAAGGATCCGTCTGCGAAATATTAAGTGTCCCCCCCCCTGCCAGCTAAACGGTAAGTTCTGGATATGTGGAAAAATTCACAGTAGTAGTATTAAAAGCGAAATTAAAAGGAAAACTATCACAGCTAAGTAGGCTCTACTAGTTAACGAGTAATTATAGACCAACTTAAATTTGCAGTTGCAAAAACATGTTCTACCATACATTTTGTATGGGAGAACATGTTTTTCGACTACAATGTTAAGTTTGTTCTTGGGATTAGTTTATCCCAGCTACGGAACCCTTCATTGTGCGTGGTCCGACACGCACTTGGGCGGTTTTTTAATTTTCTTATGACTAACTTTATATCTATAATTCTGTTTCAGCAAGGAATCCTCAGTAAGGTCGATAGTTGTTATGGAATGAGGGTTACAATTAGTATTTAATAATTCATTATATAAGTGGTTAGTTTCTTTAACCTGAGTAAATTCTTTTTCTTTCTCTAACAGGATAATACGACTGTTAGCAACAATTAATTCGTCTTCAAGGTCCCTAACTTTGCTTAAAGCCTCCTCAAACAAGTTACTACAGTTACTGAAACCATACGTGACCACCTTCAGCTGATCGCGTTCATCAACAACATTCTGATATTGCTGTAGGTCTACTAGCTCCCGTTTATGGCTTGAGTTTTTGTTGAATATCTTCTTTACTTCCTCCTCAGTTTCATCATTCTCTTGTAACAATTGTTTACATTGGAGTTGCGATGCTTCAAGGTTTTGGAGGGCCGTTCTCAATTTAAGCTCCATATCCTGAGCAGTAGCAGAGCAGCTCTTTGTTAGTCTTACAGCCAATTACGGATTTACAATTTAATAACTATACATACATGCAGTAGAAACAAACATACAGAGTACAATTACGGGGCGGACGACTACTTGAGTTTGGAGGTACCTCTGGACCTCAAGAACGTTAGAATTTTTGTCAGAAAGTTCATTCATATGGGGGGGAACAATAATGGTTTGGGCAGGTATTTCGATTGGCGGAAGAACCTAACTCATTCGAGGATTGTTTCAGACGTGATCATCCCTTTGCGAAGCCGGTTGGGTGATTCGTTTCGACTAATGCACGACAATGCACGTCCACACATGGCTAGAGTCTTGCCAATGCTCGCATCAACGTATTTCCGTGGCGTTTAAAAAATTCTTACCATCAGGTTTCGACTCGCGTCCGAAAACCGAGTGGATAGACTTCGAGGAGGTGCCAGAGCGACGAAAACAGCCGAAACGCATTCAAACACTCCCGGCGGCGGAGGCGAGCGCGGGGGGCGTGGAGGGCGTGGGGGGCGGCGCGGGCGGCGCCGGCGTCGTGTTCAGCTACGTGGAACCCGAGCACTGCCGCTGCGAGTGCCACGCGCACGCGCGCGACGACGACCAGCTGCCGCTGCTGCAGGACGACATGCAGCCGCTGCAAGTCAGGTACACCTACCTACTGTGGATTCCATTATTTGAAACAGCGTGATTCGAATTCATACTAAAGTAGACAAAGTTTGGCGCAACTGTAAAGGATGGAAATCAGAAGAAGGCCCAGGGGAAGTATGTACCTACCTAACCTTAATATTGATGAGACCATTTTTTTACTCAGAGGATACATTAGAATTATTTACTTAATAAGTAAATAAATCTTTATTTATTTATTTTTATAATTAATAATTTATTTATTATATGTAAAATAACTCCGTTCAAACATTTTATAAAAGCCTAAATCGGGAGTCGACCTAACTTAAATGCGAGGAAGTGGGTTAGAAATGAACAGCTGTATTTTTAAGACACCATTCAAAAGGATCAAAGGAGAGTGGGAAACAAATGTATGGGGTCTATGCCCACCCTTCAATAGTAACATTTGATATACCGTTGAATAGGGCTTTTTAAGCGAAACATTAGTTACAATAAAACTATGGTCTATGTTAGTACCTACTTTCGGAGATATGACGTCTTAAAGTCGTCTCAGTCTAACATATTCTTGATAAGGTAGGATATAAATAATACATGTATTTTCAATATACCGGATGCTTTTTTTTACCTTCTCGAAAAAAATGGGTATATTAGGTGAACGGAGTAGAAGCTTATGGCATACCTAGTAATTTTTTTTCCACAGCTTAGAAAAAAATTGATCTAACATCAAAAAACGCTACAATTTTAAAGTAAACTATTCATATTAGAACAAAGAAAGAGAAAATTTGAAAAAAAAAAAAAAATTGGTAAAAAATATCGAATTTCAAATCATACGCAAGTGGCGTATGATTTTGAAAAATGAACATAGAAATCAGATCTCATAACGCGGAGATATTCAGTATAACGCCCTTTTTGGAGGAAGTACTCCTACTATCAAAAATCCCCGATGAAAATGTCGTGAAACCTGTATACCAAGTTTCGGCTAGATGACTAGATCGGTTGTAAAGTACGATGTAGAGGAGTTTGCCAGACTTGAAGCAGAGACGCGTTGCCGGCTCGGTCAATAAATTGGCTCTACTGGTGGCTCCGTGGACTGTGACAGTTGCTCAGCAACATGTATGTGTTGTAGCTCGTCGTCGCTGGAGGGCGAGCAGGAGGCGCGCGTGCAGCTGCGCGTGCAGGTGGAGCCCTTCACCGCCGACCTGGAGCTGCAGCCCGACGCGCACGTCGATGGGGTAACTATTGCCGCCCATACCGGGTCACATTAGCTAGCCTAACTCCACAGACGTGATTGATATCGATATTCGAACAAGATTAAAAAAAATAGTTTGTGGTCGACGGCAGTAGTTATTGAAGTTAAGTAGGTAGGTACGTACTAAAAATATCGGTAAAAAAATAATAATTAGGTAAGCTTCTATGATGAGTTGGTAAGCAGCGCCGGCCCTAGCCCTTAATCAGGGTAGAGAGAATTGTCTTTCGGCGCCTTTTGATCGACGCTTTCACTTCACGTAAATTCTACTTCGGTTTCGAAATTTTCTGAAATCAATTTTAGGAAAAAGAGTCTGTAGATCTATGGATTTTACAGCGTCACCCTACGGATATTAAAAATCTGATTTGGCAACACTGCCCGCGCCTCTCAAAAGGCGCCATCAAAATATTATTTTGCGCTGGAAATTGTTTTTCGCATTTGGCTATTTGGCGCCCCTTGCCATCTGGCTCTTAGAAATAGAAATAGAAATAGTATTTATTTGCATAAAACGACCGCGACCGCGACCGCTCCTCCCGCTCTACCTCACCGATAAGTATCGATTATCTAAACATAGTAAAACAAAAATAAAACAGATTTTTTCAACTGAAAACTGAACTTCAAGTAAACTACACTAACAGCCGCAGCAGTTGACCCCCAAAAAAATTTATAAAATCATATTTTTTTGAGTTCCGTTCCCGAAATAATATTACCGTGCTGAAGGGTGCAAACGAAACCCTATTCCTGAGTCTCCGCTGTCCGTCCATACAAGAAACGTTTTTTTTTTTTTAATTGTTTGTAATAGTCCGAATTATTAGGATTAACTGAGCTTTTCCTAAATAATTCCTTTATTTATTATAACTAGCGACTCGCCCCGGCTTGGCACGGCACGGGTGCAATTTATTATGGAAAATTTGAAGTGTCCCGGATTTTTTTCAAATTCCTGAAAATGTTATGGAAAAACTGAACGTTCAAGATCAAGACGACAGGAAAACTGGTCTACCTGTTTTCGCAGAACTTTTTATGTCATCATTTTATTTTGCTTAACAGCGGATACCATCTTCATCGATCTTCAGTTCGCAGAAAATCATTTGGCAGACACTCATGTAGCATACGTTTAAAACTCATAATTTTGTAAGTCAAAATAATGCTCGAATTTCCAAGCATGTTTGAGAAAAAAGGTTGCCCTTACTTACTGCTACAAGATAAAAGCGGTGTCAATGTCAAATTGTTTCCGCTGATGGACTCGTCTCTGCGTCGTCGAGTATTCCAAGAAATGTTAACCAAGAAAAAAAAATCAAGTGTCTACAAAGTCACAAGATTGCGTCATCCTACAACACCGTTGTGAAGCATAACCCACGTCAACTTCACGTCTGTGAAATTTCGCCAGCTAATGAATTCCGTAAAATACACCATAAGTTAACTACATAACTCCGTGACGCTGATGGCGCGCGCTTTGTGTTTCAGGAGTCCCGGTCGCACTGACCCGCCGCGGCGCACACACTTGACACACTTTACAACTTTAACGTTTTATAAATTATATTCTCTATTGACTGGAAGGAGATGTTATCATTTTTGAGATGTAAATTTACCCGGTTCATTAGGTTATAATATTATAATGTATATTTATAGCGTCGTTTATATCTCTCCTATTAGCCACCGTTGATCTTTGCATTTTTGATGTTTATTGAATTGTTCGAAGTGTACATTGTGATGTTTACGGTACGATAGATAGTCGTATGTTTAATGTACGATGGTGACGAATGTTCGACTCGGGACGAGTTTGTGTCGCACAGCTGCCTTACCGCTTCAGTGCCGAGTGGCGCCCGTGCCGCAGCTGAGCCGATATCATTCAGCAATCAACCCGCGTGAGGCGCGTCTGACGCGCATGTTCTTCTGCATCAGATCACACTCACTGCATTGTTACATGCTATGGACTTGGACAAGCGTGTGGTGCCATCAACCATCTTCCCCATTATAAGGTAACGATCGTTCAACTTGTACGTACCTTACTACTTTTTGATGAAATAGAATTATACTTGTATATTGACTTCCTGTACTTCTAATAGAATGTGACTCGTGCAACTGCACACGTGATGTGTGACAGTGACCTAATGCCTACTGTTTACACCCAAACGAAACAGTCGATACCTCCACTTCGCAGTAGGTACTTCACTATTTTCGAGCTAACCGGTGCTTGTTACACACTTGTTCGGGTAGGCATACATCGGCACAATCGTGCGGTAAAATTGCATACCTACGTGTATGCATATGAACAGATATGAATATGTTCGGGAAAAAGGCCACTCAGTGTAACCGCAACTGTAGGTAAGCCCACGTCCCACGGACGTAAAAATCGCGGCGGAATTTTATCTCACACTGGATTTTCCACTGTCAGTGTTGAGCGCAGCAACCCAGCGCGTCGTAAAAACACACTGTTGGATTTTCAACTCTTGGCGCTAAGCAGAGCGTTGAAAATCCAGTGTGCGAAAAAATATCGCGGCGGGAAAAAATCGCCCGTGCGCATGTGGGCTCATATGCCAATTCAGCGAAGGTTTAAAGGTAGTATTTTTGTTAAACAACAAAGCCCACCCGAAGTAATTACTAAATATATTCGGCTCGTGTCGTTCTGTAAACTCCATTCGGTATATTATCGAATCGAATGTGCCGATCCGAGCAAGTGTGTAGCACGCCTACACTCGAAAATGAGAACCAAAAATTATTAGTAGAATAAATTAAGTAAGCGAGTGTAAGAGCGACGAGGAGGACCTGCAATCGCGGCATGAAAAAGACAGCTGTCCCATACAGTTTAGCACAGTAGCACATACCAGTTCGATGGTCTAAAGCACTCCTTAAGTTTGTAAGGTTAATTTCGAAACACCTTATATACCTGCTATACATGTTACGGAATCATTCGGTGACTGTTTACGTTCGGAGCGAGCCACCACGCCGCTTGCTGCCCTTCTCGCTGCCGCGGCCGCTGAGAACGAATGGGGTTGTTAAAGTCCTTTACAAGCTACTTATGTATAATTCCATGTTTAGACAAATACCAAAAAGCTCACTAAGCGAAAACTTAACGTAAGTTTACGTTATCATGAAAAGAAGCCAGGACTCTAATCTGACATAAGAATGGTCCCAAACCTATCCTGTAGTATCTATAGGTACTTACTATTTTTTAACACGGTCCCACCTCTCGTATTTGTGTATTGAGCGGCTCAACGTGTGCTTTGTTGCCACTATGCTGTAACTACTGATGTTTTTTTTTTAATCACTAGTTTTATTTTAAAAGAATCTGAAAATAATGGAACCAATATTAAATTTTGTACCACGCTTCGTTGCCACTAGTACCATTAACTTACAGTTCCATGATGGAACTGCTGTTTTTTTTAAATCATTAGTTCCATTTTAAAAGAATGTGAAAATAATGGAACCAATATTTAATTTTGTATCACTAGTTCCTCATTATTATTTTTGGCACATGTGAACATTTTTAAGTGTGTAAAAACACTAGAGGTAAAATCACTTAGTTTTTATAATAATTATATTCAATAAAATCAACAACTATTTTTCTTTTTACATTTATGAGTCGGATTCAGTATGGATTTAAAATCTATACTTATAATAAATCTGTAGAAGTGAAAATTCTGTACTGTATTGAAAATATCAAAAAAATAAGTGGCAGGGGGTGTTACTAGACCGACACCGAACCCAAAAATGTGATTAATTTTTTTTTTGTCTGTCTGTCTGTTCAGGCATCACGCAAAAACTATTGGTTCGATTACGATGAAACTTGGTATAATTATTCTTTAATATCCTGGGCACCACACTGGGTACTTTTTATCCCGGAAAAGTATCTTATCCTACTATATCTATATTAATAAAAAGACAAGTCCTGACTGACTGACTCATCAACGCCCAGCCCAAACCCTTGGACCTAGGAAGCTGAAATTTTGTACAGAGGTTCCCTTTATAATGTAGGCAAGGAATAAGGAAGCATTTTTCGAAATTCAACCCCTAAGGGGGTCAAATAGGGGATGAAAGTTTGTATGAAAAATCTTATTCCTTGAGGTAATAAACATGAAACTTCGCAAGAATATTTATCAAAGTAAATTATAAAGTTTGTAATTTTTTGTTTTTCTAAATTACCCCCTAAAGGGGGGGTTGGGGGGTGTCAAAGTTTGTATGGAAGAATTTTAACGCTCTGTTCGATTAACTCGAAACTCAATAGTTAAACTTAAACCCAAAAATAAATAAAAACGTGGATTTTTCGAAATTTTCGAATTTTCGAATAAATTAGGGCGAATTTCACCAATGAAACTGAACTCGATCAGCACATCTAAACTGCGATCAAGAGCTGTCAGTGTCATCTTTATTAGGCAATATTGACACTGACTTAATTTAGATGTGCTGATCGCGTTCAGTGTCATTGGTGAAATATGCCCTTAGTCGGTTACGAAAATAAGGTATGCAATTAGACAGCTGGATTAACACAAGGGATAAGTACTTTTTTATCGCAGTAGCACGTCCCAATGGGGTAATTTCCGACCTTCACGCGGGCGAAGCCGCGGGCAGAAGCTAGTAATCAATAAAATAATCATCTACGTAAAGATGGATGGAAAGTAAATCCCATGATGCCCGATAAAAATGCCAAGTGATAGGTAGGTATAAGTGAAAAATTGAAGAAAAAACTGAAAATTTTTAAGTGACTAGTGATTAGTAGTGATACAAAATTCAACATTAGTTCCATTATTTTCAGACTCTTTTAAAATGGAAATAGTGATTTAAAAAAAATCAGTAAGTAGGTACTAGTGGCAACAAAGACAACGTGTGTGTAGACAGTAGCTAGCTATAGTCTGTTCCAAAAGGGTCTGATGAAAATGTAAACAAATGGATCAGAAAACGTACCCGTGGGTGTTAATTTGTGTGCTACTTACAAATCGAGCGTTTTGATTGATTAGGTACCTATTTGAATGCTTAGACCTGAAATTTTAATTTTAAATCGCCCTCATGTGTTTCATTTGACAGTAAAACTGAGGTTCATTATAAAACCTCAATATTCGTCGATGAATTTTCAATTTATCGACCATGTTATGTTATTCAAATGTTGTAAAAAGTGGTGAGATATAATGCTGAAACCTTCTAAATAAAGATAGATATGTTAGGTAATTCCCTTTAGTGAGTAAGAATTTAACCTGAATAGGGTTAGTTTACACTTTCATTAGATACTTTTGGAACAGACCATACTTTACTTATGATAAGTTGCGTAGTAAGTTTAACACAAAATGGACCAATATGCTTGTACTAAATTAGTTTAGTAGGTCTAGTTTAGTAGAACCAGCACCCTAGTTGCGTAATATACGATCAATCACAATCCGAATCGTTTTGTGACAGATTGCTAATCCATTGCTTCTTATGTTTATACAACGTACCTAAATAACGGAATGAATGTTATTGAACTGTCAAAATGAAACGAGATTATTCTTAACCATTAACGAAAATGTGTTACGCAACTAAATAGCTGGTACACCCACCCAGTAGGTAAACATATTATGTACCTACCCAATCCAAAATGACCAGAAACCTCAACTCGAAGATACAAAAACATATCTCATTCATCGCCTGAAACTTATTCTACTCTTTGATCGCCTGCTGTCACTGTCTTCGTCTTATTTAATTCTGTTTTTTGCAAATTGAGCTTTTTGGGACTTATACAGCACAATGGTGCAATAAAATAATTTGCGTTAAGTTACGACGAACCGACCACGCGGCTACGTAATATGAGGTTCGGTTAAAGTTGTATACTTGTATGTAAACGCGAAGACTGGCTAGCAGCTCGGCAGGCTATTGAGCAGTGAAACGCGTAGCGTGTATGTTCGTGACTCGTGAGGTGACTAGTCCACGCGCAACTACTAATGCATTTATAACTGTTATGATTGTGTCCTTATTTTTTTATCTTAATGTTTTCACTTGTATCTTTTGAATATCTCGCTACAGTTGGTGCAGAAACTGTATATCCTGCTGTCCGCTTCTCTTCTGTACCTGGCGACTGTATCTGCGACTTTTACTTTAGCAATTTTATCGTAATGTTAGTTGATTTCATTAACGCAATAATATGTAAGAAATGTATGTAATAATGTTAAAGAAAATTATCAGTTAGGCAAAAGTCTGAGACGTGAAAATATGAATTTTGCTTTCCATTATATATGTCTTTAATTTACCCCCGGGATCGGCTCTCGTCGGCTGGAACACAAAACCCTTTCAGCAACTCCACACGGATGGCCGGCGTAGCGCCCGACGTCTGCCCAGCACCATTGCCAATTTGTGGGGATTTCCCCAAACTGCGGATTTTGTGGGCAGAGGCACTAGTGGACTTTGTTTTGTATGTATGTTTTTACAGGTTACCTTAAATTGAATACAACCAGTATTTTATTTCCGGTTACCCAAATAAAAATTACCTCCTATCTTTTACACGTGCCGTCGGCATTAGTCAAAAGGCGCACATCGCCTGTGTGTGTGTAACCGATACTAAAATGGTAACCTAAAAGAGGTAATATGTTTCTTCTTCTTGGGTTATCCAGATAGCGGTAACGTTAGTCGTAGAACTAACCAAAATTATTCGATACCTGTACCGTAATTTATAAAGGTTTTCGGTCCTTGCTTCCAACAACATGCTCATCGAAAAGGTACCTATGGCAAAGTTAGACTATGAATGCAGATCCTAAGACCGTTTTCCTGTAGCTACAACGGTTCAGGTACCTGGCCTTACCGCCCCATGTCTACCTTCCACAAATGATCACAGCCGTCGTCTTGACGGCAAACATTATAGATGAATCAGATTCTTGCCAAACTGTCCAATTGTCCATAGTAATATATTTATGCTCATGTGCACACTTCTGCCTAACCCTTCGGGGATTACAGGCGTGATTTTATTTCGATTTAAATTTTCCTCAGAAATGCGAGGAGATTCGCATTTCTGAGGAAAATGGTCTTGCAGGAATAGACAGGATAGAAGGACGGACAACGGAGTGATCATATATTATAAGGTTCAGTTTTTCTTTTGAGGCACGTACACATGTTAATACAGATGGTTCACTCCGCAAAATCATTTAAATAATACCGGCCAAGTGCGTGTCGGACCACGCACAATGAAGGGTTCCGTAGCTGGGATGAACTTATCCCGAAGAACAAACTTAACATTGTAGTTGAAAAACATGTTCTCCCATACAAAATGTATGGTAGAACATGTTTTTGCAAATGCAAATTTAAGTTGGTCGATAATTACTCGTTAACTAGTAGAGCCTACTTAGCTGTGATAGTTTTCCTTTTAATTTCGTTATATATACTACTACTGTGAATTTTTCCACATATCCAGAACTTACCGTATAGCTGGCAGGGGGGGGACACACTTGACTCTAAGAAAAATTAGCACTTTAAGTCCGCGTCCGCGTGCCCACTATGGACGCTCAAATGAAGAACTCACACTTAAGCTTAATATTTCGCAAACGGATCTTTCAATCCAAAAATGGTTTACCCCATACCATAGGATAGACGAAAAAAAAAACAAACACTTTACGCGTAGGGGAGGTACCCTAAAAAAAATATTACCACCTTGTCGGCGTAGTTAATATGTATACTCATGCCAAATTACAGCTTTCTAGTACTAACAGTCTCTGCGCTAAGCTGGGGACAGACAGACAGATGGACATGGCGAAACCATAAGGGTTCCTTGTTTACTACGGAACCCTAAAAAGCGACTCTTGATGCGACACAAGAAAGTGCAATTCGGGTCGCACACCGTTAATTTCCTACCTGTTTCTAACGCGGAACACTCTATAAATCTTCTAACTACGTGACGCTCACTAAATAGGCCCGACAAGACGAGCCCACCGCGTACTGGTAGCTTCATACCTAAAATGCAGAGTGCGCCCTGATTTCAATAGAACTATCATTTATTTATGCTTATGATGTTCTCCAGATTGTGCGAAAATAGACACAACGACGAAGGCCAACTAGTAGATCAGGGGCCCTATTACGAACTCTTATTTCCAGGCAGTTTACGGCGTAAACAGAACTGCCTTGCAATTTCGTATTATGAACTCGTCAAACAAGCCAGTCAGCGGTCACGTGACACCCTGGCCGACTTCTGCCCGACTATTGACTGGAAATACCGTATTACGAACGTTCGCTTGACGTTTCTTCACATATTAAAACTGTTAAAAAGTAACCTCACAATCCATTCAATTTACGCTGCTTCAGAGCTTTTATTGAATTGTTTTCGATTTATTTGGCGAAATTGATCTAGTGAAATATCAGGTGTGACTAATATGAACTGTTTGAGAGTTCCTGGAAAGTGACTTTACTCATAACAATAATGAATCAATGCACAAATCGAATTTGTTCGACATGGATGATGTGCAGTTCATACAACGATATCGACTTAGCAAAGACTTGGTACTGAATCTTTGTGAGGAGCTGAGACCTCACATGTCAAGGCCTACAAAATCCACTGATTTTTCTGTGGAGACTAAGGTATTTGTTTTTATAGGTAACCATAACATAATATCATAATTATTATGGACTTAGTTTTAACTAAATATTATTCTCATTTTAGGTTTTGGAAGCATTATCGTTTTATGCTAGTGGCTCCTACCAACTGGTGATATAGGTTATCATTGACTATCCAACAAGCCAAGTTTCAACAGTAATTAAGCAAATCACTGGGTTATTGAATTTGCCGCACATACAAGTATACTCCGAACGAATGGAAGTAAAACAAACAATGCGATTTTTTTTAGTTTGTGACATAATACTTCTGTCAGTGTCGAATTTCTCACTAAACTTCAAGTGAAGTAGGTACGTTTCCGAACGAAACGAATCTCTCGTTACAATTTACAAACACAGAAAATAATAATTAAAAAAAAATATTTCTAAAAGTTTTTTTATATAATTTTTTAAGAAATATTTAAAAATGTTTAAAATAAGAATGAAAAATAAATGAACGAAATAAAATAGTACAATATACATCACTTTATTATTTTCACCTACTTTACTAACAAGATTTAATATATACTTATTATCTATATATATATAATTATATAAAATGGTAAACTGACTGACTGACTGATTGGGTGATATATTATCAACCCACAGCCCAAACCGCTGATCCTAGAGATGTGAAACTTGGAGGGTGTGTTCTTTGTGAAGAGTAAGTATCCACTAAGAAAGGATTTTTGGGAATTACACCCCTAAAGGGGTAAAATAGGGGATGGAAGTTTATATGAAAGTCCGTCAGTTTTGAAGTTAGGATCTTCAAATTTTGTGTTTAGACTGGCGATTGAAAATTAATGTATACGTGTCTCAGCGTTTTTGATAATTCCACCCTCGAAGGGTTAAAAAGGGAGTCCTTAATTTTCGAAGAAAAATCACTAAGTGTACTATCTATACTTATGGTTGGAAGCTAACGCACCGGTGTTGTTAGAATTTCAAACCTTAAGGGGGTGAAAAGGGGGATGAAATTTTGTTTATTTTTTAAGTTAAAATTACTAAGCCACGGGACCCTCCCCGCACACAGCCGCACAGGTCGATCGATCAGGTTTAGCTACACCCCCGAAAGTCTGACAACCATTCTTACCAAGGGGTATCGTATTACCCAGTAACTGCGTTGTGGAGGTCAGATAGGCAGTCGCTCCAAGTAAAATATTGTAAAGTTAGAAACAGTACACGTGTACTTATATTATTTTTACTTGAATACAAAATTTAGCGAATAAACAACTTCAATACAAAACTTCATCGCCCTTTTCAGACCCTTGTTGGTTGAAATTAAAAAAAAACAACGATTTACGTTGTGTTAGTTTCCAACCATAAGCCTAAATAGTACATTTTGTGATTTTTCTTCAAAAATTAAATACTTTTCAACTGCATCCCCCTTTTTAACCCTTCGGGGGTGGAATTACCAAAAAAGTTGAGGTGTATAAGTTCATTTTCAATCGGCATCCTAAACACAAAATTTGGACGGAAAGCAAAACGGACTTTCATATAAAATTCCATCCACTATTACCATATTATGACGTTACCCCTTTATGGGTAGAATTCCCAAAAATCCTTTCTTAGTGGATATTTACTCTTCACAAAGAACACACCCTCCGAGTTTCATGTCTATAAGTCCAGCGGTTTGAGCCATAACACCCAGTCTGTCAGTCAGTCAGTCAGTTTACCATTTTATATATAAGTAGATTTATCCTGATGTTAAAAATATTAAAGATAAACCGATGGAGTGGTTATGCGACAGAGCCATTTTAACTCCAAAAAACGAACAAGCCGCTGCGATCCACGAAATGTTGATAAATGCATTCGAAGGTGAAGAAATGATTAATAATTCTGTTGACACCATGGTCGATATGGACGAGTCGGTTAATTATCCTGTAGAATTTTTAAACTCTCTTAATCCGCCGGGTCTTCCTTGTCACAGACTTATGTTGCGTGTAGGTCCTCCTGTCATGTTGCTTCGAAATATACGGCCTCCAAAATTGTGCAATGGGACTAGACTCCAAGTAACAGGTCTCCGCCGCAATGTTATTGAGGCCAAAATACTAACTAGATTTGCCAGAGGAGAAACAGTCTTCGTGCCACGTATACCATTGATACCAAATGATCTTCCGTTTGAGTTTAAAAGATTGCAGTTCTCAATCAAGGTTTGTTTCGCGATGATTAATAAGTCGCTGCATGGACAAACTCTGAAAGCTGGAGTTGATTTGCGGCAAGACTGTTTCTCCCACGGCCAATTTTATGTGGCTTGCTCACGTGTCAGCTCTCCAACTAGCCTGGTTGTTTTAGTGCCCGCTTCCGAATCAGTGAAAATCATTGTATATAGAGAAATACTGTGAAGGATTTAGGTAGATACCGGTCTTTTACAGTAGGTATTTCTTTACAGTATTCCTCAATTATCACACGTAGTGGAGGACAATTAGCCATGAACAAAGCTCTATATTGTTATTGTTATAATAATTCATAATTATCTAGAAAAAAAATATTTATACTCTATGCAGACGAAGTAAAATAAAATAGTAACAAAGTCAAACCTTACATTGAATATTCAAGTCCAATGCCGCAAAAATATTTTTTAGAATTTTGGTCTATTTGTTTGTTATGTTCCGGTTTGCACAAAAACAAATGCACGGATTTGAATTCTATTTGTCACACAGATAGTTTATAACCTGGATTAACCTATAGGTTATTTTTTAATCTCGGTAGTATGTTCACATCAGATATTTTTCGACATCCACGCGGGCGAAGCCGCGGGCAAAAGCTAGTTTTATCATAAAATACGTGATTGAAATAAAAACGTAACTTACCGATAAATATTTTATTGTGTTTCTGAACGTTACGGCAGAGAATTACAAGCCAGCCACAGACAAACTACCCAGCGTGAAGTCGTTCAGAATTAGGAATGTCATAATAAGAAATATAACCAGCCAGTGAAATGAATTGCCTGGAACTTGCCTGGTTTTTTAAAAGTTCGTAATAGGCCCCCAGGTACAGAGCGCCAGTCGACTCTGTCGTAGCTCGGGACTCGTTTATGACAAGGAAGGCAAAAACATGTGCTTAAATAAAAAACAATTTATTTCAAGTGCCTGCTTAGGCTTACACGGACGCGAGTGTTCGGTCGGGCAGACACAGCGGTGCGATACAAAATAAATGCAAGTACTTTATACAATGTTATAAATAGTGCTTGGCGACTTCACTTGAAGATCTTGCCCTGGTTGAACTTGCGGCCCTGTTTGTCCGTGCCACTCCACGAGAAGTAGTCGTGCACGAGCTGCTTGGTGTCGGCGCTGGCCGGGTCCAGCTTGCGCCACTCGTACGACTCGTAGTCGATCTGCCAGTCCGGCGACAGCGGGAAGGCCAGCTCCTGGCCGCGCCACACCCACACGCCCGAGATGCTGGAGTCGTTGTCGGAGCCGAACAGGCACACGGACGCAAAGGCTTGCTTGCGCATCTTGTCCAGCCGTTGGAACATGCCTGTAAAACGCAACCGGTTACACACAGGACCCAGGCAGGACACAGGTGCCTTGGGTCCGGAATGATTAACTCCGAGTTATTTGGGATAACCCATTAACGCGCAACTGGGCCTAAGCAGGCTTTACAAGTTAACGTAGTCGGACAACTTACATTTTTGCAGTTGGAATGTATGGGGAGCACAAATTTTTCAACTACAACAAGTAAGTTCTTGGGATAAATTCATACCAACTACGGGGCAACAACTTGGCCGGTTTTTAAACAATGGTGGAATGGTATTATTAAAAAGAGACTGGGTAATGTACTTTACCATATTCAGGATTTGAGTTCGTCGTGTTATGTTAAAAAGAATAAGAACCAAATTATATTACATAAAGGTGGCAAGGGTAATGCTTCACAGCAGCCGCAACACCATTAAGACTTTGACGACTTTAACAACTGTAATAGCGAGCCATCAACTGGCAACCCTCAGGTACAGACTCCCGCTGGGGAGGAAACTGATGAGGCAAATCTGCAATCACCACCGTCTGCAGACATAGATACTGTGTCGGATCCAGTTTCAAGGAATCCAGACAGACTGTTGAGAAACATTCCCAGGGTGGATTACAAACCTTTTCTGTAACTTTGCTATTTATTTAATAATCTTGTATTTTGGTCGAATAAGGGGAGGAAATGTTATATATTATGTGTATCAACATTGTGTATGTGTGCGTGGGCTGCGTCCCTGCCCTGTTCTAACCTAAGGATTAAACAGTGTGCTTTTAGCTGTCAGTAGTTTCACTTGAGTCCCTATGTACCTACATAACAGTTTGAAATTAAAGAAAAGTGAAACCAATAAACCGTGAGTTGTGAATAAATGTGCCACCAAGTATGTAAATCAATAAATGAAATAATCAAGGTGTGAGTACGTACCGGTGATAAGGTTGCAGCTCATGAACACTTTGGCGAGCTCCTCGGGGTACTTGTACTCAGCGTACCAGATGGAATAGTTCTCAGGGTCGAACTTCTCCCAGAAGTATGGGATGGACTTGGCTTCGTCTTCATTTGAGTAGCAACGCTTGTAGTCGTCCATATTGAAAGTTCTGCAATATTTATAATCATACTCAAAATCAAAATCAAAATATTTTATTTCACATAAACCTACATGGGCACTTATGAAACGTCAGAATCTAGGTGCACGGTTCCAATTGGTCGTTTCCTATGGAGAAGAGCCGGCAAGAAACTCCACGGTTACTCTTTAAAAAATAAATGGGTTTTACAATGCTTTAAAAAATGTACAGTTTGAATAGGTATGCGAGGACAGCGTAGGCCTGTCAACAAGATACTTAAAAAAAATAGAAAATAGTCTGCAAATCGACAGTCTGTTGTGCCTACAACGTTCTCACATTCACAAAATATAAAGGAATCTATATAAAGGTCGAATAAAATAATAAAAACCAATTTAACCCAAATGGTTGTCACTACAACTTTAATCAATCCGAATGAGAACCCTACTTTAAAATGAAATTTGAATTGTAGGCATATAATGTCAAATAATGAAACTACATGTCAAGTAGTACCTAAATAAAAAAGTAAAATAAAATACATATCGTAATTTGGGAGCAGTTAATAGACATTTACATAATTATGCCGTTAATGAGGTACCAGGGAGGCCACATGTGCAGAAGGAATTATTGCCAAACTTCCTTGTCATCAACGTAGTCTTTAATCTTGTAATATGCTTTTTAGATAAGGACACGTTTTATGTGGGTTTTGAACTTTCCATCGTTAAGTTCTGTAACCGACTTTGGCAACTTGTTATAAAAGCGAATACTGTTTATAAGGAATGACTTGCTAGTTTTAGTTAATCTAAATTTAGGTATCACAATTTCATGTTTACTACGTGTATTTATATTATGGAAATCACTTCCATACTCATGTTATGGATGTGATGTGATAGGTGTTGTGATTACCATAGATCGGAATAGGTAGTGGATGACGACAATTTAATATTGACACTCCAAAAGTACGCAAAGAACTCTCATTTAATAATAATTTCGTTTCATATTTTTATTTTACATAATTATGTAATTATTTTCGTTTCACACGTCGGGGACAGGGTGACGCGCCTCAAGTGGAGTTGGGCAGGACATCTAGTGACGGCCGCGGACATCGGCGGTCGAAAGTATACGACGTCGGGGACAGGGTGACGCGCCTCAAGTGTAGTTGGGCAGGACATCTAGTGACGGCCGCGGACATCGGCGGTCGAAAGTATACGACGTCGGGGACAGGGTGACGCGCCTCAAGTGGAGTTGAGCAGGACATCTAGTGACGGCCGCGGACATCGGCGGTCGAAAGTATACGACGTCGGGGACAGGGTGACGCGCCTCAAGTGGAGTTGGGCAGGACATCTAGTGACGGCCGCGGACATCGGCGGTCGAAAGTATACGACGTCGGGGACAGGGTGACGCGCCTCAAGTGGAGTTGGGCAGGACATCTAGTGACGTCCGCGGACATCGGCGGTCGAAAGTATACGACGTCGGGGACAGGGTGACGCGCCTCAAGTGGAGTTGGGCAGGACATCTAGTGACGTCCGCGGACATCGGCGGTCGAAAGTATACGACGTCGGGGACAGGGTGACGCGCCTCAAGTGGAGTTGGGCAGGACATCTAGTGACGGCCGCGGACATCGGCGGTCGAAAGTATACGACGTCGGGGACAGGGTGACGCGCCTCAAGTGGAGTTGGGCAGGACATCTAGTGACGGCCGCGGACATCGGCGGTCGAAAGTATACGACGTCGGGGACAGGGTGACGCGCCTCAAGTGGAGTTGGGCAGGACATCTAGTGACGGCCGCGGACATCGGCGGTCGAAAGTATACGACGTCGGGGACAGGGTGACGCGCCTCAAGTGGAGTTGGGCAGGACATCTAGTGACGGCCGCGGACATCGGCGGTCGAAAGTATACGACGTCGGGGACAGGGTGACGCGCCTCAAGTGGAGTTGGGCAGGACATCTAGTGACGGCCGCGGACATCGGCGGTCGAAAGTATACGACGTCGGGGACAGGGTGACGCGCCTCAAGTGGAGTTGGGCAGGACATCTAGTGACGGCCGCGGACATCGGCGGTCGAAAGTATACGACGTCGGGGACAGGGTGACGCGCCTCAAGTGGAGTTGGGCAGGACATCTAGTGACGTCCGCGGACATCGGCGGTCGAAAGTATACGACGTCGGGGACAGGGTGACGCGCCTCAAGTGGAGTTGGGCAGGACATCTAGTGACGGCCGCGGACATCGGCGGTCGAAAGTATACGACGTCGGGGACAGGGTGACGCGCCTCAAGTGGAGTTGGGCAGGACATCTAGTGACGGCCGCGGACATCGGCGGGCGACGCGAGCATCCGCGCGGCATCGCTTGCAGGCCGCCGCCTAGTCGCCGCGACTGCCGCGAGACGCCGTGTGAGCGTCGTCGTTCAGATTCATGTATTTGTTTCACTCGCCGACCGGCCGCCAGTCGCCGCGACTGCCGCGAGACGCCGTGTGAGCGTCGTTCAGATTCATGTATTTGTTTCACTCGCCGACCGGCCGCCAGGCGTCGGTACCGTTCGCCGCTCCGCGTGGCTTGTTAGGTACATTTCTATGAGTTTGTTTCAGTCGTTAGACGCCTCGCCGGTCGCATCGCACGAATATTCGCTAAGGCGAATGTTCCGTGATCAGGCTGTTAGACGCGATGGCCGATGGAGTACAGCTGTGACTGAATGGCGTCCAAAATTAGGTCAAAGAAACCAGGGCCGTCCAGAAGCGAGTTGGGTTGATAATATCGTCGAAGTGGGGGGGAAACACCAGGGGCCTAAGTCTACTAATTTATAAACGTCACAATGGTGTCATAATGGTTAGTTTTTGACAGATTTGCCATACAAAAACTGTCAAAAACTAACCATTATGACACCATTGTGACGTTTTTAAATTAGTAGACTTAGGCCCCTGGATGAGGGACGCACGGAACCGGGAAGTATGGCAGAAAAAAGGGGAGGCCTATACCCAGCAGTGGGTGATTCTGGGCTGAAATGATGAATATTGTATACTATGTTTTGTACCTATACGGTGGATACAGTGTTGTGGAACAAAGGTTGTTGACAATAAAATGGTTCCTTGTCCGTAATTCCGTTCCTTCGTTTACTATTTGTTTAATTTGATATTTTCATCTCATTCTTCAATTTAAGCTTAACAAATTCTTTTTTTTTAGTTTTGAGACTGAGAAAGAAATCCAGGGATCGCACAGGCGCAACTATACTAATGCTTAGGTTGTTCATACCAAATCCTATTACCTATTCCGATAAAATGGTGACTATTACATATGGCAGTCAGTGTTCATGTGGGGTAGTTACCCTTTAGGCATGGAGTCGAAGGGGTCCTTGGACTCCTTAGGCTTCTCGTCGAGTTCGTCGGCGGGCTCTGGCTCGGGTTCCTTCTTCTTGGGTTGATCCTTCTTTTCAGCTTTCTTTTCCTTCTTTTTGTCACCAGCATCCTGAAAGTGAATGGTTCATTTTAAACATAAAAAAATAGTTTCTCGTCATAAATGTATAGATTTGATGCGGAAGTGATGACGTTACCAAGGCGTCACAACATAAGAAAATAGGTTACTAACCTCCATAACCACATTAAAAAACTAATCTTTAATAAATTCAAATCCTCGTAACTTAATATTATAAATGCGAAAGTGAATTTGTTTGTTACGCTTTCACGCCAAAACCGTTGAACCGATTTGGATGAAATTTGGCACATCAGTATATCATGACCTGTATTAGACCAAGATACTTTTGTTCCCGATATTCCCACGAGATCAAAACTTATGCGGGTGAAACCGCGGGGCGCAGCTTGCTATTTATAAAGCGGAAAGCATGTTAGAAAGCCTTTTGTACTGTTAAAGACTATAATTAAGAACAAAAGGGCTGGGATTGAGCTGCTCCAATTAAATTTACACAATGACATAAGTACATACAGGGTGTTTGGCAGAACGTTGAACATACGAAAATGGTGGATAGGTGGGGTCATCTGCTACTTACTCAGCCCAAATTTTTTTGGCCCTGGCCCACGGGATATTTTTTAAAAAAAAATTTTGTCTTTCTTCTTCTTACACCACTTTCTTAACTTTAAAGTGTAATTTTTATTAAAAATGGGTAAAACAGGCAATATTTAGTATTTTTTTTTAATCTTTTATGTTGACAGATTCTTATAAAATTATTGCTTTATTCAGATGTTAGCTAGAAAAAAAGTTATGAGTCCTCAAACTTACAGAAAGGTGTAAAACCATACCCATTACCCATTTTTAATAAAAATTACACTTTAAAGTTAAGAAAGTGGTGTAAGAAGAAGAAAGAAAAAAAAAAAATTAAAAAAAATAACCCGTGGGCCAGGGCCAAAAAAATTTGGGCTGAGTAAGTAGCAGATGACCCCACCTATCCACCATTTTCGTATGTTCAACGTTCTGCCAAACACCCTGTATTATTTACTTTGTAAAATTAAACATTATTATTAATTATTGTGAATGTGAGGAGTATGTGGGTCACTGTTTTTTTTTTTCAGTTAATTCTAATAATGATGTGGCTGATTGAGCACTTTAAACTAGTTTAAACGGCCTACACCAATGTCCTGTCTTTGGTATTGTTTGTTGAGCTTTTTATGTTCCAAATTGAGCTGCATGAATACTGACAAATTCATGCACCGGTCCTCAAAAGACCATTTCAGACATTAATCTACATGGTGCTCAGACAATCTGACCAAGAGTATGTCAGGACTTTAAAAAAGGTTGTTTAGGTCTTTCTTCTCAGTAGTCAGATAGGAATGGCTGACCTAGTTTTTAAAATATGGTCGATGTGTTTGTAAAAACCTACTTTCCAGATTAAAATCATTCACACACCACACCACAACAATGCGAACGCGGCTCTATAAGAACGAAGCATGGGAAGCTTCATAAAATGGTTTCCGGAGCAGGTGGTTCAATAGCGTAGCGGACGAGACTGCCGGGCCGTACCTTCTTGTTGGCGGCGAGGTCGTGGTACTTCTTGGGGTCGTAGCTGGGCGCGGCCGCGCACAGCGCCAGCTCGCCCAGCACCGCGCGCGCGGGCCCCGCGCCCGCCAGCGTGCGGAACCAGCGCGACACGTTGCCCAGCGCCAAGCGCGACGCCGGCTCCAGCACGTGCTGCGGACGATACAAGTTTATAATACAAGTTTACAAGTTAATAAGTACTCCCAAGTGTACGCAGCGACTATACAATACTGAGACTTTCAATTTATACAATGCAAAAATTGTTTTTTAAATCTTCAGCAGCTCCAACAGTATTTGCAAATTAATGCTAATCGATTCGTTTATGCGCCCTTGTGGAGCGGGACCGGCGTCGAGCCGAGCATTTTTATCAGTGATGTAACTTATAATATGCTTAGCTGCATAGTGTGCATTTTATATTAGATTAAAATTTCGTTTCATTCAGTTGAAGAATAATAAAAAACATTTTCTGCATCTAGTTGTAAGTAATGATTGCGCGTACCTGAAATGCGTGTATGAGCGTACAGAAAACGACGATGTCGGCCAGCGTGACACGCTCGGTGACGAGGTAGGTGCGTGTCAACAGGTGCGCGTCCAGCACCTTCAGCGCCGACAGCAGGTCTTGTTTCGCGCGCTCTACGTTCTGCAAACATACATTATGCTCGTTAACATACTGAATGTCACGTACAATGGTTCACTTTCAGGGACTAAGTGCAGAAACCAAACCCCTAACATAAAACATACTGAATGTCAAACAGAGTATTATATTAGAATACTTAAGTATTTCCTCACACAAACTAAATCACAGCCGCACAACTCCATTGACAGGTTAAGCTATGTTTGCTAAAGTCCATCCATAGATGTGTAGCCATCCATTACATATAACAACCCCTCCACAGCTTTTGACAGCATGTTAAGCCCCATTTCTGAGTGTAGGCCTCCTCTAACTCTCCTTCCAATGTTTCCTCTCTTTAGCAAACAGTCTATTTGATGTCTTCCTATTTCATGTGATTAGGTGCCTCAATCTCACAAAGTTAACTTGTATAGTTAACTTTGTGAGAAAAGTAAAGCTATCTAAAACAGAAGAGACTGTGAACCTGTTTGTTGAACTGCATGATACCAAGGTAGGGGAACACCCAGGCACAGGAGGCAGGCAGCAGCTCACTGTCAGCCCATGAGGCCCACTGCCACACACGTGCCTGTGTGGCTGCATCTGCACCGCGCAGCGCAGCACTTGACACTGTGAACACAAGGTTAGGTCATTTAATTGTTAAATTATCAGTCCTATCTTACCTAAACATTTGATTAACTTAATGTACTGTTAACAACTTTAACACCTGTTATTCAGCAAAATATTAGAATGTGTAATGGATCACTAGACATTGTAGTCACCCAGGGTCTTGTAACAGATTATTAGAACAATGACCAAACATTGTCTGGCCCGGACTCTAAATGCTTTATGGGTTAATATACTTTTCTGTTAAGATTCCACAGAACTAAAATATTTTATTGTTTTGAAAGCATTATCCCTGACATCAGCTGATGCAGTACTTACACACATGTACATTGACAGGTTACAAGTTAGTGATTCATCCTGATACATTTATTCTTGGCTAGGGGAGTTTTCATTGATTCATTGATTAAAACTTATGATAGTTTATCAATATATGAGCAAGAATACAATAAAAAAAGAAAACTAAGTCAAATAACTAGACATATTGGGGTCTCCTGCAATGCTGGATAACTAATAATAATCAATTGAAAGTTCTGTGAATCATTACGGTTCGCCATAAGTAGACCCTGGCAGTTTGCCCATTCAGCCCATAAGAATTCCGCTGTAAAAGCCGTACCGTACAAGATATTTTTGTAGGTTATTTACTAGCAGCTGTTTGAGGTATAAATGATATAATTAAGTATGAAAACTTACCATAATAGGCGATGGCATTGCTCTCGGACAGCAGAACCTTTCCGTCAGCACTTTCGTACGCAGGTACCTACAATAAATCGCAAAATTTACACGTCACCCTCACAAAATATGAACACCGAAAACGGAACAGAAATTATCACGAATTCGATCAGAAAGGCACTCACTTTACCGGCTGGGAACTTTTTCAAGAATTCTGCTGACTTGTTAGTTTCACCAAACACAAAGTTAGGAGCTACTTTCACATCAGCTCCGGAGTACTGTGCGGCGATCAACGCCTTGTAAGCACGGAAGTTTTCTGGATAGGTGTAAAGTACCTATAAAAATAAAGATACCGTCCATCAATAAAGTTGTAAATTGTATTTCTTTGATGTAAACTGAATTAATAACGATTCGATTATCAAGATTTTTCTTGATAAGTTTTAACCTACCCCGGCCGCCATGGTTGAAACTTCTGAAAGAGAGGGTGGGAAGAAAGCGGAGCGGGGAGCTCGAACCGGCTGGCTGACTTTGACATTGACAATGACATTTTGTTGACGAATAAATTGACAGTCGCCCCAAAAAATTTATAACTTTTAAAAGTTATCAAACCCAAAAAGATCATATAAAAAACATTCATCATTTATTTACCTTTCCACTAAAGCCGCTTTTTTATCAGTGGTACACGCTTCCCTTTTTGTTAGCTCGTCTTATATTAGCTAAATTCTAATTTACATACATATTTATCTAGTTTTCGTTTACATAATAAAAGTAAACACATACAAAACAATGGCGGTTTCTGTACTAACAGCAGTGCTGCCACCTATTCACGAGCTTTCAGTTTTTAACCCCATTGACATCTACAATTACAATCAAACTATCGCCAGTCCGCCTCTGTCTGAACATCGCACTATTCTACTAAAACATGATGGTGTTCATGGAACTTTTATTAACAAACATTAATATTTTTTATATTTTATCCAATAAATAATAAATTACTTACGTACTCCTAGTTGTAAAAATCAATTATCCTATTGATAAAAACCCAGATTATGTGTTACCTATAATATTCTAAATACCACAAAAAGCATAGCTTTCAATTTTACGAGCCGGTCGCCGGCGGGAATATGTTGGTACTTGTGTATCCTCACATTTAGAGTGCTCGCAAGATAAGTCTGTGCGCGGCTGAAATCGGAACTAGTGATTATGCTGCTGCCTTGTTACTAATCATAAAAGATTATATTTAATTATTTCATATCTCGGGACCCTGGGGTCCCGGACCTTTGGAAGGGTATAATATTGGGATATGGGTTTGGGTGGCTAAGTGAACTGGTTAACCTGAACTATGGAAAGACTATGGCCCTTGCCTGACCAATTTTTTTCCATAAAATACACAGATATCATGGCATGAAGACTTGCACACTCAATAATGGGCCCCCGAAAACCGCCACTAGCACAAAATGTCGTAGCGACAAGGGGGCAAAATGGCCGTTCGTATGAGGAGTGGAGAGGTATTCCACGGCTATCAGTACAATCCCGGAAGTACGGTCATATCTACCAGCATTTTGCTGGAATACTTCCTTCCTCTTATGACGTTTGCTCTTGCGAATCTCCACTCAAGCCACCCAATAAAGGCAAGAAAGAGGTGGGAGTTCTGTTCCTCGTCAGTGGTCACTCCAGCCGGCCAATAGAGGCAAGCCAGAGGTGAGGATTAAATTTATTTTATTTGACAGTACAGAACTTCTGTACTGTAAAATAAAATATAAAAAAAACGGTATCGGTTAATTATGTATCCAACTTTAGATTAAAAATCCTAGTAGTTCAATTTAGTTGAAAATTTAAATTAGTAAAATATAAACGTAATTTTTTTACTTTAGACCAACATTTTCATAACTTTCATCACAGCTAAGAAGCTGAATATTTTTATTCATAAAAATAGTAGGTAATCATAAAGATTCAGTTGCAAAAAAAAAATTGGTCGAGTCAAAAACTATCAAAAATTCAAAAAAAATATCGTAACTCGAAAACTAAGAAAATCGCGGAACATACATGGGGGTGATTCGGATACCCCCGCACGATATGGGGGAACTAAATTTTATTTTTGGACGTCAACGTTCCGGCCACTCTGTATAATTATGCCGTTGGAGTTCTAAACAGTATTATAATAGTTATTGACTTATTGTAGAGTCTGTAGTAAATTTATAATCTGTGCGTTTATTTAGATCGATGGTGCGAAGGTGCAGTGAGTTTTCATTTGAGACGACTGATTAAATTTGCAAAATTTTCGATAGTCGTCGGTTCATTTCGATATTACAAAGTTTATTTATAATACAAACAAAATGGTTAGTATAGATATTTTTCTTTAGTGTGCGTTACGCTGAAAAGATGTGAAGTAGAAGTTTTTGGGACAGGGTCCTCTAGTTCCCGAGACTGGCACCGGTGCTCATTACTGCTCATGGAGCGACAACACTTCGGATACCCGCAATATTTATTTGTAACACATGTGACGGTTTAAGTTCTGTGTAAAGTGGAGCCTGTTGTAAGACTATCGTTCAGAGCAAGCCAGTAACCCTGTGCTATGTTTATTCTTCCAGGGTAACGAGAATTCTATTCCCATGGAACTATGTTCAAACTGTGAGTATTGCACTTGCTACACATCTGTGATATCTCTTCTTTCTGATTCTCCTCTTTTTATCTATTCATTTAACACTGTTAAATCAACTGCTTAGTACTTGCCTAAAGTGTTTTAGAGATATTTTATAAGTAGCTTAAATATTATTTGATAATAAATAATCCATTTGACAATAAAACCAAAAGGTGACGACAAAGTAAATTTTGGTATCTGTTCCTCATCAATCATAGTAACAATGAGATGCTTTCTATGTACTAATATGTATGTGTGGCTAACACATGTGCTCACCCCCCAATTGCCGACCGAGGACCATTAGTGTCCGTACTAATGTATCACTACCATGTAGGGTGTGCGAATAAAGCATAACAAGAGGTTTGTTTTCAGCGCGTGTAAACTGCATTGATTTTAAGGTGGAGAACTGTGAGTGTCGTAGAGTCACTCGCCTCCGATGTTCATCTACATGTTAGAGTACCGCACGCACACACATTAGCGTCCAGAACAATTTTTCTGTACTGCCATGTTTTATGGATTGGAAGTTGAATGCAGACCCTCCCATGACACCCATGTCCACTAGAACAGTCAGAACATTGTCTACTGGCTCGTTCAAGGCTCTTCAAATTTCATTTTGTTGTAGCAATTATTTCATTTAAATAATACTTGATTTAATTCAAATAAGTTAATTATCAAGTATAATAAATATTTAATTTAATATAAAAAAAAACCTTTTATTTTGCTTTTTATTTCTTCTTTTATTTAAATGTTTCAAGCTTCCTTTAAAGCATTCTTAATAATAGGCGGGAATGATGTGCTGTTTTTTGCATAATTTCTCCAACTTGATGTAAAGCAATTTGTGTAAAAATTGTTCTGGATGAGATTCTACATGAGATCCATAGTTATGTTTTGTTAGTGCATCCGCGTCACAGCCAGCCTCTAGTTAGTTATTTTTGAGCTCTGGATGTTAGAATGCTACTGTGTACTACTCAGGTGCAAGGAATATATGCAAGTAGGAGAGAGAGGTCAGCTACATGTACATCACAACATCTTCAAGTCACTGGGCTTTATTCATTTTGTAATCATTCATGAACCAAGTACTTGTAAATATTACATTACTGAAGAATTAAAAAGATTATTATACATTTATGTAAAATCTAAAGCGATACAATTTATCACTTCCCTTTAGTGACTAGTGGATGTGGCAAAATCGATGTGGCCTTATTAAAACATGGCAGGTCGCACAGTGACGGTGGGCTTTCGTGTCATAAAATGTTAACGGCAATACTAAACGCTTGAGTTAGCCGTTAATGTGCGACTCGTCACCCGCCGGACGACAAGTCGCCCTCGTCGGAGACTTAAATAACCTACCGGCCGCGACCGCCGACGGCGTCGGCCGGCTTGCGGCGGCCACGCTTAGCTTCGCTACGTGTCCAGCGACCTTTTTTCTACTGCTTGGTCGCAGATTGCTAAACCATTAGCGATTTAGCGCTCGGAGTATACCTCTCTCTCTGCATTGCCATAAGATAATATGCTGACCTTTGTCGTGGCTTGTGTTAGTCAGTGTTGTGTGTTTGGGAGGCGACTTCCGCAGTCCGCGCGGCGTACTCGGCGTAGCGCCGCGGCCGTCCGTTAGTTCAGTCAGTCGGTGTCACTGACACACGGGGATTCGGCTCACACAGCCACTTTGCACACGTATCCCGATGATATTTTATATTAGGCTCACTGATGTAACCATTTCCTCAAGATATCGCAATCGACATAACGGTCGCGCTAGTTTGTCCTCGAAGTGAATCCCCGTCTGTTTGTTGCACAACTGACCTTGTTTGTCGATGAATTCGATGTTCGTTTTAGGTAAAAATTAAATACATAGATAGATTTGACTTAATACTGTAAATTGCAAAGGAATGTGAAATCAGTGCGCATCCTTAGTATTGCTTTGTATGTTATTAATAGAATGGTACAGCCAACAACGAAGCTCGATAAAAAATAATGAGTGCGCTCACGTATTGTTATTTGCATTTGTTCACGTTTGTTTTGATACACGAGACACGAGCTGCGAGCCGAGCCGGCAGCCGCCCTCGCGCCCGCGCGATCGGCTCCGCTTGCCGCTCGTCTTCGCAGCACGACCGCGCTGATTTTCTATGGCGTCGCAGGCGTCGCTAGTCAGCGATATGTATGAACTCTGGCTCTATGCAAATGTCTGTGTACATTGTTAACATTGTAAGAAATGACGCATTGTGCGATAAGGCTGAGCCGGAGACATCTTTAGAATATTCATGAACTTGACTACTTATGGCATTATAATTTTCATAACAACAAGCGAGCTCGGCACACTGCACAGCCTTCCGAGTGAGCTTGTGAGTGTGACTACCTCATTAGTGCAAAATGCAAACACAAGTGGCCTGTTCTTGATGAGGTCTTTGTACCTACCTACTTACTTACTTACATGAAGAGAGACCACATTGGCTGGACGTGGACATTTACGAGTACCTACTTGACCTATTGTTGGAAGTACCTACAAACAAACTTGCATTGTAAATGTGTTGTAGGTGTGCTATAATATTTCCAATACTTAAAAGATAGGTAGTTAATTATTGAATGTTTTATGTAGTAAGACGTTAATAATTATTGTTCTATTATTATACCTACTAATGCATCTGTTTCACAATCTGGACAGTGTTGCGTTGCATGCCTTAAACGCTACACGTTTGACTTGCCTAGAGCATCGATGCAGGGCGAGGTCATATGTGTTTGTGTATCATGACCTCGACTCGGCGACTATTAATCGATTTTTTGTAAGTATGAAGTATTAGTGTCTGTACGGATATTATTATATATAGAAGTTCCGTTACATGTCTTAGATCTAACAGGAATGCTCTTCAAACTTTCAGTTCAGTTGTTGAATATTTAATCTGAGTGTCATAAGTGATGAGACTAATAGGTACGTATTTTTGTTTATTTTATTGTAAGACGTAGAAGCAGACGCAGCACACCGAATGCTTTAACGTTAATATGCATAGAGCTGTATTAGAGTCGTAATAAAAAGCTGACGATCGAAATGACACACAGACTGAATTAAGTATTGAGTTGTTGAGCAATGTGTATTGTGTACTATACACGTAGCGAGTGTGCCTGCCTGAACGGGCGAGGGCGGGTCCGGCTGAAAGTGTTTGTGTGTACAGTCGACGCGGACGAGATCCGGCGCTTGGGCAAGCGCTTCCGCAAGCTGGACCTGGACAACTCTGGCGCGCTGTCCATCGACGAGTTCATGTCGCTGCCCGAACTGCAGCAGAACCCGCTGGTACAGCGCGTCATCGATATCTTCGACGCCGACGGAAACGGAGAGGTAACCACCATTTCACAGTTCAGCTCCTCACTGCCCCCACCGCAGCACTTCGTATTGAATTTGATGTTTGTTACCTTCAAGTCGCTTTTATAATAGGTAGGTACGTCGGGTATTCAGCTGCATCCGGTTACACTGGAAGCCGACCCCGAAGCAAAAAAATTATAGCATATGTACCAACATCACTGCCTTACGGCTCATACCCACTGGCGCGATATCGCGGGCGCGACAGGCAGCGCTACCCTTCGGGGAAAATAAGCGTGATGTTAATATTATCACATTACATGAGTTACATCCAACCAATCTTTTAGTTTAGGAAAGGTATAGGATACGATAGGTTTTAGGATAGGAATCCTATCGTATCCTAATTAGTATTGGAATAGTAAGCATAGATCAAGTATTAGTATTAGTACCTAGCCTACCTATAGTACAACTAGGAAGGATATCTAGGGATAGGACATAAAGACGTTTTCACGCCAAATAACAGTCGATTCCCAGAAATTATGTTTGTGCAATTTTACTTAGTTGGGTTTCTTCCAATTTGAATTTATCGAAGGAATTCAAACACCTGGATGGGTTTTAATTTTAATACATAACCCCATAACCTACTGCTCTTAAGACAATAAGTAAGTGCGTGCGTATTTATAACAAGATACCAACTCAATTAAAAACATTAAATTCTAGATTATTTAAGATAAAGTTGTACAAGTGGTTGAATGAGTGTAGTTTCTATTGTTTAAAAGAGTTTATGGATAAGAAATGTTAATTTATGTTGCAACATTTTCAAATACCCTCAAATTTTGCATGCTATGTTTTATCCTAGCTAAACATGTTTGTTCCATTATAATATATTTTAACACCATTGTATACCTACCATGTTTTATGCAAATAAATGATTTATTATTATTATTAATAATAAGCACCTACTGCGCTTTAGAATATAAGAACCTACTGCGCTTTAGACAATAATGAAACTACCACAAAACCGTGTTTATCTTTTGTTTAAGCTAAACACCTTATAAACACGACATTTTTAAATGGAGTTTGACGTAAAACTGGCATTAGCCACACGTTGAACAAGTTTCTAAGTTTTTATAGTAAGACCCTAAGCTCCTACTGCGCTTTAGACACTAAGCACCTAGCGCTTTAGGGTTCTGTTTGAACAATATTCATCAAAGCAATAAACAAACAGGTGCCTCTTATGAAATCATCTTGAAAAACTGATTCAGTGTATGAGTGGACCTTACAGAGTTACAGTTGTGTAACAGCTAGCCGTTGACTTAGTTATACAAACAAAAGAGGATAATATGCACAGAAAACATTTAACTTTATCATGTGGGCACACGATTGTGAAGCAAGTTCCGGCAAACATGAGCGGAATATTAACTACTTATATTAGTTAGCCTTAGCAGCAGTGTGACGTAGTAGCCTAGCCTAGGTATGCTAGTGCTAGTGCCGTCATACCGTCATTCCGTGACAGCCAGTAACAATTTGTTGATAAACAAATAGTGCAGTTGTGAGCGCTGATATCGGTGATCGATAACGTTGATTCATGTAATCGCGAACGTATCGCACTACACATTATATTTCAATAATATATGGCAGGCATTTTGATTAAGACTAATAAAATTATCTTTGCACATAATACTATAAATAACCAGTTTGTAGCAAAAACCATTTCGGAAAGAAGTTACTTTTTCCACATGTTTGATCAGTCATTGGTTGATGCTGAGTAGTTTCTTGCGCCACTTCTTCAGTTAAAAGACTAAGTATATAGGAAGTGATGAAATGTGGGCGTTCTGTTTTTGCAATGTTTCGAAGTTCAAAAACTGCTTGTTCAGCCTTATTTGCATACATGATTTATGAGTTTTATTATTCCATAGAAATAAAACTCATAACATTTATTCAAGTGCAAAGAGACAAGGAATTGTAACCTTGGAAAAAAGCTGTTGTTTGACTATGATGTGATTTGGTGTTGTAGGTGGACTTCAAGGAGTTTATCCAGGGCGTGTCGCAGTTCAGCGTGAAGGGCGACAAGCTGTCAAAGTTGAGGTTCGCCTTCCGCATCTACGACATGGACAACGATGGCTTCATCTCCAACGGAGAGCTGTTCCAGGTACGTCTCCTAACAGTCCTAACACCCAATATGCCCCACGCCTCTCACATAGCCGTGTCCTCACTGCTCGATGTAAATTTCAAAAATTCTTTCTTAGCGCTCACACAAAATTGCATGTGTTTTTGTATTTTATAATGAATTCAACGGTTGGATTTTTGAGTCTTTTTTTTTTATAAACACAAAAATTGTAAATCGGCTCGCGCTCGGAGTTCTGCGGCACGTCATCGAGGGTGGACCTGTGTCATTCAATATATTACTACTATATAAAACAAAAAAAATATTTAGATTATGAAATACAAATTTATATTTGCGATTTTTTAAATTATTTTTCGTTTCGCATTTTATCTACATTATAATAATATCATAAAGTTAAATTTTCAAAAAATAGTCTACGTTTAGTATTTTACTAACACTATTGACCTCTGAGTTTGTTTCGGCCTTTCTTCTCAGAGTAGTCAGATAGGAAACGCCGACCTCATCTAGCTTAGCTCTAATATTTTTTTAACATGACGTGTAAAAGTGATTCCGATATCCTATTTACAGAATAAACAATTTCATTTCATAATTTAATATACAGGGTGGATTTTTGAGATGAGGCAGCAAGGGCAGCTACCTTATCCGTTGTAGGTACAGGAAAATGGTCTTAGGAGACTGTCCATATCTTTTTGAGAAATTTTGATCTGCATACACAGAATTTGAAAAAAAATTACAGTCAGAAAGAAAATGGGCAGTTTTCACAAAAACTTTTTTTGATGCCAATAGATCCTGTTCCATATAAGGATCAAAAGCCTCTACTAGACCAACTGAGGTTCGAGTACTAGAGAAGTCAGAAATCGCAAAAAACTTTTCCCATACATTTTACATACAATCTTTGAGTTCCTAAACACTGTCGTATTTCTTTTTATAAAGTTTTTTTTTTAAACAGCACCATAAAAATATCAAGAGGCGTGAGATCGGGAATGCAAGGTGGCCACGGTATAGGACAATAATTATGTTCCTATCCCCTGCCTTACGAATTGCCGGTTCAAATTAGAACGGGTATGGCCGCTGTTGTATGGCGGAGTGCCATCTTGTTGGAAATACACTTTCCGTATTCGTTCGAAATTCGAAGTTTAATTTGTTTGTTTATTTTCATCAGTCAGTTAGAGTCTCATTGCCTACGAAATGTATGGGAAAAGGTTTTTTGCGACTTCTGACTTTTCTAGTACTCAAAGCTCAGTTCGTCCAATAGAGGTTCGGGGGATCGATTGGCATAGATAAATTTTTAGTGAAAACTGACAATTTTCTTGCTGACTGTACATTTTTTTCAAAATCTGTGAATGCCGATCAAAATTTCTTAGCAAGTTAAGGACAGTCTTCTAAGACCATTTTCCTGTAGCTACAACGGTTAAGGTAGCTGCTCGTGCTGCCCCATCTCAAAACTCCACCCTGTATAAAGAGGTAATTTTTTTATATTATAAAGTGAAAAGATTTGTAGTTTTGTTTGTAATGAATAAACTCAAAAACTACTGATTCAGAAAAAATCTTTCACGACTAGAATGCTATATTATCACTGAGTAAACATAGGCTATAATTTATAAAGTTACACGTGGGCGAAGCCGCTGGCGGAAGCTAGTTATCGATAAAATTGTGGTCAGCTCCGGAGTCATATACATGTAGAATGTTAATTCGGAATGCATCATAATTTTAAGGAATAACAGAATGAACGCAGCCATGACTCCATGAGTGAAGGAGAGAGTATGTGTGGGAGGGGAAGAGAGGAAGATGGCGAGCCAGCTAAAATATGTCAAGACGTTGAAATATTGTCAGAAGTATTAAAATAATATGTATTTTTTTTTATAGTAAGTATCTCTTTCTTTCTCTTTGAAACAATTCCTGTGAGTGCACACCTACCGCAAAAACTATATTTCAACGGGGGTTGAGGGGGTGTTGAAAGTTTTAGACGAAAGTACGAAATCCAAGCGGACTAAGTAACGGGCAAAGTCCTAGTAAATTTATAATAATACAAAAATTAGTCAAAATATTTGAGAAGACCGCTTGACCTTAAGTCGTAGGAAGATTTAAATAATAAAAGAATTCGAATTTTCTTGACAATTGAAAAGTGCCTGTAATTGGTTTATCTATACTTATAATAAATCTGTAGAAGTGAAAATTTTGTACATTGAAAATATCAAAAAAATAAATGGCAATGGGTGTTACTAGACCTAAACCGAACCCAAAAATTTGATTAAAAAAATTTTTGTCTGTTTGTTCAGGCATCACGCAAAAACTACCGGTTCGATTACGATGAAACTTGGTATAATTATTATTTAATATCCTGGGCACCACACTGGGTACTTTTTATCCCGGAAAAGTATCCTATCCTACTATCTATATCTATACCTATTAATAAAAAGACAAGTCCTGACTGACTGACTCATCAACGCCCAGCCCAAACCCTTGGACCTAGAAAGCTGAAATTTTGCACAGAGGTTCCCTTTATAATGTAGGCAAGGAATAAGGATGCATTTTTTGAAATTCAACCCCTAAGGGGGTCAAATAGGGGATGAAAGTTTGTATGAAAAATCTTATTCCTTGAGGTAATAAACATGAAACTCCGCACGAATAATTATCAAAATAAATGAAAAAGTTTGTAATTTGTTTTTTTTCTAAATTACCCCCTAAAGGGGGGTTGGGGGTGTCAAAGTTTGTATGGAAGAATTTTAACGCGCTGTCCGATTAACTCGAAACTCAATATTTATACTTAAACCCAAAAATTAAGAATAACGTGTATCAGGATTTTTCGACATTCAACCCCTAAGGGGGTAAAATAAGGGATGAAAGTTTGTATGAAAAATCTTATTCCTTGAGGTAATAAACATGAAACTTCGCACAAATAGTTATCTAAATAAATTATAAAGTTTTTAGTTTTTTGTTTTTTTAAATTACCCCCTAAAGGGGCGTTGGGGGGTGTCAGTGTTTGTATGGAAGAATTTTAACGCGCTGTCCGATTAACTCGAAACTCAATATTTATACTTAAAACCCATGGGGATGTATGGGGTAATTTCCGACACTCACGCGGGCGAAGCCGCGGGCAGCAGCTAGTTTGAAATAAATACTGAGTTTGAGTTTCAGTTGAATGCGCAAATTAAGTTTAATTTGTAGGAAAAATAATAGGTAGGTATATCATTTCATGAAACATTTTATAAATTTTTTCATATTTTATTTATTAAAACACGAGTGTTTTAATACTAGTTATGTGCAGTTTCATACATTGGGATTGAACCTACGAAATAAAAGACAATAAAAAATACAAAGTTAAAAGAAAGAATAAGAACAATTTTATTTTTCACGAAATTAAGTACAACAAAACGTATGAAACCATGAATGGCGCCAAAACACAGTTTTAGATCCCTACTCTGTAGGTATCATATAGTGTAAATCTAAGGGAAAAATAGTAACGTTAGTATAACAGCCGCGTTCTGTGACTGCAGGTTCTGAAAATGATGGTGGGCAACAATCTGAAGGACACGCAGCTGCAGCAGATCGTGGACAAGACCATACTGTTCGCCGACAAGGACGAGGACGGCAAGATCTCCTTCGAGGAGTTCTGCAACGTGGTGGGCAACACCGATATTCACAAGAAGATGGTGGTGGACGTGTAGGCGCCGTGACGTCATCGCTTCCCGCCCCTGCCCCCGCCCCCTCCCCCGCGCTCCGCTCTAGCTAGAACACTATTCAAATTGCGAGTCGGTCGCCCCGCCCCGCGCTCTCTTCGTCGCCCCGCTCGCGTTCTGCGTTAGCTTCGCATCGCATCTTATAAACTGTCGCTGCGTTGAACGAACGTACGTAAGACACACGCGCCCGCGGCGACACATGTTTATGAGAATTGATGCGATATATGTAGCTTTACCGTTCTGTCGGCGAAATGTCTGCTGTTAACGCCATCACGTATTTGCATATAGGAGCGGTGTTCATTCGAGTAGGTACCGGTACCAGGTACCTACTAAACACCTATTTTAAAATCAACGCGAGTCTAAAACTACGCCTTATATTCTTATAAAGACTTGTATGAGTGGTCGCCGGTTAACCGCTGTATATATAATGATAATTACCTCGTGTCGCTGCGAGTCCGGTCCGAGCACGCGAGTCACGCGACATCCTCGAGGTAACGCGTGTTATCACAACGTTTGTGTGTAGACCTGAAGATTGTCGCAAATAGTCAAAACTTTCATGCTGGATTATGAAGAGGAATAGAGGCGTTTGAATGAATTATACATCTGCGCAGACTGGCGGGACGCGACTCTAACAATACAATTTCTAAGAAAACTTCACGGTAAAACAATTACCGGTGTCGCGCCAGTCTGCACGAGGCTTTAAGGAAGATGCGTATAAGGTAACTCGTGAAATTCGAATTTTCTTACGTTTTTTTTGCAATTTGCTGGTCAGGGTCTAGTTTTATGTTGATCAAAATATGTATATTAGTGTGACAGTGCGACAGGCCGCGTGCGGGGCGACAGCGGCGCGACCGACCCGCGCTAGATCTATCGTAACACATTTAAAAAAATCTATTTAACTTTAAGATATACATACATTATAATATAGTTATACATCATTAGACGATCTTTATCGTAGTCGAATCGGACGTAGATTTTTTATTGTAGTTTTTTGTTGCAGTAATTTTAGTTTATTTTGTTATTTAGTATTTTATTTGGACGGAGTTTGCGAGTCCATCACACGGTAGTTTGGGTATAGGATTCTCAGCTGAACTGGCATATCAAGTAGCTTCGCGTAGTACCAGTGAAGGTGACGCGACAGGACGTGACATCACACGCCGCACTCACCGGCAATGAGACGGAGCAACCAGTCGCCTACGACTGACTGCTCCATCAGATTCAGATTCATTTATTTGCAAAAACATGTGTAGATAATATACATGGTATGATGCTATTATAGGTGTTATATAAAAATATTTTTTTGGCTCAACATGTTTGACCATGGCTGGTGTACAAATTAGGACGAAAGACAATATGCTCTCGAAATCAATCATCAGTCGTAGCATTATACAGAAGTGATTCTAATTCAAGCTTTGTCGATGACTGTATCAAAATGATATTCTAAGCCCAGTATTCTTCATCATTGTGTAATTCTGTCGTTGCTCTGTCCAACTCCGGTACAACGAATGTGCCAATGCACACATCTGTGTGTTGTGATGAACGAGAGCGACGCGTGACGTCACGCGACATGTCGCTCCCGAGCGCAGCGCTAAGAGATGTTTTAAGTTTTTAACGTTAAGATTTAATCTATCGACATTCTACTCTATGGTTTTATTAATGTTGGAACCATACTATTTAGGCCTCTTGTCCACTGACACTTGTGTTAACTGTTATAATCCAACAATTATGTATAAGCGGGTATGATCACAAGGAGCTTAATTAATAGGTTTCTAAAGAGTAAAAGTGGAATAATGAGAGCGCTGCTCAGGCGTGGACAGCGTCGTCCTAAAAGCAAGAGATGTTGACAGCAGTGTCAGTGGATGCGAAGCTAACGTATCGTCGTGTACTTCTTACTATACTATACACTGATCTTATCGCCTTATCCGAATTTTATACAATTAAAGTTTTACGATATTAGCTGTTTAGGCGTATCTGTATCAACACTTGAGTACAATGTAAGAGTGGAGGGCAATGAACGTGCAGTAGTACCATCACCCCTCACCTCCCTCCCCCTCCCCCCGCAGGTCCTCGCCGCCCTCAAGTGACCCACACGACCCTCACGACCCACATGACCCACATCCGCCGTGTGCCGCAGTACCTTCATGTGTGCCAGTGTTCTCGGTACCAGCCTAGCTTGGTTCCGCTAACAGTGAATGTACAAATATTTATGTATTCGAGTAACTTTATTGTGTTAATACACCGGTTTTTTGTAATATATTGTATGGAATGTTTGTTCGTTAATCCGTTCGAGACTGTCTGTACAGTCGACATATACATAGTTATCTATCATGAAGATTTTAATAATTATTTAGCATAGTTATTTCTTATAGTCGTGTGTTGTTTATAATTAGATAATTGATCGTTTTACATGTTACCGAGTCGTCGACGGCACCTCACGATACTTTAGTAGCAGTGAACGCACGTGAATCTTAATATCTAGTCACAGCTGTTGTGCATTATTATACAGATGATGCGATTACCTACTCGTTAGTGAGCGAAACACGCGCGGGCACTCGCCCGGTCGCGCGGCCGCTCGCAGACGCGCGGCTATCGGCACGCGTGTTCCCTTGTTGTTAGTGGTTATATTATGTGATTCTACGGACAAGTGCATTGGTATCGTCCACAACTTCAACAAATTGATTGTTACATTAGCAATATTCTGATTCTAAAGCCCTATTTTGGGCGCCGTAGTGCGCTGCACTTGGGACACTCGCGACCTCGAGACGGATCGCGGCCAAGTCTTGAATAGAACTAATGCTATAACGTATAGATTTAACGTAACCGACCGCGACGCAAAAAACGTTAGGATGTTTAACCGCGTTACGAGAATTTGCTGATATTTTAATCAAGTCAATGAAAAATACATTGAACTTGAACCTCCGAACAGTATTGCACCTGCCTGTCGCCTCGTACTGCCGCTCCGGCATGCGGCACCGCGACTACGCTATCTCAATTAAGATGATGGTCATAGGAGTAACACTGTAAATGTTGATGTCGTGTCGTCTGCTCATCTCCATCGGTAGGTAGCGTGTCTTAATTAAGTCTACCCTAAATGAAACTGAACATAAGTTTTATTAAATTTTCAATTTCAATGATGGTTTTTTTTTTTTAATCTTTTCCCTGATCGAACCCTTCACACAAATGAAAGAACTACTCAGCGTCCAGCGCTCGTCATGTTAACACGTCGTGTACGGGCTTGCGACAGTCAATCGTCATCCTGAGGATGCCTCGTTGAGAGGTGAAACACGTGTCGATTTCTTACAGGGTTTTTTAAGACTCTTTAAGAATAGTTGAGCGGAATAGGTTACTAAATATATCTACGTCTATTGTATTTTATAATGGATTTCCGCCAAGTCACGCCTGAATCAATTAACTAGAACTACACGAGCCTGTACATTTGATAATGATGTTATATATGCATCATGATATCTGTTGTTTAGTTAGGCTGTCTAAGGTACATTTGATAATGATGATATATGTATCATGATATCAGGGGCCTAATTCTACTAATTTATAAACGTTACAATGGTCTCTCAATTGTGAGGTTTTGACAGATTTGCCATACAAAAACTGTCAAAAACTCACCACCTTGAGACTCACAGCCTAACTAAACAACAGGGGCCTAAGTCTACTAATTTATATTAGTAGACTTAGGCCCCTGTTGTTGTTTAGTGGGTGTGGGCATCATACAAGCGGTCTACGCGTCATAGAAGCCGGGAGAGTTACGGACACCCACATACTTATACTCTCCGACAGCGTTTCAGTACTCCAATCGTTAGGGAAATAAAAGCATTTAAAATTTTAAAAAGATAAAAAGCTTTTATCATGCATTGTCACGAGAACCAAACACGGCCAAATTTCAGCCCGATAGCTTCAGTGGAAGTGCGTGTAATATTGATTGCAATATTTCAGGACGTTTTTTTTTAAACTTTTAAATGTAATCATGCATTGTCACGAGAACCAAACACGTATGCCAAATTTCAGCCCGATAGCTTCAGTGGAAGTGGGTGAAATATTGATTGCAATATTCCAGGATATACAAGTGAAGTTAAATAAAAGCTTTTAAAAATATATTCCCTCGAAGCTAACACTAGAATGTCACAATGCACTGAAACGAGGTACGGTATCTTGCCGCAACACGGTGACACTGCATAACAGGACACAGTGGATCGCTAAGTAACGACGCTGCTGACGAACTTGCTGCAAGAGCATCCAGCACGTCAGTCTGTGGACCCGCCTATCATACCCTCCCCTTCAACCACCTACGCAGGTGCTTCATCTACAAGCAAGCAGAGGACCTTGTCACCGGGCTGCAGGCGATCCAGGGAAGCTGTGCCATCCTTGGATAGCATGCTAACCAGGAGTTTGTTACGCTGTTTTTGGTTGGTATATTGGCGTGTGCCAGCTGACATGGCTATTAATTAAATGTATGTTTTTGTATTGCGTAAGTTAAATGATTTTGCGTACTAGTAGAATGGCATGGTGTGTATTTTTTGCCGAACTGAACACAAAGCTGTGCTACTGGGGAGCTTGTTGCGCCACTTCTTCCCAGCTAAAGCACTAGGAAGCGGTGAAGGGTGAGCGTTTTGGGGGACTGTCTTAAATATGTAGTTTTGACATTCGAAAAGTGCTGATTCTCAGTCTAGTTTGAATAAAAGACTTTTGATTGATTGATTGACGCCTGGACAGGAACGGCCTCCGCCTGGTGACAGGGACCATGGACTGTGCAGGGTGTGCATGGAGGATGAGGAAACCGTTGCTGTTTGTGATCATTGACACAGGCTTCACCCAGATTAGACCAGAAAGCCTCGGGTCACAGGTGATCTGACCAGACTAGGGGATTTAATTTATTTTTCTTCTTATTCTTCTCGAGGGAGGTGGGCTGGAAAACCAACGACGGCCGCCAGGTCCACAAAACCAAAACCCATAACATAGAACATGGCCTATGACCCCACATTAAAGACAAATCTAATGACACTTCATATGTTAAAATCCATCAAGTCATTTAGGCTACGCAGTGTGCCATAGAAACTCTAGAAAAACATTACCCTCCTACTGGGGCAGTTGGGTCATTACTATTGATGACTAAGAATCTTGATTCTTTTAGAGATCCAGGGGACCCCAGGCCGAAGTTTTTGATATAAACAACTTAATACCTTTATGCAATTCTGAGAAAAAGGGTCTTGACAGACAGACGGACAACAAAGTGATCATTTAAGGGTTCCATTTTTTCATTTTGAGGTACAGAACCCTAAAAAAAGAAAATATAATAAGTGTTTAATCAACAATTTATTAATACCTACATTAACCTACTTAGGGCAGATTCAACCAAACAGGAATACATTTTATCTGCAGAATAATGATTTACTTCTGACAGTTTTTGTATGCAGAAACTGTCAAAAATTCAAAATTTATTCAGAAGAGAAGGCTTATTCCACTGATAAAATTTATTCCTGTTTGATTGAATCCACCCTGATAAATATATCTACAATACCTACACAAATCTTGTTGCTATAGCTAATAACTTGGTGTAGTCTGCTCCTTTTGAGTGCGTCTTCTCTTTGAGTATGGTCCGTAGAATGGTGGGGATGGGCACATGGATGCGGTTGCCCAGCGGAGTTCCGTTATCATCTATTAGCACTACATTGTTGCTGTCAAACTTAGGCACCTTGACACTTTGTTTCTGTTTCATACCCACTAAGATACCTTTCTTCTTTTGACCCTTGATAGCTACTAGTACTCTGTCACCTATATAGCCGACATCTGAAATATACAAAATGACAACAATTCATTTTTATTGGGCAACTTCTGGCCTTTTTATTAACTAGTAATTTATATTTATTGTATGTTTTTGGGTGACAAACCAACAGGCGGTCTACATGATGGTAATATCACTACCGCATGGGATATAACAATACACAGGTACTGTATGTAGGCGCTGTGCCATCCCAGAGACAGTCTCGATCTGCTGACTTCAGCCTCGTATCTAATATTAAGGAAACTAGAATTTTAATAGATGCTAGTAAAATTTGAAGATTACGTACGCTTTTTGTTATAAACGCAGATAACTTTAGGGGGCTTGCCTTCGGCCATGGCTCGCTTGCCGATCTCAGAATTATCAACCACTCTTAGGCGACTCAGTAGGCGCACTTCATTCATACAGGCAGTAGTGTGGAACCCGCGCGATAGCTGTGCTGGTTTCAGCTTGTTTACCAAGGATTTAAACATTTTATTTCAAATCAGATTGCGAAATCAGAAATGAAATGAGATAAGAGGTTAATATTTTGACATGCAATCGCAGTGGTGACAGTGACGTTTAGGGCTGCGTTCCGAGTTACGATGTAGGCCGCGTTCCGAGTTAGGCCATAATCGCTCACAGCGCTGACATCAATATTTTGCGTTCCGATTTAGATATTACGATTATGACAGCTGAGGTCTGTCATCAATTCGGAACGCTCGTGAACGTGCCTACAGTGCTTGCTCAACGTCAAAACTTATAACATTACTTAAATTCTTTGTATAAACATCAGAAATGTCTTTTTCTTCTTTGGTTAAGTGGCGACGGTAGCCAGAAGCACAATTTAGAAAAAGCCACGTTAGTTTATAGATATATGCGACTCAAAACTACAGCGCTGCCAAAAATGACAGTTCAGTCAACTGTCATTTTTGACAGAGATCACGGTGATATTAGTAAAAGGCATGGTCGGCGTTATCGCAAGATGGCGCATGTCATGACGTCATCTATGACGTTTCATGGGCAATCATGGGTCGGCGTTATCGCGCTAACGCTTATTCGGAACGGGTGTTAGCACGCTCAAATCGATTACATTGTAACTCGGAACGCAGCCGTAATCGATTAGATCAATAAAGTTGTGTGGAGGATATAGAAATACAGTTAGCTATCACAGCCAGAGAAACGCTATCATATTCATATCTATATAAGTATATATTATCCGAATGAAATAATATCTACATTAACCTTCAGTATTGCTACGCAACTCTTATGGAGGCCAGGCATCTTATTTAGCATTTCAAGTCTGGGCCCATGTAACGGTTTTGTAAGCATGTCGGCTATCTGCCTGGTTGCTGGCATGTAATGATGTGACATGTCACTGATGTGTTTTATCTTCAGGTGAAATTCTGTAGGATTTTTCGCCACCTTTATTGCACTTTCACTGCCAACACCTAAGGTCACAGGGCACCAGTTAGATCTTGTAATATCTTCTGTAACCATAGAATCTCTCTGGCGGTTTCGCTCGCTGCTACAATTTCCGACTCTGTCGAGGATATTGCAACGGTGCTTTGCCGTTTGCTATACCAGGCAACATCACCTTCAGCGTATAAACAGAGAATTCCTGATGTAGATCGTGCAGTTTCCATATCACCACCATGATCTGCGTCGCTATAACATTCCAAACTATGAACATTATCTATCCTGTAACGTATATCTTCGTCCATAGTTCCTTTTAGGTAGGGCATAATTCTTTTTACGTTCAGGGTGTTCTCTTTTGTTGGTTTCTCCAAATTTCTGCATGGGCAGTAACAGGCCTTGCTTTTAGGCTATGCTTTCTGATGCAGCAAAATGGAACCATCAGAATACGTACCTATTTATCTCATTCCTAGAAAGTAGCTTGCGGGTTTTACGGTTATCTTGAAATGTGCTTTCAATTCATTCAAGAAACAGTTAGCGATTTTTTCGCTGGTATATGCCAATAGACCGTCGTCAACATACAGGGCCAGAAGATTTTTATCTTTTCCTTGACTTCTTACATATAAACAGGGGTCAGAATTACTCTGTTTGAATCCTGTCTTTATAATGTAGTCTGTGATGCATCTGTTTCAACAAAGTGGGGCTTGCTTAAGTCCAAACAAGCTCTTCTATAATTTGAAGACATACCTCTCGTCAGCCGCCAACCGCCTTCCAAAAAGAAACTACCTACAAAGTGAAAAATAACTTTAATTTCGGAAGTAGGTTTTTGGTTTTGTAGTTTCGTTATTTGCCACCGACTTCCTAAATTAAAGTTATTTTTCACTTAGTGTCTTTTTGGAAGGCGGTAGTATTTTTTTGGAAAAAAGTTTTTATTTATATGTCTTTTTAGTGGGTCAGTCAGTTTGTAATTTATCTAAGTTACAATAGCCTAATGGCAACTGCTCATCACCTTTTACAAAATATTGCTTTTCTCGATGCAGGGACGTTAATTTTTGAGGAGTTCTCCTGGTACCTGACCATCAGCTCCACTTCACCATAATACTATAATAATACCGGGGCGCATCTGGAGCCGATGCTAGATGCCACAGCATGCGAACCATCGGCGGTGAGGAGTTGAGCAAGCGGGCTCCTACCGAAAAAATTGCTACAGCTGGTCGTAGTGAGCTGAACAGGCGGGCTCACAACGTAGAAGCTACAGCCGATTCCACGGGCGATGATACCATTTCATTATTCTCATCCATCCCTTCGACTCGTCCCTCCTACATGACAAGAAAAACAGCTAGCTTGTCCACCACCAGCACGCTTGATAGTGTTGTGCAGGATGTCAACCTTGACTCTGAGCTTGCACCCACTACGAGCGCTCATAATAAGCGCAGACGATGGACACCTGAAATGAATACCTTCATTCTGCGCACTTACTTTCAATTGACTGCTTTAGATACCGACAGAAAAACATATCTTGAACCGCTCCACTCAAAATTCATAGAGAAATACCCAGACATGCATGTAAGTCGCCAAAGAGTAGGTGACCAACGCAGAGCTATAATCAATAACAAACTTTTAACACAAAAAACAATAGAGGAGATAAAAGCTGAAGTTAGAGCGGAATTAAATCAATTGCAGTTAAGCGCTCAAACACAATTTTCCATTCATAACACTCCATCAATAATCACACCAACACAAACACAACCTACAAGGACACACATGCGAATGAGATGGACCACTGAACAAAATGAAGCGGTAATGAGGTCATATTATCGAGTGACTACTTTGGAGACAAACCAAACTGTATATCGAAAACTCATGTACGAAGATTTCATCAAAAACTTCCCCTCTCTTGCTCATTTAAGTGAACAACGAATTGCTGATCAAAGGCGAGCAATAGTAAATAATCAATACATCAGTACCGATAGATTAAACTCATTAAAGTTAGAAGTTTCTAATGAATTAGGACTAGCTAACAGCAATCATAATAATGAAACTATTACAGTAAATAGCAACACCACTGATACCCTATTTAGGAATAACATAGATATACACCCTACAGAAGAACCTATATTACAAATTCCAAGTAACGATCAAATAAATATAACCGCAGATGCACCGTCAATACCTTATCTTCAAACAAGTCCAGATAGAGACCCATTAATAGACGAAACTTTTCAACAGACACTCCAATTTTATACAGAAACTAACCCTACAAATAGAATGTACATCCCCAAACAAAAACCATCGAAGAATTTGGCAAGAATAGTAGACTACCTAAATAAAGTAATACTCCCTGAAAACGTAAATAAAGAAACTGGCTTCCATTCTTTACAGACTGTCATATACAGTGCAGCGTGGACCGCGGCTAAAGTTAACGGAGCAAAGTTAACACTTCAACCAAGGGAAGCTACTATAATTGCAAAAAAACGATACTCCCCAAATTGGCAAAGACGGCTAGAACGAAAAGTTAATGACTTGCGATCAAAAATAAGCAGAATGATACAGTTCATCAACGGTAATAGAAGCAGAAAAATAATAAAACATGTAAAACATATTGCCAAACAGTATAAAATCCATACAATACACGAAGAACCAAATACACAAGCAGCACACACATTAGACACACTTAAACAAAAACTCTCAGTCGTAACAGGTCGCTTGCAAAGATATAAAGCATGTACACAAAGAAAACAACAAAACAGCCAGTTCACCCACAATGAAAAACTTTTCTACCGCAATATTAGACAGGCAACAACTAACGTTCAGGATAACACTCCAAATGATGATCACAACACTCCTGACGCAGAGACATTACAAAATTTCTGGGCAGGACTATGGGAACAACCAATCGAACATAATGCCCAAGCAGGTTGGATAGAAACAGAAGTAGCAAACAGTAACTCAAATATTCAGGCAATGACATTTGAGCACATATCCCCAGAAATATTCCATGAAGTACTCTCTCGGTTACATAACTGGAAAGTACCCGGTTCAGACCATATCCATAGTTATTGGTACAAAAAATTTACAGCTGTTCATAGTTTTCTATATAATTACGTAAATACATTTCTCCGGGATCCTGAAACAATACCATCCTACATAACATCAGGTACAACTTTTATGATACCAAAAGACTGTAATGATCTGTCTAATCCCGCAAAATATAGACCTATAACATGCTTGCAGACCTTATACAAAATTATCACATCCTGTATATCTGAGCTAATATATCAGCACATCAATACTAATAACATCTTATCAGAACAACAGAAAGGATGTCGAAAGTTCAGCCAAGGCTGCAAGGAACAATTAATCATAGACTCAGTAATACTTAAAAAAGTTCAAAAAACCAAAACCGATTTGTTTAGTATGTATATCGACTACAAAAAAGCCTACGATTCTGTTCCCCATTCGTGGCTCGTGAAAATTTTAGAGATATACAAAATACATCCGACAATAGTAACATTCCTGAAGGTAACGATGAAAACCTGGACAACTGTTCTCAGACTAACTTCCCCCACTGCAACAGTAGATACCAACCCAATTAAAATTCAGAGAGGGATCTTTCAAGGCGATGCGCTAAGCCCATTGTGGTTTTGCCTTGCCTTAAACCCCCTATCTAATATTTTAAACGCAACTACATTAGGAATTCCATTAGAAGCCACAACTACCGAAGGATATACACAAAAAATCGACATAAATCATTTGTTGTATATGGATGATATTAAACTTTATGCCAAAACTGAGAGTCAACTTAATGAATTAGCAAACTTGACAGAGCAATTTTCAAAAGATATTAAAATGGAATTCGGAATAGATAAATGTAAAATAAATTCAATTAGAGCAGGACAGAATTACCAACACCGATACATTTTAGGAACAGGAGAACAGATAAATCCTTTAGATGAACAAAATTCTTATAAATACTTAGGCTACACACAATCACGACAGATACACTATAAAGAAACTAAACAAAAACTAACACAACAATTTCAACACAGATTAAACACAATCCTGAAAACACAACTTTATTCTCGAAATACTGTTAAAGCAATTAACACCTTCGCTATACCGGTTCTCACATATTCCTTCGGGATAATCAATTGGACCAAAACCGACCTTAAAAACCTTCAACGAAAAATGAATACCACAATGACCAAATTCCGCAAACACCACCCACGTTCCTGTCTGCAGAGATTAACACTGCCGCGGAAAGAAGGAGGTAGAGGACTAATTGACATCCATAACCTACACAACAGACAGATTAAAACACTTAGACAATTCTTCTTTTCAAAAACCGAAACTTCTATTCTTCACAAAGTTATAACACATAACGACCAAAAGTTAACACCTCTAAATTTACAAGACACATCTGAACAGACTAATGAGAAGGTAACCGACGACAAAATTAAGCTCTTAGAATGGACCCAGAAATCTCTACACGGAAGACATCGCCAAGACTTATCCCACATAAATGTCGACAAAACGGCGTCGAACGCGTGGTTAAGCCGAGGCGAACTCTTCCCGGAGACTGAAGGGTTCATGCTTGCTATACAGGACCAGGTAATTGAAACCAAAAATTACAGAAAATACATCATAAAGAATTTAAATAATGACACATGTAGGAAATGCAATAGTTCTCCAGAAACAATTCAACATATCACAGGCGCGTGCAAGTCAATTGCCCAAACAGACTACAAACATAGACACGATCAAGTAGCCAATGTCATACACCAGAAATTAGCTCACCAGTACAAACTTATAGATTCCGTTACACCATACTACAAATACAACCCTGAAACCGTATTAGAGAACCCCTCAACAAAACTGTATTTTGATCGCGCCATTCTTACTGACCGAACAATTCATTTCAATAGACCAGATATTACACTAATAAACAAGATAAACAAAACAGGATATTTAATAGACATTGCTGTACCAAATACACATAACTTACAGACTACAATAGCAGATAAACTAACCAAATACACCGAACTGAAAGATGAAATTGTCCGACTTTGGCATCTACAAAAAGTTACAATAGTACCAATAGTACTGTCTACAACAGGAGTAATACCGAAACAACTTCACCAGTCCCTTCATTCCCTTAACTTACCACCAAATACCTACCATCTACTGCAGAAGGCAGTTGTACTAAACACTTGCAGACTCGTGAGAAAGTTTCTGCAATGTGAATCAGAAACCCCACTTCAAAACACAACTATACCATCATCTTCCATTCAATCTTCTGCACGTGACCGCACTGCATCTATCATAATTCCTCCAATACTTAACCCAACTGATGAACACTTGGCTTAGGCCCGTGCCATCAGGATTTCCCGGCTAGCCGGAGAAGAAAAAAAGATAAGGATAATAATAATAATAATAATTATATAACCTTTAAGAAATATTTAAAAATGTATAAAATAAGTATACAAAATAAATAAACGAAATAATAATAATAATTTATTTAATATATAATTTTTTATATTTTTAAATGTTTTTTTTTTTTTTATATAACTTTTAAGAAATATTTAAAAATGTATAAAATAAGTATACAAAATAAATAAACGAAATAATAATAATAATGGTGGCAACACTGTACGTCAACAACGTAATTTTTTTCTGATATCTCCTATTTCACATAATTAATATATCCTAGTAGTGTACAAATACAAAAAGCTCAACAAAACTCCGTAGAATAAACTATAAACAAATTGAATAACAACAAAACGGACTACAAATGAAAAAACAAAAAAAATATATAAGAACCAAAAATGACGCTGTCAAACTCAGACTCATGGAATAACCGGAATAACTAAGATGAGAAAAACATAATGTTGACGAGATCAGCAGTTCGCCGTGCACGCCTACCACCCCCGGACTCGCCGCTCAGCTCCGCCTCGCCGCCACCGGTACCCAGCCCCATCGTGAGCGCTGTGTCGACACCGGCTGCGGTAGTTGCGTCGAGCTCGAGCGACGAGTATTTTTCCCCGCCGACGTCGCCAACACCTGTACGTCGGCAGGGGAGAGGCCGGCCACCGAAGAGCTTGGGACTTAGGGGCCAACCGGCCCCGAGCCGGGTCCCCGCTGCCGGTGGTTGTGTGCAGCGCATGAGATGGACTCAGTCTATGAACGAGAACGTCATGCGCGCATATTACGGGTCTACAGAGGGGGGAATTAATCTCACTGCGTACCGTGTTAGGATGCTGTCTCTATTTCAGGAACTAGAGCCAACCGTCAACGTATCGGCCCAACGACTGTCGGATCAAGTGCGTGTCATCCAACGCAACCATAGGTTGGACGATGCCGAGCTTGATAGGCTACGCTCAGAGGTACTGAGCAACCATATCATCCCCTCTCCAGCACAAACCGCAGAACTAGCGACACCTAGTAATGTAATCCCGCCGCGGTCCAATCGTGGTTTGGAACAGGAGGATGATAGGGTTGCTACAGTAAGTAGCCAGTGCAACGACCGATTGAGGAACGCACTGGAGGATGCGTTTCGCGAGTATAGGTACACGCCTACCGAACTTAGGCCTCGATTACCACGCTTACCTATGCACAAAAAGAATAGGGCGCTGGTGTGTGCCCTGGACTCGCAGCTTAAGAATTTCTTCGAGAGCAGCGAGGACCTCATTGATACACACTCGATCCTGTACTGCGCGGCTGTTGCGGCATGTCGTTTAGCTAACGTCAAGTTCCCAAACTGTGACGCAGCTACTCGACCAAAACCAGCCGTACCAGCCTGGCAGTGCAGGATCGAGCGACGTATCGATGGGGCCAGGGTGCTCATCGGCAAACTATACTGCTTCAGGGAGGGCAATACTCGACCACGAGTGATGCGCTTTGTGAGGCGGGCATTCTCGGGGACTGGAATCAGCCCTCAAGAATACATGTCCCGTGTCACAGAGCGCATCGACTTCCTGAAGCAAAAAGTTTGCGCATGGGCGAGCCGTATTCGGCGGTATAAGCGGCGGGTTGACCGATACACGCAGAATCGCATGTTCCAGAGCGATGAGAGGTGGGTATATAGAGCTTGGGAGCGACCTGAACAAAATGTGGCGGACGTATGCCGTCCGGATGATGCCGCCACGAGTGCATTCTGGCGTAGCATCTGGTCGGTGCCCGTCTGTCACGCTGAGGCTGGCTGGATGCATGGTGTCGAGCGAGTGTGTGAAGCTATTCCAGAAATGGAGGCTGTAATAATTACGCCATTAGACGTGGCCAGAGCGGTCCGCCCGTTACCGAACTGGAAATCACCGGGACCGGACGGACTACACAACTTCTGGCTGAAATGGCTAATTAGTTCACACACTCGCCTGGCATCTCAGTTCCAGTCATCCTTAGAGTCTGGGTCGCTACCACAGTTTTTAACAACAGGCGTTACCCACTTGCTCCATAAGTCAGGTAGTCCCGCGGAACCCAAGAATTATAGACCGATCACATGTTTGTCGACGGTCTATAAACTTCTTACATCCATCTTGAGAGCGAAAATTAACTCACACATTGACAGTCATTCAATAATGTCTGCCTCCCAAAATGGATGTAGGAACGGGTCCCGCGGCACTAAGGAGCTACTCCTCATCGACATGGCCATAAGCCAACAGGTTCGTCGATCCCGCAAGGATCTGTCGACATGCTGGATAGACTATAAGAAGGCCTACGACTCGGTGCCACATACATGGCTCATGAGGGTGCTGGAGTTGTATAAGATAGATGCAACTCTGCGCACCTTCCTGATGTCATGTATGGGGCAATGGAGGACGGTCCTTCGTTATCCCGGATGTCGACAGATCCAGGGGAATGATGAACCTGTATGGATTAAACGGGGAATATTCCAGGGCGACAGTTTGAGTCCACTTTGGTTCTGCTTAGCCCTGAATCCTCTAAGCACACTGCTGGAGGAATCAGGTCTGGGCTATCGGTTGAGGAGAGGAGGTCAGGTCATATCTCACCTCCTCTACATGGATGACTTGAAACTCTTTGCCCATAACAAATTGCGACTGATGGAGCTACTGAAGGTAACTGAAACATTCAGTAGTGCCATCAGGATGGAATTTGGTGTGGACAAATGTGCAGTCATGCATGTAAAGCGAGGGGAGATTATGGAATCCGAGGGTACTCAACTCTCGGACTCCATACACCTCCGATCCCTCTCCTCAACCGAAAGCTATAAGTATTTGGGTATGTCGGAAGCGTTAGGCATCAACGTTGCTGACATGAAACAAGCGCTGAAGGAGCGCTTCTTTGGTCGCCTGAAGAAGGTATTAATTAGTCTTCTTTCGGGCGGAAACAAGGTGCGCGCCTTCAACGGTTGGGTCATGCCGGTTTTGATGTACTCTTTCGGCATACTCAAATGGACTCAGACTGAACTCGACGCCCTGGACAGGCGGGTCCGTACACTACTGACCGCAAACCGGATGCATCACCCACGTTCATCGGTGATGAGACTGTACATCCCGCGGAAGTGCGGAGGTCGGGGCTTTTTAAATGCAAAGACCCTCCACAACCGCGAGGTGTGCAGCCTCAGGGAATATTTTTTAAAAACCGAAGAGGGTATGCACCGTGATGTAGTCGCAGTGGACAAGGGGCTCACCCCGCTCTCCATGGCTAAAGAGAACTGGCGCAAACCTGTGGTACTCACCACAGATGACCGCAAGGAGGTATGGCAAAGCAAGGAGCTCCACGGGCGCTTCTATCGGGTTCTTCACGAGCCCGGTGTAGATTTCTTAGCGTCCGTATCCTGGCTACGTTTCGGTGACCTTTTCGGAGAAACTGAAGGTTTCGTCTGTGCAATTATGGACGAAGTTATCCTAACGAATAACTACCGGAGACATATTATGAAGGATGGGACGGTTGACGTGTGTCGGGCATGCCACCGTCCGGGTGAATCCATCAGACATATTATCTCTGGTTGTTCGCGTCTGGCTAACGGCGAGTACTTGCACAGACATAACCAAGTGGCCAGGATTATTCACCAGCAACTTGCTTTGAAATATAAACTTGCGGACTCTGAGGTACCGTACTACAAGTATGTGCCCGACCCAGTTCTCGAAAATGACCATGTTACGTTGTACTGGGATCGGTCTATCATCACTGACAGGACTATTGTAGCCAATAAGCCTGATATAGTGGTGATAGATCGATTAGCGCGCCGCGCAATGATAGTCGATGTTACCATTCCACATGACGAGAACCTCGTGAAAGCTGAGAAAGAGAAACAAATTAAGTATCTAGATTTAGCACACGAGGTTGTTGACATGTGGAATGTGAGCTCGGCTATCATTGTGCCGATTGTCGTAACGGCCAATGGCCTGATGGCCGAAAGCCTCGACCAACATCTTTTGAGGCTCTCGTTAGGCGGTTGGATCAAGGGCCTGATTCAGAAGGCAGTTCTCCTCGATACGGCTCGCATTGTGAGGAGGTTCCTGTCTCTGCAGCCCTAACCACCGGTAGCTTGGACCCTGCTCCCGACACCGGCGGAACACTATTTTTTATATTTTTAAATGTTTTTTTTTTTTTTATATAACTTTTAAGAAATATTTAAAAATGTATAAAATAAGTATACAAAATAAATAAACGAAATAATAATAAAGTCGACAGATCCAGGGGAATGATGAACCTGTATGGATTAAACGGGGAATATTCCAGGGCGACAGTTTGAGTCCACTTTGGTTCTGCTTAGCCCTGAATCCTCTAAGCACACTGCTGGAGGAATCAGGTCTGGGCTATCGGTTGAGGAGAGGAGGTCAGGTCATATCTCACCTCCTCTACATGGATGACTTGAAACTCTTTGCCCATAACAAATTGCGACTGATGGAGCTACTGAAGGTAACTGAAACATTCAGTAGTGCCATCAGGATGGAATTTGGTGTGGACAAATGTGCAGTCATGCATGTAAAGCGAGGGGAGATTATGGAATCCGAGGGTACTCAACTCTCGGACTCCATACACCTCCGATCCCTCTCCTCAACCGAAAGCTATAAGTATTTGGGTATGTCGGAAGCGTTAGGCATCAACGTTGCTGACATGAAACAAGCGCTGAAGGAGCGCTTCTTTGGTCGCCTGAAGAAGGTATTAATTAGTCTTCTTTCGGGCGGAAACAAGGTGCGCGCCTTCAACGGTTGGGTCATGCCGGTTTTGATGTACTCTTTCGGCATACTCAAATGGACTCAGACTGAACTCGACGCCCTGGACAGGCGGGTCCGTACACTACTGACCGCAAACCGGATGCATCACCCACGTTCATCGGTGATGAGACTGTACATCCCGCGGAAGTGCGGAGGTCGGGGCTTTTTAAATGCAAAGACCCTCCACAACCGCGAGGTGTGCAGCCTCAGGGAATATTTTTTAAAAACCGAAGAGGGTATGCACCGTGATGTAGTCGCAGTGGACAAGGGGCTCACCCCGCTCTCCATGGCTAAAGAGAACTGGCGCAAACCTGTGGTACTCACCACAGATGACCGCAAGGAGGTATGGCAAAGCAAGGAGCTCCACGGGCGCTTCTATCGGGTTCTTCACGAGCCCGGTGTAGATTTCTTAGCGTCCGTATCCTGGCTACGTTTCGGTGACCTTTTCGGAGAAACTGAAGGTTTCGTCTGTGCAATTATGGACGAAGTTATCCTAACGAATAACTACCGGAGACATATTATGAAGGATGGGACGGTTGACGTGTGTCGGGCATGCCACCGTCCGGGTGAATCCATCAGACATATTATCTCTGGTTGTTCGCGTCTGGCTAACGGCGAGTACTTGCACAGACATAACCAAGTGGCCAGGATTATTCACCAGCAACTAGCTTTGAAATATAAACTTGCGGACTCTGAGGTACCGTACTACAAGTATGTGCCCGACCCAGTTCTCGAAAATGACCATGTTACGTTGTACTGGGATCGGTCTATCATCACTGACAGGACTATTGTAGCCAATAAGCCTGATATAGTGGTGATAGATCGATTAGCGCGCCGCGCAATGATAGTCGATGTTACCATTCCACATGACGAGAACCTCGTGAAAGCTGAGAAAGAGAAACAAATTAAGTATCTAGACTTAGCACACGAGGTTGTTGACATGTGGAATGTGAGCTCGGCTATCATTGTGCCGATTGTCGTAACGGCCAATGGCCTGATGGCTGAAAGCCTCGACCAACATCTTTTGAGGCTCTCGTTAGGCGGTTGGATCAAGGGCCTGATTCAGAAGGCAGTTCTCCTCGATACGGCTCGCATTGTGAGGAGGTTCCTGTCTCTGCAGCCCTAACCACCGGTAGCTTGGACCCTGCTCCCGACACCGGCGGAACACTATTTTTTATATTTTTAAATGTTTTTTTTTTTTATATAACTTTTAAGAAATATTTAAAAATGTATAAAATAAGTATACAAAATAAATAAACGAAATAATAATAATATTTTTAAATGTTTTTTTTTTTTTATACAGTATGTTAACTAACAGAGGGCGTTCTCGTTAACCCGCAATAGTATAGCGTCCATACATGCCAGAAAAAATATTAAAATCGAAAAAAAAAAAACTTTTTTTATTTTTTTATCATAAAATATTCACGAAAAATATTAATTTCATACGTAAAACTAACACTCTGTACACGCGTACTTGTCGCACTTGTCTTTCCAAGCTGAAAAACAAGTGAGCGTGTACAGAGTGTTACATTAATATGTGTGAAATTAATATTTTTCGTGAATATTTTATGATAAAAAAATAAAAAAAGTTTTTTTTTTTTCGATTTTAATATTTTTTCTGGCATGTATGGACGCTATACTATTGCGGGTTAACGAGAACGCCCTCTGTTAGTTAACATACTGTATAACCTTTAAGAAATATTTAAAAATGTATAAAATAAGTATACAAAATAAATAAACGAAATAATAATAATAAAAATATTTATTTACTCAAAAAATGCATTGTGACTAGCATAAATTGCTTGGTAACCATATTACCTAAAGTAATCGAATCGCAACCCGTGAAATACTTATTATTATTATTTATATTTTGGTGGTCCTGGGAAGTATACCCTTTCAAACTAAAAAATAATTTTCCATATCGGTTCATAAATGACGGACTTATGAGGTAACAAACATAAAAAAAAAAAAAAAAACAACAACCGAATTGATAACCTCCACCTTTTCGCGAAGTCGGTAAAAAAATAGAAACATTAATAGGGCGGTTTATGACTTTTACACTGTCTCAACACTTGTTGACAAATCTTTACCTGTTTGTTCTATTTACTTTTCCCCTGTTCTTATTACATGATTTCCTACTAACTTCGACCTACTGCAATAATTCTCTAAATTTAGGTAGAGAATTTAATTAATTTTGAATATTAATGATATCATTTGAAAGCTAATAAAATTACCTTTCAGGCTCAGACAAACAAAAAAAGTCTTCTTTTTTTTTTTGGTCTGAGCCTTTCAGGTGATATACCACAATCCACAGCTCATTGCATAGAAATTGTAAATAAAATATCTTGAGCAACGCGCGATTAAGTGATTCCAGTTTATTGCTCGCGAGTGTAGTATCGTGAATTCATGCAATCAAATCAAAAAGTACTAGGCTTAGTACTTTTTGTTAGTATTTATGGCAACGACAGCTAGGAACAGTTTGTATGGGAACATAATATTGTTTTTTTTTTACTATTTTCCTCGCAAATATGGACCTGATTTGTAGCCTGTGTGTAAAGTTTCATCAAAATTCGTTCAGTAGTTTATGCACAAACATTCGCATATAATATAATTAGTAGGATTGTCTGGTCGTCCTCTGCATGGAATGTTCATTATTTAATTTTTTTTAAATCAATACTACTAACACTAGAGTATATTTGTTTTGTAATACTAATACAATACCTTTAATAGTTCAGTTAAGAGGGGACAATAACGTCTAAACAACGTGAGAAAATGAATTCCTTCTCTGAAAACCAAAGAAGGACGAACTACTTCCAATAGAAAAGAGCTATTGGAGACTGCTTAAGAGTTTTACGAAGATTCATACCAGCGTAGAGACGTAATTAATAATACCTTAACGACAATAGGACCCGATGAGGTAAACATATTATAGAAGTGCCAATATTTATGAATAGTGAAATAACGAATGCTATTCTGACTCTTAAATCCTTAAAGAGCCCGGGAGAAGATGGCGTTACCAATGATATACTTAAAACTCTAATAGAACCACTGTCTCCTATTATTGCAAAATTGTTCAATAATATCTTGGCATATGAAAACATACCCACGGAATGGGAGACATCAATCATAACATCATTGTTGTACAAGAAAGGAAATCCTGAGGACATAGGAAATTATAGGCCTATAAGCTTATTACAGACTACCTACATACAAATTATTCACGCAAGTATTGCTTAAAAGAATTATGCCGACTCTAGAATTTAATCAACCTAAAGAACAAGCTGGTTTCCGCCCAAGGTTCTCTACAGTCGACCATATATTTACCGTGACACAAATCATCGAAAAATACGAAGAATACGGGAAAAAGCTCTGCATTGCGTGCGTTGATTATTCGAAGGCTTTTGATTCAATCGGACGCTTAGCGCTGTAGAAAGCCTTAAACCAACATGGAGTGCCACAAAAGTACATAAATATATTAAAGGAAATTTGTAAAAGGGATAAAGCCAAAGTTAAATTAGAGAGACAAGGAAGACCTTTCGAAGTACAACGTAGAGTGCGACAAGGTGACCCGATATCACCGAACCTTTTTACTGCTCTCCTCGAAACTATTTTCCGTAACTTAGAATGGGACTCTGTGGGGATCACCATTAATGGAGAAACATTGAACCACTTACGCTTCGCAGATGACATCGCTGCGACAACCACACACACCTAGAATATATGTTGCAAACTTTTAAGTGACAATTTTTGTTAGAGTCAAGTGTCCCCCCCTGCCACCTAAACGGTAAGTTCGGGATATGTGAAAAAATTCACAGCAGTAGTATATATAACGAAATTAAAAGGAAAACTATCACAGCTAAGTAGGCTCTACTAGTTAACGAGTAATTATCGACCAACTTAAATTTGCAGTTGCAAAAATATGTTCTACTATACATTTTGTATGGGAGAACATGTTTTTCAACTACAATGTTAAGTTTGTTCTTTGGATAGGTTCATCCCAGCTACGGAACCCTTCATTATGCGTGGTCCGACACGCACTTGGCCGGTTTTTTTCCTCTGTTGTGCATTGATCATTACACAATCGGCTCCCTTATAGCGCTCGCCTACGGCTTGCGCGACTCGCGCGTAATGTCTAACACAGCACAGCACACTAGTATCATAATGTCGTTGCTGATAGAGAAATGTTATTATTCTGTTACCGATTTTATAAATGATGAATTGTAATAATTGCTTCACTTTATCTCATTCACTATGTTATAATCTTAGATTTAGCTGATCCATGATCTCATTTTGAATTTAAATACCTAGTTTCTAATTAATAGTTTCTAATTCTAAAGTTTCTAATTCCTAGTTTCTAATTAATTAACTATTGTAAGTTAACCACTATATTTTTGTATGCCAACAGGCAGAATGTACTGGGAATGTATCATGAAATAACACCATTATTGTAACACCTGCATTCTATACAAATAAAGGAATTATTTATTTATTTATTTGTACTATTTCGATTGAGGACTTCCTATGTTATGGTGGTCAGGTCCTAGATACCAGCTAGTGTTATACACTTCTTGTCAAGACAAAACCAACGAGTTCAAACTCAACGACGCTATTTTATTTAGTTAAGGAGTTCCTATGGCCATCTTTGGGCTCCATCATTAGACCAGCACCATGGATTATAAGAATTTATAAAATGTCTCGGTAGTTATATAAGTCAAGTTTCAGCGCAATCGGATGACAGGAAGTGGTTGAAAAATGGATGACAATTGGATTAACTGGAAACACATACAAACAAAGCAAGCTAAGCAAAAGCAAAAGTTAAAGCTTGTAATAATATAAGTGATCGACAACTTTGTTCCCTGTCGGATCAGCTCGTTACGGATTCGATCACTCAGAGAGGTGAAGAATTATTGGATTTAAAGTGTTCTGTGGCAATAACGTTGCATACCTACATCGTAAAAAACTCGAACCACTGCTCTCGTAGCAAGAATATCAAATAGTTTATTTCGGCTTACAAGATTAATGAATTTCGGTCATTAGGTAAAAATTATGGCTTTACCCCAATCACTGTAATCAGACACCGCATCGATAGAAAGCCGCATCCTTTCTAATTGATCATCTCAAACGACCCCTCAGTAAGCAAAGCATCTAGTTTGTGCAATCTTCAGAGTAGGATTCAATTACTATTTTTTTATTTGGCTAAATCAAAGGAGTATTGATGACACAATCGTGTCGGATCGGCGCGGGCGGAGGTGCGTATTGATTGCTCGTCGTTAGGGGCACAGCTCGGTTACAGAGCTCGCGTCAATGATTAAAGGCGGTAACCCAATAAGGAGCGGATTGCGGCGGTTATCGGAAACAAAACAAAAGAGTGCGGGCTCGATTTACGTCATTAGGGGCGCGGCGGGACGCGACACCTCAACTCAATGCTTTTAAGATGTTTAAGTTCCTTTATCGCGCATATAATAGTTCGTTTTCGCGTTCGTATCCGCCGCTATTGTGTCGCTGTCCAAACAAACGCCCCCCCGCCCCCCGGCTACCCGCGTGTCTTCCGCAGCACCACGCTCTGCAGCGTGTGCTTGTTCGTTTGTTTAGCTGATGGTTCGCTGCCTGTCAGTCCCTTTATTGGGACAATACAACGTTTTAGTGGAACTATTACTGGATTATAATACCTCAATGTTTTGGGTAGGTATATCTCATGTCGTATTGTATATTGTTTGCTGTGGTATTTCTATTTCTCAATAGAAATAAAAATAAACCTTAAGAAAAAGAAGACGGTACCTATGGCTCGAATAATGGGGTTATTCCCTGAGTACCCCGATCCCCGAGGCCCCGTCCCGGGATACCCCGATTTATTTTATCTTGTTAAACTGAATTAAAAGTCAGTTTAGCTAAGTACCGTCAGCAGATGATATGTTAAATACAATTACTTAGGTAGGTACTAAAATTAATTCATCATTCATTCATTCAAGTTAAAAGATTATTTTAGAGTTAGGTACCTTATATTTACTATAATTCTTGAAAGTAAGAATTTTTTGCGTATATATTTAAATTATTTTAATGTTCCATGTAGCGAGTAGGGTTTGCGATTTTCTGAACAGGAACTACTGTGATAATAATTAAAACCTGTGATTGCTCTAGGAGACTATATTGTATTCTCTAATTATAATATTTACCTTAACCAAGCAAGACTTTATCATTTTCTCCTGATCCTTAAAGTTAAGTATGTTAATTTTAGTAAGTAGGTAATAAAAAATTATTTAACATATCAGCTGCTGACGACACTTTTAAGCTAAACTGACTTTAATTATGTTTACAAGATAAAAATAAAACTGGGTCCTCCGGGATACCCCGATCCCCGAGGGAATAACCCGAATAATGATGATTGTGATTATGATTCCATTCGCATTTCGACTTAGGGTCGAACCTACTTACCTACTCGTTTTACGGTTGGTAACTTGTGTTATTGCCACCGATTCACTAAGTAACTGTCCTAGATATTCAATCATTAGGTAGCTAAAGAATATGTTGTCCCTGCTGCCATAAGACCGGCTGGGCCCAACGAATACTTTATAGGTATACCTATTAAGCCGACTACCGACTGCCGATGTCCGACGGATCCCGCAAGTTCTAGGTACTTCCTATGAATGAGGGCTAGTGTCGTGTCACCTTTACCTACTCAATCAATTCGAAACCGAAAACGAAATTCGGTCAGGCTCTTAGCTATTCATTATTAATTAATTTAATTCCTACTAACCTAACCTAACACACAAAACACTTTCTGTCAAACATGCTTGGAAATTCGAGCATTATTTTGACGACCTTCTTTGAGATAAACCGAAAATGCTGTACTGGTCAAATACCCGAGGACCCGGCCGGCAATGTTTGTATAAAATCCATATCAATCGTGGTTAATGGCCGAATAACGCCGAAAATTCTTAAGTGCCGTGTTATATAAACCAAGGAGGTCACTTATCAAAGATTGTATTTGAATTTGATTTGGCTTGCAAATAGAGCTGTTTAAAGTGAAGAAGAAAGAACTGAACACATTGGCGCGTGAAAAATTATCATTGATTCTGAAATTAATTTACTTAGTTTGAATTTCCGCACATTATGTGAGAAAAGTACTAATTATACGTTTGTATGCTTCGGCTTCGTCTTGGCCCACATTTTCACGATCGTCCATCAATGCCTTTGTTACAGGCCGCGACAGTAAAGTACTATACACAGAAGGATAATAAAGAGTAGACTCCAGAGTACAACTTTCTTAATATATATTATTATCGATATAATTATACTTATAAACGCAGGGTAAGGTTAGGAGGTCTGAAGTGGGAACAAGCGCGTGCGAGCCAAGCGAGCGGCCGGCGAGCTACTTGCAAGTTGGTAGTCTGTTACTTGGCTAGGTTAGCGTAGCGTATCTGGCTGGCCACGAATCTATGGATTTACGCATTGTTTCCATGGGATTTGGACCATGGGGGATTTTGTATGGACCCCGTCCCCATCCTCCAACAGTTATAATATGCATGTCAATATGTTTATAAGGATCCAGAAAAAGACTTACTGTCTTGTACAATTGTAAAATCGATGGGATTTTTTTGTAATAACAAAAAGCATTTCGTTTAGGCAAACCTAACCTAACCTAACCTTGCCTATCCAAACCAAACCTAACCTTTTTTTTTTTTTTTTTTTTGACGCTGAGGAATGCGTTACGCATGCCCACGAGTCTGGGGTATGTGGGACTCCTGTCGCTAACGACAGTATACCCACTAAACCTCAGCGGTGTTCCCACATCGCCGTGATGGGAGGGCCATGGGAAACCGGCTCAGCCTTTACATCCACGACCCTCCCGGCGCATGCCCGCCTAGCTGGCGGGCCCCGCATGCCCCCCAGGCTGGGGGGCTACGGGAATGGCCGGGAACACCTGGCCATTCCCGTCCGACATTGGTGGAGACCTGTGCAATACAGGCAAGGGTGCCCCCGCACCCGTTGCCTGCTGGCCTCCACCTGGGAGGAGTCGGAGATGACTATCGTACTGACGTCTTCTTCGACCCCTCCTCCGCCTTCGGAGTGGCGCCGCGTCGGGATCGTCCTCCCGCGCGCGCTCCGCCGCCTCCTTCTGGGACATGACGTGTTCACAGAAGGAGGCGACTGCCGCCCAGGACCCCTCATCCCTCAGCATGGCGTTAACCAAGCCGGGGAGCGAGAGGTCCGGTCCGATCACCGCGGTGAGACTGCGGCGCGGCTCGGACCACGACGGGCACACCTCGAGGGTGTGCTGCGCCACGTCCTCCGCCGCACCACAGTCGAGGCACGACGGCGTCATCTCCCGTCCGATTCGATGCAGGTACGATCCGAAACAACCGTGTCCGGACAGCACCTGCACCAGACGGAAGGAGAGGAACCCATGCGACCGCTCGAGCCAGTCTCGCAGGACTGGCCCAATCGCGTCGAGGGCTCGGCGGCCGAAGACTGCGGTAGCGAGGTCCCTCGTCCAATGGACGACGATGGCGTCCCTCGCCTCCCGCCGGACGGCCTCCCGCTCTTCCGGGGCCGAACGTTGTCCTCTCGCCCTCCGCCCCGCCGTCCATTCATATACTCTGGCGAGCACCCACGCCTCGAGTTCCCAAGGAGGGGTGCCGGCCAGAGCACATGCTGCCCCAAAACTCACCGTCCGGTAAGCCCGCGCCACTCGCTGGGCTATGGCCCTCTGGGGTGCCCGCAAGGCGGCGGCGTTCTCCCTCCTTTGGAGGGAGTCCTCCCAGATAGGAGCCCCGTAGAGGGCCATACTCCTCAAGATGCCGGCGTAAAGTTGCCGGCATCGCGCGCTGGGCCCCCCCAAGTTGGGAAGCAGCCACGAGAGCGCGCCCGCGGTCTTCAGCAGGCGCGACGACAGCCCGCTAAAATGCGGACCGAAGCGCCACCTGCTATCGAGTACAAGGCCCAGGTATTTCATCTGGGCCTTCACCTCAATTCTGACACCCTCCACGAAGATGTGGGCGTCAGGTGGTGGGGGGCGCTGCCGAGGGCCGTGGAAGAACACGGCCTCGGTCTTGTGCAGCGCCACCGTTAAACCTAGGCGGCGGATCCTCCCCGCAATCAAGGATCCGCCCGCCGAGGCCAAGTTGGCCGCCTCCCTGAAACTCCCCCCCCGGGCGGTGAGGAGAGTGTCATCCGCATAGCAGACGATACTCGTGCCTCGGAGGAGAGTTCCCCGCAGGAGCCAATCATAGCCGACGTTCCAGAGGAGAGGTCCTAAGACTGACCCCTGTGGAACGCCGGCTTCAACGGCGTACCGCCGGACTTGGCCAGTCCTATTTACCAGGAGGATCGCCCGGTCCTCCAGGTAGCTGGCCAGCAGCCTGCGCAAGTATCGAGGCACTCCGTGAAATCGGAGCGCCTCTAGGATGGTGGAGTGGGGAACGGAGTTGAAGGCGTTGGCTATGTCGAATGACACCGCCAACAGCCCGTCCCTTGCCTCCATCGCCTCCTTTACCTGGCCCTTAAGGCAGGCCAGAAAACCAAACCTAACCTAACATAACCTAACCTAATACTGATAAACTGATCTTGGATTTTAAAGGTCACATGGAACTCCTCAATGATGAACAGAATTTGCATAATCTTGTGATTAGTTAATTGTACAAAAGATTAATAGAAAACAGCTAGTTAGGTTAGGCTAACCTAACCAAACCTAACAGTGTTCAACTGATCTTAGATTTTGAAGGTCACATGGAAATCCTCAATGATGAACAGCATTTGCGTATTCTTGTGATTGGGTAATTTTACAAAAGATTAAAAGAAAACAGCTAGTTAGGTTAGGCTAACCCAACTTAACAGTGTTCAATTGATCTTCGAAAAAGTATCTAACCTACCAGACACTTCAAATGACACTGGTTTTAAACTTGTTGGAGGGTGGGGATGTCCTCCAACAGTCATAAGCTGTCTTAAGATACATGTCAATAATTATGTTTAAAAAAATAAAAGACAGAAAAGACTTGCTGTCTTTTTCAATTGCAAAGTCGATGGGATTTTTGTGTGATAAAAAAAAGCTTTTCGGCAAATATGTGTTTATTTTTTTAACAAAAACCATTTTTCTTATACAAAACCATATCTTAGTCATAAAAAAATAATGATGCGATACAAAAAACTAGACTCTCGAACTGAAACATAACCACAACAATAATGAGAACGCCTCACCAAGAACGTCTCGAGAAATATCAGTGACAATAGTAATGTTCAACTTCATAGTGAACGTAAATGTGCAACTTATTTTTATTAACAAATGTCTAACCTACCAAATAATTAATTATGTCGTTTTTTCCCTTGTGGGTCCTTTGCGTGCTACAACCTCTGATGCGACAATTATGCAATCATTTATGAATGAAGAAAATCAATGCATTGGTTCAATTGAACAGTAGGGATGTTTTCATAGTAGCTATAGGGGCTTTACCGATAGCATTAATGATATCAAATCGTACAAAGGACCGGAACGCTAGACAGCATACAACACACCAGGCAAAGAAGTCCTGATTGATCACGATATTAAGGTGGGTTGTAGAGGCGGTGAAGGCTGTTGTGACAATTTTAACCGTGCACTACATCACATGTTTTGCAGTGGCGAAGGGTCATTTTTTGGGAGAGGTAAGCCGGAACAAAAAATGCTTACCTAGGCCAGCCGTGGCGAACTCATGTCATTCTAAACAGCTACGAATATGTTTTTCAATCTGAACATGCTTTTTAGACGAATTCCTCTGATTATTAATATCTGTAAAACCCCCTTTATTCCATAAACTACTAGAATCGGAGAAAAGTAAACACGGGAAACAATACATTTTATTTAATTTACAACTGCCAGTAAGCCATTGATATTTATCGTAAAGGGAAACATTAAAATGTTTGAAAAAACCATCACGTCGTTTGTTATTTAAAGTCATATCTGGGCGAGCACGGCCTAACCTAATTATGTGTAACTTCTTATTTTCAAAACTTAACCTTGAAAAACATGTTCTCTCACAAAGCAGATAATCTGTTAAGATTACTGATCGTACTAATTACTTTTCAAATCTACTCTAAATAAGTAATTTCAACTTATTAACTATCTACTTACCTCAAATACCTAATTACAACGTACACTTTCACTAATACAATACACTACACGAACACTACACTAATTCAGTGTTTTATACCAACATTAATACTATAAAACAATATTTTTTGCAAGTGTAAATGAAATGCTATTACGTCAACAATCAATTACGCACTTAATGTCCTCCGAACTCCGAGCCGAGTCCTCATGAATTTTGATCTCTTGCTACACTCTTCGAAGTCCTTCCTGTGCTGATGCTGTTGAGTGCTCGTCGAAGCCTCTGCTGGTGGCCGTTGAGTGTCGTAGCTCCTTGCTGCTGCACAAGTTGATAGAACGCAAACTTCAATTTCGTTCAGCCAGTCTCCGTACTTAGAGACCATGCGAGAATTATTGAAAACACGCGTCGCGTCATAGACTAATTTGCGCTTAGTGATAACACGGTTGATGACTAATTACATGTGTCTACTTCCGATGTCAAAAAAGGAATGTTGCGAACAATAGATTGCAAAACCGTTTATACCCTCAGGTAGTATGAAAACTAGTGGGTAACTGAACCAGATATCATGGCTTAGCTCAATCATTGCGATTGGAGGCCTATGACCTAATACGTGACCACTGTGCATCGTAAGACATTTTTGCAAATATTTTCTATTATGATTTTTGCAATTTAACATTTTTAACAAGGTTGCTTTTACTTTATTATACTTACAGTCTTTTTACGGTATCAAAAAAAAATAAAAAGATTGCATAATTATATATATAGAAGTATAAAAACTAAAACTAAGTTTATGCGTAAAGGGGAATATTACAGTAATTACCTACTTATATAACATTAATAAAAAATAATAAAAGAAGACATAGGTAAACGTTGGCTCTTACGCGACCTCATTATAATCTACAGAATTTATATATCTTGTCTCAGCTATTTTCTTTGCAGGGCATTCTTGGTCGCCTGTTTTGTGGTTGCTCGGTTTTTTATAGCGCAAGCATGTATGTGTGTCTGTGTGTGTCTTTGGACTTAGGAAGCTGAAATTTTGCACAGAGGTTCCCTTTATAATGTAGGCAAGGAATAAGGCAGCATTTTTCGAAATTCAACCCCTAGGGGGTCAAATAGGGGATGAAAGTTTGTATGAAAAATCTTATTCCTTGAGGTAATAAACATGAAACTTCGCACGAATAGTTATTTAAATAAATTATAAAGGAGATCACCCATTTAGTAGGGCGACTCGGGCTAAAAAAAAAAAGTTGGCGGCCAGGAATGAAATACATTTTATTTGAAAGGTTACAGGAGTAGAAAGAAAATTGTATGGTGACAACGTTATAATTCATTTAGGGACAAAGATATAGAACGGTCTTTAAAAAATAAAATCGGGTTTGTTCGAACACTTTAACTCGAGAACGGCTGGACCGATTTTCATGGTTTTTGGTATTCATAAAATAACAAAATGGAAAGAACATAATGCAACGGGCGGCCTTATTGCTTGGCAGTAATTTCTACCAGGCAACTTTTGGGTTAGGAAAAACAGCTAAAAAAATATACATTTTGAATTCGATCCCTATTTTTTATATTTTATGATTACAACACTGCTATCTACTAACCAACTAGATATATATAATAGGCGTTGTACGGATTATAATAAAAGGCCATGGTGCTTGGTGCCATAGTAAAAAATAATGTATTCTATACATATTTTTAAAATATGTAAGAATTATCGAGGGCCACCCAAAAAAAAAAAATTAGCCCAAAATGGGTGATCTTCTTTGTAAATTAAATTTTTTTAAATAACCCTTAACAACCCTTGTTTGTATGGAAGAATTTTAATACAACATATTTTCCTACAACCACGCGGGCGAAGCCGCGGGCAAAAAGTAGTTACATTATAATTAATTATACAGTGTGAGTCTTCATAATGTGCACATATCGAAATGGGGGAATCTATGCTTAATTTTATCGACGGAAAAAATAAAAAATAAAATCTAAATACATTTTTTTTCCATTTTTTTTATTTAAAAAAATTCGTCTTATTGATTTTTTTTTACGATTATTGTAAGAATTGATTAAAAAAACAGATTTTTGGACGAAATACCTGTTTATTTTCAATTGAGGGTTTTTTGGGTTTAATTAGGAGGGGTTTTTCCCACAATTTTCATTTTATAAGAACACTTAATTACTACCAATCATTATGGAGTTGAGTTTGTTTCATCGCGATAGATCATTTAAAAAATACACCGTTTTTTTACATTGGGGTAAAAAATACAAAATAAATAAAAAAATAAAAATAGATTTTTTTAAATATTTTTTCCGTTTGTCAAATTAAGCATAGAATCCCTCATTTCGATATGTGCACATTATGAAGACTCGCACTGTATATGTATTTATTATAGTGATTTTTATTTAGAAGTACCTATTTATGTAAGTATATTCTCATTTTGTATGTTTATAAATGAATTAGTGATTGTTTTTTTCTCTTCTATTGTTACACACGTTGTCTACATCTTTTTTTGTGTACTTTCCTATCGCAGGTATGCTGGAAGAGATTTCTTTAGAAATAAGCATTGACTTTGTACGTATTTTTCTGTTCCTTTCTTCTTGTCTGTTTATATGTGTATGCATAAATGGTTAAATAAAAAACATAAAAAATATGCACTGTTTGTATACGCATCGCTTTTGCTCTATGAGGGATATCCTGGTTCTGCGACTGATAGGTACCTACTTTTTCAAATGATTTTCGACCGAAAGCAAAACTGTGATGGGATAGCGATTTCAAAGCAAGCGCCATTCAAGGATACAACTTCCTTTTGTAAACTACACCACCACTGGGTGCTACCGACATAGTAACTTTTGTAGCACCTATATGACAGGCAGGTTTTTCAGGTGGCCTGTAATTTATACAAAGTAGGTAGTGTTTCTTACTAAGATCAATAGATTTATAACTAAAAGTGGGTGGAAAAAGTTAAGTTTTGACTTTGATTTTGAGTGTGTACCTATTAATTAACCCTAAAACTTGAATTTGACGCTTGTTAACCAAATAATACAAATTTTAGAAAGACACAATGCACCCTGTTAATTTCGTGTATTCTTACTTGTGCATACCTCATATCGATATCAATGAGCCATGATTTGTAATGTAATATATGTCACAGCCAAGCAGGGTGCCACACATCCACCGACATCCAATCTAGTAGCACTACTTAAGTGCAGCAAGCACGGTACCTATACTTAGCCACAACTGACATTTCGCTAATTAATCCTTTCTCCGTCTGTCGGGTGAGAGAATGTTATTGTGGCGCTCCCCACGTCACGATGATTTTTTTGCCGCCATATTGAAAGAGGTGGCGAATCAAATAATGGAGAAATAATTTAATCAACACGCTCTCGCTCCCGATTCGATTCTAAGGAGTGGTGTTAGGGTGTAATGTCGCGCGGAGAGTCGCGGAGGGTGGCGAAAAAAGTGCGGCACGTCGTGTGTGCAGCCGCCTTAATAGCCTCCCGTGTCACCCCGCGAGCCTCAACACCCCGTGTGGGCCGCTTCACCCCCGCGGGGGCTTCGCGAACTCTTTGCGGTCGCAAATTGAAATGAAATTGCATAATTCGCGCACGCAGCGCTGCCGCGTTTCCGCGCCTCCGCACCGCCGCACCACCGTGCCTCCGACGCCGACGGCTGCGACAAGATTTTTGTGCCTAATGAAGTCTTTTCGAGTTTCATTTAGGATCCAACCGACGATTTGCATGAATATTTGGTTTGTTGTGAAGAAATTACATAATTATTCACGGTGAAACGTATTTTATTATTCATTACTGCATTCATTTCTGAAGTAAACTATGCAAAGCGATTAGAAGTTCCAAGGAGGAGTAGAAACTAGGGATTTGTACCAAGAACTCTACAGTTAGAAGTATCAAGTACGTACTTCCTAGGTAGACTACCTTCTAGGAAGAAAGTTTTAAGTAATTGACAAAAGTCACCTTCTTTATCAATTTTAACGAAATGAATCACGTCGAGGTAATCAAGTTGGGTGTCTATTCATTCAGCTGGCCTCCACGAGTGGATCAGTAAGACGTGAACTACGACCACCTAGCTGCTACGAAGATAAGCGGTTGACATGCGGCCGGCTGCACACCCTGGACCTCAGCCTCGCTACCGTTACTGGCATATTTACCTTGAAATCTATCCTTCTAAGTGCACTCGCGTCGCACTGGCACGATTATTTTTAAGTGAGTGGTAACTTTAGCTCCACATTAAGTAGGTAAGCTTTCCTACCTCATTTACCTACTAAGAGAAACAAGGCTTGAAGCGCAAGAAAAGCGAACACTTTGCACCCCGTCTCAGATAGGTTTTTCACTATAAGTCTAGGTTTCCTCTCGATGTTTTCCCTCACCGATGTCAGTAATATCCAATATAAACTCAGAAACAGTCATATGAATTCAAAAAGACACATTGGTACTTCGCCCGGATTTGAACCGACAACCAGTTGTGTGAGAGGCGAGGCCTTAACGACTAGGCCATCACATTTGTCCGGTTACTCCAGAAAATGAGAGTTATGTGTTTGACATGTATGTATGGATGTATGTCCGTCTCGATGTTCTAAATAAATTAAGTAAAAAAAAAAACCGTTTAGCTAGTTTTTTTTTATTGCTACAAAATATCACAAACATTAGCATCTTGTTCAAAGAAATAATATTTCTTCTTAGAATTAGTAATTACCTTAAATATGATAACATGATGTGAATGGTAGTCGTTTACTTGACTTGTGTTTACTTTATGCAGTCAGTTTCCCTCACTCGGCAGTTCCACCAGTTACAGTTCAGTCGGTAGACACCAGCACACTTCTGCTATGTATTGTACAGTACAGTCGGTAGACACCAGCACACGTCTGCTATGTATTGTACAGTACAGTCGGTAGACACCAGCACACGTCTGCTATGTATTGTACAGTACAGTCGGTAGACACCAGCACACGTCTGCTATGTATTGTACAGTACAAAAAATCAAAAAAATCAAAAGTCATTTATTCAAACTAGGCTGAGAATCAGCACTTTTCGAACGTCGAAATTACATAAGACAGTCCCCCAAAAACGCCCGCCCTTCACCACTTCCTAGTGCTTTAGCTGGGAAGAAGAAGTGGCGCAACAAACTCCCCAGCAGCACAGCTGTCTGATCAGATAGAAAAGAAAATGAATCTATACAATAGTATCCAAAATAATATGCAATGCAATGCAAAAAACGTCAAACTTATATTAAATTATTTGCCTTATGTCAGCTAGCACACGCCAATATACCCACAAAAAACATCGAAATCCTTACTCAAGCGAATAAATTAAAAACGTAAACAGAACTTAATCGAATAAAAGCCTCCATGCAAGCATAAAGGGCGTGCCCACTTACATAATAGCTATTAAAACTGGAACTCAAAGCCACAAAAATGTTAAACTAGAACCATCGACGTAAAATAAATAAACAGTTAATTACTAATAACAATAACAAAACCATGGACAGCAAGACGACCAGTCACCACGAGCAGCACCCGTTCACGAGCATAACGCGAAGATCAGCCATCACCCCCTTCGCCATATTTGAGGGAAGGAGGCAACCCGACCCCCGACGCTACCGCAAGCAGTGACATCTAAGGGAGCATGACGAACTTGCTGCCGGTTGCTCAGGCAAAATAATATGATCAATTGTCGAGGTCGCTAGCTAACCACTTATTGCAATACAACTCATTAAAAAAAAACATTTTAATGAGTAGATTATGTCAAAAATAAAAAATAACACCAAAATAAATAGACTTATTAGTCAACAAAAATAAGCATGTCGGTAGGAAAGCTAATTCTGGAGAAAGAACATAAACATTGTCTTGAGTTAATCACAGCGCCCAACTATTCTTATCGTTCAAATAGTCGTTGATAGAATAGTATGCCTTTGAACAAAGGTTGGATTTTACTTTAGCTTTAAACGCATTAAAAGGCAAATCTAACAAAGAAGAGGGTAGCTTGTTATAAAAGGTTATACCAAGCCCAACAAATGAGTTATGCACCTTATGAAGCCGGTGAAATGGAGCTCTTAATTTGTCTTTATTTCTGGTGTTAACATTATGAATATCACTGTTTTTAGTGTATAAGTGTATATTTTGCCTAATATATATGATGTTCGCGAAGATGAATTGTGATGCCACCGTGAGAATACCAATATCTTTAAAAAAATCTCTTAGAGAAACTCTGGCACCTAGCTGGTAAATTGCTCGTACAGCTCGTTTTTGAAGAACAAATATATTTTGAATGTCAGCCGCTTGGCCCCACAACAGAATACCGTAGGACATAACGCTATGAAAATAACTGAAATAGACTAACCGAGCTGTATCAACGTCAGTGTATTGTCTAACTTTCCTGACGGCATAGGCAGCCGAACTGAGCCTTCCCGCTAGGCTTGATATATGAGGGCCCCACTGAAGTTTGGCATCTACTGTAATGCCCAGAAAAACTGCCGAGTGTACAGTTTCAAGCTCCTCTTTATCTAAGACGATGTTGGGTCCTAGATTTCTAACATTCGGTAAGGCAAACTTTATACATTTCGTTTTCTTGGCATTGAGAACTAAGTTATTTGTCGTAAACCAATCCGTAACCATTGAGAGGGCACTGTTTACGTCGTCAAACTCTTGTCTATTCCTGTCTACTTTAAAAATAAGAGAGGTATCATCTGCAAACAGTACAACGTCACAGATATCCTTTAAAAGAAATGGCAAGTCATTGATATATACCAAGAATAAGAATGGGCCTAGTATAGAGCCTTGCGGTACACCTAACTGAACTGGCAGCCCGGAAGATTTCACACCATTAACATCAACACATTGGAACCTATTATGTAAATATGAATTTATTACTTCGAGAGCTTCATTTTGGACACCGTAATGACGTAGTTTACGTAATAGCGTTTCATGGTGCACGCAATCAAAGGCTTTGGAGAGATCACAGAAAACCCCAATAGCATTTTGCGAGTTCTCCCATGCGTTAAATATGTGTTTCAGCAGAGCAACACCCGCATCAGTAGTCGAACGACCTTTTGTAAAGCCATATTGTTCATCATGAAGGAGGCTATTTAAATTAAAATGTCTTAGCAACTGCTTGAGTATTAACTTTTCAAATATTTTGCTAAATGCAGGAAGGATAGAAATAGGCCTGAAATTGCCAACGTCATTTTTATTACCTGTTTTAAATAATGGTATGACTTTACTACTTTTCATGAGGTCAGGAAAAATTCCTAAATCAACACATTTATTAAAAGTAACAGCTAGATAGGGGGCTACGATGTCTATTATATTACTTAATATTTTAATGGAGATGCCCCAGTAATCACCAGTATTTTTAGACTTAAGTGTGTTAAAAACATTAACTACATCACGAGGTGTTACATGTTCGAAGCTAAATAACTTACTACATTTGGGCACACTACTATGCAGAAGGGTTTCAGCTTTAGACGGTGACGAATTTAAGGAGCGGGTCGTAGTTATAGGTATGTTGGCAAAAAACTCATTAAAAGCCTCAGCTACGTCAGCTGCTTTATTAACTAATTTGTTGTTGACCATAATCTCAAGTTGTTTTTCTTGTTTAATCGACTTACCCGTTTCATTGTTAATAATTTTCCAAGTGGTTTTCACTTTATTATTGGAATTTTTAATTGTATCGCCCAAAAATTTAGATTTAGCAAAAACACAAATAATTTTAAATAATTTTGAATACTTTTTGACATACTCAAGGAAAGGAGTATCAAACCTGTACTTTTTCAAACCATATAACTCGTACAGTCTCGCTCTACTTTTATAAATACCTGGAGTGGCCCATTGGTTAAAGCCAACGGAGGTTCCAATAATGTTAATGGTTTTGGTCTTGAAAGTAGATTGGTACTCTTTTTGAACAACATCAAAAAGGGCTCCATAGATTTTATTAGGATTCTCGTGATCTACTATAGATGGTGTTAATCTATGAGCAATATTATTTTTAAACTTATTGCAACGACTACTTCTTACAGTCTTACAACTTAGTACAGTCGGTAGACACCAGCACACTTCTGCTATGTATTGTACAGTACAGTCGGTAGACACCAGCACACGTCTGCTATGTATTGTGGAAAATAACATCACGCTTGTTTCCTCAAAGGGTAATGCTAAAAATGGTAAAAATCTCAAAAAATACTTAACTTAAGTACACCTAGTGTACTTAAGTATTTTTTGAGATTTTTCATTACAAACAAGCATACAAACATAGGTACGAAAATCAAATCTTTTCTCTTTACTACATAATTATAAGTACCTATGTAGTTTAGAAGTATAGATAAGAATGCTTAGAAACATGCTTTTTTTTTTTTTTTTTTTAATGTTTATAAACTAGCGCTTGGCTGCGATCCCACCTGATGGTAAGCAGTGATGCAATCGTCGATGGTGAGGCGCACTAGTTTATTAAGAGCCTATTCAGTCTAGCCTTGAAGACACCCAAATTATAATCGGCTGGAAAAACCGCAGCAGGCAGATTGTTCCAGTCCCTCGATGTACGCGGTATGAACTACGAGACGAAACGCTTAGTCCGGACCGTAGAGGTTTGGACAACGAAAGGGTGGATACCCGCCGTACGACGGCTTGTCCGATGGTGGAAAGGGGATGGCGGAATCAATTCATGCAATTCCTGCGCACACTATCCGAAATGTATCCTGTAAAATACCGAAAGGCTGGCTACCCTGCGCCTGTGCTCAAGGCTTTGTAGATTGGATTTAGCCAAATCTGGATCCCCAATTAGCCTCTTTGCACGCCTTTCCACTGAGTCCAAAGCTGCCAGGTGGCATTTTGCAGCTCCAGCCCGTATGTGGCAGCAGTACTCCACACACGATCGGACCTGTGCTTTGTATAACATTAGAAGCTGTCTCGGTGTGAAGTACCGCCGGACCTTTGCCAAAACGCCGAGTTTTCTAGCAGCAATCTTGGCCTTGGACTCAATGAACCGCCCAAAGTTAAGATCGGAGGAAATTTCAACTCCCAAGAGCTGAAGGCGGTCGGCGCATTCCAGGGATACATTCCGGAAAGCAGGAGCCAAGGTGAACGGGCTCCTTTTAGCGGTGAATAGACACGCTTGTGTTTTGGTCTTGTTCCATAGAACAAAAACTGCTTGCTAATTTAATGACATAATTTATTATCTTTATGCCATTAATTCTACATTCTGAGTATCTTAACTCACAAACACCTGAATACTTCGTACCTATTTTAGTATAGTCATGTTGTTCTAGGTACATCGTCTTCACATGTAATTGTAGCGGCATCTATATCGCCACATACGAACTACGTATGCTCTAACGTCACGCAAAATGCTGCATCGCGCAAGCATAGTTTATCGCCATCGACCAGACATCAATCGTGGGTCAGTTGCCCACCAGACACGACACCCATCTGGTCGGGAGATCCACCCTTTTCTATGGAGGGTGAGTGAACTTTACACCCTGTTTCTCATACCTATATAGTGTGAGTCTTCATAATGTGCACATATCGAAATGGGGGAATCTATGCTTAATTTTATCGACGGAAAAAATAACAAATAAAATCTAAATACATTGTTTTTTCCATTTTTTTTTATTTAAAAAAATTCGTCTTATTGATTTTTTTTTTACGATTATTGTAAAAATTGATTAAAAAAACAGATTTTTGGACGAAATACCTGTTTATTTTCAATTGAGGGTTTTTTGGGTTTAATTGGGAGGGGTTTTTCCCACACTTAATTACTACCAATCATTATGGAGTTGAGTTTGTTTCATCGCGATAGATCATTTAAAAGTTACACCGTTTTTTTACATTGGGGTAAAAAATACAAAATAAATAAAAAAATAAAAATAGATTTTTTTAAATATTTTTTCCGTTTGTCAAATTAAGCATAGAATCCCTCATTTCGATATGTGCACATTATGAAGACTCACACTGTATAGTGGTGAACTCGAACATGAACGTTAGCGCAGCGTTCGTGCAACTACTTCAGCATGATGTCATTATCATCACTTTCTCAAGCTTTCGAGCACCGAGTCGCATAGCCAGCCAGCACGCCACGGCTGCAACGGGTGTCCTGACCACCAGCATGCACCGCACGCTGATATCTGGCCATCACCCTCAGTCTCATCAGCAACCTTAGCGCAGCAGACTGCACTTTAGGCCGGTGCAGAAACAGAGCCCTTCAACCCTCTCCTGGTCGACTCTATATAACTCTTAGCTACTTACATGAATTAACTCTTAGCTACCTACATGAAATAACTTTTAGCTTTCTACATGTAATAACTCTTAGCTACCTACATTAAATAACTCTTAGCTACCTACATTAAATAACTCTTAGCTACCTACATGAAATAACTCTTAGCTACCTACATGAAATAACTCTTAGCTACCTACATGAAATAACTCTTAGCTACATGAAATCCTGCAAAGCAGTTTATCGCATCATCATTATCATCATCAATAGTTTTAAAGGTAAAAACCTTTAAAACTATTGATGATGTCGACTGATATTGTATTTAATTAGACTGTTAAGGTAATCGGTACTTGTTATCCGCAGTTCAGAACATAACTTTTTCATTTTCTTTTTATTAAATAAACTAAAACACTTAGTGTTGCTTTCTATGGTAAACTCTTGGTTGTGTTAAACTTTTTATATTTTTTATTTGAATGTTATTCTTTTCTTTTGCTTTTTCTTGTATCTGTCAAACGGTTTGGTTTGTGTTTCCAATTAATGTTATATTTTTCATCATTTACTAGGATCCTTTTATCGCACTGAGCTTTAGTTTTATTTCATTCCACTAACCACTAAAACACAGAGTTGCAAGTACTTGTACAATTGATTCAAGTATTTAATGCAATTTTATTGTACATGCTGTTTACACCTACATATACCACTTGTGAACGGCAACTAGCTTGCCCGTATCGTGCAACAATTGTATTTGTTCTTTGGAAAGCAAGAAAAATGCGTATATTTTATTACGACAGAAAATACACCTTAAAATTTTAAAAACAGAAAGAGTACAATAAGATACAAGTGTGCGGTAGGTCATTACACTCGAGACGGTATTGATCTATTTTCCATAAATATTTGTTCCCGTCTGTTAATGTCTGTTTATTGCCTCGCAAGTGTGTTGAAAAACATCGTATGAAACGCGAGTGCGTTGATCATTACACTCTACGTCTCGAGTGTAAGGACCAACACCGCACACATGTACTATTATAATGCCAAAAGGGCCTCAGCTCAGCATAATGTCAGATGACAACACAAAGTCCACCTTGTTGCTTCAATTTTATGATGGCATAAAATAAAATTACATTACAGGGAATAAACTTGCACCGTGTAAATGGGGCTTAATTTTATCTGCGTGAATCGAATATTGTTTATAAGGTTCCCTATCCATTTGCATAAAATTTTAAGACATAATATAACACGGCATACTTTTGTTTACCCTAACAATATTTACGCATAATATTACTTTCGCATATCAGCAAACGCATAACTATTTTAAGCATAATTTCTCCAGTCATAATAGTGTTTAAGCATAACATTCAAAAGCATGAATATTTTCATTTATATTCTAGTAGTTTCTGGCACTTCGCCGGCCGCTGCCGCGGCACCGCTCGCTTCGCTCGCTCGGCTCGTGCGTAGGAGGTCACAGTTCTAACCTAACCTAACCTAAACCAACTAACATTACGCCTAGTAACATTATTTGAATTAAAATTATGGCAAAACAAATTATGCAACAAGATAATTATGACAAAAAATATTTCGGCCAAAAAAAAATTATGGCAAACAATTATTAGACCAAAAATACTTATGCCAAAATCGTTATGCCAAAGAATATTACGAAAAAAAACATTATGCGAAAAAAAGGGGTCCCTGTTTATAATCCCTGATTGAGATGATAACGCTTCCATACAAGTTTGGCCCTGCATTGACATAAATAAAACAATATAAATCATGAAGGAATATTTATATTAAATAGTCCTGTATGTATTTTATTACTCTAGAACTCGGTGGTGACGAGATATAAGACACTTTAGTTGAACATTCTGGTATGACATTTTTGACATTTAAATACAGTAGATATGTACATTGTTGTGATGGCCCAGTGGTTAATTCCTCGTTTCTCATGCTCGAGGTTGTAAGTTCAAATCCGGGCAAGTGCTAATGTGACTTTTCAATTCATATGTAATTTCTGAGTATATCTTGGACATTACTGACATCGGTTAAGGAAAAACATCGTGAGGAAACCTGGACTTAATAATGATTTTGCGTACTATTGTATAGAATCAATTTTTCTAACTGAACAGACAGCTAGGGAGTTTGTTGCGCCACTTCTTCTTCCCAGCTAAAGCACTAGGAAGTGGGGAAGGGTGGGCGTTTTGGGGGACTGTCTTATGTAATTTTGACGTTCGAAAAGTGCTGATTCTCAGCCTAGTTTGATTATATGACTTTTGATTCTGATTTTGATTTAATCGCCAACCTGTCTTGAGCCTGTCTCAGACCTACCAGACCAGAGTGGCCTAAGCCCTGCAGTGGGACAATAATAGACTGGTATTATTATTTTTTACTTTTAATCATATCACATAGAAGGGTCCTGTGCTCCTCGCATACACCGAATTCCCGCGACTTCCACCAGGTCATAAGTCCACCATGTGAGGGGCCTACCTATGTGCAGCAGTGGACTTCTTTGGCTGAATGATCATGATGACTACTATTTTAAAGAAAACGCGTTCGTTTGTTACAACGATGACAGCGTCGTGAACTCTTTGTCCAACCCTCTCCTGAAATCACAAATATTATTGAGAATCAAACGAATTCACCAGAACCCTACCACCTAGGTTAATGTAAGTTTTATGTCTAAGTATAAGACTGTGTCTTATAAATGATTGTGATGGCCCAGTTGATACTGACAATTGCTTGCACTAAATGGACAGGTCCACTCAAATCTGTTTGGTTCTTTTCTCAAAAGACCATTTCAGACACTAATCTACATGGTCCTCATATGGCCTGACCAAGATTATGTCTGGACTTTAAAAGAGACTGTGACCTCTGAGTTTGTTTCGGCCTTTCTTCAAAGAGTAGTCAGATAGGAAACGCCGGCCTCATCTAGCTTAGCTCTAATATTATTTTAATATGACGTGACAAGAGATTCTGATAACCTATTTACAGAATAAACAATTTCATTTCATGTAAGTCTGAAATCGCCAACCCGTCGTGAGGAAACGTGGTGATCAATGCTCGCGTGCCTTCTCTGTATGTGAAGAGGCCTTATAATAGGCTGGTATTATTATTTAATTAAACATTATCTTCATCGTAATCCAACAAATAGCTCGGCTCCACTGTACATTAGCTCCTCAAGCGAAACGTTGCTATACCACAGTTAATGCAGCACCGGTTCTCCATTAGATATAGGGCAAAATCAGTTGTCCAAAGTGCGAGTAGCCAAAGTAAATCGAAATGAGAAGACGTATTGTCCGTGAATGCCGGGTCGGTCGTAAGAGCAGGAACAATAGATATCAAGAACCAAATCCAAAAATCGTCGTAACACACCACAAGAAACCACAAGAAAACATTCATGCGAGCCACAAGAACCTACACACGATTGACTTAAATTGTCATGTCATTAATGACAGACTTGCTTGACTTTGTAATGACAATCGACATAAAATCCGAAACACACGTACCTAGTTATAATATAATTAGATTATTACATACAAAAATATATAAACTCACTGTATTTTTTCATGGGGGTAGGCAGAAATTACAATACAGCACGATTCTTACCTGCGTACTCCTTTTGCGTTGTCTACGTTCATACATCTAGTTACAGGTGCGTAGCATTAATTGAACTGATTATATTGTGTTGTAAAAATAACGAGTCAATAATATAATTATTAGGTTTATCTGTGCGTGTGTTTATTTTAACACAAAGTATCATAAATGTCATGTCAAAATATATTTTTAATTACCTTACAATAATAATACAATAATGTGTCCCGCACTAAATATCTGTGTAAAGACACTTACTTACTAAGTAATTATGTTATGTTCATTATTTTATGTTATATTGACTCAATCATTATACCGAAACATGCGTTATTTTGAAAACATATATTTATTGCTTCTTGTATACCTGCCTTAACAGAAGAAGAAGTGTTTCCATTACTTTGAAGAATAAATTAATATATTAATTTTTAATTAAAAGAGCTGAATAAAATGTGTCTTGTTTACTTTTAGTTCTGTTACCACTAAACAAGCATGTTTTTTATTTTTTTCTTACTCTATTATCTGAAATACGAGTAAATACATGTCATTTCGAATACTGAACATTATACTAATTACCATCCTATTTCAAATAATTGCAACATTAGTGACTTTCCGAATACTCAAAGATGAAGAATCAAAATAAAACAAACAAATTAATACTTAAATACTCTTTTAAATTGATATTTTTTCTCCCATGTTATCCGGATAAATGAAAGCTATGATAAAAATTTAAATATTATAAGGATTCAAAAAGTATTATTAAGTCTTTGTCCGTGCTGGGCCAGACTTTATCCATGTCCACCTCCAATCCAACATTCATTCAGCCATCTATGTTGTCATTTGCTAGTTGTTACGTCACTGACTACCTTGTCTCTGTCGACTAGTGGTTGAAAGCGCGATAGTCTGTCTGTATTAAGTAGGTTTCAACTTTATATCTCACTTTTTCCGACAGTTGAAAAATCATCGACGAAAATTTAGGTTATAAAATTAACTTCTATTGCCAAATGAAAATATTTTAAGAGGCCTCGCACTTGAATGGGCCTCACCCCTTTAAGTGCGAGGCCGTGGGGCCCACTTCGCCCACGCCTAGCTACGCCACTGATGTTTCTTGCTCCATTCGTTACTTTTGGAAAAGACCGTTGTAGCTTGTGAAACTAGTAATTACCTGCTGAAATTTATTTATTGTTTTTTATTCATTTTTGAATCAAATCAGGTCAAATCATTTATTACTTTGAAAATATTGCTAATTAGTACTCAGATGTCTTATTTTAATAGTCCTCCATGTTCTACCGTCACATGACCATGCAAATCACTTTTAATTTACACGACATTATAACTTTAAATAACAATTAGGAATTATAATAGATAGGCAGATAGGCAGTCGCTCCATGTAAAATACTGGTATTCAGCTGCATCCGGTTACGGGTTAGACTGGTAGCCGACCCAAACATGATTGGGAAAAGGCTAGGCAGAATGAATTAGGAATTATAATAATACAAAATTAATGTTAAATCAATTAATTAATGAAAATAAAACAACCGTGTCAAATGGCAACAAGGTGACACTAATAAATAATATTGTTATTATTTATATGCTATTGCATGTCAATCAGTGAGTGATTCATCATTAACAGAGATCGGAATCTGGTGCGTCATTCCAGGGCTGTATCTAAAACATGTATTTAATTTTCAATTAAAGATTTTTCAATTAATTTGGATCCTACTATATTTGATTAATTATGTAGGTGGTCTTACTCTAAAAGCAAATATTTCGTACCAAAAGATATTAGTAGGTAGGTACGTAATATAATGTAAAATATGATGAATAAAGAATTTTATCACAAAATAATATTAATCAATGGTTCATAGATTACTATTAAAAAAAATATTGGAAGTTTAAATTTTTGAATAACTACTTAAATGAATTTAAAAAAATTCAAGTTCGGACCACCGATATACAACCCTGATCATTAAGGAAGGAAGTCGTTTGTTTTGTAAAAAACAGTCATAATTGTAATAACATCAGGTACTTTATAATAAATGCGTGGTAATATCAAAAAATCTTTTGAGTATGAATGCGGTTTTACATTTCACTACGTTTTGAGTCCGTATTGGATTATTTCTGACTGCCGGCAATATTTTGAAAGAGGTTTTACAAATAAAATAATATAAAGACAGAAATGTTCATATTTTTAAAGATTTAAAATAAGGAAGACAGCTATCTGTTGTCTTAAGACCGCACATTGACCTTATGCATCGGTTTTGCATCCTAAAAACAGATTTTGGAAATGTGCTAATAATTAAGCCCCTTCATTTGATACCCATTATGGCATTTTTTTTTAAAATTCTGTTTTGTATTATTTAAGGGCGGAAAAGTATCATCCTCTGTCTGCCTTTTCCCAATGATGTTGGGGTCGGCTTCTAGTCTAACTAGGTGCAGATATCACTTTTTTACATGAAGCGACTGCCTGTCCGACACAGTTAGTGGGTAACACGATACCCCTCGGTATTATTAGTTGTCAGACTTTCGCTCTTCTGACTACTCGTAACCACTGAAAGCTCTTGGAAAGCTTTCCTAGGAAAGCTTTCCTAGGAAAGCTTTCCAAGAGCGCTTTAATGTGCTTTCCGAGGCACGGTTAGTAATGGATGGTCGCCCATCCACGAACCAACATTAACGTTCGATCGACCCGTGAGGCTGTTATTACCTAGCAACGAGGCCATCCGAAGTATATTTAAAAAATATTCTCCTGTAGTCCAGAAAAATGGGCTCTTAATGCTCCGAATTGTTATGATCATCATCAGCATATAGGAGTTCACTGCAGGACGAGCGCACGCCATGCAACTCGATCCTATAAACATTTCTATATCTACACGATTATACGTCATTGGTTATATTGTAATTGAAGGTCATGTCTGGATTAAAGAATGGTTTATTTTTAAGAAATAACCGTCTCCCACAGCAGCCTTGGTATAATACGACCACGGTCAAAGGTTCCATCAGCTTTCTCCAGAACAGCCGAAACACCAGTAGTCCAGTAAGTGATTGATCCAATGAACATAATCAGTTGTCAACCAACTTGTAATGATGTAGGTGGAAATTTATCATAGATTTTTAATGGTGAGTCACATTTATTTATTTATTACAGCTTTTCCGAGGATAATCGATGGAAACTTTGACCTGGTTACCTTGAACAGGAACCCTGCCTGTTTTACCCGACTACGACAAAGCCAAAGGAGGGTTATGATTTTAACAGGCTATGTATATATGTTCATCTGTTCACTCATAACTCCCTAAATACTGACACGTACTTGCTATAAGTAAATAGCATAATCCGTAAATATTACGTGTGACTGCGATAATACGAAAACCGATGTAATTTTTAACTTTCTTTCTATGAATGACCTCCTCCTAGAGTCACCTAGACTGCTTAAACAGGATGCGGCGTTTATATTTCAACATCATACTCGGTCAGCGGAATTCCTATAATAGAGGCTCAAAACTCGTGGCCACTCACCACGAGTTTTCCATCCGCACAAGTGACTTAATGGAACTTCTGTACCCTTTTTATTATGCCAGTGTTTGCTTTGAATAAGGATGAACCCATACTTCATCATCATTCCATCATCCGGTGGAAAATATTCGATGGATATTCGGCACCGGGCTCTAAGAGCTCGCATATGCCCGGGATACACGAGGCTAGTTGTTCAAAGCTAGGATAACAAGCTTGAACCTCTGGCTAGAAATGAAATTGTTTATTCTGTAAATAAGATATCGGAATCACTTTTACACGTCATATAAAAAATAAGCTAGATGAGGTCGGCGTTTCCTATCTGACTACTCTGAGAAGAAAGGCCGAAACAAACTAGGACGTCACAGTCTCTTTAAAGTTCAGACATAATCTTGGTCATATAGGGACCATGTAGATTAGTGTCTGAAATGGTATTTTGAGGAAAGAATTAAAGAAATAAAAAATAAGTCTTTTTATAGAACCTTATTGTTTAAAAATACGTTGTAACCGAATTATTACGATAGTTTCCTCTTTTATTAATGTGTGCCAAACTTTATCATTTATTCTTAAAATACTAGTAAATGTAGCTGCTTGAACACAATTTTTTATTTAGATTTATAATAATAAGAAATGTCAGACGAATAAATAATAATAATATCCCCACCGCCCTATCTCTACGTTGACGTGGTGGGGCTTGCGCGCTCCCAACTCTAGGTCTGTGCCGGTAGAGTTTACTTTGCCGGAACAGGTCTAGGATGAGGAGCCAGACCAAGAGAAATACAGAAACCCGCAGGGAAGCATGTGGCGAGCTGTTGGGCAGTAGCGACCCCACGGACCCTATCTCCCGGGAGAAGTCTTGTTCCTCACCTCTAGCTTGCCTTTATTGGCCGGCTGGAGTGAACACTGACGAGGGACAGAGCTCCCACATCTTTCTTTTCTTTATCGGCCGGCTTGAGTGGAGATTCGCAATAGCAAACGTGCTCGGAGGAAGGAAGTATTCCAGTAAGATGCTGGTGAGGATTTTGACCATACTTCCGGGAATCTCCTGATAGCCGTGGAATACCGCTCCACTCGTCAAGCACCTCAGAACGAGAGGGAATGATCAGCGATCACTGTTCTATTTAGTTCAATGATATTCTTTTATTATTTCTAGAGAACACACATATATAAACCCATGTGTCGTTACTGAATCAAATAGTTGACTGAATTACCTGTTTCTTAGTCATAAGGCATAATTATCAGGTGTTATTCGAGTGTGCTGGAGTGGGAAACTCCCAATAAACAGGTGATAAGTAAAGCTTATAATTATGTGTATCGTCAGTGTACAGACAGATGTAGATGCCTGATCATTGCTTTTTTGAAAACGAATTACATTTTTTTGCTTTGTGTATTGTTCAAATTAAAACTGACAAGATATCACAAAACATTATTTATTAAAATTTATTACAGATTCCTTGTCACGGCTTGTTGCGTAACTTTGTCTGCTTCACGCGCTCAGCAGAAGAAGCTTTTGTATTAAAAAGCGTACATTAATTGTAAGTGTCATGTGCTTATCGTGTTTCGTTATGTAATGCTCAAGTATTTGCGCAGTCTAAGGGCTGAACACAAACGCTTCAGCAAAATAATAATTCGCGTTTTAAGTCGCGGGCGCGGAATATTTCCCCAATGATTAAAGCCGCGGAGTCACTTCACTCCGCACTCCATTATGCGAAACTGTAATCATGAAACTATCCACACAACCTTACCATGCAACCCTGCAACAAGTCGAACGCGCGCGTTAACGTTACACCTACCTACAGCTACCATGGTGTAGGTATCGCAAACCCGGCGTGAGGTGATACTGACTACGAGACCCCCGTAAGTTCGCCTCCATAATTATTTAAGTTAATGATATACTACACCTTCCATGCTATAAATGATTTCTTTTTACACCGCGTGTGAGCGGGACGGTTTTACCTGGTGCTGTGGGTGTGAGAGGGAGGGTGCGAGTAGGGTGGTGCCTCCCGCAGTGGTAATGCGGGCTCTTTGGATTATAATATCGCGTAGTCCGCGGCCCTCGCTGAAAGCAGTGGGCTGCTTTTAATCTTGCTTACTTATGTACTCGCCCACAAGTACCTATGTACTCAAGCTGTTCTCATTTGAACGCAATTTTAGGCATCTCTCGTATTACTTTCATATATTTGGTTCAAGGTTCTAGTGATGGCGATAATAAAATAAGTGAGTTTACATTGACATACTTAAACACGATACCGAAATTTAAAAATAGAATCATATTATAACACTTTTTCTGAAACAAAATAATTTTTTCAATACGATACAGGACAAATCCAAGAAGTTAATATCACCAAGCAGTTTCCATCAATATTTTGTTCCACACACTTGCTCGTAAAGAAGCTGTTATTGACCCGCTTTTAGGTTCATAATGCAGTGTATTAAACACCCGTGTTTTTTATGCGCCACAGATAAATATTTACTAGTCAGAGTAATGACATGGTAGTATCGAATTAGTAAGTACCTACTATCATGGCAATATTAAATGAGCGTTCTCTATTTCACCCGAGCAGAGATGTGCGGTTTTTTAATCTCATCAAAAAGATTTCATGCTTATTTATGTCCACATAAATAAAATATGATAAATTAACATATTTCATCACATTATATATTTTTACTACATACTTAAGAATGTTTTAAATACGCAAGTATTCAAACATTATATTTTGTGTTTATTAATACAGGCGGTCTAGCGCTTTTGCCAGTGCCTTTATTTACACCTGTGGAAAAACAAAACCAGCGTGTCATTTTCTATAAATATTTGTTCACGTTTTCGTTGTGTGGTTAATTATTATCATAAAAATACGAAATCTAAAGTTTAGTCACCAACCGACGTTGAAAACTTGTTAAAAGAAGCTCCGGATAGTCAGTATCTGGCAACAGAGGTCAGTTGTACTTTATGAATCTAAATGTATCATCTCTATAGTAACGTTATTGTAGCCTAGGTTATGATCAATGCACCCGCGTTTCATACGACGTTTTTCAACATGATATATTTAGATCGCTAGCGATGCGCGCCAAAATGTTAATAAAGTCACTGGCAAAACCGCTGAACAGCCTATATGAAAAATATAATAAACACAAAATAATGTATTGAATACGCAAATTAAGGTTAAAAAAAATGTTGTCAAAAATATATAATTTGATGAAATATCATGTTAATTTATCATTTTTTATTTATTTATACAATAGGCATAAGAATGCATGAATTCTTTGATGAGATTAAAAAAAGCGCACATCTCTGCTCGGGTGATATAGTATAGGATAATTCATACTTATTCCATGTATACATAGTCCGGCTTCAATAAATTTGTTCATAGAAATTTTATTAAGATTACATTACTCCATAAAAGTTTCACCAAAGTAAATTTTTATTAAATACAAATTCCATGCTGCCATTATAGTACTTACTAACTCCATACTGTCATGTCATAGGACTGTTATGGTTACTCCGACTAGTAAATAGTTATCTGTGGCATTACAGCACTAGTGCGTTATCATAAAGCAAAAAGCACGCGTGTCTAATACACTGCATTATGAACCTAAAAGCGGTTCAATAAGAGCCTCTTTACGAGCAAGTGTGTTGAAAATTATTTTACTGGCTATCAAAACGATTTTACGATTCACCTGATATTGTATTGTAGTTATCCTGCAACACAAGAAGCGTCGCAGATGCATTGCCGTCCCAGAGACCAGCAAAAGTATCTCATCAGCTTGCTATTACACTAGCACCCTTCAAACTGGACCACAACAACGGTCTAGCTCCTACACAAAGAGCTCTGATTAAACGTGTGTATCTATGAGTATGTATTAATTTAATATAGTCAATTTAAAATTTACTGTTGTACTGTTTTTGATAAGTTTGTTTTATACCTACAATTACTTATTTTCATATTCCTTAAATTATGCAAGGAGTCCATATCGAACTAGGTAAATAATAATATAAGTAATAGGTAAAGGACTAAACTGGACTGGACAATCCTGAAGATCAACTGAGTGTACACAATAAAAGCCTGCGAGGAGTATGTTGTAACTATCTGCTTCTTTTGTTACTGTTTGAGTCATTCGTACCTACCTACCGTACAATAGGCGTTATTCGGTGCTTCCGATTCTCCACGAAGTTATGACATACGCTGTTATAGACTGGAATTAGTTTATAAGTTGAGAGTGTTGTTATTTATTGTTAAGTATCCAAGCGGAGCAAGACAATTAGCATTATAGTTTTCTACATAATTATCATGAACTCTAGTACAATACCACTTATATCGGTCAGTTATATAATTATGATCTTGCCCTTATCCCAATTTATTCGATTTATTCCGGTCTGATCCCCTCATCGGATCCTCGGGATCAATGAAGCACGTCTTCTTTTTCCATACTTCTCGATTGGTCATAATTCTCCCTACACCACTTCCTTTCAAGTCATATCGTTTTCGGATTTCCTCAACTTTTACAGGCATTTGCATTCAAAGGTGTCAAAACTTTCTTCACTACAGTTCGCTTTTAATGAGATTTATTAAAGGTGTAACCAGATATAAAAGTTGGTGGTTTATGTAGTTACAATCCATGTTTTGCCTGTTTAGGGCATGCAAATAAGTTTTACATTAACTACCTTATAATATTCTAGTAAACTTACAAATAATATTCAATTTAAAAATAATTAATCAATCAAATATAATAACAAGTCTTTATTGTGATGCATATTAATTCTAATAGAAAACAAGACAAGAATATGTTTATTTCTAGCAGTAGGTAACTGGCAGAAAGCTTGTTACAGAAAATTACAAACGGTGGCAAGCTCCACCTAGACTCGGTATTTACTCAAAAAGCTTTGCATAGTACTTAAAATTAAATACTAAATGTGGATGGCTTATTTACAAGCTAAGCAAGCTTTTTTTTACCTTATAATTGCAAAGTTGATACGAACCGTATTCTTGTGGCGACTGACGGCGAAGTACTGACAGCTTGTATGTACATTCATTTATCTCTTTAATAAATTACCTTTTTAACCGACTTCAAAAAAAGCAGGAGGTACTCAGATCTTTTTTTTTAATGTATGTTACCCGCTTACTCGAAGACGGCTGGACCGATTTGGAAAATTCATTTTTTTTTAAATGGATTACTTCCCAGGTGGTTCCATTGTCATCGGGTCAGTATCTGATCATGGGCTCCTGGAGAAATCGAGGGAACTCTTCAAATATTATAGAAACCTACAGCGATTTGGATATTTTTTATAGTGACTCGTGCATTTGATCTCGGGAAGCTCCATTTGGTGAAGTGGAACTGATGATGAAGACCACAGATGGCTACCGGGACTACTTAATACTAAGTATAATAACAACCGACAGAATAAAGTGCAAAATAACTTAAATTTCGGAAGTCGGTGTTTTTGGTTTTGTATTTTCGTTATTTGCCACCGACTTCATAAATTAAAGTTATTTTTCACTTTGTTGTGTTTATTTGGAAGTTGGTTGTTTTTTCTAATGATTGTGTTATTGTTGTTTATCTTTAGCGACGAATGTACTTACTACCTTAAGTTTCTTATTATTAAAGAAGCTGATTACAAGATGACGCTAGTTCTAACAATGAGCAAGTCCTATGTATAATCAGCCTATAATGTTCCCACTGCTGGGATGCAACCCTCCTCTCGGTGAGAGGGAGTGGGCCGAAATCAACCACGCGGACCCAGTGCGGGTTGCTAGATGTCACATGTTTTGATTCTAAGATATGCCGGTTTCCTCATGATGTTTCCCTTCACCGTTTTAAGAGCAGTGATGATGAAATAATTGACACAAAGCAAAGCACCTGTCTGGGGTCAAACCTACGACTCGTAAGTCGCGGGCGTTACCACTTGGCTACCACTGCTCAGGTAGAATATTTTGTGAATGTGAGAACGTTGTAGGCGCAACAGACTGTCGATTTGCAGACTATTTTCTATTTTGTTAAGTATCTTGTTGACAGGCCTACACTGTCCTCTCATACCTATTCAAACTGTACATTTTTGAAAGAACTGTAAAACCCATTTATTTTTAAAAGAGTAACCGTGGAGTTTCTTGCCGGCTCTTCTCCATAGGAAACGACCAATTGGAACCGTGCACCTAGCTTCTGACGTTTCATAAGTGCCCATGTAGGTTTATGTGAAATAAATTATTTTGATTTTGATTTTTGAATAGATACAGGGTGTCTCAAACGTAGTGGTCCAAAGGCAAAGCATTAAAAAACTGAGATATTCTGAACAGTTTAGAAAATTTCGCTATTATTATTTTCAAGTTTCAAGCTACACTTTTAGTTCAAATCTGCCTGGAAGCTGCCTTGTCGAAAAATCGAAGTGGAAGTGTAAATTTCTTCAAAATATACACTTCCACTTATATATATTATTCATATTATATCCACGTGCCATGTGCTTGCGAAGACTTTCACGTAAGTGTTTAAATGATTAAAATTTAAAGAACATAATCAGTTTGAGATTCCATTAGGACTCCACACTGTTGGTTAGGTACTCTACATATATGTATATTAATATTAAAAAGAGATAAAAGTTTGTATGTTTGTATGTAGGGGGTAATATCCGAAACTAATGATCCAATTAAAAAAATATATATATCATGCATATTAGCCGAGCTATGACAAGTTTTGTCTAGCGAGTCGGAAACAAATACCTCTTTAAACAGATTTTTTTGCATACGCTGCCTAAACAGTTGTATATACCTAATTGAAAACAAGGTATGGCAACCTGGCCCGCCTTAAATATTTCTAGAAAAAAGTGCGAGACACCATATTTCTATCTTTTATATTTATTTTACGTTAAAAAAAAGTATATTTTAGACTTCCACGCGAACGAAGTCGTGGGCAGAAGCTAGTTATAAATAAAGAGATCCGTGAACATAAACGAGAGCAACCTATTTATACTACATTTGAAACATTGATTTGAAAGATTGTACTAACGTACAATACCTCAATGATTTGAAATAAGATTGGACATTTATAATAAACCTTTTTTTCAGTCCGTTCAACCGATTTTGACTTCTATTGCGTTAGAGGCATGACAAATGGCGGCTGCAGTAAACAGTTGGTACTGTAACCATTTTTGTGCTTTTAATGTCATCCTTATGCCTACGGTATAGTAGTCAAAATCAGTTGAACGGACTGTAAAAAAGGTTTATTTAAATGTCTAATCTTATTTCAAATGGTATATAGTTTATGTTCGTGTGTACACAATCGTCGTGCACTCACACAGAGTCGTTTTATTTGTATGCTGCCTGTAAGCAATGAACACACCGTAAGAGCACATACTCAAAACTACATAATGTAGTCGTGTACATTAGTGCACGCATATCATGACACGCGAGTGACGACCGAGGAGTGAACAGAACACAATGAGCGGTCTACACCCGCGCACTCTCGAGGACGCACTCATTATATAAAGCAGGTGCTGCATTCACACCACATAACAATTATGTATACGAGTTTTGTTTTAATTTCATATGCCTCAAAGTTGTATGTAATTTGACAAGCGGGTAGTACATAGGACGCAAGCGTTCTATGCGAATTTCTTTGTAAAGAAATCTTTTGTTGTGTTATTATTGATGTCATATTCAGTTATGTTATGATTAGAAATGTGAAGTTGACGTTGACTCTTATACCTAAAAGCAGTACCTAGTCCTCAAACGGCTAAGAACAAATAAACTAAATATTTCTTAAAATTACTTAAACGATCGAAAGTATTAGGTTTATAACTTTAACTTTAAGTTTTAATCAGTTATTTAGTCGAACGAATTAAATCGGTACAAGAAAAGTACAGTAGGTACCAGATACAAGTTTCTTATTGTTTGTAACTTTTTGAAACTGACATTATAAAGCGCTGTAGTTGTTTAGTTTCTGTCGGTACTTTGCGGCGGGGAGGAGCCGCGACGTGGTGCGACAGATCCACAGGTACTACTACACGTTATTGTTCACACTACACGCCTGTATGCTGCGGATCCAGTACTCTGATGCCTCCGCCATGTGATACGATGTTATGTTAATGCACAAGCTTGTGACTACATAAGTATTGGGTGGCGGTATATTATATTCTATATGCTATATATTATATTTTCATGTCACCAGGTCTATAAGGTCTATCTTATTTATGTGCAAACGAACATTTTAAACGCATTATCTTCGATTTGATGCATAGCCTTCACCAGTCGTTCACGGATCACGTCAACGTCAAGTATCTATGGACAGATTCCTGCGTGAGTGAGCCTCCACGTAACATAATTAGATGAGTCCCGCGCCCTCTCGTCTCTTCATATAATCTGCCGTAATCTCGTCAAATGTAATCATCTTGGCTTTCATCTAACACCAACGCTACACCACCAACAAACGAAAATGAACCTTATTACAATGTCGTAGAGATAACGGAAACTGATTCAATATTTTTGGTTTGTTTCGAACAGTTAGGGCTGTCAGAGTGAAAATTGCTTCCGATCTTGTTAACTTTTGCGATAGGGATGACTCATAGGGAGCTGGTTGAGTTTTGCTTTATTTTTTATAAAGAATGCAGTACTTATTCTCGAAAGAAGATCTTGTAAACACATTTGTTATGGAATATTAATTTAATTGTTAGAACTGAAATTGAGACACAAACTTTATTTATTAAACTTAACTTGACTCAAAATTAATTACACTTTTTTACCGTTGCAAGAATCTTGACGTCTATCGTTCTCAACGAATCCAAATTCATCTATTTCCAGAGAACCAATTCGATTTCTAATTGAATAAAATATGGCCCCATGTTTATATATTTATGGTCCCCAATATGCGGCTAGGGCGTGTGACGTAACAGGATTAGTGTACGACGACAGTGGCGTGGCAGCCCTAGTCCCACTTACAGTATTAGGGCTCCTTGTTCGTGTAATTCGATAATTCGAGCCCGCCGCCATTTTGTGAGCTCGCCGATTATTATGTCACAGGCCTGATCGGTATATTAGGTTATTTATAAATAACATTGTGACTAACACGATCATAACATAATCCATTTTCCATTTTGAGAGATTATAATGTCTTTAATAAGTTAGTAGGAAGGTACTTATGTAACACTTTCATTACGATTAAAAAGACTAAATTAAAATATTCAAATATATTCAATTTAAGTAAAGATTCGAAAAACCTCGTAAGTTAGATCTTGTAAAGAAGTAGATGTGCGTTAAAGTGGTCTATTCAAGAGTTTAAAAACTACGTACCCAACTATTGTGATGATGGTTTAGCGAGAAACGAGGCTGGAACCAAACAGATTATAATTAAATAGATAATTAATGATAGTGCGTGTAAGCTCGAGTGATTGACAACAAAAAGGTTATAATAAACAAAAATAAACTGATATTATTACCAGTATATCCTTGTTTACTCTGTTCGTATTCTTGTAACTGAAGATAGACCTTCTGGCGAAGAATTACAAATATGCATAAATAATATATTTTTAAATAGATAAATACTATTCACCTCAATCTGTGTATTACCCAAACATAACTACTTATGTTAATATTACAAAGTAAGCACATTCCACATCGATATGTAAAGTAAATAAATTGTCGCGAAGGAGCGTCATGCTATGAATAATTCAAACGTTCGTCTCGTTACAGACTCAGGCCATTGTGCGCCACCCTTTATAATAATATACTATTGTATACTTTTATAATCATTTGAACATTTCGCGATTTCGCTTGTTATCAACTCGGCAAGTTTTGTGTTATTTTTACCATTACAATTGAGATTTCTTCAAGAAAGTAACATACTGAAACTTAATGAATAAAAATTATAAAATATCGTAAAATTGAACGAGAAGTTTTGTGTAATTAAAGAGCTACGAGCGCTACGAGATTTCGTAGCAAATGACTACACGACCCACTTCACATAATAGTCTTCTTCAAAACGTACCCTTCCCTTTTATTAATAACTTCCTCAAGTAATATTACTAGCAAGTTAAGAACGTAAATATTATTACAGATATTATTTCATGTGATAAGCAACTTTGAATGTGCCTTAAAACCAAGTTTTTAGTTATGATATCGTTTGATATAATTACTGTGCGGCGTCAATTATTAAATTATTTTAAAATCCGTCAATATCTTTCCATGCATTGAATAAAAAAGTGATGGTAAAATGTTACAATCGTATCGTATATTTGGTGACTGCTACGAGGTGCTACGTCGTAGCGGAGAGAGCTACGTCACGTACACTAATGCCAATTTGTCGTCGCACAAAATCTATAGGTGGGCGCTAAGGAGTAAATACAAGTGTTAATAATACTTAAAACCTTATTCGAAAGATTTTCTTGTTTATAAAAATGTAACTATGTCTGATGTAGTGACAAAAATTTAAAAGAGTACGCTTAATGGTTTGGCCATGTTGAGAGAATGAATGAACGGCGACTAAAAAAATGTATTTACAAGTCAAATGTGAGTGGAACCGCTGGGAGGGGACTCTCTAGGAGGACATATAGTGACCTTAATGGGGATATTCTTCAGAAAGGTCAGGTGCGTAGTACTCGCAACCGGCTTGCGTGTATGATCAGATTTACGAACGTTAACGAGGCAAATGGAGTTTAATTTTTGGAGTTTAATTAATCGTAGCAGGTGGCGTTCTGTAGTTTGGCCTACCCCTATGGGAAAACGGCGTGAGTTTATGTATGTATGTAATTATGGCTGATAAACTATCATTACTTAAAGACAAAGTTAAGATGTATTACCGCTCTCAAATAAATTGGGCCAAGGACAAGACGATCATAATGCAGGAGAAGAGGGTGACGTTTGGAACTATCTTTTGATTAATGAAAGACATTTCCAGTATTTTTAAGAACGTTCGAATTCTATTCTTAGTCTCAATATGTCAAAAATCCCCAATAAGTAATAAGAAATAATAACATTGATCGTCAGATGAGATTGCGAATAGATTTTGAATGTTTTAATTACAGGGCCTTCAGATAATTTGATATAAACGTTCCAAAACATCGCTTACTAATCAATAGAAAGATAATTTTATCGAGATTGCACGAATAGCAATCAGTTGAAGTACTTAGATATTTTCAAATAAATAGAATGTAATAGTTCGCTAAAGCTTTCGAAGCAAATATGGTGTAGTTTGATCTCAGTAATGTGCCCATATATCGTGCATTGTGCCGCAGACTCATTGATCTGCTTTAGGTAACTATTAGAAAAGGCTTTTACGGTAATTGGTAGTGGAGTTGCGGCCGCCGATACATACAATATGACATAGAGCGGGCAGGGGGAGAGTTGTAGACAGGACAAATGAAAAATGCGCTAGTGTCATTTATATAAGGCCATCGTTCAATGTTTGCGCAGCGTAGCAAAAAATTTGTAAGTTTTGAATTGCAATAAGGTTTTAGAATAGGAAGGTCAGTTTCCGTTTTTTTTTTTAAGAGCGTTCACATTCTAATCTCAGTCTCAATCGTTCAAACATATTTACCACTAAAGGACCATGGGCAACAATATATGGGGCCCGGTCCAATCCAACAACTCCAACAACAGTGATAAAACCTATGCCATATGAACGCTATTGGGGTACGATTTATTTTATTCTATGGCGGTTAAGTCAAAATCGAGCGCGAAGAAGGTGTTTTGGTATATATTTGTTTAGTTAATTGATTCAGGCGTGGCGGAAATTCATAATCCTCCAACAGTCATAATATACATGTCAATATGTTTATAAGGATCCAGAAACGACTTGCTGTCTTTTTCAATTGCAAAGTCGATGGGATTTTTTGTGATAAAAAAAGCTTTCCGGAAAAAGTGTTTTATTTTTTAACAAAAACCATTTGTCTTATACAAAACCAACGAAAAAATAAATAAAAAAATGATATGATACAAAAAACTACTCCCGGTTGTTTTTTTTTTTGAGAATAGTTTTTATTTATTGGTTTTGAGTGGGTCGGTCTATGTGTGCCTATAATATTTGAAGAGTTCCCTCGATTTCTCCAGGATCCCATCCGAGATCAGTTTATCAGTGTTAGGTTACGTTAGTTAGGCAAGGTTAGGTTAGGTTAGCAACCGGAAAGCTTTTTGTTATAAAAAAAAACCCCGTCGATTTTTCAATTGTACAAGACAGTAAGTCTTGTTCCGGATCCATACAAACATATTGACATGAATTTGAATTTGACGGAAATTCATAATCCTCCGAATTTCCGCCACGCCTGAATCAATTAACTAAACAAAAATATACCAAAACACCTTGTTCGCGCTCGATTTTGACTTAACCGCCATAGAATAAAATAAATCGTACCCCAATAGCGTTCATATGGCATTGGTTTTATCACTGTTGGGGGATTGGACCAATATTAGAAAGGGAAAAGGTTAGGTTAGCCTAACCTAACTTGCTGTTTTCTTTTAATCTTTTGTACAATTACCCAATCACAAGATTATGCATCATCATTGATGAGGTCTATGTGACCTTCAAAATCTAAGATCAGTTTATCAGTGTTAGGTTAAGTTACGTTAGGTTAGGTTTGGTTTGGTTAGGCATCACTCCCCCCCGACCCGAGGAAGAGGCCCGCGTTCGCGGGCCGGCACCAATCGGGGGTTGCGGAAGGTTTTTACGTTCCCGCGACCCCCGGCATCGGTGTGAGATGGGACACCGGGGTGGTTGTTAGTCAGTAAGAGTCTGACAGACCCCTCCGCCCGCCCCAGGGCGGGGGAAATTCATGAGGATTTTCCACCTCGGAACAAAAAAAAAAATGGTTTGGTTAGGCAAGGTTAGGTTAGGTTAGCAACAGGAAAGCTTTTTGTTATAAAAAAAAAACACTGTCGATTTTTCAATTGTACAAGACAGTAAGTCTTGTTCAGGATCCTTATAAACATATTGACATGTATATTATGACTGTTGGAGGATTATGAATTTCCGCCATGCCTGAATCAATTAACTAAACAAAAATATACCAAAACACCTTGTTCGCGCTCGATTTTGACTTAACCGCCATAGAATAAAATAAATCGTACCCCAATAGCGTTCATATGGCATTGGTTTTATCACTGTTGGGGGATTGGACCAATATTAGAAAGGGAAAAGGTTAGGTTAGCCTTACCTAACTAGCTGTTTTCTTTTAATCTTTTGTACAATTACCCAATCACAAGATTATGCAAATGCTGTTCATCATTGAGGAGGTCCATGTGACCTTCAAAATCTAAGATCAGTTTATCAGTGTTAGGTTTAGTTACGTTAGGTTAGGTTTGGTTTGGATAGGCAAGGTTAGGTTAGGTTAGCAACAGGAAAACTTTTTGTTATAAAAAAAAAACACCGTCGATTTTTCAATTGAAAAAGACAGTAAGTCTTGTTCTGGATCCTTATAAACATATTGACATGTATATTATGACTGTTGGAGGATTATGAATTTCCGCCACGCCTGAATCAATTAACTAAACAAAAATATACCAAAACACCTTGTTCGCGCTCGATTTTGACTTAACCGCCATAGAATAAAATAAATCGTACCCCAATAGCGTTCATATGGCATAGGTTTTATCACTGTTGGGGGATTGGACCAAAATGACTCAAGGTCCTTTCCTTCATTTTTGAAAAGTTTTAGACATTTTCGCTGCGATGAGAATGCGACTAGATTGTGAAAGTTTTTAATAACGAGAGTTGGCCTGGTACCAGCCAGTTGTGGCAGCCACAATATTGAGCATGGCTTCATTACGGCCTGAGGAAGACACACTGAGTAAAACTTATTTATTTTGTACTCATTTATTAAGTTGCTAGGTTGATATACTACCATGTAACTGATATTGAAAACAATTAAACTGACACTTGCCCATGTTTCTATCGTGGACAGCTGTGAGCAAACATAGCTTGACATTCATGAAGGTAATTATTTTTGTCTTATTTTTCCAACGGTCTTAGGCATAAAACCAAACAAGCAGGGTTGTCGTGTCTACAGTCAGTTTTGGATTCTAACAGCGCAATAGGCTAAGTGCGTGCTCAGTTAGTGTAGGTGGCACTCATAGTAATGACTCGTATCAGCGACCGGCTGCCACACACACACACACACACACGTAGATGATCGTTATTTGTCGATGTTCGCCGATCTATATCTGTCAGAAAAAGTTTACGTGGTACTGATTGTACGAATGGGATAGCTACATTCTATTTATTTGTAAAATGGACAAGACTACAGATAATAAAGCAATCTATCTGATCCGTTCGTATAACTGTAGATGGGTTTAATGTAGTTCATTGGACGCTTTCTGATTTATTTACTGAGTAAACTAGTGAAAAGTTTATGTGTTGCAAACTCTGTCTAATAACCAAAACACATTTCTTTATATGCAGAGCAGATAATATAATTGTTCCTCTTACATGAACTGTCCACTGTCCACTGTGTGTAAAAAACACTTTCATACCATTGACATGCGAAATACTAAATTACAAAAACTATTTCCCCGCTCATAAGTTGCGTATATTTCCAGTATATTTGTGGCTCTCATCGTTTTCTACCGTCATCGGTAACATATCATTATTACGACGTAGTTCCGCAGTTCTCACCAGTAATCAGTACATAGGGTTATGTTCACATAACTAGTGATGCACACATGTGTGTGTGTGTGTGAGGCGGTGATTGCTGTGCTCATTATCGTGATGACGCTTGGTGACGCCAAGCGGGTTAGCTTTCGATAGCGAATACTTGTCGAAAATAAACGAAAGTTGCCCTGAAAACTTTCAGAAAATATTTTGATAAATTTCAATGAAAACGGTTATTATGAATAATTAATCGTTTGTTGTTTTGGTTAAATAGTGATGCCGCAAAAGTCATACCTCAGTCTGATAAAATATGATGGCCGTAGACTGAAGATTTAAATTTTTTGTTACCGTCCAGATATTACTTCTGAATATTCGCTATTCCAGTCAAAAAATGTCACGTCCCTTCACGTGATATTTGCTCGTTGACAAGTTACATAAAGTTTCGCCAGCCGCGATAGCGAGCACATCCCGCTAGGCCCAGGGGAGGAGGCTCCACATTACTTGATAGTGCATTTGATATATTTTTACATTCGGTATATTTTACATTTGGAACAAAACGCTCATTATGGACCCATTCGCTAACGAACGAGCTGCCGCGCCGCGCGCCGCCCACCCGCGCCCGCGCACTACATAGGAAGCTAGAGCGGGAGACTAGACACTATATTTAAATAGGAATTCTTTTTTGAGGGTGGTTAGATGTTGTGGTTTACGAATTCAAAAAAACAGGCAGTCACATTTACTTATTTAAGTAAATGTGATATTAACTTTTTGCCAAAATTTGTTCGGAATGTTATGTGACGAGTGTGACTTTATGAAGGAGTTTTCGAAGTTGTTCGTAACGTTTTGATAGTTTCTCCCTATTTTATTTTGTTTGTTAAGAAGGCAATGCAGGATCTTAAGCTAGAGCAGAGTCTGTAATAAGCGGTTGGTTCTCAACTTGCGTAGAGAATAAAACTCATCAACTCTCAGCGATAAAATATATAAGTTTATAAACTATTTCTGTAATTTTCTTAAGTTGTTTTAAACCGTTTTAATGCAAGTGGATAAACAAAATATCTATAATTATTTTATTGTATCTACATAAGAATTAAGTACAGCCCAGCTCCCGCGCTGTTCGTCACAAAAATGGCCGGGTACATAGCACAGGCTTTGTCTATAACTAACGACGCAGTTCCGGCCCGTAACGATGTCCTCCCGGTAATGACACCCCCTGCACCCCCCTGCACCCCCCCAGTCATCAACCCCGCGACAATGACATTAGCGAGAATAGTTTTTATACACCCACTCTGATGACAACATGGCGGCGAGGGGAACTCGTAACTGTAGGTAATGCTAAGAGATTGCGCCCAGATATTGTTGTGATTACAACACTATTTTAAATTTTTCTCTCAGGGGTTAGTGTTCATGCGGGCATGATGGGCAATGACAACCTGTGTGTAAATAATAACGGCTGTGAAGGGTTTGATGTTTGTATTATAAAACTTGGTGGCAACAAGCAAAATCCACCATTGATTGAGATAAAAATATATTTATTTAACCCATAACTTCATGATGGTGACGACATCAAGTGGATTCGATGAATGTGGAAGAATCGAGCGCCAGCCAGTTGTTATAATATTCCTTCTCTAAGACCTCACTTCCATAAATATGTAACAACTAAATAATAACTAAACAAATCAATACATAAACAAACATGAGCATATCGAACATGGCGCCGTAATGTATGATAACATAATTTATATTCATAAGTGTTGGTTGATTCGATGCGCGCTACATAAGTTAGTACTGAGTTATCGTATTCGTAAACTTATTGAAGTGATTTGTACTGAAGGCACAACAAACCTGCCCCCCCTCCTCCCTGCGCCCCCGCATGTCTCACCCCCTCCCCCCTCACGCCTGGACTGACACCACCGAGTCTTATTTACATTTATATAAAGTGGATGATACATTGGACTCATTGGACTTTTATGTATTTTACTTAAACTTAATAAAATTAATGTTGAAATGAAATAAAATACGCAGCTGAAATAAGAAACGAACTTCTGATAAAAGGGGAGCGAACCCTTTTACGACAAATTGTTTAAAAAGTGAGTGTACTGCTAGTACTACTGATTACATTTCCGATAACTGCGAAGCACAAGTAACCTTTATACTTACATTTCAATTGTGAATATTAATTAGGTTCATTGTCGTATTGGCATTGTTTCAAGCGGAGAACAAAAGACATCAACGCACGCTGCACTGAAACAAACATGAAAATAGTGAGTTATGATGCATCCTTATATTTATAATTATGACCATCAAGAAACTGAGTATTTTAAAATAATATTTACTTTATTCTAAGCGGTATCTACTCGAAAAAAATAAAGGTTAGTGTGCGTTATAACCCATAACGATTATTTTTACTTATGCCAAAATATTTCAATAAACCTGTACCCACCTTTAGCTCTGGAAGTAAGTACATAAAAAGCACATAAATTATACAAGGACATAATAACGGCGTCCAATTTTCAAAGAAACCTCTCATTTCAATAAAAACGGCGGGAGTTGTCGTTTGAGGCGCCTTCGTTAGCCGCGGAGGGTGTCTCGCAGCCTCCAACAAAGTAATATGGAAATAAATGAGAAAACATCAGACGACGCCGACACTGATCCACTCCAATCAGATAACAATACTGCTTTGTGGACCACGAGATGCTGATGTTGTGCTCGAGGACACGATGAGGACGACTCCCGTTTGTTTCTCAATATTATTTTGGTTGTGGTACCTAGTTACGTATGTGATGGTAAAGGAAAAATTACCTGCGGCAGGTGTTTTATTTTCACTGATATTTTCTTTATCATCGAACAAGAAATTCATAATCGAATATGAATAACTTAAATGTGAATCAATGAGAAACAATACAATGCAATTGTAAACGAATTGAATGTTAATAATTACTGTAGTTAAAAGTATAATTTTCTTTAAACTTTCCTTTTTCATGTTGGTAATACCACGCACACATAGATAGCTAGTTAGTTAGAGAAAATAGCAAGATATATAGCATGTACGTATTCCGTGTTCGGAACGGTTGACATGGAATGTGAATTTTGACATTTTCTCATTGTACCCGCATTTTCGTGTCCCACAGTGTACTCAGTAGTGAGTAGGTGCTCGAGTACCTATTGCGTCACAAAGGCATTGTCTGGGCACTGGTGGGTGCTGCTGGGTGACCGGCGGCGCCACTCGAGCGCAAAGGAAGACGCCATCATTACGAGGAGCTTGCTCATTAATCACCTTCTTGTAAATACTTAGAAATATGGTGAGTTTCCGAAGCCGCAGGTGTAATCAGAGTGGGTATTGGGTATGTGTATATTTTACAATTTTATGGCGAATAAATAATTCTTTTCTTCAGACAGTAATTAATATTTTGGTTCATGGCGTTCATCGTTTGAATGTGGAATTATTTACAAAGGATTAATCTCTACGTGAATATGTTTTTTCATAAGTTTTCATAAAATACGATTCTGTAGTTACTTACCTATGTAAGTACAACCGTTTCGAATACTCAGGGTATATTGTAGACATTTTACCTCAGTTCCTATTTATCATGAGGATTTGCTACAATTACACACATTTCCAGAGAGTAAAATAAAATAAAACATCAGCTTTCAACGTGCATGCCAAAATAAATGTGTACACAATAATATTGTGGCACTCGCTGCCCCGCCACGCCCCACTGTCCACAGTGTCCACAAACAAAGGTGTCTTCTTACAAAGCATCCACTGCTGCATTCTTTTCTGTCACCCACAACATTACAATGTAACCGCGCCGTCTGTGACAACTGTCACGTATTGTTGACAGTGTGACATGTGTTTTGATATTGTCAGTAACGTGAGCAGTGGTCGCAGATATGTTTTGTTGTAACCGAAGTAACCTCTATATTGGTGACGGTTTTACAAGATAGGATAAAGATACGCGTCGACATCTCAGTAGATAACGACTGCCTCGTTGGTCTGGGTTCGATTTCCAGGTCGAGCAAAGGGTTATAGGGTTTTTCTATCTGGAATTTTTCAGTATCAGCCCGGAGCATGGATTTGTACCCGGTTAATGGCAATAGGCTCGCCCCCTATTATATGGGACTAAAACATAACTGGCAAAATGTGGGTGTACTATAGGTACACCTCTGCCCAACCCTTCGGCGAAACAAGGCGTGATGTTATGTTATGTTATCTCAGTACATGTTAGTAGAGTATGAAAGATGTCCAATACATTGACAGAGCCCTTTTGTAATATTATCCGAATGATAGATAATTTCTCTAAGATAATTTCAATTTCAGTAAAGGCTTAATATTAATTACAGAACTCTGAGCTGAAAACCTAAGAAATATACAGAAATCTACCAAAGTCGGTTTAGATGAAAGCAGAAAAGCTGCTTTGTAGACATACATATTATGTATAAAACCATGTGAATATTATGTAGGTTTACTTGTTTACTCAATAAACCTGTTAATAGCGTGTTACTAGTCCTACTTACTGTAACCGCGTCGTTTTTCTACTGGAGAAATAAAAGCCAATAATTCGTGGTACAGCTGAAGATGACCCCCCCCCCCCGCCCCTCCCCCCGCCGCTTAGCGCCGCACACAAGTAGCGACACTTTAAAGAATTGACAGTCGCCACCTAATGGCCGCGTCCCATCAGTGCCAGCCGCAGACGAAAATGAAAACTTTCAATTAGAACTCTTTGTGCAGTTGGGTGATGAAAAGTCTTCACTTGAGTTAGTGGTACTATGAGCTAAATTAAACTATGTTTTTCTTATCAGCTAGTTACCTATGCAAAAATGCTTGTAAAGAATAATAACGTAGATATTCATAATAAGCTGAAAATACTACTTCATAATAAACTGCATAGAACATTTAAAATGTATATAATATTAATATACCTTCTGCAATGGTATATATTTAACCTTACTAAAAGCCTTTTAGTTTACCATCACGAACTGTGGTTATACAGGGTGGCCAATTCCATGGTATACAACTTTAAATTAAGATAGTTTTTATTTCAAACGAAATTTAAGATATTATGTTCCCATAACACAGGCTTGGCAATTTTGTATGAAAAATAACATCCGCCAAATCTTTACCTTTTTGCTGGTTTTAAAATGCGCCCGCTTAACGACATTTAAAAAAAACGCATGTTTTATTAGGTATTCCACTACAGAGTCACAAATATTCTGCTTTTAGTGTTAAAATTAACCATGACTCGTCCCTTTAGATAACCTGACAGAAGAAAGTCAGGACCTGAAGAATCTTATGAATTTGGGGGTCTGTCTGAATTAATTTCAACATTTCTTGGAATTTATTGTTTCGGAAACAATCCTCTGAAAGTGTCGAGCTGCATGGTTCTCTCCTCAAAATCAAATCCTCTGTGATCAATACTTATTCGTACTAATTTGTTGAAAAAATTGTGTCGTTTCCAAATCTATTATGGAACTTTAGGAACTTAGTCGAAAAATTTGACGCGAAATAAAAATGATGGCCAAAAAAAGTGTCATGCATTCGAATTGGCCATCCTATATAAAACGCTTCAATACATGCGTTGATAGGTATATATAACAATATGACATTGATGACTATAACTTGAATTGAATCAATTGAGTGCATTATCAAAATATCATTTTATTATCTTTTTGTAACGATTTCGTGATTCCGATTATACTTTATTAAAAAAAATTGAAATGATAAATTGGTTTCCTTTTTTTAGGATTAATACGATTAATATATGTTACATTACAGGGGGCCTATAAACATCTATCTCCTTTAGATAAGAGAGTTCATTTCACCAATTTTGGTTACAAAATAACAACAATCAGTTCTACGAAATCTAACACCTAGTCAAACAGATTAAAATGTTTTGCTATTTGGATGCAATCATACTTCTGATCAGATGAGTAGTTAAAACTTAGAGAAAATCAATCAAACTATCTTCAAATTCTATTTAAGAACTAATTTCTGAAACTGAGTTACATACTACATGAAAAATCATTTTTTTTTAGTTTTACGGGAGTTCTGTTCTGTTTGGTCCCATAGATAGATTTGCCTACGGTAACTAAGTTACAATTATGAGCTTGCTGACGCTCTGTGTATCTAAAACGTGAGATTAGCAGTAATACCTAACATAGTACAACAACAGTTCGAGCTGCTTAAGAATGGCAAACTTCATCACTGTACTAAGGATCAGCCCATCATTGTGGGACCAAGTAAGTGCCGTCATCCTTAAAACATGAACCAGTTGTCATATTCAAAACCAATAACATGGCATATGAAGCGCCGAGGCGGCGGTGTTCAGGCGATTTGTGATTTTCTAAAGAGTGCTCACACGAAGCACCCTCCACGTAACCGTGCACCTCCCCCCCACGTGCTCCCTCACCAACCCCCCCTCGAAGACCCGCTGGAGAGGATAGAGGGCACTTCTTTAATCGCACCTTGTGACGTGCCTTCTTCGAACAACGGCTTTATTGAGCCAGTTACAAACTGTTACAAAGTGAGAAACGATTTAGATTTAAATTCTAGCTTTTGTTTGAGGACTTCAAAGTTATCGGAGAAAAGGTTTGCGTTTAATGAAACTATTAGCTCACGTTTCCTAAACTTTTAAGGAGAGAAAAAGGTAAACGAGTCCCTATGTGGTGATTTTCTTTAACATTCTATCGACTTACCTATAACTTACTGAAAATGTTTGTTTGTTTACTTTTATTGGTTTTATTTAAGAATAGAATAGAATAGAATAGAATACTCTTTATTATGTACACCAAAAAATTACAGACATTTTGGACATTTTACATAGGGTGACACAATGGGCGGTCTTATCGCTAAAAGCGATCTTTAAGCGATATCTTTTGGATTTAACTCGCTAATGGTTATGTATTATTCTTCAGCTTAAGCACAAGTAATTTGCCAAGCAATACAACACTCTAGTTTAGTAACATATTATTGATATTAACCACTCGCGAGCGCAAAAAAACCTAGCTGATTTCCTCCGCCACCTTTACATAATACTGATATAATAAAATACACCAGAGAAGCATGAAGTGCGCACACTGCTACCAAGCCTGTGGATCCTCCAGGCCCCAAGTGATCCCGCATTCTTCACGCGTGGTCGCATCCCGCACAACCCGCAGTTTTGCTAACTGCGGCACGGGGCGTGATCTGCTGATACATAGCTTTGTGGTGAAGATATCAGGAATATCTAGGTACCTTAAGCAATGTATGGGGTAGTAACAGGATTAAACTTTCATTTTTAGGGAAATGATAGTGGGGTGCTGATACATACAGTTATGTAATGGAGGGAAAGTGAACACAGTAATAGGATTGAGTTTGCATTTATTCTCTGCTACGAAGATTCAAGAAGTAAGAAGTAAGTCGTCGTAAACTTGGCCGACTAGGTTTCCCTTAGTTAATTTACTAGAACTTAAACTAGACCTAAACTATCTTTGCCAAGGAGGGCTTCACAACGACATCAAAACTAGCTTCTTATCTATAAATACATTTTGGGTAAATAACGTTCTTCACTAAGTAAACCGGAGCCAGATAATAATCTGCGGCAACAATAGGTCATGTAATGTACCAGAATAACCGAGAAGTTTCGCGCTGCTGCGTAGCTTTTTAATAAGGCGAGATTATTTATTAATATTCTCTTTAGGTCATGAGCTATCGGAATATTAAAGAATATTTGACCTAGGTCATAATGGGGACGCGAGTTGATTCGCTGTTACAATATGTACCTAATACTTCTCCCGTTCATTAAATATCTATCAAATAACATGTATTTCAATCTTTGATATAATCATTACATTACAATTTGATTATATCAAATAAATCCATCAGATGAGGGAAACGCGTCTAATTTAATAATAGCATTGATTGGACACGTTTACGTCACTCTGATAAAATAAATAACTAAGTTTACAAAATTGCGTGTAAGGGGAATGTTGTGATCGGCTCTCCTTCGTGAGGGATCCGAGAGGGGACGTACGAGGCTCGTGAGGGGCCGGTGCGACCTCGTAACATAATCAAAGAGATTATTGGCAATCTACGGCGACATTTGCACCCTTCACTGTTACTTTCGTTGCGAGCACCAACGTAACAAATATTAAAGAACTAGCTGCTGCCCGCGGCTTCGCCCGCGTGAGTGTCGGAAATTACCCCATACATCCCCATGGGTTTGAAGTATAAATATTGAGTTTCGAGTTAATCGGACAGCGCGTTAAAATTCTTCCATACAAACACTGACACCCCCCAATCCCCCTTTAGGGGGTAATTTAGACGAAGGAGGAGGCGGAGCGCGTGAGGGAGAGGCACGCGCCTAGCCGCCGTAGGAGACGCCCTGGGCGTCGGGACTCCTTGGAGGATTCCCGGCCACCGTAGGCGCGGGTTTGCGGGCGGTGAGCAATGGGTTGCTCGCCCCCGATAAGGACCAGGCCCGGGTCGACGGCGCGTCGTGTTCCACGCGCGCCTCAAAGAGATGTCAGCAAAACTGACGGGGTCCGCTAGGACCGTTGCCCGCCGGGGTTGCGGGTAGTCCTAAGGGGAAACCGTGGCCCCCCCTGGCATGGCAAGGGAAGGAACACGGGTGGGTTTTAGTCAGTAAAAGTCTGACACGCCCTCCCACTCCGCCCAGAGCGGGAGAAGTAATTGGATGATTACCCACCCAAAAAAAAAAAAAGAAAAAAAAAAAAAAAAAAAAAGGGGGTAATTTAGAAAAACAAAAAACTACAAACTTTATAATTTATTTAGATAACTATTCGTGCGAAGTTTCGTGTTTATTACCTCAAGGAATAAGATTTTTCATACAAACTTTCATCCCTTATTTTACCCCCTTAGGGGTTGAATTTCGAAAAATCCTGATACACGTTATTCTAAATTTTTGGGTTTAAGTATAAATATTGAGTTTCGAGTTAATCGGACAGCGCGTTAAAATTCTTCCATACAAACTTTGACACCCCCCAACCGTAGGATAGGATACTTTTCCGGGATAAAAAGTACCCAGTGTGGTGCCCAGGATATTAAAGAATAATTATACCAAGTTTCATCGTAATCGAACCGGTAGTTTTTGCGTGATACTTGAACAAACAGACAGACAGACAGACAGACAGACAGACAGACAAAAAAAAATTTCATCACACTTTTGGGTTCGGTGTCGGTCTAGTAACACCCCCTGCCATTTATTTTTTTGATATTTTCAATGTACAGAATTATCACTTCTACAGATTTATTATAAGTATAGATTAACTCTTCTAAGACAGCACTATAATGTAACATTCTGAACTTGTTGGTATCTCCTTAAGAAATATATTAAAGTAAGTCAAACACATGTATAAACGGTCGGTATCTGGGTCTAGATCAACTGTCACAAATCACGAAATTATTTATTGAGTTACTTACAACCGATAAAGACGTGTTGATTATTACAGTGGATTGTGTTTATATAATAAAATAAAGTACCTAAGACTTCCACCAATCGGCGTTAAATTGTAATGGATTGAAATAGCACGTAGATAGAGACACACGTTTCACTTATCATTCATTCAAATGTTATGCAATTTCAATCAATAAAAATGTCATATTTCTCTAAGTTCACATAAACCTACATGGGCACTTATGAAACGTCAGAAGCTAGGTGCACGGTTCCAATTGTTCGTTTCCCATGGAGAAGAGCTGGCAAGAAACTCCACGGTTACTCTTTTAAAAATAAATGGGTTTTACAATGTTTTCAAAAATGTACAGTTTGAATAGGTATGAGAGGACAGTGTAGGCCTGTCAACAAGATACTTAACAAAATAGAAAATAGTCTGCAAATCGACAGTCTGTTGAGCCTACAACGTTTTCACATTCACAAAATAAAATATAAAGGAATCTATAAATAAAGGATGAATAAATTATTAAGAATAAAAACCTATTTAAACCAAATAGTTGTACACTACAACTTTAACCAATCTGAATGAAAACCCCGTCCGAATGAAATTCAATAATTTTAAATTGTTTTTATTCGGGAACCCCGGAGGTGAATCCTGAAGAGAACTGATGCGAGTTTGAGTGCGTGTGTAAAAGTGTGTTTGTTTGTTTGTTACGCTTTCACGCTATAACGGCTGAACGTATTTGGATGTAATTTGGCACATGGATAGACCATGACCTGGGTTAAGATATAGGATACGTTTTGTCCCGATATTCCCATGGGAGCGGGACTTATGTGGGTGAAACCACGGGGTGCAGCAAGTTCAAACGAACAAATATTAAAGTGAAAACATTTGATTGACAAACAACAAAACGTTTTCCGCAAAAGTACGTAACGGTTGATTCCATAACTTATAATTTATGTTAAAGTGGAATGGTTTACTAATCTCGACTCGAGATTTAATTACCTAAAGTACCTGTCAGGGTTAAACATTTCAGAAAGTGTAAACTTAACCAATGGGGAAACGACTTCCCAGTATCAAAGTTAGCCAATATAGCCTTTATTTTCGAAATTACTTAGTAAATTCATTCGTTGACTTTACTAAGTATGTAATTAATGTGGAAGTCCCGCGCCGCCGATCTAGGCACACTTGAAATGTTGCGTACGTACTTGAACATACTCGAATGTATGAGATTTCAATCACGCTACCTGATTGGCAATCTGTCGCCGCGAAGAATTCGATTACTTCACCCATTGCCGCCGGCTTGTGCGTGCACAGCGATTTTTATTTATGGGTTTTGATTTTAGAGATGTTTGAAAAAAACAACGACGACTTTCGTCGTCTTAATACACCTAGAGAGAACATTTCCACGTCATGTGATAGAATACAGTCGAGTTTATATTGATGTACGAGGTGATGTGTTCAACAACCGGACGATAAGCTTCTATTACGTCGAACAGATTAAGGTCTGTTGTAGTCTCATTAAATAACCACAAATCAAACGCATATCTTCATCATAGCGTGTCGATGAAAGTTGAATCGCCCCAGAATTTAGCTTCAAAACACCGCTCTGATAAACGAGATCAGGATCTCATAAACGGAATCGGGAAGATTTTTGTCCAGATCTTGTATTACAGTATCAATTTGAATACATAATTAGATGGCTATATGGACTTGCTAAGTTTTTAAAGCTTTTAAACAAATATTAATAAGTTCGTTGTCAAGAAACTGTCAAGCCTAGAATTAGACACCCTTAGTGTAGGAAAACTAATTGATTTCACACGAGTTATGAACACCTGCCTACGAGTGATGTCAGATAAGCCACAACGAACATTAAATAACCGAAAACATAATTATAATAGTGCACAAAATTGCTTTTTATTTATTTATAATGGACATTATCGCGGCATCTGACGCGTTGTTAGCGAGGAGTCGAGTTGCGGGGGACGCGACACATACATACATACACACGGTTTGTAGTTATGTCTCGTATGACACGTTTTGTGTTCCCAACAATAGAGAAACAAATTATTATATTTAGTTATTTACATAATGGCCGCCACAATAGGCGGGGAGCGTGATAAGTATTTTATTAATAATCGTAGTCACCCTGTCACGTACCGCTTTGTTGTACCTTGAATATAATAAATAATGTGAGTAATAATATTATATTCTCGTGAATAATAAACGGGTGAAGCTTACACATAAGTACGGAACTCATTGTAATGTTTAAATTACTCTTGCCTAATATTTTGATGGGATTGTTAAACAGATTTGAATGTCAGTATTTAATTCATAAAGTATATAAGCTTTGTGATTTTCATTGTTATTCTGCTAATAGATAACCGCTAAAAAACCCATTCACCATTTATCGAAGTGGTCTGCTGGTAAAAATATTTTATATTTCGTTTTGTATTGTAAATTGCTGTAATAATTTAGGAAATTCGCTACAATAGACTGGAGTATAGATTTGGGTACAATCCTGCCTCCCCTTTAGGTGAAAAAATTCATGATGTTATGTAATTTAAATAAAAGTTCAATTAAAGTTAAGCTATACTTTGTTTGTATTACAGTACTAACTTGTAAATGTTAGAACTGAAAGGGTCCGCGTTTCGTAGCACGCGGGCTACGAAAGTGCTACGCTTCTACGAACCTACGCGTTAAACAAAATATGACTTATGGGAACAACAGCTATATTTTATTAACCCGATCGCTTTTTAAATAATACTCATTCATATATTTTTATTTGTTTTGAAAACGAAGAGAAAGATTGTGAGTTTTTGTCTATTTGCACAACGATCAATAGAGACTTTCTCAAATAGCATGAAAACAAACAAAGATACGCCGGATATGTATCCGGCAAAAACTGATCAAAGACTTTGAATGAGAAATTAATCGCTCAATGAATCGATCGTCGATCAGTCAAAACAAAGCATTGATACGGCGGTGTCGGGTTACGTACCGTTGATGTAATGATGTAATGATGTCGCTCGCACGTATTTTTTATTAACTTAACATTTTTTTTCCGTTGTTTTTATATTCCTTCTCCGACAGACACCGGAGTGTTTTGTGCAGACATTATCAGTGTGAACATATTTTAGCTACAGACAATCAAAAAACGTTGGAACTAGGACGAAACAATGAAAAATTGAATCAGACCTACATATTTATTTCATTAACAGCGATTCAGTGTTATAATTTCTGTACCAATTAAATATTGAGTGGTTTCATCATCATATCGTCTCTCGACACCTGTCAATTAGCGAGCTGTCACAACTACAGCCGAATACGCACAATGACCGACACAATGTGTTCCATATTAATACAATTAAATGTCGGTCAGTATCGGGCGCAGCTGCAGGTACCTTTTGTGCGTATTATTGTATTAAGAGCGGCGTATCGTAGGATAATGTAGGATAGTGCCGACTCACGCCGACCGGCGCTGCTGTGTGCATCATTATATTTGTTGTGAAATTGGATACAATGAGCCTTTTTGTGTGCGACATATTCTAAAGTACGGACGTTAATTGTGACAATATGACTTGAGATGTCCATTGTAGTCCAGTGTGTTCACGAAAAAAAAATGGCTCTCCTTTCTTAATGTTGTTCGACAGCAATTGACAAAATCTTGTGAATGAGACGATTTTGATGGCATCAAATAATGTTATTTCGGCAACAACTAAGCATAATTTTGAGTTATATTATAATAGTCGGACAAAAACTGTTGTCGATGAGTTGACATCAAAACATTGCTATAGAAATGAAAAGGTTTATTCAGTTTATCAAAATATCAGATAGCCGATAGCGCTCCAAATGACAGATGATTATATGTTGTTGTGGTTAAGAAGAGCATCAAAAATAGTAGGAAGTTATAGTTGTACGTTCAGTTTTTGTTTATGATAAATCGGTCCTGAAAAAATCATAGGGGTTCCCTACGATTTATCTACTAAACACTATTAAGCGTTTACCGTTTCTTTTTCTTTTCTTGTTTTAGATGCAAGTAGGGTGCAAGGGTGCAAGTAGGTACCTAAGTAATTTTTATATTGTTGGTAACCAGTTGAAGTATTATGATAAGGGATGATTTAGTTTTGATTGTAGCTAATGTCTATTTTGTTTTCATCTATCAAGGGAATACCAAAGCTAGAAGATATTCTTACAAAATTCGAATAAATCACCTATGATTTATTAGAATTTTCTAAGAATATTGTCTTGAACACTGAGCTACGTTAAGTAGGAAATGAAACACCTATACCTACGTGCTTTTGGATGTAATAAAAATGACTTCTGAGCAATTCTGTGATTTGATTAACCGTACGTGTTCCCTCGTCACCGCCGCCATTTGCAATCGCAATCACAATTACTACCACCCTTCCTCGGTGCGGCGTGCTTGCGACCTTTGCGCCACCACTGTATCATTAAAACAGTCTGTATTGCGCGGGAATAAGGTGTATATTACAACGGGTGGTTAGCATTTTCTGTTGTAAAAAGAAACCGCGACCCAAAGCCGGAGGCTGAAGTGAAAACACGAGTGGTGAATTGAGCCGAGCATAATGTTGAGTTTCTTGTGCGCGTCCCGAGTGCTGATTGGTGGAGGGCGGTTGCGTCGCGCGCCGTGATTGGTGGGCGTTGCGCGGGAAAAAACTGGGCTTTGTGCCGAGCGGCGATTTATTCACGACTATTAGTTATGGTTGGGTGAGCGGATGCTCTGAGGAATAGTGATGCACCGCGTTTGTCGATGTAGTTGATGAGTCGATACGAACTTAGTTGCAACATATTATTTAAAAAGATATTTGGAAAAGGATTTACGTTCAGTCTTCTTACTTTTTTAGAAGATTTTGCAAGTGTTCATTTGAAATAATAGAGCAAGAAATTGTAATTCCTAATACTATTACAACAATACAAATTATGTGATCTTTTCCGTTTTCATAGCTGTTTAATTTTTAGTTATTGGTGCCGATTCCCTTGTTCACAAACTAAACTAAATTTAAGTTTAGTGCATCTTTTTCTTTCTATTTCATTAAGAAAAGGACAGAAGACATATTTTAGTTTAGTCCTGTCAAATTAATCAGCGCCTGACGTAAATTGACGTAATTTTAGTTGGCAAGTTTTTAATCACGTCTAAACTTGTATGGAGTAGTGACAGATTTGACAGGACTAAACTAAAATGTATCTTCTGTCCTTTTCTTAATGAAATAGAAAGAACAAGATGCACTGAACTTAAATTTAGTTTAGTTTGTGAACAAGGGAATCGGCACCATTGACTGAAACCTTTTATTGCTTCAGGTCGCATTCAGGTAAAAAAATAAAAATCCATTCTTCGATCATCTAAATCTCAGAAAAAGAAAAGCCATTCTAAGATCATTTACCTGAATCACTAAAAAATATCGAAATAGTAAAGTTTAGTCCTACTGAAAGAACTGAAAAGTAAACGATACTTAAATGTTATTTCAATGTGTTGAGTCAGTACTACTACTACAAGTTTCTCGAGCTGTCATCGACACGCGGCCATCACAGCGTGTTTACTATGCTCGAGGTATAATGGGACCAGTGCCAGTTGCCAGTTACCGTCTCAATCATCCCACCTTTTACTTACGGAGAGAATGAGACCACTATACTTTCTCTACTGGGTGGAGTGAGACAGAGAATACGCATTCAAATACTTTGTGCATTCAATTTTATAAATACTACAGACAGGAAAAAGGGAATTTTTACTTTGTGTTTCTGAATTTAAGGTTGAATTTAGAACTTGCAGTGTTAAGTATATTTTTCGCTCGCAATATTTAGCATGTATGTTTTCTCTAGATATGAATGCAAATAGTAATGGCGCATTTTTATTTTGATGTTTACATAGAGGGTCCGGAGTTGAGGCGCGAGGGGAGGTAAATACGGCGCCATCTTGTTGTACCGTCAGCAAAAGAAGCGGGATTACGTGGCAAGGGTACAAGAGGATGGTGGGTAAGTAAAAGCCACTGGGCCGAAGGGCGCTCCTTGAGGCACTCCATGTCAATCGCGAATTGATTTGGATTGCTTTTGATGTGCGCACCTTTGCGATGTGATGCGGGTACAACTGTATACAGCTAGAGATTACGATCTGTATCAGTTTTACTTGTATTTCGTTATTGGAAAAGGTACACGTAATAAAGTATGTAATCTTTAAAATAAAATATTTTGTTAAATTATGTAGGTATTACTTCGACCAGTGAAGTCTTAGGAGTCAGGCTAGTCATGGGTCAACCACGATTTACTTGCCTATTGCTTTCAGAGATCTAAGAAAAACATAAAACTCTACTCTCAACTTATCTAAAAAAAAAATTGAAACTTTGTCATAGTAATAACACTATTTTGAAGTTGGATACCAATACGCGTATAATATACAAGATATTGATGTCCCCTACTCTAATATTATAATGAAATAGATCATTGTCGCTCTACATGGCAAATGCCACTAGGAACGAGCATAACCAGGCTTGCCTAGCATTTTTTTTTGGAACAACCCCGTTTCGTTGTTCCCCACCACTGCAACTCCTGAAAGCCAAAATCAACAGTGGTGACCACCAGAAAAACACCGAAGCAATGAAGCTCAACACGCCGCGGGGAAACGATTCAACTGTCTGCAACCCGCAACGAAATTTATCAGAAAAGAGCAGTGTTATACTCCATTGCAAGACGTTTTCTTACGACGATTTCTGTCACTGTCGGTCTAAGATGGCTGTTTCTTATGCCTTCACCCTGGTGACATAAGGCAAGCACATCTTCAAGCACACAGAAGTCAGTAGGCAAAACAATAGTTTTCTTTCCCAAATTAGTTTTCAACTTGTTCTTCTCAGCGTATCGATAGTCGTTTTCCAACTTACGCACACATAAGCACCTATTGTTTGGACAGTCACATCCACTGAGTGGTTCCAATAGTAGCGAAGTCAGTTCACCTCACCTGCTGCTAGTTTCAAACTAACTCGGCGACTTCCTAGATTAGGTTACGTTAGATTTGCGTGGGTGGCAGGGTGACTCACAGATCGGTGAACGTGTTTATATATTTATATTTATTGAGAAGGAGTTGCGTTTGTTGAACAGGTTTCAAAGATACCTAAATTGACAAAACGTCAAAATAAAAATATTTTATTTCACGTATTTTATAAAGACTGTTTTGTAGAGAGTAGTTTCATGTATTTGTTTGTTTGTATGTCGGGCGCAATCTCCGGAATTACACAGTCTGATTTGATACATTATTTTTGCATTGAATAGCCCAATTTTTGAGGAAAGTTATCTATGTAACTTTACGCTACGACCCGTAGGAAAAAGAAACGCTAAGCGAAAACGAAGTTATAGGGCGGGCGATGCGATGCGAAGCGACGCGGTGGTCGGGGGCCGAAATTAAAAAAGAAGAAGAAGAACGAACTTATGTAAAGTCTAAAGTTGCATGGTTCCAATTGATTGTTTCCTAGAGAATAGCCACAAGAAACTCCACGGCTATGTTAGTAAAGTATCATAATCATTCTCCTGCTCTTATCCCAATCTATGTTCCATACTTCTGTATTAGTCGTCATCTCGGTAGTCACTCCCTTAATAGTAATCACCTTTCGAACAGTCCATCCATCGTTGTTCGGTCTTCCCCTACTCGTATAGACATCCACACTCATACTTAAAACTTTCCTGACTACATTTCCTTTATTCCTCCGCTTCACATGCCCATACTATGACAACCTATTTCTACACAACTTTTCAGTCATCGGTGTCACTTTCAGACTTCCTCTTATATACTCATTTCTTACATAAAAGATAAAAATGTAATACACAATGTAGTGTGTCGAAACAAGTGCTAGAACAAAACTGAGTTAATATCCTGTCAACAAAAGCCACTAATAAATAGTTGAAATTAGAATTAGAATGTCAAAATATAATGAGAAGATTATGTCTAACAATAAAAAATATCGTAATTTGCAAGCAGATAATAGACATTTACCTACATACGAGTAGTCGTCATATGCGTTATTGGTATGTAAATGTCTTTTTGCAATAATTCCTTCTGCACGTGTGGTTTATCTGGGACCTACCAGGGAAGCCACAAGTGAAGAAGATTTGATGTGGGTTTTGAACTTTCTATTGCTAATTTCTGTAACCGACTTTGGCAACTTGCTATAAAAGCGGATACTGTTTATAAGACATCAGACAGCTAGTTTTAGTAAATCCAAATTTCGGTAGGTAGCCCAATTTCATGTTTACTACGTGTAAATCGCTTCTTATTTTGAAAAGTCCTAAGTTTTTGCGAACATATAACTTATTTTCTAAGATACAAAGAGAAGGCAGAGTCTATAAATCAATTTCTATGAATTTGTTTCTAACCCATATTATAGATCGCGCGGTTTGTAAAAGCTTTTGTAAAATGAAAATTGTAGGTATGTACGTTAGCTGCCGATTCCCACAGCAGAACGCCATAAGACATCGCTTTACATATACGATGTTTATTTATTTAAGCATTACCAACGAGATACATTACAATTATCTTTTACAATAATCAAAACATGTATAATATACATTAACCTGTAATTACAGGTAACACACAGCTTACACACTATCGAGACCACATGCTCTGAATACATAACGATGTTCTCTTTACCAAAATATTATAAAAATGAAATACTTTAATACTGAATGCTTGGAGCACGTATATAATGTCCTGTACATTATGAACGTGCTCCAAGCAAGTACCAGAAAATCAAAAAATGTATGGGACGGCTGATTATTTTTCCTTGATTACGATGTTGGACCCATGGAGAATATTGTTCACCACACCCTCACATTTGAGCACACCTTTCTGAAACACGCTGTACATCGACGATATCATACATATCAGCCGACCGAACGAAATTTAGGTGAAGTGAACTGTCAACAGTGTCAATCCCTAGTAGCAGGAGGAAGACAGCTCACTTCATACCCACTTCACCTTAGTTTTCACGGAGAGATTTGTACAGAATCGTACTGCAGATCTGAGTGTGAATGTATACTAAACATGAACAGAAATACAGCCAGAGTTAGGTGAGGTATTTTCAAAATATAATGCATTTTCCGTTTCAAATTTATATACAAGCCAGCACATAATTGTTAATGGATACACAAGTCGAAAAAAAAACACAGTTATAAATAGCTCTTCACAACTCGACAAGTTTGTTAATAATGACCTAACGTATACCAAACCCTTCCTGAAAGTATGGAGATTAGTGAACGAATTATCGAAACCGATTAATTTTGCGAAAATCGTGTCGTTACGTAGTACAAGTCGTTTCAAAACTTAAGTTCTTTAAACGAATAGAAATAAACAAAATTAGTGTTTTATCAACTACACTGACAAAACAATTTGCTTTTATCAAAGTATAAACTTTATCTTACTTACCTTCAAAAAATATAAAATATTTGCAATTTTCATTAACATTTTTGAGAAATCGTCAAATATAGCACGGTGTGGGCCGATTTTTTTGCATGCAAGTCTATTAATTACGCTTTCATTGTTGCTGAAACTACGGAAACAGCTGAGCGGTCTCTCAGAGATAGGCAGGACCACAACTGAGGCATACCGTACACGCTTTCTAGATACTAGTAAGCCTACGAAAGAAAACTTGCTCTAGGAATACCAAGACGTTGGACACATGAAGGTGTCATTTACTAAGTGTCGGTATATGTATGAGAACAACACTTCTCTGCAGGGGGTATGCCCCAACTTTTATTTAAAGACTTCGGTACAAAAACTGTTCAACTTCATGTTAGAAAATGTTTCATTAAAATCAAAGAGTTCCACTTTACTCTTCATTATCTAAAAGTAGTGAACTCGTTCATCACACAACTTATAACAATAGACAGATAGAGTTTCCGATCACCGCAGAACAAAATTATATGATCATAACTTTTCATTTTACCGTTAACGTTCCATTTTCTGGCTTAAAATCGGTTGTAGTAACAATTAGTGGGGGCATGACAAAGTGCGGGCAGTCAGGGGGGGGGGGGGCAGAGAGGGGGGGGCTCTCATTAGCAACTTGTCCAAACTCGTTATAAGTTGACACCGGCACCGCCGCCGCGCGCCACGATTGACTCGCTCGCCGCTAACTGCTGTAAAAACTAATTCCTCGATACAGGGTTGCTTTGGACAATGGCGAAGATATTTATTAATTGCTTCAATGTTTCGGATCTAAGAGGCATTAAGAACGATCAGGTAAATCAAGTACAAGATTATTTGGTTATTTACTCGTATCAAGCTGACACTCAGCCACGTCCTAAAAAGTAATTGCAGCATCATTCCAAAAACAATTGGACGTGGTCACTAGGCTACTTACTCCTCAACATGTACTGCTCTCGGTTATTTTAGGGACAGCTGTACAGTACATATGGCTTTGTTTGTTCATATCTGGACAGCATTCATCTGTTTACCAATAATAACCTCCTGTCATGACTAGCATTCATTGTGGGCTAGCGGTCTCAAATAAATTGCTTGAATTAAGATATTAGTATAGTCTCTACTAAAGTGACAACTAAACTAATAATTAGCGCGTTGTCTCACAGTGTGTCACTCAAACGCGTATATTTGGGCGCTCCATGTCACGTCGGAGCGCAGATATAAATTGGGGTGATTACGACGTCATTAGAGGCAGCCCTGCGGCGTCGCGGGCGTCGGGCGTAGCGCCGGGCGGTGCGTGACATCGTGACGTTCGACCGCGACGCCCGACGACAAATTATTTTATATCATAATGTATTGCCGATAATTTTCACGCCGAATGGAGATACAGGGTGTGAAAGATTTTCTTATGTACGTCTGATTTTTGGTTGATGGTTCTCAGACACTTAAACTTTTTCTCGGATACTATTAGGCCAATAGATGATTAAATTAATCTAAGACCTAAATCAAGATACTGGACAGGTATGTTTTTGGTAACAGCCGTGTTCGATGGCTATAGAGCCTTCGTTCCTATACCTGATCATTGACACGCCGAAAACAGTGAGGGATTTGCGTAACACACATAAAACGCCAAGCGATCGCGATAATAGAAAGGCTATATCCAGCCTTATTCGTTGCTCAAACATAAGCTGCTGACAAAATCAGTGCTATTTAGTTTTGTTTGAAAGTTCACACTTTATAAGCGAAAAGGCTGGTACCTATTGGAAGCAGGCTTCAAGTTCAAAGCATCCGCATCAAATGAGCCTCATGAAATAATTATGTCGATATACTTACGTGATTGAGAATGCTACATGGCCTTAAGTTCGCCTTGTGTACCTTTAAAAGTATATGTTAATAATATGAATGGTTTCAGTACCACCCTGTGGTTGTGATTGAGGGTATCGGCGTGGCGCGGTCGCTCGTTAGCGACGCGGTAATGAGCATTACGTCGCCGCGTCGCACCGCATCGCACAGCACCGTACCGCGCCGCAACGCACCGGTTTATGCCGCACCGACTCGCGCGCGATCGTGCTTATTGAACTTATTGCGCGATATCTACATATCTAGCCATGATCTTGTTTAAGATAATTGCGATGTTACCTCTTCATTCAATTTTTTGGGTTATTTTTGTTGAACTGATTAAAAATTCTAAGAGATTTTATTTTTGGTGACAAATAAATTCGATGCTCAACCGAAAATGTAAAATGAACGCTGATTTTGTTTTCAGAATTGATATTATTCTGAGGTGGAAACTGTTATGTTATTCCGTAGGGTAGGTAGATAATATACCTAAGTTATTTAGTCTCTATTTCTAGGTTTGTGTTTAACTCGTAGATTGTAGTTACCTATAGACTGTTCAATCCTATCCAATGAAAATGTAAACAAAAAAGTTAATCAGAAAACGTAGGCTGTGGATGTCAATTTGCAGTGCCACTTACAAATTTAATGCAATTTGTAAGTGGTTTGGTACAATTTCATTATAAGTAGGTATATGTTAACCCCGAAATTCTAATTTACATTCACCATAAAGTTGATTTTAATTTGACAGTTGAGGTTCATTTTATGACCCCAATTGTCATCGATTTTTCAATTACAATTTAATAATATTCAAACAATATTTGTTGGTGAAAGTGGTGAAATACATAGTTGAAACCTTCTCAATACAGATAAATGTGTAGGTATTCCCTTTACTGAGTGATTGCGTACGAATTTAATCTAAATACTGTGATCAGATACTTTTGGAACAGACTAGGTATACCTACGACAAGTTCATTTGAATGTATTTATCTGGCAAATGGATTTCTTCAGCATAGAGTGCCATCAATCAGACATTCTTCTTATAGTACTTACAAAAGGCAATTTCGGGGTTATGTGCGTAGTCGTAGGAAAAATGTCGAATTTCTTCATTTCAGTTAAGCAGATATTTAGTGTATGACGTCGTGTAGTTGTGAATGGTAAGATCCAACCGTGAATAAAACTTTTTCCGCTGGAACTATATCATCCTAGCGACACTTTTTTTTTCCTATGGATGTACAAGGAAAAAAACACATTAGTGTTTTACGAGAGGTAAATGTGTTAATAGTAAAATTCTGTCTCGGCCCGCAACTCCAATGCCTGGTTGCGGCCAAGGCTTGTAGTACCTAAGTGCTTTTCTCACATAATGCTCGGAAATTCAAACAAAGTAAATTAATTATAAATTCCAGAATCAATGACGGACAACGATAATTTTTCACGCGCCAATGTGTTCATTTGTTTCTTTACTTTAAATCGCAATTTAAATAAAATCTTTGATCAGTTACCTCCTTGGCTTTCATGTGTTGATGTAAAAAGTTCGTTCCATTTTTAAATAACACGACAGATATGAGTTTTCATAGTAATTTATTTGGCTTCTACACAGGACAGATATGGATTTTCATAGTAACATTGCTGGCCGCATCGTCACTTGTTTTTGATCAGTACAGCAATTTCGATTTATCTCGAAGAAGGTTGTCAAAATAATGCTCGAATTTCCAAGCATGTTTGAGAAAATGATATTTAATCAAACGGTTTAGTGTAGAGTTGTAAGTTTTTACGCACATTGCTTTGAATTTGTGTGTAATGTTTGTGAAAACAGAATTTGAAAAACACAGACCGTTCAAAAGGTACACGTAAACGGTAACACGTAAAAGTAAAATAAGGTTAATAGGTCCAAGTACTTAAAATAGGAACTCACAAGCCTAACTTATAACGTTTATTTGTATATTGTAAGGGTTTACAATGTCCTGCCAAGTTTCATTTATGTGCTGTTAGTAATTAATGAGCAATGGCATAATTTACTACGACTGGACCACTATATTGTATGACATCCTATTGTAGAACTTTTAAAACATATTCTGATATGTAGTGTATTAACGCAACTATTCACATGTAACATTTTTGCTCATTACACTAAATAATTAAGGAGATGTAATAAAAATACCATAACAACAGCTAGGTATACATGGATAAACCGACCAAGTTTGAATGGCTACAAAAAACCGGCCGTGCAGTATATACAGGTAATATTCTAAAACTTCCAGTGTTGTACCATTCTTGGATTGGTACACCTGTACCAATTCTTGAACAAGTAACTAATAAACGAATAACTTGAGAAATTGTAAGTCACTTGTTTTTTTCATTAACGCGGTGTATGAAAACTTTGTAAAAGTCAAATATTTATAAAACAGTAACCGTGGAGTTTCTTGCTGGCTCGCGTTTATAGGAAATGACCAATTGGAGCCGTGCACCTGCTTCTGACGTTTCATAAGTTTAGTGGCTTTAGGTATGTGAAAGGAAATATTTTGAATTTGATTTAATATGTAATTATGTAATGTTTCCATAAATTCAGCTTCTATACGAAGTATCTATCTCTTCGACTTAGGGCTTGTACACAAAACTGCGACGGCACCCTACGATTTTCTTAGGAACGAAGCTTCTGCGTTGCGAATTCGTATCGAATCGCAGTTTTGTGTACAAGCCTTTAAACCATTCTTTCTTTGAAATTCATACAGACAGAGAACATACAATTTTTTTTACAATCAACTAAACTTTTATTTAAAAAATACCATTTTTTTTTCGTTAACGAGGTTTTTTACATAAAATAACAGCACGCCTGTATTCCCTGAAGGGTTAAGCAGACGTCTACCCACATTTCGCTATTAATTTCTAAGTCCCATGTATTAGGGGCGAGCCTACGCTTTATATTCGCCAAAATGCTAAACCGATTTGTTTATATTCACTTGAGAAAATGCTCTCCCGAGATGGTTCTTTTCAACAATGTCACATGACATTGTTGGAATTAATCCTCTTTTTCTACATCTTGTGTCAAACTTACTCAACCCAAATTTAACGTAGGTGACGATTCTGCCCCTTTATATAAAAACGTTGCTTAAAGTTAAGAGACGTTTGAACGTCAATAGTGTGTGGTTATCAGTGGCTAACATTAGTTAGCTAAGTTGAAGCAACGTTTGTTAACATCTATTGTAAATATATCATGTTTCTATTGTAAATATTTAAGATGATGTAACTCGAGAGCTCGGGTACGGATTCAAAAAATAGCAGTAGGTATTTAATAACGCTACTATCCTAGGCTTTAAAACCCAACACTAAATATTATCAGTAAAGAAGAAGAAGAGGCTCAACACTTGGGCTGGCATTTATTTTTTGGTGCCGATCTAATGGAGACATTTGGATATAAAGTATGGAACTGAACTTCGTCGTGACGATGGCATGACAGTATTTTTTTCCCAGTTTATTTATGCGGCCTACCGAAACTTTTCTATGGTATTGTTCGTCGAGACGTTGAGCTCCTTAGGTTCTAAATTGAGCTACACAATTACTGACAAATGCGTGCACTGACTGGACAGGTAGACTAGAATCTGTGTGGTTCCATCCTCATAAGACTATTTAAGACACAAATCTACGTGGTCCTCAAATGATCTGACCAAGATTATTTTCATATTTTTAAATAGACATTGACCTATTATTTTAACAACTGTGAAGGTTTAGACTATGTGGGTCATTATTTTTTTAATTTTTTCTCATTTTTATTAGGGTCTGGCAGTTTGAGTAATTTATGCGGCCTATACAAATATCCGATTTTGGTCGAATCGTTGAGCTTCTTAAATTTTGAGTTGAGCTCCACAATTACTGAACTGACTGGACAGGTCCACTCAATTTGTGGGGTTCATTCCTCAAAAGACCATTTCAGCCACCAATCTACATCGTCTTCACATGATCTGACCAAGATTATGTCTGGACTTTATACGAGACTCTGATCTTTAAGTTTTGGCCTTTCATCTCATAGTATTAATATAGGAAACGCCAACCATCTAGTTTAAAAAAATATGATTGACGTGTAAAAGTGTTTGTACAAACCTACTTACCTACAGAAAATAAATCATGTATCCTCACGATGCTTTCCTTCACAGATATCAGTGATCTCCAATATAAACTTAGATATCTTTTTCAATCCTACTTGGATTGAAATAGACACATTGGTATTTGCCCGGATGTCAAAAGAAACGTTGGCACAATGTCTTCGTGGATACGTCTAAATACCTAACTTAATTACCGTCTGCCGTTCCCGCCGGAACGTTGCTTCCCGTGCGTGCGTGGCAGCTTGTCCTGTGAAGCAGTCTCTACCGTACGCAGACCTAGACAATACAGTCTTAGGTCAGACAGTAAAATTGTGTTTTTAAAACAGCTATGGGGGTACACCACAGAATAACAGTTTAGATAACATAACGCATTGATAACTCCGAAGTGATAGGCAGAGGTGTAGGTGTACCTATAATACACCCACATTTCGCCAGTTATGTTTAAGTCCCAAGAAATCTAATTGTAAAACAAGTCCCATACGTGTACTTAATTGTAAAATATTCTGAAAAATCTGTGGCTATTACTATTTTGTCTAGGTGTAGGTACGCACGGCTTTACGTAGGTAAGTAGAAAGGTAAAACCTACCTGTGATATCGCATTGAGCTGTTATTGTTACAAAGCATAACATTCTACTCCACACTGAACATGGTTTTGAGGCTCAATGGAGTTTATATTTTAATCATTTTGTGTTGTTAAGAGGTATTCTATCTAGATCCCAGTATCATGCGCTTCTTTTTAGTTTTCAATATTCCTAGTACGATCAAAATTTTCAGTGTAGGTATGGGTAATTGAAACGGTACCTATTAGCTTGTATGAAATATTAAACGAAATAGAAATATCTTGTAGTAGTGAATAAATGGATTTTATGACGATGGAAATAAAGTTCAAAGAATTTAAATATTTCTAATGTAATAACTCCTATAACAGAACTACTTAAAAAAAATTATGATAATGTCATGATTTTATTGTCCTTAATACCTTTCAAAAATATTATGACAATCAATGAATAGCTTTGTGATAATTTACACAAACGATTCCAAATGATTTTGAATACGTAATTTCAACATTATGTAACAATCTAATAACCTCCCTCGACGCTTAGCTAAAAATGTGAACCCCCTTCCGCGTGAAGGGCTTCTAATTACAAATTAGAGCGCATTGTATCGTAACGAAGTAACGGTCGCCGGCGGCCGTCGGCGTCGTTCGGCACGCGTCGGGTTCGCTCGGGCGATGTTCGGTGACGCTCGTCGCTCGATGCCCAATCAATGTAATTAGCGTTCGCTCTCGACGGTTTAATGTTCAATTTGGCGCGTTGTCCGAGCCAATGGAGAGCGCGCGGTCGACTCGCGCGGCTCTGATTGGCCGCGCGCTCCGCTGCTCCTAATTATTGGCCGTGGCGAAACAATAGCGCGGTTTGATGTTCGACCGCACTAATATGGCCGCCGGGACGTGAGTATTGTTTTACAATTTATTAGCGCACAGTTGTAATGGCGGTGCGTGATTTATCGGTTGTTTACTAGTGTCATACGTATTGTAATGTGGTGACGGAAAATACTCATGTTGCCGGTTACTGCTCTAAAACTAAAACTTTTCGGCATCTACAGGTAAGTGAAGTAGAACCGCTATTTAACTTTATTAGGTGCCTACATATAAAATGCTTAAAATTGTATCTTTAAAACTAATTGTACTAATTTTAACGGGTATGGCTGCTGTTGTGGCGCGGCGCGGAGCGCCATCTTGTTCGAAATACACTTTCGGTATTCGTTCGAAATTCGAAATTTAATTTGTTTGTTTCTACGTCATTGTTGTATGAAACTTACACTTTGTAGCGCGGAAAGAGCTAAAACGTAAAAGAGAGCAATGTCAAAACTAACAATAGTCGTCTACTTTTTCTTCGTCTAGGTATTACATCATGGTAGAGTAGCAGAAGGTGTTTAAAGATATGAAAACCGCTAACTTGTGTAAAGTAAAGTAAGGATAGTATAATTCGTGTTAAGTACTTGTTTTTCATAAGCTATAAGTACGAGCATAGCATTTATAAGTTACAGCAATTCTCACTTCTTTACGACCATATAAAATGTATTAGTCAGCAAAGGTCTACCGCAGAGCTGCTCACACGATACCTACTTTGAATTCATGTATTTTTTATAAACTAAGCACTAGCTGCTTTTCTTACCTAAGTAGGATTTAAACTCTCTACTTCTCTACAACATCTCATCCAAAACAAATAAGTTCCTTCTAAAGCACCCAGTGGGTGTATCGATGTAGCAACCTTCACCGTGTAATCTATCTAATGCTAGTTTTGTTTACTGGACCTTGTTGGTCTACGTACCTTTTTTAATATTTGCACTTAGGTATAAGACCAAAAATACTGAACGAATTTAAATACGGACCAACTTACCTATAAGAGTGTAATGTTATGTTACAATGTAGTTCGATATATCTGCCTCAGCCGAGGTTACTATTTGGGCGCTAGTAGTTGATAAGGTTAGGTGTTACATATTATTTCATGTCCAATTGTGGTTTCTAGAGCCAGCGTAAATAGACGATTGGTAGGTGATTATAACAATATGGTCTTTCAGGCTTCATAGTAATTTAGTGCGAATGAGTCTCAAGTTTGTGGAGCAGGTATCTTTTTAACATGATAAAAACAGAAGCTATATTATTGCTTCCAACGCAGGCTTCGTCCCAATGATGTGACCGGCTTCACCTCTTCTTTCATTATCTAGGTAATCACCAACAATTAGTTAGCTCAAAGTGCGTTCCTTTTCAGATTATATCTAAATACTTAATATTCCACGCCTGACATCAACAACATCTGTGTTCCTTATATTTATCCCTATTTATTCGGCTGTTACTTTCTTCCATCCTCTCTATTTGCTGCCAAAACCATCGATCGTTTCTTTGGTGTATCAAATGCACAAACTCTTAATACGACATGTTCCCCATTCCTTTGCGCAACATTCCTATACATTGTCAATATAATCAATTGTCACGCAATTTGTCGGTCGCCACTTTCAGACTTCCTTTTGCAAACCATTTACACCATCTATCTAAGGAGATATTAAAAGCTAATTTGAGTATGTGACTGGATGCATTAATGTATGAAACGTTACTTTTTCTTGATACATATACATCTCAGGGTGCATATTATATTTCCTGTAAAATGTAATCTAAAAACGCATGAAAACATGAGCATGATAGAGAACAATCAAGCAACGGAGAACTGTTTTTCATTTATCCCTTGCTTGCATGATTGTGAATAGAAGGAAAATAGATATAAATCGAGTTGGTCATCATTTGAACAAGTACCTACCTCTATAACATACCTTTAGGGTGTACAATCATAAGAAAATAATTTAAAAGAATAGATAGGACAAACAGAAAACTAAACAACTTATGTACAAGAGCTAATTCTGAGTCATAACACAGGTGAAGAACGAAATTTAAGATGGAATACTTAGGTACCTACACAATCAATCTTCCTAGCCTTTTCCTAACTATGTCGGGGTCAGCTTCCAGTCTAACCGGATGCAGCCGAATACCAGTATTTTACATGGAGCGACTGTTGTCTGACCTCCAGAATCCAGTAACTGGGTAATACGATACCCCTTAGTACGACTGGTTGTCAGACTTTCGGGCTTCTGACGACCTTTAACGACTGTCAAAGATCCACGAATTTCAGCCAGGTCCAACAGCTTAACGTGCTTTCCGAGGCACGGAAGAGTCACGATATGTTAAGATGGTCACCCATCCACGGACAATTTCAATTACATAACATTATTAACCTTTGAGTCGGACAAACATAAAGTGTAGTCGTCATTCTCGTATTTCGCGTTTGTTTATGTTTAGTATGTCCGCTTGCCACTCGGCATAGAACTCCTCCAACCTTCTCGATTCCTGTCTCTCTCTGGCCACTCGCCATGTTGTTCCAGCGTCGTGTCTGATGTCATCACCCCACCTTTTCTGTTGTCTACATATCTTTCTATGTCCGTGCTTGGGTACCACCTTTGTCCTTCCCTCTTATCATGTGTCTAGACTAGACCATTATTTTCCACTTTAGTCTTCTGTATTTTAAGGTTATGTCCTGAATCTTGGTCTTATGCCTGATGGTTTTGTTTCTCATTCTGTCAGTTTTCTTGGCTCCAAGCATGCTTCCATGCATTGTACGTTGGCATGTAGCAAGTTTATTTGTTGAGTTTCTTGATAGAGCCCATGTTTGCCTTCCATTGTCTTCCATACATTAATACCGGTAATCGTATGCAGTTGTTAAACAGATTACTTTTTGTTGTAACAAATCCAATATCTACTGAAACCATAAGTAACAAGATGGAATCCCGAAAAAAAACAAACGTTTCAAAAAGTTAAGTTTCCAACAGACATAAGTTTAAGATAACATGATGATTTTGATAACTTTCTCCATTCTGAAACCTAAAAACAAAAATAAATATCTGAATTATATTACCGCCGTGTCGTGACAGCCCTGACGGTTGGGCGGCGGGTGGCGGTAGGGCTGCCACGCCCCGCAACTTAGGTTTTTTAATCAACCGCCCTCTGTCATTAGTATGCCGTATAATGGAGAGCACATAGCCTCGCGTGGCCCGCCGCCGCACTCTAACGCGTTTACACAACACCTATGTACTAATATATCATTATATTATATAGTTGCTGTCACAGCTCAAGGGTGGAGGCTCGGAATAGTTGAGAATTAATAAATTAAAGCCTGTAACTATCGGACTGGAATTTTAATATATCAGCTATCATTTTCATTAGTACCTACTGTCAATGATTGTTATTGAATTCTACGTCCAAAGTAAAGACACGAATGTAAAATGTAACGATACATACCAATTAGTTTTAGAGTTAGTAAGGTTTGCGTAAAATAAGCTTACCATATTGAATTAAAATGTATTGTATTTCAATGTAAAATTAGCTAACCCTACTCCCCCCTACTCCTGTTTGGAGACCAGCTAAATTGCAAAGAAGGTAGGTACTTTTACTTCCCCATAACCCAAGAACTTAAATAGGCACACATTCACAAACCAAAGAAAAGAATGCATATTCTAATAAAGTTTCCCAATAACTCCGAGGAGGCGTGAGGCGTGCAGCGAAAAGCCAACTCGTTCACACAGTTTCAAACATCTGACAAAAACAAAACGTCGCTGTCGACACAAAACGATACGCGTCGCAAAATGCCCATAACTTAGTTCGGTGGGGCTCATAGCTCATAGGTTGCATAGAGGTGCAATGGGTGCGCAATTATGCACCCTCCGGGTGGGGTGGCGCCCCCCTCCCCCTACCCGCTGCCCCCCAGCCGGCGCCCGCGACACTCAATAAAAAGTAGTGTTGCGCGAATTTGTGGTGGCCCTACGACGTGAACGTCACTACAATAGGGCTGCTACCTTGGTAAAAGGACTTTCTGCAGATTTCAGAAGGATCTAGGGAAACGGTTTTTTCGTTGATTTCTGACATAAGTAAGTTCGTAATTTTATACTTTTTGCTGTGCCCTTACAGCGTCCGTAATAGTAGCTTTAACCCACTCTTAAAAGTTATGGAATACAAATAAATATAATGAACATGTTTTTTTAGGTGATTTTTATGTAAAGAAGTTTGACAGCAATAGTATTATTATTTCAGGAATCGATTAGATTTAAACCATTGGCCATTAAGCTTATAGGATTCTAACCTAAATGTAGTTCAAAATAAGTTATTTATGCATCCAAATATATTGTTATCTTCACAGATATTTAGGCATATTGGGAAAAGTAGGTATGCACCCGATGACATGAAGCTTAGGAATTTACATGGTCGGAATCCACAAATTAGTTATGTTGGTTCTGCAGTCTAACTAATCAGATCCAAATATCGTTGGTAATGATCTGGCTAACATCAGTATCTGAAAATGTTAACAAATAGATTAGAAAACATACCCGTGGATGCCAATTGGTAGTGCTACTTACAATTTGAGTGTTTTATTTAAGCCTGAACTTCTCATTTTAAATCATAATCATTTATTTGTCAGAGTATGGTACACTATGGTCTTAAGATTAGTCAATGGTATCATCTCATTCTGCCAAGTTTGGCGTGCAAATATTAATTATATCATCTTATAGATATATTTAATTGAGGTTAATTTTACAAACTTAATTTTCGCCAATGATTTTTCATTACAATTTACAATAATACCTGCAACACAAACACAAGAACAACAATAATTTTAGGAAAAAGACGTGTTGAGATATTAAGTTGAAGCCTTCTTCATAGGAACGTGATACTAATTCCCGTTACTGAGGATTGCGCAAGAATTTAACTTGAACAGGGTTTGTTTATTTACAATTTAATCAGTTACTTACAACCTATCAATGTTTTTAAACTTTCAGCAGGATCTACTTCCCTATCAAAACAATGGTAAATCTGGTTTCCGTATTATCGTTTAACATTTATTGAATCAAATAATTTAGTTACATTTCTCCGAAATATTTGTTTTATTCTAACTAAAACTATGAGCTATTTAAGTTATATAAGGATTCAGTAGGTTCATTGATATTGTACTGAAACATGATAATACTTCTGTAGGCAATAAATGTTCTATTCAAGGAAAGGCGTTTTACAGTTTTTATAATATTTTAACATCTTTACGATACGTACGTCTGATATATTTATAAAAATCAGTTGCAAAAAGTTGTTTTAGTTGTTATATTATTATTGACTTATATTATTATTGTTTTATGTTATTATTGACGTGTAAAAGTGTTTCTACAAACCTATTTACAGAAATAAAATCATTTCATTTCATTTCATTTATTAATATCTAAATTGTACCTACTTGGAAACATGAAATCATCCCATGAAAAACCAACTGGCCATTGTTTCGTACGTAGGTTTTATACATAAAAACGTTTAAAACGCATGTAGGTGAGGTGGTAACATTCAAAATCAAAATCAAAAGTCATTTATTCAAATTAGGGTGAGAATCAGCACTTTTTGAACGTCAAAATTACATAAGACAGTCCCCCAAAACGCCCACCCGTCACCACTTCCTAGTGCTTTAGCTGGGAAGAAGAAGTGGCGCAACAAACTCCCCAGCAGCACAGCTGTCTGTTCAGTTAGAAAAATTGATTCTATACAATAGTTTCGCAAAACATACATTTAATGAACAGCCATAATATGTCAGCTAGCACACGCCAATATACCAACCAAAACATCGAAAACTAATAGGTACTCAAGCAGAAATTAAAAAAAACTAAAGGTAAATCTAGATAAAAGCCTCCAGGCATAAAGGCCTTGCCCGCCCACATATCGCAGTAAATGGAAGTCATAAATGATAAACTAGGACCATCGAAGTAAAATAAATAAAAAGTTAATTACAATATGATCAATTATTGTCGAGGTCGCTAGCTAACTACATATTGCAATACAACTCATGAAAAAACATTATAATGAGTAGATCATGTCAACAATAAATAAATAATAAAAATAAATTGACATACACAGTCAAATAAAATAAACAATTATATGTACTCATATACCTGTCAGTAGGTAAACTAATTCTGGAGAAAGAACATAAACATTGTCTTGAGTTAATCACAGCAACCAACTATTCTTATCATTTAAGTAGTTGTTGATAGAATAGTATGCCTTTGAACAAAGGTTGGATTTTACTTTAGCTTTAAACGCATTAAAAGGCAAATCTAACAAAGAAGAGGGTAGCTTGTTATACAAGGTTATACCAAGCCCAGCAAATGAGTTATGCACCTTATGAAGCCGGTGAAATGGAGCTCTTAATTTGTCTTTATTTCTGGTGTTAACATTATGAATATCACTGTTTTTAGTGTATAAGTGTATATTTTGCCTAATATATATGATGTTCGTGAAGATTCAGTTCACGTTGTTCTAGATGTAGAAGCTGAAGGACGCGGTTGATCTTCTCCATAGCATGCAATAGGTTCTGGATATACTTGTAGATTAACCAGTAATAAACGTGTCGCCGTTAGGTATAGAAGTGGCAAACGGATAATCTGGTAACTTTAATGTGCCAGTTCTTACTGGTACATTTTTTTTTTTTTCAATTATTGTTTTACGAAATATGGTAGGTTCCAGAAAAATCTTTGGATGTATAAATTATTTTACAATATTATAGACAATACTGATATTGTCGTATATCAATCACTCTACAAGGTTAGGTGAGCTTCGGAACTGTTGTCGAGTCATTGTGATGTCACTGCCTTTACGAGGGCCTAGTTGCTCAAGTTCACTCAGTAAGCAACCTGAAAATAAACTGGAATGGCATCTTCAGATTATCTTGGCTAATTTTCTCTACAAAAAAAAATACAAAAAGATAGTAATATTTTCAGTGATTTTCCTTTGCGAAGATGACTAAGGGCGGATTCAACCAAACAGGAATAAGATAGTTAATTGATTCAGGCGTGACTTGGCTCAGCGTCCAGCTCTCGGCGTGGCAACACGTCGTGTTCGGGTCATCCTGAGGATGCCTCGTTGAGAGGTGAAGCACGTGTCGATTTCTTACAGGGTTTTTTATGATTCTTTAAGAATAGTCAGGCGGAATAGGTTACTAAATATATCTGCGTCTATTTTTTTTTTTTAAACAGGAATAAATTTTATTCCTTCCTACCTACCTACCTTCTCTTCCGAATAAATTTTGAATTTTTGACAGTTTCTCCATACGAAAACTGTCAGAAGTAAATCTTATTCCACGGATAAAATTTATTCCTGTTTGGTCGAATCCGCCCTAAATAACAAACGTGAAAACGAACAATACTAACCTACTTTAAATACCATTGTTTCTAACATCGAAATATTAACAAAAATATGGACCAGTCTCAAATAAAGTTTTATTTAATTTAATTTTTAATTTAAATCATGCAACCAATGTTTGTCTTTGAATCGTCCAAAGGTGGACTGGAAGCGAATGCCTAAGGTATTAAGTTCGTCTCTGTTCTAATATGTGCTAAGTAATTAACAAATTAATCATAGGGACAGCTTTCTATCAGTAGAAAGCACAGCTCAACAATAAAGCTCAACTTAGTCTAGGTGACGAGACCAGTTCTTATGCATTCTACGAGTATGCTCAAACTCAAAGTATTTTCAAGTAGTTCGATTGCGCATTTACAGGCACTTTTAATTTTGAAACTAGTTGCTTTTCTAAGCGTAGATTATCATGGTGTAGAAACTACACTATTTATTGTATCACTGTAAGTGTATAATGAAAATAAAAGAGTAGCCTGAGAGTAGTAAGAGGAGTTTCTTGCCGGTTCTTCGCCATAGGCAACGTGCTCGTGTTCAATGGAGAAGAACCGGCTTGAAATAGTGCACTGAGCGTCTAATGTTTTGTAAGTGCTCATGAAGTTTAATGAGGAATAAGTATTTTGAATTCAAAAATAAAATGTTGCGCAAATTACAATAAGTCAGTGTTTACTATAGTAATGACAAGTGAACAGTTGCATTGGGTATATTAATGGCACCTTCTGCATGTGAATTTGCATATATTTGCGGGCCAGAGGATGCTGCTGCACAGGCAATGCATCCAGTACCTACTGAATGCCCTGCACGTCATGGATTTCCGGAAAGTAACGCCTAATTCCATAATTTGTCTCAAAACTATACCTATCCTACCTATCATATGGATAAGTTTCCGGGCATATTGTGTTATTCGTACAAATTCTATTCAATTGAAATCACTTTTTTAAAACTATTTAATAGGCAGGTCGACTTGATTAAAGTTTACCCCTACCTGGGAGTCGGACACATTTATTTAAATACATGCTACTATGATGAACCACTTGCTTCAACTTTCTGACTGAACAACTCTAACAATTCTAAATTGCCTGTAAATGTTAATTGCCTGGTTGACACTTCCCGTGACCCAAGGGCTGGCACCTCGGCCAGAGGCTAAGCATCGCCATACAACGTGGCAATGCCGCCAGTCTCTTGGGTACATTACCAAGTCGACAGCGATGCGGAAGAATTTGGATGCCATATATTAGTTTGTTAATAGTTTTAGTTAGGTTAGTACATTATAGTTTTATTGTATATATTAAAATGAATCTAATTAATCAATAAAACTAAGTAAAATTTACTCATTAAGTTTCTCAATGGCCTAAATGTGATTCAAAGTATTTTTTTGCTTACGATAATAAAAAAGGTGGAAACAAAATAGTCTTGCGCGATGACACATTTCGCCACATTTCGGCATGTTAATATTAATGTCTAAAACCTTGCAAAGGAAAAATATTAATGAATACTTGTGTCTTGTAATGATAAGAACTCTAAACGGACACACAAGTATTTTTGTAATAAACCTGATGCTTAAGTTGAATTATAGGAGTACGTCTCAATAGATCCACACACTTCTCCACACTCTTCCCGCATTTGATCAATCAGGCTTTACGACAAAAGTCTCAACTAGTTTAACCGGAATTTCTGTATTTCCTAGCAATTGGGTTACGAAAGAAAAATGGCAGTCCCTTCATGTAAATGATTATTTTTAATCGACAGTCGTACTCACTATAGGTCATTACATTGATGTTCAATGGAAGTTCACGTTATACCGCCTGCGTGCATATCCTATACTTGTAATTCATAAAGAACGCATTATTGCCACGGTTTACGTATTTTCTACAACATGGCTTGTAATCGACATGGTGTGCTATAGAATAGTTCTGGCTCCCGAAGGCCGGAGGCTTGCAAAAATCAAAATATTTTATTTCACATAAACCTACGTGGGCTTATGAACAGAGATAAACCTACATACACTTGTTTATGAAACGTCAAAAGGCTAGGTGATCGGTTCCAATTTTATTGTTCGTTTCCTATGGAGGAGAGCCGGCGAGACTACTCCTCAGAAATAATTGGCTTTTTACAACATTTCCAAATAATTTTAATATTATAGATATGGGAGGACAGTGAAGGCCTTTCAACAAGTAACACCCGTCTGTGTTGCAGTCTGATGGTGGACGTTGTTCATGATGATGGATGTTCAGCAATTGGATTTGCTCCGTGTCTCCATGTCTCGATAGAAGAAAGGCCAACGGACCCGATTGTTATAGGTAGTTAGTTAGTTTATAGTTTTCTGACTGCTCAGAACCCCATCGTAGACTGTTTGTTTGTATCTTCCTGTCACTTTATTCCAAAACAGTTTACAGTACATCCGTGGATGAAACACTTCACGAATCTTATAGATCGTACATAAACTCACGCCTTCTTCCCATGGAGGTAGGCAGAAACTACAGAACGCCACCTGCTAAGTACCTACGATCCTTACATACTCCTTTTGCTTCGTTGCCTTTCGCTAGATCACTTTTCAAAAGGTTTAAAACTGTTTGGCATTGTTACACAACCTTATCAACAAACTGGTAGGTTCTTCGTTACACAACTTTAACAGCGATGGAATTGTATCTTAAGACACGTTAGTGATAGAAAAATCTACCCGCGTTGGTTAGGGCCGTTAGAGTTAGGTACCTACCTAGTAGTGTGTGAGTAGCTCTTTACTCAGTACGATCTGTACCTACGAGGGATGGACGAGGGGTATGTACTGTTTATGCCAACATTTGTGGTCTACAGGAGACAGCCATCGTATCAGCAAAGTAATAGACACCGTCATCGTCAACAATATTTGCCAACAAAGCCATAGAACACACAAAACGTCTTCAACTTAGAAATACTGCGAAAGGAACAAGAAGTCGTGTGAACCGTCACGGCCGTGATCCGCTTGTCACAACACAAAGGCGGGGCCTGACGGCATTGTGCGCGTAAACCGAGCCGCTCCGCCGCCGCCCGCGCTGCCCGCACCGCCCGCGCCCGCGCATTCGGACACCGCGCGTGAGAACACACCTTAATGCTCTGTGTGACTATTGTGTTCCACAGGGAAAAAAACTGCTGAAAGATATTGTGGTCTTGAGTTTAATTAATTTTGGCTGTGAATTGGTTGCTTTCAATAAATATTTAAAGGATTATTGCCATGGGTTTATATTTTATAGCTAGTTTATTATAGATAGCTCCATTAAGTATTCAGTCTTCTTTATTACAATTAAGTATTGTACCTATATAATTTGCCATCAAGTTATATCTTGCTAATCTTTCTTATGAACTGAACGTTTTAAAAAATGTCATTGACGTGTAAAAGTGTTTGTACAAACATACTTACTTAAAATAAACCATTTATCATTTAAAGCATAGGTTCTTAAGTGGATTACTATAGTCACCTGAATATATTTTCTACTAGCTTTTGCTCGCGACTTCGGCTGCGATCCAGTATGAAAAGTAGCCTATGTGTACCAGGTCATGGTCTACCCATGTGCCAAGTTTCATCCAAATCCGTTCAGCTATTTTAGCGTTAAAGCGTAACAGACAAACAAACAAACTCACTTTCGCATTTATCATATTAGTTAGGATTTTTTGTTTTCAGAACGTTATCTCTGCATATAAGTACTTTATATATACAGTGTGATTCTTCATAATGTATATGTAATATCGTATATAATATCGAAATGGAGGAATCTATGCTTAATTTTATCGACAGAAAAAAAAAAAAAAATCTAAATACATTTTTTTTTCCATTTTTTTTTTATTTAAAAAAATTCGTCTTATTGATTTTTTTTACGATTATTGTAAAAATTGATTAAAAAACAGATTTTTGGACGAAATACCTGTTTATTTTCAATTGAGGATTTTTTGGGTTTAATTGGGAGGGTTTTTTCCCACAATTTTCATTTTATAAGAACACTTAATTATTACCAACCAATCATTATGGAGTTTGTTTCATCGCGATAAATCATTTAAAAGTTACACCGTTTTTTTACATTGGGGTAAAAAATACAAAACAAATAAAAAAATAAAAATAGATATTTTTTCCGTTTGTCAAATTAAGCATAGAATCCGTCATTTCGATATGTGCACATTATGAAGAATCACACTGTATAATTTTGTAAGACGTCATGACATGCTCTACGCCCAATAATAAGATTTAAAGAGGCATCAAGTACCTACTTACATTCCTAATTCAAAATGTTTCTTCTCATCATATCAGTGTGAACACAGGCTGCAGAATTATGTTAATTTCGAATATCACAATGGGTAACGCCGCTTGGAAAACAGCCTGGGCATGCTGCCTCATAGACATAACACTGGTGACCCGGTGCAACATAGGGTCGTGCAGCCTTTCATTTGAGGAGCAGCATTGGTCTTTTCTAAAATAAAATGTCTGATGATTGTTTTAGAATTAGGTAAGTATGACGTACGAAATTCAGATTATGAAATCCTTACTAATACGAGAATTATAAATGAGAAAATGAGTTTGTGTGTTTGTTTTATTTATTTTCCGACCATTATGAAATTTTGCATACACCTTGTCAGGGGTACAGAAAAGGACGTATTTTACCTTTCATCCAGATAAAAGATATAATAATATTTTAAAACTAGATGAGAGGTTGGCGTTCCCTAACCGATGAACCGAAACTGACCTGACTGAGAGATAATAAATGTTGACAGCTGTAACAGTGAGCTTTTTATTATTGAGTGCTTCCGTTATACAGTATAGTGAGCCGACGGATTCGTGATTATTTACGTTAACGATTACATCAGAGCCTTAGGCTGTCTGCGACCAATTACAGACATTATTCAGGATAGAACAGACTGCTGGCTCTTTAACTGTTAACTTTATTTGTCAGGTTAAAAGTGTATGTGCGATACCTAATCATATTTAAAACTATTTTATGACGTCAAGAATTTTATGATTTTTTACTTAATTCCCGACTGTTGGGGCGTATATCCCAACAGTGTACGAATCATTTTACGATCTTAAGGTACAAGGAGTTGGTCAGAAATGTGTGATTTATTTACTTACATGTAGGTAAGTCATTTCAGATTCTATTTAGATTCATTGTTTGCCCAAAAATATTGCAGTAACTGTGGTGTAGGCACGAGAGCCTTGGAAACGTGACTTAGAAATGTTTCCAAACCCTAGTGACTGGAACAGCAATGATGTTGAAAAAAATCGTTGACTATATTATTGTTACAGAAAAAAACCACACAATGAAAAAGTGTTTCCACGCCCTACGATCTGGATTTTATAAATATATTAGTAAAAAATTGAAACGTACGTAAAATTAAAAAGTTTCGATTTGCGTATTATTTCAAAATCATTTTATTTTACAACTGAAAATCTCTGTATCTGTAAATATTATAATTAAAGACCAGGCTTAGGTGTCTATGTTTCTCTCTGACCTTCTTAACTAGGCTAAAGAACAGTTTTCCTATTTTTATATTAGTTATTAATAAATTAACCCAAAGACAAAACCAGGGAAAATAATATGGTCCTGGGTGTGTGTCCTGGGTGTGTGCTGCGGCTTTCCACAATGTACTTACCTAACGCGCATATTTACTTTAATCTTCAAGCTATCAACTAATCAAACTTATTTGGTGTTATAGGTATATTTCTTCATTTTTTTTTTAGATTCCTTTTAAGTAATGAAGCAATGATTATTAATTAATAAACATTTGGTATTCATTAGAAAATCGACAAAAAAATTGTTACATATGCCGTTGATTATATTATTTTACTCTTAGAAAACAATTGAATACCTAGGTTAATTAACTTAAAAAAGATTTTTAAAGGAAAATATCTTTATAATTTAAATATTTTGTCCGAACCATGTAGGAAACGTCGTCAAAAGTACACTTAATATATAATATTAAATAAAAAAGTAGGTTCACCTTACTACATAACAATATATAGATAAGAAATGAAGGTAAATAAGTATACAGGGTTACTTGTAATTCGACGTATATCCGTTAGGAGCTGATAGGGGGGCCAGAATGCAACAAATTGAACACCCCCTATGTATGGCCGAAATTCAATAGTTCTCGAGATATTTGAATTTTACGGGTTTTTCGATATTTACCCAAAATTTGACCTTTAATTCCAAATAAAAAAAGAACTACATATTGAATGCGTACCATTCAAGAATGATATCGTAGCTGGCACTTCAATCAAGCTATGAACCTAATTAAAAGTACTTAATTCAACGAAATAATTAAAATTATGAGCGATTTAAGAATAATATCTTACCAATATTTTCATTTTACGCTTCAAAAATGTTGTCTCGTCAAAAAAATTACTATGACGTTAATCGTACAAATAACTAAAACAACTTGCCTATTCTGTAAGCTTTCCAAAAAGGTATAAAAGTTAAATTTAAGATACGTAATTCGTGGCATGGCATGTGTTTGAATCAGCGTGGGGACAGAAATCATCTGGGTTTTCAGTTTACGATCATCCCTAAAACTACCGATTTTACTGGCGAATTTCTTCTTGATGGGTCGGGGTGTGCGGGCTGTTTTATAAACGTTGAAGAACTTATATCGGTCACATGGGAACGCAATGGGAAACGTGAGTATTCATCGATCACAGTTATTATGTACTTATTTCTTGTATCGGAAGGTACATAATTACTGTGATCGATGAATACTCAAATGTCTGGACCTTTAAAATCAATACTTTATCTTTATCCATAGGTGAAGTAGCTTATATCAAGATTGGATCTGGCAAGGCAGATCTGTAGAATTTTAGTTGTATTTCAGAACAATGTTCTCCAGCCGGAGAACATCAAATAGTCGAAGCAGAACGCCAGGCCACTGAAAATTCAACTACTCAGCGAAGAACGACGAGAGATCGTAGGCTTCCAAGCAGCTACTGGGATTACGTTCTGAACTGAATAGCTGTTCTTCTTCTATCTATATTCTTCTATCTAATTCTACAGATCTGACTTGCCAGATCCAATCTTGATAAAAGCTACTTCACCTATGGAGAGATAAAGTATTGATTTTAAAGGTCCAGACATTTGAGTATTCATCGATCACAGTTATTAAGTACCTTCCAATACAAGAAATAAGTACATAATAACTGTGATCGATGAATACTCACGTTTCCCATTGCGTTCCCATGTGGCCGATATAAATTCTTCAACGGTTATAAAACAGCCCGCACACCCCGACCCATCACGAAGAAATTCGCCAGTAAAATCGGTAGTTTTAGGGATGATCCTAAACTGAAAACACAGATGATTTCTGTCCCCGCGCTGATTCAAACACATGCCATGCCACGAATTACGTATCTTAAATTAACTTTTATACCTTTTTGGAAAGCTTACAGAATAGGCAAGTTGTTTTAGTTATTTGTACGATTAACGTCATAGTAATTTTTTTGACGAGACAACGTTTTTGAAGCGTAAAATGAAAATATTGGTAAGATATTATTCTTAAATAGCTCATAATTTTAATTATTTCGTTGAATTAAGTACTTTTAATTAGGTTCATAGCTTGATTGAAGTGCCAGCTACGATATCATTCTTTAATGGTACGCATTCAATATGTAGCTTTTTTTTTATTTGGAATTTAATGTCATATTTTGGGTAAAAATCGAAAAACCCGTAAAATTCAAATATCTCGAAAACTATTGAATTTCGGCCATACATATGGGGTGTTTAATTTGTTGCATTCTGGCCTCCCTATCAGCTCCTGACGGATATACGTCGAATTACAAGTAACCCTGTATATATTATGATGATCTTAAACTGGGGAAGGAAAGGGACAAGCATCTCATAATATTGAAATTGAAATTGTTTATTGAAATAAATTGATTTACCTACATATAAGTTTACAAAATAGGGCCTTAAGCTAGAGGTTAAGGTATATATAATAATTGGATTCTACGTGAACTAGGAATAAACCTGTATCTCAGGTATCTCACTCAAGTGCTTATACATAAGTGTTATCTAAGATTCAAACAAATAGTTAATTATTTATCCACTACTTATAAATTATGTTTCTTAAAAATAAAAATAAATAGTTTGCTACTTTTTTGCACCATCGTAAGACATTTTCTATTATAATTTTTGCAATTTAACATTTTTAACAAGGAATAAATATGATTGTTTATTCAGTGATATCCTCATGCATGAATTAATTACTTATGATCTCACATTCTTTTACGCTTGCAGCGCCATCTGCCGTCATGAACTATAAAAAATGTTATTGAAAGAGATTTTATTCGCTGCACATGAGCGGTTAATAAGACATATCTGAATGACCACAATACTAAATGAATAACAATTAAAAGTAAAAAAACCTGCAGAAAATATACACCGATATCTGAAATTCCTGAAAAGCTGTGACCTTACTATCTTCTAATTGTTCTTTGATTTAGTTATTTACCTACTTAATAAAATTCTTTGTCAGAAACATTAATTATATTGATTTTGGTATGCCTTTGATTAAAAAGATCTGTATAAACAAGTGTAATGTAAAGGCAGGCAGGTAAGTGAGTATAATGCGTCATTATGTAGAGTTGTATGCAGGCAGGTAGAGTTTCAGCGAGAAAACGACCAATGATTGATAATGCAGTATTATGAGCAGACGCAGCCTTTCACGCGCCGCCATCGAGCGGAGGCACCCCCCCGCGCTCCCCCCGAACCTATTCATTTCTTACAATTAATCAAAATTAAATCAACCACCACAATACAACACACTTTAGTATTTAAGAGTTAGCGGTAAAGTTCCATTTCAGGTAGCAAGCCATTGAGTAGGCGTGTCCCCGCGAAGAAATCTGGCCAATACAGTGCGGTAACAAAATATCCGTATTGGCTATTAGTAGGCTCCGCCCGCGCGGGCTGGGGGTTGTAGCGCTAGGACGGACAAGGCGTAAGTACGTGCAGAGTGTGGGCGCTTACAACGTTGCGGCACCGAGCGCGGCAGGCGCCGCACAAGAGCGTAAGGTCGCACGAGGTGTGCTCCGGCTGGTGCATAGGACCTGTCGGCAGTGAGCCGCTGTCGGGGCTTCTCGGGGGGTTTTCTCGTTTTGTCCAGCGGCCGGGCGGCGCCGCGCTCAGAAGCGCTGCAGACGCCGCGGCGAGCGCTCGTGTCGCGACTTACATCAACAAAAACGATATTTTTCGCGAATTTTCCACCGCCTTGGAAAACTCATAATATATTTTTCTCGAATTTTCAATATTCAGCCTAATACTTAGGCCTAATTTTTATGTAGTCAAATAGTTATTAGAGTTAGGAAGTGTATAAAAAACTTTAAGAAAGTGTGTTTCCGAATAAAAACATTAGCATTTAGAATAATTGAAAACACGACCTAAGTAAATTGTGATAAATCAAATATAATTGATAAGATAAAATGTACAATAAAATAATTACAGTAATGTAAAAGTTAAGCTGAGGGTATACAAGCGAGAGAGCGCTTAACGCAAGATGCAAGCGATGAGCGCGAACGCGAGCGCGCCGCGTGCGCCGCAGAGGTCGCCCTTCGCCATCCAGGAGCTGCTGGGCCTGTCGGACAACAGAGAGAGTCGGGAGCGGTACTTTGAGAACAGAGATGGAGACAGAGTGTTGAACTTGTCTGAGAGCAGAGAGCCACGGTCAGCGTACACGCCTCAGTTTCCCCTGCCGGCGTCGATGGCGAGCCGGGTGGCGTACGCCGCGGCGTTCAACGCGCAAGCGGCTGTGGCTGCTGCCTTCCTGCCTGGACCACCACTATTACACCCTCCACCAGGTCAGTCTACAACTCATAGCTACAACAGACCTCATTTTGTGTTGTTGATCTTGACATAATGTTATAACGATCCTAGATGTGATCACCTGAGCTGCAACTTTGAAGTAGTTAAAAAACTTCAACACGCTCGCTTGCTGCCGGAAAAAATAACTAAGGATAGTAAAATGGTTATGATCTTAGTAGGCAGTTGGTTTAAAACTACTTAAATTTACTTGAGATACCTTTAAGGATAGTTAGACAACACTTACTTAATTGAAACTATCTACTTCATTAACAGTGCGTCTTTTAAATAACAAATACTTCTAGCTGCACTCATTGACCATTGCTAAAAATTAAGCTCAGAGAAAAAGATCCCGGAAGTTTTGATGTAGTTTTGGTCAGCAGTATACAGTTTTAATGGATCATCATGCGTTCACCTGATAAAGTACAAAGGTGTTAAATATGAAGCCTTGAAACAAGCCGTCGGAGCACACAACTGGCTCGCTCCGCCGGTGTATCCCCAGCACTACGGCTGCAGTGCTCACGCGCATGTAATGTGGATGTATTGTGTCTCAGCGTTTAATTAGGGTTTTTGTCTTATTTGTTAATTAGCGTTCAATGCCGCCTGCTTTGTCGTGCCGCCGGCTCCGGTTACGCCTCGTGAATGTACGCAGACCAGCTAATTGTTTGTAATATTAAACTGCTCGTTCGAATACTATGTGCGAGTTATTCGCGGTGATTTAGATAGTCTCTGAGTACAGCAGGCTGGACTGTTCTTACGTTTAATTGAAATAGCCGTTAACTGTTAGGTAGGTAACTGTTAAATAATTAAAAGATAAGTTGTTGGAAAAGCAAACTGGTGATAAAATCCGTTTGAGTATATTTCAAAGTTCTTGTCTGAGATTACAGTTGTGATGTGTGTGTAACATCAAGTTAAAACTAGTTTTCCACTAATAGAAAATGTAGATTTCTAAAAACATTAAAAGTGATTGCGTTGTCAATTTCCGAAGACTTTTGAATGAATTGATTGGTGAAATACCTAGTTGTTATGAGCAAATTCATTTTCTTTGTAGATTTAAATAGCAGTTTACACAAAAAAAAACATTTTAACGATTTATTGAAACATTCATAGTGTGTTAAAATCAAAACCGTGCCGCTTGCCGTCGGCGCGTCGAGTCGGGATTATACCTCCGATGTGTGGTGTTATATGTCTGGGCTTATCATTAAACTTGCAAGAAATTTAATTACTTATAATGATTTTACTGAATTTTATAAGTATGTATTCAAATAAATAAAAATAATTATTAATGTTTCTTATGAGAACTTCAATCCAATTCAGAGAAAAAAAATGTGTTGAGGCACATTGGCCGAAACTAATTGAAATAATATTCCTATTAGACACGAACCCAGCCGTGAATGAGGAGAGGCCTATTTCCAGCGGTGGAGAGCTATTTCTTTAGTTAACTTGATAGTTCTGAGTTTCACCGGAAATGTTACGTTTTAGAATGTAATGTATCATAACTTAGATAACCTCTATTCAGGTGTACTGTTATACTCCACCTATAATGAGATGAATGATGATAAATTATGTCTAAGTACTTAATTGCTAGTTATCTCAAAATTCTAATTGAATTTATTATGACTGCGTACAGGAAATTGGCTGTCAATTAAACTTTTTTTTTTACATTAACTACTAGTTAATGTTGGAGCAAAAAAGATTAGTTTTTGTATCTTTGTGAATAACACCTATCATTTACTTTTTGTAATAAGCTTCTTAACAATCAAATTAAAGTAAATTGGGCAGCTTTTATAGAAAAACCTTGATAATAGAGGAAGGAAGTTAAATTTTAACAAAAACTACGACGTTACAACGTCACTTTATTATTGTTTCGCGGCATATGTTTGCCATGCTCAATGACAGAATGTAATACAGTGCCTTAATAGACTTTATACATAGGAAGACAAAAAATTACGGGAAAATTAAAAAAAACACTAAAAAAAAAAAAAATTTGGCCGTATGAAGTTGAAAACAAACAAAATATCGCTAAGTTAAGTTTATTTTTATTTCATTAATATTATTAGAAGCCCAATGAGCAGTCGGCAGTTTTAATCAACAGTCGCAAAGGGAATATTTCACTTGCAGTCGTGCACGGAAGACAGGACTAGGTGATCGCATAACTCCTACATTAATTTTAGCAAATATTTACCCCAACAAGCAGCCAGGCCACTTACTTAGTTCCTTTACCCACAGTTAGGTATGAGAGGACGGACACAGCAGCTACAACGCGTAGAAATATAATTAGTTTTCTTAGGTAACCTATCAATATTGCAATCAGCGCTAATTTAAATGAGTTTTTCTGTCACTTATAATGTATGCACAAGTTCATAGCCTTCCTGTCTTACTAAAGAACTCTAAGCTGTATCCCTCTTATTAATAAACGCAGAGTACAGTTACAACCAGTATAACATTCAGATTCATTTGAAGAGGCTGAAGTTCATCATCACTTTACTCCGCGTTAATTAATAAAGAGGTTCGTTATTGAAAATCAACATTGTAATGAAAGATTCGTAGTACCACATCGCACATGTACCTATAGTACAAGAGCCGGCTAAAACAAAGCGCCGGCGCACAAAGGCTGCCAGATGATGCGCGCGCGTCGAACTCTTCGTTATTGGCTTACCGTTATAATAGACACGATATTCACGGTCGTGGTAATAAGCTTAACACTTTATAAGTTAAGTCGTTAATTGTCTTGGTTAAGATGTGAAATACAATAACTTGATGAGGGAAGATTTAAGTTAACGGAAATGACTGAGCGTTGTGAGATTTCAGAAGGGTTGGGTGATTTGACATTCATGCTAGCTAGGTTGATCAAGAACCAAGAAGGTATTACATATTTAAACTCTTGTTTCAAGTTGAGATTATTTCCACCAAATATCAATTTTAAAATATATTAATAAATATACTTAACACTCGCGTAGATTAAGTTGATTAGTATGACCTATTACTGAAAAAGTCATTAAAAAATAAGTTGTAGCACAAAACTAACTTAATATGTGGTTGTTGAGTTATTTTTCCAAAAAGACATAAAAGTTTACATGTTTGGGACCTAAATTGGAAACGTAGGATAACTACTTCGCAAAAATGTAAAAGTTGAAGGCATATTTTCAGTGATTTTGCAGAAAATTTCAACGGGCGGAACTGGTTAAATAAAATGTAAATGTAATGTATGTGTGTAACTGGTTAAATCGGTAAAATAATTAACTGGTTTTAATTATCTGTGTAAAACAACTTCATTATTGGAACCTTCCATTAACCTTCACATTTACTACATATTACATTATGCTTCTTTATGAAATAAGTAAGGTTTGTAATAAAATACTTGTATTACACACGTCGTTGCAGTTAACTCAATAGATTATTTTTATCACAACGTTATAAAACCTTGGGTATGGCCTAAATGAGGCCTATTTGCGTTTCTCAATGTTACGGCAATAATGCGGCCGTGATGATTGTAGCAACTGATATTTTTGGGTATTTTTTTTATGAAATGTGTTTCACGTTCTTTTTTGCACATTAAATTCTAATCTACATATTAGTTATTTACACAACAGATGTAGCGTAGTCCTGTGCAATATATTGTAAACTACACAACACACGTTCAGTTTGCTTGATTATTACAAGTTTCCGCGAGCGGGTGATCAATTCAATAATTCACCACTAGTTTGTTCCTGCGGAACACAACATAGTACAACATTCTTAGGCCCGTCGGTGTTTGCGTTTTCAATCGTCGCATTCATCCGCAGTGAGGACGGTTACGGTTGATTTGATGATGTAAACAAAAGTGACATTTTAATTATTAGATTGTCAGTGGTTTTATAATATTATAGTATCAAACACAACCACAAAAATAATCAAAACACTTAAAACCTCATCTAAGTCTGAGTTCAACAGACAAAACATCTCACTACATCCACTCACAGCACAAAAGATATTCACACACCTACTTACGAGTGACAAAGAGCGTGTTAGCCTCCCGAGAGCTGGTGGAACAGCCACAATCCAACACCTCGGCAAAAAAACAACGCGCCTTACAAATAGTGGTTGAAAGAGGCTCACACCTCCCAGAATAGACCTTTGTGGACCACAAAGAGGGCCAGATAAAGCCTCTTTGTGGGCGAGATGTGTGATAAAGGGCCAGTGGATCAGAATAAGGTTATTCACTAAATTAGTGGTCATTCGCCACCTTTTCTGGTGATTGATTTAAGGTCTCGTGTGACGGCTGTTGTTTTGGTTGAAGTTGAATGGTGCACACTAGTATACCAATGTAGTTCCAGTACCTCCAACTAGAGAGGAAGGTACTGGAAGTCTTTGTGTGCTCCTTTAGCAGTAGTCGATCTGTTCCATAAAAAAGTGAAAACAAGCGATTAACATGTTTAAATATAGTTACTAAAAATTGACATTTAAAATTAACTGAACCATAGGCAACTATTTCTAACCGCTTGTCCCTTCCTAAAAATTAGTTTTAGATTCAACCCAGGTATATCATGTTCTTAGTGTTCAAGTTACAACCAGTTTAACAAGTACTTCTACCAAGTGTTGAAACATCGATAGATGATAAATAAAACTTCTATCGTGTCTCGTTCAGCGTCCTTCAACAGATGAAGCTAATATTAAGATACTTTGATTTTAAGTGAAACCCAGTTGTAAGACAGCTCTAGTGCGGATACTAACTCTTTATCACATTGTTTTCCCACTTGTTTTGCAATTCACAATTTCAGTAGTCGCATACAAGTTCGGTGAAGCGCGATGTGGGTCATACGTTGTCGGGTTCCGTATCGATCGCGGGCTACAAATGAGACAGGCACATTAGCGGGGTTATTAGCGAGCCCGCGGACCCCCACTCCGGCGGGTGCACACTGACTGATGTGCGGTCGTTAGTGGACGCTTTGGCATAGCTTGAAATAGCTACGTGAATTTTAGGTAGCAAGTGCCTGTTCCACTACTTATCAAACATCTATAACTCATAACAATAAAAAGGAGGAACAGCGAATTTTGATGTAAAAATAATGTTTTAATATTCTTAATTGTTTTTAGTATTCTTTTCAAGATTTCTTGACCAAAGCCGCTGAGCAAACAAACTTAACAACAACACATACTAACATCATAGGCTGAATGTGGTTGGACTTATAATCTTATAACGTAACTGGAAAAATGTGGGTCTATCACAGAGTTCCTTGAAGTAGATACCTACCTATCTAACATTTAACTGGGATGCATTCAAATTACTAGAACTAAATGCTACGCCGTAGCTCATAGCCCTACGGCGTAGCACAATTAGAGATTGGAAACTATTGACATATACTTACCGAATCTCTCACTACATTATTATAAGTAGTCTATTATTATTATTACTACACAAGTATCGTATATCCACCGGTGGTGCCGACTCCTAACCCGAAAGGGTTGTCGGTTATTGGTTCGCATAACTGCTGGTACTAACACTCGCACACACACACACGCACGGCTCACATAATGAGTTCCATTGCGGTGTGTCTGTGTGTGTGCGCTAACCCTTCCCTATAACCAGTTTGTTGGTGTGTGGTGTAGTTGATGGGAGGTAGCGGATAGCGGCTGGACGGTTCGTACGAGCGATTAAGGGTATAGTTTTGTTTGATATGTTGTTTATTTGATAGGTTTCTTGACTTATCCTCGAATACGGAATATTTCGTTAATACGGTTACTCTCTCAATAGGTTCTGAACATGAACATATTACTGATGTACTGAATAAGTACTCAATACTCAATGTTCATGATTGAAGGTCAGATGTGTTACATTAAATAGAAAGGTGAATGATGACTTCAAACATTGGATCATTATTTTTCCCGTATGCTCAGAGGTCTTGACTTATAAAATATATCATTCAAACTCTTGCCTGAATAATTGTTAGTAATTGACTGCAGGGAAATCGAAATCTTAAATGCCTGTCGTGTCACTAAGTATTGGCATAGATATCGCCGCTTCTCCTAACATGTGCCGTGTCGTAATTTGTCTCGGTGTGTCGTGTGCTGTGGTGTGGTACTGCTGCTACTAGGCTGTAGCATACCACACCTCGCGTGGTCGGAACGTATCGCACAGAGCCGGTGCCGTACCGGACATCACACTTAGTTATTGACAACAACAACAAAGCTTCGTCGTATGTAACGTTACATAGTGCGGTACACCTTGTGTTACGAACTTTGTACATGTACCTGTTTGTTTTCGTTATGATTCCAATAAGTATTTGTTGTATTTAAGAAAAATAAAATGTGAACACTTATCCATCTCATCCATCACTCTCCACACGTACTCGTAGCCACGAGACACTGCTATGTTCTTTAATAAACTGACACGATCCATCCATAATTTTTTTTTTTTTTTTTTTTTAACTAACCTATATTGTCCCACTTCAACTGCTGGGCAAAGGTCTTCCCCATATTTTTCTAGTCTTCCTTGTGTTGTGCCATAATCATTTAGATGAGTACAAAAAACAAGAGTAACATAAATACAACAACATTCTCTAAATAAGTAAGAACATCTGTTATATAATCGTACGTAAGAATATCTGTTATGGTAAGATATAGTTACGCTTTAGTTCCTATTAAATATACAGTTGTTATAACCAACGTAAACCATCAACAAATCAAAGATAGAAAAACAATTAGTATTTGCTGAACAAAGCTGCGTCACACACACACACACACACACGACAGAGTGTCGTGTGTGTGTGTGAGGCGAGGGTGTGGAGAGTGTTCGGCCCGACACCTCGGCACAAAGAACGGCGCCGCGCGACTCTAATAGCTAGTTTCACACAACTAGGAAAAAGTCCTAGCTGTGCCTGCTAATACATTATTTACATAAGCTAGGATTACTAGAAATAACTATGCAAAAGAAAATCGAATGAAACAGAAATAAAAAAAAAGAAATTAAAAATATTGTTGTTACTCCATAATGCAACTGTTGCGAATAGTCGTAGCGCTTTACGTAGCGGAGGCGTAGCCGTAGCAATGGCGTAGCGTCGTAGCAGAAGTGGGAGTTTGATTGTGATTTTATTTTTTGTTGAAAATACCTATGATTTGTAAAAAAATAAACTAGAATGCACTGAAATTATGTGTGTTGATTTAATATTTGCAATATTTAGGTATAACGGAGTGATAGTGGTTGGGGACTGAGTGCTATTCTTGAGGCCTATCACTGCTGAGTTGATTGATTGATGACGAAAATGTAACGAACAGATAATACATACGTATGTATTAGTTAAATAATGTTTTATCATGACACCGATTTTGTACATAAACCAGAATACCTGCGAAATTTCGCGTTTTTTTTTTAGGTTTTTACTTCATATTCTTTATGGCGCTTCTTAAGCTATCCGAATATCAAAAAATATTTTTTAAAGTATGAAAAATATTTCTAGGTCTACAAAAACCATTCCCACCACGAAATAACCAACAGTCGTATTTAACTTCCGCTAGCAGTTAGCAAACAAACAATAAGTCAGGCGTGAACACCAATTTATATTCTAGTGGCGGGTGTTAGGGTTCAAATTTATTTAGTCGCTGCGCCTGCCTCCCTTGCCTCTAATTAGCCTGAAAACGAAACTATCAACGCGTCAACTTAATTTAAACCTTAGGGCATAAATGATATGGTTGTGATCAGTGTGTGGCGTGTGTAACAATAATAGAGGACACTCGACCTCTCAGAGGTGCGAGATTTCCCGCGCGTATTACTTTTTAGAGCAAAGTGTCGCTGAACACTTTGTGCACAGAATTAAGAATATACTTTAATACCGTGTGAGTCTGCACCGCGACATGTTGCTGTATCAGACTCGCGACACTTGGGACGCTTTCTCGTGCTACGGATGCCTTTATTAGGGAAATAACAATGACTAACTACGCTGATCGGAGAAGTATGGTTTCATTTGTAAGTTCATTCAAGTTTTAGAAATATTTAAATGTCATACTCATTCTGCTTGCTCATGTCAAGCAGGCGCAGGTAGGTAGGTACATTCTCTTTTAGTAAAGAAATAAAGAGTTGCAGCTATCTAAGCGTTGTTATGAGCCTGTAAAAACGCCTCCACTAATCGTTATAAAATGTATCATAAATATAAAAATTCAAATAACCTATCTACAAAATAAAGCTTCTTAGCTTTATATACATTCAGTTTGTGAATGAATAAATAATGAAATAAATAATTTATTGAATAAAATGTTTGCCAAAAGTGTAAAATTGGTCAACAGTAAGATTTTCCGAACTAATAAAGCGCCTAAAAATAAACTAAATCTAATAAATGTTTAATATATGCTTAATACAAGTAATGATGGATAGGAATAACAATGTAAGGTAGCGACCCGCCCGATCTAGGTTAAACTAAAACAGCTTAACTGAAACATAAGTTAATGTCAGTTAGCACTAAAATTAACATAAACCGTTTTATTCGCTGAGCAGAAAGGCTTAACTGCGCTCAATTTAAATTTGTAATGTTGCAACTTGAAAAGACAACAGTATTTAAAAAAAATGTAAATATTTTAGTAGTTTATATTTGTAATAGTTTTAAAGTGAAGCGAATTTAAATAATAGTTATATGTGTAACAATCAATACATTGATTCTCCCCTTAAGATTTTATAAGACCACAGCAGAAGGCTTGTGTATTTAGAATATCTATGAGCCGATATACAAACAAAACGACATACCCCTCACATTTACATTTATACTATCTAGTCAATCTAGTGTAAGTACTTATAAGTTATGTCAATTGTGGTTTCGTGCTGTCTTTGTGTCCAGAATTGTTGTGTTGTTATTCAATAGTGCCCTAAGCCGCGATCTCATTATGATATCTCTAATGTGTGTTTACTAACACTAGTGTTTTTAAGATTTGTAAGAACTAACGAGTGGATTTTATGGATTTTATGATCTGAAAATAAAATGATTTGATTTGATTGATTGATATACTCGAAGGATGTATTCCTATATGCCGTAGCTATTCCACATATCACGTCCCGGAAAATGACTCATGAGCTGACCGTACGGTCGACATCTCAGTAACTCATGAGCTGGCCGCACGGTCGACATCTCAGTACCTCATGAGCTGGCCGTACAGTCGACATCAATAAGCGCGAGTATGCACTTAATACATACCCCCATTACACACTGAAAACTCCAATAAAAAACCTAACATCTCGCTCATATTTCAGCTGAAACCAAATAGCTGTACTCCAGCTCTCTCGAGCCTACGGATCTGTGTATCTTGCATCTCGTTTTGACTTGTGAGGTTGGCAAAGCAAGGGCCGATTATGATAATATCCCCCGGCTGAATATAAATTGGGCTCTTATTTACAATGAGTTATTTAGCGCCAGAAGAGATGATGTTATTATGTAAATGTTATGAACGTATAGCGCGTAATGAATTTGTTATAGTCGTTATTTATTTATTAATGGCGGATATTAATTCGGTCGTTTTCGCGAATGTTTACAGATGAGAAAAGATTTATGTTAATTGGATGCTTTTTTTCGGCTGAGCTAATTCTAATGTCGATAACTTTAAGTTCTTATTTAATTTTAGCTTTGTTTTTGTTATTTAGTTTTCTTTACTGAAATATTTTTCTATTATTATAAGTGTTGCCTAATTACCTGAAAAAGTTAGTGCAACATAGCTTGCTTTTTAATCATATAGATATTATGTTATAGCAAAATTATTACATGAAAATGCAATGATGTATATTTGGTTAACCTAATCAGGATTTCAGACAAACAGTTACAAATATCCTTATACAAGTAGTAGGTACATTTTCCTCCGAACAAAATAATATTTCAGTGGCGATGTGATATGTTTCATAGTTAACCGTGTCGGATCGCATTACTCAGTAATTGTAGCAACAGTATCGTCTAAACGCTTGTTTTCACGCGACGACAAAACGCACCCCGAAAAATCTATAGCTCACCCCCTGCCGCCCCCCAAGCCCGCGCCGCCCCGCCTCACCTCCGCCGGCGCCCTCCCGACACACTCCACTTTTGGACTTTTTAACCCAAGATGGCTTAATTTTCTTCTCGCAACGATTATTCTGCGTTTCTTAAAAAACTCCATTAGAATTGAGCCCAGCGGGGCGTTACGACGATAGCGGGGTGGCGGCTGAAGTGGGGGGTCGAGTCCGGGTCGAATGTTCCTGGATTAGCATTTAGCAGGTTTTTGTGGACAATGCGTGAAGCGGTGTTGAGCGGAGCGGAGCTGAGCCGAGTCTGAGGAATGCGCTTTTGTTTACGAGAGCGGGCGAGGGTTAAATTGCTTCATTGAAATGTTCCGAATATCTCGCACCTCAGACGTGTTTTATTAACTGTACAGTTATTTGGTTTATTAAGTCGTACACCTGTTTGCTCTAGTGGCCTAATTCTGCTCAGTAGCTACCATCCAGTTTATCTTATTTTTTATTGAATTCTTAGCTGGAGTCTTTATCGAAACATTAATTAAAATATGTGTTCTCTAAGTAGGTAGGTACATTTATTTGTGTTAGACCGGTTCAGCGGAGGCACGATGTAAAAAAAAAGTTTGTAACTAGATACTTTACTAATTACATCGTATTGGTTGCTCACGTGCCTCTCAGACTAAACAGAATCTTTAAACGTAAAAGGCTTAGGGGGACATTTCTATAAAATATATATTTCTATAAATAGGTATCTCTTTGTTTTGCTTTCTCTTACATCCGTGGGAGTATTTAGAGTCTACGTAAACGTATAGACATCCAACATTTGACAAAGATCCGGAATCCGTTGATAGTGATACTTTAGTTTCAGGTTGAAAATGGGACGCACGTCGCCATAGCAACGAGTGCCTGCAGTCTAAACATGAGGAAATAGGTATTTCGGTCACCGTGATGTTCTATATTTTTTGGGGTAGCGTAATTTCCCTTCCCTTCCCTTCTTGCTTAATATCACAGCGTATTTTGCACTTTACGCTGTCTCAGCTAGATGCTACTGAAAGTGTTCCACTCTGCCACATCCGTAGTATGAAGGTGAGGTTCAAAACAGACGCGGCGCGCGAGGGAAGCTCAGGCTAAGAACTCACTGTTAGTTAATAATAACATGCTAACATTGCTCCAGTCAACATGTTGCATGTTCAGCGCTGGACACTCATAGGTTAAGACATTCAATGAGAGATGAACTCTTTGGTAACAAAGTTCGATAAATATTTTGCTGCAGTTACTGTTTCTTTCATTCCAGTAGTACAACTGTTGTGGGTCATCATGCTTGTGCTTTACAACCTCGTGGACTCTTTTCTCGAATTACATTCTTCAAGACTTTTGTTGTGAAATGAAATCTAGTCCAAATAAAATGAAAATTGGCGAGCTTAAGTGAAACCTAGCTCTATTAGCGTTAGCACCGCGCTGTGGCAGCGGAGCGGTGGCGGCGCGGTGGCGGCGCGGCGTTGCGTCCGGTTCGGAAGCGCCTGCGGCAGCGGCGCGGCGGGCGCTTATTGTTAATTAATTACAAACGATTCTGCCGAGTTCAGCCACCTACAGATATAGACAGGTCACAGGTATACTGGGGACGACACACTTACCTGCAATCTTCATTTTAGTTCAGATGGACAGAGAATATCACAACGTTTCACCGAGCATACCTATTTACAACGTCTACACTTCGCAACTTTGTTGCAAAACTTTGTTATAAGATGACGAACGCTCCTCAAGTTGGTGGTAGGTCCAACAAATAGTTTCTTCATTATTTTAAAACATCCAGAGCTTCATTTAAATAGGTAGGTATTTATGTAAGTACCTACTTAATGCCTTTAAAGGCTTTTTGGATAAACTTACACTAAGTAGGTGTGCACCTACTTAGTTGATAATTAGATTTAATCAGAATTATAAGAAGTGATAGGTATATGATAAAAATTCAGAATCTTTCGACTTTATACCTACAATCTTCTCAAACCATCGTGCGAATTTTTTTTACCCGAAACACTTATTCCACGTGTCACGTGGTATGTCGCTGTCCTTACCTAGTGAGATCGCTTCTCCCCGTCTTTGTATGGGCTGGCATTTCTTCAGCAGAAGAGGCAATGAGGTGGCTTTAATGAGGCCTTCAGAGACAGCCGCTAATTGATTAACTGCCACACAATCACGCGCCGCACAAATAACTAGGAAACGATGTCATTATACGCCAGGGCAAATTATAAGTGGGGGTATTTTAGGTGATGTCATAGAAATAAGAGGCTTATTTGAGTGAGAACTGAAAATGTTTTTTCGCCATGTTGTTTTCATGTTGATAGAACATAATTATCGTGACGTTTCTAAAGTTGGAGTGTAAGGTTAAAGCACTGAAACTGAGAGCAGTTGCCGTAGAAAATCTTGTTTTATATAAAAGTCGCTTCATCAAATGTTGATTTATAAGCAAGATTTTAGAAGAGTCGTTCACAAACGTTCACTTGCTTACCAAGGTCTCATTGAGGAATTACATTCATCTTAATACAGGAGCAGGTAATTAATACTGCCTGCTCAATAAAATGGGTCACTAATAAGTGGGTCGGCATTGGCTGTCAATTGGCCCTGGTCAGGAATGCGGTCAGAGAGACCGGTGCCGTATCTACAGGCATCTGGCTAATATCGCCACGTTTTAGTACTGAGCCATGTTCGCCGATAACCTTCATTAATTCATTATTCTGAGATAGATTTTTGGGCCTAATTTCGTCATTACTCTATTGCTTCGATACGACTACCTAATGGTTTTGGATGGAACCTATACAACGTACAATATGACTGTTCCTTTCGATGGGTTCTGTGTTTTTAAAATGCAACTTGATAATTATGAAGTAAGTATTGTGGCATAAGTCTCGGTAGGTACAAATAATTTGAAAGTGTCAGGATTCCGGTCAATTCTGCCATATTTTTGACATAAACTTTTTGTATTCTGAGATTATTACACCAAAGTAGGTTCCCACATAAAGAAGTTTGACGGGAATTTATCTCCCTTGGCAAGCACCTAAAGGCTCTCTGTGTGCGTTGTCTTCCTACGACGAATATATTTTGTATGTCTGTGTGTGTGTTTACGAGGACATCAAAGCTCGCCGGCGGCGTGAATGCCAATTGGTTTTTTTATCGTTTTCTCTAGGCGCGTGATAACACCGCCCTCCTCACCCGGCCCTACTACCCCCCTGCGACGTCTTGCTGCCAAGTCTGCATACTTGGCAAGTTTGCTCGTACATCTAGTTTGTCTAATTCTGAGTTAGAGGGTAGATCTATATAGCGCCTGAGGACGTCTAGACGTAAGTAGAATAGTGTCACGTAAATTATGTGGACTGGGTTCTGACTTTTTGTTTACAGCGAGCGATTTATAGCTGTTAGGAATTTGGACTCCTGTGTTGTGACCTTGGACTAGAAAACAGTCTATTTATTTGGTATTGGTCATAAGTGATCATGAGTTGTCAAAAATCGTAGAAATGCAATAGTTCATAAAATATTATAATTAACTAGCTAAGTACCCAGTTTTTGCAACTGATCTTTTCGATGATATTTCGGACTAATTAAAACCTCTCACTATACAATCACACCAAAAAACCAAACAATACAAAATCTCGAAACCAAACAAAATTAGTTGATCATGTAAAAAAAAAACAAGCGAACAAGCTTCTGCGATATTCGCCTGGGGCTTGCTTCGGGAACTATACGATCTGCGACCATTACACGAAGACCCCTGAAGCCTTGCCTATCAACTTATTCCTTCTTACATTTACAACAGGAGCAGAGCCCAGGCTATATTGGGCTTCGGATAGAATTTACTTATAGCCAGTCAAGCTTGAGCTGCGTGGTTCCGTGGATTTGTTCCCTCGTGGTTGTGATTCGGGGGGCTCGGGAGCTCTCGGGTCTGTGGTGCTGGCTCCGTGGCGTGTACTAGTGCTCACTTCACACGTCGTACAAAGGTCGCTAACTGCCTGCTATTAACGGCTCGACCCCCCTACAGTCTAGTGATGTACTTAGTGCTGCTGAGGTTATCGAATTATGGATGGTAGTAACTTGGAGATTTTTGCATCAAACATTATGATTTGGTTTTAAATCAAACTCGAGATTTTAATATACCTTCTTAAAGATTTGTTGTTAAAGAGTGAGCATAAATCGTATTTTTTTTTGTAAAGCTTGATTTCAGTTCATTTAGCTGATGAGGTGTAAGTTCTAAGCACAACTACTTACGCTTGTTTTTTTTTCGAAATTTTAAGTCCTATGAAACGTATGACTTACACATGTTTCTGTAAATTCATCTTTTGTTTTTTAAATTGTGACTTTCGACGAAATCTTTTGTTTTTCTTGTTCTAAAATCATCGGAATAATTAATTAAGCTTTGCACTCCTATAATCCATTATCAAATCTTGCAAACTCTGTCATTTCCCGAGATTAATCAATCAAAACAAATAATTGACAATAACAAATGAAAATCTGCGTTAAGTACGATTTGTGCCATCACTACCGCTCGCACCGCCCGCGGCTTCTTTCCCGGAGTCTAATCAACCGAAACAAAACCATACCACCTACATATTAAGATCTTAATTCCATTGTGTACTCATCTTATTATTTTGTCTGCAACTCTCTGAATCAATTTGAGCTCTATACGTAGGGTGATTGAGTTGATATTAGTATGTGGGTTGTGTATTGTATTGAGTCAATGATTTCGGTAGGAACAAGGGCTGCGCCCTCCAATGGTCCCGATAAATTATCCGCTTTCGCTTGTTTTATAATAACCGAATGAACTGATACAATCCGCGGAACTAACTACAAATCAATTAATTGATTAATTTCGTTCACTTTCACAACATTATGTGACGGGTACATTGTTTTGATGAAAGTATTTAATTGAAGAGCTCACATGAAATTGTTAACGTTTAATTTCATTGTAATCAAACATGTTGAGATCAGCCAATTTTCTATGACTTAGGTTTTACTCCAAAAGATAGTTTCAGTGAATAGAAATGCTAGGTTACTTTTACTATGTAATAGATACCGAAACGAGCTTTTGTAGATAGAGCAAGTTAATGCAAATGATATCTACACTTAGGTATTACTAAATCTAAATGGACGTGATTTTCTTACTTTCAATAGCATTTACTTTCATTCAAACGTACTGCAGAAATTCATGTGCAAAGAGAGAGAATGTGTGAACATACTATACATACTTACATGATTTTATAACATACAGACACTACATGACGTCACACCCGTCCATCATTAAAACGACCGCCTACCATATCCAAAATACCTGCACATATTCATAAGCACTCACACATGCAACATAATAACATAATCATAACGAAGATAATTACAAAATTACACGTTCGTGCATTAAAGGCGTTACCGGTACTATACAACGGGTTAAGTTAACCCTTACACTAAGCCCTATTGTAGTCTTATGTCACTACACCCAGTTCTGTCGACCCACAATATTGTGACAAGCGACACCTCTGTCACAAAGGCAAGATTGTCACGGTCACAAAAACGGCACATTATTGAGCCGAGCCTATTGTGGCACTTTAATGTCTTTTTGTTATTTAAATAGGATTTGTGGGTTTTTATTTCGTTTTTTTGTAATGTTAGGCTTGTATTGATAGCGCCATCTAGAGATGAGAAGAGAAAGGAAGTTCTCTGTTCCTTTTTCATATCCTTTGATGATTTATTTTATGATCAACATGTTATCTACTGTATAATGGAGCTATATATGTCAGTTTAAAATAGTGAAAATCCCTACCCCGATATACAACCTTAGGGTTAAGTTAGTTATTGGCGTTGAATATTATCTCTTAACAATCTTGATCGTTACTTATAATACTTACATTGATATAGGCATCTTTCTGAATCAAGCGGCTCGCATTGTTAGTGGGTTCCTCTCTCTGGAGCCCTGACCGCCGATAGCGTTCCCGATACCGATGGGCTATTTTTTATATATTTTTATATTCTAATAATTAATGTTATTGATACGTGTATTATTGAATAAAGAAGATAATAGTAATAGTCAAATCTAGATTCTATATAAAATAATATCGCTGTCCCTCATGACGAGAATTCTACACCTGAGAAAGATAAAAAAAAAAGTAACTTGACTTAGCACACGAGGTTGTCGACATGTGGGACGTGGACTCTGCAATCATTGTACCGATCATCGTAACGGTTAATGGCCAGCCTGGACCCTGTTCCTGATGCCGATGGACTACTATTTTTTATATTTTTTAAATGTGTTTTTATGAAAATATTTAAAAATGTAAATTATATGTTGGTAAATGAAATAAAGGAAATCGAATCTATAATCTTATTCTGAATTTATATCATACAATACAAGTCAAGAAGTAGTATATTATAAGTCAAAACTAACAAGTCACTATTCCAAAAATCACCCTAAAAATTACTGATTATTTCTCCACAATCCCCAAAATAACACAATTATTAATTTGAAGTACATAATGACAGCTCCACTTGACAGGTTTTGCGTGAGTTTCGCGGAAGTGTGTGTTTGTAGTATGCGCCGGCCTGCGTCCGCGCAGCTACCGTGCAACTGTTGTTGTTACTACAGGGTGTTTTTGTAACGTTGGCGTCACTCTACATATGTTGTTGTAGTTTATTTTTTTGGCACCTGTTTGAGGACATAATTGGTGGGGAAGGAAATGTGTAGTGGCGGTTGGTTTGACCGTCTTTCAAGAAAGAAAGAAAAACGTTTTGGTGACGAAGCTATTATTGATTCCCAGAAAACAAAGAAATCGATTTAGTTTTTAACTAGTAGTAGTAGTTTTTGATAACTTTCAGAGCTTTTCATAATGAACGCCACACCGAGGTATACAGAAGTCAATTTTAGTGGGTGGTTTGTAACACTCATGATGATGACATTAATCCATTATCATTAATATTCTTGGTTTAAATACATCTTTTTTTATTACTTTCGCAGGAGTCAGAGAATTCTATCTTTGGTTGTACAATTTGTTACTTATAATATGTCAATATTGTCAATAAATATTTTTTGTATTTGTATTTGTATAGTATACATATATCTAACTAGAGTCAGGAAAATTATTCCACAGTTCCACACAAGTATTGACAACATTTGGTCATCAATGTCTCAATGAACAGCCGCTTCATCAGAACATTTGCAATAAAATTTCCATTACCTTAAACCACGGGCTTAGCTTGCATCTCAAATTATAAGAGCTCTTTTGTTAGCGGATTAGCCGACAAAATGCGGAGGGCACGCGGCGGCGGCCGGTGCGGTAATTGAAATAGCTCCGCGCATTAGATGGTATTATAACCACCAGTATAGCGTGGCACAGCGCATCTCCCCCGCGCAGGTCAACTCCGACGAGCGCGGGGTCATTGCATAGATCGCTGAAGTTCTTGCGCTACTGGTTGTTTCTTGCACAGTGGTGTGCAAAACATTCTTGCAGGATTACAAGTTTAGTGTGACAGCCGAGCTCAATTAAGTAACCCTCGACTCGATTGGATATTAATTTATTGGCGTCATATAGTTCAGTAATGCGGTCGGAATGCGAATCGTTTACAAGTTCTATTCCGCTGTGAAGTTTATTGCTCGTTTCAAACCCATTGTTAGAGCTTTCACGGGCTTATGGAGGAGTTAATTTTCCAATTAGATTTTAGTGGTAATTTCACGGTATAGTTGGGACATAACACAAAGCATTAACGTTACATATTTTTCGATCATGAGAGACGATGAGAGATAAGACAATAAAAAACAGGATGAGGAACATTTAAAAAGCAAGCGTTTTCCTCTCTCTCAAATGATTTCTAACGCCCTATAAATGCCAGACAATGACGATTAGTTCCATCGCATGCCAATCCTGCCACTAAAAATAATATAACCTATCAACCTGACAACTACGCACAGCAATAACACGCTTGCATCTAATAAATCAGCATGTTAGCACGTTATAGTAAAGCCTAGCACACACGGTACAACAACTGCACGCAGCATCGAACGTGTCCGGAATCGTAATGTGACGTTTAATCCAAGATGGCGGCGCCCCAGCGCGCTAATGAATTGTGACACGGGTTAACGGCAAATTAATATATATTATAAGCAGTTTACACGAACAATCTGTAGGATGCTGCGGCTAATTTTATTATAAGTTGGGTTCTTCAAAGGAACTTTAGTTTACGATAACTTCAAGTGGCGTTTCCAGGGGTCTTTTTCACTTGGTTTTCTTAATTTCTTAGAACGGACGTAAGTACACGTATTTGGCGTAATGAAACATTAATAAAGTCACCATTACGAAGTGGCACATTGATTAGGTACAATGTTACAACGTAGAAAGCCAGAATACGATCAGCTAATTGCAGCAACTTTCCAGCATAGTATCCAAAACATCTGTCAACCTGAGTTTCCTTTTCAAAGCTACGCCAATAAAATACAACAATTAACTCAACCAATAAAACAGCTGACAGCCGAGTGTCGATAGAAATAAAATAAAATAATGATGATGAGTCATTACTAGCAAGTTCTTGTTGAGTCTTATTTTAGTTGACGCGCTGTCTCGCCGCTGATTGACTCGAGTGGGGCGCAGACTCAATTAAATCCCTAACATTTGTATTAATTAAAGGAAAGGAATTTGATACGAATCGACAACGGCGCTCTATTGACGGTAAGGCGTACTTATTGAGCTATTAGTTGAGCGTTGAGCCTATTGTGAGTAAACATTTTATATTTAATTATGTTTGATGTGTAATTGATGGTTAGATGTGGATATCTTCTTATTAGTATCAAAGGTTATTGATTTTTGGTTTATAATTTGTACACTTCGTTACTATAATTTGATTAAATGTTATGTCAGATTCATAAAAAGTAAAAGTGTAATCAATTAAATTCAAATTATTATTCATTTTAAATTAACACCAATCAAACGCTCACAATCATGGGCGGATATTGTATGACAAGTAATTCGATCTCTCTTTTTATGTCATCTTCACATGAGCCAAAAGGAGTTGCACAAGAGCATAGTGTTCTATTGACAACAGCGTGTCGAGAAGTGGGCCAATGAAGTGTTGTTCACGTTAAACACGCTGTTGACTTGGAGTCAAAAGCATGTCATCCTCTGTACACAGTTTTTTGTCACTTGTTGACTACAGTTTAAGACAAAAGAGTCTATAGCTGCGCCCGAGCAACCGATGTCAACAATTTGAAGTGAGCTTATACACCACTTTTTACAATCAAGAAGCTTTTTTTTGTAGTTAATTAAATTCAACAAAGAGCAACGTCTATAGAACAGAACATTGATATGCGTTTGGATGCTCGGGAGTCTGAAAATGGTGCTGACTGAAAGATAAATGAGATTAGGTACACCAAATATTTCGTTTCCAAACATAGTTTTAATATTATTACATACACATTATTACCTACTTATAGACGAATTTGATTGCACAACTATAACCAGTATAAAGTGTTCCCCAATAATAATTATCGGATGTAGTGTAGTCACGGCTAAGGATGGATGGGAAAATAAACTTAATATTAGCTACCTAAACTTAAGCTTATTTTCGAGGAGAGGCTAATATTAATTTCTTTCAATTTTAGCCGGCTAAACTTAAGTGTAGCGTTACCCCTTGGCAAAAATTAAGTAGCAAATGAACATGGCTGAAAGGGACGTTAAATTAGGTTAGAACTGTGACCACACCACGTACGAATCGAGCGAGCGAAGCGAGCGGTGCCGCGGTAGCGGCTGGCGAGTGCTAAAGTCCGTTTAGGCACAATCATAGCATATAGTGGGTATGTTGAATCAATATTAAGATATGCGGTGTCGGTCCACTTGAATCTTGTAGGCCTTTATTCAAAAAACTAAAACTGTTGACCTTGACCGGCATGTATTTGTTTGAGGTATCGGTTTTTGTCAGAAAACATAATGAATTCTTTAGATTCAAAGGTGACAATTACGCTAAACAGAGACCAAGAGATGCAACAAAAATTTTAGTTCCGTTTTGTAACACGACTTTAATTTAAAAAAATGTTTATCACATGTGCATTACAATTTTTAACAAACTACCCAAGATAATAAGAGAGCTCCCATTCAAATATTTTAAAATTAAACTGCGAAGATGGTTGCTACACAACTGTTTTTATAATTTCCAAGAATTTCTGGATTATAAAGAAAAGAATATAAGGTTTTAACTTTAGAAATAACGATTGTTACAATAATAAGAATGTTATTTTAAGGTTTAGTTTTCTTATGTGTACGTATATTTATTTTTATTTTTAACTTAAAATATAACTGAAAATTATATTAAAACATAGGTATAATAATTTCTGTTCACTATCTTATAAGTAGATACATAGATTTATAATTATGTGAATTGCATGCCCTAAACAGGCAAAATATGGACAGTACTTAAAACCACTAACTTGTACATCTGGTGACACCTGTATTTTGTGCGATTAAATGATTCTTATTCTTATTCTTATTCTTAAGATAATGTAATGTTTTGGGAATGTGGTTTTTTGCGAATGTGATGATTTGCTATTACCGTATTTTGAGAAAATGTTACTCAGCGACGAAGGGGTCCCGGCTCATGCGCTCTCCCCGCTCCCCGCATATAGATCGAATATTCATTAGCCGTTGCGTTTAGGCTAATGTGCAGTTTAGCTGGCTAAAAATGAAATAATTTCTCGAAAATGCACGTTATCTCGAACATTATCCTCTCCTAAAAAATAAACTCAAGGTTCAAGTTAAGTTTATTTCCACACCCGTCTTTAGTTACTTACAATATTCTAAACTGAAGACACTTATTCGATTGAATTTGAATAACACACCGTTTACATTGTCCTCTACACAATTACCTAAGACTGTCATTATGGTAAAACATACATCTTCACGGCATAAGATTTTTAGGTCATCCGACTTTCACAACCACCTCGCTGACCTAACCCAACAGCGCAAAGCTGGGAGCGCACGGAACTATCACCATTGTTCGCGCACAATGCGGTCACTCTGCACCCGCCTTTATTTATCTTACACCTAACATAATTGAGGAAGTATTTAAATCGCCTTTTGTTGCGTTTTTTTCTCTTAATATTGTTAAAATTGTACGACAATCAGGTAACTGACAGCCGTTTGAAGTGACTAGGGTTGGCAAGCGGATATGCGTTTTGGGCTTTTGGGGATATTAGTTTTAAAATAGTGTGTAACCGACTTTATCGTTATAGTATTATTATTATACGAATGTTAATTTATGAGTATTAATAATAAAGGATTTAGTCTCAAGAACTTAAGATTCGTAAGAGACAGTTAAGACCAATAAGACGAGATCTTTAGAAAATTGTCGCACAAGAAGAATAAATGAAATTAAATGAAGTAAAGTAAAGTAACCTGTAACCTTTACTTTTTGGAACGGTTTCATAATCTATTAGAAGTTAATATTAAATGTACCACGCTATCATCTAACACCTAACTCTTATCGATCTAACTATCCGGAATATTAAAGCAAAATTGATTTGAAAAATTGTTGAATAAGAAATGCACAATACATTTTTTTGGGATTGTGGAAAATTATATACGTTTTAGGTCAAATAATGTTTTTAGTTATGTTCCCTGGTATCTTCAAATATTTTATAAAATTTTCTCTGAAATGAATAATTAACTCGTTTAGTTTTATTATATTAATCTCTGTTTGTCATCCCTACGTGCGCGTGCGCCACTCCTTGTTCAATAGAGCTGTCTTCAAGTTACGCGCACATTGTCTATGTCTGCAGATTTCAAACGATTGTCCCTTCAACGAGGAAACTTTTTGCGGGTAGTCGGTAACCCAATAGTCTTCAAACTAGTTCGCATTGTTCAAGTGTAAATATTGAAACGTAAGACGATTTCACAGCGATTGCTTATACATCAAAATGTGTTCAGTATTTTGAGCTGAATGATTATATTGTTATTTAATCAATTCTCCTAATCATTCACTCACAGTTAATAATAATGTTTGATGTCTTCGTCATACCTACTTGTTTTGTTTTTCTAGATTATTTTAATAACTTTTTAATTGAGTTAGGTTGTCACACGCACAGTGAAAGGACAATAAATATAATGGTATCCGCCTATGTCATCAGAGAGCCTGATCATCTCAATCTCATCAAAAAAAGTATTTTGTATGGAACCGGAAAAGTGTACCAGTTTGTATGGAAACGGATTGGTCATTGCAGTACGTTCTGGTTATGACATGACAGAGTGTGTTCCTGCATGCATTTATTAAAATCGCTTTTATAACCCTTCACGTTCCGTAGTTAGTATTAGTAGCCGTTTCAAATAAATGACATAGATAGTTACGTCGTAACCTAGTCCGAGATAAACATGCCTAGATTATAAGATATGACTATAAAACAAAACAAAACCTTAATTGCCATTCCCCGTCCACAATGTAATAACTAATAAAGTGACTAGCCAGCACTGTAGCAGGTGAATCCTCGGCGCAAGCACTTTTAAATTGGAATTCCTGGCGGGCGTTGTTTGTACTTGTTCTTAATTAATGATGTAATTGTTGCAGGGTTCCCGCAAATCAAGTCGCCGTACAGCCCCGGATCGCAGCCCCATCTCACCGGTGAGTCGCACTTTTGTCTCCAACGAGTTCTAATAGAATTATTTAGATTTGCTGGCGAAGGAAAGAGGAGATTAGGTTTGTTTCACGATTGCTGATCAGTAAGGTTGTGTTCACCATTATTTAAGAACTCATAATTATCCCTTAAAGGTTTTTGTAAAAACTTTTTTTATATCCCTCTAGGAAATCTAACTTCTATTAAAATAAACTAAAGTAATAGTTCAAGGGGTTGACATGTCGATGAAGCGGCCAGTTGCTGAAGCTAATGTCAAACGCTTTACTTTTCTCTTTGCTAAAGATAAGTTGTCCACTAAAATACAAGAGGTAAAGCGAACAGAGAGAACCCTAGCTTTATTTACAAGTCAATCAGTCCGTCTTGTCTTGACTGACTGTCTCTATATAGGGGATGCAAACATTGGAATAGGTATGCATTGCAGTTTACCTCAAAACCAAAGTAATCGAATCGATTCTGCTAATAGACAGATTAATAAAGGTAGGTTAATTCACCGTGCTTACCGTATATGTCAGTATTTGAGGAGTTTATAAAAAGCTTGCTTAAGTAAGCTTTTGTTTAGATCAACAAAGTGTCAACTACTAATCTCAGGCTTATTGAAATATCGAGACAAAAGGCGCCGTAATGAACAGCGCGTGAAAAATGATCGCCGAAGTATTTTGATTAATAGAGTGGCTCGACGATTAGAAGGTACCTATAAATTAGGAGCGTCGCTGAAACATATGGAGAACAATACATTTGCCGGTGATTTAGGAAAGTGGCTGTGTGGCGGGGGAGAGGCACGTGCGGGGAGAGGGGGAGGACATCCCTCGTGTGAGCCCCCCTCTAACACACCCGTGCACCTCACCCCCCGCCTTTGTCTCAGTAATGAATCCAGCAAACGCCAAACGTCACCGCGCAGCCGCTCGACCCAGCCAATACCACAAATCATACTCCTATCTATTATCAATCGGAAACTCAACTCTATTCATACCTCGCTAGAGATCAACCTTCATTAGCCCTTATTGAACATATTACCCTCTTGAAACAGAAGAGCAAATTCGCTTAGAACGTGAGGTTTAAGAAAATATTCTGTTAAATGCAAATTAGTTTTCGTGATAAAGATATAAGTCGGGGGTTCAAATTACTTAATATAACGAAGGTCACGGAGCCTTGAGGAGATTAATTGACGTTAAGGGTTGTGACTAATGAAAATGTAGATAATCCGGTAGCTTTGCTGAATTGAAACATGTGTTTATGAAGTAGATTAGACTACTGTGCTGTTTACGAGTGTGCTACGTAACAGATAGCGACGTTTGACGAGTGTCGTTTCTTTTTTCAATCCGTAACCGCAATGTTGTTGTGGTGGGTGCGTGTATGGTGTGTACGTGCGCGGCGTGCGGTGTGCGCCGTGTGTTCAACCCCAGCGCATGAAAAGCGTCACAGAAAACAAACCTGGCTCCCGCCGGCAGCCATTTGTAAAAATTGCCTCCGCCGCCATTTCTGTGCGGGAATTTCATATTTGGAGCGCCACGGGGCGGAATCCGCGAGTGGATTTTGACATTTCCATCATGGCGGCAAGTTTTATTGTTTTCTAAAACAATTGCAGTGACGGGCGCTGCCGCTGCGATGCCCGCTTTGACGCTATTGTTTAGCGGCAGACATTTTTAATTTGAAAATTAGGGGTCTATTGTTTTGTGTGTGCCGAATAAAAGTCACGAGTGTAATGAGGCTGTGACTTCATTGGTCGTGTGGATGAAAGTCGATATCGTTTCACTCATCGATTGAAGACCTCTGCATGTTTCACTTCTACCTATTTCAGGATTTATCAAGTTATCCGTAATTTAGTTAAATCAGTCGATAACGTTTTTGTTTAGTTGAAGAGTCATTATTTGAGATTACCTAAGTATTTCCCCCAGTTTACCAAGTGGACCACTTATGCATTTTCATAATCCTAATTGTAGATTTTAATCTTTTTCATTTTCCTTTTCGAAAGCTTATCTGATATTTGTGTGTTACGTGTAATAATTTCCAACATGTTTATCAACAATTCAAGCCACAATAACTAAACTCTCCACAATTTCCCATTGTTTAACTCACATGTTACAACAGCCCACATGTTACTCAACTTTCTGAAATGCTTCGCTAATGAAGCAATCGACATTCACAAACTTCATTAATTAACTTAACGACAATTTCTTCAAATGTCAAGTCAAATAAATTTATTTCCATGTAAATCTGTGTTGACAGTTGTCACATCACTTGAGTGTTAACACCTCACCAGTTGAGGCGTCTACATTACACTAAACATTTGTCCCAAATGTTGAGGGCCAACACCAACACTGAGGAAATTATTTTTTGTTTCTGTCAAACTGAGACGAGTAGCGCCTGTGGATACAACACTTCATCACCAACTTAAAATCTGCACGTTGCTAAACCTCTATGTTATTGTAATAAAGGTCAATGTTGAATGGCGGGGTGTCGCAGTAAAGTGGTGGTAGTGATGTATCAAGTGTCAGAGGAGCCGCAGTGTTTAGTCACATTAAGTGGCGACAAGTTGTAATAACAAGCAGTATATTAAAGTGCGGTGTCGGCCACTTGCCACTTTCTTCCTCATAACGAAGCGTGTCGGGTTTCTGCGGCGTGTCGTCGGGAATGTTTGGATACAACGCGGTTTGATGTAGCAACTTGTTTGGAAATAACTTAAGTGTAGTTTTTTGCTTCTATTTTTGGGAGCGGATGAGTAAGAGAAATTCTAAAATAACTTGGTACAGTTGGATGATGCAAACGTTATTTCTTATCAGGCTGGTTACCTTTTTACATAAATCGGTGTAAAACTTGACTTTTCGTAGCTCGTTAAGGTTTAAAATCGATTTGAAAGTTATGAGTCGAAATTTAAAAAAAAAAAAAAGTATGTAAATGCAGTCTACAGTGAATATTGAACTTCGCATCTGTTTCTTTAACGCCTACATAGACTTTACCACCACCTGTATACAAGTTGATCGTATCTTTAAATTGTAATAAGTAGGTGAATATCTTTATTTCTATTTCCCGACCACCGTGAACGTACTCCTCAGCGAGGATTACACTAATGAGTCAATTCTCTGCAACAAATGGCCTTAGAGCGGCACAAACGACACAAGTGTACAAGTGTAGTACAAACACCCGAGAGTGGCGCTAATTGTGTCGTGTCCTGTTGCACGATGTCCGACTGTGGGACACCACATGTGGGATGCTACAAGAGTATTTATTTACTTTCTTGCATACCGTCTACATACCTATAACTTGACTATTAGCCAGTCGATATCCTCCTACTTCTTGTTGATCATAGACCACCCAGATACTCTGATTACCAGCCACCATTTAAATACAATTTAGGATAATTTAAACACTCTCGCAAATCTCTAAATGACTCTAAATGACGCACGGGTCGATCTGCAAGGTTAAGCAGCGCTTGGCGAGGTAAGGCTGTGGATGGGTCCATCCATTACATAGCGAGACCCCTCCGTGCCTCGAGAAGCACGTCAACTCGTTGGTTCCGGCCTGTAATTTGTAGTTTTTTGACAGTCGTTACGGTAAGTTAGAAGCCCGAAAGACTGACAACTAGTACTTCTACTTATACGAAGGGGCATCGTAACACACAGTGACTAGGTTGTGGAGGTCAGATTGGCAACCGCTCCATATACTCGTATGTAAATACTGGTATTCAGCTGCACCCGTTAGACTGGAAGCCAACCCCAACACCTATTAATACTACCAATGTCAACAAATCTTAAGGTTGGACAAGCAGTGATAACGTCTACTTTCTGTAAGTTACACTATCAACGTGAACTGGCCCGTGGGTACTATGATAACATCACAGAAAGTACAAACATGTCGTCCGCCGTCTGTTTATCCGACAAGATTGCTCGTTACAATAAGTTCATTAAACTAAAGTCTTCAAAGGACAAACCCGAACCAAAACATGTTTGTTTACTTGAAAATATTACCTCGGTAACATCTTAATTACTAGCATTGTCTTCATCAAGCACTTTATTACGCACATATGTATATGAATATATTAATAATTAAACAATATACAACCAATTGTCGCCACAATGCTCAATTACTGCAGGTCTGAACAAACATGGCGTCTTAACGAGTTGAAAACAAAATGACCGAAATTCAATTATATTCTATTGTTTTATCGATTAGTGTGTGTTTTAATTTGTTTGGGTAAGATTAACCAACGTGCTACGTGCACCTGTGTGTGTTAGTGACGTCAGAAGATTGTGAAATACTGCTGAGTTGAGCAATTTAGCGTTAACACAGTCGTCATTTACAATCAATCAATCTAGGCGTATACTAATACTTATGATATACAAAAATGTCTTAATGCCAATTTAATTGTATATTTTTAGGCCCTACAAAATTAAAACGCCTGCTGTGTGCCACCTACAGCCCTAGCCCTATAGTGTTTATTGGCTACCCAAAGTACACTCATATCAAAATCCTAAAATTGTTCATTACTGGTTGGTTTTATACGTCTTGAGTTTTAATACCCTGCACAGGTATTTCTATAACAAGGGTGACAAAAAAAAAACAAGAAAACATTATTTCATTTGGAGTTTAATTTCTCTGAGCCAGCATGCACCCCGCTAAACATAATGACTCAATCTTAAAAGTTAAAATAAGCAGCCAAGTTCTCGCCTCCTAACCTAAAAATGATAACATAAATACATTAGGCGTTAATACAAATAATTTGTCGCATAACAAGTGAAATGTAACGCGCTAAGAGGGGCTGGCGGATGGCGGATGGCGGATGGCGGAGGCATGATTTGGGCATCATCCCCCGAGGCTCGTTATGCGGCACTTTCCTCAATTTTTTGAAAACGATATTGTTGAGCCACCCCTGGTAATGATGTAAGGATATCTTCGTGCAGTCGGTACACGGTCCAATTTGTTAAGTAAATAGTTTTGTGTCGGGGATACGAAACCTTGTTTTTTTTCGCATTACTTTTAGTATTTACTTATTTCTCAGTATAATGGTATGGTACATTGAGACTGACACTGTTTCACACATACTACCATTGCTGGTGCAGAAATATTAAATAATAAGCTAGGTACATGCAAATCAGAACTAGGTACATTATAAGAATATTATATAAAGTTATGAAATCTTGCATTGAGTATATGAATTTATAATAAACGCACCTTTTAACCGCCTGTCTCAGACCCAGAGGTCGGGGTTCGATTCCCAGTGGGGGCAAAATTTTCTGCTCGGTTCCTTCATCATCTTATCTAAGTCTGTCGTCATAGCAACAATTTGAACAGCATTGTTGTATTCCGGCAGTTTGAGGTAAGATAGCCAGTTCCTCTGTGGTAGAGGATTCCGGGTGAAGCTCGCTTCCACCTTCGGCCTGATCATCACTTACCATCAGGTGAGATTCAGGCCAAGAACTTCATCATTGCGGTAAAAAAAAAAAACATTTTAATGACAAAATAGACAGGTTGAGATTCACCAATGTGTTCCGTCTCAATTGAAAACCTGGGACAGAATCTTAGGATTTTGTATGTTCCTATGTAAATACATAAAAGTGTAAGTAATGGGGGTGTCAACAAGCCGATACAATTACATAGCGAGCTCGGCGCACCCGAGAGGAATAATTTAAAAAGCCGCGGCCACCCGATTCATCGCACACACCCGCTCAATTACACCATTTTAATGCCCACTCCGGCTTTCTCGTTCTCGTAAGAAGGTTTCTCGTTAAGTGTTACATGTTTATTGTTCGGAGGGTGAACACTTAGCCGTGTTCGGGTTGTTCTTGTGGCAATCTTTGTAAAAACTCAACTGCCTATTATTGACAAAAGGTGTGTGCTTGTTAGAACTCTGTCTCTCTACAGTGTTTAGATACACACACATACACACACTTCACACCTTCTTCCTACGGGGGTGGGCAGACACTACAGCCACCTGCTACGGTGCTAGTATACGCCTTGTTTCTAGATTGTCATAATACTCTTATACTTGTATAGTGGAGGTCTATGTTTACTCATAAATGATTAATCCAAATTGTTTTGATATTGGCAATCAAGATTTCGATAAATTACGGAATTACCGCTCCAACGACTTCTCTGCCTGACTGCTAGATTAAAAGGCATGAGTTGTCCTACTTCAAGTGCCCCAGATGAAACTAACTCACATTTTCTCCTCCATACAACAGACACCTCTGCCTACATCGACACTAAACAACTTAAAGTTACCAACTAAAAGCTAATATGACTGGTTCTTACTCCCCCTCTCCCCCCTTCATTGTGTGGAGGGGGGTAGGCGTGGCCTGGCCGGACACTGTAACTGCCACTTGGTTATTGGCCTCTTTTCATAGCCGGCTGTGTGGCCAGTAGGCTATGTGTACTCTGCGGTCGCCGATGGGGCTGATATCATCCATTTCATATGAGTTGCGGTCACGGTTAAGCTACATGTTAACTGCTAGTTCAGTTTGAGGTTAAGCTTAGTCAGTCGATTTTTATATCAACTTTCAAAGTCAATGCAAAAGAGCTTTCATACAAAAAAATCCCCCTAAAATGTGGATAATTTGAAAATGACCTCGCAAAATAAATCTTAAGAATACAAACTTTTATTCAAATTGACTGACACTAACCAACCTGCCAAAAAGCCTCCAACGATATAAAAAAGTAAGTACATAAAACCTAACGCAAAAACTTGTATAAAAGTAGGCAACAACATGCTCGCTCCGAATCCATTTCCTATGAAGGCAACAATAATATTTTACGATTAGATCCTCCCCCCAACCCCCCTTTAAAGGCCACTGATCGCATAATGACTTACTTTGCTAAACGCACCCGTGCCATGGGACTATCAACTTTACTGCCTTGTAATATGGATGTTTAAGGTTGGGAATACATTTTGTGGACGTCCTCCGAAATATCAAAGTGAAGAGAGACCCATTAGTAATTATAATGGCTACTGTCCTGGGCTGAGTGCCTGCTCATTACCGCCCGCTTGCCGCCACCTGCCGCCGCTAGCCGCCGCTGCGCTGGTTTTGGCTGCAGGTCCAACCTTGCCAACTTTGTTAGCTAATTATTCGCCACTTCTACGAGCATGCTTCAATGTCATCTCAAAATGTTATCGTTCAAGTTTGGAATGTCCATGACTACCAACGCCAATCGCTACCATAATAATTGGTAAATAATTAGTACTCAATTGGTACTAATTAGAACTTGAACAAAAAAACTGGTACTAGTAGTTTTCGAGATCGTCGACTTTGAAGGTTGTCCGGCGGTAGCTCCCTTCAGGAGGACAACCATGAGCTCCGAAAAAGGGGGCATGCTACAGCTATTCTAAACAAATAAGTAGTACCCTTTTATGTGATTGATTTCGTAAAAAAAACAGATCTGAAACATTTGTAATTACCGAGAAATCAACGATGATAACTTTCGCGCGCTCGTTCAGCCGGACCCCGGGTTTGAATGTTGATTCCAAGTTTGAGGAGCTTGTCGCTTTCCTCAAACCTACATAGAAAATTAGTACCCTGCAAGATAACATAAGTACCCTAAGTAGTAAGTACCCCAGTAGTTTACGAGATATACCTACCATGCCATTGGTGAGTGGTGGTAGTCACAGTGTTAAATTTTCATTTCAAGATTTCCCCATTAAAAACTGTGTTTTTTTCCCAAATTTATACAAAAATTATTACCGCTAAAGAACTTAAACACCCAAAAATTCAAATTCCTTACTGTTGTATTTTAAGAGAAATCAGCTTTCATTACTCCTCCATACTAAGTAAAACTAAGTTGTCAATGGTATTGAGCTGTTTAAGAGATGTACTCGTGCACATAATTTGGTCGGGTTTTAATTTCTGTTCTGTTTTTTTACGAAATGAATCAATTAAAACACTAGGTACTCACGGACATAAGTTTGGAAGTCTCTACGTTGTATGTATGAACATGAACATGGCTCAAGTTTAAGTCAGTTACTACTTAAAAACAACTTGACCATTGGCTGATACTCTATACCTTCTGTAACAATTTGATCAACAGTTTGTTTTAATTTTCCAATTCCGATTTGTTGTAATTAACTACATAACTATATCGATTTCACTTTCATGATGTTCTGATGTTTATTTATCTCTTGTCTCTTATACAATACTGTATGAGCTGGGAATCTTTTATTAATGTTCCAATCATGTAGACTCCAAAATGACATACTTTTCCTAAAGCGACTTAAATTTTATTCTTATACTTTAGCATCAAATAAGTTTGCAGTGCTTTTCGTTCCGGGCGGATATAAGGCAATTTATAACGTTGCCATGTCACTTGCAGACAGCTCTGGAAATATAAAAATATACTCAATTTAAGCTACCAACCAGCACTACACACGTCCTTAAAAACAAGCAACCAGAACTGGTTGACCAAAACGGTAGAAATAAGAAAAAGAAAAGCGTTAAGATCATAATATCTGTGGTTCGCTTGGCTCGTCGCGCATTGTGTGGACCAGCGCTTTGTGAACTTGCTCTATTTTTGTTAACACCTGCGGTGGGAACAAGGACGACGTAATGCGATAGCTGTGCACGCACTTTCATTAAACATTCGCGAGATTTGGTGGTCGCGCATTGTGTTTTAGATAGGGTTTAGTGGGCCGTAACGGAATATCATCGTCCTGCGAGGATTTTGATGAGATCTGTTTGTAATCCGAAGTTTAGCTTTTAATCCCAAGCTTGTATGAGCACATTATCAATCAATCAAATATATTTATTTCCGATTCAAAAATTATATCCGTAAATCCATCCGTTAATTATAACCCAGTTAATCATTCGAATCATAAGTCGAACTCTATTGTTATTCTGTATTGTGTGTCTTCCGTGTGTGATTTGACCTCTGACGTGTATCTGACTGTGACTTATAAATCGGATGCTTTCTAGGTTAATCTATCTTTCTATGTTTATTATTTCCCCTATTCTTCTGTTTTTAATTATTATTTTTATTTGTTTCATGTAATTCGTAGCGGTCCGACAGTTTTATTCAGGTAATTTATGAATTATTTGCTTTTATGTTAATAACTCAATTGCTGAAGCTAACAAGCTAACAAACTATAAATGCATTGAAAGTTTAAGTGTGTGTACTTGCGGTATTTTCCCATGATAGATGCAGCTGGAGAATACTATCATTTCTGCTAAATTTATAATCCGTGTAAAATTGTGTACCATTTCAGCCAAAATTATTCAAATACACTAGACATATCAAATACGGTTACTAGCTAGAAACACACTAGCAACACATGTGGCGGCATCTCGCCGCGCGACACTCGTCGAATCAAATAAGCGGCGGAACGCGCGTCAATTGGCTTGTTGCGACAAATTGGCAATTCGTACGCGCCCTAATTGCATCACGTCTTATCGCGTTACGCTAAGCGTTTTACCTGCAAGCATTCTTGTTAAGCTTTTTATTTGAATGAGATAGCGACTCGAGGATCCGCTTCTGGCTTAAATTAGATCCTCAGGGATTTTATTTTATGTTTGGTTCTTCCTGTTTTCTGTTGACAACTGTGAGTAAATACTATATTTATTGCTGTAAATAAAGCCATCGTTCTGTAAATACTTAGAGCTACAGGCGTCTCGGTTTACTAGTATCTGTTTTAGGTTAGTTTCTTGAAAGACACAGTCTTGCGGTCTACTGCTTGACATAGGCATCTTAGGTGATGTTAGATTAAGAACATCGTAGCAAGCCGAGAGAGTGGTTATAAGTATTTGTAGTTGTGTGATACAGTTCAGAGTGTGCTTTTCCATATAATGATGTTCATATTTTCCTATAATCATGTTCTACATAACGCCGACTGCAGAACCAATAACACAAATCCATGCCAAGAATCTGTTTGTACAAAAGAAAACACGAAATAGTTCTTCTTGCAAAAGCAAAATTTAGATATGAAAGTCCTCAAATAACCAAACGAGGGGCATGACTTACATAGCTCTCCTTTACAAAACAACGTATAGGCAAAAAAGGCAATAAACGAGCCGTTTTCGTTTGCAAATCTCCACGTATGCTGACGTCCCAGCCGCGTCTTCGCGTCACGACGCGCGTACATGCGGCACATTCACGCACGCTTAGGACAAAATAACAATAGAAGTACAGAAGGTACACAGCTGACCCGAACACGAATCACTGTACCTCGAATATGTTAAAGTAAACTGTCGACTGTAACAAGAACACAGTCTGAACATATGATATCACTCAGATTTGTCAAAGTGTGCCATGACAGTGTAGAAAAAAGCTAAGCTTGGGTAATATGAAAGACTTGCGAAGTAATGTCGTGTCGTAGGGACATTAACTTTAGAGTTATGCAGCTATCCATTTGGCCAAACCTGTTGTACAATGATAGTCTTCTCAGAATTCTGGATTCATTGGTAGATTTCGACAGGCTGGTAATGATGGTGTTGGATATTTACCTCTGAATATTATGTTTCTTTCAACTGAAACAAATCGAAATCGATTTTCCTTGCCTTCGTTCGACGACGTTTGCTTATTTAATTATTTATTTCAACTAGCTGCTGCCCGCGGCTTCGCCCGCGTGAGTGTCGGAAATTATTTGGTTCAAGGACAGCGGCTTCCTCGCGAAGTTTTCGTTCACCGTTTTGAGTGGTGATGAAATAATTTACACCAAGTAAAGCGCCGGTCTGGGTTCGAAACCTCGAACCTACGATCTACAACTCGTACGTCGCAGCCTTTACCTACCTCTCGGTCACCACCTCATAATAAGCTAGCAACACGACAGCTAGCAATGCAAATAACTTTTTTGTAAATGTTGGAAAAACTCTTGCCGAACAGATTCCGAAACATTATGACCAACCCCAAAAATCAAGTCAAATCTTTTGCTATGCACACCAATGAACATGAAATAACTCGAATAATTTCTGGGCTAAAAGAGGACTGTGGTGTTGGGTAGGATAATAATAGCAACCAGCTGCTGCCCGCGGCTTCGCCCGCGTCAGTGTCGGAAATTACCCCATACATCCCCATGGGTTTTAAGTATAAATATTGAGTTTCGAGTTAATCGGACAGCGCGTTAAAATTCTTCCATACAAACATTGACACCCCCCAACCTTTTAGGGGGTAGTTTAGAAAAAACAAAAAACTACAAACTTTATAATTTATTTAGATAACTATTCGTGCGAAGTTTCATGTTTATTACCTCAAGGAATAAAATTTTTCATACAAACTTTCATCCCTTATTTTACCCCCTTAGGGGTTGAATTTCGAAAAATCCTGATACACGTTATTCTTAATTTTTGGGTTTAAGTATAAATATTGAGTTTCGAGTTAATCGGACAGCGCGTTAAAATTCTTCCATACAAACTTTGACACCCCCCAACCGTAGGATAGGATACTTTTCCGGGATAAAAAGTACCCAGTGTGGTGCCCAGGATATTAAAGAATAATTATACCAAGTTTCATCGTAATCGAACCGGTAGTTTTTGCGTGATACTTGAACAAACAGACAGACAGACAGACAGACAGACAGACAGACAGACAGACAAAAAAAAATTTAATCACACTTTTGGGTCCGGTGTCGGTCTAGTAACACCCCCTGCCATTTATTTTTTTGATATTTTCAATGTACAGAATTTTCACTTCTACAGATTTATTATAAGTATAGATTAGGCACATAAAAGGCACTTTTGCACGTAAAAATTAACAACAAAAAAAATAAACGTAATTCTAGTCGCCCTTTCTAAGAGGTTTCGTGTGGAGATGAATGGGAAAGAAACTCCATCGTTACTCTTATAAAAATGTTTAACAATATTTGTATACATTAATTATATAAAATCATAGGTGAAGGCGAAGGTGCACTTAGAATAAAATTACTATATCACAGTAGGCAAAAAGAATTAAAAATGAAGCAATGACAGATAATTAAAATAATTATATCATAGAGACATGGTGGTCACATATTTACAAACATTATAAAAGTAGACGATTTTGTCCGTGTGTAGTTTACCTTCTTTTTATATCTGTTTCGTGATAACCTGCGAGAGTAAATGACGAGTAAATCTAATCGTCAGCTGATCTCGACAAATTGGCCGCGCGACGATTGCCAATTTGTGCGCGAGTCGCGACTCTCGCGATTGGCCCAATATGAGGAATAAGCGTTCGCACTGTTGACGCGATGCCAATATATTACATTTGAAATATATAAGCAATGCTTTGTGTCATGATTTTACAGTTTTGACATTAAGAAAAAAAAAAGAATCTGATCTATAACAAAAGGCCCAGTAATGAACTGCTGCGAATACTTTGTTAAAAGGCTGCGCTTATTTAGTTAATTTACAAAGCAGACTTGTTTCGAATATAGTTGGCACCCATTGTTAGCATTTGAGAAAATAATTCAATGTTAGTTTTATTTTGATTGAGGTTTCATAAACTAAATATAATTATGTACCTCACTCTTACTATCCAAGCATTAATATTGCCCGTTATTATGAACTCGGCGATATATTTCATTTGTGTTTCGAGAGTCGTTTTCAAGAAAAAATATGAAAACTTTTTTATTAATAAAGTTAATTTATTGTTGTCAGTTCTCTTGAAAATACGAGGAATGTCGTTATTTAATTTCTTATTAATTGTTATTTTTTAATTTAATCCGAGCTAGTCGTATATACACCAAAAAAAACGATAAATTAATGTGTAATAAATGACGCCAACTCATAGTAAGAGTACCTACTATATTATGGATGTCAAAAGGTGAGAATGCTACCAAACTATAACTAAAATAAAAAACATAAATTCCTTACAATATTAATAACAACAAAAAACAATACTAATATACAACCTCAAACCACCATGTAATAAGTACTCGTAAGAATGTTACTTTCGGCTAAGTTATGCCTTGTTTGTTCCGAATGTTCACGAACGTTCACGAATGTTCACGAACGTTCACGAATGTTCATGAACGAGGCTAACTACTGCGTATATCACGCGATTGCAAAAATTACATTCACTTAGCGTGATCTAAAATTAGTAACTTCGTTATTTTTTGAAACTATATAATTGTGTAATTGTTTTGGTACTAATTTAATGGGCATACTATAAATAGTTTGACATTAAAAACAGAAAATGCTCAAAATTCAAGTTAGAGTAGTGTAAATTGCTGGTGTCGATCTGTGACAGTAGACAGAGGCAGTAATTTATTTTGATAACGCCGCAGCGCCTTTGTGCGCAAACCTAAGTTCATAGCATGTAGGTACAACCTATTTAATACACGTTATACTATTCTGTTCCAACAATTACTATTTTCCTGCAATACAAACAAGCAACCGGGCAAATTGACAGATTCGTTGTATACGCTACGCCGTAGACGTAGGCGTAGAGGGTCTACGAAAACCGTAGCCACTCTTTATCGACTATAGAAATTAATTTTCCCTTTCCTTAGTATCCAAGACCTTATAACTAAAGGAAAACTGTATTAAAAATAAACACCCAATGTTCCATCTAGTCACACCACTGCCATAAAAACAAACACAAACCTAGCTAAGTATTTACATACAACATAATTTTTTCCATAACACATTTTCATTTGGAGCACAATGCCGCCGGCAAAAGTGGCAGTGTTCTTCACAACAAGTAGCTTTCCTTCAGCAACACTCGTGCTTCCCCTCGCCCCTCGCTGAGGGGAGGGTTCCGCGCTATAAATTATACTGCTTCACACCACAAAATGAACTTTATACTTAAAAACTGTAGGTTTATAATAAGTTGTGCGTACAATTCGTGTTAACGCATACATTATTGGTTCGTTGGCGTCGTGTCGTAATGATCGTATTTTTATAATGATACAGTTTTGTTCTGGTTTGTGGTGGTAGGTGTACACGTGCTGCGGTGCTCGTCATTAATGGTGGATGGTATCGGGTCGGTTCATGGTATCGTTTTACTTCCAGGCACTTGAGAAATTAAAGATCGGTAATTTTATTAATCTATAACTTTATTTGGCTTAAAATGAAAAAAAATATCCAAGAGTATGTTTAACCATCTCTGCATAAATTCTGGTTAAATTATATGGCAGATAATTCATCCAAATTCAATACAATTAAGTGCATGTTTCTTTAAATAATCCATTTTGTGAATCAGTTATTGCAGGTAAGAAACGCGCAATAACTGATTTGAGTATCCAAATGTAATCAATCATTCTGCCTTGCCTTTTCCCAATCATGTTGGGGTCGGCTTCCAGTCTAACCGGATGCAGCTGAATACCAGTATTTTACATAGAGCGACTGCCTATCTGACCTCCACAACCCAGTAACTGGGTAATACGATACCCCTATCCAAGTGTAATCAATGCTACAATATAATGTAAAACATACATACTATAGTCAAAATCGAATACCGTGACATTTTGAACGTCTTTTCAGTCATTCAATTTAGGTACATAAATACGTTAAGTAATTCGGTTGACAGCGGAGCTATTATTTTTGAATAATTTATGCTTGTCTGACCTCAACCTATCCATTTGACAATATGGCTCCTTCAACCAAGGTAAGATAAGTGCAGTATCATAAAACGCACATTTCAGAGGTCCGACCCTACGCCGGTGACTGCCGAAGACCCCCGACTGCCCCCGATCTCTCCCGAACTCTCCCGGGGGACAGACGAGTGTATTGCGCCACAGTTTAAGTGATTACCTCCTCACGATACTGCGTTCACTTACTTTGACACCACTGAGCAGCTTACCGATGTTGTTCTATCATTGTAACACCGACTATATGCTATATTTATGTTATAGGATTACATTAGTTCTTGTAGCAACTGCTGTAGCGGTTAGGCAGTTGATAAAACGTAGCGGGTAGCGGAAGGGAACCCGGCAAAATGCGCAGTTCAGACGACGCCGATTTTGAAATGCTTATAAAATATTTCAAGAAAATGTGAGAAATTTATTAAAAGAAAGTATTTAAAATAATATATTTTTTGAAACCATTAAACTACCCTGGAGTTCAAACTACCTATATTAGAAAATAAGTTTTTTGTCCCTCAAAGAATCTGCTGTAAGGTCTCATTTTATTCATTGATTGATTGACCACAGTTGTGCGTCTATCGCTCACTTAAGAATGAATAATAACCATTATAATCAAACAACTCATAATAATCAAACAACTGAATGTCCTCCTCACAACATTAGACTACTCTATTATTTCCGGATGACAACCAACGTTCGGCCATCATAATAACTCTCTAATAGAATTTCTTTTACCAAATATGCATACATCACTCATATTATAAAACAAAGTCCCCCCGACGCGTCTGTCTGTCTGTTTGAACGCGATAAATTCAAAAATTTCCCACCGGATTTTCATACGGTTTTCACCTATAGATGGAGAGACGGGCCATGTGTACTTTTTGCTGATGATATCTCGATCCTGACCTCATGCCAAACAATTGATAATTTAAATGAAAAACTTATGACAATTCTTGGAAAAACTATAAACTGGATGAGCGACCACAATCTTGAAATAAATTTTACAAAGACCAAATTAATAGCGTTTCACCCCCGGCAGAAAAAACAATTAAATTTAGATTTTACATTCAATCAGCAAAAATTAGAAACAGTTAACAATTTCACTCTCCTAGGTTTAACAATAGACACACATATAAACTGGAAAACACATATACAGACAGTAAAATCAAAAATTTCAAAATTTTCATACGCTCTCCGCGAAATAAAAAAGACTACAAACCTAAAAACCGCACTAGTCACGTATTACGCGTATGCCCACGCTTGGTTTAACTACGGAATCATCCTATGGGGAAATAGCACAGAGGCAACCTCCCTATTTACCCTCCAAAAGAAACTCGTACGAATAATTACAAATATAGAACCAACAGATAGTTGCAAGCCTTACTTCCAGAAACACAAGATTCTCACCTTAGTTAGTATTTATATATTAGAATTATGTAAACTAGTCCGCAAATATCCAGAGTCTTACAACACAAGGGAAGACATACAAACAAATTATTCGCTGCGACATAAAAACAGACTAAATTTGCCCCCCTCCCGCCTTAAACTACACTCATCTAGTCCATATTCAATGTCAATAAAAATATATAATAAATTACCAGAAGACATAAAACAACAAAACAAAACCAGTATATTTTTAAATAAATTAAAGCAATATTTAATTAAAAAAAGCTATTATACAGTACACGAATACCTAACGGATAAATTAAATAATACTACATAATTATAAATAACAGATTTTTAATAAGTAATATAACAAAAACAAATTATAATACAATACTTAATAATAATAATATATGACACTAATAATAATGAACAAATTGTATGCGAGTAAACAAATAAACAATATTAAATAAAACTAAATAAATAATAAATAGACTTGCTTATACGATATTAATAGAATAAGTAAATGAATGGAAAAATAAAATACTGATATATAAGCGCTCTTCCTCTCACTACTTATTTGCTGTGCCCAACAGGGTCCATAATTGTTTCTATATTTTTTATTTTTACCACCTGTAAGTATACATTATGGATTGCAATAAACGTTTTGATTTGATTTGATTTGATTTGAGTGAGTCATGAAGATGGTTTAGGTGTATAATTCATTAAAGTTTTGTGTAAATTGGCTGAAATATGACGATGACTGTCGTTGATGTCGGAAAAAATCATGCCGACTGCGAGCTTTACAGGCGTGCTCCGCGTAAACCAACTGCTGCTGTAATTGGGCACACATAGTTCGTAGCCTGGATTAACACATAGGGTACTTTTAATGCCGGTAGTACGTTCCTGTGGAATATTTTCCGATATTTATACGGGCGAAGCCAATAGCTACCACACATAACATAACATCACGCCTTGTTTTCCCGAAGGGTTAGGCAGATGTGTACCTACGGTACACCCACATAACCCAATAGCTAGTAACTAATAAACACATAGGTATATAACTTGATCTCACTTCTAGTGAGTCAGCTAACTGACCGTTAAGTGCCAAGAGTTAGTAACGTCGTAGAATGTGTATTATTTAAGTACTACTCAGTTCACTCAGTTCATAGAATACTAGCCACAATGCAATAAGAAATCTCTTGTCCAATTTATTTGTCAAGAATACAACAAAAATATTGATAAATTGTGGTGTACCCCCGAGTATCTTGGAATAGACTATTTTTGACTTTTATGACTATAGTCTATTCCAAAAGTATTTGATGAAAGTGTAAACAACCCCTATTTGGGTCATCTGTATTTAGATTTCAACTTTATATGTTTTCCTCGGTTTGCAATAAATATTGTTTGAATAAACAATACTTTAAATTATAATTGAATAGTCATCGACGAAAAGAGAGGTTATAAAATTAAGCTGAAATTTCCAATGAAAATCATCTTTATGATGATTTTAAATTAGAATTTTACTCAATTTGTAAGTGGCACTACAAATTTTCTGATCCATTTGTTTACATTTTCATCGATACTTTCGGAACAGTTGTTATTAATTTATCATCAGTAGAAAGCCATAAAAGTGCACTGCGTTGCCCAGCATTGGGCCCTGGGTTTGTTACCTAGGTCAGGCATATTACCTATATTGTTTATGTATCTAAGAGATTAGTCTCAGCAGAATCTTCACGGATTTTTGCCTCGTTGATAGGATAACCTCGCTTTCATATCTCTTAACTGTAACTTGCGAAATGTTGAGTGTACTATTCACTACACTACACTTCTGCCCAACCCTTCGGGGAATACATGCGTGATGGTATATTTATATTAATGTTACTACAGAGCTGTGGGTCTTTTGCAAGTTTCTCTATCGTGTAAGCGGTAGTCATGGTGCGTGGCACGGAGCAGGACGCATGTGACCAATCGATTGCGCGGACACATCGGACACGCCTGGACACCGGACGAGGGTAATTGGACACATGCTACCGTTGTCCGCGTTATAAGAATAGTGTTTGTGGAAAGAACTGCTAAAAGTACAGTTGAAAAGAACTGTTGAGCTCCTTAAGTACTGAGTTCAGCTCCACCCTCACTGACAAATGCTTGCACTGACTGGACAGGTCCATTCAAGTCTGTGTGGTTCTTTCCTCAAAAGATAATTTCAGACGGTCATCTACATGTTTCTCATATGGACTGACCAGGATAATGTCTGGACTTTAAAAGAGAGTGCGTCCTCTGAGTTTGTTTCGGCCTTTCTTCTAAGAGTAGTCTGATAGGAAACGCCGACCTCACTCTAGATTATTTTATATTTATATTTTAATATGACGTGTACAAGTGATTCGGATATCCTATTAAGAGAATAAACGATTTCATTTAATTTCATTTTGCTTACAAATGTTGCATATAATGTAGTTTTTAAGTTCAACTATACAATAAAGACGGGTGAAGTATTTCATTACATGTTTTTTATGTCTAATTTGTTGTTTTTCGCTGTATCTTTGCCTCATTGGATTGGGACTTAGGTACCTATAAGTACTATGTTTCGGTGACAACTACTTTACATATAACTTCATATTGAAGAAAAACGTATTTCATGGGTATTTTTTCCTGGGAAAAATAACACTCATATGTGACTTTAAATTGAACTGAACTTTAAATTCAAATCTAAAAGTTAACATTTTTAAATTATTGTGGTAGGTAATATACCTGTGTAGGTGTAGAACAGCTTCTTTAAATTTATATATCGATTATCTCACTCTCCAGCTGCAATAATAAATGATTACTTACAAAACATTAATAAAATTAACACATCTATTAACCTCATAACGTGTCCGACAAACTCGCACCCTTTACAAAACATACCATTCGCGATCCGTCACGCACCATCGCAAACAAATAACATACACAGTCAGCAAGCTCCCGTTACTGTACATTGCTGGTTCTTCATGAAATATGCACAAAGCTGTAGGTGTCAGGGAGTAATGTATACTGTGCAACAGGGTTGCAACGTTAAGCAGTTTCTCGGCAGGTCCGTGAGGCAACCGCTCTAAATTTAATAATTCATTGTCGTATTCATTGGCGCCAAATTCAATTACCCGTGGTCCCGAGGGCCGCACTCTCCCCCCCCCCCCCTCCGCCGGGCCGCCCCCCCGCGCGCCCTCGTCCGGAGCCGTCCGTCCCGAGGGATGCGCTCGATCTATTCTATTAACCCGCCACCGCGCGCCTGTTTACTAATTCATTTGGCAATCACATTCGGTAATTATGTGACAAATCCCCGAGCGAGTGTTGTGTCGTGTTGTCACACTACTTGTTAAGTGGATTTGGGAGCAACGACGATTTACGCGGACAGCGCGAATACTGCGCCTATTATTTGCAAGTTTACGGGCGAGTGGGTGAGTGAGCCAGTGGACTAGTGCTGACGACAATTTTTCTTTCGGCAGGAGTGTCTTCGTTGGAGGCGGCGAAAGATTTCACAGTCGACGGGCTCACCGGCTACAACGGCAAGAAAAAGAAGAAAAAACGTAGACATAGGTAAATTACACTTTATGTATATTTTGCATTGCGGTCATGTTATTTATTTTATCATTTTTTATCTTGCAATGTGGAGTAGTAGCTTCTTCCCGCGACTTCGTTCGCGTTGGGACTCCCACGCGAACGTAAGACAATACAATATACTAAATAGCAGCCACATTTTTCTAAAACATCAATGTATACTACGTTTGCAGTTTTGGTCTCACGCCATAATATGTATAAAGAGAGTCAGGACTGGTGACGCGGAAGCAAGCAACGTACAGTTGTCTGTGTCAGAAGCAGCTCGTCCTGAGGTGGACACACGCAGCCTTTAGCAGCAACGTCCTATTCCTAGCGAAGTTTTTGTTTTGAGTGAATTAATGAACTCCTGCCTTTCTGCATAATAAACCTACTCCCTAATATGGCAAAACACTGATAAACTGACTGTTGCATTCTTCTGGGGCTGTTCACTAAAATGTTATAACAGTAGATTGTAAACACAAGGAATTCCTCATTAACAGTCACCTAACCATAGATTTTTTTTTTATTATAACCATAGATGACTGAAGAGGCCTAAAGTTAATGTTTTCTGTGTACGTTCTACGAACTATCACATAATAGTATTTCAAAATGTAAAAAAGAATTACAAGATATATAAGGTGCTATAAAAATATCTGCCACGGCTGCAATGGGAGATAGTATTGTGTTTATAGATTACAATAGTAAAGATAAATTATTGATCATGTGTCATATTTTTTTTCATACAAAAAATGTTACGTATAAATTTGCAAGTGTCGAACTAGTCAGCTGATTTCAGTTTTCATTCACAGAACAGATGGAAAGAGATAGCAGTTGTTTTCATTGACGAAGTGCACTTCGCGCGTAATTTGTGAACCACGTTATGCAGAGTAGAGTCAATGTTTATTTAACTACTTTATTTTCTCAAATTGATTTAACTGTGCCGGGGTACGAAATTTCTTCACTATTGTTATCTTTAAACACAATACTACCTCTCATTAAAGCCGTGGCAGATATTTTTATAGCACCTTATATATCATCTGTTGGAAATCGAAGGTTTGCGTCGAACCACTAAGCTATTTGGATTGTTGAAAGTTGTCGTTCTTATAAATTTCATGATTTTTTTAATGCTAGTTCCATGAAGGTATGATAATCATTTAGAAGGTTAAATCTGTAACTATCTGCTATATTCGTTCCCTGTTCAGGTCCAGCGAAGTTTTTTGCGATCTCTTTTTTAGAACCTACTCAAACCTCAGTTGGTCCGATAAAGATTTTTGATCCTTATCCGCCTCTGTGGTATAGTGGTTAGACCGCCTGTCTCAGACCAAGACGTCACGGGTTAGATTCCAAGTGGGGGCAAAATTTTCTGCACGGTTGGTAGTTCTTGTTGTAGGTCCGCTTGGCTAGCTACCACTATCTTATCAAGTCTGTCGCCATAACAACAATGTTAACAGCACTGTTGTGTTTCGGCAGTTAGAGGTAAGATAGCCAGTTCCTTTGTGATTGAGGATTCCGGGTGAAGCTCGCTTCCACCTTCGGCCTGATCATCACTTACCATCAGGTGAGATTCAGGCCAAGTGCTTAGCCGTAGTAGTAAAAAAAAAAAGTAACAGGATCGATTGACATGAAAATGAGTTTTTGTGAAAACTTTCCATTTTCTTGCTGACTGTACTTTTTTTGTTCAGTTTACTTCTTGTGTGTGACTGGTGTGGTTTTCTATGTTCTGGCGACGTACCTTCCTTAGTCGAACCAGTACCTTCAACCCCTTTGTGAGAGCAGATCAAAATGTAAAAAAAAAGTTAAGGATGATCTTGGCAGTGTACGTACGATTTCTGATCCACTTACTCTCTACCACTGCTTAGACTACACTTACCTCTTACATTTTTATCTGATACCTACTTTGATGCAGACGTTAATCAAATTGTATATTTTTTGTTACATTTTCTGATATTTTTTAATACTCTGCATGGAAAAAAACTTTTCTGCACGTTAATTTTCCGATCGCGAGAATGAAAACCGGTGAAAGCTATCTAAAATAAAATAGTAGTACCTAGTTCTACAAACTACGTTCGTAGGTACATTTTTCTTTACGTAAGCAAAAGTGAAGTTTTAATTATAACTAAGTAATTATAACATTCTGTATAGCGGGTTTCCATTTATAATTAGGTAATTAGGTAGAGGTACTAAAGCGTTCGCAAGTAGTTAGGTAGAGGTACTAGCGCGTACGCAAGTCATACATATCTGGGAGAACTCTCTCTGGTTTAGGATAATCTTCTTTGAACAATCTAATATTTGTTGTCGGGTTCTAAACAGACCTGCTTTTTGTAATGAAAGCCACTGTAATTAAATAAGGTGTCACTGAGAATTTGTGTCAGAAGAAAGTTTCAAACTAAACTTTCACAATGCCTTCTTTGATAATGATTGGGAAATGTTGGTTTTCCACAATCAAAAATAAAGTCCTAGCTTCTACATGATTTTACCCTTATCGTCTTGTTACCCTGGTAAGCTCATGGTGTGTTCTGTTCCACAGCCGGACGATCTTCACCTCGTATCAGCTGGACGAGCTGGAGAAGGCGTTCAAGGACGCGCACTACCCTGACGTGTACGCGCGCGAGATGCTCTCACTCAAGACTGACCTGCCCGAGGACAGGATCCAGGTGAGCTGATAATGTTAAATGATTTTATTTCTGGAAGTAGGTTTGTACGAACACTTTTACACGTCAATCATATTTAAAATACTAGATGACGTCAGCGTTTCCTATCCACCTACTCTGAGGAAAAAGACTGAAACAAACTCAGAGGTCACAGTCTCTTTTAAAGTCCAGACATGATCTTGGTCAGGCCATATGGGGACCAGAGCAGAGCATATTAATGTTTGAAATGGTCTTTTAAGTAAAGAATAATCAGCCTAGTTATAATGTTGGGAACATTATAGGCTGCTGGGACAGACACAGGCCTACTCGCTGCGAGAGGGAGTGGGCCATAATCGCGGATGGACGTGCCGATTTCTTTACGATGTTTTCCTGGAGTTGGACTTCACCTTTCTGTGTATTTTCGTGTGTGCAATCGTTGAAAGGATTGAGTTACCTAATTATTTGATAGTTGTACCCAATGTAAAGCTAGTGGTAATCTGTCCTACTTACAATAATATTCTTAGGTGCTAGGTACCATTTTTATGCGAAACAGCCAAACGATAAGCTACCTGCATTCCATTTATTTACCTAAATATGTGCTAAATACCGATACAACTTGAATATTGTATTCGTCAATTCTTGATTACAATAAACGGCATGGCACGGCATTTCCTTACGCTTAGAACACTTAACACCGATTATATTATTATCGCTTCAGAAACTCCAACTTATTTCGTTTTAACGTTTCAACAATTAGAGTGGGATCAAAACATTCGTCCCACCAACAACAATGGTGTACCAAAATAATAATTTTACCACAAAGAGTCGCTCACGGAGCGGCTGGAAGGCGCAAAAAACGCTCCTTTATTGAGTGATTACGTCAATTGCCATCGATTGATGTCGAAGTGTAACGTGACACCGCACTGCCGCTAAATATCCGAATATTCGAACCGAACGACGAAGCAACAGAGCGGTTAAATACTGAGATAATTTTGGGTTGCGGATAATTCGATTTTTTCTCATACTTAATTTATTTTAGTCTAGTTAACGTAAAAACTTTTTATTAATTCCTAATTTACAATGCGCAAGTTTACAGCGTTAAATAAGTTTTAACTCAATAATTTTGACAAAAATGCGACGTATTAGATATTTTTCCGTTTCAATTATTTCATCCATGCCATTGATTAGTTTTTATTAAAGTGATTTATGTGGAGTTTAAAAAACGATAACATTGATGTAGGAACTACACTAACGCGGATATTTAGGACATTTCTAATAAAAAATAAGTATTAAACTTATACCCTAATGTTCCATTTCTATATTTTTGTAGTACCTACAGTAAAAAAACTTGGAAGCGGATAAATAATTTTGACCAATGTGTTGCCATCTTTTTGCAATATTTTAGTCAATACTCAAATGAAAAATTATCGTACATACAAAAGGTCAATAATAATTAGATATGCTTTAACCAATTATTGGCAACTGCACTGTGTGATTTAGGTTTATATGTAGAACATAATAAATTGGCCAGTTCATGATACAATAGCAACATCAAACGTACTTAATTTGGACATCAATACTATTTGGTAACGCATAATTCTTCGCTAAATCTCTTTGATTCTGAATTTTTTGCGTCCCCGGTGCGCATTTGTTGCCCAATAGCGGAGTAGGTACCCGTCAGTTCGCATCAATGGCTGTTGACGTGAGTTTGACACCCGATCCGAGCAATACGATATTTTGTGCAAACAATTGCTTAAAGATTTCGCGGAAGGAAGTTTTTTTTTGTCCAACAATTAAAGACTGCACGGGTGATTGAATTGCACAGTTTTTGTGCAAGATCAATCTAACGATTTAATGCTTTCTGTTTGAACTTTTGCATCGTAAAAAATGGTGTATTCAGTGTTGTCTTCATAAACCTCCCAATAAAAGTAAATGAATATTCAGCAGGGACGATAACAGAGTCTGAGCTCGCGTAGGTTCTACTTACTAGCCAAACATTGTATAATATTGAAATACATTTTCTCCAGTTGATAAGATTGTAACTTGTAACATCTCTGTACTCTATTTCTAGGAAAACTAAAAATATTACATACCTACATCGTAACGTTGGGGAGTCGTTTCAGTAATTGCTAGTCATAATTATTATTAATAGTTTTTCCGTTCGTCGGTAACACACAACAAGGGCTCAAGTGTCGCGCCTTCCCTACTCGGAAGCTGCGGGGAAAACACAAATATGGCCACCCCCACGGTACTACCCCCCCTCGCATGCCTCCCTCAACCCCGGGGTACCCCGCCACGCACCCCGCGACCACCGCACATTTATGAAAATTTCATTTCCAAACTCACAGTCCTCATAGCAAACTAAAATAAACCCTAATCTGACCGCGTAGAGTTTATTGCCACTTAATTTTCTCGAGCAGGAAAATTTTATGACTTACACCAAAATGAAATCTATTTCATACGTTTCAAAGTATGTTTTCCAGTTGGAATGTAAAGTTATGAATGATGGTAGTTGAATTTTCGGTATAATGGCTTACTGGGGATTAGGTTTCCCCAATTTTGGGGCGCGTAGTTTGTGAGACGTTGCAATAAATGGATTATTATGCAATCAAATGTTTCGTAGGTACCGATACTTTAATATCCTATCGAATACAATGTACCTACACTTTTCAAATTCTTTGTTTTTCTTATTTTCAGTTAATTAAGATTTGGATTTCCAATAAAGTAGATACCAATTCGAAAGTTTAAGGCTCGTTCACACCGGCGCGACTTGTCGCGCGACGCGACTTTAACAATACAATTTCTAATAAAACTTCACGATTGAACAATTGCCGGTGTCGCGTCGCGCGACAAGTCGCGCCGGTGTGAACGAGCCTTTATTCGCGCTGTAGAATTATTTTTGAATGTCATACTCATGGGTGTCTAAAGTTTTACTATTTTCGATACCTACTAAACAAAAATGTTACTATCTCCGTACCAAAACATAGATACCTACTTACTACCTAATTAGAAAAATTGTGTATGATAGGTATTCTAATACGTTTAAGAGAACTCAGACTGATTACCAATTAATTTAAGGAAATTCACATTTACACAGCCATGTCGAGTGTGATCTCAAAACTAAAATTTCCAATCCATTAAATAATGTAAGGGCGAATCTAGCGCCATCTATCAGCCACTTGCGCCAACTACACGTAGCTATGGCAACCGCGCGCTGATTGGCCACTTCTGTGCAAGTAAAACGAGCCAGAACGGTGTAACTACCACCTGAAGGTACTCAAATCTCAATCCTAAATATTAGGCTTTAAGGTTTATTTTAATTAGTTAGTTATTCGGCGTTCTTGTGTTTGGGTTTCGTGCGTTTGTATTATTAGCTCCGCCCTTCTTAGTGGCATGGCGGACTGGGTTTTGTCTTGGCACGGTTTGTCTTTTTGCGTCCGTTTTGTTTGTGTAATGTACTTCTATACCTACATAATTATACACAGGTAAGTAAGTATAGATGATACTCTGCGATGAAAATGAAACTATAAAACGTAGCTACGACAGACGAACAACATTGAATTAGACTCCTTAGGTGAGAGGTGACTGAATTGGTGTACCCGCGTTATTACGTTTTCGGAATTGAATTGTTAATTAAAATTGTTTTTTAGATACGTTGATACACGTTTCAGCTGTAATTTTTCGTTAATTTCCATTCAATAAAAGTCTAGTACCTAGGTAGCACCTAGTTATGTAATTTTAATTCAAATAATCTGACTGATTATGCCTTTTCACATTTATGTTACACAAATAAAATAATTGATTCCGTCAATGTTCCGCGCATAATGACTAGGATGACCACGCATCACGCGACGGGCGTGCTCACCGCATTATCCGCAAGCGAGAGATCCGCGCGCCGACGGGCGTCGGTCCATCCCTAATGAGCTATTTGTCGGATATTTTGTTATTACGTCATTTGTTAACGTTTTATTTAAGTGGGTAAAACATTTTTAAATAATAAGTAGCTACCATACCTACTATTACGGAGAAGAAAGAAATCTTTATAATGTCAATATTCGTTAGTTACAATAATAGTGATTGTTGTGCAATTAAATCTAGCAGACTAGCAATGATAGCTTTCCGCAGTGACTTGCATAGTTTAATAATGTCTTATAAGCAAGTGACTTGAAGAAACACTTTTTTGTACTTAAATATGTAGGTAAGTACCTACTACTTAATTGAACATACAATCTGCAAGCGTACCTACTTATAACCGTGACTACTTACACATAAGAAAACTATGTCTTCACATAAGAATGTTAATTAAGTAGGTAACAGTGACTTCCGTACCCCGACTTCCTGTGCATAATTGATTTTATGCAGAAAAACAACCCAGAAATACCTAGTGTTGGCATACGAATACGACAAATGTAGATAAACACTGCTACTTTTACTCATCCATCTAATCTAATTGACACAACATTATTCGATAACATTGTATTTCAGCATTTCTTATAATAAGCTTAGAATCAAAATTCTTTTACTTATGTTAGCATTTTAGGAAATGGATTATTTAGCTCAATCATTAATATTTAAAAAACTTAAGTGTTGGTGGACTTTTGTCCATAACTGTAGGTACACCAATTTCAGTTCTCCTCTCCTGTTAACTCGTGTAAACCGAGAATCACCCGCATCACAACAACATGATCTACTCGATATAATATGATCTGCTCTGCTGAAGTAATATTTCACGAGCTACAGCACTGGGTAGCACAGGTACACTGTGCCGGTAACCTGGTAATAAAGCGCGCCCGGCGGCGGCGATCACATTTCTCGCCAATTACGCGCCGATAGCGGATATATCCGCATCTCAGCCGCACACTGCACTCCTCTAATTTGTGCCGTGTCCGATCTATTGCGGATATTACAGTATCGCTCGCTTAGATACGGAAAATGGTTGGATATTATTAGTTTATTTATAGGTAATCTCTACTACGGTTTCATTCACTAATACGTGAAAATAATAAACACTGTGGTAATTGCATTGTGATATTTGACAAGGTATTTTGTTAAGTTAGAATGACGTCATCATACCTAATGTACCTATCCTATCCTAATGAGCAAAATAATTTAAACTTATTTAGGTCATTGACCGCATTCATTTAACCGCCTCTGTGGTCTAGTGGTTAGACCACCTATCTCAGACCCAGAAGTCCCGGGTTCGATTCCCAGTGGGGGCATAATTTTCTGCTCGGTTTGGTTGGTGGTGGGGCTTGTTCTAAGTCCGCCTGGCTTATCTAAGTCTGTCGCCATAACAACAATGCTAACAGCATTGTTGTGTTCCGGCAGTAAGAGATAAGATAGCCAGTTCCTCTGTGGTAGAGGATTCCGGACGAAGCTCGCTTCCACCTTCGGCCTGATCATCACTTACCATCAGGTGAGATTCAGGCGGAGAGCTTCCCCGTTGTAGATAATGAAAAAATAAATAAAAAAATGGAAGATTTTCTAATGTTTTCTACTTGCTTTAATCTAATAAACAATCAGCAACACATTCACTAACATACTGTGAAAACCGATAACAAAATAGCCTGCCAAGCAAACTGATAATAGAAATCCAACACCCTGTTTATGTAACACACTTGTAATCAGATTAAATTGCTTCAAATTATTGAAAAAATCGTGATCTCGACAATTAGATTTACGATATGGTGTATAAGTATGTCAAAATCGATATGATTGTGATAATAAATGTTGAAATTATATTTTGTACTTATATTATATCTAAAATTATTAATTATTGTAGGGTTTTGGTCACATGGATACAAAGACCGTTCCAGAGAATAGGGTGACGAAGGGTAAAGTATGGGTCGTTGGGATCAGTATGTGTAATAGATACCTACAGGTCCTCAATCAGTGCAGCCTGATGCCCTCTATGAGTTGCGGAGCCGAGGCCTGGACACTCACCACACGACTGGTGCACAAAATTTAAAATTGCTCTGCCTCCTTCTATAGAAATGATCAAAGATATAGGTGTCCAACAGAGAGCAGAGCTCATTCTGACGGTTATGTAACATAACCGTCAGAATGAGCAAGCTGGTCGATGTCGAGGCGATGGGTCGCTCATACACATAGCTGTAGAACTGACGCCTGCTGCGGTACACATGTTCTGCAGTGAAGTTACCATAGAGCAGGAAGCCCTCAGACTCGGTGGACTAACAGTCTCCAAAGGGTGACTGTAGTAGATTGATGAATTTAGCCGACGATGGAGTCAAATAATAATAAATACAAAATGTTAAAATATACAAGGGTTATTTATGTTATGTCAACATTTATTGTTGTACACATCTACATCATATTATGCAAATATACAATATTCTATTATATTCTATATGTAGCAGCAGAGCAGTGTTACAGATACGGGTTATCGGGAATATACCTACCTGAATAAAATAAAAACCAGTTATAGTTTTGTGAATATTTGTAACAACAAATAAAGTGAACCACATTACTACAAGGAAATGTATAGATATAGCATACACCATGTAGATGTTATTGTCAAATGTATAATAGTGTGCGTGTGCACCAACCTCGCCACTGTCAGCTGTATGAGGATCGTCTGGTATCTCTGATCGCGGACAACACTCCTTGCAGTAGGTATCAAGCATAGCGATGATAAGATGATCCCGACGACCCAAGTGATAGACAGCACGGACATGGTGTACTCAATATAGATATACTGTGTCCTGCTGCACCGCCACCGCCGGCGCCAATCGCTATCGAACTAATCGCTTTATTTTCCATAACCCCCAAAAGACCGAGGAATTTCATACTTCCGACTCAACGATTCAATTTAGATGCACTTTTACACAGCATACTCATAGGTAGTTATAAATATATTCATTACAACACGTAAATTTCTACTTCTCAGCTAATATACAAAGATATATAACAAACATGCACATACCTACTTAGGATCACTAGTAGGCAACCCACCTCGTTACCACGTCCACTTGAGACTGGGACCTTGAAATGAACATAAGTCCTTAAAAATGAAAATTTTAACACTTGGGTTGAATATAAAAATTTGCTGAAAACTAAGTAACGGAATTCCTATACCTCACGGGATAAATTGGCAACAATATTGAAGCAGGTCTTATTTATTTTCTGACCGAAAAGCTAAGTACCTATCGACATGCATTGAACTTGAAGTTTACTTGTGATGTTAACCTTTGACCCTGGACCTTGTCCCCCCAAAATGAAATCCTGGATCCACCCCTGATTTCAGCTTAAATATCTCCCCAGAAATAGCTCAAATCTACATTTAAGTGCAATAGAATCAGTATCAATAATCCGTGAAGCAAAGCCGGAGGAGTCCCGGTTACGGTTCGTCTCCGTATCGCATCCGCTCTCGAGACGGCGTCTGATCGCGTTTCGCGGCAATTACGCCCCTTCAGCCCGTAACGAAAAGCCGATACGGCGATATTATGTATCTCCGAGAATACCCGTCTAATAATGATAGTGCTTTACTATTTATATTGAATTTACGGAAATTAGGTACCTATGTGTTGAATGTGATCTAGTCTCATTGTAGGTAAACGGTATACAGTATGATAGCTGATACGCTGTTTTGTTTACATTAACCAAACAGAGCATGCAATGGCTGTAGGTAAGTACCTACTATGAAGCACAGAAATTGAAAAGAGTTTGAGAACATGCCTGTTATTACCTGGGATTCTAGTTTTTTTTACTATTTGCTCTGTCTATCGTGTGTATTATACGTACCTACGTATGACTCATCTATACTTATAATAAATCTGTAGAAGTGAAAATTCTGTACATTGAAAATATCAAAAAAATAAATGGCAGGGGGTGTTACTAGACCGACACCGAACCCAAAAATGTGATTAATTGTCTGTCTGTCTGTCTGTCTGTTTGTTCAGGTATCACGCAAAAACTACCGGTTCGATTGCGATGAAACTTGGTATAATTATTCTTTAGTATCCTGGGCACCACACTGGGTACTTTTTATCCCGGAAAAGTATCCTATCCTACGGTTGGGGGGTGTCAAAGTTTGTATGGAAGAATTTTAACGCGCTGTCCGATTAACTCGAAACTCAATATTTATACTTAAAACCCATGGGGATGTATGGGGTAATTTCCGACACCCACGCGGGCGAAGCCGCGGGCAGCAGCTAGTGACAAATAAACGTGATGTTCTTGTCGCTTACCTGCACAAGATTATTTCAGTATCTAATTAATTAGTTATAAGTACTACTGATCAGAGTCTAAAACCAACCAAACGAGTCCTGTGATTTGAAATAAAACAGGCAGATATTAAAGTTAGAGCTGGAATTATATTTTCCGAAACGACTCAAACCGTCTTCGCAATTTCCGCACCTACTGTGGTGACAGGAGGGAGGTACACTCACACAACACCTCATTACCAAAAAAGCATTTTAATAACTGAAACAGTCAAGTATTCCAGAGAACCGAATAACCGATAAACACGTCTGTAAGCGGCCCGGCAGGTCGCAATAAGCCAGCGCCCACCCCCGGGGCGCCCCCGCCCTCTTCCGGGGCAAATTTAGCAATTAGCGTGCCGGACACAGGGGCCGGCTAGCGTCCGGTAATAGCCACCTAGCCGGCCGGCCGCGTTCCACCTACTGATTATTCAGAACACCAAACAGTTAGGGGCAGAAGGCTCATAAAACTGTCGACCAACAAACGTTTAGGATTTCACCTTTTAATAGTCTGTTATCCACAGTAATATATTGAAAATGCAATAGTCACTTTGTCTGTCTGCTACCTTTTTACGCCTAAACCCCAAGATCGATGGTTGACGAGCCTGGGCAGGTCCCAGGCTATCTATCAGGACATAGGATAAATATATCCTGAATAAATTTGAATTAAAAAAATATGAAATACAAGCAGATTGATGAAGTCGAGACAATAGCTATTGTTTTTATAAAACATTGGCTAGTTCGGCATACCTGGGTACTCTTGTTGTGTATCTGAAGTTAGAAAGATGTAAATGAAGGATTCAGTTATGACTTCCTATTCATTTACCTTGGGACTGGTTAGGTTCTGTCGAAACTAAGAGGTTCTTCATAAATATATCACCACAAGACTACCCCACTATTAGCTCAGATTCCCTATTAGGTAAGTACCTACACCACTTAGGGCCGATTTTTTTACCGTCAGATAACTTTTATCTGGGGAATATGTTTGACGTTTTGACAGCTTTTTTATAGAAATTAAGCCAAACCGCCATATTAATTCCTCAGTTACCTATAAGTTATCTGACGATTGAAAAATCGGCCCTTAGAGTAGAAAGCTCTTACTTCTACTAATGTATCACATAGTAAAGGAAATAGGACAAACGCTATAAGTACATGAATCCAATTGTGTGGTGTTTCCTTGTTTGCAGCTGGTTAGCTGTTATCCTTCTTTGTTTTCCTACTGCATGTGAAGTGCGAATTATTTGTGCCTTTATTTGCGAGTATCGTGTGTGCGGTTATTACATCCAAATGTAATTGATTGGAACGTTCCGTTTGTTGTCTGCGCCTGAAACATTGCAATGTGTTCTCGTACTGAATATATGGGCTTCAGTTGCAGAGGTTTGCTCAAGTATTGATCTATACGAGAGACAGATATGAGATACTTACAATTAAATTTGGAAAATGGAAAATTATCTAAAATGCTACTGTTGTTTTACTCATTATGGAAGTTCAACTTGAGATATTTTCTATTTTCTTCAATTTTCATATATATAATTACATTCCTTATTTTATCTATACTAATTTAACTAGCAAACTATGTACATGTATATAGAAAAAGGGGAGGGGAAAGAATCATAGGGTATCGAAGAATTCGTCCGCGTTGTTGTTTGATTTCAATTTTATTATCAAAGCCAAACTCTAACAGTTTGGCTTTGCAATCGGCAAACGCTGGTTAAAATCTCCAATTTTCTATTACTGAAATCTAAACTAATATGTCATGGGCAAAATTATCCACTTTGGCAAACATAGGCTTTCGTCATTGCAATCCAGAAATAGTTTACTAATCGAGCTACAAATATTTTCAAACTGCCTTCTAATTTTAATTTGAAATGCATTATGAAAAGCTTATATCTCCACTATTTCGTATCGTTTGTGTAGTTCTGTGCCAAGTGTATAATCCGGTATAATGTCCCCTCGCAGCGCATCTTCGGCCTAACTCGAGTGGCTCCTGATTGAAACGCCGCATGTTACAATTTGTACAACTTGTCTAAACATGGCCACACTCATCATTGTTCACAACACTGCGGGGTTGACATACCTTTGGTTTACGTGGCTATCTATTTTGTTTCGGTTAATCTTGGTTTTACGTTTTTTTTTATATCTTTATTTCGGTTACGTAAAACATGCTTTTCCAAATATTTAACCGCTGAAGAAAATGTCTTTGACGATTAAAGAGAGCATTTTCACTTGAATCCGAAAATAAAAGTCTTAGATTTACTTCATAATGTTGTTGGTGTTATAATCATGTAGATAATAACATACCTACTAATGAAAGCAGTATTCCGTCATCCGTCTATTTTAGGGCTGCTCTCCAACCTCATCTTCCCCTAACAAAGCAGTATGTCGTTATAATTATATAACTCCGGCATTCTTCATTAAAGCATGGCTGCTATTAATATCAATTACACTCTTGTCCTCAATAAATGCTAAACGTTAATTTGGTTATCTCAAATAAATGGCGTCCCGAGTCCCGACATGTGAACGTATAAAAACAATTCAATAACCACAAAACATCACCAAACAGAGACTCGATACAATCGCATTAGTGCTGATTTATATCACCACTTGAAGTGTAATAATCTATTTATGAGATAAACTATAAATTATCCTAGTGCAAACTTAACAACACACTTGGTCACATCCTTATTACTACGTCCTAAAGCTTAAAATGAAATGTACAAGCTTCGAGTTTATCGTGGTGATAGCACGCCCCCAACGCATTTCGGCTAGGGCGACTATGCCGGGCGCCCGTCGCTGCCTGTCCCCTAATTCCTAATAATGAACTGGTGCGACTTAAAAGTAGTAATGTGAATTAATGGATGTTTTCAATGACTGCACCAGTTTCATTTTATAACTAATATTTATTGGGTAGCTATAGAAGTGGAATAATTTTGTTAAAAAGTAACTGCGTCATTATTTGTTTTAGTTTTCAGTTAGTACCGGGCTACCTATGCAAAGTCATTTTAATTTGTTCAGCTTTATAATTTCTAAATAATTATTTACAGATTCCTGTGAATCATAGAAAGACGTTGCTTCCCTCTTAACATATACATTGGTGTCTGAGAGGTTCACAATCATTTAAATAGGTACCTACAGAAAGTAGCTAAACATTTGTTAATAAGATGCAACAAAAGTTCATTTCAAAATTTGTTAACATTAGTTTAAACCTTTTTCATAAACAGGTCATTATATCGACTCAAATGGTTTTCAATTTAAATCACAACAAGCACTTTACTACATCTTTAAGCCATTAAACTTGAAAGTTACAAATAAAGCATAACTTCATTAAACCAAAAAGTACTTATTTAAAAATTAACTGAATTTTATATGACAAGACAAATGACATCTCTTGCCCCCGCGCATTGCGCAAGAGACTCAACAGCGCGCAAATGATGTCCGAAGACTCCCTACTCCCCTTATGACAGCAAAGTTGTACCAGCTCCCTTAACTCATGGGATCATCGTGTTCATGGGATGTTTATGGTGTTACGTCCCCTAATTACATTGTTGAGAGTTGTGAGAACATGCGATTCGTTTTAGCTGGTGTTTTTTAGTTTGTTAGTGAGTAGATTTGTAATGGTAGTTTTGTTTAATAAACATAGCAGCGCCCTTTTTTTGCACTAACAGTTATTAAATCAAATGTAAGCTCTATGGTTAGTGAGAAGTGTGAAAGGCATAGAATTCTTCTTTTCTTTGAAAATAATTGAAGCAGGTACTACCTATCTTGATTTAAAATAAACAGAATTGCATGCTTAAAGACCATTATGCATTTCTAAAAAGAATCAAATTGACTGAAAATGAGTGAAAATACCTGTACCTAACATATCTATTAGTCAACGGATTCCAAACATTTACGACGGACGTGACGGTAAGGTAAAAAGGTTGTTGTAGCTGTTAAACACAATATATTCATTCAAAACTATCCCCATTCTATAAGTTGTTAATAAAGCATTAACCCAACCACGTAGAACAATTACCACAAATAGCCTTATATCCCCTAATCCACAATTAGTACAAAAACATGACAATACCGTGCCCACGCGCACGCCACTGCAACGTTGTATCGTCGGGTCGCGTCGGACAATAGACGCGTGCGCAACACACAGATAATGATCTACTATAATAGCCTGAGGCAGCTTTGTGGACTATTTTATAGTAATTACAGTGTATTTAGTTAATGTGGTAGTTTGTTTAAAAAAAATAAAAAACAGTGGTTCTGAACCTTGATTTAGATTTTTAGGTGTTTATACCATATAAGGTACATTCAAAATCAACAGTGTACAACTACAAGCAAGTAGTCTTTTAGATTACTCATATTGGTTATAAGTATATCGTTAACTTCAAATACAATATAGTACATTATTAAAATTTTCATTTCTGGTACAGTCCAAAAAGGCTTCTTTGATGAATCATCGCGTTTGAATCCACGGTATCAAACCATCGACAAGGAAAAAAACCAAATGGTGCATCAGTAAGTGAGGGTTAGGCTACTCATTCAGAGAGTTCTCTCTGTTTTGAGCCCTCTTCTTCATTTGTCACAAAAAAATCCAATAACTAACACTCAGTAGGTACCAATCTGTGTAACCTTGAGGCGCTAACACGATTACAGGAGACACTATCATTAAAAAATGCTCATTTGTAATAATTGGCGCGGCACGTGCCGGTCGCGCGCCGTGTGCGGGCCGCGCGGACGGTCGGACGGACGAACTAACGACAGAGATTCCCGGACACCCGCTGAGCTCTTATTAAACGGTTTGTTGCTTGTCTAGAAATTGTTGCAGATTTGTTTTTGTAACCGATCACTTGAATTTGTCTAATGAAAAACGCCTTTAACAATATTTTTTTTCTTGGTTGGGTTGAAGTTGAATGAAAAAAAATGAATTTGAACAAATCTAGATTTGAGGGGTACAAAAGTCATGCTACAAAATCATACAAGACTACATATATACGTATAAATTAATGGAACTTTATTTTCCTCATAAAAAGCCAGAATATATATTGCATATTTACAAAGTATAATCAATTCTCAAAAGATTGATCCTATCTTAATATCCAAATACTATAATGATCCATCTAATACGGCTATATCAGGATGAAGACTTTTCATTAAATGAGACCATCAATAACAATTTACCAAAGTAATAAAATTGATCAAATCTGCCCATTTCACTGGTAAACTGATAGAAAGTAGTACGTGGTATTACTTAACCTCTAACGACATTAGACCGCCCTCCATTCTCCAATGAATCACGTAATGGAGACTCACATTGTCAGCGCCACTGTGTGACTCAATACAGGATGTAACGAGGATATCGAGCATGGAAGACGGTTATTTGTTACTTTATTTTATGGCTGTATCTTTTACTCTATGGCTGACCTTACAAATGTGTACTTGGATGTTCAGCAATGGTTGCTTATGTTTCATATTATGAAATAAATCAAGCTTATCACAAGTGGGACAAACATTCGACGTACATATTTCCTGATTCAGCCGAGCCACATTTAAAAATTAATCTTTTTGACTAGAAAAACTTAATTAAGCTCATATAAACACTTGATAGTCAACATTGGTAATTGATTATGATTCCATGTTTTTTGTGCATCTCACAATGTGATTTCTAGGCGACTCCTGTCTTTCTACACACATAAACTAACGCTTTGTATTACTCCAATAAACACAAGCCCACCAATCAAACACCGTTCACCACACCGGGTGTCATCGACCGCTACGCCTGAATGCTGACCACCGATCCGCGGCTCACTTAGCTATATTACCGATGAGTTGCCAAAACGCAATGTATTGTGCGACGCGCTCAATTGTCGTCACTTGATTGCGTCCGATATCTTAAGTGGAATTTCTGATTTAATCATATTAGACGCGCAGCAGTTTTATTTGTAGCGGGTAAATGAAAACAGGAATACGCCCACGTATGGGACTGGAAATGATTATGCCTCATCAAAAGTTTATTCCAACTGAAATTCATTTCATTATTACTTACAAAAGTAGTTCAGTTTCTTGAGATTCTTCTCTAGGTACAATTGTCACAATTAACTGAAATAGCATTCTTAAATGTGTGTTCTCTAAAAAGTTTATGACATAATAGATCTTCCATTTGGTGTTTTTCCCAAACTAAACGATTACAGATTAGGTTAATCGCATGTAATCGTCAATCTGTACAGGCATGAATTCATACACCTTACCTGAATAGGTCCTGTTTTCCCTATCTTAAACTAAATCGCATTCGATCAATAAATATAGGTCAAGCGGTTCCAGGTACGCTCGCTGAAGCTAGGCAGTAAATACTCAGCTCACAAAGGACACAAGTTGAGCTCAGCTCCGGCTCAATTATAAAGTTGGGCGGCGACGGGGCGCAGCGCTAGTCGTGTAGTGCCATCTAGGGTTCACTAATACACCCGGTATAGTATATTAGTACCTGCGATTAGGACTGCTGCGGAGTGGTTTCAAATGGTTCGGTAGAAACATTTTATGGATTTATCAAATTCGTCTGGTAGGACTGTGTTATCTCATGACACTCCAGATGTTCAGTAAAGGTTGATTGCAGTACCTAGTCAAGTATGTTACATATTAGCGGTCAAGATTATACCTACTGCTATCTCGCCACCATTCTCTTATGGAAAGTAAGTTGGTATCTCTCTCTAATCCTTCACATGCTTTATACGACTCCCATAGTTACAGAGGTTATTTTCTTTTAATTGAGACAATGTGCTTATTATTTTCAAAAATCATACCTACGATGAAAATTGAAATGCTGTTTACCTGAAATGACTTGTAGCTGAAGGGTCTTTATGTAAAGCAATTAGCAGCCGTTGGTTTACTGTCAAAACCATTAATTTAATATCTACACAATTTTTTCAAAAGTTCAATAAAAATCCTATTACCTACATAGAGTAGGTAACTATAGTTGTTTGAGTCGTTCAGCGCGCCTCGTCTCAGACGGGACAAGTTTTAACAGGCGCGCTAAGTTCGCAGACTGTTTACTGCCTTCTTATTCAGAGCTGTTCAGTCGTTCACTGGCTCCAACAGTCCCACTACACGAATACTACCTAATTATACAGAGAGCTGTAGCAGATTAACGGATTTGCAATATTGAATATGGAGATACGTGTAAGGAATAGAGAAACAGTTTGTTGCTTGAGGTTTGTGTCTAGTTTAAACGTCATTATCTTCCTTCCTTTACTAATTGCTTCCAATACAATGACTGGTCAAACGGAAAATTGACATACAGACTAATTGTCGATGCCAGATTGTCAGGAGTTTGCAGACTAGTTTTTATTGCTAGGATTTTTTCATCATTGCCCCACTTTTATCTTCTTAAAATAGCTGCATGTTTCATTGTTTACTAGTAGGTTGCAATGTAACAAAGCTATGGATGATTATATTACGATAAAGCAAACATTTTTCGAATATCTTCCCCAACAAGAAGTTACATTATCATCGCAGATTGAAAGACCCAAACACCATAAAGTGAACATCGTGTGTATCTCTTTATTGAATCATTTATGTAAAGCAGCCGGTAAATGATGCGACACTAACTTGATAATAGCCCCTCCGTCCCTCCGCGCCCCGCGCCCCCGTGCCGCCACCCCCGGGGTGTGGGGGGTGTGTAGACAAATGATGGGGCTAAGCAGATCTGATGGTGCGGCCAAGATGCAGCGGACACGACATTGTGATGTGGTACGGAAATATAATGGGTTTTGCTGTTCCTTTGTTTTGGGGGGTAGGGAAACTTGTGCAAGTATTTAAGATAGAAAATAAACAACAGAGTTGTACGGGAAGGAAGACAAATACTTTGATATCTCCGTATCGTAGGTGACGCACCCATACAAACAAACTTCAAGCAAATGTCTGTCGGCTACAAAATGTCGCAAATAAGTTAATATCTGTTTAGAAAAATATATGGCTCATAGGAAGGGCGCTTCTAGCAACTTAAGTCGACGAATAAAACTGTTTACAGCGGAATTTTAAAACCATTTATAAGGAATCTCCGCACTCCACCCATTTAGATCATCAAATAAAGCCAAACCTCCAACAAATGGATTACATTTAATTAAGTTACAAGTCATAAAACTGCCATCGTAATTCGATTAATCGAGTGAACAATGCGTCGATTGCTGCATCGATTATGATCGATTAGCGTCGGTAGGCACAAAGGCGGCGAGTGTCACGCACAAGGCATTAAGTAATGTAACGCTAACGTGTCAGAGAGAATTGCTCGCCTGTCACGGTACCACGGGTTATTAATTGTATGGATAATGCAGTGATGTTTGATTTGCTTAATTTACTTAGTATGTTTCTATTAGTGTTTTATTAACTTCCTTGTTTTACCCCAATATACCCATAATGGTCCCAAATTATGTTGAAGGTTTTGGGTTCGAACCCAACCTGGTGACATAGCAATGGTATTGTAAAGGGGTTAAATCCAATCCAATTATGGGCCGCTCTCTCTCACTGAGGCCTTCATCAAACTTCGAGACGAAACTTGTATTACTTATTGTAACTAAATGTTTACTATTAATGTTGTCAGTTTGTTATATGTATAATCCGCCAATATACCTAGTTATCGTGACATTTGGAATATCTACGTTATCCTGCTTTTCTAGCTGCTATGAGAGTGTAGAATAAATGTCTATTAAACGATAGGTAATTAAAATCTCCTAACCTAATAATAACCTCATTACCTTCTATTCTTATCTAATAATCAGTAAACTATCAAACGTTTAATATTATAATGATGACGGCGTGTGCGGGCCTATAAACGAATATTTATATTTCTATAAAGTCCACAGTGTTTGACCCTACAACCGTCATCAGTGTATTTCAATCGACTCATGCACATATGAAGCCTCCACACTGTAGCACAGACAAGACTGCAGTTACCTGCACTCTTCAGCGTAACTGAAACACAACTTTATAGCATAACTGATTGATTACGGCCGCGCATCTGCACAAATAAGCTTTGTCACTGCGCTAATCAATTATTGTAGATAACGACGTTATGTTTCTGTTACATGGTTTGCTTGTACTTTGAAGTTTTCAAAGCATCTTATTGCAGTAGGTAAATGAGAAGGAGTTTAAAACAAATCCAACTTATCTCGTAGGACTGTGAATGAATTATAAGTTTTTATTTAGTGAACGAGCTCTCACACGTTACCGGTTATGATCCGTAAACCAAACTCACAATAACTGCCAAAGAATTCTAATCGTATCAACTTTCAGTACACCCAGGTAATTAATCCTTTCAAAAATTCAGTTTCGAAGAAATGTCGAAATATGCCGTTTGTAAATATGTTAGAGCGTGCATGTGTTACTTAATAGCTAGTCTATAGATTGTCACACAGCTACTGACACAGAGAAACCTCGCAAATCGATCGATCCGAGCCCTGCCCTGGTACAAACTGACACCAAACCAGATATTTAATCAATTAATTATTAAAACTCATATTATCACCTGGCACTATCTATTATTGTGTGTTGTTAATTATAAATTATGAACAGCAATAACACAATAAAGCGGCTCCGCGACGAACTCGCGCTAATACTCCTGTGCAATCAACACCGTGGTTATTGATACACTATAATGCATAGAAACAAGTTATTTGTTTGATGAAAATTAATTTGACTGAATTTATAATCATTCGATGTAATAGCGTAAACGTGAACAGGACCTGAAACCCAAAACTCAATCAACATGAAAATTGCCCCACATACTTACCTACCAAATATTTACTGACTTAAACTACAATAGACGTAGATATATTTAGTAAATTATTCCGCTTAACTATTCCTAAAGAGTCATAAAAACCCTGAAAGAAATCGACACGTGTTTTACCTCTCAACGAGGCATCCTCAGGATGACGATTGACTTGTCCCGATCTCGAACGCGACGTGTTGCCACGCCGAGGGCTGGACGCTGAGATATCTCTCGTCTATCGTATTTTATCATGGACTGACTTATTAATTAACGCCATTTAGTCCAGAATTAGTTAATCATTCGTGAAATATTTTTTTATTTACAAGGTTTCGAGTTGGTGCTTATACACACCTACCACACAATTTAATAAACTCTATGCCATGGAAAATCTCGCCCACCCATTATTTCCTAACGACGACCCACATATCCGACCACATATAAAACAATTGGATAGAGAATAAACACCGATCAAGCCGCAAATCCAATAAGAAGCTAACTGTCCGTAAGGGGCAGTAAATAACCGTTAATACAACCCGATATACGCGTATCTCGTACAGTCGGCTTCTCGTAAACTCGTATTCTCGTAAGTTCTCGTGTTCTCGCTGCAGTCCAGTAATCAGGTTATGATAGGGATGCGCCCCGCCGCGAGATTTGTTACCTAGTTGACATTGTTTATGTCCGCGCCATCTAATACTCCTTACTATGTCGTGCTGGAAGTTTTATTATATAATAATAGTCTGAAGATGGTCGCAGCAGGGTGTTGTACATGGCCATTTTTTTAGAAAACTATTCGTAAGAATATAAAATGATCAATATTGTGGAATAAGGAAAATGGGTCATTTTTGTCAACTGAAAAACATGTTCTTTGTGATGCCTAAACTGTACGATTTATGTGCACAAAGCAGTTGAATAAACAGCGTATTTTGTTACTTATAAACTCATTGAAACACGTGCATTTTTATTTTATTTTATTCGGTATTCAAACATCTTTTATTTAGGTACGAGTACAATAAGAATGTTTCCTTTTCTGTTTTGCCTCGCTTGTGTAGAGTTCTCTCCTGAACAGACCATGCCCCATCTGCTAGAGTGTCCCAAATGTCAGTTCACCTGCACCCTTGACGATCTGACCAACGCATCTGACGCACAGTGGATCGATTCCATGCAAACGGATTCGGAACGAATTTTTAAATGATAAATCGCTCTGAAGATACTGACTGAATCTTTTCTATTATTTTGAATCGCATGACCATTTGACATAATTTTTAATTATTATTAATTTTAATTGTTAAATTATAAATAGATTTTTATGCTTTGTATTTTTTTATTATTTGAAATCTTATTATATTTCGACCTAGTTTGTACACCAGCCATGGTCAAACATGTTGAGCCAAACAATACATTTTAACACCTATAATAAGCATCATACCATGTAGGTATATTATCTACATATGTTTATGCAAATAAATGAATCTGAATCTGAATGTTTTAATAATATTTAAAATACTTTCAATTCGAAGCTGCTGGTTTATCTTGTTTGAGTTCCAAAAACAATAATAATAAATGTTTTTTATAATTTTTATATTTTATTATTTAAAAATGTAAAATCTATGTATATAATGAAATAAAGGAAATAAATAAAAATAAAAAAATACCCATTCGTTCTATTGATTCTTTCTCAAGGGTGTTCTTTCGTCAGGTGGTGGTTCTTTGTGTTGTCATCTGCTGAGCTGAGGCCCTTTCGGCGATTTAATCATTGTTTTCTGTTTTTATAGTTTTAAGGAGTATTTTTCTGCTGTAATGCCAATAAACGCATTTTTCTTTCTTTCTAATTATGCACATTTGCTTGGGGAATGAGTGACTGCACACGTGTTACAGAAAAAAAAAAATATACATAAATAATTAACGTGTTTCCTACTCTCAAACAGTATTAGCAACATAGATGTACTTACCATCGAAATGAAGAAGAGTTCTCGAGACCGCTTTCTACCACGATATCATTCTACATGAATGTACCTTACAATCACATTAACTGTACCAATATTACGATATTGTCTGTACTAGGTACCACTAATGATTCCAAGTGCGCTGTAGACTGTATGCTAGATATGAATAATTGCAACAATGGTGTGCATTAATTAATTATGAGCAATAGATATGCAAGCACACTTCACAGTACAAACACACTGCACAGTACAAACCTTTAATAACAATATTTGCTAGTTTGTACGTAGGTGAAAGTACATGTAATAAAACTACAATGGGTGTAATACTGTTATTTTCAAGGGCAATCATTTAATGGACATTTCAAGGTATCATGTTGAACTGCAGCATGATTTACCTTTACTCTAAAATAATGATTACCTAACCAGTTGAACGTGTAAGTTCAGCTTTCATTATAATATCTTTCATCTCTTTCTTGTTCGGTCTGCTTATTAAAAACAGCAATGGGTTCTATGTTTAAATAGGGTTCTTACAAGATCGGAAACGTTGTTCATAATAATGCAATTATGCTTAAACAGCGCCTCACACTGCTAAGATAATGCACAAGACTGAAGTAAAAGATTAATTTGCAAGGTTCTTTTATTTATGAGGAGAGCAAAATACCGATATACCTACCACTATTAAGTGACATCATACCTAATATTACAAAGAATTCACAAGGATTGCATATGCATGCAGATATTTATTACATTAGCATCGTCAAACTGACCTCAATATATCCATTTAATATCATCGCATGGCACATAAATAAGCACGTTCCATTAAATATGCATTTACTTCTTAACGCCTTCGGAAGTTCCTCTAGTATTTCCTGTGTATCGTCAATACGTTTGAAAACGAAGTGGTTCCGAGGTGTCCTGCCCGGGGCCCGGGGCCCGGCGCTCGAGGGCCCTCGCTCGAGATGTTTGTACGGCCACCAGCGTCTTTTACACCCAAACAGATGTTAGGTTCAGGCAAACTTGTTTGTACAGGTTAGGGTTCAATATTTGAGCGTTTAGATTTGATACTGTTTGTGGTTTTAAAAGGTTGCAAGATATTAATAGAAGAAAGAGAAAAAAGCTCTAGTTTCTTGCTTATCCGGTGAGTAAATTAAACGATACGCTCATCTCAGAAATAGCTAATTTGCTTTCCATGAACTTCAACTTACTACAAGCTCAAGTCCAGTAGTATTATTTTGATATTTTGTCTCGCAACAAGCGTGCGTGTGTGAACAGATGTATGAACGCAGCAAAAGGAGTTTGTACAGATCGTAGCAGGTGGCGTTCTGTAGCTTCTGCCTACACCAATGGGAAAAAGGCGTGAATTTATGTGTGTATGTGTCTTTGTACTTTTCTGTGTAAACTGGCGTAATTGGAACTACGATTGTGTTCATCACAATTTGCGCTCACTTATTATTTGTGTCAAAGAAATAGCGAAAAGTGCTGGATTTTCAAGATTGCAAGAGCAGTGGAACTGCGATGATTTGAGCTTCACTCCAACTTAATACATTTACCTTTCGTCCACTTACACACACGGCGATCATTGTAACCCAAACAAAACACACACGATGCTTGTACATTTGGCATTCACATGTGACTGTACAACTTTACAAAAAAGGTCGTGTCCAATTTGTGGCAGGTCTTCAAATTGGACGGCTGCTGAAGGGTTGTTTGCTTCAAAACTATTCAGCAATTGGACCCCTTTCGGGCCCCTGGGAGGGACCCGGTCATTATTCTATTTTCTTATCTCTTGACGGCAGTACGGCACGCACTCGGTCTTCAAGATGGGTTGTGTGAAGTCTTCAAAGTGTTCTCTACACCTTTCTTGAGGATAAACAACGTAATAGGGGTAGGTGTGTCATGTCGTGTGAGCATGTTGTAGCAGCACTGTTGTGTCAAACTTTAGGTTATACTTATACATAGTTGACAGACTAACTGTCAATTTATGTGATTGGTGGCTCGTATCCTCAACAACTTTCTTGATCTTAAAACGTGATTATAGTCACAAGTGCATTTTAGATATTGCATTTTAAATAAATAAGATTTAACTATTTGATATGAGTGAGTCTGTCGATGTTGGTGTATTCGGCCAATTACTAAATATTGAGCAATACACACTCTGTTTGTTCAGTTGCTTGTCCGTTGTAGACCTGCTGTCGTGTTACTGACTATTATTGCTGTTACTTATATTATTATGGTCTTGACGAAACTCAATATTTATCTTTAAGTAATGGTTGAAGTAACTACACGTATGTTACTGCATGGTCAGTGACACGATGCATCTGACTTTGATGCTGAAATGCTTGATCAGGCTACATCAGAACTTTGTAGAATACAGAAGCCATAATGTTAATAAGAAAATACTAGAGCAAAGTCAGAAAATCAAGCAATTACTGCTTTCTGAATCCACCACATACTTACATCTCCGTTTAACTAACTATTGTGTGTTCACCTCCTTACATAAGAAACCCAAACACAATACCTTCTTCACACAATTTAATATCAAACTACCTGACGCATTGTCTGCTGAAACTACAGCAGCACTAATAGTGTCATTAGGTGCGCAGGAGTCGTTAACGCGTGCAAGGCGCATGACTGCTGCTCATTACCGCCATGTTGTTGCAGCCTGCAGCGCTGCATGGTTGCACACCGACAAACAACATGCATTTCCCACAATGGTGGATGCTATTATGAGCATGTAGAATTATGTGCAAGTAGATTTCCCCTATTGTGATCAGGCTGTAGGGTTTTTACATAACTCTTCTTGAAATACCTTCATTTGATAATGAGTTTTTATCATATAGCTAAGGCTGTAGTCAATAAATGTGCACTTTAAGTTGTTCTGTCACCTCCACATCGCACATCCCACTAACCAACAGTGAACGTTGTTGAAATGACTAAGTACAAAACGTAATTATTATACTCTATGATAAACGATGGCTAGTGGGTCTTCCTAGATGCCTTTCCTCACCGAAAATATAAGAATAAGAATGCAGTTACTTAATTTCCGATCGGCTTAACTTAACACACACTTGGCCAAAAATAGCTCCTCTCAAGAAATAGATAACATTACGTGTACTCAAGTTTTACATAATCTCTTCGGGCCTAATAACACAACACTCGACATTTCTCGCCGGCCACACACGCCATTCCCCGAAGCACTCGACAATATTCCACTAATAATAATTACACATTTATTTTCATTCAAAACTTCGCCTGACAGTTCGAGATGCACCCCGTGTCACTCCTTTGTCCGATAAAACCAACACAATAACACCACTCTCAAAATATTATCACAGCTTTAACCCTGCCGCGTAAGGTTGAAAATCGATTGGCTTAGGTTTTATCGGCTGTATAATAAAGTTGGTCGAGTAAGGTGCCTACACGCTCATTAGTGTGTAGGATAAATAATGCGCGTCAGTTATTGTAGTATTGCAACAATATTAAAATAATATGGAGATAATAAGGCGCTTTGTGCGGACAGTGACGGGGCCCTGTGCGGGGCCCACAATGCAGGAGTGGGGCCAGTCTGCTGTCCTCATAAATATACTGCTTGTTGAATGTTACAAAAAAATTACAATAGAGATAAGTAATTTGAATTTGAGATCGTAGACTAATCATTAAAGTTTTATTCATATACTTAGGGACTCATTGAAATCCAATGAAAGGTTATTTTAATTTATGAATAGCTTGCGATGTGAACACGTTTTCCTCCATCGTTAGTGAAAGACAGTGATAATAGTCTAAATAGAGAGCGAGCTCCATGATAACAGACATGTCTGGGATTTTTGACGAGCCACTTATCATGTTGTTCTGTCACGGCTAAGCGTAATTAGTCCTACAATAAAACTAACAAAAACGAAATAGAATATTGTAATAAACTGAAATTTCTAACTTTCGTAGCACTTCGTAGCGGCCTACGCGCTACGCCAATCAAGAGTTTAAACAATTTTTCTTCTACGAAAATATTTTTATTTATTTTATTGTGTCGAATTTTTTATTGATAATATATTGGAACTGAGCATCAAAATGTTGTAACTAGATTTGGTATAAAAATAAAACAATTGGTTCTTTGAAATCAAGCTAAACATTAAAAACCGGCCAAGTGCGTGTCGGACCACGCACAAAGAAGGGTTTCGTAGCTGGGATGAATTTATCCCAAGAACAAACTTAACATTGTAGTTGTAGTAAAACATGTATAAGTTGGTCGATAATTACTCGTTAAGCAACATTTGCGATGAGAAAATAAATAAATAAAAAATAAAAATAAAAGCCTACTTGGCTTTGATAGTTTTCCTTGTAATTTCGTTATATACTACTGCTGTGAATTTTTTCACATATCTAGAACTTACCATTTAGCTGGCAGGGGGGAGGGAGACACTAACAAAAATTAACAATGGTTTGAACAAACTCACAATATTTTTGAACGACCTTTCCAAAGATACCCCACACAAAGGTATAGACGAAAAAAAACGTGTAAGTACGTGTAGGGGAGGTACCATTTTTTTTGTTCATCATTTTATTTCACCATTTTGTCGGCGTTAAGAATATGTATACTCATGGCAAATTACAGCTCTAGTATTAAGAGTATCTGCGCTAAGCCGGGGACAGACAGACAGACAGACATGGTGAAACTATAAGGGTTCCTTGTTGACTACGGAACCCTAAAAATGGGTTTTATAACGTGGCAACCAAAATCAAGAGACAAGGTCTCCTCAACAATTAAACCCACATCTCCCACACTTAAGCCAATATGCCAATGTAACTTGTCACATAAAAGCTTAACTAAAAAATTGTGGTGTGTCCACAAACTGGCGCAGTTAGGCTAATATTGTAACAATGTTGGTGATTATGTTGGCTCAAGTGTTGGGCGTGACAATCGTGTGAGGCCAGCATTCCGGCCATGTTTGCCCAATCATATCGCGCACTGTTTGGATATCGTTACTGCGGCCGTCACGCTTTCACTGAATCACTTGTTCTTGTCTTTCAACGACAATGTTACACGTGTGGAAACGTGTACAGGAAGAGGTAGGTGTCTAGACATTTCTTAAATGAAGTTTGAAATGGCTAAAGTATACTTCAAGATAGCAATATCTAATTGATCACGTCTCATTTCGAAGGTGTTATTGGTTACAATTAATACTTCTGTAGGTACATGTAATAGGTACATACGTAAACAACACACAGTTGATAACAAGCAATTAGTTTAAAACATAAATAGCAACTAATGTTATTATGAAAACCAATACAAAATCACTTGACACCAAGCCAATATTTCCACACGTTGCAATAATAATCCAATTAATACATTTGCAACAATTTCCAATCCAAACGAGCTATCATAGTAATAGACATGATTTCGTTTCTATATTAATTCCGTAATCGCATCGGAACTATTGAATCGTCCCGTATTCAAGCAAATCCCACTGATATGATAATCGCGTATGATATTCATTGCGCCGGCTCACGGACGCCAGTAATTAAAAAACATATTAGACATCGGGGTCTGTGGGGTCCGTGGGGGTCGTGGGGCCCACAGGAACTCAATCTGCTTGGACTTAAGTAATCCGATTGCATCGCTTTCAAGTAGGTACCTTTTTAAAATAAGATTATGGAAAATGCTGAGTAGTCGACCGATTGATAAAAACTTTGTATGTACGTGTATTTGACCTGTTTTCCTGCGCTTCGTATTAAGGAGCGTTAAGTCTTTCGATTTGATTCAGTAAAAGAACATGGTGTTAGTTCATTTATGTAAAATACATAACCACGGTTGGACCAGCAACGTCTTATAATGACAAAGTACAACTTATTGTTAACACAACGTCTAGTCACGGCTAATAAAAATACGATCTTATTTGCACTACGTCTCACAACGCCAGGAAACCATAGTCAATTCCATTAGTTGAACTTTTGCGCCGCAACACTTGCAAGTGTCAAACATCTAGAGCCACAACAAATACAATTTTGGCAAGAAGAGCAGAGCAGAACGTAGAGCAGAGCAGAAATAATGTGGGACCTCACGAGAGCGGCGCTGGCCTGAATGTATTATCGAAATACATTTTTGTCATTGACCTGTCGAATTGTCGATAGTTAATTCAGTAACCCTGTCAATTAAACTTATATCTCAAAGTATAAACTATTCCGTAAAAATTATCTTGTCAGTCTGAAACGTTCACAAAAACTCCTAATGACTACAACTAACTGCCCAATCACAGGCGCGCACGCAATTACGCGATCTCGTTTTGATTCGTCAAACAAACACTTCGATATTAGACGTTCGAGTTGATCAGACCACTACACACAAGAACGCAGAAGTCTCACTCCATACAATTTGTCAGCTTTCATTATTGAATTATATGTACTTATGAGTACTTATCGTTGAAATCACTAAAGCAGCAGAAGTAACAGCGGAGATTATTCCTACAAACATATTATGTTTTTTTAATTTATTCCGTTCTAATACCAACAACTAATACCGCTCGCTGGTATAAATCTGAGTTGATACAAATACCTACCAGTGGTATTAGTTTTTGTTTTCGTTTTTTTAATGCTGGATGGATGTAGGTTACTTTTTACACTTTTTTTATTACTCTAGGGCCGGTGACATTTTTAGGAACCTACTCGTTAGACCGACAGCGTTGGATCAGTTTGCCGCTTTTGCAAACTGATCCAACGCTGTCGCTCTAAGCTCTAAGGTGGTTATCGGTACTCACTAGGTCAGTCATAGTACAGCACACTGATCCTAGTCTGCAGTCTGTTCCACGTCACGTCAGGTATTATAGGCCTTCTGCGTGTTACTCCTGATTTGACAGCCAAATTGTATACGTAATTATGTCGCTGAGCAAATTGCCGGTCTGTCCGGAGCGGTCCGGTCGCCGCCGCGCCGGACACGAGCCGGCCGGCCGGTCCGCGCGCCAATTGCCCGAAATCGCTTATTCACGGCCGCTAGTTGCCTAGTTAGCGCAGCTGTCGGGTTGTCGGGTAGGCACAGGCGGTGGTGACTGGTGGTGTGGATAAAATAAATCTATATTCAATGAGTTTCAGTACGCTGCTGTTTAGACGTTTAGATCCCATAGTATGAGGCAAGTACGTATATTTTTAATTGGAAAAAAGTATTTGGGAACAACTTACTTAAATCCGGGACGTAATTTACCATGAATTACCCATGACGGGAAGATTCATTAATTCCTCTGCCATATTTTGCTTCGTCTTTTTCAAATTTTGGAGTCAGTTGACTCCAGAGTAGTCTAACCAATCTGCTTTCACGCTGTCGCTCCCGCCCCCGCGCCCGCTCAACACTTACCCCACCCTCGAACACAAGCGTGTAATTCACCGGCGACATGGCGTCTTGTTTATTTAACCGCGGCCGCCTCATTTTCTCCTTAGCGTTATATTTTCATATAGTTATTACGTTATTATCACCCGCCATTGTTGGACGTGACTGGACGTATTTACGCACATATTACAGCCTTTTTATCATGTTTCAGTGGCTTCCGTTTCCTCTCAATCATGCTTAATTAACGACGTTTCGTGTTTTAATGTTTATTTTGTGTTGTGGGCTTGTAACGGGAATGTTGGGGTAATTGGCATAACAACTATGGGTTTGAACCTATGAGTCTAATAGCCATCTGTCTCATGGTGTTCAATTTAACGGCTGCTTCAGAAAAGTTGGTAACTTGGTACTTATATAAGAAATACTGATAGAATCAAAAACCCGTGATAGTTTTTGATGTTCGGAAGTGAAACTTGGTTGGTGTCCTTCTAATTTATACCAATAGTATTATTTTTACACCACATTTTAATACGTAGGTATGTGTCAGGATTCATTTCTGCTCAACAGCATCAGATTTTTGAACTGAAACTTCTTAGGCTCTGCATATAATTGGACGAGAATTGAGAGACAAATTTCAAGGACGCGTCACGTTAAGGCACATTCCGTTACATGAGAGAAGAAAGATATCTCTCTCTGTCTCTCACTCAAGGTCTCTCTTATTTTTTAAGAAGTTTCATTTCTATCACGTGTGCGTGCACGTTTCTATTTATACCCAATTGGAAAGAATATTCTGAACGTCCAGTTCCCCTTATCAGTCGTACTAAGAGCCTAATATAATATAATCCGTCAGTAGGTTTAAAGCTATCGTTTAGAGAGGAGCTGAGGGCGAGGGTCTGCTGAAATACAATTCGGTTATGAACGTGTAACCGGACAGTATTGATTTTATATCGGAGGATGGATAGGATGCGATATTTGTAGAAAAGTTTTAAGCCGACGGTCTTTTAGACAACCACAATACGTAGACAAATATCAAAACCTAGAATGTAAGAATGCAAATAATATTTAGGGCAGATTTTTCAATAGTCCGATAACTTTTATCTGAATAAAAAATTACAGCTTGACTAAATTATAAGTTAATCTGACTGTTGAAAACTTACCTAATCCATTTCTTTAGACTTTGTTTCTGATCTTGTGAACTATCCAGTAGTATATAATTTAAGTAAAGAGCAATTTTGCATCGAAAACTCGGAAAGCCAATTTTAATTTGTGCAACAATAGAATATCTCATTTCTCCAACGGCTGTCGGCAGTCCCTTAATCAATGTAACAAATGAACGGTTAACACAGCCGGCAGTCGCCCAATGAGCAGTAGGCGTAACTCCAGATACAACCCAATTACTAGTGAAAGCAGCGAGTTAACCTGCCGCAGCTAACCGCGTATTAACTTATTGCCTTATCAAAATGTGTCGGACGCACCCCAAATTGAATAATAACCTGTTAAGGCGAGTCGGCGACAACAGAACGACGGCATTGTGGCGCAAATTGCCGCCAAATTGGGAACAGACTTGGTTCTCGCAACTCCATTTAGCCCGTGCCTGCACGTGATTGGTCGGAACGCCCCCCCGCGCCCCCGCCCCCGTCCTCGTCCCGAACTCCATTGAAACACGACCAAAGAAATGAAATTATGCACTACGTAAATAAGAAGCCCTTTGTGGAGCTCACTTGCTTTATTTAAACTGTCAGTAGTTCGTGAGCGGGTATTTGCGCTTAATGACATCGTTCGCACTGTCATCGCTAGTCATCGCTCGTCATGACTCGACCACTGCATGACTACACGCCTCTGATTCCGATACGTTGTTTAGATGATTGCTGCTCGATCTATTGGCGGGATAACAACCTCGCTCGTCTGTTTAGTGAGCGAGGAATTATGGCAACACTTTGTGATCGAAATCACTTCATTAATGTTAATGATTTCGATGTTCATGTAGAGAGAGTATGAAGGCAATTTAGTAATCATTTATATTATTCGTTGATGAGATGCCTAAATTCCATTTTGAGTTTCTCCCTAATATAAACATAACTATTTTCAACACATAAACATTAATGTTACTACTATCGGCATTCATCTGTATTATTTATATTGGTAGGTAACTGACTACTTACATTATATATTTTAAATATCTATATCTATACTTATAATAAATCTGTAGAAGTGAAAATTCTGTACATTGAAAATATCAAAAAAATAAATGGCAGGGGGTGTTACTAGACCGACACCGAAACCAAAAATTTGATTTAAAAAATTTTTGTCTGTCTGTCTGTCTGTCTGTCTGTCTGTCTGTTTGTTCAGGCATCACGCAAAAACTACCGGTTCGATTACGATGAAACTTGGTATAATTATTCTTTGATATCCTGGGCACCACACTGGGTACTTTTTATCCCGGAAAAGTATCCTATCCTACGGTTGGGGGGTGTCAAAATTTGTATGGAAGAATTTTAACGCGCTGTCCGATTAACTCGAAACTCAATATTTATACTTAAACCCAAAAATTAAGAATAACGTGTATCAGGATTTTTCGAAATTCAACCCCTAAGGGGGTAAAATAAGGGATGAAAGTTTGTATGAAAAATCTTATTCCTTGAGGTAATAAACATGAAACTTCGCACGAATAGTTATCTAAATAAATTATAAAGTTTGTAGTTTTTTGTTTTTCTACATTACCCCCTAAAGGGGGGTTGGGGGGTGTCAGTGTTTGTATAGGAGAATTTTAACGCGCTGTCCGATTAACTCGAAACTCAATATTTATACTTAAAACCTATGGGGATGTATGGGGTAATTTCCGACACACACGCGGGCGAAGCCGCGGGCAGCAGCTAGTAATAAATAAATTTCTTACCATACTACAGCTCTAGTCTCTGACTGGAATTTCCAAATACGATGTCCACCCCGGCGGCACCCATAAAAAAACAAGCAACCGGTTAATCAATTGAGACTGCTTACAATAAAACGCGTTAATAGTCCCAAATGTTCGTCACCCCTGTCCCTAAGGGTAGGCGCTCACTTGTGCCGCGCGTTATCCCCTTTATTCACTTGTTAGTAAGGATTAGCGCACACTGCGGCCTATTGTGGGGATTTGGTAAGGTTGTAACAGCTTGCTGATAATTATCTCAAGTGTTGCCAGTCCGGTGGGATTTGTAATGTCGGTCTTGTTTTTGGGGATGCATTATCGTATTTGATTGAAATGTTAATGTTAGTTGGTAGTTTGTAAACAGATTTGTCAATAAACTTAATACTTACTTAGTCATTATTTTTGTCCTAGGTTCCTAAAGTTTTATTTATCAAAATTTTAACAACTATAACGGGGAAACCCTCCGTGCGCAACCCTTGTTTATTTAGAGAAACAGTGCCTGTGCCAATGGATTGAAGTATAGTGCCTAAGTTAGTAAGAACCCTAGTTTCTTCTGCTTGGCAATCCAAGCCTCATCAAAATTCCAAATCTTTAATTAATTAAGAGCTCTCCGTGTAGGTTTTAATAAATAATTAAATGAGTTTTTAAGTGCCAAACTTAACGCAAAATCTTAGAGGACTGTAAATAATGAAAATGTTAATCATTCACGGTTCATGTAACGATAAGTTTGATAAATTAGTATAATATTCAAGCACCCAACACTGAAAACTTTGGAATAGTTCCATACGCAACTTTGAGCGTTAATTTCGCAAAAACATGCCTCAAATGAAATTACCAGCTCTGCATGTTGGAAACAAAACTGTTATTTTAAAATTAGTTTCCAAACGAAAGTAGCACTCAAAACATACGAGCCTACGCAATCACACAGACGCCCGACAAATTGTTTCACAAGCAACATTACAAATACTACCCTAAATGCGACCAGCTGACGTGGACCCCTGCCTGGGCCCGACCCGTCGCCACTGGCATCCGTCTTGGGAACATTCGCGGGGAGATGTGCAGATCAGGGCTCGCTGGAGGCTGCCACATACGAGTAATAAATTGTTGGAGCGCGCAATTCCCCGCACCAACGTTACGCATCATTAAAGGGCGCGAATGTGCTGCCAAATTAACAATTACGCCGAACCTTTGTGAGCGTATGTTAATTAGGAAATTCGGAGATCCGTCGGAATGCGGGCGTCGTTGTGCGCCGAATTAATTAAATAGTGCTGAGTGTTGCGTCACTACCTGCGTGTGTGAGATTTTAAACTACTGCCGATCGATATGGAGCGAAGTCTTCTTAATTGATACACCTTGAAGGTGAGTGTAGGGTCATTGGCCTAAGAGTAGGAGAATGATCATCAGTTAAATATTTCAGTTATTGCAGAAAACAATATTGCCTATAATTGTAAAAAAAAAAACACGAGAACAAGGTTTCACAATTCTACAATTAAACCTGTGCAAGCTTTAACCCTTTCGTCCAAATTTAGCAACCAGTAACCCTTCTACATTGTAACCCTAGAATCACCACTGGTAATCCCGCCGATAAGTTCTGTAATTCCGTGCCAATAAAACAATCCCAATCTAAGACAGACCACGCCGCGGGCAATACTAGTAATTGTCCACAAGCAATCACTACTAATGCTGGTAATCGCCGAATAATCTTGTACACTTGTGTAGGATTACTGACAGGGTTTACCTAATCTACTAAGTTTTGTATTGAACTCCAATGGCAACAGTTAATCTCAGGAAAATTGGTTTTTGTAACACTCAAGCGGTTGTGGACATAAGGTGATAAGAGTTTCTGAGCTCTCGCAGCGGAAACTTAGGTGAAGTGAGCTTAAAATAAGCTGTCAATAGTGTCAAATCATTTTCATAGACAGCTCACTTCACCTGAGCATTCACGGTGAGGCTTTTATAGAATCGACCGGCTGATGCTAGGAATTGATTCTATTGACAGCTCACTTCACCTGTTTCTAGGGTGAGATTTTTAAAGCAGCAGCAGTTCTCAAAGTCACTGATCACTTCACTTACCTTCTTCTATAAGTACTTATTGTCACGGATGGTGTCTTGCAAAAGTTAAACATTTTATGAAAACTGTTTAAGTAGATAACTAGAAGTGCAGTGAACCTCCCGGTAATCTGTGCGGAGCTGATCTCTCACAATTAGTCTGTCACGTCGCCGCACCGGCCAATCAATAACGTCCCGCCGTCGGCCACTGCCTCACACTACACTGGCTATATGAAGGAATATACACCAGTACAACATACTGCGATCTTTTAACGTAATTTTCACGACATTGATATTAAAGCATGAATGTTGATGAAAGCATGGATTTTTGAATAAGAGCTTTCAGCCGTGAGCTGTCAAGAGTGAATCACATCTTGGGAATAACCTAACTACTAATAAGTCGTGTTAATAACAAAAACTTGAGACAGTTTGAGAATATGGTCTTTACTTTTTTCACGCTGCGTTAAGTTTTTCTGTTAGACTTTGAAATGCAAGAAGGAAGCGTAGTTTTCGTTAATGGAATAATAAAGCAAATATGGATTGAGGGGAAACTAAAATTTATTTGAATTGAATATCATTAAGAGGGAACATTACCCCGCACCAGGAACTTTCCTGTATATACACATATACAGGAAAGTTCCTGGTGCAAAATTCCATGTAGACTCTCTTATCCCATGTTAATCTCGTGCCCTTAAATCCATAATCAAAACTTACCTAAATACAAAAATACTGGACAAGCATTTTACCAAACAGTGATACGACTGAACTGTCAGTGAGACAAAGTTATCCATATTCAGGGCTCTTCACACGTCCTCGTGGCAGACACGCGTCTGAGGCCTCCCCCACACATTACGACAGAGCTGCACAAATTCGGGTGCATCACATTACCATAGTCAACATGCTAAGTTGGCGGGACCCACCACTTACTGACGTTGCAGGTAATTGAAGAAGAGAGAATACTTGTGATGCCATAGAGATTGGTAATCATTCAGGTAATGTTTACTTAGTTTTATGTCTACTGATGTGAATTGAGAAATTGACAATTAAAGCATTAATACAAATAACGCTGGAATTGATAAGATACGTATAGTTTGTTGAATAAACAAAGTAAACAGCTACCTGATGCTGATTCTTTACACATAAGTAGGTTATAGTTAGTAGTTTTACTGAATTTAGCGATAACAAAACACAATGCGAACGTAGCATTGCATGTAAGAGCTTTTCTGCTTGAATCAATTCAAACATAATAATTAGGGAAATTGGGTTTCTTCTAAGGCAATATACGGCAATAATACGAATATTGGTTTAGAATTTGTTTATTAAATGATTTAGTTGTGTTTATTGTGAGATATTACTATTATTATTATTCATTTATTATCTACAAGTAACATGACTCATATTATACAAATATTTAACACATTATACACACAACAGACAACACATAACATTACAATACAATACAAAACAACCATAAAACTATCAACACTTACATTACCGACGACTGTAGGTGACGTGCAAGTCACTGCAGTGTCTCATGTATGGACAGTCGAGCCTGTCCGCTATCATCATCAGCACGCTGTTGGGGCTGCCGCGCACCCTGCGCACCAGAGACCAAGAAAAAATAAACCAAGGAAAAATTCGTTTATCGTTTTCCTGTTGTCACATCATTTCTGACTGACTACTAAAGATGTGCGGATCCAATAATACGCTATAATCACCGACATTCATGCTCAGACATGATGTAAATATTAATAAAGAGGATTAATTATCTAGTGTAACCATGGGAAAAATAAGGGGTCCACTTGCCCGTAAGTGTGAGAAGGTTTGCTTTCCTTTGAAGGTGTGGTTTCCTTTCATAGAGGCCGTTCACACAGTTTATAATAGGCACAAACAGATTCAATTTCTCAGTACCACGCTGTAGTCTGTATTTGTGCCCGGTTAATATCAATAAGCTACCCACGCACCGTAGGCCCCTTCTACATAGGACTGAAGAATGGCAAAACGTGAGTGTAGGTATGGGGGTAGGCCCCTTTATATTGCTAAATGATAACACACACACAGTTCAACCATAATGAAATTCGCTGAAAGCTCGTACCCACATAACGCAGTACATACCTACATAATATCTGCTGTATCTACATAAGACTATACATAGGAAGACAGTGCTCATAGTAATATAATACGGGCGGTATTAATTTGTGCGGAGTGCGCCGCTATCGGGCTTAATTAACAAATTTAATTAGAAATTAACCGTTTTGCGCGGCGGCGTGCGGTGCGCGCGGGCCCACACCCACAGGGCTGCTGCGCACATAAACATTTATATTGGTTCAAGGTAGGTTATACCATAATGATGATTTGACTTTTGTTTCTCTTTATCTTGGACGTTACTGACATCGGTGAAGGCAAACATCCTGGACCTATCCTGGAGAAACCAGAGGGCAATTCCTTATTCGCAATCTGTCAAAAAACAATCAGTTACCAACATTTTCAAAATCAAATCATTTATTTGTTTGCAAACATGGGTTTTGTACATAGGTAGTATGGTTACTTCTCCATGTTCTGCTGTCACATGGGCATGCAAATCATAATCAGTTAATATATTTTAACTAAAATTAAAAAAATATCAATATTATCTCATTTTTCACAAGTTTGACAGATTGTGAGTTATGTGAACGATTTCTAAGTACGAGAATTGGCCTTCTGGACTTATAGCTATTAAAAGTCTGGAAACGTCAACCAGTCTTGAACGAGCGTGGTTACACTGCTCGTGTCGTCTCTATAAGAGGAAAAGCGTTCGCCCAACAGTGGCAGTGGGGCAACATTAGGCTCATACAATTATTATTTTCTGAAATAATTAAGGTACATGGTGACTACCTTATCTTACAGTTGAATGCTATTTTAAAAAGAGTGTGTAGTTAGCATACTTGGTATTAAAAACCTTAGCAATAGACAGACACTTTAAACGTCGTATGTAAGCCATACACGCTATTATGGTCCACCCACTTTGTTCCAAGAACTGCATAGGTCTGTTTTATTAACTTTTATTATAAAAATTATAGACCTCCTCAGTGAATTGTAGCGATTGAAGTTGACAGAGACAGAATGATTTTTTTAAATCCTTTAAGCACTAGTATATTTAGTGATTTTTGGCGCAAGCAGGCCTAGATATGTTTTTGGGAGACAGAATATGATTTATTTCAATAAATTTATTCCACAATAAAATAAATTACTGTAAAATTCTCCTCAGTGTCAACCCTACCCTGCTGAGTGTACAAACAGCGGCCGCTCGGCGGTGAATTTGAAAATTTAATTTAGTTGCGTTTTGTTCCCGATAATTGGTTTGTTTTCCATGCTTAGTTATATCGCTGCCCGCCAGAGGGAGTTACTGCGCTCTAATGGTTATAATTATCTGATCCATTCTAATTAGAATCAACTTTGTGCTGTATGAAGGCTTTCCTGTGGTTAAGAAGAAATATCCACTAGAGTTCTTTTAATGAAGTTATACTGAGAAAGTCAATACTGCAGTGTATGTAACTGCTACTATCTCCTATTTTGGATAACCCTATTTCACGTGTTGGCACTACTCAAATAAAGACATCTTATGCCGTAGTTATGCCAGGCATCTTGTGAGGAGCGGGAGGCTCTTTTAAGCATCCCATATGATCTTACTGGAAAGTTTATGTAAATGAACTAATTTCTTTCAGAACTAAAGCATTCTGTTTGTTCAATATTTTCTTTGAATGACATTCCTAACAACACATTCTTTCCACAGGTCTGGTTCCAAAACCGTCGTGCGAAATGGCGTAAAACGGAAAAGTGCTGGGGCCGGTCGACGATAATGGCGGAGTATGGCCTGTACGGAGCCATGGTGCGCCACTCGCTGCCACTGCCCGAGACCATCCTCAACAGCGCCAAAGAGAACGACGCCGTCGCGCCCTGGCTACTCGGTGAGTTCGGTGAGACTGCTTGCTGTCACTTACACACTTATACACACACCTTTCAACCCGTAGTAAGAAATCATTCTTGAAGAACATAAAATGTCTGGACAGTAGTGCTGCTCTCCGATTTAGAACTGATTGATAAAAACCGAATCGGTTAATAATCCACACTAAAAATATACTAATACCATGAGATTTCTACGACATGATGGCAATTTCAATTTGAAGCCAATAACATTACTGTTCACTAAAACATACCAAAGTTTACAGTGACAACTAAAAAGTTTTGAGTACAACTAAAAAGTTCTGTAGCCCGAAGGCTACAGAACTTTTTAGTTATGGTTCTGAATTGACAACATTTCAAAACTGACACGGCCATAAAACAAAAATACCATTTCTTTATTTTCATATCCTGAGTTCAAATATATATTTTTTAATTTTTTTTATTTCTTCATTTCTGAGAAAAAAAATTAAAATCAAAAAACACGTCATGACGTCATAGAAATAGTGGAATGAGGTAGTTACCTTTGCCTGAGCATTCCAATGTATTAGATGAAAACTTGACTTGTCAAACAAGACGTCAATGTCAAAAGTTTGTTTACAATCTTTTTCTTAGGAAATTAAACTTTAAAATATACACGCTGCTTACTGTAAATATTGCCCACTTTTGATTGATATTTCGCCAATGAGGATAATAACACTTGAAAATAAGAAAATTTACGAATTTAATTGAAAACAAACAAACAAGTTTAGGCGCCAACGAGTTTGACACATTTGACAAGATGACACCAGTGACATCTAATAGTTTTTTTTTTAACGATCATAGTCAAGCAAAGGTTTTAACGCTATTCCACTATATGTTTGACGTCATTTGGCGCTTACGTCTTTTTAGAATAAACCGAATTTCAAAGTTAAAATTATGAATGAAAAGTACATCATTTTGAAAAACGGAAAAATACCGGTGCCCTAGTTTTGGATTTAGTTTTATAAAACGTAATAATACATGCAGGTTAAAAATATGAAATGTTGTCAATTGGGAGGCTTTCATCTTTGGAATAACTCTTATGTGTATATTGAGAATGGTTTATTAATACGGGTTTTAATTAACTTAAAATAGTTAGAAGCTTATCGAAGTTCACTGTTCGTCCCAGACCTAACAAACACGAGGAATTAAATCCCGACGAGGTGATATGTGATCGCAGGGTGATCACATCGATCAGATATTTTAAAAACAACTGGCTGCAAGTGCTAGTCTATCCTTGAGAAAGATGGTTCTAATCCAGGCAATATTCTCAGTATGACATTACACAAGAATATTTATCCAGGCTGGTTATAAAACGGTCAGAATAGGGTGAAGTGGGATTGGTCTTTATGGCTCAGGCTAATAATAATCATGATGAGTTATAAAGTAATATGACTAGGCTAAATGATTGGTGCCGTTGGTGGAGACCAATAGAAAGCGTGGAAATAGTACTGGTTCGATTCCTGCCTAAATAAGAATTTGTATGACCTTCAAATAGTTTTTTTCTTTCTTTTCCGTTCTGGGGATGTCATCAGTGCATGTGAGATTACTGAAATTATTAATGTAAATAATAACAATAGATTAAGGTAGCGCACAACACATGTTAAATTCAATAAGAATGCACAATATTAATTTACAATTTTTGTTTATAACTAAATTCTAAGATATTGTGCATATTATTGAGTGATAAGTATAGTTGTAGATCGATTTATGATGTAGAACCTATGTTAACTCGACGTGATCGCGACCAAAGGTAAGTCTATGGTATTTTTTCGATAGTTTCCCGTAGGAACCATTCTAACAGTAGCCGTATAAGTCGTAGGCGCGACATACTGCCGCTTAGAACTCCCACTATTATAACCTCATAATGATTTTATATAAAAATCACACTGCTCACTGCCATTGGGCAATAGGCCATAAAAAGCCACCAAAACGTGTGGAGCATGAGCCATGGGACAATGTCTTACCGTGATGATTTTGTTCAAGAGTCGAGAGCAGTAGCCGATGGGGGGCGGCCGTAGCGGCGAGCCTCCCCCCCTCCCCCCCGACCACCGCGCTCTGGTGAGTCTCATACAAACATACAAGCATTCTAATATAAACATACACGTGCCGTGTTGTCGCACTGAGCCAGTAATTAGCCTCGCATCTTGAACAAAATTGTCACGGAATACCAATGAGCTCGTACTCCCGGTGCTGTAGTCTGAAGCTAATTTAGGCGTTTGTTTATTTATTTTTGGGGTTTGCCTTGTATTTAATAGGCTTAATTTACTCTATTAGTAATGAATATTCCTTAATCTTATATGACTTTAATCTTAGGCAATAGTTAGGCTAACTCTGCGTACTCAAAGCACAGAAAAGGACGAAATACTTTTTATTAATAATTTCTGTAACTACTTATTCGTGTTTTTTACGTTTTTTTATACTTGTAGTGATGTTATTGGAAATAGTATTTAGCATGCATCACATGGACACTTATCATTTAACTATTATATTTCATGCCTTGAATACTAGAGATTGGTCATGGAGGAGAGTGGAACATGTTCTTTACCCATTGAGCAAAGCAGACTGAAAAATCTACTAAAATTGATAAACAAACAAACATAATTCGTAGTAACATCGTGTTTATGTCATGTTAACTCCACGTTTAACTCAAGCTACGATACAATGTAGGTCAAAACGTTGCAGTTTTATTCCCAAACTAATCTAAACTGTCAAAGGTAGAACAAGTACAAAATGTCTTCACTAGCCGAGCGACAGCGACGTCGGGCGCCGAGCGACGAGCGACGCTGCGGCCGAAACAAAGCGACGTATAATTTTTAATCCCAACAACAAGAGATGTTCATTTTTCACTGCGGAAAGGCTTCTCGGGAAAACAAAAATAACTTTACCCAAACATAGCATTTTGAACCTTGTGTCGAAGAAATAACGGTGTGGTTAGCCGCGTAGATAAAATTGTGTTCAGCATGAAAACAAGAATCCGTTGACAGCTTATGAGGAGGTTTTATTTGTTTCAGTGGAGACGGTAAAGGGCGTTTGTCTGTTTGTAGCTGTTTGTTTGTTATTGGGAAAGTATCTATACACTAATTTTATGTGGGTGAATTAAAAGTGTGAATTATATAGTTATGTTCTTGAGCTTGTAGCAGTTTTTCAGTATTATTTTTTAGGCCATGTTTTTCACATATAATTATTTTTCTATGCTAGTATTATAAAATATTATATATCAACTGTTTTAAAGCCAACTTTCACGATAATATTCAATTTTCATCAATTACTATAAGATTTAAGTACTACAAATAACAGCTATGTAGCATCCTCGTAGACACTCCGTAGCCTTCGTAGCCGTCGTAGCAAACTGCTACGAAACGTCTACGGCTTATTAAAAACTAACAATAATCAATTCTCACTTGCACACAATTCGTCACGTAGTAACCAGCAACTCATTCACAAAACACGTGATTGTACAACATAAACACCATAATTTGAATAATAAAGACGCCACACAAAAACTGAAATGAGATCTACAGATATGAATTAATAAAGCCTAAGTTCTCCCCTAAAGCCTGCGTCGCGAGTGGGGGGCCCCCGCCGGGGAGGGAGGGGGCGAGCGCGGGGGGATGAGGCGGGTGGTGGGCGGACCGCGGGAGGGGGGGCCGCAAGATGGCGGCCGTATTGTCTAAGCCTTGATTAACGTTGATTTAAGGGTTGCCAGCGGGCTTACATATTAATTATGTACTTAACTGTAGTCGGGCGGTGTTTTTCTACCTGACTGTATTTACGTGGTCTGGCTAGGTATTTGTAATGAGGGCGTTTTGTGGCCACTGCTTGTTCAAGTATTGTTGTGATGAACGATCTACATGTATAGCTACGGCGCTTGTTATAGAAATAAATAAGAAGATAATTATTTAAGTTCGTAAAATTTAATTTAGTAAGCATTTTACAAACATTCAAGAAGATTTAGTAACTTCAGACATGTCTCTTATGTCAGACTCTTTTCAGTTACAACACTGCTTAGTTATTTACATTCAATTACTAATTAACGTAAAATATTGTTCATTACTAATTTCCAAGTGCATTTAATTCAGCAGGAACGTACGTCCACTTGAAAAGTTACATCGTAAATTTATTTAATCTACTAATGAACCAAATTTCTCACAATCATATTTAAAACAAACTTTATTAGAAAAACCAAACAAAACGGAAGACCAATAAAAATTACATTCATCTTAGAATTGAATGAAATATCAACAATGTTGCAGATAACATTACTCCTCGACTACGCCACATCATTGACAAATGGATAGTAATGCACAGAGAGTACGGTACTGAATTATCTGCCTATTACCCACTCGCTTTGTGCAGCTCGCTTTCATCTCGTGACGACACTAAACCATTATCTAAAGTGAAAAGTATGGCTGCCACCAACACAAGGACATGGCGGTTTCTGCCATTGAATTTTATACTTTATACCTCGCAAACACTAGACTAAATCATATCAGTGTGTAGGAAATGTGTCTGACTTGAACTGGAGAGATGAAGTGACGATTCTGAGTGGCTTGCCTTTGATTTGGACGCTCTTGAGGTTTCAATGATAAGTCATCTTCAGGTCTAAGTAATGTCATCTAGTTTATCTCGGAATTGGCACCAAAGGGTACTATTGGGCTCTTACAAAGATCTAAGCCATAGTTTGTAAAAGGCAATTTGTTTCTGTATTTCAAAGGTATGAAGAAGTCTTATAATTGCGTGCAAATGGATAGATAATGATACTCACAACAGTTAGAATATCCACAATATCCGGCAAACAAAATTGGCCCCAGTAAGTTGCAAGATCTGCCATGAATGATACCTACTTACATTGTAAACGCCACACCAAGTAAGATTGGGATTTCATATCATTTAAAGTTAAACTGGGGATTCAATATTTTAATGTTGGAATAGCTTTGTACTTGAAAAAGGATTAGAATAATTTCAATGAAAGATAAATCCTTCAGCCGGTGGTACTTTCAGGCGGAGCCTCAAGAAACGTCCGTATAAAAATTGTTGTTACACTATTTTGTCTTCTGGATAGCAGAACCAAGCGAAACTTATAAAAGCTGAAGCAACTTCTGCGTAATAGTTATACATCAGATCAGTGGGGTTATCTTCTAGGATTACTTAAAGGTCAAGAGAATAAACGTGAATACCAATTTACATAAATGTCTGAGCTTCATCGAACTAAACTTGGTTTCGTTCCAACTAGCTCGGTGGAAGAGGTTAATAACTAGCCTTGGGCTAGTAGATAGATTTGATTCACGATAAAATCTCGTTATGACCCATCTAAATGTTATGTAGATACAACCCTCCTTGACAATACAAACTATAGCAACTAATTTCTAGACAACCACCAAGATGCGGTGCGCTTGAAGCCTGTTCTCATTTCCTACTTCCCAGTTTGCTCAAAACTTTTCGTCCAACAAAGCTTGTGATATTTCCACGTATTCTTAATTAATCTTCCTTCTATATATTTCCGCACGTATATACATGTAGTATAACTAACTCAGTTCTAAATCAAGTGGATTTACAGCGCGGTGGGCGCTAATGGACAAAGTTGTGTTAATGGCGCACAAATCACACAGTATTGGAGCCGGGCTACACTGCGCAACGTATCGGGAACGCTAATGCCCAGTTAACTTTGTTACCTACTTGATTGATTAGGGTAGAATATCCTTTGTGAGTTGTAGAGGCTAGATTTTTTATTTGTGTGTAATAGTGGTAACAATGCATACCTAATTGGTGGCGATCGGCGGTACGGATCAACACTGAGTTGAGTCTTTTACTAATCACATCTTTACACCTATAGCAATTATAATAATCTTGACAGTTATTATTTACTAAGGAATTATTACAGTATGATTAAATATGACGTACGTAATGACGGTACGCAATGTTAAAGACACAGTTTCTGTAAAAATTATTTAAATATTTAATTAAATAAAATTAAGACAGGAAAAGTAATTGTATTAAATGTAAAAATTGATATCAATAAAAAACATTACAGAAAAAAAAAATAGATAGGTTTATTGGTTAGTATCTTGAAGTATCTTCTGATCTATTAGTTAGAGAAGTGAAACTCCTAAACTGAACGCATCGTAATAAAACATATTTTACGAATGTAGACGCTTTAAAACAACCCATACTTAACATAGATAATCTATTTTTATTGAAAAGCATTATTAAATAAAACATCATATTTATAGCAAAGACATAAAAAAGTTAATTTAAATTATCTAAAAACACGACTGCACAAAGACGAATTAAAAAGATCTAACTAACTTCTTCTTTTTCGTGTGGTTAGTGACTAACCTGGTGTCAGAGTTTTTATGCCACCCATGGGCCTCTGACTTGGTTTCACATGCCATCGAGAAATATCTCTCATCAAACAAAAACTAAACAATAAATAAATATAACTGACTAAACGAATAACTAACTAAACTAGAAAAACTTGTAATCATAAAAACCATGCTCTTAATTAAATCATGCCACGCAGTCGGAGGCCATGTATGTTTTAAGTCAGTCAGTTTGTAAATAGGTAGAATCCATGATCCAACTGCATGGTATGATTTAAGAGCATCTCATGGCTTTGCTGAAAACAAGGCTAAGGATTATTTCCTTGACAGCAAGATAAACAGAAACAAGGGAAATTGAGTTTCCTTCCTAACCTTATTACTTCGACTTCTGCAAAATATAGACGGAAAATGAAAACAAACATCGTCGTATCATTCGTTCCTTGTTTAGAAAGAAAACGGTTACGTATAGTTAGTAAATTCCGATTTTGTACTTTCAAATTATGATTTGGAATTTAATTAAACAAAAAAATTGTGACCAAATCAGGCGTCAAAATGTAGGCATTTTATTATACAAAAATAATCACCATATTATCCAGACGCAGCCTTTCATTATTAACAGCCAGCCAGCCAAGTCCGTCAGCCAAGACCGGGTTATGTTTTTCATGTGTATCTATGTATCTTTGAATCTTTGTATGTGCGATTCTTTGAACAACAGTAAGGTTTCACCGAAAGACGCTGTACCACTGACGCCGGTGTCACCCTAATATATAACATTTTTAACGCCTGGGAGGAAGCACAAGTTTTGTCTAAGGCGTTCGATTCCGTAAAACATGAGACACTTCTGCTAAAACTAGAGCACTATGGGATTAGGACTACAGCTATTGATTTATTAAGATCATACCTGAAAGATAGAAAGGTTAAAGTTCAAGTAAACGGCATAAATTCATTAGGGTCTGAAATGACATTGGGCCTTCTTCAAGGTTCGATATTTGAACCATTCCTCTTTTTAGTTTATATTAATGATTTACCCTAATTACTTCAAAATCAACCGAAGATGGTGTTATTTTCAGATGACACATTGTTGCTTTTTTTTAAATAGATTGACGGACACAAAATTTTGACTATTTAAAAATACTCTATTCTTCAGGTCGAAGATTGCTTTTCAGTAAATAATTTGGTACAAATCAAAAACACTCCAAATACATTAGATTCAAATTAGACATATCAAAATCAAAACATTTTATTTCACATAAACCTACATGGGCACTTATGAAACGTCGGAAGCTAGGTGCACGGTTCCAATTGGTCGTTTCCCATGGAGAAGAGCCGGCAATAAGCTCCACGGATACTCTTTTAAAAATAAATTAATTTTACAATGTTTTCAAAAATGTACAATTTGAATAGGTATGAGAGGACAGTATAGAGGATAGAAGTAGCGTAAATGTTAGAAATAGCGAATCATCATCATGGAGGGGACCAAATATAACGTTTCTTATGGGGCGGCTAATCTCAGCCAGTTATGCTGTTAGAAAGATATTAAGTATAATATGACATTTAACTGATGTAGAAACCGCGTTTGGTCTATTTCAACCACTTCCACAGCATTATGTCTTATAGCATTTTACTTTGGGGTCGGGTGCTGACATTGAATGCATCTTTATTTTGCAAAAGAAAGCTGTCAGAGCCATTTACACTCTAAGTTGCCGCTAGTCTGTTAGGGAACTATTTATACGGATTAATAGTAGGATGGTATTTTTATGAAAATATTATATGTATGTAAGAAAAAAAAAACCTTTTTAAATAAAATCAGTGATAGATTTAAACCTAACTTTATGTGATAAATCCAACTGCCAGCTCGTCACTGTCTGCATAGTTACACCAGCATTACCTATCTGTTGCCGACGCGTGTCGTTTTATTTCATCATGCATCATGCCGAGGTCGTAACAATTAAGAATGATGTTCATAAGAAAAGCCAATGTTTAGATTTTCTTCCTAAAATTTATTATTAGAAAACACAACAGTTTGGCATTGACTTGTTTCTTTTACTTCACTTTCGCATTTTCACTTACTTTCGTTATTTATTTAAATATTTATGTACACACAAAATATTTTAATAGAGAAAAATACATAAAGAAAGAAGAGCAGAAAGATACTTAATTTTCATCTGAAAACATTTCCACAAAATCTCCTGCAGTACCTATATTTCATCCACAATCATAAAATGACGAGCAATAAATAGTGCATCACCCTCCACACTCACATTTTAATATTCGCGTCGTTGAAGTATTTCAAACAACAAGGCGGTACGTGTCAGCGTCAGAATGTGGTACATCAGGCGGTACGTGTCGGTCTCTGAATGTGGTACATCAGGCGAGGAGTGGGAACTGTTGGAGACGAGCTCACGATAAATAACGTCGACGTGATTAGATATGCGGCGCGGACGTCGCAGAGATCTCGTAAAAATACTACCCGCACTGATATTAAACCAGGGCTGTGCTGAACATCGTGGGACTATGTCAGACTTACTTGTATTTGCTTGTTAGATGTTCTTAGAGAACGCTTTCTCCCGGGGTATTATGATACCATGAAAGAATACCATTTGTTCTAAAGAGACAAACGATTTTAAACGATGTTGTGGCTTAATCCCAAGACATTTATGTAGCTGTATCTTAAATCTCTTTGCTTAATTTCGACAGAAATAATTATATGCATAGGTACCCAGCAAAAGTTATCCATAGTTGACGACTTATGTCATTCAATTCAACCTTCTGTTAAGTTCCAGCCACTGACTACCTTCTTATAAATATACTCTTATGGCTAAGCGATTTGGAATGTGTCTTGGCCCCCAATACGATTAAATGCTGTGCAGGATAACATATCATAGATTAGAAAAACACGCTTATAAAAATTGATTAACACAATCACTCCGTATTTTCAGCACTGAATTCTCAAAATAAATCCCGCTGAACTCAGTCGTCAAACCCTCACGCGCCTCACATTCATAAACTCGAGCTGGGCGCCATATTAGCAAGTCGTCATGTCCCGTGCGGCCGCCATCCATCTCCTCTCGCCGCATATCATTCATTAACATTTTACGTCCCTCAGACGTATACCTAAGCGTTATGGACGTAGCTCGCTGCTGCGGCGTGTCGAGGGCTGCCTCACTACATTGTTGCGCTCAGCGAGTTAGGGTGGCAGTCGTAAAAGATGGGTTACGTTAAAGAGATGCGAGTTACAATCTGGATTTTATAAGTGGACTTGGATAAAGTAAGTTTTGTGTTTGTAACACGGACGCAAAGTGCCGAATGCATATTTTATGGATTTAGAAACAAATTGTTTTTTATTTTTATTTTTTATGCATAGGTAGGTACTTATTCGCACCCGCAACCGGCGCGGCGCGGCGGCGTGCGTGAATGACTAGATGTATGAACGTTAACGAGGCAAAAGGAGTTTTTAAGGATTTTGTGGACTCAACAGACAGAACTTGTGATATGAATGTTTATTTGGTAAATTCTGAAAGTTTTGATACAGAAAACCCAGTATAGGTACATGTTTTTGGGTAGGCAGGCGTGGACAAAAATAGTTTGAGACTGATAAATTAATGTAGGTATTCTACAAATTGAGTGGGTACTTAATCTATAAACACTGGCATGTCAATATTTTTTTCGTAAATTAGATTACCTTAGTAGGTAGATGTTTTAGCTGGGATGAATTTATCCAAAGAACAAACTTAACATTGTAGTTGAAACCATGTGTGTGAGAATATGTTTTTCCAACTGCAAATGTAAGTTGGTCGATAATTTACTCGTGAACTTGTAGAGCCTACTTAGCTGTGATAGTTTTCCTTTTAATTTCGTTATACAGGTTGGATGTTTGAGATGGGGCAGCAAGGTCAGCTACCTTAACCGTTGTAGCTACAGGAAAATGGTCTTAGGAGACTGTCTTTAACTTTTTGAGAAATTTTAATCTGCATTCATAGAATTTGAAAAAAAAAAACGTATGTATGTATGTAAATGTAATATTAACGAATAATAATTAATATTAATTAATTAAATAATTTTATATATAATTTGACCTTGCATAAACGACAAGACGGCAGCATACTTATTAATTCCAATTTCAGCCGTTCGTACTTCGTCAAGTCAGCTGGTAAGACAAAATCTTGTCGAGAGTGGTGGCGTCACATCATGGCCACGATATTACTTGGCGGTCATTTGAACAGCTTAACTATTTACAATCATTCGACAAGTATCCGAATCGAAAATGACACATTTTCGCTTAGGTACCTTCACCCTAATTGCGTAATACACGATCAACCACATTGTGTTTCATTTTGGCAGTTCAACAACATTCATTGCGTTATTTACGATCCTTAGCAGACATTTTTTTCGAACATGTAAAGTAATGGTTTAGCAATATCTTTCAAAATGATTCAGATTGTGATTGATCGTGTGTTAGCTACGCAATTAGGGTGCTCATTAGCCTATTCCCCGACAGTAAATAGCCGTCGGCGGAATAGCGGTCGTCTATTTGGTTTAAATTAACAAAATATTCGTTTTGGATTTGTGAACAGCGTTTAGAGAACGCCTTCGATAACATTGATTGATGTTCGATCGGTTCGGAAGCTTATCGAATGGTTGTGAAAAGCTATGCTGAAGTAAGAAATTATCGGAGATTCATAAATTTTTGAGCATCAAGCAGTACCTACTTAGTTCAATTTGACTTTTAAAAGGTTCCTACATTTCTTGAGTTTATCTATACTAATTCCATACTAATATTATAAAGAGGTAAAATTTGTTTGTAAGTTTGTATGTAGGGAGTAATCTCCAGAACGACCAGTTGGATTTCAAAAAATATTTTTGCTTTGTATAACCCAATTTTTGACGAAGGCTCTCTAACATCACGTTACACTCCTTAGGAGCCGAGCAAAAAGAAAGAAGTCAGAAAGAACGCTAAGCGAAAACGAAATAATAGCGCGGGCGAGCGATGGCATGCGACGTGGTGGGTCGGGGGCCGAAATTTCACGCGGTCGAAGTTGCGGGCAGAAGCTAGTTTATAATATTCACGAACTGAACAGGAGGTCACGAGTTATATCTAATGCTAGATACCTACACACAAATCTCACGTTCACAGATTTTGGCAGCAAATATTTTGCAGCTAGCGATTTGAAAATCTGCTTGTGGATGTGAGATTTTAAAATCAAAAGCAAGTCGCTGCGTGTGTACCTGCATTACACCTAATTTTAGTCACTTTTAGCCACATTTCCACTTTGTCCTTATCTTGTTTTTTCACGGCAGGCATGCACCGCAAGTCGATCGAGGCGGCGCGCCACCTGAAAGAGTCGGGGTCGGAGCGCGAGGGCTCCGAGGCCGAGCCGGAGCGCCCCACCTCCGCGTCCTCGCAGCACCACGACAACCATGACACGCAGGTGAGGACAATTGTGCTTTAGGTACTATGAGGAAAGCAGATTAAGGCCCGCTTGCACTACACATCACTCAACGCGTTGTACGATAAACGTATTTAAAACATCATTCTGTTTCTATCAATTGTTTGAAGATGTCAGAAACAGAACGATGTTTGAATTTTTTTACGTTTAACGTATTTTGTGATGTGTACCTAATAATGCGCAAGCGGCGCGGCGGACGGTAGGCGTTTGTGATGAGTTTTATGAAAATAGCATCTCATAAAACTCATCACAAACGCCTACGTTTAGGTAGGTAGCTGCACATTTAGGTAGGTAGCGAATAAAAAGTTTTGATGAAATTCGCTTTAGAATCTCGCGTGTTGTGTGCCACTGTAGCATTTCAGATGTCCTACTTAATATAAACTTTTTGACTACTATTTTATTTTGAAGAATGTCGAGACTGAGGATCTTTGTATTTTTATGAACGTTCTTTTATTGCCATCAACCTATTCTAGTTACTAGAACATTTATTTTATTTGTTTCGGACAAAAAACAGTTATACGTTACAGCATTGATTAACAAAAAGTAGTTTCATTACAGTCGAAAAAACGATACCTATGATATAACCTTTCCAAAATCCTCTAATATTTTCAGGCGCAGAGTTCCCCCGCGAGCTCAACAACGGCCTCATCCTCAGCGAAGGGCCGCGCGTCCCCGGAACCGGGCCGCGAGCTGTACGAGGACGCGGAGGCCTTCCGCAACAACAGCATTGCGTGCCTACGCGCTAAGGCGCAGGAGCACCAGGCGCGCATACTCAACCACAACATGTTGCTACAGGTAACATGCTCTCCACATTTGTATTGGTCGCCATTTTTTGAGGTAATTGAAGCTTGAGTACTTACAGCGATATTTTTTTATTATTATTTATCTTTTTTTGTAGTACCTACTTAGTAGGTTATGGCCAACAGCCCAATAGCCAACCTTATTAAAAGTGGTAGTAGAATACCTACCTATAAATACGTCTGCTGCACTTCGAAGGGGCTGGCGACTCTTAGAGGCAAAGGGAATTCACTGAAATTGTTCGTGTTTATAGATGTACCTACAAGGATCTATTAGTGCGTGGCCAAAATCGGAACTAACGTCCTCATCTTGCTTTTTCAACACATTTCACAAAATAATGCACAAATGTTCACCAACAGCGCCACTCTGTCAACGTCATTCGAGCGCAAAAAGATCCTTCCTTTTAAAACAAAACAATGCTACTCGGTGGTAGTAATACGAATGGTGACCGCCATCTACTTTTAACGAGTCCTTGCACTTGTAGAAGCCGAGATAATTATCGATGCTGTAAGAGTATTTTTCGATGAGACCCAGCGCTCTAATTGCGTAGGTAATACACGATCAATCACAATCTGAATCGTTTTGAAACAGCTTGGTAATCCATTAGTTCATAAGTTCGAAAAAAAACAACTCAACAACGGAAATAACGCAATGAATGTTGTTGAACTGTCAAAAAGAAACAAATTAGTCGTAATCGTTTACGAAAATATGTTACGCAATTAGATATGTAGCAGATCTTCTAACCTTACAACGTACCTTGCCCCCGCAGGTGCGCGGGCGCGGCGCGGAGGAGGAGGCGCCGGCCGACATCGACGTGGGCACGGAGGCGCCGCCGCCCGCGCACCACACGCTGCTGTACTGAGCGCGGCCGACACTCGCAGCACGGCTGACGGACACCAGCAGGGCAGCTGGATGAACCACACACACTTCGGCGGTCTCAAGGCAAACGGAAAAGCTTTTATGTACCGAAGTTTTTTTTGGATTTTCGCCATGGGTTCCGCAAGTTAGAACTATTTAGAATTGTCTAACAGCTCAGGCTCAGCATATTGCTGAACAAATGCTTGGTTGAAGTTTACAGTCAGGGAAATTAATTCTAACGTTGAACACTGTACAGTCAGGAAAAAAAAATGCTATTTCATACGAATATCGAAGAAAGACAGTCGTGATTTGAAATTATGTAGGCAATTTAAATTGATAGTCAGTTGGCTAAGCAATTGTGCTTCCTAAGTCCAAACTTTACAACTTCCTATTATAAACAGAAAACGTATAAATATTCTATTGCTACTTCATGTAGGTGTTTGATTTCGTCATCAAGTGTTATGGAGTGTACCTTGTGCCCGTCTGTGTGTGCGACACTCGTGTCTGTGTGTGCGACACTCGTGTCTGTGTGCGACACTCGTGTCTCATGTAATTATGTACATTACTAGCTCCGTCTCGTGCAATACCTTAGTTAAGTATTTATCTGTGTAGCCCGACTTGCAATGTATAAAGTTCCCCCAAGCTTAGATATAATGTGTGCCGCGTCGGTGGACTGAACGATGATTGTAAATTGAACTATTGTGATCGGCCTATTACTGTAAATTATTTATTTGTTAAGACTATTTAACTAACCAATCAAATTGGCAATTGAGGAAGGCCTGAACTTCAAAAGAGAATAACTTGAAGTCTTATCTTATGACATTATGGCTCAGTGGACAAAACTGCTTTAGCGTTTTAAACGCCACAGACATAGCCGTATCGCATCGCTCTCCTGGAAATAAGCTTTCTTATTTGTGTATAGCTGAAATAAATTTACATACATACAACATCTCTATATTCTTGATGTTTAAAATATTTAGGCGTTCATAAAACATTGTACTTAATCCGAATATTTCTATATTTATTAAATATGTACTTAACTAGCTACTTGTTTACCTTCTGTCAGTTCACCGACTCGCCTCACCTCAGTAATATTGTATAATGACTCCTTAACATAACTTAGATATATTTGTGCCCAGTGTAGTGTAAGTTAATCGGAGGCAAGGAAAAGACTATGTAAATCGAACTAGCTGTATAAAGGTAGTCATAATTCAAACTGTCGTTACTTTCACCGGCTATGATATCTGTTAATACAACTGGAAATATAACATTGTTTATTTATTTATTTGTGAATACGGAGCTGTTTGTTGCCTAGAACTTGAATTTAGGTATTACTTTCTACTTCAAAATTTTCTTGTAAATAATTATGAAAATTTCAATTCAGAAGCCCTGCGCAACATTTTTTGTTACTATTCAACAGGAAAATCGGCAGCTAACTGTTCTTTACAATTTTCTATAGTATGAAACACGCAGCTCTGTAACTTGTAATGACTACAACGAATGTGAAACCCCGCGTCAGCACTTTATATACTTATGTCGTATTGATGGCACGTATTATAAATGTATTTCAATATTGGCTCTAATAAGAGAATGAGTCCATGAAACTTTTTACGAAATTAATTTTAGAACAATATCCTTAATAAAAAAAAACACTAATCTGAATTTTACCAAGAAGAATACCTACTAATAATGCCAGTTATGAAAGAAATTAAGATGAATGTGCAGGTTTTGTGGACTCGCTAATAAATCGCATAAACATCGACTACATTCCAGTAAAGACTATTTTCTTATTACTAAAATATAAATATCTGTACCGTGATCTGTGCCTAGATATACTTTGTTAAAAGTGTGTTCTTCAAACATTTAAAGCAAGATACGACACTGATTTGTATCCAGGCACATCAAACCGCCTGAGGGCAACAACGAACGCAGTGGATCGATTATTTCACTTCGTATGTACGCCTGAATAAAAACACATAGATATTAGCTTGAAGAACTCGCTTCTCTTCCGAATCAAATTTATGTAAAACGTATTTATCTTGCTACCTTCATAATTTCTTACCAATAGGCAAGTGAGCTCAACTGGATCTAAATTATGCCACAGCTTCAAATGTAACGTGCAACAGGACATGGACGTGCCAATTTAACTAACAATCACTCGTGGAACCTCGTTACCGGACACTCACGGAGTAACTTGTCAATGACTCAATCATGCAGTAACTTTGCATAAAAATAATACTAATATTCAGTCACTTACTGAAAGCAGACTCCGACATAACAGATTGGATGTGAAATTGGTTGTCTATATTTGTTCAGCGTAAGCGTCATATTGACGTAAAGTTACAACTTCTAAAGTCTCAACTTGAATCTTTCAAGTAGAAGCCATCATCACGTTTTGTGAAACAAGATATATAGATAAACTTAGAAGCAACTGTCGTTGGTACCGTACTTATGCATAGAGTTGTAATATATTTATTGAAATTAACAAATCTAAAGCAACGTAAGTACTTAATGTGAATCTTCATCGTAATTAAAGTTATTCCGATGAATAAACAACATGTATAAATTATTGTTTGAAGTTTTATTTGTGCCCTGAACCATCAGACATTCAGAGTCCGCTAGGAACCCAGAAACGCGTCTCGACTTGTCTACACCTATGATGAGCGTTCGCGCATCACCCATCCTTACTCCTACAGATTGATTTCTACACTTCGTGGGAACTTTCTACCTATTTGCGAGAACTGACAATATAATAAACTGTTTATCGATGTAAATAAGGTTACAACTTATGTTTCATTAATAACAAGATAAATATACTATTATCTTCTACTTGTTTTCACACTTTTCTTCGAATATTATTATACATCTACGAAGACCTTTTAAAGGTCTGACGATGTTACCAGCCTGTATATGCTCTGTTTCTGAACGCAATTGTTACAGGTAGAATTTCAAAATATTCGTTGGCACCTCTATAATCTCGTTCTTAGTCGAAATGAAACAACGTATCTGGCAAAACAAAGCCATAAAATAGCAAATTTAATAATTAGCGAAAACTCATACAAAATATTCTTAACATTACCATAAAAATACACTGAAGTTACTTTACTGAGGTGTCTCAGGTGCTTTCAGAGTACAATCATTTATAGAGATAAGAGACTGTGACCTCTGACTTTGTTTCGGCCTTTCTTCTCAGAGTAGTCAGATAGGAAACGCCGACTTCATCTAGTACTTAAAATATTATTGACGTCTAAAAGTGTTTGTACAAACCTATTTACAGAAAATAAAATCATTTCATTTCTAAACCTTGTACTATGCGAAATTAGATCCCATAGAGAAACTTAAGTACTTTAATTATTTTTCAAATCAAATTATCTCATGCTTTAGTACGTCATAAAGGGCTACATAGCCTGAGCCAGTACAAAGCGTATTGGCTAAAGGAGATGTAACTACTCTAGTTTATAGTTTCAAAAAGGCATGCTCAGACTTCAAGAAGGCTCTACTCAAGGTTGTGTCCAAATGATCACCCAGAGTCGATTAAGATAATTTATGAACAGCAAAGTAGACCTTAAATAAGAGGTCGCAAGTACGCAACTCGTTTCGCATTAAACTTTGACCAAACAGGGCAGCAGCATATTTTGATAGCGTTCTCCTAGATTTAGAAAATAATATTATGTAACATTTTTACCATTTTATCAATAAAGGAACTCTATCATATTATATCATACTAGCATTTGCCCGCGGCTTGGCCCGTGTTTGACGGAAAATATCTCACGGGAAGGTACTACCGGGATTAAAAGTACCCCTATGTGTTAATTCAGGTTACATATATTATCCTAAGGGGACTTTTCCTTTATTTGACTTTTATATTAAAGGTGATATACCAATTTTCAAGTTAATTAAACCACATAGTCAAATCCTCTCCTGTAAAATTGGTTACCCCTTTTCACCCTGTTAGGGGTAGATTTTCAAAAAACCCTGATATACGTTATTCTTTATTTTCGGTTTTAAGTATAAATACTGAGTTTTGATTTAATCGGACAGCGCGTTAAAATTCTTCCATACAATGCCCCACCTTTTTAGGGGGTCATTTAGAAAAATAAAAAATTACAAACTTTATAATTTATTTAGATAAGTATCCGTGCGAAGTTTCATGTTTATTACCTCAAGGAACCAGATTTTTCATACAAACTTTCATCCCTTATTTGACTCACTTAGGGGTTGAATTTCGAAAAATCCTTCCTTATTTGGGATATAGTATGTTTACTCTACCTTGCCAAACATAAATCGTTTTAATCGATTCCGGGTTTTTGGTCCATACATTTTTGAGCATTATTCTTTGTTTTGTCATCCTTTGAGCGACATCTATTGGCACATTGAAGAAACTTTTTGTTACAATAAAAATAAATGCATCAACTCTTCTTATTTATTTGTTATTGACTTTTTAAGACACTTTTCGGACGTTTTAAATTGCAAAACTGGTATATTTAAAATATTTTTATTAATTTTGTCTTCGTCTCTTGAACAATTTCAATCCGAACCGAAATCCTGCTCACAATATTATTATATTTCTAATATTCATATTTATATTTGAAATACATCGATACATTATGTAAAAGCATCAAAAATCATTGAGGCAAGTTTTAAGGAGCACTTAAAGTCTCAAGCGACCTCAGTCCGAAGTGTTGGCGTATTTATGAGGATAAACCTCTAAAACTACAAAATAATAAACAACCGAAACGCCTGGATAGTGCAATAATCACAAAACATTACTAACAAGATACCGTTCCAGGTGACATCTATCCATTGAACAAATATTGTGCTGTGAAAAAAACCCATGAATATCTCATCACAGTTGTACTAAACCCGTTTTTGTTGTGTCTGCAAACAACGTGTCAGATCGATCCTCATGACGAACATTTTTGTTTTTTTTTGCACAAACCATGGCGTTCGGTCATATAATATTTTTATATCAACATTAACGACTATGAAAATTGATTATAAGTACAGTTTCCAGCGTTGCGGAACTTGCAGTGCGAAGCGTTACTCACCGAGCCAGCAAATATTCAAGGTTATGCTATCCTAATGTATAACTACAAAATGTATTTTGTTGTTCCTTCAAAGACTTGACTAGAAATGCTTACGGTTTCGTCCGTGGAATTTGGAATATTTTAGACATCATTAATTATAGATTTTTATGTAAATATTTATCATATTTTTTCACAAGATTCAATTCCATTTTCAATCTGCTGCATAGGGTGCGTTACCCGATGATAGTTCATGATAACATGAACTAATTTTTTTTTAAATAATTATATCCATTAAAATTGTTTAGGCGCTTTGAATTGGTAGTTTACCAATAGATTAACAGGCACTACAGTACAATATCTAAGCGTTAAAACCACATTTATAAAAATGTTATTCTTATTACTAAGCCCTGTTGCACACTGTAAATGCAGTTGTCTTAATATAAAACAAATAAAGTACGTAGTAAGTATTCGGAGTCGACTCAACTTAAAAATAAACGAGGTACACACAGACAGAACATTATACATGGACATATACATAAGAATGATTGAACGAAGCCATTTTTTTACTTATCTGCGACCGCTAACAAAAGAAACAATTTGTTCTAGCCTCGTAACCTTGTCTGACATTTAAAACGTTATTCGTTAAAATACGATGACATCACTCGATGTATGGCTTTAATTATTGTTTCATTGGTAGTTTGTACTATCTTCATAATATTTCGTATGCAACAGGGTGTTCAAACACAGATAGTTATAATATCAACACAGATACAACTACACATTAAACAGACAATATTTCCAGTTACAGTATACGCTACAGCTACAGTATAATTAACAGAAGAATTTAGCAGATCAGAATTACTTTTTGAATCATTAATTTATTATGAAAAAAAAGCCGACTTTCCAGTTTTCCTTCCAAGTTTGAAATGTAACTAATATTCACCACACAAAAGTCCATGTGCGAGGTTGTATAATGCAAGTCTTAGTAATTTATAAGTCATTCATCAAGGATATTAACATGGCCTGCTCATAATAGACATCAAGTACGATACAAATTTAAACGCCAATCAAATATTCGCATATTCGTGCCTTTGTACTTAGTTTTCAAATAATATTTGTCAAATCATTTACGTGTAAAAAACTTTTGAATGGTACCTCGCCTCAGAACACACCAGAAGGAAAGAGAAAGTGTCACCGCACCCATGTCGCACCTCTATACGATTTAAGGCTTGTGCATACTGGTCGTAATTGTTTAATCGTGAGTTTTCTTAGAAATTGTATTGTTCAAGTCGCGTCGCGCTGTTTGTGGGAGCCTTTAGAGCTGCTGAAAGGGTAAAATAATGCAGCTTACAGAATAAGATTACTATTTTGAAACAGATTCTAAATACGCAGACAAGAACAATGGTAGCGATTAAGAATATTAAAACATTGTACGTATTTCATGTATGCCAGGCATGTTCACACAACACTTTTCCTTTCCTTTTCCGACACAGTACCAACTGGCTACAAAATCTTCGTTTAAAACAAAATAACATCGTTTCTGACGATTCCTTCAGTTTATCGTGAACCTTAGTAGTTGGACTTGTGCGGGCCCTCCATGTCCTCGGCGCTCCTCAGCATCAGGTAGTAGCTGTTCACGCACAGGATGCAGTACGCCATTACCGCTGGAAATAACAACATAATTTATTAGGTTTTAATAAAAGCTTTTTCTTTGTTCTGATATTCTACTCATACTCGAAATGACGGCTAAGGGACTACTCACACTTATTCAGCTCTATTCAGCGTCTGCCCATAGAAAACGCGCGAAACGCGTACGCGTCCTTTCAGCTATCCGCAGCTGTAAGGGCGCGTACGCGTCTCATACAAAATCGTAGTTTTCTATGGGCAAACGCTGAATAGAGCTGAATAAGTGTGAGTAGTCCCTAAGAGAGAAGTATGGAAAAAAAGACATGTTGCGCCGACCACAAATAAATCGGGATAAGGGCAAGAATATAATGTTTCTACTCTCTCACACATATTATTATTATCATGGGAATTACAATTTTGGACGAACTGCTATAACATATAGTAATGCCCGCTCTAAGTCAGTGTGGCGGATGAAGACAGTCACCAATGTCGTAGTCACCAAAACCACACTTGGCTATCATGTTGGGTACATTTTTCATACGTTTTCGTCGAAAATGAGGGACGGGTAGTTTGGAGCCACAAACCATCGCAAGCGACCAGACTACTGGTAATAAGCAGCTCGTAACGAACATATTAGCTGAAAATAAAAACTTATAAGGAAGGCATCAAAACAAGATGTTTCATCTAAAAATTAATAAAAATAGTATATTATGCAACTAGTGAATAAAGGACGGATTTAAAGCGAGGGCCATAGATGAATCACGAGCAAGTGAAGGATTCTAACGACTGAATCACGACCGTAGGGAGTGATTCATGATGATTGAATCACGAGCATAGCGAGTGATTCAAGTGTTAGAATCCTGAGCGACGCGAGTGATTCATGGCCCTCGATATAAATCCGTTTTATTCAAGAGTTGCATACTATACTTTATACCATGACTACGAGAAAAAGAAAGATTTTTTTTTAACTTTGGCCCACTCTAGGAGTTTCTCCTGTATCGTGTTTGCGTTTACAAACATTTAAACTGACATACACAAACAGCCAGACCCGGAACAACTACATGTAGGTCATACAATATTTAATATTTGTTCCGTGCGGGAATCGAACCCGCGACACGCAGCGCAGTAGTCAATCGCTTAACCACTACACCAACCGTGCCGTCGAAATTAATTAAAATGCACATAAATTTTTTTGCAAGGAGGGTGTATAGCTTTGAGATGGATGTTGAATATATTGGTGTTCTAAATTCAAACACCAAAACAGTGATTAAAAGTGCTTTTTATTCACTGTTTTCAGTGAATAAAATAAGCTTTTTAGAGGTGGAATGGTATAAAATAATTAAAAAAATAAAAAAGGTTTATTGCAGAAACTTGTACAATTTTTACAGTAAATCTTACATAGGGACCTCCTTTTAAGTAAATGATATACCTGTGCTAGGAGATCCAGCTCTCCAATGACAAAATAATTAATTGGTAAAAGTGATGTACAATATGAAAAAAAATAGAATTGAAACAACAAAAAAAAAACAATTAAAATCCCAATTTAAACAGACAAGACTTGAACTATAACTAAATAAAATAAACTTAGAGATATATTCTTAAATAGTATGTACGCGTGTGTGCGTGTGTGTGTGCATGTGCATGTGAGTGTGTGTCTATGTATTTGTGTGACTATATTTTCAACTCATATTGACGAAGCTTACAGCAATAATTCAATGTCATCATAGGTGTTCAGTTTTAGCCATTGTACTATTGCCGTTTTGCAGTCTTTAGTAGTCATTGGATTTATGTTAATTATTTTATTTATTTTATTATAAAGGGCAGTGGAATTTTTATTGAATTGTCTTTTGGCATATTATTATGCAGTTTTAACGTATTTTTCTGGTGCAACACTGTATTTTCGTCTTCTTTCCTGATGGTGAGGGTCATAGGGCAGGACTTTGGGTAATTTTAAGACAGCAAGTAGTACATATAGTTTTCTGACTGTGAGAATTCCGCTAAGAGAGTATAATTCATTGGTTGGGAATCTGTACGGTTTGGTATACAAGACCTTGATAAGAGATCTCTGTGCTCTCTCTAGCTCAAGAAACTTCGTTTTTGTTGCACCACCCCACACGGGTATGCAGTAGCTAAGAATTGGTTGAGCCAAAGATACATAGATTTCATTTAACATTTTTTTAGTTGTCACATGTCTTAGGCTCTTAAATATCCAGATAAGTTTTCTCATGCGGGCCATGACCATATCTGTATGAGTATGCCAGGATAAGCGCTGATCAACGATTATACCTAGGTATTTAATGTGAGTTACTTTTTCAATTTTTTTACAAGAACCGTTTGTGCTAGCTATATTATGACAAGTGTGAATTTTGAGAGTTACGTTAGGTCCAGGTTGAGTGTTTTTGTAAATTGTAAATGCAATATATTTTGTTTTGGAAATATTTAGTGTAAGAAGATGCGAGTTCAACCAGTTAGCAATTTTGGAAAGACCCTTTTCAGCAGATTGATAAACGGATTCCCATGTATCACCAGAGAATACAATAGCAGTGTCATCTGCATATGAGAAAACGCGACCATTATCTAATAGCATCACACTGAGGCGTGTACCTAAACACATGATTATAATGTAAACACTTTCTAGCCGTACATTATAACGTAAACAGAGATGTTTTTTTAAATCATTTAAAAAATACACGAGTTGTGCAGTTGTTTTGGAGTCGTTCGCACGGAGACGTTACTGTACAGTTGAAGCTTATAAAGGTGACTTTCGAAGCAGTGTTTGATCGTCAGGTAACTTGCACTGTTCTTGATGATAAATACACGCTGTATAAACATTTATACGTAGACTCTACAAAAACTCCAAAAACTCTATAAATGTCTTTTTTCATGATTTTATTTTACCACTTTGTCGGCGTCATTAATATATATTAATGACGCCGAATATCATTATCTTTTTGAAAAGATAATAATCATTATCTTTTGATTTTTATGAGTTACATTTTTAAATATATTTTTTATAGTACGTATGTTAACCCAGGAATACGCCCTTAATGGATCGGACAGGGTTTTTGTTACATACTGTATATACTCATGCCAAATTACAGCTTTCTAGTACTAACAGTCTCTGCGCTAAGCCGGGGACAGACAGATAGACAGACGGACATGGCGAAACTATAATGAATTGCTGTTCGTTAGTCTCTCTAAAACTCGAGAACGGCTGGACGAAATTGGATCATTCTTTTTTTTTGTGTTTGTCAGTCTCAGGACAAGGTTTGTAATATAGGTAGTTGTACGTAGGGTAGGTAGGTAAGAAGGGAGGTATGTATTAGGTAGTTATGTAGGTAGGTATGTGTAGGTAGGTAGGTAGGTAGGTAGGTACGTGTGTATGTAGGTAGGTAGGTATGTAGGTAGGTAGTTAGGTAGGTATGTATGTGGATAGGAAGGGTAGGGTAGGTAGGTAGGTAGGTAAGCCGCAGATAAGTACTTAGAAAGCCAGGGCTGGCAGCTAGTAATGGATAATTGTCTCACCAAAGAACAGCAGGCCCTCGAGGAAAGACAGGAAGATGTCGGAGCCCGAGACCGACAGCCCGTGCATGGCCACCAGCACCACGATGCACACCAGCGCCGCCAGCACCAGCACCGACATCACGCACACCCACACGCGGATGCCGCTTGTGTTGCGCTGGAAACGAAGGCAACATTGTTAGTAGAAAAAAATAAAAAACAAAACAAACAAAATCTCTTGGTTGGCCAAATATATCTCAGCATAGTGCTGCAATAGTTTGATCCACTACTGTTTCGAGTTAAAATATAGAAACAAGTAACCTCTGTGACAGACGGACAAAAAGTGACATTAGGTATACCTATAACATTGAGGTATTATTGTACGTACGTTAGTACAATAATACCTCAATGCATTATAAAGGTTCCGTTTTTCTTTTTTGGGATCAGAACCATAAAAACTACGACACTGTGAATTTTATAACAGGAATTTATACAGAAGCTACCGATACGAAGAGTCAGAAATAATTCAGAAACTTCTAAAAGGTTTTTCAAATTCATTTTGACAAGCAAACCAATATCCTAATTAACATCTTAAAACCAAGGTGGTACCACCATTGGCCTATTCCTGCAAATATGACCGGTCCTCACTTCTGAAGTTTAAGGTAATCTAGACACTGTCTGTAGTCTGAAGCAATGAGGTTAGCAAGATTTTTAGGCTTATATCATTGTGTATACGAGCGATAAATTTTCTGAGCTAAGGGTTAAGTAGTCTTTGATCAATGTCAGGATGGCTCATCCGAACATTCGAGAGTAAGCAGGGATCTTTGATAGCATTCGTCACTGGCAGTTAAAAGCTGGCGGATACGGCCAGAGGTACCTACATCCGCTAGTGATAGCGAATTGATTCCCGGCACATACCCACTGATGGCTTGTCCACTCTGAGCCGCAGCGCCCCACTACCGCGTCATTTCGGAGTGGACAAGCTATACATAGCTATTGTCAAGATATACTAACTTTTACGTAAATGACAGAAAAATCCATCGAATTGGCCGTAATTGATACACAATAATTTCAGTATGAATGAGGTGAATCAATGCTCTATTATTAGTAGACGAACAAAGAGATGAAAATAACAAAACTGAGTGTGTTTTAGGTACCGTTCCAGAACCCCCCCTTTTTTGACAAGGGTAGGTAAGTCTGGTTATTAAGAAACCAACTTTACCAATATGTGAATGAAATGGAAGGGTAAAGTTGGTTTCTTAATAGTCGGATTAACCCTTTGATTTAAATTGGACGTTAGCAAGTGTAGATTCTCAACATACCTAATTTTAATAAATTACTTCTACCAAGCCATTATGTGGTTAATAATATGAAACCGGGAAAGGGTTAATAATATGAAAGTACACTTGGTGAGCTCACCTTGATCACGGAGATGAGCAGTGTCAACGCCAGTACAACATGCACGACTGTCACCACCGCGATGGTGACAGTGATCTTGTACCACGAGGTGTAGACGCCGTCGCCCACATCCTCGGCTGTGCCCGCTAGCGAGCGAAAGCCTTCCGCGTAGACAGAGCATAAGATCATCAGGGCAAACGACACCAGCTGTGGAACAAAGGCCGGAAGATTAGTTAGGTGTGAATTCAGGATATAGGATATAGGATTATCTATATATCCAGAGTAGACGTCACGTAGACACCACGAAGACGTTAAATATATGCATAATGATCCAGCTTTAGCGTAGTGTAGGCGTGTTTGTATTGCAACTACCCACGTTGCGTTGATGCAGCGTTTGCGCAGCATCTGAGCCCGACGCCAAGGCATCCTATTAGATGACAGTTTGGCAGGAAGGTATAATTACAAATTACACGTAGACACCTGCCTGTCAACTCATGTAATTTGTATTAGAATGAAGGCTCAATGCTCTATTGAGATTTTCAGAAAGTATTGCACCATAATCTAATGGCTATATTAATGTTTTCCAAAGAAGATATTTACACAAGGACTTGTCCACTCTGATAAGGTATTTCAGAGTTATCAACTCAGTTTGTAATGTTATGTACTTAATGGAAATGTTGTCCCTACTTACATCTAAAGAAGGTTCTCCAAATTGAGAAAAATTGTCTAGAGTACTAAAAGAGTGAATTAGAATATTTATGAGCTGGCGAAAAGCTACCTAGCTTAAAATGCGACACGTTACCAAAGCAGATTTCACGAATGTGGTCCTGAATACAAATCTTTAAAACTAAATTGTTGAAAATATCTGTCGCCACACTGAAACTATGACGTACTTAAACGTTTAAGTACATTATGCGCTGTTGTATGTAAATAAAAGTGCGTTCAAGATCTTTAGCTAAATAAAATCTCAAGGTTGTCTCGTTAGTATTGATGTCTGATAACACTCCACAAGTATGGACTTTGCAAAGCCGTTTGTGACGGGTTTATCGCAACGTTTACTATGTCCGCTAAGCCAAAACAAACTACAAACTCGATACTTACAACTTACAATAATTCTTGTCAACGCTCTTTCCGTATTACTATTCGAGTAAACAGACGCTCTATTTATAAACCAGCCACATATAAATTAAGCAGGAATAAAAAAACATGAATAAAAGTTAGTAAACTATGTTTTTAAAACTCACCAGGTGTACAAATGCAACGCATTTGGCGCCAACCTCGAGCCCCATGCACCAACAGAATGAAGTTATGTGTGGCACACCCATCTTAGAACTGTGCTCGTCGACACACTCACGGCAACTGGAATGCAAAAAAGCCCCACGGTGAATGATTGATACGCCCCACTTCGCGCCGGCCGGCGCCGGCGCAGACGACGCCGTGACGTAGGCGCTGTTGTTGTTTGACGTCAAATTACAACATTTGCTTGAACCTGCGTGTGATTCAAAACTGACCCAAGGGAAAGCCTTACGTCAACAAGTAGTAACAGTACGTGAGTGGATATTTTTGTATTGACCTTTAACTGGACGGCAAATACCTAACTCATTGAGTTGATTAGATGAATTGACTACAGGAAAAATAAAGTGCTCCTATAAGTTTTCGTCGATAATACAAATATTATAAACCGTAAGCTCACATTCTCACAAGTCTGCTCTGCTCGTCACGCTGAAATCCCCAAATTATCAGAATTGTGAGTGACTAACGACATAATGTAACCAGAATCACTAATCACCTCTGCCGTCACGGATCGATACAAGAACAATGCACAAAATACTTGTGAACTTAACGTGTGCTGATACTTACTAATAATAGAAGTACGCATTAATATATGTAAAATTGCTCGGCTTTGAATCGTAGACTAGGTTCTTGATGCTCGATGGGAGAGGACTAGAGGACGTTTGAAAGTGGAGCCCGTTCTGTCCGTTAATCGTAAAGTTGTGTGGATTTCAGTCGTTACTGTTTTCATTAATGTGCATGATTCCGAGGAATGAGAGACGAAGTTTGTAGAAAGAAAGAAGATTTGAGCATGAATATGGATGAAACCAATTTAACTATGAAATTGACATCGTTTCCATCTTTCGATGAAATTATTTATGGAATTAAATTGTTTATTCTGTAAATAGGATATCGGAATCACTTTTACGCGTCATATTGTCCTGTCGGTCGTCATGAGTCGACATTTCCTATCTGATTACCCCTGTGAATAATGGCAAAACAACCTCAGGCGTCTCTTTTAAAGTCCAGACATAATCTTGGTCAGATCATGTGAGGAGCATGTAGATTAGTGTATGAAATAGTCTTTTCAGGAAATAACCACACAGATTGAGTGGACCTGCCCAGTCAGTGCAAGAATTTGTCAGTAATCATGTAGCTCAACAGACTCAGAAGCAACGACTCGACGAACAATACCAAATAAAGGATATTTGGGTGGGCCTGGTGGGCCACATAAAGTACTCATAAGCTATGATTGATAGCTCAGAGTCTATGCATAGAAGAAAAATGCGATGATTCTAAATTGGGATATGAATTGGTTTAAACGCCAGCGATAAAACCATAGAAATATAAATAACAGTAGTTACTATATCTATGGATAAAACAGTATACATCTGTTTTTTCTAATAATAATTCAAGAACCATTGTCAAGAACACATTAAACACAAATCAAAAAGTGACAAAGTGAACCCTAAACCATAAAGGCGCGATGACAACGGTAAAACAATTTCAGTGAAGTTTTCATAGTAATTGTTCCACCAGTCCTGTCTGCGGGATCCATAAAACATCGGACACTTGAGAATATTTTAACCTAATCCTGACCTACAGATACAGACACGAGTCGGTCGGTCAAGTGAAGATCCTGTCTGAATTTCACTCATGTTGTGAACACGCTTACGTTTAGGAAGGTAAGGTTTGCCGTAACATTAAGTGTAGTGTAACATTTTGACACGTAACACAAGTGTCGTGACGGTCAAAATGTTACGGTCTTGCTCTCATGAAGGTTGTAATTAAAACAAAACGAACTTCGTTCCAATCTTTTTTTCCGGCGCTTCTCTTTTATGACTATGACTCTGTCTGACTCATGAATATCTGTGAAGTGTCAACCCTACGTCTTGCGACGTTGCAGTCTATGCCATGCCGAAGTCTATGTATAAGACCTATGTTGGGCGGTTGTAATAACCATATATTAGTCTATGGTAGGTAATAACTATCGATAGAATTTGCTTAACTGGAATTAGAAACTGAAAGTTTCGAAATACCTAAAAGTACCAGTTTATCAGATTTTACGAGAAAGCGCAAAAATGCAAGAAGACGCTTTTCAAAGAAATGTTAGATCCTAGATCCAAAATACGATAAAGTGACTTACTGGGTATCGTCCGCGGCCATTGTCACTATAATACTGAGCGAAGGAACAGCAAAGCAGCTATGAAACAAGTCTGCTGGTATATTTTACACGATAATACGTGTGGTCTGACGATGTAATTATGAAGGTAGACCAAGTCATAAACGTATTGCGATCGAGTTACTTCGAGCGAAACAAATCGGAAACGTTTTAACTCAAAGACAAGTAAGGAGTTCTTACAGCCCAAATCGGATGCTTGAGATCTCTTGCAATTATATCTTGGGAACAACACCAACACGATTGATCGTAGGACTGATCCAGTGATTCTTTTGCCTAGCAGTGAAGACAGGTAGGACGACACTGGTTGTTTGGAACACAGAAACCCATGGAACATAAAAACAGGGTGTGCAGTGCTTATGAACACACGGTAGAAGTGAAAACGTACGACTGGAGCCGAGTATACGCGATTCAGCGTCACCTACCAGGGGCCTAAGTCTACTAATTTATAAACGTTACAAAATGGTCTCTAATGGTGAGTTTTTGACGGTGACTGTTCCATTTCGATCACTGTCCAGAAAGAGCACAAAGCGACGCACTTTGCGGAGTTCGTTTTTTCACTTCAATAAGTAATCAGTTTCCTAATCCTACAGGTTAAAAAGAAGTGTTTATTTTTGCACGGGAACTCTCAACTCCTATACCTTGTGCCACACACCAACGCAACGTCCCGCTAGTGATGATAGTGAACTTATCAAGGACAGGCCCTCGTCTTACTTATTATTGATGGGGCACACATACAGGCGGAGCTTTTACTACGAGAATACTTGTACCAAATTTTTCTAGTGCAAAAAATTCTGTGTGAGGCTTCTCAGCTGTCAGCGTTGACTCGTCGAGCTAATAACGTCCGTGACCTATTAAACCGCGCGTCCCAGTGTAGTTGTTATCTGATACAAGCAAAACAACAAAGTATTGTATGTGGCTAATCTGCGTGTTCCTACCTCTAACAAACCACGTCAAACTCGGATTGGGGAAGATTATCCTATTGATAGTACAAACCACATGGCTTGAATGCTCGCAATTGTGACTATTAGACTCCTTATATCCATTCCGTTAATTGGCATCGCGATTGTTTTTAATTTATTTGTACTCGTATTTTCGTGGCACACTAAGGACAGTAATGACCAGTGCCAATGCCAACTATAAAGTCAATGTGCTCATAAATCTTTTATGACTATGTGCATGTGTGCGTGTCATGTGTGGAGCACACCCCCATGCATGTATATATGTGTGCTTACCTTCCCTAGCCTCAACAAAGGCGTTTTGGGGCCACATAGTGCAAGCTCTATTGGTATAGGTGACAGCAATTTATATCAACCCATATTGACTCTAAATCCAGACTAAATTAAAGCAGAACATATTGGAGGTTGTACAAGGTCGGAGTGACGTCACGCCTATTAATCCTGGCGCTATGCACACAATACGATACGCTACTGTCTGGCAGTTACAAGGCCAATTTACTCAGTAAGTCTAGTTTAATTTGTTTATTGAACAAGTTAACATCACGCTTTACACTGAGCAACGAGCAATGCAGATGGTCGGAAACCGGCTCCCAGGTAAACCTATAGTGCCACTAATAATAACTGTCGGTGTCTCGTTAGACGGCGCCTGCGCACCGGGGATTGTAACTGAACAGTCCAAGGTCATGCTCATGCACTTCCAATCAATCACTAATTAATAGGAATTAAGGTGCGCTACGGCGCTAGATCAGATATTAAGTTACGGTTATGGGCGCATAGGTGAGTGTGGACATAATTTATAATATTAAAACTAGCTGACCCGACAGATGTGCTGTCCAAATTTCAATAATTCATACATAACTCACATAGAAAGAGCATTTTCTTTCCGTGAGAACCTCTACTCCTTAAGCAGGAAATCCATAGTTTCGGCCGAAGATATGGGTGCCGAATTTCCTAGTCCGTATCACACAAACATAATATTCTTAGTTTGGGTCTAAGAATGAATGACAAAACGATGGACAGTTTTCCCTAAGCCCGATATTGACCGTTCGAAAAAGTGAATTTGAAACTTGTTTTAACGGATCAACTACTTCGGACGGGCCCGTATCTTCGATGACGGATTTAGAGAGTAGACCCCGACGATTTCGACTATTTCTCTTTTTGATTCGGACTATTACGAAACTTTAAAAACAATAAAATAACCTAATCGGTCAAGCACACTAATATACCAACAAAACAACATCGAAATATATACTGAAGCGAAAATAAAAACCTAAACAGAATTATTACCCGAATCATAGCCTCCAGCGCTTACATAATAATAATAAGCTATTAAAGCTGTAACTCAAAGTCGTAAATTATATAAATAGGTACTTAATGACCTAAGTAATTAATTACTAGTAACAATAACAAAAATGGGTCAGCAAGAGACCAGTCACCACAAGCAGCACCCGTTCGCTAGCGTAGGTAACGCAAAGATCAGCCATTACCCCCTAGCCATAATTGAGGGAAGGAGGCACCCCAACCCCCGACGTTGCTGCAAGCAGTGACATAGAAGGGAGCATGACGAACTTGCTGCTCAGGAATGGTTGCTCAGGAAAGAATAATTGATCAATTGTCGAGGTCGTTAGCTAACCACTTATTGCAATATAAAACTCATTAAAAAACATTGTGTCAATACATACCAAGGAACCTCATTTCATTTTTATTTTAAAAAGTGTGTGTGATTCTACATTCTGTGATTTATTACTTACAGGAATATCATAATTATACTATAACAGTGTTTGTAAATATCTGTACAATCTATCAATAAAATTATAATTAATTTATCCGTCATTGATTACATACATACACACATAAAGTCACGCCTTTTTCCCATTGATTAATTTGTAATTATTTTTACCTATTGTGGTATAGTAATTTTATTCTAGGTGCATCGTCTTCACATATAATTATGCTTCATAATCTCGTCCTCATTGTACACTATGTAGTTTGCACTCGTTGCACTACTACGCTATCACATTATTTAAAGATGAAATACTTCATCCTAAAACAAAAAATGTTATCTGTGGTCCACTCGCTGGCGGGCCCGCATGACGTCTGTCAAATCATTGTACTTTTTTGTGCCGCGCGCTAATCATGTTTCCGTTTAAAAACTCCGAAATTTCTTAACGAAATGGGAAACCATCGAAGAAAACGTGGCAAAAAGAAATGGAGGACCTTAACGAACGTCTGCGAGAACTGGAAAATTGAGTGAAGACGCGAAAGCGGAGTCTTCATCGACATTCGGGTAAGTTTCTCGATATACCTACCAATTTGTCGTTAGTTGAAATAATTTTTCGAAAATTACCTTGCGATCCATACGCACATCAGTCTCTAGAGTTTTCATTAGAGGCTAACTATGAGAACAATAACTGTGCCGTATACTTACAAAAGAACGACACCACACGAGCTTTCACGAGAGGCTAGCCGATGGTACCTATATCGTTGAGTGTTAAAAACATATGCCTGCTGAATCCCTAGCAGTCTCTAAGAGTTTTCACGAGAGGTTAACCATGAGAACATTAACTGTGCTATATAACTACAAAGAACGACACCACACGAGCTTTCACGAGAGGCTAGCCGGTGGTATATCGTTCAGTGTTAAGAAAAACACATCCCTGTTGAATCCCAAGCAGTCTCCAAGAGTTTTCACGAGAGGTTAACCATGAGAACATTAACTGTGCTGTATAACTTACAAGAGAACGACACCACACGAGCTTTCACGAGAGGTTAGCCGATGGTCTATAAAAAAATTATGTTCAGTGTTATAAACACGTCCCTGCTGCATCCTTAGGGCTATCACGAGAGGTTAGCCGTGCATTTGGGCCAATGTATCACGAGAGGTTAGCCGTGAATTTGGGCCAATGGTTTATTTGTGAAAACACGAAACACGTCCCCGCTGCATCCCTAGAGCTATCAGCCGCGGATTTTAGCAGTCTGGGACCTTACTCTCATATTCTTTGTAGAGGAGTACGAAGTTCGTCTCTGTGGAAGACACTACAGTCAAGCACGTTCGAGAGGCTGTGTGTCACGTGACTGAAGCTGATGCAGCCAGACTGAATAGCCGTACTCAATGCTGCCAGTTATATGTTTATTTACATATCGGAAAACATTATGTTCTCTTAAAAAATTCCAAAATACTAACAATAATAAATTCTAGATATACGATTACATTCGTTACAGATATTCGTCATTCGATACAGACAGTATACGATTTAAGTTAAATATGTTGTGTTAGTACTTGCTTCATTTCCACTACAATGCAGCCGGAAGGAGACTGAGAGTAAAATGGTATCTATACCCCAACCTCAGGCCTTGCCTTCAAGTGTTAAGAATCTGCTCGGAGGGTGCAGTGGTTAGTTCACCTATGGAACTGCATTGCAGTCTGGCCATACAATGGTTAAAAGTTATGATTAATAGACTAAGCTGACTGAAGCACCCATAATCTGTGGCCTATTGAACCCACCAAAGTTTGAAAGGGGGGGGGGGAACACCAGTGAATGAAGATGGAATCAAATGGGAACAAAGGATCAGGGGGGCAGAATACAGGGGCTGCCATTATGTCCATTGACAAGGTCCTGAACAGTTTAATAGCCTCCCGAGGGAGTGACTACTGTGTGTCATTTATCATGATTGCATCACATGAAGATCCTTAACCCTACCCAACTTTATAAGGATATGAAAGAATTGATGGAGTGGACACCGATACCTAACAGGTATTTTTAAGTTTCAAGATAAATTCAATGCCACCAAACATTGTCAGATCTAGGATCGTCACTGGCTCAGATACGGAGTGGTGGATTGCAGTATTTCTCTAAATTTATGCATGGTTCACATTTGTGAATCAAGGGTTATAAACTACCCTTTACTGAGTTTCCAGTTCAAACTTCTAAGTAACAACTTCAGTATATTTTTACTAAAATCAGATGGCACTTTAAATAACTATGGTGCCACATTCCACTTTAAACTGGTGGACTTAAGGACAGCTATTATGGTTTTTTGCCTATATTTGTTACCCATAAGAAAATATGTTAGAAGATATCTCCAGTTTCTGTTTTAAGATACATTGTAAGAGCCTACATGCCTCGCATTCGGGCTTAGCACAGCACCATGTGTGTTCGCTGGGATCATCGGTTGTCTTTTATAATTATATCCTGACAATATTCTGTGCCTTGCTGATTCATAGGCAAACTGCATAGAAAATGTGTCTACTACTCAAAATGTGTTAAGAAATCTAGGACTTATTATTAATATTGGAAACTGGAAAGGGTGCCCTAGAACCCAGCCAGTATCTAGGTTTCTTGTTGAATCAGTCCAGTTTGCCATTTCACTTAGACACTCCATCCAAAAGGAGATGCAAATAATAGAGTTTGCCTAATTACTAGGTATCTTTGTTGCTACATGCCCAGCTGTAGAGGGCTTTACACCAAGATCATGAAAGGTCACACACAACAGTTAGTAGCCTTAAAGAATAACAATGAAAATAACAAGGCCAGAACTGGTTTATAATTCAAATTTATAATAACATATCGCCTGTATTCCTCAGAGGGCTGGGCAGAGGTGTTCTTATTAAAAAATCCAAATTCAATTATTATCAAATACAATAGAACTAGATTAAAATTCAAAATAAATTATTTGCAAATACAATAGAACTAGAATCAAATCCAAAATCATTTATTTGCAAAGGTTGTCTCACATTTCAACGAACCACAATATAATTAAACAATTTGACTTTTTTCTTGAAATATTCTCTGTTGCTTCTCAAACTGACTGGGCCTGGTATGTTATGATAAAAAGTTCCATATAAATTACCTTGAACTTTTAACAGCAGGTAAGGATCAAAACAATTGCAAGCAAACTCAGATACTATGATGTATTACCTAGAACAGATATCACAACAGTCATAGCCTATATCAATAAGATGGGTGGTACTTGCTATACTCACCTAAAGCTTAGCTAGACAGTTATGGCAATGGTGCAAGGAAAGACAAATATGAGCTCTTGCATCTTATATTAGTTCCAAAGAAAACACTATGGTAAATCTAGAATCTAGACATCCTAACATAGAAATTGAATGGAAGACCTGCAGATCTTTTCTAGTCAATTGTTATTAAACTGGGTCAGCCCCAGTTAAACCTGTTTGCAAAAAGTCCAATACTAAGTGTCAGAATGACATCATGGCTCCCTGATCCAGGTGCATGCTCAGTAGATGCATTCACTATAAAATGGGACATCCACACCCATTGCGCAGGAGTCTCTGACACTGATTGGCCGCAATATTATCAGGGACGATTCCCTGAGAAGAGGAAAACCAATCCCTTAACTTTCTTGTCTAGCAAAGCAAGAAAGCTATATGAATCTGTTAGATCAGTGGATTCACTTCTGACAGAGTCAAGATATTGGCAGGCTCATTCACCGTGGTGATATTATTATTAGATTTTTATTTATTTATTTATTAACCACTAAGTTTAATCAAGGATTGTCTTATGGCTCACTCCCTAATGGTATTGAATGAGTTATAATTATATAACTGAAACTGGAGAAATTACCAACTATTACTATTAGCTGACACAGATGAGTAGAGTATCAAGGTTTCTTAGGGTAGGTAATTATATTTGAAATAAGAGCAAATAACCCCAAACATGATATAATTTTGGGACTCCAGTAACATACGGGTTTATCTAATATCTTTCATAATTAAACCTTTGGTTTAGAATATTACAAACCAAAAAAAAAAATTGTAACCATAATAGCTCTTGTAATTGTACATTGAATTCAACCTTATCACTCATTAATATAGATAACATTTCTTATAATAAGGATAATTATGATCTTATAGATACCAGAAATATTTGAAACTTCTGCACCTGGAAGATCTCAACCGAACTTGATATTTTTTAATTTTTTTAAGAGAATTTATCTATCTGGCCTGCCACAACCCTTTTTGTTCTATCCAGATTTTACTAAGAGTATAAGACAAGATTTTAAATCATTAATTATATCCATAAGAAAATCTTTTCATGCCGCCTCTAATCTAACCATTAGTGGATGGATAAAACAAAAATTTTGTGCCCAGTAGTAGAATAGATGTTTCTAAATTCACATAGACAGACATACCTCTACCTTAAAGGCCTCTAAGGGCTGTATCGATGTTGAGGTCATAAGAAGAGCTGCTGATTGGATCACAAATTTTTGATTGTGGTCCTAATGCTTTTGCCCAGGCTGTGTGCTCTATAGAGAGTGGCTGCTCATAAAAAATTATTACATTTTTATGTCAATGTTAATTGTCTGTTTATATATAATTGATGTTTGTAAGTATAGGATTATTAATGACATGGTTGATTCAAGACTGAATAAGAATTCCAGGACTCATAGTACCTAATTAGAGAATTTTAAAGTTAGGTAACTAAGTATGTCTTTAACTTAATGGAAGACTGATTTTTAAATAGAAATACATTTATAATGAGACTTGGAATAACATGGTAAGTTATAATGTTCAGTTGGTAAATAATGCTGAACTGGTTACCAACACAACTTTATTCTTTGAACATCTACATAGTGTACAATGAGGACGAGATTATGAAGCATAATTATACAGATCGGACTAACTTACCTAGTGACGTCCGATCCTTAATTATGTGAAGTAATCTCGTCCTCATTGTATCCCAACCCCTCCCAGATAATCAACCTACATATATACCTATGTGTATTGGATTGCCTTATCTAAACCCCTTCTAAAAGTTGTGTTGTGCTGTATGGACTATACGATGCCCGCACCGGTCATCGTGAAGTCCCGTTCATATGCTTTGAAAGAATGATTTCATGATTTGACAGACGTCATGCGGGCCCGCCAGCGAGTGGACCACAGATAACATTTTTTGTTTTAGGATGAAGTATTTCATCTTTAAATAATGTGATAGCGTAGTAGTGCAACGAGTGCAAACTACATAGTGTACAATGAGGACGAGATTACTTCACATAATTAAGGATCGGACGTCACTAGGTAAGTTAGTCCGATCTGTATAATTATATAATTAATGTAGTTATACAACATATTGTTAAACATTTTAAAAGTGTTATGATGGATCTTTTTGCCCATTCTTCTCCATACGAACTACCTTTGGAAATGGCAACTAGAATCAATTCAATTTTTTTGTAAATTTTGATGTTCTAAAGTGCCATTTATGTTCCTATTTCAAATAAATTATTTGAGCTTGACTTTGTGTCAGCTGTTTCTTTTTTATAGCAAGTTTTTGATTTGTCTTGTAGGTAAAATTAATAAAATAAAATCATGTTTTGAATTGATAAACAAATAATAAAATAAGTATTCATATTAAAAAAATCATAACTCGAAAACTATCAAAAGTCCCCGAACATACATGGGGGTGATTCGGATACCCCACAATACAAGGGAACTAAATTTTATTTTTGGACGTCAATGTTCCGCCCACCCTGCCTATACTTTTTTCAGGGCGAAAGTTGTAAACTATCAGTTCTAAGTCTGTGTGCCCTTTGGCAGACACCTCCTCCAACCCCTACCAAATCTCCCTTGTCCCTGTCTAGTCCATGCAATATGTGAATAATGATGAATCATTTGAAATCCAGGCATGTTTTTGTTTACTATGCTATAAATATCTGATTTATTCAAAGTTATATGAGTTCAGTGCAAGAACATTCAATATCCATTTGATAGCTTGCCATCCCATCAATATTATCTTCATATACATTTAGTTTTTGCTTTCAATGTTGAGTCAGACGGACCGATACGTCCTAGAAGTGGTTCAGGTGCATTGCCATTCAATGAGAATATTTAGAAGCAATGTTTTATTTCACATGTGTGTTGTTTTTTTTATATATAAAATAGGTTTTCACTTCAGTCGCTACAATAAAGAGTGATAAATTATCATTGCACATGTTGTAATGCTTGTTTACTTAGTCATATATTTATTTATAAAATTATCGGCTGCACGGTTCAGAACCATTTTTCCTGTTTGATGTGTTGTGGAGTAAAGCATAAAATTAAAAATTTAAGATGATGACACTGATCATAATATTTATAAAAACTTCCCTAGTTCTTGAAGATGTGTCCTGAACCAATTTTAACTCCAAAAATCCAAACTATTGATTGGTGTTCCTAATCGACATAGTTTAATTTAGCTGCGATTATTATTCCTACTACGAATTACTAAAATATATTCGAATCTTGTACTTATATTGATCTATTGGTTAAGATACCTGTAAAAATGTTAGATCGATAGGTACTAGAAGACAAATGAGGATACACTTTCAAACATAATACAAGCAGAATCTACATGAGAATAGATAAAAACCGGAATGTAAACATCTGGCTGAAAATTATCAGCAAAGCAGGCAGACTCGTAACCTTGTAGAAAAATATTGAAACTTGCAACAAGATAAAACCTCCTTTTTTGAAGATCTAATAATCACGACTATTAGGTACTTACCAGTAAAGCACTTATTGCGATTAAAATAAAAGCGAAAACGAGCTTGTTATTGTATTTTTATGAGCGTCCAGTAAAAAGATACACACTTCTGCACAACAAAATAAATCGCACTGTTGAATAACTGACTAGGTACTCACTGTGAATTGATGAATTCTGATCTGACTGAATAAAACGAATCTGTTCTGTTTCTATCCAATGACTCTTAAAATTCGGCGGGTCCGTGAGAGAGGTATACAAATTTTCATAAGTGCGACAAAGATAAACGATTGTTTTGACAAATTGAATGGCGCCGTGACGTCTGAGTGACGTAAGCAGTATCTACGTTGCCACGTTCCGTTTTACTTTCGCAATAAATTATTTATAATAAATAAATTTTGTTCAATGGGTATTGTTCATATTTTAGAGGAAAAGGGTTGCAGATCATTTAGACTTGTATTTGTTGCGTGCGTGGAGCCCTTTTTGGTTGTGTGTGCTTTTAATGAATAATAAAAACGAAGCACTCTACACTTTTTAGGGTTCCGTAGTCAACAAGGAACCCTAAAAAGCCTTATAGTTTCGCCATGTCCGTCTGTCTGTCTGTCTGTCTGTCCCCGGCTTAGCACAGAGACCGTTAGTACTAGAAAGCTGTAATTTGGCATGAGTAGGTATACATATACTGGATGACTTTTTTTACCGTCTCGAAAAAAAATGGGTGTAATAGGTGAACGGAGTAGAAGCAAATGGCATACCTACATAGTTATTTTTTATTTATTTTTTCGAGTTTTTTTTTTTTCTAAAAATCTCGAAATAAAAATCATACGCGACTTGCGTATGATTTGAAATTCAATATTTTTTATCAATAAATTGTTTTTTTTCAAAATGTCTCTTTCTTTGTCCTAATATGAAAAGTTTACTATAAAATTGTAGCGATTTTTGATGATAGATATTTTTTTTTCCAAGATGTGGAAAAAAAATTAAAAAAACTAGGTATGCCATATGCTTCTACTCCGTTCACCTAATATACCAATTTTTTTTCGAGACGGTAAAAAAAGTCATCCGGTATATTAGTTACACCGACAAAGTGGTAAAATAAAATCATGAAGAAAAAAAAAAGGGTACTTTCCCTACACTTAAAGTGGGGACTTTTTTTTCCTCTATTCCATGGTGTGGGATATCTTTGGAAAGGTCGTTCAAAAATATTGTGAGTTTGTTAAAACCATTTTTGGATTGAAGGATCCGTTTGCGAAATATTAAGCTTTAAAGTGCTAATTTTTGTTTAGTCAATTTAAGTGTGTGTGTCCCTGCCAGCTAAATGGTAAGTTCTGGATATGTGGAAAAATTCACAGCAGTATTATATAAATAACGAAATTAAAAGGAAAACCATCACAGCTAAGTAGGCTCTACAAGTTAACGAGTAATTATCGACCAGCTTACATTTGCAGTTGCAAAAACATGCAACTAATAAAAGTCATGTAATTAGGTATTTTATGAATAAAGAGCGTACTAAAAGCGTGTTGTAAGTTTTTGTTGTAAGTTGTAGGTAATTTCTTAACAACACGTCTTTATCTACTTCCCGTAGGGTTAGGCAGAGGTGTATAGACTCAAACTCAAAGTATTTATTTCAATTAACCACATTATATAGGTACCTATGAATTATCAAGGAGTCGGTCAGTCAGAAATATGAAGTTGCCAATTTCAAAGCGTAGTAGGTTGCAGGTAAGTACCTACCTACCTACATATACTTAGGGAGAAGAACGGGCAAGAATCTCTACACACTCTTTTAATCAAAATATGGATACAAAACATTGGTTACATGTGAGAACGATGCAGAACGTTAAAAGCGTCCGTAATAAAAAGATAAAAATAGGTTGGTACTTACACTAATCAGGAACCCAAAAAATAATTAAACTAAGCCGTGGCAACTAAGAGATGACCAAACTGACCATCACGGCGTGCGGCGCCCGTTTACGAACATGACGCATGCATGGAGCAGCACCATTTAGCTCCACCATTTTGAAGGGTGCTAAATGATCCAATCCAACACATGCAGCACCATCATCCTATCATTATAACTAGTGTACCTATACCTACACCCACACTCGCCAGTTATGTTTAAGTCCCATCACTTAATTTAGATAATTTTAGCGTTATTGATATTGGAAATAAAACCGGCCAAGAGCGAGTCGGGCTCGCACAATTTAGGGTTCTGACATTCTGTTCCAAACTGCACTGAGAGTGAGGAAGACGTCGGCCGCTGGGTCTTCAAGATTAACGCCATGTCTTTGTAATTTCAGTAGTCTTCTAACTAATTGATGTTCATCGACACTAACACAGAATTAAAAAAGTAACAATAAAATAATTTATTTAGGTACTTATTCATAGGTACAAATTCAATTTGGATACATTAGGTACTTAATAGTAAATTACTTACACGTATAAATAGATAGGTACTAGTTTTTTTACCCTTCTTGTTATAATCTCAAAGTTTTCCAGGTTTTAAGGTTCTAGTAGAAATTGGTAATATATACCTAGGTATTATTTGTATATTTTTCCCATAAAGGTTCGTGCAAACTGGCGCGACGCGACTGCGCGACGCGGCTGCTCGACACGACATCGGTGATTGTTCTACCGTGAAGTTTTCACAGAAATGTTCCACCATAAACGCGTCGCGCCTTTTTGCCGGATGCCTTAACTTTTAAAGTTGTTTGTTAAACAGTAGGTAGGTACCTAATAGTTTTTGACTAGGTCGGTCAAGGAGGTATTATAAGGTTATAGATGATAATTATTACCTATTATTATTATCTATACTTATAAGTTGACCTCGAAATGAGCAATCACAGGTGTCAATAAATAGATCTATAACACATGATCTTCCATCTTCACAGGATGATAAAGTCTGCCAGAATGCTGAAATCTGCTTTCGTCGTCTGCGTGCATAATCTGTTTGTGCCGGCTGTGCACCACTATGATGCAGTACACTGAGATAACTGAAACAGAATTCATTGAAAAGTTATGCCCTGATGTGTTTACTACATGCAAAACAAAACTAAAGTAGGAACCTCGGTAGGTACTCAAAAGGTTATTATAGTTGCAGCACGTAGGTACCTACCAGCAGTCCGCCATGATCTCAGACAGTATGCCTATAATTATACCAGAAGGAAGGTTGACGTTTAACTTTTGTGGGGCTGAACGGTGGCTCCTCCTCTCAAATATTAACATGACGTGCGAGTCGGTGCGAGTGCCCACCCATACGAACAGAGCATAATATTGAAATAACCATATAGCAGCCCGACTACTCCGGACTAACTAAAGCCGGTTATATTATAGCGCGCGGTTTACTATAATACTCTGAGGATATTGTTGGGGCTCCCTCGGTTTTGCAGTGCATCGGGCATGTACCCGGAACCATGTGCGTGTGCATGTTCATGTAGCCAATTACGGCTCGTACACAAAGGCGCGATATCGCGGGCGCGACAGGCAGCGCTACCCTTGTCGCACCCGCGATATCGCGCCAGTGTGTACGAGCCTTTAATGTTATTGTATTTTTAAGTTATTGTGTTTACTAACATAGGCTAGGCGAAGTTTCATACTAACAAAATATGGATTTTACATTTATTTCAGACCAAGGCAGGTCTGAAATAAATGTTTGAATTTGAATTTATTTCATAGCAATGTCCCATCAGGAAATGATTGGCTTTTGGCTTCATGGTAACCAAAAGCCTAGACCACCACTTTGATCAATGTATTCACTTTCACGTCTGTGAAGAAACCCTATTCTAACCGTGTGTTACTGTCATAATCAGAATAACAACTATGATACATACATGCTCTAGCAAGATGTATGAATATGATGATGGCTTCCACCTCCAGCATCTCGCCCTCATCCTGCAGCACCAGGCTGACCCCAGTGAAGGACAGCAGGAAGTATATCGCCGTGATGATGCCTGTCACTATCGTCCAGGGTAGTGTCAGGGATGCCAGTTTCTGGAACATGGAATCACATAAAATAATGTAATTTCTGATACTTATAACAGGATCAGTAGGTATGCTTTGTTAGTGAGGACGGAAGCAGTCTTTAATGAGTTTTCTATTCTCTATTTAGTTTTTTATTTCGCTATGCTTTGGAGGGTGCAAGATTATCAGTTGTTGATGTAAGATACCCATAGCTTTCGATCAAGATTGATCGAACATTTTGCTTGATAAAATGGAATACATCAGCAGAAATGCAAGTACTTAGGTACCTAATGTATGTTTGGTATAAAGATAAGGTCGTTGAAGTTAGTAAATTATCCGCTTTCTTCAGCTACGAATGGCTGCAATTTCGAGAAGCAGCACATAACATAAATCATCAGTATTCCTTACGTACTTCAGTAGGTTCGTTTCTTATGTATTAGGTAGAGGTACCTTATAGGCAGCGACTACCAGGAGAGCAGAGCAGATCAGATGTGTCCCACTGACGACTGCAGCAGTGATGTACAACACATACTTGTGCACTGACACGTTGCCATCCTTGCCGAGGGGCGCTAGTGTCACTAGTAGGCAGTATATTGTTAGCTCGATCAGCGCCCATACCTGGAATGTAGAAAAAATTGTATGGTAGAATAAGGATGAGAGAAAGGCATGCTAGGGCATCGGTAATGGGAGATGATAATGATTCCCTGACTTTTCTGTTTTTGCACCTAGACATGGTTAATTAAGTGTCATAGCGTTATTGTGCGTTTTGATAGGACAAATTGTTTCGTTCCAATCTTGAGGAAAAATTATAAAAAACCTTATATCAGTCCTGCTGGTTTTTATTAGTTTGAATCCCGGATTACTGTGGAGTACCTCACGGTTCACATGGCCGTGCTAAGCTATGATAAGATTAAACGCAAAGCGGCAAAGCTTTATTACTGTTATTTTGGGTTGTTATATTCCAATAACGTTGAATATCGAACTTTTAGGTGGGTGCATTTCATTAGACCGTATTTGATTGTATCAGTTAGTAATGCTGCTGCGTTTGTATAATGATAATAAGGGAATTACACTGACAGTGACTATCTTTTTCAATAAACATTCTCATAAAACGTGTAATGTAAAGCAATAAATGTATTACGTGCGGGAGAAAACATCGTAACAAGAGAAAAACATCAGGCGCTGCGGATGTTACCTTCAATTGAAATACTTCAGTTTACGAGTTTACGTCATTATGAATAGTAAATACTACAAGATGAGGAACACTTGTACTATTCAAAGAACCATATATAGAATTCTTTTACAAATTCTTACAAATTCAACTTCTCTTAATTACAAAATAGGTTTTATATTCTTTCTGGTTGAAAAGAAAATCCAGCATCACAGAGCTATCAAAACTGAACGAAACAAAAAAAAACAAACTTACTGAATATACGTATCCTATGATCAAGGTTCCAGTGTGTAAACTGGCACAGAAACAACATTTGCTGATCATTGGCACACCCATCTTGCACTTTTAGCTAATCACCTAGAAATTCGGTGATTTATTTATAAAGCATCGGAGTTCTTAACGGGCTATTATTAAATCGTTGGGATCACGTTCGCTCGGCTTCAAGGGTACCTTATCACTATAATATTGTTGTCATATCGTGGCGGCCATGATTTCGCGACTGATAACGATGCACTACTGTCGCGCGCTCTTTTTAACGCAATGTTTAATTTGTTCTATTAAACTGATAAGTTAGCTGATTACAATTTAGGTGTTCTCAAGCATTTCTATGTGTTTTCCTGTCTTTTCCGCTCGCTGCTACTGCTACAAGTTCTTTAATATAAACTTGTTGACTTACCTATGTGTAGGTAATCAGGGACCCAGGTAGCCATTTCGAAAGTAACTTCATAGTACCTATAGCACTATTGTTTTCTTGATTTTCTACTAACATAATAACTATTTTCCTCGTAAATACCGGTATTTGTATGATGTCATACAAAACAAACCAAAAGAACTATGCAGGTAGAGGTTAATGGGAATATTATCGCATCGATTAGCTACCTACTAAAGCTATTATTGTAATCATCACCGGCATTGCATTCCAATTTTAGTGATTGCATGTAGGCTTAGTAAATATTCGTTCTAGGTACTCTAGTGTCTTACCTAAGCACTAACAGTATAGGTATTTCAAGTGAAGGAATTGGAAATGAATGAATTGAATAGGTAGAGATAGGAATGGCCATAAACAAACGCAAAGTGAATTGTTTTATGAATAAATAAACAAATATTTCCAGTGCATCACGGCATCTGTTTCTTAGAAAATGGAACATCTAGAACCTAACCTTATATGGAATCAACATAGTATGAACTTAGGTAATAACAATATTATTTTCTCAAACATGCTTGGAAATTCGAGCATTATTTTGACAACCTTCTTCGAGATAAATCGAAATTGCTGTACTGGTAAAAAACAAGTCACGATGCGGCCAGCAATGTTAAGATGAAAATCCATATCCTGTCCTGTGTAGCTGCCAAATAAATTACCATGAAAACTCATATAACTTTTACTTCAACACATGACACAACCAAGGAGGTAACTTATCAAAGATTTTATTTAAATTTTGATTTCGCTTGCAAATAGAACTTTCTAACATAACTTTAAAAGAGTAAAGAAGAAACAAATGAACATATTAGCGCGTGAAAAATTTTCGTTGTCCTTTCTGGAATTTATAATTAACTTACTTTGTTTGAATTTCTTGAGAAAAGTATATACAAGCCTTAGCCGCAACCAGGCATTGATGGACTCACGTATGTGTGCCTCGGCTTCGACTCGCTCCACATTTTCACGATCTTCCATCAATGCCCGAATTGCTGGCCGCGACAGTAATGTACCTACTATTGCCTATTGTTCAAAATATCATGATGATGATGATATTTTGTGTGTTTACGTTTACAACAGTCGTGGAACATATTTGGTGACAGTAAAATATACCTATCTATTACTTAAATAACTCTTACTATATTGGATACGATACGCTTTACGTAAAACAATGCGTAGGAAGTGAATACCTACGTATTCTATTCGTCGAAATACTTACATGCAGTTGTGAATGCAACGAGTTTGTAGTTATTCGACAGTTCCGGTTTACCTAGAGACCTACTTACAAACGGACTATTTGTGTGCGACTTCCTTATTAAGAAGCAACACTAGCGCTGTGCTAGGTAATTTGTAGTTCCCGCCGTTCCAGCCGGGACCGGCTAGTGGCTCCCTTGGCTCTTTTCAGACGTCAGAGAGTGACTATAGAAACAGCGTCACGACCACCTCGTGTCTTTAAACAAGAGATGGTCTTGAGGAATGCATCTGCGTGAGCCTTTCTATAGTCATTCGAAAGAACTGCTACCAATCTTCTGGAATATATCACCATTAACCATTCAAATGGATATATCTATTCAGCAATATAACCCTCGACGTCTATTAGAAGGCCCCATTTTCAATAGTGTGGGTAAAGTTTTAATCATAAGGAAAGCTTAACTCTATTATAATCCCTATTATTTGTGTAAGCGCTTGGGCACGCGGCGCTTAATCAGTAAATAGCGGTAACCTTAAAGTGTGTACCTACCTGCGCTTATCTCACTAACTGAATTTTGTAGGGAGAGTGGATCATTTCGGGCTTGTGATATTTTATGGCATACTAGTGTGTTAGTTACATCTAAGATATACCTACCTATTGCTTGGTCTGATGTTGGATGTCTTGGGATACAAAAGAGGCGAGACTTTTGGGATATATTTGACACTTTAAACACTTACTCATTAATGCAATCCAATGGTCTTAAGTAGCCATAATTACTTCGTTATCATTTTGGCGTCGCCATCTCGACTATTAATACGGTAATTCTATCTTTTGCAAGCTACGTGATCCATTGTTTCACTGATTTACAAAACAATAATCAAATAACTCAGTAAAACACAAGCAAAAGGCAAAAATATGTTAATACAAACTACAGTTTTGGGAGATGCAGTGTCACGGTGTATCTACGCAAACTGTACATTTATAGTGTCACAAAGATTAACACACTTCTGATAATTGGTGTTCACACCCTACGTAGCAGATAGTGTGAGTTTAAGGGAATCTAATCAGTTTCCGAGTGCTCGCGCGATAAACAACACGACCGAGCGACATCGGCTCATTGTGCTTTAATTATAATATTAATTCTATTAATTAATCAGTTAAGATGTGCCTCAGTGTGGATAACTGCTGCTGCTGCTTCAGCCTCGAGCTGGGCACTAAGATGATCGGTATCGTGTATACTGTTAGTATTCAAGTGTTTTAATGTTGCTATTTTTCAGGATTTTTACTTAGTTTCTCTGGATTGGTTTCTGGCTTAGCCTAATTGTCTGTATACAGATAGACATAAACCGATTAATTCAATCTTTCATTCGGGCATGTTTTTATTTCACACGTTATTGTGGTTTTAAAATAAAAGTTCATGAAATTATAAACGTATAAGTATAAGTAATATATACATTTTTCTTCAACTATTTTTATAGGTACTTACTTGTTTTTTTTTATAGGACATAATAAACATGTCAAAATAAAAAAATAATTGGAACATTAATCAGGTTACTAATAAATTTTAAGTTCTTATGAAATTAAAAGTATAAACAACACATAACATGACGCCTGTTATCCCCGAAGGGTTAGGCACAATTTATTATATTAGGCACAAAAAAATTGTATTGGCGTATAATTTTATGAAAAATTGTCACCTGTAAACCTTGGTTTCATAATCAGTAGTTACAGGAAAAAAAACACAAGTTAGATTAAACCTCGATAAGAAAGAACTATCGTTATTTATAACTGCTGTTCTTGGAACATGAGTCAAATGCAGATTGGAAGGAGGTTACCGTGCGTGAACACTTGCAGATAAGCCGCCAATACTGTATCTGTGTGTCCGCACTTTCACAGAACCGGAAAGTAATCTATACTTATAATAAATCTGTAGAAGTGAAAATTCTGTACATTGAAAATATCAAAAAAAAAATGGCAGGGGGTGTTACTAGGCCGAAACCGAACCCAAAAATTAGATTAAAAAAATTTTTGTCTGTCTGTCTGTCTGTCTGTCTGTTTGTTCAGGCATCACGCAAAAACTACCGGTTCGATTACGATGAAACTTGGTATAATTATTCTTTAATATCCTGGGCACCACACTGGGTACTTTTTATCCCGGAAAAGTATCCTATCCTACTATCTATATTTATACCTATTAATAAAAAGACAAGTCCTGACTGATTGACTCATCAACGCCCAGCCCAAACCCTTGGACCTAGAAAGCTGAAATTTTGCACAGAGGTTCCCTTTATAATGTAGGCAAGGAATAAGGAAGCATTTTTTGAAATTCAACCCCTAAGGGGGTCAAATAGGGGATGAAAGTTTGTATGAAAAATCTTATTCCTTGAGGTAATAAACATGAAACTCCGCACGAATAATTATCAAAATAAATGAAAAAGTTTGTAATTTGTTGTTTTTCTAAATTACCCCCTAAAGGGGGGTTGGGGGTGTCAAAGTTTGTATGGAAGAATTTTAACGCGCTGTCTGATTAACTCGAAACTCAATATTTATACTTAAAACCCATGGGGATGTATGGGGTAATTTCCGACACTCACGCGGGCGAAGCCGCGGGCAGCAGCTAGTAAACAATATAATATTGTGTCATCTACATTTATAGAACTATTAACGATAGCCACATACGTATACAAAGCTATGTGCCTACGTAAATTATGAAGTAGTAAGTACCTATATGGCTCTTTTAATATTGTTTGGTCCGAAAACCAATATACAAGAAAATAAACTTACTCAGTTTCAACTTCAGCCAAAACAAATTGACTTGTTTTCTCAAACGCACGTAAGAATGTGCTTATTATTTTATAATATTACGATTGTGCTGATGTCACACTCAGTCTGGTAATGAGATCATTATGATAACACACTACTGTCCCAAGTCCAAGTAAGAATAAGGTCTAACTAGTTTTTGTTCGTTGGAAAATTAGATTTTCCATGAAAAGTACAATTTCGGTGCCTAAGGGACTAATCACACTTATTCAGCTCTATTCAGTGTTTGCCCATAGAAAACTACGATTTTGTATGAGACGCGTACGCGTCCTTTCAGTTGCGGTCCAGCTGAAAGGACGCGTACGCGTTTCGCGCGTTTTCTATGGGCAAACGCTGAATAGAGCTGAATAAGTGTGAGTAGTCTCTAAAGCGTCGTGTACGGTATCTTTGCTAAGTAGATACAGCGCACTAACTGATAATAAGTTTAGAGAGTCTACCAGCCTGTTATTTAGCGCCATGTAGGTAAAGTGGATTTATTGCTCGAAATTAAATTTTGCAATAGAGTTCGACAGCAATCTAAATCAATGCCATACAACATAAAAAGTACATAAGTGAAGTGCTACTAACATAGTTATTATACTAATATACCTATACAAGTTTTGTTTACATTCAAATATTTACATTTAGGTTAAGGTATTTGTCTTTGGGCCTGTGTCGCCTGAAAATAAATGGTTTTATTATTAACTAGCTGCTGCCCGCGGCTTCGCCCGCGTGAGTGTCGGAAATTACCCCATACATCCCCATGGGTTTTAAGTATAAATATTGAGTTTCGAGTTAATCAGACAGCGCGTTAAAATTCTTCCATACAAACTTTGACACCCCCAACCCCCCTTTAGGGGGTAATTTAGAAAAACAACAAATTACAAACTTTTTCATTTATTTTGATAATTATTCGTGCGGAGTTTCATGTTTATTACCTCAAGGAATAAGATTTTTCATACAAACTTTCATCCCCTATTTGACCCCCTTAGGGGTTGAATTTCAAAAAATGCTTCCTTATTCCTTGCCTACATTATAAAGGGAACCTCTGTGCAAAATTTCAGCTTTCTAGGTCCAAGGGTTTGGGCTGGGCGTTGATGAGTCAATCAGTCAGGACTTGTCTTTTTATTAATAGGTATAAATATAGATAGTAGGATAGGATACTTTTCCGGGATAAAAAGTACCCAGTGTGGTGCCCAGGATATTAAAGAATAATTATACCAAGTTTCATCGTAATCGAACCGGTAGTTTTTGCGTGATGCCTGAACAAACAGACAGACAGACAGACAGACAGACAAAAATTTTTTTAATCTAATTTTTGGGTTCGGTTTCGGCCTAGTAACACCCCCTGCCATTTTTTTTTTGATATTTTCAATGTACAGAATTTTCACTTCTACAGATTTATTATAAGTATAGATATTTATTTTATAGTGCATAGACATTAAAATCGATACGTCCGTCCACCATGTTAACATAAGTAAGAAGCCAGTCGGTAGATAACGTCAGTAAATGTGCATGGAATTGTAAACACAAGCCGTGTGCTGATAACAGCTGTTAAGTACAAACATTATTAGCTATATATGTGTCACATGCAGTTTGGCTCCTACATCCCTTGACCTCTTTATCTGCAATTTTCTTCATCGTCATATTATTAAGTGAAGGAAATCTACTAGGATCTAGCATATCGTACTATTTCATATTTGAACATCTTGAAAGGAATAATTTTATGGATCTGAGTTTAGTTGCTGTTATCAACAACGCAATAGGTGATCCATTTGACACCTTTAGGTTACATTAAAAGTAGATTACTGTATAAGTTAATGAAGGTTAAACTCCATACACGTTTATCTGCATCACTCAAAGGTTGACTGGTAGGAAATGAAGTATCTATTAAATAAATAAATCCTTAGCCTACTTACTCATAATTAAAACAAAGACTATTAATTAAATGACCATCTCTTTAAATAGCATGACGTGATGTTTATGTTCTAGGTGACCTAACGTTCAGTCACTTTACCAGCTGATTTACTTAATGAAGGCGACACACACACGGCTGCATATCAAGCTATACATTTCCAGTATAAGCTGACCTCTCATTGTACGGAAAACCTATACAATGCGAGATCAGCTTATACTGGAAATGTATAGCTTTATACGATACCTATGTAGCCGTGAACGTTTCCTTATGACCTAATTAGCCACTCACTGGCGGTAATTCTGTTAGTACTGACTTAGCTTAACGAAACTGTAAAGTATTGCCATATTTCCTTGGTAGGTGAAACAATAAGAATAGAGTTGTAAAATGAATAGAAGTTGAATATTTTTGTGAATCCTTGTAGCTTCAGTTGTTTGGGAAATACTGTTTTAATCTTATTTGACGGCTTTCATATTTTTCCTTTTTTGATTTTCAAATAGAGTTATATTAACTTCTTAGATATCAACTTCTTAGATATCAACTCCTCACACAATTCCCTGCACATGTATATTTTCTTTGACTCGATCACGTGTTCATTCATAGCGATTAATTTAATAACAACATGGCGTCGTGTAGGTAATTGTTAGTAGGGCATTCCGATTGTCTGCTCACACCCTAATAGTGCAGAAGAAGGGCTAGCTCTTGTTGCAACTTGGCTAAAAAAAAATCTGCTCACCCTGAACACTAGCAAAACCAACTACGTTTGTTTTAATGTTTATAATCGGTTTCAACCAGACAAGGAATTTAATCTAAGAATCCACACGTTCGACATATCTACTATTGGAACTTGCTGCAATTGTCCTACTATCCAACAAGTTACCCAAACAAAGTATCTGGGAGTGATTATTGACCAGCGTCTCTCCTGGCATCCTCAACTGGAACTAGTCATGAGTAGGGTACGAAAACTTATTTGGATATTCAAAGAGCTGAGATATGTTGTACCAAGGAGAATAGAAGTAAATAAAAATAATTACAACCAAAGAAATCTATTAAATGATGTATCCTTAGTCCAGTCCGTTTTAATATATTGCATAACTGCATGGGGTGGAGCAACGAAATCTAGTTTTCTAGTTTAGAACGTGCTCAAAGAGCGATACTTAAAGTGATGTACTTCAAAAAAAGAATATTCTCCACTGAAAAGCTTTACAAATTATGCAATCTGCTGTCAGTGAGAAAATTGTACATCCTTCTTATCATCCTCAAAATGCACAAAGAGACTCCATATGATCCTAAAATACTAAAAAAGAGAAAGAAACATTGCATAGTAAACGTTCCCTCAACTAAAACTGAATTTGCCAGTAGACAATATAAAAAACGCTCCGCCTATTTATACAATACAATTAATAAATTAATATATATTTATGATGAAAAAAAATATGAATGCAAAAAAAGCTAACAACATGGCTACACAATTTAAATTATGATGACACAGAGTTACTTTTGCAACGTGTGACTTAATAATAAATAATATAGAGTAATGATATTCGCTTAGCTATTCACAAATATATTATGCGCTCAAAATCTCTCTCTCACACTTTCCCCCACACACATTCACTCACACACACACTCACTCACTCACTCACGCACACACACAAATACACACGCAGGTGCGCACACACGCTTATACAATTTATCGTTCCTTGTTTAATTTTGTTTTTCTTTTTTACTTTTTTCTTTTTTTGTTATTTGCCTATTTATTTTGTATCACTATAATGTAAGGGAAGAGCGGAGCCTTCAACTACAGGCATTTCTATGCCTAAATGGAGACTCCTTGACATGCAATGTAACCCAAATTGATACGTAATAAACTTATTAAACTTATTATTAATTAAACCCTTATCAGGACAAGAAGATCTAATAAACACCATTCGTATAGCTAGGTATCCTCTTCAACAGCCCAGACACTACACCTTATCTCCTCAATCACTCAGCGCAAACACGACCAACTATAGTCTGTTCCGAAAGTGTAAACCAACCCTGTTCGTAAATTCTTACGCAATCACTCACAAAAGGGATAGGTACACATTTTTCAAGAATTTTAGTTTGAATAACATTATACAATTGTATTTGAAAATCATCGCGGGTCAAATGAAAAACATTTTTAACGTAAAGTACATTAGAATTTCGGGAGTAAGTATTCATATAAGTAATCAAATCAAATCATTTCATTTTCAAATCAAATCGTTTTCTGATCTATTTGTTTACATTTTCATCAGGTACTATTGGTACAGAGCATACAATCAATACCATTCAGGATAACGTTACTGTTGCAGATCCTGTCAGTAGCTTCAGTGCTGGTGTTCCTGCCGGTGGCCGTCATGAGCGACTCGCTACCGCAGGCCAGGCTCATCTTCTACGCGACCCTGGCAGTTCTAGCGGTCATTGAGATCCTCATAGGGAGTTTACTTATACATGGGGCGTTTAAGGTAAGGCTTGTTTATTTATGGTAATTTCTTCTTTCATTGTGGTAGGAGGTGATTATTCCTCATGGTTTTCTCCGCCCTGTGGCAGATTCAGAGGTCTGGGTCTAAAAGTAACCAGTTACAGCTCCAATCACGAATTTGTAGACAGAATGTACAGGATTTCCGTACACGACGCAACCAACCACAAACTAGTAATAATAATAAAGCGTTCGTAAGTCATCTTGTGTGTTACTGTCTCAAACCACACGGTATTCCTCCAAGTGCCTTTGTCTGTAGGGGGGGAATCGCTCACGGTTTGAAGGATATGGGTGCCGGTGTACCTAATCACAGGCACATGAGACGTTTCAAGTTTGCGTCAGGATTAAGATAATATTCCAAAAATTGTTTATTACCTCATTTAATTAAACTCAATAAATGCATGTCTGTGCTGTGACATCAAAATAAATATTACGAGAAAGATAAAATCTGAATAGTTTAGTATAATTGATTGCTTAACATTGATTATACGATATGACATTATTTAAATGGAACATTTTTTGCATTTTTTGTCGGCTAGTACCTAATCTAGTAGCGACATTGATAACAAGTAGGTGTGGCACCTACCTACCGACTTGCTTAACGTAGATATTTCTAAGACTTTCATTTATCATAAACCTTTAATCTTTTATGTTTATTAGATATAATTATATCTATAATTTTTTTGGTAATTATTGTTTTTCTATGTAAAACGCAAAGCAATATTTTTTTAGCAAAACCATTTCGTTACTATAGTTTTGAATATTCAATAGTTTAGTTATAGGTAGGTACATAACTAAAGTACTGATTTAAAACATGGCCGATCGACCCTTGACGCTCTGTTTCCAAGCAATCATCTGTACTTTATACATATCTGTAGATTTATAACTGTGATTGTTAAAGGCTCCTGCTAACAGGCGCGACGCAACTTTAACAATACAATTTCTAAGAAAACTTCACGTTTGAATAATTACCGGTGTCGCGTCGCGCGACATGTCGCCCCAGTCTGCACGAGCCTTAATACTAAGACCACTTGATCCGTAACTAAAACCTTTCCTCGTTAATTCCAGCGGAAGCCTCAGTTCACGTGGCCATGGCTGGTGCTGGCGTGGTGGAAGGGACTAGTGCTGATCGTGCTCACAGTGGTGGGCATGGTGGTGCTGACCTTCAAGAGGGACGTGGACGCCATCACTGAGGCCACCGCTGTCATATCTGTGTACTTCGTTTACTCAGGTAGGGAGACGTTTTTCAAACGTTAAGGAAAGTAGTAGACACTGTCCTGTCCGACAAATTATAAAAACCAATAAGAGCAATATAAATGTATTTGGGATTATTTTGACATGCCGAATTAGGGTTGACATCAGCTGCTGGGACCCGTAACCATGATGTATGATGTTGTGTGATGAATAGGATCCAATGAACATACAGGCTGACTTTGAAAACATGCGACAAAATTTAAAGGGGTTTTCTAGCCATCAATGTGAACAACTTTTACTACAAGACCCAACTTGAATTCGTAAAAAGAAAATCGACCTTCCTGTATAAAGTTATACCCGATAATATACCATTTTGTATAAGAAGGTCGATTTTTTTCTTGCGAATTCTTACTTTGTCCCATAGTAAAAGTTGTTCATATTGATGGGTAGAACACCCCCTTAAATTTTGTCGCATGTTTTCAAAGTCAGCCTAGAATACACTGTGTGTAGTGCATACGAATAGAAGGGGAATGCATAATTTGTTTAGTTGCTTAGAATTTAGGTTTAGCAGTAAGTGATGACGAACCCAAAAAACAAATAACTAACCGTCCACAGTAGGTATGTTTTACATACTGCATGTGCTATCACTATGATTTTACCGAATCGCTAATCAACGATAAAATAGACGGCAGTGTCATTGCACTGATAACGGCCGTGGTTCCCCGCCTGTCGTGTCCCACATTACATTTATTGTCTTAGTGAGGAGGACACTTTGTGAAGGTGTCTTCAAGCCGGTATACAAATGAGTTGCCATGTGAACTTGGGATTCGAAAATCGTATTAGACGCAATATAGGTAGGGACTTATGTTACCAACAGTAGGGTTGAATAGTGTCTGAATATTTCTTTGTAGGTTTGTATTGAGGGTCTTTTAATGATTATTATTAACCGTTTAAACTTAAATTAGAAGATACTTTACACTTTTTTGAAAGATAAATGATTTAAAATAAAAAAATCTAATTTCAAAGGAAAATGGGCAGATGTGGAATGTCCCTCTCTCGTCATTTCAACCTCAAAAGACCTTTCTGCTAAAACCCAGACGTAGGCAACATAATTATTATATGTAAACATTTTATTGCAAGTCGTCATATTGTCTTTACCATCTCATGAATAGGAAAGGCCCTCACCGCGCCATTACAATAGACTATATACCACAAAGCGCCTCTTTCACGCTTTTTCTGAGCGCATAGAGCATAACCATAAACAATGCTGAGGTTTTGCATGCTTACGCATTGTTATTGTCGCCACACTCTTGTATAATAATTATTGTGATGTTCTGAGAGGTCAAAGATCTCGCTTGTGACGCGCGCTTGTGCATAAATGAAGCTGTTATTAATACTGACCCACAAGCTGTGAGACAACTATGTACCTGGTGTTTTTTCGCAAGATCATTCGTTGATATTTTGCAAACAGAATATAATTATAATGTTGATGCTCACAGATTTGATAGACTGCTGCACTCCAATCGCAGTCCCTTTGCAGTTAATTATTGTGTTACACGATTGACGTAAAAGTAGACATTAGGACTCTTAACCGTCCGTATTCCGTAATTACAGACACTATTAAAAATCCATTGTGTCTCGTGTGCATCCACGTTCTAGCATACCAAAGGTTAAAAGTGAACTGCTCGTTGGACTTGGTTTTTGTTTGTGGAGAAGGAAAATAAGATTAATATCAAAATATGCGTTGTATGTGTCGTACCCAGACTTTACTTTGGCTCGGACACTATACAAGCGGTTCACTCAATAATTCCAATTAAGTAAAACATGCCTAATAGCTCCGTCCGTCTAAAATTCTGTTTTAACCACTACTCTGCCTTCGTTTCCAGCCCTCCTCGTATACTTCGCCGTGGTTGTGAACAGCAGACGACAGGAGCTGGTGCACGAGAACTACTGGGCGAACAAACACATGCTGCGGCATGCGAAGACGCAATACTACTACGTGTAGGAGCGAGCGAGATAGAAATAATCGAATCATAGACTATGGAGTGTAGCGAACCCTGCGCTCTAACCAAAAGCGATTGGCGCGCGAATGCGCGATTACGCGATCGTTTACCTGAATAATGACTTACATACGCGACTAGATTGATCGCGCGAGTCATATCGAGCACCACGATCGCTTACTCGCGCGACAGTGGCTTTCGGTTAGGACGCGCACTCAGGCGTTGAAGTCGCACACGATGCGCCTACGCTTCCTATGCTGGAACAATGCGAGATGAGAAGGCACCCTTAGCGTAAATTATTTTAAGAGTATTTATTTTAAACAACTGATTTAAATTATATTTTTATAGCCGTGTAAGAGTTTTTCTTTCAATGTGGCCAACTATGACAGATTTAAAGGAATCTTAAGTTATTATATTTTAAATATTCTCTGTAATGGAACGGATCCTTGTAATGGTTAACACAAGCTTCCTTTTTTGGACCTTGCTGATTTGTTATTGCGAACATTTAAGAGAGATATTTCAAAAGCTCTGTATATTATTTGGGGCAATTATGAAAATTTATTTGCATACTATCAGTTGCATCAAAAATAAACAAAAGAAAAACAGTACTCCATTCATACCATTTAAATGGCCATTACGTCAAAAGTTGCGCAGACGTGGAAATAATTAAAGTACGCTTCGGAGCCTGCGCAGGCACATTATGCGCATGCGCGGAAAATTGCGCGCTTTTCACCCGACACCACAATAGCGCCCACGCCGTGTCGTCGAGATATTATAAATATAAGACAACGATGGAAATAAACAGAAAGTTGTGACATGTAGTGCGTGCAGTATGGTGAGTAAGTGCTGGTTTATTTATATTTTAGTTTAAGAGTAATTTTCAGGAAATAATTATGACGAGAAAAGCGCGCCAACAAAATATTACAAGCGACAATCAAGATAAACTTTGTTTATCCTACATACAGCACAGGTTTATAAAAGCACCAACTTAAAAGCAAAGATAAAATGAAAATGAGTTTGTTTGATTGGTAAATTATGACATCAACTAGATGTTAGTTCTCTTTATTTACACAACGATATACAAACCAAATAGTTTACTATACATAATCTAAAAGGTCACTTTTCCCAGTTTATTCCGATGACAATACAAACAAATATGTAACACAATAACTCTATTTAAGTACAAGTTTAACTATCTGCGCATTCGAGATGAGATTAACTACGAAGATAAACCGATAACTGATGTTTATCGATATTCGATTGTGATCGATCGTAAACTCTGAATGTTTCGTAATGTTACCGTGTTGCAGGCCGTTGGGTAAGATAGGGGGAATGATAACCTTACTAGAGTAATGTGATGTGTAATTGTACATTATAGTTAGCGATAAAAGATTGGTTTTCGACCAATATTTATTGTCTGTGCCTACACTTGTGGGAAAGATTTAGTGAGTAGGTACAGGTACAAGTGAATCACAACTTTACTATAATAAGTATTGCGTCTAGTTAAGGTGATAGTTATTATCTATTTTGGTTGATAGATAGAATACCTATACTTGTTTTACTCCTGCTTTTTACTCCACTTCGGCGCAGCTTATGTATGTATGTAGGTATGTAAGTATTGTATGTTCATCTGTTCCCTCATAACATAACTTCTAAACTACTTATCTTTCCGCTACTTACGCTTTGTTTTTACTAGGTTATATTATGTTGGTAATCCATCAAGAGGATGTAGGAGAGGTCATTTACAACCAAATGTTGTTTGTCTCCTATGCAAATGTCAACAATTTTCGAGTAATTGGTAATTTTTTTTATTTCATACATTTTTAAATATAAAATGTCAAATTTCTCGACAATGGTTGTCATTGACATAGGGGTCATGAGGGGTCTTTTGGTTGCAAATGACCACACCTACATCCTCTTAATGGATTGCCGACATATAACCAATAACCCTGTATAAACAGATCGCGCGGTTAACTCTATTTCGCGTGACTTCAGGATAATGCGTAGTTCGCATGTGGCGATGTAGATGCCGCCACAAAGCTAAACAATATCATAATTGCTACATCAACTAAGCTAAGTAAGTTAATCCATAGTGATCGCAAAAGTAATAATATAAGTAACGAGAAGCATATTATTTAACGTTTAATATCATAATTTAATATTAGCCTGTAATTCACAATCATCCTAGCCTTTTCCCATTGTTGGAGTAAACGTTCAAAATAAAAATGACTCCGCCTTTTCTTATTAGAATTTAAGACGTAGCTGCAAAAGTAAGCATTTTTGTAATAGAGTAGTTGATTCACTATCAATCAACGGTCACCACCAGTCGTTATTACACAAACAGGATGCGATCCGACCTCTAAATCCCCCCGACTTTAACACAGCAGATCTTTCTCCAATGAAAAAATCTTCTCTTAAATGACTTTGTACCATTTTTGGGCCTACAATAATAATCATTGTGGCCTGAGGCTCTGTAGGCCCCGTTACGGATAAGTGTCATGCTGATTATGGACATCAATTATTATACCCGGATTGAAATGGTGATAACAGTGAATGGACAAATACATTACTTACAACATTCTTTTGATCGAAACCGAGAATCATTGATCAGAAAACCTTAAACGGAAGATTCAGAAGATTGTCAAATGTTACGAAACTCGCATACCTACCTATTTTGTTTTTTTTTATCTACGTTGTTCGTAGACTGCTGTGTACTATAAAGGTTCTACTTAACGATCGATTAGGTCAGTGTGAAGTAAGATGATTTTGACTGTTAACTGTTAAGTTCTGGATAACTTACGGTTTGTAGATAATTTCCATCCGGACACTGTTAATAAAAACTACCAATAAAATGGTATTTATTAAGCGATAAATACATATATAGAAATAATAATAAAATAATATACCAATTTGAAGCTGTTTCTTTGTCCATAATATTATTCCTACTTAGTAGGTGGTAACCATGGCTAACCTTTCGTCGCATTCCACAACTTATAATAACATCCACTGAAGCAATCCATAATCTTGTTATTAATATGTATCGACTTTCTCGATATTAGTAATATTATATGCATTAGTTACGCAATACTAATAACTGATGACACACATAAAGTAAACGTTTATCTACTCATAGATTATTCCAAAAAATTATACGTAGATAGTTATACTATGTAGATATAGTGTGTCACTCTTATAGTAGAACAGATTTATTAAAATGTTTAGGACAACGTTTTTTACTATGGTTCCGGTGTTATCTTTTATCTATCTGCTACACATATTATATAGAACTCCATATTAATAGGTACTTACCTGGTTGTTGGTAGGTACCTAATGCTGCATGGAAATGGCATGCAAAGCAGCGAAAAAAGTGGGAAGTACTTAGCTTAAATACCTAGGTGCATGAAATACATTGGACGCGTCACTATTTACTGAAGCATCGCGGAGTTTATCCACTCGAAACCTTGTCACGGGGTGAATATCAATACTCAGTTATGGACCAACTTAGACGAATCAATACCTAGTTATAAAGAGGAGCTCGAAACCTAATATTTAAATACTAATTCATGGCAGCTTAGATCGCAATTGAAAATAAATAAAAGCGAGTGTATCGAACTATCGAATGAGCGGTGCATGAGGCTGACCGTGGCAGACTAGTGGCGTGGCACGGCCTCACTCGCGTTATGTGGCCGTTGCATAACGCGCTCACTTTCACCCAAAACGGTAAGTCACTGACCGACGCCTGCGCAGCCCCCCACCGTCCCGCCCCGCCGGCGCAGGTTGCAGGTCCGGCCGTCAGACGCACGTTCAATGCCAGTGTGGCTGTCATAAGTGGCCATCACAGCCGACATGCCTGAGGGCTACACTGAAGTGCAAGGAAATATTGAGACAGTTAGGCAATTATGATGAAAGGTTAGGTAGGGGGGGGTTAGGTTAGCAGTTTTGTAAAATAAACTTATTCAGATGATTAGGTGAAACAGGGATAGGGTTGACCTAATTAGCTAGTTAAGCAGGAAAAATACAAAAGAATGCAGTTTATCTGATAAACTGAGAATGTTTAACATTTCCTTGTTATTTCAGTGACACCATGTTACAGTTTACAGTTTGATAATTCCTAGATACCAGTTACGTGCCAGTAGGTAGGTATGTATGTCTGTGTGTACGGTTTATTAAATACTAAATTGCACATCTAAACAATCATTGTGTAATTATTATTTTAAACCCTCGGTACTAAGTACGTAAATTCTTGGTCTATCTGTCTGTTTACAACTTAAATACTGAAGAGATTTCGTGGATTTTAGCAGAGACTATTTGAAAAGAAAACACGATCATGCGTTATGCGCGTACTTGGCATTCTATATGCTGTACGTCCCCCGGAAAATTGGGCGAATACACAGCACACGCATAGTTAGGTAATTATTTAGTGCCAGTTATTTTTGCGCATGCAAAACTACAAGCATCATGTTACATCATACTGAGCACAAGGACAACTATAACATTATTGTGACAAATAACTTTGCTAACGCCACGTCACTCTGTTTTGCACCGACAGAGAAAGCCTACAGTCACTCGTAGTTTCCCATCTGCTACGTGTTTAAACGAGTAAAAACGTAGAATTTACTGTTTATTACAATTTTTGATGAATCTGCCTCTCTTCGAACAATACAAATAAAACTTTACTTTGTTTCTTAGACTGTTCTCCAACAAACGCATATTTTATTCTAAATTATAATCTCTCAACATCAACTTACGAATACCACGGAATGTATTTGAATGAGGTGACTCGGTAGTCAGTGGTACTTCAGTAGGTAATTACCGACACATTATCGTATTATGTAAGTCGTCAGTCCTACTGACTGTGGTGGGCAACTAATGATGTAATAGCAGTGTACAGTATACGCATCACCCTACGACCTCTGTGCGAGGTCGGTGTCAGTCATTTGTAATAGATTGACAGTCTTTAGTAAGTTCCTTTGTGGGTAGGTAATTAAATACAGCTTAGAATAAGTATGGTTTCATATATTATCATATATAATACCCACGCATCAAATAAGTCTCTAGTAGTCAACAGTGTCGACGTTTTAGGCTACAAAGGTTTGGTCCCGTACACCAAAATGTCATTACAAATACAAACATAACTAACAAGCATTCTGAAAAAGCAATGGCAGTTTTCTGTAAAACACAGATTTTTAACGAATATGACTATAAGCAATACAAGTAATAACATGTGCCTCATTCAGCATAGCCGACAGCGAGAGAGTTATTACTATCAAGTATAAGTACTTGAACGAAAGCGAAAACGCAATCGATTATCAGAGACACATCGTTAACACGACATCACTACGCTTGAGCTAGTTATCACCATGATCAAGCCATATCCCTATTTCAGAACGTCTCGCCGCGTTATTTGTCTCTTTTTGTCACGATAAAGACTAGTCGATACCGGGTTTCTCTTCCATTCCCAGCTTCATACAACACTATAACTTTTATTAGGTACCGATAGACTATGGCAATGTCGCCGGGTTCAAGCTGTGACCTGCGGTTCAGTGATCAAGTCGTAGAGTGCAGAAGAAAGGGAGATAGGTACAGAAATTAATTAAATTGATGGTTTACCTATATTCTCGAATTCAGCAAGTGTAGATTGTATTGATTGTTGTAGTATAATTTTGGTTTTGTTGGCAAAATTCTGATAAAACAGCAATTATAAAAGGGTAAATTTTACCACTAAAGTAAGTGTCGCCGTGACATCAAAGACATTCATATAAGACCCCTTTCACACCAGTTTGTACTTTAGTCGAAACAATGTAACATAATCTCAGCAACTTGATTAATCTAAGTTGCACAGTGGACCAACTCCGGTTTTGATTCTGGACACAGGTTGAGTCTTCCATAAGATAACTAAACGAAACTACAACGAAAGTAGTAAGTCCTGCACCTATCAGTTGCTGGATAAACCGATTGGCTCATCTCCTTTCTTTCTTCACTCCTCGTCTCGAATACTTTCCCGGCAACCGGTCGCCGGTCGTCCGTCATTGTATTACAAACAGGCACCACGCCCGTGTCGTGTACACTAGTACTTGTAACCAAAGTATTATACCGACACGATGACGTAAACGCTTTTGTCTCTTGTTTATGTTATGGCCGTGAAAAGTAATAAGTAGGGTGCTGTCAGGTGTGGTTTGTGTATTTTTGTGGTCTAATCGAAGGTGATTTATTATTAAGGTAGGTCGTAGAACAGCTATTGTAAGAAAAACATATTCTGGCAATAATGGACTAGCTAAAAAAAATTAACCGTATTTTTTTAATATTTCGCGCATCAAATTCTGTGTAATATCTCCTGTCGAGCTCCTAGCTATAATAAATATTAATTGTTATATGCTATACTTAAACCAACTTTTGCTACCTTCCAGTTTACTCTATGGATCCTACTCTTCATCCTGACAGTATCAACCCTCGCCTCGGAGATCACAACATCACCAGACACCAACACCACCACTCTATACCCAGTCTTTAATAAAACCATCACAAGAACTGAAATACACACTAGATTCAGGGATACAGAAACCAGACCTAGTAATACAAAACCGAGATGCAATGATACAGAAACCAGACTTAATGACACAAAGACCAGACCTAATGATACAAAGCCAACACTTAATGATACAGAAACCAGACTTAATGACACAAAGACCAGACCTAATGATACAAAGCCAACACTTAATGATACAGAAACCAGACTTAATGACACAAAGACCAGACCTAATGATAGAAAGCCAACACTTAATGATACAAAAGCCAAACTTAACAATACAGAAACTATACTCAACCAAACAGAGAACAAGTCCAAACCAGCCACACAATCTTGGAAGATAGAAGCTGGTTTTGCACCCTCGAATCTTACAGAAGATGAGAACACTACAGTTGCTAAAGTAAGACAAGAGAAGAAGGAATTGTTCAAGGATTTTAAGCCGAGTCAACATCTAGGAAGCTTCTTTGATGATGACAGTGCAGAATTTATAAAGGCGCCTGTTTTTGGACAAGTTGAGAAGAAACCAGCGAGTGGATTTATAAGGTAAGGGCTATAATTTACTGAAACAACAATAACAAAATATGAAACATCTTTGTTAAGAATGAAAAGGTAAGTATTATCGAGGTCGATGTTTATAATTGAAACCGTTTGGGTTATAGAACCACTATTCATTTTAAAAAGATTAGCATAAATGACTGTTTCACCATAGGAATATGCAAATTTTTCCAAGATATCCATATCTTTACTTTATTCCACAGCTCAATCAAAGACGCCTACCCCTATCACGCAACCTATAACCAGATACCCAAAGAGATCTACTACACGCAGCAGGAGTTCCCCTACAAGTTCGAGGATACCATCTACACCAAGACCAAGGGCGGGTGGACAGACTCCATGGAGACCAAGCCGACGGTTGAAATCCCAGTGAAGGTCCCGGCAGGAGGACTTTACCAGTCGCCTGGCGCTTTCAAGGAGAAGCCGCATAGCGAGGAGGAGTTTGGTCTGGAGTATCATGACGGTGGGAAGGAACATGCGGTTAAGAAACGGTTAGTTTTATATTTGTTAATTTTTTACTAAAGGTATCTAAATTCAAAGTTCCACAAGTTATGACAGAAGAACCGTTTTGACAACTATAAAGATAATGATAAAGGTAACTTCGAGAGTTTTAGTTATTGATATTTTATGAGCTTGTAAAAGCAATACTTACACAGCCACGTTTAAAATAATCTTAGTCACTCAAAAACTACCAAATTGCATGTATCGATCACTACCCACCATGTTTCTGATACACGAGTTGTACTGGTTAACAACTTTTACCTCGCATATCTCCTAAAGGGTGTAAACACATTCTTTAGTAAATACTTATTAAAAACAATGAAGGAAAGTGGAAAGCTGTCGGGGCAATCACAGTGTTGGACTAAAACAGATATTCTCAGAAGGTTCACTACACAAGAGTACAACGATCGGCTGCAAAAAAACACTAGCCTCTTGGAAAAACTGGACACACAATTTCTACCAACTATATCACCACCATCACAGCTTTCCTCTACATATCAGCACACTCCTTCCTTTTACGCCATGGTTTTCAATTTTGCTCGTGTCGTTAAGGAAGGAAGTAACTACACCAAGTGAAACTAGTGTGTTTGTCTTTACGTTGTAGCCGGCATCTGCGTGACCTCTTTGTATGGCAAATATCCTTTCACTGACTGCACATTGGTTAACACACATTAATGGTTATTACTCATTTATATTAATATCACTCGAATATTAATGAATGAGTATGCATGAATGAATACTCGTCAGAATATCAGAATATATTGAGGCTTGAGACGACGTGGTCTGATGATGATGAAGACACTTATTTTATTTAGTTAGGTTATATTAGTTGGTTTCGTAAATGTAATAAGCAAAGCATGTTGGTCCAGCTAGGACCATTAATATATGTAAGAACCGGTATCTACAAAAAAATACAGGTGACAGTAACAATCAAGCAAGTTAGGCAACGACTGGCATGCAAGAAACTCCTAAGTACTTCCTATGTACATTTTACTTCAATCTCTTACGTAAAACATATAACATGTTACAATAAAGCACTCACATCAACGTGTACCCGTGAGAGAAATGTAAACTAACATAAAGACAAAACATAACCATTGCCAGTCATCAGCAGCCTCGTAAACATTGTGTCACAAACCGCACAAAAACGTGAAAACTTGCCCCCGACCACCGTGCGACGTGTCTCAACACTGTCGAGGGAGACATTGTGAGAAAATATGTCACTACGAGGAAGTACTTACTCGTAGTACAAGACTACTTGTGTTGTGCAAGTGTTAAAAGAAAAGATTTAACAAATAAATTTTACTGCGTTTATTCAAAGAAAAGAGTATGGCAAGAGCTGGATAAGATATTGGGGAAAAAGAAAATCCTAATAAAAATGTCACATAAATAAATACATATAAGAAAAGTCCTCACAAACTCATTGACCTAGAAAGTGCACAGAGGTTCCCTTTACAAAGTAGACAAGGAATAAGGCTAGATTATTCCACGGGATATGGAGTATATTGCGGACGAAGTCGCTGGAAAAGTGGTAGTATGAATAAAATTAGGAACTAGTATCTCAATTATTTTTGTTCAAAACTAAATAAATATAACTTTAAAATAATAATCTCCACGAGCAAACCCTCAGTTTTGATACAACACATACATAAAAAAGATACAATAGCAATGATTGATAGATAACATTAACGCTAATAGAGATAGATGCGCGTACGCAAAGAGATAGTGAATCTGAGACCACTGCGCTGCGCGTTGACCGCCGATTAATTTGAATATAATGTTATATGACTATGATATGATGCAGGACTTGTGTGTGGTGCTTGGCACTAGATCTACTTTCCAAATGTTTTGTGTCGGCTAACTTTGGGAGGTCTCTTATGTATTGCAGTTGATAGTATCACGATAAACACTCACTTGAATATGAATATCAGCGTTGTGCTGTCCCCCATAGCACAGCACGCTGAGTGGAAGCCTTCTTGTCACAGTCATGACGTGCAGCTACCGACTATGTCTGTGTTATGCTCGTATTATCTATTGTACTTCTGATTACCCATATATCTGTATGCACGTGTTTCTGTGATAAATAAACCGATTTTTCTTTCTTTCTTATAACAACATATTATATCATTAATTTATTACCATTATTAATATAATAATGTGTGCGACTGTCATACGCAATGAAATGACAGGGACACATAATATTAACATCTAAATGAATTGGGAGTACAAAGCTTAATTATCTTTCTTCCTTCGTTACTTCGGGAGTCTATAAAGTAAGAGAGAATGACAGCGGGGCTAACTACCCTAGATTATCCGAACGTCATATACGAAGGAGCCTCTGCCTGACGTCTCCTAGACTTTCTTGTACCCCAAGACTAAACTTTCATAATACCGATACTGTAGTCTCCGTCTATTTAGTGAGTAATCAAGAATAATAATCCTTTCATTATCATTAACTGTATGTAAATTGTTGCAGCGTGAACCCGTGGCAGGACCTGCTGCGCCTGGTGACTGCGTTCATCCCCGTGGGGCTCATCATCTCGGCGCTCACCCCCAGCATCGTCACCATACACAACGTGGATGATAACACGTAAGTACATAAAAACATCACTTTTTTAAGAATTTTAAGTTAAGAACTTGTTAACTACACTCTTCTTTAGCATGCGGTACTAGGTACATATCTTCTAGCTTTTTAAAGTTATTTATTTAAAACGCTCATTTATTCAGTTTCGGAGATGGAATACCTTATCTCCGAAACTAAATAAATGAACGTGTTTGTTTAAATAAAAATACAGTAGATTACAGGATTCACAGAAGAAGTCCATGGTCTTAAAAAAAATTGTTAATCTCCCAAGATTGTGCGTACAACCTTACATTTGCAGTTGGAATGTATCGGAGAACATGTTTTTCAACTACAATGTTAAGTTTGTTCTTGGGATAAATTCATACCAACAACGGAATTCCCTTCAATGTGCAGGTGCGACACGCACTTAGCAGGCTTTTTTAATACATTTCACAAAACAATTGTACAAATATTTACTAAAAGTCAGCCTTGTGTCAACGACATTTGAGCGACAAAAGATTCTTATAGCAGTGTACGTACAGTACAGACTACATAATTATAGATACTACGTATAGTGTACGTCATTCCACACAAAACACATTCCGTATGCTAACAGGACACGAGAGTCACCTAATTATTTGGTTCTAGTCGAAAGACTGCTAATTACAGTCGAAAGTCCGAAATATAGTTCAATAAAGGCCCAAGGGGGAGTCGAACCGGAATCAGACGCTGCATTTCCTTGCGGCCAGAGTGCGCGAGCGACCAACATAGATACAATAAAGTATGGAACAGAAGCGGGAAATATTTCTAAAAAGTTTGTCAACCAAATGAATATAATTTTTTCCCTTTAAGGGTAAAGGGTGATTATCAAGGGTAAATCGTATATCAAACTGTAGATATATCCGCCAGAATTACTATAAACTAGCTTTTGCCCGCGGCTTCGACACAGACGTGTTAGTTCCTAAACTTCAGTTCATCCATAGAGCTAACATCCGTGTAGGATTGGTTACACGGCAACGGACCGCGTGCGTAACCACCGCGGATATATCGCGAGCCACGCGATTAGCATGCACGCAGCAAGCGACATGCACGCGACACACGCGTGCATATGAAAACCCAACGTGATTGACGATACGAGTACTGAGTGTAGGCTTAACTACTTTAGGGCTCGTGTAGGATAGAAGTGGCATCAGAACGACAACACGTGTTGTCGTTCTGGTGCCAATTTGTATGATTATATTTTATTCACACGGACCGTCAAAAGCAACCGTGTGGACGATACCACATCAGGGCCACGTCACAGTCACAGTGCAACTACCAGCGACACCGCACACTAGCGGCCGGCCACAGCGTAAACACAATGATCTGTCTATCTGCAACCACAACGCAACTGCAAAAAGCAGAGACACTATCCACATCCACACGTAACCACAGCTTACCCACATTTCGTCGCTGCGAAGTGGTATACTTGTAGTACCTACGTGTGAACGGGCCCTAAACCTATGTCACTATATCCTGTTCTCAGATCGAGTAAAACTCAGGATTTTGTGGGACACACACAAAATAGAGGGTTCGTCAACTTTAGCAACCACATTAGTGGCACTACGAGTCGCGGTTTGGATTCCCTCATGGATCAATAAGTAAATGGTGTTTGTAAACGCTGGAAAAATTCCAAGAACACCTAGTGTTTTAACAAGAAAAGTGTGAGGTAAACAGTATGCTCTTCAAATATTACCACAAGAGTGTATTACCCATACACTTGAAAGTATCGTCATTGTCAAACATCGTATCGTTGCATCTTACGCAATGGCGTCCATAACAGGGAAACAAACTTCTCATAATCGGGAAACTAATAAAGTACCCAACAGTTTTTACCAGCGCGTGCTCACACGTGTTAACTTAATACATGACTAAACAGATGTTTTTGTCTATAACAAATGAATAAAAAAGACACAGAACGTATTTACTGTTTATCATAGAAAGTTGTAAGTTTTATGTGTGGAGGAAACCTGCGCCCGCGCTGCGATGCTAATCGCGACTAGTTTGTGCGCTGTATTGGGATTTTACGCGGATTTCTTGTATTATTGACAAATGATTAGTGGAAGTTAGATTTGTACTTATATGGAAATATTGGCAGCTAACGATAATATATAGGAGAAAACAAACTGAATCGTTGCAAAATTCTTTATTATAAGTTGGGTAGAACTGAAGTTAGAGAGCGAGGTAGAACACTCAGTAGTTACACTCAGACACCAATCGACCCTTTGATAGTTACGACAGATAAGAATTTATATTTCAATACTTGTAAAATTAGTTTTATCCACTTCTAGCAAAGGATTAGAAGTTCCAATCTGAACTTGCTATTTTCCCAATTAGATACTCATTAATCTCAGAGTCAACAGTAACTGAATAATCCATTGCCTTCAGTACCCGTGCCGTCCAATGGCGCGTGTCAGTCGGTCAGTCCATCAGTTCCACGCAGTGGCGGCGCGCATGCGCGGAAGACACCTCCGCGTGTTGCGCAACAGTCAGTGGGTAAATGTACAAGTAGTATACTAGGGAAGCTTATTTGACTGCTAGTGCACTGTGCAGTTTACCCTAATAAAAATGAAGATTTATAAGTAGCTAGGTACCCCTACCACACATGAATCTTCGTAAAGTTATTGTAACTAATAGTTCCGATAGATTGGAGAAGCTACCTTCTATTACTTAGACGTTCGACGGTCTGTTCATCTTTTTATTTACTGGAGTTTAATAAAAAAAAGTCTTCAACATATAAGCGTTTAACTCCTCAAATCGTGCGAACACTAAAAAACCTATAAACGTTTCTATTTTAAAGTATTAGATTTTATCAAACTTTAGTTAAACGTTCAGGAGGTGCGTAAAAAACAGCAATATACCATGATGCTTTTGTTTCAGACAACCTGCATCACTTCCGTACCGCCGGTCAGACCCGCGCATGTCAGCCGCGGCTCCGATCAGCGAGCGATGTCGAAGACGATTGCTTTGTGAACTGCACTCTGAGAGAAACTATGTGCCGTGAGTATTATTGTTACCTTATAAGTGGAAGATACAGCCCACTGCTGGACATGAGTTTATTATACAGAGTGACTTTTCAATAAGAATCCATGACAGCTGTGCAACTGTGTAACTGACATGACAGCTGTGCAAACTGCTGCAGCTCTTTTTTTTGCTACAAATCTATCTTTTTTTCAAACGGATTAGATCCTCGTTTAACAACTCTTTGTGTTAATCTAAGAAAGAAATGTTCAAATGCTTAAATGTATGTTCCATTATTTTATTCATCTGATAGATAGTGCTTATCTGAAACATATCAAACAGGCCCGCCGTGTAATTTAAGTTATCTTAACTTGAAAATGCACGATTCTGCGAGTCTGATTTGATATCAGTTACGTACTCAGCAAATACATATAATTAATCAAGATTAAACTCTAAAACAGGCGACATGACCCAGAAGGTGAGAGGTTAGGTCTACAAACACTTTCTCCGAGACACGCGAGGCTAGGGAACTATCACTGTTACAAAACTAAGTTCTAGATGCTGTTATATCATAGTGATGATGCGTTGTGTTGGAATGCAAGAGAAAGAATGGCGACAGCTGAGTGTTACCTGTACATGTAAAGTAGTCAGTCCTCCTATCAAGATTGTTAATTGGCTAATCATCTTTTGCTCGGCTGAATATTAAGTTTCACGTGAACCTATATGGCAGGCAGGGAGGGAATGATATCGTGACGGTTGACAGGGGAGAGTGAACGTATTGCGCCGACCTCAAGTAACATGGGACAAGGGCAAGGAAACGATGATGATGGACCTACATGGGCACTTATGAAACGTCAGAAGCTAGGTGCACGGTTCAAATTCTCCTATGGAGAAGAGCCGGCAAGGAACTCCACGATTACTCTTTTCAAAATATTGGATCTATTTTGTTAACTGCACCTATGGTTTACTAAAATAAATAGGATCTACAGTTAATCGTTTCGGATCTTGTTATGAGTGTGTGAGATCTTTGTTTGTTATTACACCTTATTAACAGGGGAAATTAACACTGGAAAAACCGTAAAAAAAAAAACGAGTTCCCGGAGACTGACGGTAACATTTAGTAAAATTTATTGAATCCTTCCAGTAAGAAGAGGCTGAATACTGCCACCAATGCTGGGGTCCAATAGCAATACATTGTAATATAACATAACATGGCTGTCTCCACAGGTGTATCTACCTACAGAACACACACATTTTGCTAGTTATATCTAACCATTAACCTACTGAGAAGTTCCTTGAGGAAAAACACAATAATACTGCCTGACCTGGGAATCGAACCCAAGACCTCTTTCTCAGCAGTAGCTTATGCGACCACTAGACCATCGAGGTAGTCAAAACATTGCTTTTTTTTTAAAGCAATGTCGTCGGACGATTGTTTCAGCCCATCAACGCTTCCTCGTCGCACCATGAAGCACTGCTACAAGATTCACTGCGAGGACACGGAGGCGCTGTGGAGGATGCTGCGCTGGCTGTTCACCTACAACCAGGAAGACCAAGGGAATGTGGATCAACGGGGACGGCTGCTAACTTAGTTGTAATGTTAAATGAAAAATAAAGTTGTTGAAATGTGCTGTTCGCGCGTTTATGTCTTTTGTATGAACGGTTTTTGAAGATTCCCGAAATTCCTCACGGGGTTTTTATAAATCAAGCTCATTTACTTATCTCTATTTCAAAATGATAGTTTTCATAGTTATCTTAGTTTTAATTGAGATTTATGACTGCTGTGTATCGTTCTAGATACAATACTGGATTTAGAAAGACAGAAAAGTGTTTTTTTTCCGTAATGAAGTAGAAACTATAACTGTTACTATAATAATCAGAAAGTGAAAAGGACTGGTTTTGATGAGTTCTTTTGTAGTTTTTCAACTAATGAGGTCCATCGACGTTTTATAATGATTTATAACGAGAGTGGAATTTTAATTGAATTTAGAAATTCGCTCTAAAATTCAGTCCTAGTCTGTTGTGTGCAAATGCTTTAAAGGATAATTCAGTTTTAAGAGGAATTTAATAATACAATTTAAAGTAATAAAAATAGAAAACTCGGTGATATACTGAAGTTATACGTATGTTAGCATGTTCCAATTAAAATGTTTCATTAAGTAATGATTGCTACATTTTATTTATTTTTCAATCCGTTACTAATTTAATGTATTTTCATGTAATGACTGCTAATAGTAGTGTCGTTTTCAATTACCCTGACCGGATGTCGGCTCGCCTGGCACTTGGCACATCCGGTCAACTAAACGACGTCGGAGTATTTACTGTATATGTTGTTAATTGTAATTGATATAAGAATCTATAAAAGTCTGAGTTAATAGAGAATTTACGGAGATAACTTCTGTACATACGATAACGGTATCCTTAACATATCTTTCTATCCTTTCCCGGCATGCATGCAGTCGCCTGTATAAAGTTGAAACTAGCTTGCAGTCGATGGACGTTGGCCAGTCGATATTGATCGTCTCAAAACATATTCGATCGTAAACTTCAACCGATGAATTTGAGGCATTTGACATGTCACTTAGTCTTTTCATGGTATGATCAAATCCTTACAATCGATTGTCTCAAACCTGATTGCCATGTATGTACCACACTGGATCAACATGAACGATCGAGCGTGACTGATCTACTTGCACCTAAACTTAGTTCAACTCACAATCGAGTGATCCCAGAATATACCCAAGTAAAACCCGTAGACACTCATATAAACATTTCTTACGAAAGTTACAACACCAGCGCCTGCGCCGATTCATCATTTGTTATTTTATTACAAGTTCCGTTTAACTATAGTATACGTACCGGTAGGTAGGTACAGTGTGTTCACTTTCATTCATAATAATTACAATGAGTCAGGCTGTTTACATAAAATGTTACAACAAAACAATAATAACAGCCACGTTTCTCTCATCTGACTCATGTAACCACAGGATTATTGATATTAAAATGCTCTGTAAATTGAACCTGCAATGTATAAGCGACATGGACATAACAAAGAACGTATTCTTCAGAAAGAACATCACTTTCCTACTAGAAACGACCTTTATACAAAAATCGGTGTTTCTGAAGAAAGCGTTTCTAGATATTTGTTCCTCTTTCGCTAAAACGGCAACTTGACATCACCTGTCCTGCTTGTACACCTCACAAAGCATAACTGTCATATGTTTGCTTCATTTGTGAGAGTGTCGTGTGCCGCATGTGACTGCAGGAAGCTTGGCTTTATATCATTTGCTTGGTTGAGAAGCAACACCACTCATAATAATACGAGAGGCATCTTCAAAATTCCACAGAATCCGGTTCTCATCCTTCCGCATTCAGTAATTCAGGTCTCATTTAGGCTGCGCATCCACCTCCGCATTATATCACAGTACACACATTCCTCAAGTGAAACCCCGCATTATATGATATTTACATAGTCGCAGATAGCGTTATGTACTAAATATTTCACATTATGTGGCGGGAATTTGAAAGCTAAAGACTTAAACTTGAGGTTCAAGATAATACAAACAAGTTTATGTGTTCTGTGTTTTATATCAGGAGTTACTAGCGTGGCTTTGAGCTAATATTGAAGGGGTTTTAATCTAGATTTATCTAAATATCATATCATAAGCGATATTAGAAATAAGGATATTATTTTAGCCAATGTTGCGCTACAACATCCGGTGCTGCGGTGGACACGGAAATGGCGTTTCATAAATATTTAAATCTATTTGGTAGTCAGTGTATTGTAAGTGGTTCAGATAAATATATTAATAACTGAATAATACATATAATACTAATCGTTTTATATTTCCATATCATGAATTCCATTCTAACAATGTTTTGACTACCTAGCTCTTTAGTGACTAACTTGGTTTCTTCGTAACTCAATTCAAACTCAAACTAAAACTCAAAGCATTTATTTCAAATAAACCAATTACAGGACACTTTTCAATCGTCAAGGGGTCGGTCAGACAAAAAGATGAAGCTAGTTGCCCATTCCAAAGCGTAGTAGGTTCCTATGGAGAAGAACGGGCAAGAAACTCCACTCCACACAATTCTAAGCCAAAGAGCCGATCTCGTGATAGCACATGATTGACAGCAACACCATGCGAACAAAAGGAAAATAAATCAGGAAAAGATCATTTAAATTCCCTATAAATTGCGTAATTCAGAATCAGATCACAATTTTCTGAGTGGGTACCGTGTCATGAAGGTCCTCTATAGAAACGCTATCTATGAATGACAAACTTCTAAGTAATAAAGAGTAATGAAGAAGATTTAAATAGTTATATTATTTCACCGACAAACAGCACATTTCTAGCCTTTCATTCACCTGCGTCACTCGAATAGAAACTATCGGCAAGCAATGAATTATTTAATTGAAGACAATTAACAAGATGACGGCGAGTGAAATATTACTAAAGTACAAGTTTATACATATAATGTATGAAGTAAAAGTGATTGTAGGAAACACTCTCTCATTATAGCAATAATCGAATACAATTGAGCCAATAATCGGATAACTACACGTTGGCCAAATTTCGTGGCCCAACATTTGTTGACCAACCTTGTTGAAAAATGATAAGGTCCCAATGAGGGTTTCAGGGGTCAGAGTATTTAGGAGTGGGTCTTGATATCTAGATTTTGACGGATCTTTGAAAGTCCTGTGCTTTTCTTAAATATACTTTTGGTAATAAGTAGATGAAAGTAAAATTATGACATAAGGAAAGATATTGGTGTTACCTCTGAGTTTGTTTCGGCCTTTCTTCTCAGAGTAGTCAGATAGGAAACGCCGACCTCATCTAGCTTAGCTCTAATATTTTTATATGACGTGTAAAAGTGATTCTGATATCCTATTTACAGAATAAACAATTTCATTTCATTTCATGTTACGCGATTCAGCGTGTGTTATACCAACGTAGGAGAGGCCATGTCCAGCAGAACACTGCAGTAGGTTAAGTTTATCGAAGCGAGCAGTGGAAACAAGCATTTTTGTTTTTGGGTGGGAAATCATCGTGGGGAGGGGAAGGGCGTGTCAGACTCTTACTGACTAAAACCCACCCGTGTTCCTTCAGTTGCCTGTTGCCAGGGGCGACGGTATCCCTTTCGAACTTTCCCGCAACCAGTGGAAACAAGCGTTACACCAATATGTAGACACAATAAAACACATTGATTTTAATGCTTTCCTAGTGTTATTGTTATAGGAGTGATGGATAACATAATGAAGTGTCATGACTGTACAATTACTTGCTATAAGATATAGTACCCACTTTCCTTTGTCAAGTCTGTCATGTATTCTCTGAGGAATGGACTCTTGAAGGTAATAATGCTAAATCATCAGCAGCTTTCGAAGATATTATTGGTCATAAGCTAATTGCTCTGTAACTAATAATTAGAGTTTTCTATTGGAAAATCCATTTAACTCTAACCGATCCGGGGATTGAACATAGAACCTCACGCTCAGTAGCTACCCTTACGACCACTAGACTAACAAAAGATATTTTTTAAGGGAAGGATGATATGTCCTTGGAAAATATTTCTCAAAACTTAGCAGCTCTAACTCCAATCAGTTTAGTTATTTTACATTAAGATAACAAAATAAAACAGAAAATTATTGCAAGACGATCACAATAATATATTAAAACGGACACATTAATATTCAGCTCGCAATCGTAACATAATCTAACAAAACGCTGATTTCTCGTTACGTAACGTTTGGTATTTGCGGAAGTTAATCTGAGGAAAGTGACGCGAATTCATTTTGCAAACACTAAGAAAGTGTTATGTTCCGATTATAATGAAAGATTGTTGTAAATGTTAATGCATTGTGGATCAATTAATTGGATATAAAACACGGTTCGTTTGTAACTCGAATGGCTCAGTAACTTAAGGTTGGTTTGTAACTCGAATGCGTTAGAGCAAAGTTGACCATGTTTAAAAAAAAACGAAAATGTCACTAAGTTTTTGAAAAAATTAAGAAAGGACTTCGAAACACCTATATTACACACAGTATCTATGTAGGGAATACCTCTTGCACAAATTTATGTAAAAACCACGTTTGCTAGGGCCACTTAATACTTTCATCCATGAACATTTTCTGACGAAAGTCGCGTTAAACGCTATCATGCATTACATATTTCAAACGAGCAATTTTAAAACAAAAGCTTTCAATGAGCAGCCCACGGAAACATGTGTACAACCACAAATATTAATAGCTTAATATTACAACACCATATAAGTGGTATAATGTGGCTAAAATTTGCACAAACATCGCCCATTCATAACTACTGTTGATTGAAGCCCATTCACAAGTACGTAACGAACACATCGCACAGACCTCACCATAAGACATTAGCACCAGGCAATATGACGCAACTGACACAAAAGATACACCCTAATAACAAACGTTGACACTTGACACTATCCTTTACACAGAGATACTGCGGTTACGCAGAGATAGGTAAGGCGCGCGAGGAGTTGCTGTCTTCATTAATTTATCAACATGACAACGTTTAGTTGGAACTGTGTGACCTCTACAGCGGAATAACTGGTCAATACTGGACGTGGGTCTATCACCCACTGGCTACGCGCGGACGATTCGAGACACCCCCGTAAACCAAGGACTTGTCTCTTTTACTGTCGTAATTATCTAGACTTATTGGAAAAGCATCGTGATCGCAATATTTACAAGCGGAGTCTACATTTTAGGTGGAAAAAATTAAATGGCATATTTCTCGATCAAGAAAGCCAGCAGTTGCATTACTAGCAGGCCTGTATGTATTGACAACAGAGTATAAGCAAAACATTAACAAGAGACTCGATGAGTTAACACAGTGTTTATTTAAACAAAAACAATGTAACATTATTGTAGGGGTGCCACGGAACACCGTTTGTTTCGTTGGAGTACGGTAAAGCAAAACTGCGTGTTGGCAATTGAAGACCTTCCTCATGATGTCCACCTTGATGATTTATCCTACACCGTAAATAAACCAATGATGCCGAAATTAAGTAAAAAGTACAAAATTATTGGAAGGCTTATATAATTTCATGCCCAGTTTTGTATCCACAACCTTGGAAAAAACAGCGAATTTACACCTGGGTCATGCACATGCATTTATTGTATGTCTAAGATGTGCATTACAAGATCTTAAAATACGAGGTCCATAGCGTAAAGACACACATAAATGCTAACCCTAACCTCAAGAGAAAGTGCTAGGAGTTAGGTCCTACGGTCAGAGTCTCCTCACCGATCCGAGAGTTACACAATGCGATGATTATGTGCACGCGTGACGTGCAGGATGCGTTCATACACATGTAAATGACCATGCATGGGATGTAACTGACCGGAGTGTGAAGTTTTGTGAGACTGCTCGAGTGTTTTTTGTTTGTTGATGTACATATTATTAATTTGTAATGTATTTTTAATTTAAGTTTTGCGTTTGTTAAATTAATACGGTGAAAGGCAGTAAGTATATTATGTGAGTGTAAGATGAAGCATCTCAGGTGAAGTAATTATAGGAGTGACAAGGAAATCTACTATGAATAAATAAAATAGAAAAAAAGGTATGTGGCCAGATTATGTTTTATCAAGGACCAAGGTGTAAAGTTCTCTTATCCTCTGTAGAAAAGGGAGGATCCTCGGACCAGATGGGTGTCGTGTCTGGCGGGCAACTGCCCAACAATTGATGTCGGGAAGTCTTATATATTATGTTGATCGCGCGGTAAACTGTAATTGCGCAATGCAGGATTTGTGTGAAGTCAGGGCTTTGATGCGATTCGCATGTGGCGTTGTAGATGTCTGTAAATACTACAAATCTTCTACGAACCTCATTAGCCTCTACATTAAGTTTGCGTTTTCATCTTTCATATTATTTGAATACTTTAATTTCTTTGAGTACGGAGCTGTCAATTCGTAGTAACTAATACTTACACGTAATACATAAACGCTTATATTCTTACATAATAATTATGTATGTTAATAAGTACTTGGAGTGCTAAAACCATCTCATAGATGACACCAATACGGCCTATGTGAACCGGATACAGGCCGCCAAGGCGAAAAACTTGTTGCTCTATTGGCAAGTGTGACTGTTGTCATCGTGAAGTGAAGTATTGGGTTCGTTTCTCAGGCTAGACAAAGTGTTATGGGGTTTTCAGGTCTGGAAATTCTCAGTGGCAGTCTGGATTTTGAATATTGCTTTATAAATGACAGAAAGCTATCAAACCAACTCCTTAGGGGAAACGACAAGGTAAACAGCTAGTAGGTACATATACAGGCTGACTTTGAAATCATGCGACAAAATTTAAGGGGGTGTTCTACCCCCTATCAACATGAACAACTTTTACAATAGGAACAAATAAAATTCGAAAAAAAAAACGACCGTCCTGTATAAAGGTATACCCGATTGGACCATTTTGTATAAGAAGGGCGATTTTTTTTTTGTTGCGAATTCTAAGTTGTTCCCATAGTAAAATACCCCAACAAATTTTGTCGCATGTTTTCATAGTCAGCCTGTAGTAGTATACGTACAGTCAATTAGACAGACAAGCAGAGCTCAGAGACCGACTTTCGCATTAAAAATATTAGCGCCATTTTTTTTATTCTTCCAAGAACAAACTATCTCATAATAAAGTAGTCAAAAGAAATATATACTCTATCATCATAAGTTATTAATTAATTATTTCAATCACGTTGCATAGAAAAGTAAAAGGTTTTATTAAAAATGTCTAGAGAATTCATTTAATAAATAATTGCTTGTCATTCTTAAAAATTGCAAATCTTTCAAGCCATATATTTTAAGCTTTGATTTGTTGATTTTGTTTTCTAAAAAATGTAAGCAAAACGATGATCTTCGCATGATAAAGATGACGACCATTATAATCATTGTCTATGACTTATGGGAAATGGATCCAACATTCCACATACTTTTCAAGCAGAATTTGTAGCTGTGGAAGATGATTGACTGACTGACAACGGTACAAGCTAAAGCACTGACTGACTTCATGCAGAACTTTTCCTCAAGCAGATTCAACGAGTGTTGGAAAGTTTGTGAAGTCTGGATTTATTTATATTTTAGTAGCCATGTCTCGTTAGTAGTCTATTGACAATTTGACGAGCTATTTCAAAGCGTTAACGAGATTGAATGCTAACATAAACGCTGCAATAAGAATAAAATCGCTTGTGAGCGCTTGACAAAGCGACAAGTGCAATATAAACTTGTTTACTGTCTATTACTGCAGGTCCCTACTTTCTTTGACGCTCTGAATGAATGAGCAGTCAATACAACGGTGATTTGGTTTAAAATTAACACTGAATAATATCAACAGCAATAAGAGAACGGTTGTTTGTTATTCGGTTTTTCCATCAGGAATTTCTCAGTAGCAGCCCGGAGTCTGTATTTGTGCCCGGTTGATGGCAATAGGGTCGCCCCCTATTACATGGGACTTAACATTACTGTCAAAATGTGGGTGAACTATACACCATTACTTACTCCTTCGAGGCATACAGGCGCAACCCTTTGTTATGGTTGTTAGAATAATGAAATATTCAGTTGATAATCCAGAGACATCATTTACTAACTACACAAAGCACTGCCTACCTACTGTTTGATAAGCATCTCCTCAAGTTAGATATAGTCTACATCACCCAGCAAAGCATTCTACTGTACGAAACATTGGCCTCCGAGACAAGCCGGCACCTCACTCACCTCTATCACTCGACATCACCGACACCTAACACCAACGTGACTTGCCCCAAAAACGCAACTTACCTTAAAAGCACAGGTGTACTATCTCGCCACCTGTTACACATCGGTGTCACGTGTCCGGCCGTGTCCGGGGCATGCGAGCCTGTCCGGTCCAGACGAGTTTTCTCCGGTAATTGCCGCGTCCGGCCGTTGCGTCATGCGTGCGCGGATAAACGAAGCTTTGTTCAGGAAATGTTTGTTTTATAGCGACTGTGTTCTGGTGTTTTTGAGTTTGTATTTGTTCCATAATTTCGAATATGATATAGAGTAATCATTTATTTGTTCATTGTATAAAAGGAATTAGTTAGAATATGATTTGTTTGATTATTCAAATCAATAAAATTTCAAATCATTATTGATGAAATTAATGACGTCAATCCACATAATAAGATGGTCAATAATACATAATCGCCGTAAATCGCTGACTAAATAAAAAAATACCTATATGAAGAGAAAATACTCAAAACCGATATGATGTAACGAGACCCAGATTCATATCGAATGGAATGTTCAAAAAAATTGTCAAAAATCTTCACACCATCCCACCGTGGAAGAGTTACACAACGCGAGGAGCGCTGGCGCAGCTTGCGGCTCTCACTGCCAGACAGTCGCACCTGACGCGCCGGCACGGACTGCCGACAACACCCGACCACGCACGAACACGCACACAACCGCGCAAATAACGCGAACGAAGATTTTTGAATTCGGAATAAATAACAGCGAATTCGAAGTGTTATAAAATTATACATTTGGATTTTTTGTATAATTTTTATAAATCCAGTAAGTGTGCAAGCTTGGGATCCGAGTGAGAGTGGTGTGAGGAAAGTGAGTGCAGGCGGGCATGCGCTTGCGCCGCTGATATTTTCACTTTCTACGCGACGGGACACTGCGCACTGTGAGTATACTTCTGTATAGTACCCTCGGATTATATAATGTTTGGACTTTCTGCCACGCTAGCTGGTGGGTAATTGATCAAAATGAATCATTACTTTTAAATTAATGTTGCATGAAAAATCTTTCAACTTTGCAAATTGCAATTTTCATGAGAAGGAAGATCTACGGAAAAACTATTCGTGAAAGTGACTAAGCTTTAAAAACTGGCCAAGTGTGAGTCGGACTCGCACACGGAGGGTTCAGTTCCGTATTAAGATCGAGCCAAAAAGGTACCGAAATAAAACAAGTTCTTGTGGGAACCACTCTAATTATTAACTTTATTTATTTTTTATTGTGTGTTGTTATAGCGGCAATATAAATACACAATCTGCGAAAATTTCAACTGTCTACCTGTTAGGGTTCACGAGAAACAGCCCGCTGACAGACGGACGGACGGACAGACGGCGGGGGCGTAATAATAGGGTTCCGTTTGACACCCTAAATGTTTTAACGATAATAGAGATAAAGTAATATGAGTAATTATATTAATGGTTAATCTAGATTACAGAAAAGAGTTCATGAACTCTACCTTCACTGCGAATCCAATGATGAAGCTCCATCAAATATCAAGTAAAAGTTACAGCTAACTAATTATTCGATCTCATTAGTTAGTTGCTGATCTTATTACTAACGAAATTATTTTTCAAACTACATTAAAGAGGTTTAAAAAAAATAAAAATAGCTGTAGTTTTCCAAGTTTCCCTATTATTTTTTAACTTTCCACCACCTCTGGACAAGCTCGCGTTAACTAGTGGACAATTTATGCAAATTCTGTCACATGTCATCTGATGGATACGATATATCTGAACCACTGAACAGACCCTTTAATCTAATTAATTCAAAGTTTTAGGCTTATAATATTAATGAACACAAGCTCGCAAGACGACGTCGCCTCAGTCATATAACTAGACGCTTCTAACATAAATTGTATAGTTTTTATGAAAGTTAAGAAAAACTGAACATACTGTAGGAAATAGGTCAGACTGATGGCCTCGGCGATAAACTTGCAGCGCTAAGAACTGATGCACATCGCGCTTCTAGCGCTTTATATTGTTACAAAGTTCCTTCGAAATAATCAGCGGACATATAGGTACGTCTTCTTTTTCCGAAACACAATACTATTTGTAGAGTATTTTCTGTGAACTTCTAGTAGTAGTAATGTATTTCTACGTAGGTTTCTGGATCAGATAATATAATCGTTGTGCCCTTAATTCCTTAACCTAACCCATTCCTCGTTTATGTAAATTCAAAAGTAAACATCACTAGCAAACAACTAGCCCTAGAAGAGACTCGACCACTATCGCCTTTTTATCTATAACGTAAACTACAACCACAGTATGAGAATATCAGTATGGTAAGGTCTTGAAAGCTGACCAAATCTACTCTTACAAAGTAAGAATATCGAAATCAGAATCATTCGACTGGGTTACATAATACCTAGGTATATCTGAAGGCAGTCGTTCCAAAAACAGAATCTGCCTATCGATTATAGCATCGATAGGCAGATGATACAAAAAAGTTTTAAGAACATACAGTAGCGTAAAGTAATGAATCCAAATACACAATTGTATACTTATCCACAGCATTAATGACAACAAATACTCGTCTTAAGGAAAATACTCAATGAAACCCTACATTCAAGCGGCGTGTCGTCAGCAGCATTGACCCAAGGATCGTCCAACATACTGAACGTAGTGAGCGATTGAACATTCAACCTCATGCCCATTAGGAAATAATGGATTTATATAGACATCTATTGCGATGTACAGCGTGGTTTGAATTGGCTATTTGAATTTGTTTGAAAATAAACTAGGCTTGGTGAAACTTTAAGCAGAATCGCGGTATCACAACCATGCACAATAGGTGCTAACATTAATATCGACAACTACTACCAGACAATTGATGTTAGGTTATGTAAGTCTGGGCTTAAGGCTTAGAATGCTCTCTTCCGATTTATTTTTCTACTCCTCACCAGTTTATCCCTCGATTAAGCATTTCCCAGGCTTTCGCACTTGGAACACTGTTGCAAAAGCCGCTGGGCCCCATCAGTGCAGTTTCCATTTTTAGAGCAGTGATAAAGTAATAAACCATTATTATTTCTGCAGGAACTTCCGGAGAATGTTTATAAACTATATTTATCACAAGTTCTACTTGAAAACCATAAATGAAACGGTCTTGAAACTGATAGAGGTCATGCAATATTATGTCATATTAATTAAGGGCCTATTTTTCAATCGTCAGATAACCTTTGTCTGAGGAATAAATATGGCGGTTTGACATATTTTCTATACAAAAGCTGTCAAAACGACAAACATATTCTCCAGGTAAAAGTTATCTGACTTTTGATTTCGGTGTTATTGTAACGATTTATTTATTACTTTTTTAAACTCACGTCTTCTTCCCATGGGGGTAGTCAGAAACTACAGAACGCCTCCTGCTACGATCCTTACATACTCCTTTTTCCTCGTTTATGTTCATATATCTGGGGCCTAAGTCTACTTATTTATAAACGTTACAATGGTGTCATAATGGTTAGTTTTTGACATATTTGCCATACAAAAACTGTCAAAAACTAACCATTATGACCCCATTGTGACGTTTATAAATTAGTAGACTAAGGGCCCTGGTCATACACGCACGCCGGTTGCGAGTACTACGCACCTGACCTTTTTATGTATGTTTTTTATTGAATCGTTTACAATTTCTATGCAGAGACTAAATAGTTCTTAATCCACCATAACAAAGAAATCCAAAAAACCAAACCCCAATTAGGCACATTACACATGACTTATTCTTCATCAGTTTTACAAGCTTATCTATCGTTATTAAGCAACAGCCAGCGACACAGCACCATAAGAACAAAACAAATCAGACAAAAAGCCGATCGTCAGTTGTTGTGTAACGATGAACTCAACTCTCGTGTGAAACGTGCCTTACGTCTCTGAAAGTGTGCCACAGACAGTGTCAGCGCAGCGAATCGTTTTTTGAAGATGTTTTTTATTGAGTTACATACAATGTTGAGTATTTTGTTTCCTTGTATTATTGATTGATCTAATGGATTTAGAAAGAGGAGCAGATGTTACCTATTAAAAAAACTAGTTATTTGAAATTAGCTAACAAACATTTGGGTTGGTCAATATTTGAAAGAAAGAAAGAAAAGAAGAAAGAAATTAAATTTATTTAGCACAGAAAAAAAACCGATAGATTTAAAGCCGTCAGACACCACAAAAAAAAATTGCAATGAAGTCGTGGCCTTAAATTACAACCAGGTTGCAAATAAAGTTTCCTAAAACTTTCGGTGCGTACTACGCCGTTCAACCAACCGCTACTGCGGTTCGTAGCAATACGTGGCACACCACTTTTGATATAGGTTAGTCTATGTAATTATCTAATGTTTCAGCGTTTTGGCTTGTTTCTATGTAAATTGATGTATTTCGTCATATCATCCATTCATCATACCTATACCATATTTTCTCACAAAAAATAAAATATTATACAAAAAAAAAGTCTCAATAAATGTGCCCAATTATGTAGAACCATCGAAAGTAAGACGAAAACTGTCACGCACTAGTTGACTGACGACGACGACGGCGCGCGGCGACGCTTCACTACCCCTTACTGCAGCTGGTTATTATAAAAATGCTCGTAATTTTCCTTTTCTGTCTCTCAGAAGCAGATGAAATAATTATAGCTAAGACATAATGCCTGATTTATGTTTTTTTTTGCTCAATTGATGATAAAAAATACGTAAAGTACTTAGTACAAAATGATTTCTAGTTGAGTTTTGTTTTATTTTATGTCGGAATTTCAGTGCGTGCGTGTCCTTAATATGTCTCAACTTATAAAATATTTATTGTGTATTTTCAAATCCTTTTCACTTAGAAATATTATGTTATTCGCGGGTAATTTCTATACAAGTACTATCGGAATTGAACTTGTCTAGGGACTAACGGAAAACACTCTGCAAATTGCGATTTTAATATACAAAGTTTTATATAATAGCTTTGCACAATGTTCTTTGGTCATCAAATCAAACGGAAGATATTCACAAGGAGATGATTCAGACCAAAAAAAAAGGAATTCTTAAAAAAAAAAGATATCTTCGCTTACGTGAATTTTCGTGGGAAACCCATTAATGGTTAAAACAATAAATAATAATCTTTAGTGTGGCTATATAGAGCGAGGCATAACTACAAACATAAACCACGATACGCTATCTGCTATATAAGCGCAGTTCCATTGTATTTGGGTCAGCAGAAAACCATTAAAATGTTATTGTCGAAACTGAAAGTTAATTATGTGTTTCAACTGGTTTCTGTTAAAATAGATGGTACAGTAACCGAGTCATTTAAAACATGTGTTTTGATATTGTGGCCGCTGGCTAGAATTTAAAATAACTTTTCAATATACGACCTTGAAGTTAATAATTTACTTATAAAATCGTGTCATGAAGCTAGTAGATTTGGTTACGTGATGCGCGGAATCTTCGGGGTTACGGCACATGACCAATTAGCCCTACTTGTCTATGCTGGTGTGATGGAAATTTTTCTAGGGTTGTGTATTTGAAACGATAATGATACGATGGAAAACACTTACATTCGATATGTATAGATAAGCGAAAAATGTTTACAGAATGTGTACATATCTATACCTACATTAATATAGAACCATGATGTTTTGTCAAGTCATAAAAAGTCATGCGAAGGTGAGGAGCGGGTCGCCATAAGTAATAAATAGTAAACATGTAAAATTGTTGCGTCAGTGATTCTTTGTATATTCACTAAAAGTTACTTTTAATAACGAAAATTAATTATAATAAATACTCATCTAATAAAACAATAATAGCAATAACAGTTATAACTGAAAACCATACCGATATAGATAAGATACCAACAGTGACAGATTCCCGCGGTGCAGACACCAGCATCAGATAATGTGATATTTGCATGATTTCCGAGCAGAGCGTGAAAGAAGCATGGGAATCGTTTAATAATAGACTATGAGAATTGCTTTCGCTTATCTATTTCAACATAAATATAAATCGATATATTTTAATAAGTATGTTAGGGTAGGTAAATAGCTGACATAATTCGGGAACTCGTGAAAATCCTAGCACCTATACCTACATCGGAAAATGATTTTCCAAAATGCGAGTAGAGACATTGTTTAAGCTTTTGGTAACGACTTTATTCATTTATGTGCCTATAAATTAATATCATGTAAAAAATATAAAGCTGTGACATGATTCAAGTAAATAAAGTAAGATTTAAACCAATTTACGTTGACTGAAGGTAAACAGATTTCAAAAAAGTAACCGTAAGAAATTGTTGTTAAGTTTGTCCACGATGAGGAACAATAATTACGAAATCAAACAAGTGATATTAAAATCCAAGATAAATAAATCATCGAAATATACCACATTAAGCTATCATTACACAATCATGTAAACACCTGCGGGAAGTGAACACGATCGTGTTTATCGCATCATCAACAACAAACGTCCATTTACATGAAAGTAGCCGCGCTTTATTACAAAAAACCATCAAATTGTTCTCATTTTGTACATTAAACGTGCGAAAATGATGGACGGCACCATTAAAAAGCCTAAATTCTCACCATTCGTTAAGAATTACGCACCAAAACAGCGACTTTTATGTCCAACTCCAAAAACTATTCACTCTCTAATTAGTAATTACAACTCGCGTAATGTTAAAACGTGGGAACCGTTGCTCGGGTATGTTCGTGAACAGTCGTGTATATTCGGGGGACTTCGTGCACGATCGGACGGTGTCGTGCTCTGCGGCGACCAATCAGCGTAACATGACGCAACTGCTTTCACTAGCGCCCAAAGCAAACACGTCGATCGATTTTGTAATTATATTGGAATGCGATGCTTTCTTATTTGGGTTTTGATTCGGTTTCCTTGGCTGTTTCGTAATATGTCTTGCGCACGAGTATGTAGTCATAACACTTCCGTTTTTGGAGGCTGGTCAATTTTTTAAGTTGGTCAAATGTAAATGGGATCACATTTCATATGCGTAATCGATTCATTAATTAAATCCGCGCTAAACTACTTGTAGGCGGCGTAGGCGTTTTGTAGTAGCGATGTAGACGATGTAGTTTTATGGTAATTAGATTTACAGAAACTGTGGGTGCTTCCGTTACGGTTTGTGAAACAACTTGCAAACTAGTTCAAGTAATCACTTTATTTACCTTTACCTTTAGTTTTGATTTACAACGCAACATTTATTTTCCTAAATGTAAATGAAATTAGTATTTAGCTAAGTTACCGATGCATAATTATATCCCAATATGAACAAAATATTAGCCGAATTTCTTCAAAAGAATTGGGATATTTTTGATGATTCTTACATTAGATCCTCTTAAATAATTTATAAAACATATGCCTCATAAATCTTAAAATATATGCCTAATATATCCTCTTATATTTAAAGAGATCTCCTTTTGTACCCTCTGCGTTTAACTTCACATCTTTTTAGAATAACATCAAATCAAAAATTTCACAACATCTAACAACCATTAAAATAGTACCGAGTCACGCTTTTCGCTTCAAACCGATCACCAGGTGCAATGGCACCTGATGCTCACCGCGCATGCGCCCGACCAAGACGCGCGATCCGCCCACCGGCGCGGGCGCAGCAAGAGCCTTGACACTGATTTATTAGTCACTTGTTTGCGTACGCTCGTACTTTGCGAAATATTTGACTTTTTGCCTTTCATTGTTTGCCTTTCGGATTTCTTATGGTAATTTTCGGTTGAAAGGATTATTCGAATTTGTTATTTTGTTAACTGATGAATGTATGTCATTGGAATTACTGGTTACCACTGTTGGATCCCTTAGTTATAAACATTTATATAGCCTACAGCCGTTTTTCCTCCTAAGTACATACGTGTCCTTCACAAAACAATGCTCTTCGCTTGGCTTCACGTCTTACTAAACGTGCACGAGAAAACACCCAAACATTAATTGAATCCGATCCAAACAACCACTGCATAGCAAGACTAACGAAAACATCGTGTTATCTGTTCCAGAGAAGATGTAAACTTTAATTAAAAGGTACTCACTACAAGTCTTACATTAACAAAACAAAACACTGCACCTATCTGTTCATCAGTTAATTAAAATTGGCTAATGATAGCTTGCGCGGGCGCAGCGCATGCTAGTAAGAAAGCAGAAGACCCACTCTTTGCTGTATGAGATGTTACTTCAAGTCACGTTTTATACTAGTAATAAGTGCACCAACAAATAGATCTCCCCATAGGCTTTGGACCCCTAGTTGATGTAAGTGTAGGAACCGAAGCTAAGCGGGGCTTCGTATAGTCATGGCCTAATATATCGAGCTACCGCTACCATTGCTCAAACACAATAGGTTCACATCTCGAAAAGGGAAGGCAGTTTTTTATATAATCTTTGAGCAATTTACAAGTAGTTACGAAAAAAGCGTTAAGCATTCCATAAACCAGTGTCTCCATCACAAGGGTGAGAGATAACGTGGCGAGTTCAGGCGATTCTATCAATATAGGGTGAAAGGTGAAAAGTAGGAAGGTTTATATGGCGAAAACAAATTCAGTTCATACAGAGTGAACCTTTTGCACCCATGTATAATGTATGGTGGATGAGCAGGGTGCGGTCGTCGACCCCGCTTGCCGGCCGCCATCGCCATGGAAAGTGAAACCCGCGCAGCCCTAGAAAATGAGAGTTTACTCCGGCTCGTGGATAGTTGAGTGTACTCTGACTTGTGTAATGTAAATATATTAGTTGCGTGTAGTGTAGTATACTGACCAGTACAGAAGCTGTGAGTGTCGAGGTTATTCGCAATTTGTTTGTTCTAATCGAAAAGACGGAGTATTAAGCTGATAAATAAAATAAATTAACAAACAGAATTGTTATCAAGAGATTTACGACGAAATTATAAATTAAATATTTTGCACTAAAGGATCTTGCTTATAGAGTTACAAAAAAAGCCATCGATACAATACAATAAAAGTTTCACTAAAATGAAAACTCATGGACGGCAAATCAAATTCTAGGCACGATTTTATTGCTGGATCAGGCACACTAAGTTTTGTGCCAAGAGTTACCTAAGTAAGCAGTAAAATACCCAAAGAAAATAAGTGTGTTAGTCAATATCAATATGCAATCGTGAGTTGGTTTGCTATTGCCATATGAGCATTGTTTTCTACAGCTATGTAATAACACATTTTCCCAACACATACTTTTTCCTCAGATCTATTACTTACTCAATAATGCTCAATCGTCGAGCAAAAAAAAATAGACGAAAGAAAACATCCATTCTAATAAATGAGGTCAAAGACATCGCTACACAAAGGAGGAAAATTTAATAACACAGTACAATATAGGTCGGAGTTTCTAGACATCACCCCGTGTGAACCGAGGCTTTTCCGATGTCAGTACAATCGGAGGAAAACATCGCTCGGTGTGAAACAGAAAACCGATGTCTTTGACCCAGATATAATAATAGTTTAGATAAACACTCGTGTAATGGAAGGCGTTTTGTTTTAGCCTAACGAAATAGTAGTAATAAGTAGTAATTGGAGCTGAATATGAAGTTGAAAACAAATAACTTAAATTATTTCTCTAGAACCAGTTCTGGATTTAACAAGAATTTAGTTTAAGAATAACAAACCGGTACTTGAGATAATCTAGGCTAGAACTAGCTCTATAAACCATAAGCAAACTTAAAGATATGTAGCTTACGTCTAACCATCTGTATTTTTTGCAAATTACAAAACAGTTTTATGAAAGTTTATTTTAACTTTTATTGCTTTGTGACCTCCGATCTTTATATTTCTTATATAAGATACTATCGCATACAAAAGTGTCATCCTCATTCTAAAGCAGCTCTGATTTTTCCTCTTAGAGAACTTGTAACACATTAACAACGTGACAGAACTTACAACTAAGTAATAAGATTAACTTTACGGTGTTGTTTGCGTCGACGTTAAAACAATCGTAATACTCGTACTAACTAAATCATCTTTATCTTTGTCCCTTAGCCCAATTTGTTTGGGCTCAAGCGCAACATGTCTTTTTCAGGATAAAACAATAAAAATTAATTAGTTTTCCTGAAAAAACATTAAATACTTTCCACGTAACTTATTCAAGAAACAAAATGGAAATATTTTAAATTTATTAACGCAACAAAATGATCATCATTTTAACTTATCTATCATACCTGATGACGATGATAGAGTGTTTCATATGAGAGAGGTACCTCATCAACAACATAAATACATTACGTGGCGTACGCGCCGTGCGATGAGTGCCTGCAGTGGGTATGTGTGTCGGCGACTGTTAGACGTTTTCACTGAACGCTCCAGTTCCTGAAGCGGTCTGCATCATCGTAGGCGAAGAAATTACAACTATATCGTGTCACCGTAGTGAGTATATTACGACTTGAAACTCAATACTACTGTCGAAGAAGAAAGAGTTTGAAAGGCTACTCGGTGTTCACTTGCTACAGGATTTATCTGACTGATTGATGACGGAAAGTTCTAACACAGATGATGCTGTCTTAGAACTTTCCGAAACAATTGTGGACAATTTTGAAAAGAAGCATAAAACTATTGGTATCTTTTTAGACCTCTCAAAGGCTTTTGACACTGTCTCTGTCCCCACCCTTCTTTCGAAGCTAGATGGCATGGGAATTCGCGGTACTGCATATGACTTATTCAGTAGCTATCTAACAGGCCGTAAACAGTCCCTTAAGATAGAAAACTTTGTAAGCAGAGAAGAATCTCTTACTTTTGGGGTTCCCCAGGGCAGTGTACTGGGGCCAACCCTATTTCTCATATATGTGAATGAGCTGTGTCAGTTACACCTACCCAACTGCAAAATTATTACTTATGCAGATGACACAGCTCTAATAATTCATGGTAGTGATTGGAGTGAGGTTCAAATAAACTCAGAACTGGCCCTAAACAGTGTCATGAAATGGTTAACCAAAAATCTCTTAACCCTAAATATTAGTAAGACTAAATTCATTGCATTTTCCACCAATAGGTCTAGTCAACCTGCAATTCCTATCGTGATTCGTGCTCATACATGTGCTACCTCTTCACCAAATACTACTTGTAACTGTCCTAAACTTGTCAGTGCTCAGACTATCAAATACCTGGGTATTTTGGTGGATAGTCACCTTAAATGGAAACAGCAAACGGATGCCACAGTTACACGTCTAAGGAAGCTTATTTATGTGTTTAAGAAACTTAGATCGGTTGTTGATTTTGACAGCTTAATCACTGTATACTTCTCGCTGGCTCAGTCGGTATTAGGTTATTGCCTTGTTGTATGGGGAGGAGCTCATAAGACGACAATGTTACGAGTTGAACGCGGACAGCGTGCTATACTTAAGGTTTTGGCAAAGAAACCGATGCGATATCCAACAACGGCGCTGTATTCTCTGTGTCAGGTTCTCACTGTAAGAAAATTATTTATACTACAGGCCATACTCCGTAAACATTGCCAGCTTGCCTATGATCCGAATATCGGCAGCACAAAACGCCGGTCTGATAGGATATGTGGTATAGTAGTTCGCAGAACTGAAGCGGCACGCCGTCACTATAAACACATTAGTTCCAAAATGTACAATACAATAAATAAGAAAATAAATATCTACTCGTTAACTAGAAAAAAACTCAAAATTAAATTAAATATCTGGCTAAAACAATTAAATTATGACGAAACAGAAGAACTTGCGGAAGTATAACTCTCACATTTTATCACACGCACACACACAAAACATACACAAATTACACAAGCACTTACACACACAACCACTCTTCGATCCACACAATTCCATTTTATTTTACTTATTTTATTTTATTTTACTTACCATAGATTACTTTTATTTTTATTGGTTGTTAACTAATAATTCACGTCTGCATTTTTGTTGTTACTATATAACTGTAACTGGAACAGTTTAACTTCCTTACCTGGAGAGGGGCGCTGATAACCGCGACACAGTTTTATACTACTGCGGTTATCATCGTTTCAATCTGTTTATATCTGTACGTGTTTCTTGTTCCAAATAAATAAATTTGATTTGAATTTGATTTGATTCTAAGTTTATGAAAACCTGCCTCAATTCAAATGGTTAACAGACATAAATCTCACATGCAAAGATACTTCTTGCAGTACTGAAAACTCAACTCGAAACTACTATGGCTAGTACTTAGAACTGTCGTGTCGGTCTGTCAGTCTTGGAACTGTAATTCTATATTTAAGGTAGTACTTTTAAAAACAATACATTACATTTAAAATTATATAGTTATACCACGTTGTAAATCAAACATTACGTACAGGTCGCAGCAAGTCGCAGCCTCATAGACTGGACCAGCTGTTAAATATGCTACGGCTGTAATCGTAATCTTAGCTTTACTGTAGCACGTAGCTACAAATAATGTTATAATATTATCATTGTATGAATAAGGGCGGATTCCACCAAACAGGAATAAATGTTATCAGCGGAATAAGCCTTCTCCTTCCGAATAAATTTTGATTTTTTGCCAGTTCTTTGGTTTTTTGTTTTGTCAGTTTAAAGTGAATCGTATTCCGCGGATAAAATTTCTTTTTATTCCTTTTTGGTCGAATCCGCCCCAAGTCAGTTTGTATTTATTTGAAGGATTTGTAAAAAATGCTATTACTTTATTTACGAATGCCTTATGCTCAGGAAGAGTCTTGCAATCTAATTGAATATAAAAGGAAATGCATAAATTAAAAGTCAAGAAAAAAAAATGCAGTATTGTATGAAGCCGACTACAACGTTGAACTGTGTAAATATCGCCGGGATTCTCTTCTCTGACCCCATCCTAACTTCTATAGCAACCACTTACGAGCCGGAAACCCACATTTCGCACCTATTTGCCTTATCACACTAGTACCAAAACTGAACAAATTACAATAAATAAAAAGCTGCCTAACAAGCTAATTAGCGGACAAGGCGATCCGTACAAACATATAATTACACAGATGTACAAACAGATAATAAAGTTAACAGAGCGTGTTTAATTGTTCTGTGATTAAACCTCGCGCTAACCTCGCGGTTACCTTCGTCCGTTTGCTCAGATGCGAGGGTTAGGAAAGCGGAGGTTTAGTATGTAAAATGATGTACGAGAAATAGTTCTTTAGGCAACATTTAGAAGATTAATTTTAAAAAAAAATAGACGCCACGGTCAGATTTGCTTGAACATGGCTTTTCGTTTTAGCAATGCTGGCATAATCATAGAAACGTACCAGTCATTATATTAGCCCGTAAACGTAACGAAGCCTAATGACGGTTTCGTTACGTTTACGGGTTATTCACTCATTGTACGGGATCTCCATAATTACATTTCCATAACCAACAAAGGGATAATCTCTTAATTATAGGAGAATCAATCGACCATGTAATGTCCGTCCGTGGCCTGTAGTTTTCACCTAATGATGCACCGGCGACGATTTGCACGGCGCACGCGCAACGGAACCGACATAAGAAGACGTCTGTTGTAGAACCTTTGATTGTACCGACGACTCCGTTCCAGTGGTTGAGCGATCATTTACTATGCGACAGTCAGAATATGAGACGAGAAAAAAAACATAAGAAAGAAACAAACAAGAGGAAGACAGAACTATTATTTGGCACAGTACAAGGAACACATTACATAATTAAAAACTGTCTTAAAACAAAAATATAGGATTAAATATGTAGGCATACCTCATGGCCGAGCCAATTAGGAACTAACTAGAACAACTCGGTAGAACTATTTATTCGATTAATCAAGATTTCGATGAAAATGTCTGGTCTAGTGGAAATAAATTTAATTAGAAATAACCGACTCAATATTAAATCATTGCCCACTAGTATACCTATGTTTAACCTAGCCCTACTACATTATTTAAAGATGTAGCTACAACAGCCCTGTAAGCCCTAACATTCAACTATATCCAAACACAAATTGCATCACGGCGTAATGGCTTAATGGCCACACAATTAAAAGCTTAGCTATCGCCTCGCTGATCTACGTCGTCATGCTCGGTCAACTTCCGGTGGTGACTAAACATAATGACTGCTCGCATATGTACGAGTTTCACCAGTAATGACACAGTACTAATAGCTCACTAATCAGACTTTTTACCGAATCGATGTGATTGCGAATAATCGATGCATAACGGATCAATCGGTAGAAAGCTTGCAGAACGTGTCAACTCACTGCGTATGGGTAGAACAGGTTAGGTTTAAAAAAATCACAATCCTTGATGCGACGGGCGAGTTATTCTACAAACAAGAAGATGAGGTACCTAGTGATAGATTAGATATATTGTACAATTTTAACTATAGTCAAAGATGGCAATTGCCTTTTCATATGCGGTAAGTACTTAAGTTCCTCTCAACTGATTTACTAGTGATTAAACCAATAACTTACTTAATTACAAAAATATATCATTAAATTGCAAACCTGCACCAAGTGCATAAATTGCCGTTTTTGTGGCCCGACAGAGTTGATTGATTAACAGTAGACAGCAATTAAACAGACCAAGCAATGCTCTGACGATTTGTTTTTTCGATCGATTGCCTTTACCGAAGTTTTTATTTTGGTGGATTACACAAAAAAATAACTTATGACAATTAACCAATAAAAACAAAGCAATTGATGCAATTGTCACCACTAGAACCCGCAAGGTACAGCAATAATTACACATACCTAGTCTATCCATCCTGTAATGAATACTTTCCACATCAACACGCCGGAATACATATCCAACAAATTCAATGCTCGCTCACGTCCACGTTAAATATAGTCGACTATAATAGTTAAATTGTAAAGTTAACACGCAACATCATTCTATTCACCGACACGAACGCACATTCGAGTTATGTGTCATATCACTCATATCATACATATATTGGTTGCGGCAGTAGAAGATAGGTCTACTAGGATAAGATTAGTTACTGGCTTTTCCATTCTTCAAACTCGACTAACAGTGACTTACATTCTCAGAAAATCGAGGGATTTTATTTTAAATTAGATCAGCTTTCAACCTTATCATCACTTATGTATTCGGTTGCCAAAAGTTTTATGAAATCGTGTTTTCAGCTTTTCAAAATTAATGCTGCAGTAGTTTCGATATAACCGAGGATCATGCTAAGCAATTTGAGGTATTATAGGTATATATAAGAGTTCAAACGAAGTAAGTCATTAGGGTCATTACTATCAGATAAGTATCTTTCAGGCTGCTATTCTGCTATAGTGAGTAGGCACGCCTGCGCATCAGTCCGAGACACAAGCCCATAATTTTCATAAATATCACCCACCACCGCAACTGTTGGAAAACACAACTTCACACCGACGCATTTCTTCCATACTTTCTACGTGTATCCGTAATGTGTAGAATCTGTGCGTACGATCATGATTTCACTATGATCATCGTATTTTCTATAGTTTTCGTGATTGGTAATCGCAGTAAAAGCATCAAACTAACGCTATTACCTTCACTCGATAAATTAAAGAAATCGATACGTGATTATGTGATCGATACGTGACGTCACAGACGTACGCGCTTCTCGCACGTTCACTTTGTGGTAAATGAAAATTGTGAAAAGAAATAATATTATAGAATATAATTATAGTGAAAAGTAACGTAAAAGAGCAAGAAATATTCTATTAGGCAAACCCGTTATAAACGGCTATGAGCTCTACCTATAGTTTAATTAATGATTTTAATTCAAAAGCCATAATAATGATTACTCATTTGTGTTTTTTTGATTCTTAAGAATAATTTGCAAAATGCAATAACAATATGCGGTTTGGCCTAATTTAATACGAGACAGGAAGGAAAATGCCTGACTTTATTAATAAAACTAAAATTAAACGAATACTTGACGCTCTGCTTCCCCAAGTTTACAACCACAAATTGGCCGCAAGCAATTCACTGAATAGTAACATAAAGGAAGTAAAATAAAGAAACCAGCTACCGTGAAGAGTACTCATACTAATATTTATAAATAATTCGCTTTCACTTTAAATATATGAGGTTCATAGAACGTTAATTAATCGTACATAATTATAAAAAATAACATAACAGCAATTAGGTGATAAGTTATTCCACAGATCATTTTCTACTCGTATGTCAAAATAACTAGATTAATGACTTCCTTATTTCTTGTTTCAGATGATTCCCGTAATACGGATAGGCGCCATACTGTGCCTCCTCTGCGCTACACTAGCAGAGGTCACAGAACAGAACACCACAACCACGAAGACAATAAGGACAACCATCCTACCTTCAAGGACCACGAGGACAGAACTCAAAGTGTCCAGGAGTCTAAACCCTCTTGAGACACAAACACTCAACGTCAGAACGAAGACCGGACATGTCACGCAGCTGATCGTCAAAAAGAAGGATAAGTCCACCACGTATTCGAGTAGCACGACTCTTGCACCGACCACAGCTTCCCTCAGAACCACAGACTTCAACACCACAGAAGAAAACCAAAACAAAACAGAAACAAGAGACGAAAGAAAACTAAGTTTCATGGGTACAGTCAACAGCGATCTCGCTGGCTACGACTATTACCTGAACCGCAACAAAAAACCTGAAGAAATTACTGACGTCAAAGCTGAATATGGTAACTGGTCTCCAGTGTCAGTATACCCTGAATCCGTTATACAGGAAGATGGCAAGAAACCTGAAGCAGATCCTGAGACCTTAAACTACTATCCCACATACGACAATGAGGAGAAGACAGAAAACAAAAAGGTCTACATCACATCAACCAGTCTTTTTGACTATGGTGGCCCAATTAAAAGCTACAGGTTTGATCCCCACAACCCAGTCATTAAGAACGATAGGAACCCTGTGTATATTGAAGTTGTGAGCACTAAAGTTTCTGACGGAGATGGAAAGTCCTACAAAGTACCAGACCCCGTGGTCATAAATTCTGAACCAATGTACCTAAAGAAGGCAATCGAAAAGTACAACAATAAGCGTGGCAGATCTATTCTAACACTTGGTGAGGACGGCATTCCGGAAATTCAAGGCGTGAGAATGCCTGATGATGAATCAGACAAAAAGACCTGGCGCAACGCCAGAGTTGTGAATGGAGAACTGCAGCCTTACCCCGAAGGCTACACTCCACCTAAAGCAATCCCTGAAGCTGACGTGTACCCGGACATATCCGCCGCAGACCCCGCACAAAATTTCGGACCTTTCACAAAAGACGACAACTTCGAACCTAAAGACGGTCCATTCACCAAATTCGACAACTTGAAATTCGAACCCTCTGACAGCGGCCCGTACGTGGCGAGCGACAACCCAACATACTCGTACAAACAGAAAAAAGACAATTATTATCTCAAATCCGGCTACGGTCCTTTCACTAAAGCTGATAATTCGAAAGTTGCAAACTCGAAACTCATCGAGTATATTAAGCAGATTAACGAGCAAGAATCGAAACGTGATTACTTCAGTGGACGCAGTTCGAGGTCGCACAATGGCGATATGGAATTCGCTGAGAGCCAAATTCAGAGACGTATGCTTCAACACCCTGGAGAAGTCAGTTTCCCCAACTCCGCACTGTACACACCTAAGAATGCAAGGCCGGGCTTTGATGAGAGCGTAAGGAACCCCGTCCTACAATACGCTCACCCAGACTTAGGAGTACAGCCTGCGAAAGCGACCCGCGATAACGTGGAGAATTACGAAAATAAAGAACGAAAAATTAAATACTACACGAATACCGTACCAAAAAGTGCTCACCCTTATCCAATGGAACCAGTCAACGGCTACGGACAGCAACGCTCCCAGCAGACATCTATTAATGCTAACAAGTACTACGAGGATGAATACAACAAGTTTTCTTACTACGACCACAGCTACAACCCACAGTCGTATCAAGGCGCAAGGTATCCTTACAACAACTACGCGTACATCAAACGAGTGCCCGAACCATCTCTGTGGAAGAGGTTCACTGACTCAATGAAGGACACATTCAACACCGCAAGCCAGACAGTAAAACAATTCACCAAACCTATAATGGACCCAATTGCCAAAGTGACACAGCCTGTCTTTGACCCCATTGTAGAGGCCACACAAAAGATTTCTTCTAATTTAGGTCTATATCCCTCAAATTCGATCCAATCACAGAGGTATGCTCAAGACAAGATTGGTGTAGTGGCAGCAGCATCAGGTGCTCCTGGTATGTTACCAGCTATCGGCTTGATGGCAGGCGGAGCGGCGCTAGGACTCGGAGCGGTCGCTATGGGCAGACTGTTAGATGTGAACCTGATGCGCAGCGCTGGCTTGAGCGAAGGAGAAATCCAAGACGAGATAGAGAAAGAACACAAGCGCTCCTTCGGAACTCCGTACGATATCGATAGACAAATACTAAGCAGTCAAAAAGTTTACGACGACAACTACAAGATGCCAAGTGAAAATGTGTACGTGGTTATGTCACCGGACGGCGAGACCACTCGGTCCAAGCGTGATGTTCTGAACTTCTTCAAAGAGCCAAGTTATCAAGGCGTTCGTTTGAGGAGAGTGAAGCGAAAACACATTGTAAAGCGGTCTTTAAACGAGGACTTGCCTGATGATTTGCAGCATCTTGACGGAGGGTCGAGCTCGTCGTCGCTGACGTCAGCAGCCATGGACTTAGTGAAGCAGACTGACTGGAGAGACTCTCAGTGTGCAAAGTTCACGTTCTGCAAAGTGTTAACGTCACAGCCTTCTGATTCGCTCTTCGCGATGGAAAAGAAGATGGAGTCGCTACTAAAGCTGTAAGTAAACGTTTTTTTAATACTCTAAAATAAAATAAAATTGTTTATTCTATAAATAGGTTATCGGAATCACATAAATACGTCAAATAACAAAAAAAACCTTGATGGAGTTAACATTTCCTATCTGAGCCACCTCAGAAAAAAAATGGCGAAACAAACTCAAGGGTCAAAATCTCTTTCAAAGTCAATAGTCATAATCTTGGCTTGACCATGTGAGGACCATGTAGATCCGTGTCTGAAATGGTCTTTTGAGGAAAGGACCAAACAAATTTGAGTAGACCTACCCAGTCAAGCATTGTCAGTAATCGTGTAGCTCAACTCAGGACTTAAGGAGCTCAACATTCTTCATTTCTGAAATTATCTCAGCTCAAAATTCCTTTAAGTAAATCTAGAACAATTTACCTTATAAAGTTGCAACAACCAGAGGATTCTTGCACAAGATCAGTCACGATATTCACTTTAAACCTTTGTGCCCTTTAGTTGTAATGTTGATAAATACCAATGAGAAGTCGTGCATTCAATTCAAATATAACCATTAATATTATAGATATAACGACATCGTTGCATTACTAGAGAATCTGAATTAAACATATACACGATGCTAGTAAAGAGTATTTTTATTTTTTACTTTTTTATTCGATAGTTTACAGCGACATATAAATAGTAAAAAAAAATCAAAACCAAAAAACCAATTGAAAGTACTTAAAAAAAAGAGTAAAAAATAGCCAACCGATACGGGCACCTTAAACGCCCTCCAATTTGGCGAGCTCGGTGTTACGTCATTCAAATTATTTTATTTCACATAAACCTTTTACAATTAATGTTTTACAAATTAAACCTCCACCCCAGGTTTCATTTGTAAAATTAATTGTAAAAGGTTTATGTGAAATAAAATAATTTGAAGTACAAATGAGTTAAGCATCTGTAGCCGAACTAGGCAAATACCTGTCTCTTGGCTATCAGCACCAATCCCCTCGGATACAGTTAGGCAGAGGTGCAGCTATAGTTTTTGCCAGTTATTTAATATAATTGATCCATACCTACTACCAAATGCACGTCTAATGAAGTCTTTTGACTCCTGAACCCAGCGCTACAATGTCACCTAACCCCATTACGTAAGGACACGAGTGTGCTGATCCTATTAGAAACCGGGAGAAAGCGACGATTCGCCCCATCTGACCATCTGACCATCTCATGCGCGAGCGTTTGTTAACGAGCGATTACTTAATAACTACACTTTCATCTCACACTCTAACATTACCATACACTTTGTTTGCTTCAGATGCTGTTTTTATTTGAGACAAATTTTATTAAAAGAAAATTAAGCCGTGGGAATTCGGTTTACTCGACAAGATAATTAGTATAGGTGTAGGGTAGTTTATTTGATCGTCCCTCGTGTCCTTTTTATTTATTGGTGTTCGGAAATTGTCATCTATTCTAATGAGAAAAGTTTGTTATAAAACAGTGCCCAAATGACACTAAAGGAATTTTTTTAATAGTTAGCTCCAAAGCCCAATAATCTCTTAACTTCTTCTTTCCTGTCTTTCATCTTTGCCTGTTTTGCTCTGTTTTCTTCCATATCCATAACATTATACTTTTAGTACGTTCTCCATTTGTATTATAGTCCCAGTGATATCCTTCTGATATGTCTCCTATGCTCTTCAATCCTAAGCTTGCCTCGACATTATTTATTTTTTGTTTAATTTTTTCCCTTCTCACGTTACGCATGTAAACAAGTTATCATGTAAACATACGCCTATAATCATGTTAATGTTTACGTTACAACTTTATTATTTTATAAGTGAGTTTTAAGTAATAGCATTAAGCAAAGCAATACAAGGAAAACTATGAATGGAATATTCAAACAAGTTGACAACAATTTTATTACTTGTCGTGATTTCGCAACAAACAAATCCCAGCAGGTTGCACCTTCACGGCGGTTGTAAAAGTTCTAAACCTCGGTTTACTTGCGTGGGATAATAAACACCTGCTGTTACGTTTTCTTTTATTGCTGTGTTAACATCGACCTTCGACTGTGGCTTTTCTTGCTTATTTTTTACGAGGCATCCTTCTGAACACAAGGGGGTTCTTTCTATTTCCGTACTCTCTTTTACATGGTTGTGCTATAGCTTCTGGCTCATTATGCTTCTGCCATTAGAAACCTAACAATCTTTCTGTTGGCTTCCTCAAGTTATCTCAAACCCACAAAACAAATATTTAACTGAACCTACAGGTCGCCTACTCACCTTATCGAAGCTTTGCAAACATCAACAATATTTCGAATTTCCGCTAAGCCACGTGACAAAACATTAATACCGGTTACATTAGCATGCTTACGTCTACACTTTCTCTTTCTCCGTCCATCCATCCGTCCGTCACGTAACCCGCGCGGGCGCAACAAAACACGACCGTTTTGCTAATATGCATGCGCGTGCAACGCATCATACGCACACCGCACACCGAAGTAGAAACTTTGAGGAGGAATTTATTCAAATAGGGTGAATTTGGTGTCGTGTGGTTACGTGAGACAGCTAAAGAATCCAGTGAATTTTTACTTGCACGAAAGTGCATGCATAATAAAATGCTGGTGGAATATAGAGCATTAAATTGTGTGTCAGAATTTAATACTTTCGTCTGAACCCTTTTCCGCGTGGAAAGGAACTGGATTTTCTCTCGCTCTTAAATTAAATAAAATATTATAAAAGTAACAATTTTCACGAAACCATAACGTAAAAGTAATTTCATCAAGATTAGCGTCAGTCAATTTTTTGTAGTATAACCGCGTAAAAAAGCAACGAAACCACAGAAGTCATTAATCTACTTAAATTCTACCTACATTAGATAATTCCGCTGTACCATAAATCCGGGTACACTCATTACAACCTGTCCTACTTGGACAGAAAAAAAAAGAAGAGAGAAATCATAGTGTAAATAAAACTTCAAATATCGAACTACGCGCGGGGAATGCTGACGTAACATCACATAACCGTTATGTCATGACCGGCGGATTGCGCGCTGATAAAAAAGCAAAGAGTCGCTTTGCTAATTTGGTGTCAAGCGCTGTAAGAAACTGCTTGAAACTTGTCTTCCTTTTTCATACTTTCATTGATTGATTTGTAGCGCTTAGCTTTAATCTGAATTACCGAGGTAAAGAGCGGCCTACTTTTCCAACTTTACCAGGTTTTGTGCATAAAGGGCTAAATAAGGGCTTTTGAGCTCTTGCAAAATTCTTCATTTATTAGTAAGTATTGACTGCCACCTGGCTTGTTCACTGCGGAGTATGCGTGCTTCCCTTGCATTTCTGCTGCAAATGTAATGAGATTAAATTCATCTGAAACTTAAAATCTCGGTATCGAAGCTCGGTGATTCAAGTAATCGCAATTTTATTAAAGTTCTGATAAAGTTTAGAACAATCTACTTCTGCAATATCTTCAGATAGATTTAGGGTTTCTGTGGGATCAGAACTGTTAAGAGTCACATCTTCATTCCTTATTTAAACGTATCTATAACAAAATATCTTTTTTGTTCATATCAATAGAAATCAAACGATTTTTAGTAATGTTAGATTAACGGGCAGTAAATAAATCAAAAATGTCCAGCAGCTCGAACCGCTAATTTGGCATATCCCAAGTTTTTGTCCACTTGCACGCTCACAGACGGCTTGCCGCCAAAAAACGTAACTATTACGTAACAAGGTGCGTTAAGAACTGGTGAAAGTGTTCCGACCACATTCCGAACGGAATTATTACGTTCCGAAGCCGCGGAAAATGATTTCAGGTTATGAATAGTTATTACTATTATTTAAATACAAATGTTTGGTTTTGAGGTTGATGCATCGGAACCTTGGAACCCTTGGCCTTTGATGACTTCTCCTCAAAATTTTCCGAATCCTACGGATTTGAAAATTTCTAATTTCTTTTTTTCTAAATAAGAATTACCTTTCAGAATGCCAGCCTGAACCAAACTAAATGTTGGTTTTTTGAGACGGAATATGAAACATTTCGGATTATTGAATCTGGTTGATGTTTTTTTAATCTTACAGGTCTAAGAATTAAATCTCAATCACAAATTATTTCTGGTTCTATAAAAGATCTTTACCAAGTTAGTCAAGACATTGCTTTGTGAGAATATGCCTTGGACATACCGATATTAAACTAGGTCACTAGGCTGGGTGCGTTCACGTTTCTGTATCGTTTATTTCCAAAGGTTATTTACCTTTTCAAACAATAGCACACAGTACCTACCTATCTAATTATAAATGCTCAATTGCGTAGTTTTGTAGTTCGCAATGTGTTTCGCCACCTCTCTGTTGGGAATTTTACTACTAATGCAACATCGTGCAAGCATTTCCCATGACAACTGAGCTAGATAGGGTTTTTAATGGTCTCTCAACTTGATTAGTAATTGAAAACCTTTTGAAAAAGTTATTTAGGTTGTGCTGATTTATTAAACCAGTTTATGTTTTTCCTTTTAATTTTAGTTTTCATTTGATAATTCTGAAAATTGGTCGATACAAGCTCGGGTCGAGAATTTGACCCTTGAGGCACTCCAACTTTGATTTTCTTTGAAATTATTTCAAAGAAAATCAAAGTTACGTACGTTATTTTAGTATCCGAAAAATAGATAACATGCAGACTTTGTGTACCTATAACATATCCATGTTTCTGAATCAGGCCATTGTGCCAGAATGTATCGAAAGCTTATACAAAATCTATGATTATTGAAACGCCTTTTTTGGAAGCAATGAATTCAGACAGGGTAAGTTATTTATTGTGGGCATTCGTTAATACCCAGAATAGCATGAAATTCGTAAACAAGTTTTTAAAACCGCAAATTGTGATTTGCGGTTTTAAAAACTTGTTTACGTACGAGACATTATTCCAATCATTATCGATTTAAGAACTCAATACATTTTAAATCACGGCATAATAATTGCAGCATAAGCTACAGCTTAATACGGCCACCCATGCAGCCATTAAATTAAAAAGGGAAAACGGAAATTAAAAAAAGAAACTTGGAACAAACAAGAGTGGCAATGAGGAGTTTCTCGCCGAAGTCATAAACCATGGCGGTGTGAAAGCGGCACCATGACTCATTGAGGGGTTACCAGCGCCTGCGCTTTGTTTCAAAACGTAGTCTTTAAGAACCGGTAAAAGTTAGCTAAAGGAAGAGTTGATTGTCAACTCATTGAAGATGGTAACACTGTTTGCACAAATCTTTGACCAACATGTCCATTTCCAACAGCATAATGTTCGAGCTATTGATCGTAACATAACCCAGACTTTTAGAAACATTTTGCGAGATTCGATTCTTTCTTCCTTTTGACTACTGCCCGCTTGATTAATAGTTTCGAAAATATAATAGGTAAGGAACCTGAAAGTACAGTCGCCGTCAGATATATTGTAGCAGACAAGGTGACCAAATACTTCTGAATAATTTAAAATGTCAATAAGTTCCATACACTACAAATTACCATTAATACTGAACATTTGTTACTTCATTAATATCACAGCAGATGCTTGTCAATAATTGATATACATACAACTTACCAAAAATATCTGTATCTGTAATAACACTTACAACGTCAAGTGTATCTACGAAGACAAGCACGTGTTCATTTTTTTTTTGGTTAATTGTAGGTATAGATTATTGACAAGCATTTGCTCAGATATTAATGATGTAATAAATGTTCAGATATTAATGGTAACTTCTAGTGGTTGAAACATATTGACATTTTAATTGTACAGAAGTATTTGGTCTCCTTGTCTACTACAATATATCTGACGGCGACTGTACACCCGTCATCATACATGTAATCTGAAACATCGTATTTTAACATTTGGCATTACAGCGACACTTTATTTGGGACTTATAACAATATGTTTACCTCAGCAACTCTACTACCCATAATCTTAACACCATTCCTGTAACATTCCAGCATCTCCCGCGGCGACGCCGCAAGCGCATCGGTGGTGGCGCACCAGCTTGGTGACGTCATGCAGGCCAGCAGAGACCAAGACTGCAATCGCTTCAGATGTGACCTGCACTAGGACCTCACCGGCCTTCTGTAGGCATTCCTACCATGGGCCGTACTGCTAAGCTAATCATCACCATCCTAAGAAGTTTCATGAATGAACTGTTTGTTGACAGTGATAAACTGACTAGTATTAAGAATTCATTGTACGGTTTCGGTAAGATCTCTAATGATTTCGAGAATCCCGTAAATGTGAATAATTTATTGAATTCAGAAGATGTTAGCAAGAAGGTTTCGCAACTAATCTGTTCTTTAAAAAAACTGGAACCTCTTTTGAAGGGTCTAAATTTTACTGTATGGTTATGATCATGATCAAGCGCAACCCCCTTGAACCACATCAACACAATTACAAAAAACCATATGAAAAATAAGGAAGTTGCAAAATTTTCTAGTGCGTAGAAATCATGGACTTTTAAAATACAATTATTTTGATGGCTGAATATGTTCAGACATTTGAACACATTGAAACAACATCATTAGTTCCTGAGTAACCAGTGAAGCTAGTGAAATGGAACTGTTAAATACGTTTCACTATAAAATATACTTACAACGAATCGTTACTAAGGTGTGAGAATAAACACTGATATAAGATCATATGAGAATATGCTAATATGGCGGTAAATGCAGTCAAAGACCACTGAAGTGAATCAATCTGTAAGCTCCTTAATGTTAATAGCAACATTACAAAAAAGAATATGCAGAGAAGTTATTTACAATAGTTTACTAGCATAAAGACGAAGGCTTGGGTGCAATATGCCCTACAGATTGGATGCGATATATGGTCGCCTGTAGACATTCTTGGTCTCTGACTCATCCACCGTTGTCGGCGGTACAATGATTGTGAAATAGTTTAATCCTTGAACTATTGTATATAGGATGCATTACATATTATTCTAAGTACCTACACAATATCTTAATAATACGCCTATGTCATAAGATTCTCTTGTATCATATTTTTTATAGTAGTCATAATAATATCTGATGAACTTTGAAATTGGTACATATTCTTTACCGAAGGCAAGACAATTCCAAGAGGGGCAATTCCCGTAATTAGAACGTTCTCATTCTAATCTCATTCGCAATCTGTCAAAAATACAATCAATTTACCAAAATGTTTGACAAGTTTAACAGATTGCGACTTGATGTGAACGTTTTTTAGGTACCTACGAGAATTGGCCTTCTGATAGTGTCACCAGTGATTATCAAATTATTTATTTTAATTTATTCCTTAGTTGTAATTAGTCATAGTAATTTAATTAGGGTTCACGGGTGAGTGTCACTGTTCATTTATTTGAAAAATAAATTTTCGACGAAATGGATTGTTATGATTGATTTGTCGGATATGAATTATAAATAAACCTTGTGACGTTTATTGTACATAGACCTTACGAAACCGAGACGACTATTAATCGCGTGGTCGATTCTACAATCGCTCGGAGAGAGGCAAGCCTTACGAATGACTATACGCCATCAGCCATATAACGATATAAGGTCGTTCCTACAAACATGTCATCATCGTCATCATCTGGCGACTTCACATTATCTTCGTATTTATTGTTACCAAATAATTGATTTTGTCAAACGGCAATTCTCTCGTAAATTATTATTTATTTTAGTTAAATTATTGAAAAAAGCTATTTAATCGTGTTTAATTAAATTATTTATTGTAATTATTGATAAAGTTTATTGTCGACGCTGATATAATGCACTGCATATTTAACTGAAATGAAGAATAAATTTAAAAAAATGGCTTTCTTTGTCAGTCCTTTCAAGGCTCTAAATTTTAATATACATAATTATATGTTTCTTGAGTAGATAACGCTTCCAAGGCTAGCTGTTGGAACAGTAAACAAAACGCAATCGCAAAATTAATGTTATCTATCACTACTTATTGAACTCCTCTGAATCTGTTCGGACAGTCGCAAGTTCTGATTGTCGAATTTGTTTTTTTTATTATTTAAGTATCTAACTCTCCTTACATATCACTGCATTACATTTTCGTAACTCAATTAAGATTTTAATCAATAGATGGCGCTGCAAGTTGTACATAATGCTTTTACAAAGAATGTAAATTATTTATTTATTTTTGTACGAATAAAATAAAAATAAAAAATTATATTATGTATTTTTATTATTAATATTAAAACATAAATTGCATATAACTTGTCCAAAGGAATATTAATAAATGACTGGCGTTCGAATCGTCCGGGTAGTTATTATCTGCAAAAAAAAAAAACCGCTAAACGAGTCCTTAGAAAGACGATATTTGTGGGGCACGTGGGAGTGTAGGACTGTCTCGTCATCCGTTGATGGCCGACAGAGGTACGAAGTAAACCGAGTTCGAGTTTTCTCTAAATAAACACCTATAATCATACTACAATTATCTACCTACAAAGCTACAAGGTCATTTTGGCGCGTGCCAAAAATCAGAATGAACGACGCCATCTTGTTTTGTCAATACACATTCTGTGACACAAATCCACAAAAGTTTAGGTACGAACAACGGCCCCCTGTCAATGTCATTCACGCGCAGGAATATCCTTGTATTTTATTTTATATAATATACTTTATTTTAAGTAGACTGTTACAGAGCGTAACAGTCTACTTAAAATAAAGGACATCATTCAGGCTTCGAACATTTTGTAAGTCTACACTTAATTGTAGACTTTCATTGTAGTATAAAAAAATGTTCAAGATGTTATTTCCCATAAGAAAACAGTAATTTTTTTTTCTGGCCGGCACGTTTCTTTTTGGGTACGAAATGAATAATGTCCTTTCGTTTACGGTTTCTTTTACCGCCGCCTCCTACCTCAGTAGTCATGTGATCCCAAGCCTGGTCCGACCCTGGCCTGATCCCCGCCACCGCCGGTAGGCGTGAGGGAGTGCGGTCCGTGTCCCGAGTCGTTAATATCAAAGTTGTTACATTCCGCGCATGGCTGCAGATCTTCCTCCATCAAGTACATCTGAAAGAAAAGATTCTATCAGTTCTTTAAAAAGGAGGTCCTTTTCTTCTCTTCTACTTTTCTGTGCCCGACAGGGTTCACAATAATAATGTCCTTGTAAATCTACCTCCTAAGTTAATATTGTGGAATGCACTAAATATATACTATTATTATTTTGAAATCGTAAGTAGATAATCGGAAGTATAAGTAGATACATGAGGTACTGAAGTACACAATCAACTCAGCCTATCGCAATTCGCAGCTGGACATAGCCCTCTCCCAGTTGCGCCACAACTTTTCGCATCCAGTCTATCCCAGCCGCCTTTTTAAGGTGATCGGTCCATCCAGCTGAGGTCCCACGTTACGCTTGCCGATAATCAGTCTCACACGAGAACTAGGTGGGTACATTATCCTATCAAGCATATTACACAATAGCTGAAGGAGGACAAAAACTAAGTTCCATCACATTCGGCCTGTCGGAAAGATCGGCGACAGTTTACAGTTTGTGGCCAGCCCTTACAATCTGGTATAATTTCCATTCAAAATAATAATCGTGTCAAATTAGGATGAGATTCAGAAATGATATTAAAAAAAATAAGCTTAAGGTTTTTTTTTTTTAATTCTGTAAATAGGGTATCGAAATAACTTTCACGCGTGACATTAAAAAAAATAAGCTAGATAAGATCTGACTACTCTGAGAAGAATGGCCGAAAACGACTCAGAGGCGCAGCCGATTTAAAGTGCAGACAACATCTTGGTCAGGCCATATGAAGACCATGTACCTACTACACTATAATTTGGCATCCGCAGATATAATTTTTGTTCCATTTGTTTACATTTTAATCGGATACTTTTGGAATAGACTATAGATGAGACACACTCACCCTGCCGTCGGTACCGTATCCTCCGAACTTCTTGGTGGGCATGGCCTGCAGGTCGGCCGCATCTGCCTTTTCCCGCTTCACGTGGCCGCCTATCAGGGTGTGCGAGCCGCCCACCCAGCGGTGGCAGATGTGATCCCTGGTGATGACTCATTATATACTACAAAATTGTTTCAATTTCGCTTGAAATATTTAAACCATTATCTTAACTTTATTAGCTTAGTTTTAACTGTAACTTTATTTTGAACTAGCTGCTGCCCGCGGCTTCGCCCGCGTGTGTGTCGGAAATTACCCCATACATCACCATGGGTTTTAAGTATAAATATTGAGTTTCGAGTTAATCGGACAGCGCGTTAAAATTCTTCCATACAAACACTGACACCCCCCAACCCCCCTTTGGGGGGTAATTTAGAAAAACAAAAAACTTTATAATTTATTTAGATAACTATTCGTGCGAAGTTTCATGTTTATTACCTCAAGGAATAAGATTTTTCATACAAACTTTCATCCCTTATTTTACCCCCTTAGGGGTTGAATTTCGAAAAATCCTGATACACGTTATTCTTAATTTTTGGGTTTAACTATAAATATTGAGTTTCGAGTTAATCGGACAGCGCGTTAAAATTCTTCCATACAAACTTTGACACCCCCCAACCGTAGGATAGGATACTTTTCCGGGATAAAAAGTACCCAGTGTGGTGCCCAGGATATTAAAGAATAATTATACCAAGTTTCATCGTAATCGAACCGTTAGTTTTTGCGTGATGCCTGAACAAACAGACAGACAGACAGACAGACAAAAAAATTTTTGATCAAATTTTTGGGTTCGGTGTCGGTCTAGTAACACCCCCTGCCATTTTTTTTTTGGTATTTTCAATGTACAGAATTTTCACTTCTATAGATTTATTATAAGTATAGATGATGTTGTCTGCTAAGTGAAGGAGTACACCATTTTGTTTTATCTTTTGTTGGAGATCCTAAATAAATAATACCTGGTATCGGCCGGCGACAGCTGTACCAGACACAGGTCCTCAGCGCCGAGCGCAGGTGGGAGGCGCAGGGGCGGCAGTGCCCACGGCTTGCCGTACGAGGCGTCCGTCAGCGGCATCATGGCGCGCGTGAGGCACGCGCCGCACGCCGCGTCCTTCGCCAGCTGCCGCATCAGCAGCGCCGCCTGGAGGCGGACACACCGTTATACTACCTCCAACCTTCACGCTACTCTACGATAACACCGAAACTCACGCAACAGGATAATCAAGATCCCAATAGACATAGTAGCATTGACATACAGTATTTCAGCTAAGAACAATATGGTCGGAATCGGCGGACATGCAAACTAAAACGAATTCTAAGCATGCTTCAGGTAACGAGGTTACTCGTGAGTAAGTCGGAGCTGTCGCATCGAGAGAAGTAGATACAGGATGGATTTTTGAGACAGGGTAGTAAGGGCTCGTTGTAGCTACAGGAAAACGGTCTTAAGAGACTGTCCTTAACTATTTGAGACATTTTGATCTACATTCATAGATTTTGAAAAAAAATACACTCAGCAAGAATGGGAAGTTTACAAAAATACTTTTTTTGATGCCAATCGATCTTGTTTCTTATCAAAAAAGTCTATTGGACCAACTGAGGTTTGAGTACCTACTAGAAAAGTCAGAAATCGCAAAAAAACTTTTTCCGTACTTTTGGTAAATCAAATCATTTATTCGCACAGAATATTAATATTAATAAAGTAATGAATGTTCAAATATTAATGGTAACTTCTAGTGTATGAAACATATTGACATTTTAAATTGTACAGAAGTATTTGGTCACCTTGTCTGCTACAATATATCTGACGGCGACTGTACAATAAAGTTTTTATATAAAATATTGTGAGCCGGGTACATTCTGCCTGAGTTTTGGCATGCAAAAAACAAATAATGTCAATGTCAATAAGCCAATGAGCAAAATTATAAAATAGCATTAATTAATTATTTTAACAAGTCCAGATCATGCACAAAATTGTATTAAATAATATAAATTATATTAAACTGTTGAGATGTCACACTTGGTAAGAAAGATACTCCAACATACTTTACAATTACAAAATTCAAAAAGTGGTAAACCTTTCAGTTTTACAAACACTGTTGACCACTACGACCCGCGTTTAATCTCATAAATAGGGCCTAGTTAACATACTGGTCATACGGGCTGTAACAAGACCCTTCACGAAGTCGTCAACTATCCATTCTGTACTTACATCAAAATAAAACTTTGTGCAAAACCACTTTTATTTTTGGTGTGAAAATTCGCTGTTTATGGTAGTGCGCAACGTAACGCTTGCAAAACATTGTGTCTATGGGTGCATTCAACGGTACCTACATTTTATAGTATTTAACGTATTTAAAGTTTAGTTACAACATTTATAACTTACATAATAACTCACGCCTTCTTCCTTACATACTTATTCCTTTTGCCTCGTTTTCGTTAAAAATAACATTTATTTTAAAAAAGTTGGTACTTTAATCTTCTTTCTTCTTCTTCTTTGAATATCTCCGTAACCAGAAGGTTCCCAGATATGGTCCAGTACAAAAATTATCATAAAAACATGAAGAACAATTGACTCTCAGCTTCGTTACGGGCATTCGTGACTTTATTTTTACACCCGTTATTGTATCAAGGTGGGCACTTCATCGCCTAAAAATCGCTTGCTAATCTAAAGTAAGAGACAGAAAACCACATGAATCAGAATGACTGCATGGGTTACAAACCTTGGGTTCCCCGAGCATGATCTCCAGTTTGCGCAGCTTCTCCTGGATGTTGTTGAGCTCCTGGGTGGCGGACTCTTTGAGCGCCATCACAGTGTAAATGTCTGCCTTGTTCTCCGTTACGGACGTCAGGTCCCCGAGTGCAGTCTGTCGACAAACATTTGGATATATACTTAAGGGTTCCATCGGCAAATTTAAAACACAATACGCAGCGACTTTTTTCACTTCGTCAATAAAAGACAGTAATAAAACCAAAGAAAAGTATTAAAAGTCAAGTTCATAACAGATTAGCCCAGACAAAATGGACAAAAAAAAAATACGTCTCAATCGAGCATGTCTACTAAGTTTATCCAAAGTATATACAGAACGGATTTTTGAGATGGGGCAGCAAGGGCAGCTACCTTAGCCGTTGTAGCTACAATAAAGGTCTTAGGAGACGTCCTTAACTTTTTGAGAAATTTTGTTCTGCATTCACAGATTTTGAAAAAATGTAGGTACAGTCAGTTTCACAAATACTTTTCTTAATGCCAATCGATCCTGTTTCTTATAAGGATCAAAAACCTTTATTGGACGAACTGAGCTTTGCGTAAGAAAATTCAGAAATCACAAATAACTTTTCCCTTACATTTCGTAGGCAATGAGACTATACACCAAAATGCCCGCGAAACACGGTATTTTTTAAAATATCTTCTCTCTCTCATGTCATGAGCTTTTCGAATATCAAAAAATATCTGGCCTAGGCCATAAGGGGGAGGCGTTAAAATTGATTCACTCAGTTGTATTAGAAATTGTTCTTTCCAACAAAAGTTTAAAAAAATTATACATAATAATAAAATATTAATATATTATATTAATATTTTGTTGCTGCCTTATTGTACGAATGACATATTTTTATCGCATTTCATTTTTCCGAAAAATAAAAAAAACATTTGAGGTAGGTGAGCATCTTATTTTTACTATAAAATAATAAAATTATTCTTAGCAAGGGTCTGTTTTGCTTGAAGAAAATCTTGCTATTTTTGTGAGTATCAATTGGCTAATAATATTTTTTAAACAGAGTTTTGTAGTGTGTGTTAGTATGTATTATTTTAACTTAAAATTTAAGTATAATAGAACATTATTTGTACTCATTCTGTATATATTTAGTAATAAGTACCCAAAAGCCATGCGTTACAGTGGCACTTTTTTTTTAAAAATATACTTTGTTTGGCAAGAAACCCTCGCGGGCGTCCTCAGAACACCCTACCAAAGTTTCATCAAAATCGATCCAGCCCTTTTGGAGTCCATAGAAGAGAAACAAACTAACAAAAAAACATAGATTTTAATTTATATAGAAAATTATGCAAGGAGGTTTTTTTAGTACACTGACCTGCCACACTTGGTTCTGGTTGTGGAACTTTTCGTAGCATTTTGAGAGGCGTTTCTCTATTTCATAGCGCGCTCGCGCGAAGTCTTTCTCGTACAGCAAACCAGCAAGACGTGAGAGGTCCGCCTGCCCAACAATGTATTATTTGTAAAAAATAATTTACTCGTGCAGGGTTGGACTGATAGTGATAGTAGAGAAATGTTACGGCCTACGAGATTACCCGTAGGCCGTAACATTACGGGACTATTAGAAGCCAGAAGTAAAAGGAACCCTAGTTTTACTCGGGTCTAATTAGGCTAACGTTTCAGGTTCCAATAATCAAAAACGAAATTCAGTTAGCCGACCTACACGTGCAGCCTGTGGGCAAAGTATACTCGTGCGGCATACAGCGCCCTCCGCGTCCAGTTCAATAACGTGGTGCTGCCCCGCCACTGCGGCGCCGAGCGCATGTTCGCGGAGGCGCGCACCGACTAGGTTCACGCGACGATGCGCAAGCGGTGCGTGTCTCTGGTGCGAAGACTGCGGGGCAGCCCCAACACTGTCCTGGCAATGATCGCCAACAGACTGGATAGCCCTTATATCCGGCAATGCTGCAGCAGATATATTGTTACTTCGTGAGTGTCCGTTTTTTATCCTTTTATGTATGTTTGTTTACGAGTCTTTTGTTACTTGAATTAAACTTTTTTATTTTTTTATTTAAATCACTATAGGCTGGAGTATATATTATGCTCTCGCCTTTTTACGTCACCGACAGAGTTCCTTTACTAGAGTCTTGTAAGCCATAATAAGTTAACTCAAACACAACTCTAACTCAGGCATTTATTTCAATTAAACCAATTACAGGCACTTTTGAATTGTCAAGGAGTCGGTTGATGAAGCTACTTGCCTTTCGACTCCGAAGTAGGTTCCTATGGCAAAAACGGCCGGCTTATTACGTATCTTGCTGAAACTCTTGCTAGCGATAGCGAAATTTACACAATAATAGTTTTTTCTTAATATAAATACCGTCAACCTAGTAGGTTGTCGATGTCGGCTGCTGAACCGGACTTTCCTGTGTTTGCCTCAAAATTAAAAACTTTGCGATTACAAGCAAAGGGCGCTCCCCATCCCCTGTGGGGACCTCGGCTTAGGTTGTCGATGGGGGAGGGCAGCAACGGCCAGGGACGAATTTAAATCGACAGGCTCAGCGACGCGGGCCGGCTCGTGGCCCCACTACTCTCATGGAGGAGGGTTGTGGCGTGGTCGGGAGTAGTGAGAGTATGCCTCGGTCGGCGAATCCTACAGTGTATCGGGCGGTAGCATGCAAAAATTTGCGTATCATTTTGTTATGATTAAATATGTTAAGCGACATTTTAACACCTTTATAAACATATTTATCTGCAAATAAATCTTTGACTTTGACTTTGACTTTGAATGATTTTAGATTATACCGATTTTTTAAAAATTAAACGATTGTTTGCGCGATGACTGCGCGATAATTACTGAATGTTATTTCATACGTAATAAACCTCCGGGGAAGAAATTTGGGAAAGTAAAGTAATAATTGTAACAAACCTTATCCCTCAGACCGTCCAACACCTCGTCGCGATCAGCTTTCTGTTCCCGAAGCATCTCAACGCATTCCACCAGACTCTGCAAATACAAAGACGGTCCAAGGGAGGTACTTGGTTGTCAATATAGCTCATCGAGTTCCAGAAAAAGACTGTCGCACAAATATGAGTAGCAGAGACGACGCTTCACAAAGAGTAACTTTTTCTGTAGTTACATAGGTATTGGTGTTTCAACATTATCACCTCTCAAGGCTTTTTTAAATGTAATCCTTAATTCCAGCGCATATCGGCGGACAGCGAGACAAAGTATTTTTTTGGCAATGTTAATTCGTACGGATCTAATGGTAACAATATATACATTCCAAAACACACAGGCCGACTACGGAGCATCAAAGGGGATTTTTCTCTGCGGCATTGAAGAGCGCGCTGGAGGTTACCACGACTATAGGCGCCGGAGTCTGCTAGCATACGTCGTATGCCATACGATCGCGGGAAAGAGGAAGTGCAAACGGGGGCGTCCGCATTACCCCGTGGCATACCGCGGGATGCCGCGGGATGCTCCTCGGCAAATTCTCCTCGATGCCGTCCGCCGGTGTGCATTGGCCTTTACATCACATGGTCACCCCATACAGATAAGTACACACTAACCCTTAGTTCATCGCTCAGTTGTTGCTGCAGGGTGGACAGGTCCTGGTGCAATTGCACCGTGTTGTCCAGCTCGATTACCAGACTCTCGTAGCGCTCGCTCAGATCCAGTATAGCTGTAAGTTCAAGAAACCATATCTTAATAGATTCGAGCCTAGCTAGCAGGCTAGATAACCAGCTGGATGAGAGTCACCGAGAATGAGCCTAGCTAGTTTTCTAGGTAACCAGCCAGTTGTGAGTCACCCATGGAGGATTGAGTAGGCTTAGCCAATGTCTTGTAGTGGACCGATATAGGCTGATAAGTAAGGTGGACGTCAGAGGCTCAAAACAAATCAAACCAGAAGAGTTATTGAAAGTTTTAAAAGAAACATCCTTAACGTTAAACGTGAGAACGTAAAAAACGTTGGCAGAACGATCCGTCTGAACTGAACATTGAATAGTAAATACTTACCGGCAGTTTCAGCGTTGTTATTGGCCGAAGCGAGCAGCGTGAGGCCTCCCGTCAGGTCGTTCCTCATCATCACCATCTGCTCCTGAAAGCTCGTCATCTGAAACATGATAAATTAACGTTTCTATATAATTATATAAACACCGGCCAAGTGCGCACAATAAAGGGTTCCTTAGTTGGATGAATTAATCTTAAGAGCAAACTCAACTTTGCAGTTGGATTTTTTTTCTCCCTTATATCGATATACGTCATGGTCAATTCTCCAACTGCAAATGAAAGATTGTCGGACTTTTTCCTTTACTTGTGCTGGGAGACCTTTCTTCATGGCAAAGGACATTATTCATTTCGTAACCAAAAAAGAAGTCAGCCAGAAAAAAAAATGCTGTTTCCTTATGGGAAATAACATCTTGAACATTTTGTTAATATTACTACGAAAGTCTACAATTAATTGTATACCCTCGTTGTAATAGTAAAAAATGTTTAGGGTGTTATTTCCCATAAGAAACCCGTTTTTTTTCTTCTTTGGTGGGCACTTAAATTTTTGCGTACAAAATGTTCCAAACCTGAATGATGTCCTTTCATGATTCTAGGTCAACGGTAAGTACCAGATAGGTTTTGATGTATTTGCGAGTGTCATAATATGTCGCCGTATTTTTTTTATTGCGCATGATTCGGTCGCGAGCCGTGCTATACCATTATCGCCTTAAAGGTGAGCTTGCGAAAGTTTGGTCGATAGTACCTACTGAAATATACAGTTTATCTATCTATCTCCCTCCCTTCAACGAGGTTTACCCGGAACATACCTGTGTCACGAGGCCGGTATCGAACCCGCTGAGCTGATTCGCATAGTCATCAGTTTGCGCGAAAAGGTTGCTAATACGGTCGTTAATTTGCATAGCAACGTCCAGTTTTTGCGCTGAAAATATATACAAGCGATCAAAATATATACATACAAGCGATCAAAACGCTACACCATCAGTTGGAGATGGATGTCTCTCACGAAAGTTAGGTTAATGGGTCGTCTAGAGGATTGTAAGATAATTATGAAAGTTATGCTTTAATAGGTGTGTTTGAATATCGAAAATTAAAATACCTACGGTTAAAATGCCAATAACCGAAAATTAAAATATCGAATGATTAAAAATGTCGATAGTCATTAAACCTAAGTTCAAAATGTCAACATTCAATAAACTTAAGTTCATTCTATTTACGTTAAAAAAACCTACTAGTACGTGACTTTGAGGCCAGATCCCCTCTATTGTTGGTGGATAATTTGGGTTAGGTTAGGTTAGAACGGCATTTCAATCTTAGACAGTCATGTTAAGCTTAGATATAACAATTTTCGATATTTCGATACAATCTATATTTAAATTTTCGATGTTTTGAACATTGGCACTTTAACCGTAGGTATTTTAATTTTCGATATTGAAATATGTACCTCGGTACTCATATTACGCTATTGCCTTCGCGCGTTCGGTTTGGACGAAACTTAATAATATCATTAACTTTATTAATCCATTCTATGATTATTAAATTATTAAATAAAAACCTATTATTCTACAGTATAACGACAGATAACGTTCCAACTGCCTAGTTATTTTTGGCACATCACTACAAAAACAAACATTTAACAAACTTATTATTAAACATTAAATTTAGCGCGAAATAATAACATTTAAAATGATATTATTCATTAACAGGTCTTTTGTGTGAGGTGTACGGAGAGAAATTAAAAGGTTTAATACGTATACTTGTATGAATCCCCAGTAGTGGAAGAGCTTATCCCGATTACCGATCACGCGCAAGATATTTTTTTTCCCAAGGACTCGGAATCAGAAAAGCCAAAATAGCAGTGAATTTTAATATACAAACACAGCTCGGGTACATACAAATCCACAACCCGCCTATGAAATGTCTCATAGATACTGGAGCCAACAAATCGTTTATATCACCCCAAACCGTTCAAAAATACTTTTCTAATGTACCACTTAATTATGACACGTCTGAGGTCACCAATGCGTCTGTCTCTAAAAACAATTACTCCATAAGTTTACCTAGTTTTCCTATATTAAAATACAAGAGTGATATCACCTTATTCATTTTAGATTTCCATAATTATTTTGATTGCCATATAAGTTTTGATGCGAGTGATACCAAGAACGATCCTAGAAATAAAACCGGCCAAGTGCGTGTCGGACCACGCACAATGAAGGGTTCCGTAGCTGGGATGAATTTATCCCAAGAACAAACTTAACATGTTTTTGCAACTGCAAATGTAAGTTGGTCGATAATTACTCGTTAACTAGTAGAGCCTACTTAGCTGTGATAGTTTTCCTTTTAATTTCGTTATATATACTACTGCTGTGAATTTTTCCACATATCCAGAACTTACCATACAGCTGGCAGGGGGAGGACTTGACTCTAACAAAAAATAGCACTTTCAAGCTTAATATTTCGCAAACGGATCCTTCAATCCAAAAATGGTGCTTCAAACAAACTCACTGTATTTTTGAACGACCTTTCCAAAGATATTCCACACCATAGGATAGACGGAAAAAAAAATATCCCCACTTTACATGCCCCCTGCATGTAAAGTGGGGATATTTTTTTTTCTCCGTAGGTACACTAAAAAAAAATTCTTCATGATTTATTTTACCAAGTTGTTGTGTACATGACCGCGCGTCACCGGGCACGCGCGGTCATGTACACAACAACATTGATTTGTTACAATCTTAAACCGCGCGCCGAGCCAACCGTGCGTCGTCGCGCGTTCATCTGAACTTAGCCTTATGCTAACAAAACGAGAACTGGAAAATGTAAGGGAATACTTAAGGCAGCAGGAAATAATTAATAAATATCATAGCGGTAAAACAAATCATAAGGGTATATATGAATGCCACTTAGCCCTATCTCATAAGTATTACTTGCCGAGAATGCGAGAGAATATCTCAAAATTAATTAACGAATATACGGTTTGCGGCCAAGCTAAATATGACCTTAACCCTATGAAGCAACAATTTTGCATTGTTCCCAATTCCAATTTGACGCTTTTTCGATGTATGCTCAAATCTATTACTTGAGTCAAATCTATAACATTGTAAAACCCATTTATTTTTAAAAGAGTAACCGTGGAGTTTCTTGCCGGCTCTTCTCCATAGGAAACGACCAATTAGAACGGTGCACCTAGCTTCTGACGTTCCATAAGTGCCCATGTAGGTTTATGTGAAATAAAATATTTTGATTTTGATTTTGATTTGCAGTTGCAAAAACATGTTCTCCCTTACATTTTGTATGGGAGAACATGTTTTTCAACTACAATGTTAAGTTTGTTCTTGGGATAAATTCAACCCAGCCTTCATTGTGCATGGTCCGACACGCACTTGGCCGGTTTTTGGACAACCAGCTGGTTGGTCACAATCGCATGTAGTAAGTTTTTATTAATTTAAATAATGAGTAATTCAATCACTGAAAAACCTCATATAAAATCAAGAAAGTAACCATAGCAACCATATTAATGTTTCTTACGTCAAACTGTCAATGACGTTTCATTACTACTCTCCAGCATTAGCTATTTGTTCAGCAAAATGCAGTAAAATCTTATAATATGTAGTAACTTACTTACAGTGTTTTTATTTAATATAAATTGTAACTTAGTTCAGTCTTCTATTTAGAATGAAGAAATAAAGAAGTTTTTAATGTACGGTTGTAACGGAACGCACGGGAGGGAAAAGTATGGAACAATAACTATTGTTTTCGTTCAATAGTTAGCTTAAACCGATGATTGTGGAACGACATTCAAGGACAGATGGAATCATACAGTCTATCGTCAATAGCAATCTGTCTTTTACTGAAAATTGGTAATTGGGTTCAGCCGTTGATTGATTAACTCAATCGTCACTTATTTCGTGATACGGCAAGAGACTCACACTCCGGCTACAGAATACAAGCTACTTAACTCACCGACACTCCTCGACGTATTAGACGCCATATCGGCAGAGTGGTTGGCGCGAGCAGTCAAAGTTTGTATTTCTTTACTAATTACATCCTTCATGTACTCCAGAACATCACTGAAGATAAAGATAAAGATAAAGATAAATTTATTTGTTAAAACATGTGTAACATGATACATGAATATGCACATATAGATGGAAACATAATTATATTGGACCAACATGCTTTGCCTCAATCGGCGTACAAAATGTTTTGTTTGTAATTTTATTGAAAAATAGATAGATTTATAATCTATACTTATAATAAATCTGTAGAACTGAAAATTCTGTACATTGAAAATATCAAAAAAAAAAAAATGGCAGGGGGTGTTACTAGACCGACACCGAACCCAAAAATGTGATTAAAAAAATTTTTGTCTGACCGTCTGTCTGTCTGTCTGTCTGTCTGTCTGTCTGTCTGTTTGTTCAGGCATCACGCAAAAACTACCGGTTCGATTACGATGAAACTTGGTATAATTATTCTTTAATATCCTGGGCACCACACTGGGTACTTTTTATCCCGGAAAAGTATCCTATCCTACGGTTGGGGGGTGTCAAAGTTTGTATGGAAGAATTTTAACGCGCTGTTCGATTAACTCGAAACTCAATATTTATAGTTAAACCCAAAAATTAAGAATAACGTGTATCAGGATTTTTCGAAATTCAACCCCTAAGGGGGTAAAATAAGGGATGAAAGTTTGTATGAAAAACCTTATTCCTTGAGGTAATAAACATGAAACTTCGCACGAATAGTTATCTAAATAAATTATAAAGTTTGTAGTTTTTTGTTTTTCTAAATTACCCCCCAAAGGGGGGTTGGGGGGTGTCAGTGTTTGTATGGAAGAATTTTAACGCGCTGTCCGATTAACTCGATATTTATACTTAAAACTCATGGGGATGTATGGGGTAATTTCCGACACTAAGGCTAAGAACTCACGGAGCGATTTTCGCCCGCAACCGCTGCGGTCGTGGATCTGCGGTTTTATTTCAAAACTCACGAGACCGGTTATTCGCGCGGATACGCGGCCGCCGCGGTTGCGATCATCGCCCGCAAACGTGGCGGGCGATGATCGCAAGATTGCAAGACGGGCGGTTAACGATCAGTTGAGGTCCTGACCGCCATGGACACACACCAGAAACGAGCCGTTGCGTTATACTTACTTCACAGAAGAATTAAAAAAAGAAGGCCCAAAAGGTCCTGGGTGCATCCACTGATTAAGGACAGAGATCGTTATGGATTATTTGTTACTCTTATTAGTGAATTAAAGAAGGACGAAGAAAAATTCTTAAATTATTTTCGAATGTTCGTATCTAGTTATTTAGAACTTTTAAGGGCCGCTCGCCGGCCCCCGCGGTCGCCCGCCAACCGATCGCAAAGCGCGCGGGCGGCACCCGCGCTATTCAACTAGTTGCCCGCCGGTACAGCGGGAGCCGCTTACAACCGCGTATACCGCGGGCGTAAAACGCGTCGTGAAATGTGCTTTAATTTTTTATATAAATATTTGCATTCTACAGAAGCTGCGGGCCCGCAACCGCAGCGGACGCGGGCGAAAATCGCTCCGTGAGTTCTTAGCCTCACGCGGGCGAAGCCGCGGGCAGCAGCTAGTTTAAAATATAGTTATATTCAAATGCGGAAGTAATAATAATATCCTCTCCTCTCGACCGAATTCCGGTCACAGAGTCCGGTCTCAACAGAGACTATCCAAGTACGCAGGAAATAGTGCAAAAGTGGGCGCACACACACATCAGGTACACTTGCTACTCCCTCATAGGCCGTTGGGTCGGCAATCCGACACGACCACGAAGAGATCTGACGCAGCACTAACGGCGATATAATTCCGAGCTGCTGCTGAGAAATTTCTAATGGAATATTCCACTTCACACACTTCATCCGACCTGGGAATCGAACCAAGGACCCCCCCAGGTACAGCAGCCGCGCTTGCTGAAATATTATTTAGAAATAACTGCTGGTAAGAAAAAGCACAAAATTAATTACCTATTATCAGGCAACATTTGAAACAGGGCGGCTACTAGCCTAAGTCAAGCCCGGGCGGCTAAATACACAATGAACTTTTGTTCAAGACAACAAGAAGACAAAGTAAAAGTATTATTACAATGTTAGGCTACTTTTAATAGCACGTAATAAGTGAATTTGTAATTCTTTTCAGAAATAAATATCTTCCTTTAACCGTACTCAAGATACCGTAATAACTTACTGCATCTCTGCGTGCGTGACTCCCGGCGGCCCAAACGGCACCTCTTGCCCGGTAGCATCAGCAACCCCAGCGCTCCCTGCAGGAGATCCCTTCTTGGAGATCATCCGAGTCGTGGAGGTTGTATCTGCAAGTGGCTTCGTGCTACGACCCTGCTTGTAGAATAAGAGGATTACTAGCACTGTCACAAACTGTCGCAATGTCGGGAACAGTACCTAATCATTACAAACTTCAAGGTACAAAAAGAAATTCTAAGCAGTCAAAGCAATAGTTTTGTAATATTACCCACCCATCGTAAACATTATGAAAACCCATATTACTATGGGTTTTCATAATGTTTATTATATTTTCATTCCCATTTTAACCCATTTTGGGGACGAATTTTCAAAAATCTTTCCTTTATTTTCTTTGTACACTTTTCTGCTTCGAGACCCAGCGGTTTAGGCTGTGCGTTGCCTGTCAGAGAATGAAAGTTAAAAAAAAAAATGAAGTAGAAGATTGCAAACGTGACAATACTCACTTCTTTGCCAGCACCACTGAACATTTTGCCAGCACCAGTACCACCGTGCTCCGCGTTTACGAAGCGTGCCGTACCGGCACCAGCGGCACCAGCGGGCCGTGCTTCCAAGGTGGCCTGTTTCAACTCGGCCTGCATCTGCTCGATGCGGCCTGCCAGATCGATGGGCAGCGCGCCCACCTTCGCCAGCTGCGTCAACAGCTCCGCCATGCGGGACAGACCCTGCTCTGCTGCTTGCACCCGTGCATTTAGCTAGTAAAAATTATAACATTATACCCATACATAATATGAATCATCATGCTGTCAAGCTGAGCGGTAGCCTCGAAGATAAACGTCACGATAAGCGTGTGCCTATCATAACAGTGATTAAGTAATAGATAAATACAAATAACAAAGCATCTTATTCAACTAGAAAAAAAAATGCCTGCAGTCATAATATAACATTTCAATTCATAATATGCATTTAAATTTTTAAGCAAACTCATAATATTTTATTATTAGTGATAAATGTCACAATTTAGAAAAGTCAAAAATATATTACTTTAAATTATTATGATTATTTTATTTCTTCTTCTTCGTCGTTCCCTCAATGCTGAGGGGTGCGACCACATACGACGCGTCTCCAAGCTATGCAGTCTTCTGCAGGGAGAACCGCTTGTTAAATGCTGCCTACAACAGCCTTCTTAATCGCGTCCGACCATCTTGCCGGTGCTCTGCCTTGATTGCTTTTTCCTTCCACCTGGCCCAGTGTCATTAGACTTTTCTGACCATGCTTAGGTGAACGTATAATAATTGTCCGAAAAAGCTGAGGGCACGCTCCTGACATATTGTAGATAGCTGCATAGTGATGTTGAGTTTCTCCAGTATGGATTCATTCGTTCTCATGGCGGTCCATGGTATACAAAGTAGCCTCCTCCAACACATCCATAAAGCACCGATCTTGCTGCTTTCGCGGCTTTTAATGCACCACGTTGCAGCGCCCGCTGTATAAAAAGATGGAAAAACTAGAGCACGTGTCAGTCGTATTTTGGTATTCCGAAGGATGCCACGGTTCTTCAAAATTTTCCCTAGACTGATCAATGCACTTTTGGTCATACCAGTAGTACGACGGCGGAGATCCTCAAGGCAGCTGCCTTTATACATGATCAAAGTCCCAAGACAGTTTAAATTCGACCTTCTCATAGCCGTCGAGTAGATTTGAGCTCGGAAGAAGATGAGCACGGTCTACCACCATTACTTTTGTCTTGGCGTGGTTGTTCTCGTCTCTAAGTTAAGCGCTCTCTGCTTCTACACGCTTCAGCAGATTCGTCATCTCTTCCTCGTTCGACGCAACTATAGTGGTATCGTCCGCATATCTCAGGTTCGTGAGTCTTTCACCGCCAAGAACGATTCTGCCGTGCCAAACCATTCAGCGGTCTTCTCATAATATAATCTCCGTTGAGGTTATTTATAGCTTTGGCGACAGAATAGAGCCTTGACGCTCTTCCCGTTCCGTAAGGAAAGCCTTTGATTATTTATATACATTTATACATTTTATTATTAAAATAATAATTATTTTAACAATTGCAGTTTTTATAGCAAAACCCCTCTAAGTAGAAGGTAGACCTCTTCCAAAAATGACCAGCAGTCTCTATCTTCACCTGCACAATTAGTGATGAACTAAGATAAAAGTTATACGAACAGTAAAAAAAGTCACAATAGTATCACCATTGTGACTTTTTAATATTTCTATTTGAACTCATACAGAACCTGTGGTAGGTGAGCCTTATGTTGTAGCTACCTGTACAGCTTGCATGGTCTCGGACAGCGACGCGCGTCCCTTCGCCAGGTCCTTTCTCAGCTGCTCATTGTCGGGCAGGGCAGGCACCGGCAGTGGTCCAGAGAAATGTTCCAACTGCTTCACCGCACGCTCGAGTAGCGCAAACTGGGAGGCAGTCACTACCTCAATACTGCCCACGCGTGATTGGCGACCTGATGTTTCAAACAAAACCTCACAAAATCAAAACAAAACATTTAATGCTCTATAAAGTCAAGACATCCAAGGTATTATAAAGAAAATAAACTACTAGCCACTGGATCCCAAACAGGCTTGGATAGATACTTTGATTTTATTTGCAATCTTTCAAGGGGTTATACCTCCTTTTATATCATGAATGTAAACAAATTTTAATAAGGAGCCAATTCTGAAATAGCAAAAAATTGCATCTGTGGGAGTTTTTTTTTTTTCATTTCATTCATGTATCCTCATATGCATAAAATAGCAGACACTTCAGAGTTGGTCTTATTATCTCGAATCATTCTTCGTTTATACTGATAGGAGCACCTACTTACTCTCTCACATCGAAAGATTTCCAGTGAATTCCAAGTCAGCCCAGCCTGTAGACCTACTACTAACTCCTGTATCACATCATTAAGTTAAACTAGCGAAGTAAATAGCGTAACTTAAATGGATTCATTGCATTATTTACCTGTATCCTTCAAAATCTTTCGGATTGTGATTGAAAGCGTATGACGCAATTAGGGTGTTGGGTTTTTCTAAACCGTGAGTGTTTCGTTGTTGCAGTTTTGTCTAGTTTAAAAATTGGGCTATCCAGTCAAACAAAATAAGGTGTATTACGCTTAGGTACTCACGAGAGGCTGGTCCCCTTTCGGCTGAAATTGAGAAAGGACAGTTATTGTAATTCTCACAACAACACTTGATTTCATCTGATTATCGTATCATGACATTTTATAGTTACCGATTAATATTCCTCTTCCATCTCTCCGTGAGGCCTCTGAGCAAACATTTAAAATCACATTATAGTAGTAATCCATTCGATCTACAAGATCTCAGTTTACATTTCGATGACAAGTGAAACGAAAACTTCAGGATATTTTAAAGTAATTCTAGTACCTGTTACAGTGATGCTCGTACCAGACCCTTGCCTGGCAGCACCAGTTCTTCCATCGGGGGTACCCTAAAACATAACAAATTATGATGTTTTGCAAACTAGGTACACAAAAACGGCAGATGAAAGTTGAAAGGGGGCCCTATTACGAACTCTTATTTCCAGGCAGTTTACGGCGTGAACAGAACTGCCTTGCAATTTCGTATTATGAACTCGTCAAACAAGCCAGTCAGCGGTCAAGTGACACCCTGGCCGACTTCTGCCCGACTATTGACTGGAAATACCATATTACGAACCTTCGTTTGACGTTTCTTGACATATTAAAACTGTATTCAAAATTAACCTCACAATCCATTCAATTTACGCTGCTTCAGAGGAGCTTTTATTGAATTGTTTTCGATATATTTGGCGAAATTGATCTAGTGAAATATCATGTGTGACGAATATGAACTGTTTGAGTTCCTGCAAAGTGACTTTAGGATAAAAATAATCAATCAAGGAACAAAAGAAGACGACTTCGTGATCTATCTAATGTGTTCGACACGGATGATGTGCAGTTCATACAACGATATCGACATAGCAAAGACTTGGTACCTACTGAATCTTTGTGAGGAGCTGAGACCTCACATGTCAAAGCCTACAAAATCCACTGTTATCTGTTATCTGTATTTGTTTTTATAGGTAACCATAACATAATATCATAATTATTATGAACTTAGTTTTAACTAAATATTATTCTCATTTTAGGTTTTGGTAGCATTATCGTTTTATGCTGCAGCCACAGACAAACTACCCAGCGTGAAGTCGTTCAGAATTAGGAATGTCATAATACGAATTATAACCAGCCAGTGAAATTGCCCAGGAACTTGCCTGGTTTTTTAAAAGTTCGTAATAGGCCCCCAGTATTTTATGTAAAGGTGGTGGCCACGTGCGTCACCAAGGGTATGTCGATGTAGTGAAAAACTTTTTATTTAAGGGGTTCGTATCCAAAAAAAAAAGGTTAAGGTTTAAGCTATTACCCTGGAACTTTTACCGGCGCTTCCTGTATCTCTAGATCGTCTATCTTCTCTATCTCTAGATCCTTTATATCCTTTATCTTTAGATGATCGTCTGCCTTCTCTATCTCTAGATGATCGTCTATCTTCTCTATCTCTAGATGATCGTCTATCTTCTCTATCTCTAGATCCTTTATATCCTTTATCTTTAGATGATCGTCTACCTTCTCGATCTCTAGATGATCGTCTACCTTCTCGATCTCTAGATGATCGTCTACCTTCTCGATCTCTAGATGATCGTCTACCTTCTCTATCTCTAGATGATCGTCTATCTTCTCTATCTCTTGATCGTCCATATTCTCTATCTCTAGATGATCTTCTATCTTCTCTATCTTGCTCATCTCTGTCTTTGGAGCGCCCTTTACCTTCCCTGTCATGCGAAGGGGTTTTACCTTCTTTTTCACTCTTCCCTCTTTTTTCCTTTTTCTCCCCTTTTTCACCTCGTTCACCTTTACCCACTTTTTCACCTCGTTCACCTTTTCCTCCTGGTCCCCCTTTTTCATCTCGTTCACCCTGACCCTCTTTTCCCCCTTTTTTACCTCGTTCACCTTTTCCCCCTGGTCCCCCTCTTTCATCTCGTTCACCTTTTCCCCCTGGTCCCCCTCTTTCATCTCGTTCACCTTTTCCCCCTGGTCCCCCTTTTTCACGTCGTTCACCTTTTCCCTCTCGTCTGCCTTTTTCACCTAGTTCATCTTTTCCATCTCGTCCCTTTTTTTCACCTCGTTCACCTTTGCCCTCTCGTCCGCCTTTTTCATCTCGTCCCCCTCCCTTCTTCCTTTCTCTTTCATGTCCGGCATCTCTGACATATTCTTCGCCTTCTGAAGAGCTGCTCGTGTATGAGGGCCGATAGTCTTGCTCGTCGTAATCAATAGCTTGTTGAGCTTCCCTTATGTTGACGCCAATTTCATCAAACTTAATCTCCACATCTTGTTCGAGTAAACGCATCTGGCGTGCCAAAATGTGTAGGATTGTTTGTATCAATTTGAAATTCACTATGTTTTTCTGGAAAGATAGGTTTTTTTTAGCAGTAATCATGTTTTAGTAGTTTAAAGACGATTTATTAATAATAATTAATTGATCATGATTTTATTTTACCACTTTGTCGGCGTGGTTAATATGTATGCCCACGCCAAATTACAGTTTTCTAGTACTAAGTGTCTCTAAGCTAAGCCGCGGACAGAACCCTAAAAAGAAGGTGGGAGTCTCATTTCATAAGAAATGTAAGGGGAAAGATTTTAACGATTTCTAATTATTGTAGTACTCAAACCTCCCAAGTTGATCCGATTGAGTTTTTAGATCCTTATAAGAAACAGGGTCGATTGTCTTTTCTTTTCAAAATAAGTGAATGCTGATCAAAATGTCTCAAAAAGTCGAAGGACAAGTCAAAAGTCAATGGACTCTCCCAAGACAGTTTTAACCCGTCTGAAACGAAAAAAAATCCACCCGTACTTACTACGCTAGGCCAGCTCAAGCTAAAGGTGTTACCACCGGCGGCGCGGCGTGTGTTACAATTTACTTACGCAAGAAAATCAATTTATAAAGTTTAAATTATCGGCTCACCTCCATAGCCTTTTCCCAACTATGTAGAGGTCGTCTTTCAGTCTAACCTATTATGATGTGATGATGAGACCACAGCTGTCATAACTTGTGTGTGGTAAGAGACCACAGCTGCCATAACTTGTGTGAGGTAAGAGACCACAGCTGCCATAACTTGTGTGAGGTAAGAGACCACAGCTGCCATAACTTGTGTGAGGTAAGAGACCACAGCTGCCATAACTTGTGTGAGGTAAGAGACCACAGCTGCCATAACTTGTGTGAGGTAAGAGACCACAGCTGCCATAACTTGTGTGTGGTAAGAGACCACAGCTGCCATAACTTGTGTGTGGTAAGAGACCACAGCTGCCATAACTTGTGTAAGGTAAGAGACCACAGCTGCCATAACTTGTGCGAGGTAAGAGACCACAGCTGCCATAACTTGTGTGTGGTAAGAGTCCTTCGCCATAATAGTTGCGTGCGACGGATATTATTGTCCTGTTATAATAATTCTAACAAAAGATACACTTCAATCATTCATTTTAAACTCACATTGGCGGGTCCAAAAGCCGTAAATATGAGGTCTTCCACAGAGACGATGAGAGTTCTATCGCTCATATTTGGCTCGTCGTAATTTTTACGTTTACGATTATCCATGATTGTAAATAAAAAATAATTCTATCAGAAATACAATAAGGCACTGTAAATTAATATAAACTATCTAAAATTGTTTTGCAAAATTCTTGATTCATTTTTTCTTTGCTTACTGTCAAAATTGACAGTGCCATTGAAGTCATAGAACTATTTTCAGAACAAAGAAATACAATGGATGAAAACTTTTTTAGGCCGCTTTCACATTAGGACGTTAGCAGCGCGACTGTAGCGCGGCAGACGCACATTCCTTCACAATACAAGAACAGCCGCTCGTATATATTATATATATATATATAAGTACTAACAAAATATGTATATAAATATATAATATACGCGCGGCTGTTCTTATAATGTGAAGGAATGTGCGTCTGCCGCGCTACAGTCGCGCTGCTAACGTCCTAATGTGAAAGCGACCTTAGTGTTACGCATTTAGATACCTATCTAAAGCCCAGGGGCCTAAGTCTACTAATTTATAAACGTCACAATGGTGTCATAATGGTTAGTTTTTGACAGATTTGCCATACAAAAACTGTCAAAAACTAACCATTATGACACCATTGTGACGTTTATAAATTAGTAGACTTAGGCCCCAGGCCACACTGGGAACGAAGCGAAGTACGTTTAGAAGAGTCAACAAGAGTTAGTCAATTTATTAGCAAAATTGAATATTTTATATGACATCTTAGATGGTGTTTTATTTTTGCTTCGCTCATGTAGCTTCCGCGTCTCTTCATACTTCAGTTCACACTGTGAACTATGTCTGCATGTGAGTTGTGAAATAGTACATTATGATACAAGTGTGCGGTGTTGGTCATTACACTCGAGACGGTATTGCGATAAGGTAGCCGAGAGTGTAATGATCAATGCACACGCGTTTCATACGACGTTTTTCAACACACTTGCGAGGAAAAAACAGACTTGTAACAATCTAGGCTACAATAACGTGACTATAGAGATGATACATTTAGATCTATAAAGTTCAACTGACCTTTGTTGCCAGGGTACTGACTATCCGGAGCTTATTTTAAAAACTTTTCTACGTTGATGGTGCAAAACTTTAGATTTCGTATTTTTGATAATAATTAACCACACAACAAAAACGATAACAAATATCTATGGAAAATGGCGCGCTCGTTTTGTTTTTTTCCCGCTAGCGATGCGCGCGAAAATGTTAATAAAGGCACTGACAAAACCGCTGAACAGCCTATATGAAAAATGTAATAAACACAAAATAATGTTTTGAATACGCAAATTAAGGTTAATATGTAGTGAAAAATATATAGTTTGATGAAATATTATGTTAATTTATCATTTTTTATTTATTTACAAAATGCATATGCATGCATGCGCACATCTCTACTCGGGTGATATAGTATAGGATACTTCATAATCATTCCATGTATACGTAGTCCGGCTTCAATAAATATGGACATAGAAGTTTTATTAAGATTACATTACTCCCAAAAATAAAAGTGTTTTCATTTTTGACAGAATTTATGGTCAGAATAGTTTTTTTTTACCATAACTAAACGCCCCAGTTTGCCTATGGAATTTATTTTTACAAAAACAAATCAAAGCTTCACCAAAGTAATTTTTTATTCAATAAAAATTCCATGCTGCCATGATAGTACTTACTAACTCCATCCTGCCATGTCATACTAGGTATAGGTACTCCGACTAGTAAACAGTTATCCGTGGCATTACAGCACTAGTGCGTTATCATAAAGTAAAAAGCACGCGTGTTTAATACACTGCATTATGAACTTAAAATCGGTTCAATAAGAGCCATTTTACGAGCAAGTGTGTTGAAAAGAAAATTACTGGTTTCGCCTCTGCTTCTTAAGAATTGAGGATTTTTTTTCTAGTGTATTGCGACAGGTTCGATAGTATAAATAACCTTATAGCTATTGTATCCTATTAGGTGCAACTGGATTCTTCCAGACACCAGTGTAAAGCGCAGGCCACACTGGGAACGAAGCGAAGTTCGTTTAGCTTCGCTCATGTAGCTACCGCGTCTTTTCATACTTCGGTTCATAGTTCGCTTCGAATCCAGTTACACTTAGAAAATATTCCTAAATTCTTAAGAGCCCACCCAACCTCAGGTTTTTATCTCGCTTGTACCATACTACTCGCGGACTGAGTGCGAGCGAGACTGAGGCGGCAACAAATCGGCAAAAGTTTAGGTAATTACTTTTTACGGCGAAAATAATGGTAATTTCAAAAAAATCTAAAATATAGTTGCTGCTTTATAGTTATTTCAGTTAGTGTGCCAAGTTTCATAATCTTATTTGAAGTATTTTTTTAATAGCAGCGGTTTATTGTTCGGTTTGGAGGTAACTTTGGATTTTTTTTCTATCGAGAAATTTTTATGAAATCGTGTTTTCGGCTAACATAGTATACATATTACCGGGCCATAGCGAGCATGCTGATCCGGCACCGCTGGCGCCCTTGTTGGATAATAGTTATTTGTTATACAAGAGTGCAAAGTTGCTTTTTAACCGCGTGTTCAATTTTGATGACCGAGCAAGCGAAGGATTCTAAAATTTAATCACGAGCGTAGCGAGTGATTCAAAATTAGAATCCTGAGCGTTAGCGAGGGAATCAAAAGAGCACGAGGTGAAAAATCTTTGCACTCGAGTGCAACACGTAACTTTTCATTCCACCTCAGCGAGGAAATGACTAAATGCAAAAAAAAAAACGTTTACAATCACAAGATAGGTACACTTTTATTTCAGTTTAGGTATTAATTACTACATTATGACAGGTAAGTAATATAGAATAATCTTTAAATTATAACAAAATATTACTAAGGTATAATTAAGAAAATTTTAAAGTAACGTTGCTACAGTTATTTAAATTGAGTGTAATATTTTTGTTTGGTACTGTAATATTGGTGTTAGTCACTTGTGTACTGTTTTTCGGTAAACTATCTGTCATACTTAATAGTTGTACCGATTCATCGGATTCCCTTGGCGTGAATGTTGGAGAGAGAGGGAGATGGTTAGGTGTTTCATAACGGCTTATTTTTGATGTAGAAGGGCCAGTCCAAGGATCCGATTGAGGCTCTTTCAGTGTAATGGCTCCTACGATGCCTTCACATATTTTAGACTTATTTTGGATGGAATCCTCTATGTATCCCTCTACAACTGCATTGGACTTCCAGCCTCCGTGGCGCTTAAGGGACAGGAGATCAGCTCCGGAATCAGCCAAAAGTGTGGCTGAAGTTCGTCGGAAACAATGACCCGTGTACAACAGGGGTTCTGGAAGTTCAAGAAATGTTGCTATTTCTCGTGGGATACTGCCAATTTTATTAGTACCCATAGGCTGTCTAACACACTTTCCATTGCGATACTGTAGAAAAAATCGATTGATTGGAGTGTTAGGCGGGCGTAAGGCTTGATATTTCTCAACAATCGTTACGTATTCCTTGCGAATGACGAAGTTGCGGTCTCTTTTTGTCTTTGTATTAGGTAAATTAATTAATAGTAAGTCATCTGAATGTTTCTCAATGTTTTTGACATTAAGTTGTGTTAGTTCATTAGTTCGACATGCTCCGTTTATTCCAATAATAAGAACAACCTGTAACGTAAAGAGTATTGTAGTAGATAAATGAATAAAATTGATATGAACGCATAATTATGCCTATCAACATCTACTAAGTATACTATTTAATTGAGATTAATATACTTAAGTAGATACTGAATGTGCAACTGACTTACTTTTGCCGCCAAATATACGGAATCGGGTGCTTCGTTAAGAAACTTTTCAATATCAGATACTGTGAAAACCTTCGATTTTTTTGGTTGATGACCAGATGAGGCTCTTTTTAAAAATGCCACTAATTTAGGATAGGTATCGATATGTTTGTCTTTTTTCATCTTTATTGTTGCTTTTAGCATCGAATACGTACTCCATAGAGTGCTTGCTTTCTTGTTCTCGGATAATTCTATAAAATATGCCAGCAAAACGTTTTCTGAGAAAGTTTTGGCTCCTTTTGCTAGTCGCCACGTGTTGAACATATCGTACTGTTTTAAATACTTCTCGCGTGATTGTTGAGGGAGAAAGCTCATTTGCGCATTATTAACAGTTTCAGTTAATTCTGTTGGCGTCAAGCAAACTTCCTCGTCGCTAGAATCACTCATTTTAGTTTTTTCACTTGTTTTCAAGTTTCTTGTTTTTAATATAAGGTTTAACAATGACGTGAAAAAATGCCGCGTAAAGAACCGCGTACAAAGCAAATTGAAAAAAGAACACCAAGAAGGTTCCGAGTCTGAGTTTTTAACAAATTAAAAAAAAGTTGTATGATATATTCGGCACCATAGAGGTAGCAGTAAATAGGTTTAATGTTTTTTTTAATTCACAAACTTAGTGCACACGATGTTCTAAATTCAATTTACTTTATCCTCTAGAGAATAAAAACGGCTTTTCCACTCAGATATTGAAGATTAAAAATACTCTTTCCGAGATGGTGGGATGAAAACGGAATTTATAATCTTAGGGTGTATACCCCATTCACAATGAGATTAGACATAAAACAAACCTTTTTTACAGTCCGTTCAACCGATTTTGAGTTCTATTGCGTTGGTAGCGTGACAAATGGCAGCTGCAGTAAACAATTGGTATTATAATCACGTTTTTGCTTTTAATGATGATTTTAATTCGACGGCACGGTTGGCGTAGTGGTTAAGCGATTGACTGCTGCGCTGCGTGTCGCGGGTTCGATTCCTGCACTGAACAAATATTGTTGAACATAGTTGTTCCGGGTCTGGCTGTTTGTGTATGCCAGTTTAAATTTATGTAAAAAAAAAATGCCATCCTTACGCCTACGGAACGCCTATGGAGTATTCTCGGACATACGTTTCCGAGTATCCACCTTAGGGTGGATTTTTAGGGGCGCCATCAGTGCTGGATCACCATGCTCGGTATACCTGGTACCAAAAGTTGACCGAGTGCCTATATTTCAATGAGCGTTTCTTGATTGGGTCGGTACGCGGAAGCGGGGCGGGATCGTTTCGGTTTACCGCGTCGGTAGAAACACAGTCCCGCTCAATGTTTACACGTCACGCGTATTAATTGTTTTTCCATTCACGGATGTCACCATAACATCTGCATCACAAAACATTTTTTCGCGAGGACATAAGCGGTACTGCACCAATTATGCCGAAAACATAACGCCCGGTCGGTAAATGAAAGCAGTGCGGTATCGTTTCGGAATACAGAGCATACTATACCGCACTGCTGCTTTCCAACCAATGACGAAAGGACCTAAGCGAGCGGCAAAAAAAGAATGCCCATAAATGTATGGGCAAAAAACCGATTCGATAAAAAATACTTATTTGGGGTATAATAATAATGGGGCTGATTTTAGCAAGCATTCGATAAAGTAGATAGCTACCTAGGTACTTATTAATAAATTGGCTCAACTGGGTGTGGGAGGTTCCACGTTCTGGTTTAAATCTTTTCTAGAAAAGAGAGAATCCAAAGTAGTAGTAGGTAGTAGTGAACGTTCATTTCTCTGAAAGCTATCTAGCAACATCTGGAATCCCGCAAGGATCGCATTTGGGGCCGTTTCTTTTTAATGTTTAAATATACGACTTATATGAGTCTTCAAACACTACCGTTTTTATTTGTTCGCGGATTCAAAGATAATGAAGCCAGTTCAGAGTAACTTAGACTCCAAAATGCTACAGGAAGACATCAACAGACTTGTAGAATGGTGCAAATTAAACACAATGATTTTAAATATTAGTAAATGCCACTACATCCAGTCCACTCGTAATAAAAAAGTGCTTGAGAACAAATACAAGTTGATGTAAAGAAACTGAGCAAAATTCGCGACCTAGGTGTTCAACTCGATCAAGCGCTAAAGTTCGATGTGCACATCCTGAATGTTGTCTCAAGGTGTTTCAAAGTACTGGAATTAGTTTTGCGAAATAGTAAGTTAATTTTTTTTTTTTAAACCCACAACAAAGATAAAGCTTTAGTCCGTCCAATCCTAGAATCCGAATTACGAGGTTTACTCCAAGCGATTAGAGAGTGTCCAAAAGAGCTTCCTTTACCATCTGTGCTACGGTTATCACTTGGGTAAACAACTCAATAGCTACACTGACAGGTTGAAACACTATCACATGGATACACTAACCAGTCGTAGGAAGAAACTGCACTGCATTATCCTGCATAAAATATTCAGTGGAACGATAGATTGCAGTGAACTTTTGAACCCATTAGAGATTAAAATTCCGACTCGGTTTCCCAGGCATAACACATACAATTTATTTTACATCCTCGATTTTCTCCTTCGACTGAGTACAGTCATTTAGAGAAACATGTAAAAAGTCGGAACAATAATCAAAAGTGATCTCCGATTATCCACCCCCTCTGGGGTGGACAAATGTACACGCGTTTCCGAGTATTTACCCTAGGGTGGCTGTTTTAAGGAGGGAATATTCACTACCATGATGTATCGGACATATAGGTTGTTTTAATCGACGCTGGATCTTATGGGCATTGTCCTTTGCGTCCGCCCCGGATGACTGAAAGCTACGCTAGTCTACTGCTCTCCGTAATGCATAACTACCTATTATGTGGGATCTGAAGTCGCTAAAACATAAAGCTAAAGCCTACTTTGAACTTGCGTGTCTTGGCCTCCTAATTATGTTTCCCCATACAGCAGAAAGCCCCAGTTGCATATACCATCGTGTAGTCCGCCACGGTATCTGTTGCTTACAATACATATACAGAACAAAACAATACATATATTCCCAACATTGAAGGTACAGTACTAAAGGTATGACCAAAACTGAGCGACCACAACCCGGGATGCGAGAAGCGAAGCGGGATACGCTACCGCGCGGCGGACGCTGCTCGTGTTATTATATGGCGCCAAAAAAAAGCGTGAGTGACAGTGACAGCGGCACTCACGCGTCTTGTGGTCAGACGTGTGGACGGAAAATCTCTCATTATTTTAACTATAATGATTTTGACAAGGCAGTGATGTTGCAAAATGACATCTTAGGCGACATACAGCGGTAGAACCTTGTAGCTCAAGAGGAACCACATTACTGAAGACAAAACGCTGTTGTTGGGATTTGATAATTATTTTGTTGTTTAATTATGTATTTCAAATTAATTAACATACAGATTTAATCTCCCAAATTTTATAGTCATGCAATATGTCATGTAAAAAGGATAAAACATGGCATTGTTCCGCGAGGGCAAGCAATAAAAGGTCTTCTTCATCAGAGTCAGACTCTGATGTTCAATATGAGACTAACATAACACAACAATTTAGTTGTTACACTAAGCTTAGACGTGCGGCTTTGACTATTATGTGCGTGTGGTGTGAGGGCCACTTTGTCAAAACTCTTTGAAAATGATCTTAGGATTTAGTGAACATTCCCAAAGAATTGTGAAAGTTGGAATCAATTCATCAATTCTATCCCAAACAAATGGCGACGATGGGAAGGGTTTGTTCAAATTCATGGCCCACGTCTTGTGAAAGTACAATTGTTTAGGATACGATGGGACTGACATACGCTGTGCGTAAAATACCCCATAAACAAATAAAGAGAAAAAAAAAAATTGGGCCCTCAGTTCTCACATAAAGGATTGAGGGCCCACCAGTACCTGATAAACTATGGACACTACAGAAAATGTCTTTATGCCAAAATCTAAGCTAATGCCCAACAAACCTTGTGAAAACAAGATATTATTCCAAAACACTGTCCTACTTTGTGTAACTTCTCAGTTCTCACACACGTCAAAGTTTATTACGCAAATAAAACGAAACCATTAACTTACAGCTACGGTTTGAAATCCTGTAAACTACTTAATAAATTGTGAAAATTTGTGAAAGCTCACCACTTCTTGTTGTTTGGAAGTTATGACCTTGATAAAATTCGGGCCCTCATTCCTCCATTTCGCTTTTTTCTTTTTATATTACGCATATCGTATGAAAGATAAGACAAATATAAAATTGCACCTTTTTGTGAAAAAAAATGTGCAACAAATTGGTGTTATTTGTTACTAATAATAATTTCTATAAAAATACAAATCCTATTAGATATCGAAATTAACTATTTTTTTATTGTGACAATTGTGTCAATTGGATAGGGTGACAATAATTTATACACTTTTATACATATACTTTGTTAGTGGCGATTCTGAATGATGTTTTATTTTAGTTCCTTCTGCTCTTGAAAAGTAATCATACCGCACAAGATAGAACCTAGAGCGGACTGGTGTCGCCCGGAGGGGCGTTAACTCTGGAGGACGCAATTTGTTTTGACGAATCATACAAGTCCTGTCTCACTAACTCACGGTTCTAACTAACGTAGCAATTAACTGCGAATTAAATTTTGTCAGTACTGGTGACTGTTGCTTGCAGGATATACCGCACACACTAAGAAGAAAATCAAAAGTATACGAACTTATCGGAGCAATTGAATTTTGTTCCTCCACCTTTCACCGATAGTATTGGTCATTACAAATGTCTTGTATTCATTAATACTAATTTCAAATGATATGACGATAATAAGCAAAAACTTGAAGAAAGTTTCGCTAGAATCTTTGCTGCGATCTATAGAAGTCCCGGGATGCAATTGGCATATTCTGTGACCTCACAAAGGCGTTTGACTACGTTAACCACAATACACTGATTTGTAAATTACACCACTACGGAATTCGGAGACAAGCTGCTGATCTTGTTCTTTCCTATCTATCAAACAGGCAGCAAAAACTAAACGTTAACGTGCCCCAAGGTTCAATAGATCCTCTAAGGATATAATTCTAATCGCTGATGACACTTCTCTTATTTTGAGGGTTCCTTAGTCAACACGGGACCCTTATAGTTTCGCCATGTCCATCTGTCTGTCTGTCCTCGGCTCAGCGCAGAGACTGTTAGTACTAGAAAGCTGTAATTTGGCATGAGTATACATTTTAATGACGCCGACAAAGTGGTAAAATAAAATCATGAAAAACATTTTTTTAGGGTACCTCCACTACACGTAAAGTGGGGACATCTTTTTTTTTCGTCTATCCCATGGTGTGGGGTATCTTTGGAAAGGTCGTTCAAAAATATTGTGAGTTTGCCAAACCATTTTTGGGTTGAAGGGTCCGTTTGCGAAATATTAAGCTTTAAAGTGCTAATTATTGTTAGATTCATTAAACTGGCAGGGGCCCCCCCCCCCCCCTGCCAGTTTAATGATGATCAGGATCCGCGTACGAAGTCGCGGGCAGAAGCTAGTAGATAATATATGGGGACTTTTTAGATTTCACATAAAATGGTGCTCTGAACATTCCTACCAATTTTTAGCTCTATGCGAATTATTGTAGCTTCACTACTATTTTTTGGTCTAATTTGACTGGACTATATTTTATTTATCCTTTATATTATTATTATTAATTCATTTATTTCAGGTAAGTAACACCCATTGCCAAACATAAAATAAGAGTAATCATACAATAAATACAATAAAATCAAATCAAATCAAACATCACATACATAATAATTACAAATTAAGTCAACTTAAATTGAATCGAATAAATATAAATTAAATTATAGGTACAATTGAAAACAAAATAGGCAAATCAAATTACATGAAATCAAAATAAATAAAATAAAATAAATTGAATCAAATTAGAATAAATACATAATTAAAACAATACAATTAAAATTAATATCTTCTATTCGACACTGGTACAGCAACATGTCTGCTGGAACAATGCCGAATGAAGGGGCAGTCCAGCCTTCCCGCAATCATCGCCAGTACGATGTTGGAGCTAACCCGTACCCTGCGTACCAAGGAAGCGGCGCGCTTGCGCATGGTCGCGTAAAAGCAGTCGATGCGCGCCTCTGCGAACATACCCGAGGCGCTGCAGTATCGGGGTAACCCCATCACCGCCCTGAACGCGTTATTATACTGGACGCGGATGGCGCCGTAACTTCTATTAGAGTAGTGAGCCCACAGACTGCATGAGTACAGCGATGTACAATACGCTCTAAAGAGCGTAGCCTTTACTACGCTAGAGCACCGCGCAAATCTCCGGGCGATCATGTTCGCTCTAATAGACAACGCCCTCCGCTCCCGTTCCATATCTGCATGATCTTTGAGGTCGACAGTCAAAACATGCCCCAGGTATGTAAACCGATCAACCCTTTCCAACGGAACTCCATTGAGTCTGACCGGAGGTATGTTTTTCAGACATTTTGCACTGGCGGTCTCGAAGATCATACACTGGCTTTTCTTTACATTGTACAACAAACCGTGACCACAAGCATATTCCTCGCATATCTGTAACAGCTTCCTGAGGCCGCAGACGGAAGCGCTCATCAGCACCATGTCGTCAGCATAACTTAGATTATTGACACATATACCGTCAATGTGACAGCCGACATGCTGGCTGCTGAGCATTACGATCAGGCCGTTAATATACAGATTAAACAGGGTAGGAGATGTCAAGCCACCCTGCCTGACGCCGCACTCGAGCTGATACGCGTCCGACATTGCCCCCGCCCACCTAACACTATTAGACTGGTGCGCATACCAGTACTGGAACATGCTGATGAGCTCCGGCGGCAAATCTATGCTCCTCAGCTTGCCCCACAGCAGGTCATACGCTACAAGGTCGAAAGCCTTGGACAAATCAAGGAAGCACGCATACACGGGTGTTTTACGGTCTGTGTAGTATTTGACGATATAGATTCAACAATTTTTTTCACAAAAAGGTGCAATTTTGTATTTGTTATATTTCATACGATAAGCGTAATTAATATAAAAAGAAAGAAGCGAAATGGAGGACTGAGGGTCCGAATTTTATCAAGGTCATAACTTCCAAACAACAAGAAGTGGTGACCTGTTCTTGCTTTCACATTTTTTCACAATTTATTTAGTAGTTTCACAGATCATTTATACGTAGTTTACAGGATTTCAAACAGTAGCTGTAAGTTTGTTTTCATTTTAATTGCGTAATAAAATTTGACGTGTATGAGAACTGAGGGCCCATTTTGAACGAAGTTATACAAAGTAGGACAATGTTTTGGGATAATATCTTGTTTTCACAAATTTTGTTGGGCATTAGCTTAGATTTTGGCATAAAGACATTTTCTGTAGTGTCCTTAGTTTATCAGGTACAGGTGGGCCCTCAATCCTCTATGTGAGAACTGAGGGCCCAACTTTATAGTCCATAACTCGCTTGTTTGACTTCCACAAAATCTGATTCCAACTTTCACAATTCTTTGGGAATGTTCACTAAATCCTAAGCTTATTTTCAAAGAGTTTTGACAAAGCGGCCCTCACACCACATGCATATAAAACAAAATGAAGTTCGCGGTTTGTGCTGTATTCGCGCAGGTGTGCAAATTAAATTTTGTGATAGTTTCGCGTTGTGGTCGCTCTGGTTTAGCCGTACCTTAACTCACTTCACTGGATCCAAAAGCCGTCTGTATAAGGTCTTCAACGCTGACAATGATCGTCCTTTCGCTCATACCGGGCTCATCAATATCATGCTGTCTCTTCTTCTTCATGATTATTTATCTAAGTCAAACACTAATTCTAGCAAAAACACAATATATTACTATAAATCTTAGAATAATCGATAAATTATATTTAGCTCTTAATAGCTATCTAATCAAACTAGGTACACAAAAATTGGTAATAAGTATTCTCCAATATTCTTTTCCAAATTCTTTGACTGATTTTTCTTTATTTTATTGCTGTCAATCTGTCAATTTATTTATTGGACTCTGCTGTGAATATATGTATTATTATAACTAGCGTTCGTTGCTTTTAGAACTGTTTTCAGCCAGAACCAGAACACATCTGTGTTCTGGACAGATAGATAAAATACTATTTATTTGTGCACAATTTATTACCTTAGGGGGCCGCCTCCACGTGCGAGAGAATCGCGCCGATATTATCGTCGTGCCATGTATTTCTATTACTATTAGCTGCCCGCCCTGGCTTCGCACGGGTCGCAGTAAGTACTTATCTATGGCGTACCCTACCTACCCTACCTACCCTACCTACCCTACCTACCCTACCTACCCTACCCTACCTACCCTACCTACCCTACCTACCCTACCTACCCTACCTACCCTACCTACCCTACCTACCCTACCTACCCTACCTACCCTACCTACCCTACCTACCCTACCTACCCTACCTACCCTACCTACCCTACCTACCCTACCTACCCTACCTACCCTACCTACCCTACCTACCCTACCTACCCTACCTACCCTACCTACCCTACCTACCCTACCTACCCTACCTACCCTACCTACCCTACCTACCCTACCTACCCTACCTACCCTACCTACCCTACCTACCCTACCTACCCTACCTACCCTACCTACCCTACCTACCCTACCTAAAACCTTCCCCTGAGAATAAGGAACACAACAAAAAAAGAATTATCCAATTTGGTCCACCCCTTCTTGAGTTATAAAATTACAACGAAAAGTGGCATTGATTTTTATATTATATAGATAGATACACTCTCTTAGGGGCCATCTTCACGAGCGAGAGAATCGCGATGGATCCGCGGGTCTACGTCGGGTAATCTCCACGAACGATATTTTCCGATATCTTTGGCACGGTAATTATCTATACAGTATTGTAACTCGGCCGTATCTTTGAAATAAATGCCTACAGCTGCGCGGTACGTAAACATGCGATAGGCCTGCCCGCCTCCAGCATTATAATTACATTTGCCTACGTTGTGTTTCCATTTTGTCAAGCTGAACAGCTGGCTACGAATGTTTTAAAATCACAACCCTCTCAAAACATCTAAATATTCTGTGAATATTTCATGAGTCTAGCTATTGTTGTTGTTATTAATACCGAGAAAAAAACGGTTTTTATTGGTTTATGTTGTTATAGCAGCAGCAGAAATACTTAATCTGAGAAAATTTCAACTATCTAGTGACAGACGGTCAAATTTATTTTTTCTAGTATTATTCATACACACAGTACCTACAATAAACAACTATTATTAATAATGAAATACCACGTCTTTACTTTGAATTAATTATACAAACTAACAAAACAAAACACACATGCCCCGAGATTTTAACACAAGCGTACCTACCGCCTATAATTACCTATTTCACTCGTGTCAATCACTTTCCTTTACTCACTTACATTTTTCATTTATTTCAAATGAAAAATGTTGAAAATTCTCAAAAATTCAGAAAAACAATTAATAGCTCGAAAATTATGAAACAACGCATGGGGGTGATTCGGATACCCCACGAACACGATACGAGGGACCTAAATTTTATTTTTGGACGTCAATGTTCCGGCCACCCTATAAAAGGCCGCCAGTAACAGTGACAATACCCAACAATACCCCACGTACTAATTGATACTGTATTACAGTGGGGTATTATAGCTAGCTACCCAAACAAAACGCATTTATTTCAATAAAACCATTTACTGCCTGTAATATGAAGCTGTTTAATTCCAAAGCGTAGTAGGTACCTATGGAGAAGAACGACATCTACATACCTATCTACCTACATACCAACATACCTACCTACCTCCTACCTACTACCTACTACCTACAGCAATTTTTCAATATTTTAATACAATTTAAAGTTTCCCTGGACTTTGACAAATATTCCAAAATTAGCCAAATCGGCCCAGCCGTTCTCGAGTTTTAGCGAGACTAACGAACAGGAATTTATGTTTATTAAGAGAGGAGATAATTATGTCGGAGAAGGATAGGTGTCTGTCTCGTCAACATCAGCCATATTTTAACTACTGTGGGCGAACTGCTTGGCATAAAGCGTAGTAGTTGTGGTGAGCAGCTGTGGGTCACAGACAAATCAGTAGGTTTCTGAAAATATACAATCGTTTTCTTACACGCTTTGATAGGATTGAGATTTGTTCCAGTTCAGTTGTTCATCGTTTTTTTGGATTTCGATTTGGATTTCCAAATACCTCACTGATGAAGCAACATCTAGATAATAACAATCGCAATTTTGAGTGGTGGATGTGTGGGCTCGTATAACTTTACCATGTCAGGAGAAGGTTTAAAATAATTTTCTTTAAAATTTAATAATTATTTTTGTTTTTGATTTATTGAGTGTCAACAGATTGTTATCTAGCCACTTTGTAACGAGACTAAAACCCTTTTGGACGTTACTGTTTACCTCGTTCCAGAGCCATCATCAAATATCTTCTCCCCCACTGGGCGGAGCGGGAGGGCGTGTCAGACTCTTGCTGACTAAAACCCACCCGTGTTCCTTCATTTGCCTGTGTTGCCAGGGGCCACGGTATCCCTTTCGGACTTTCCCGCAACCCCGGCAGGCATCGGCCCTAGCGGCGCGCGTGGAACACAACGCGCCGTCGACCCGGGCTTTCCGCTTAACTATTCCTAAAGAGTCATAATAAACCCTGTTAGAAATCGACACGTGTTTCACCTCTCAACGAGGCATCCTAAAGTCGGGTCTGCTGCGGAATGTTTGGATGTTTTAAAAACATCAAACATCAAACACGAACCAATTAGGCATCCGCAAATCAAACACGAAGCGATTTGATTGGTTCATGTTTGATGTTTGATGTTTTTAAAACATCCAAACATGGCGCAGCAGACCCGCCTGTAGGATGACGATTGACTTGTCTCGAACCCGAATACGACGTGATGCCACGCCGAGCGCCGGACGCAGAGTGAGAGAGAAAGAGTAGCCACTTTGCTCATTCATGTTCCATTGTCATCGTTGCCAAGTCGAAGCCAGGGATGGAGTGCAATGTACACTTTGCCTCAAAAGCTTTGATTTCGTTTGTGCCGGAGTTACCAAGGCACGGAACAGTTAGCATAGTTACCTCTTGTAATTTAAAATGTAAAGACGATTCAAGCAGATATTTCTGACCTCAAAACCATGAAAGATGAGATAGTTGGGAGTTCAGAAATCTCTAAACTACGTCCATGTTACGGTTGAGGTGCTCACTGTTAAATGGGGAGGACATCTCACGCTTCGAGATGCGACTTGGGTGGTTGGAATCAAGCATGCGCAAGAGTGACCAGAGATCGCGACTGAATAATATAGAAATTGAGGGAGCCTCGGTCACAGACTCGGAAAACCTCTTTGCTGTTGTTGCTAAGATTGGCGGCATTATCAAGTGCGAAAACTAAAACAACATTGCATACACTTTATATTTATTTATTTATACTTAACTTTCGTCTCCTCACGTAACGTCCCAGAGGTTCAAACAGCAAGTAATAATATACGTTATTATAGCGCATGATTGTTTGTACAAGTCGCCGCATGCAGCTAGCTACACAGCGAGAACTATCAAAGTAAACATAATACTGAACTCTTATACTTTTCCGATACATCAAAATGCTGGTAACACTGATATCGAGACACGAAAAGCGTAAAAAACTGCAGCTTTTTTCAACAAACACATATTGTTACTTCGATTAAAACTCTAATAATAACGTGGAATGCAAGAGGGTAGGTAGGTACTTCAAATGTGGCAACATTACCATAATTTTCGACTTTTATGCAATTTACTCCAACACGGAACTAGTTGTTTAAGTTTTATTACCTTACGCCCTTAACTACCTAACCACAAACAACATTAGCTTTTCCAATAGGTAACTCAAGAAATAGAAGATTAGATAGCATTTAATTATTGCGATACACCTTATCAACAATATATTATCATATACTATTTAATAACGGCCCAAAAAAAAGCTTTGATTTTGAAGAAACACCTATCTTTAACCGATGACGCAAAGATACTCACGGAAAGTAAAGATGCCACGTTTGATATTATGACTTTTATAACATGCTAAATACAAACGGGAATAAAATAATTCATTGTTAGTGTATAAATAGTATATATTTGATATAAATAACAACTAATTAACTGCGAGCGTGTCGCGCGTCGCTCGCCGACATTTGTTCGTATATTTACAAATGGAGCGGGTAGTCCGGCGAGCGCGCCCGACTCGTTCAATTTCAACAATTGGAATCACGAATTCTGCATTGAAATACGAGTAATCATATAATTAAACCTATTCACACTACGTAGACTTTAACACATTTATTTACGTCTATTTAGTGTATTAACAATACGCGTTTGCTTTGCACTGTCGCCTGTTGCCTAGCGCGACCACGCCAATATGGCTCCTATTTACTTAGCTATAAAGTAGATAACGGCATGTGTCGACGACGCAGCGCTCGTGTGAGGGGGGGGGACCTATTCCTCAAGGTTACGGAAGGCGTTGGCCATGTCATCCAGCAGTTGCTCGAAGTCTGCCTTGATCTTCGCTTCTCCATCTTTCACGGGGTCCTGCGAATAGAGACAGTGATTAATATTTCGTTTATAAATGTGTTCAACGATGAAGTGTGTAAAATTAATTGCTGCGTTGTGTTTTTTCATGTTATTCGACGGCAAAAAAGCCGCCTACGGACATCGCAATACTAAAGCATCGCTCGAAAATACTTACATATCCATAGAAAAATCGTATTAAAATTGTAGTTAGGTATTCGAAAAAAGTGGGCAAAGTGCGCATGTTTCACGGTATTTGACTATGACTACTATCTAAAATATACCCGAACTAATTAGGTGAGTAATACTTATTTATTTAAGAGATGTTACGAAAAAACACGGCCAAGCTCACTTGAATATTAAAAAACCAGCCAAGTGCGCGTCGGAACCCGCACACAGAAGGGTTCCCTTAGTTGAAATGAATTTCTCCCAAGAACAAACTTAACATTGTAGTTGAAAAACACGCTCTTCCATACATTTCAACTGCAAATGTAAGTTTATACGAAAAATATTGATAGATTTACTATGTTATTTTAAGAACATAGACTTAATCTATAAGTATAGAACCTTTTTTTTTATACATTTTTGGCTCGGTAGTTCGGAGATGACGGCAATGGTAAATTTTCATCCATTTTCTGAAGTAACTTTTTGTTTTAAAATACTCGAGACCCTCACAGTAAGCCCTCTAATTTAATATGTCGCACGGTAAAGTGTGCAAAACTTTTTATTTTTAATTTACGGCAAAACCACCATTCTACTGAATGGCGGGAAGTTACTATGGCGCTTGTCTCGTGACGTCAGATGCTAGTGCTATCTTTGTCTAGCATAGACTTTAAAACGCATACTTCTTCGCCATTTTATGAGATATATAATCAATGTTTTACTGCAGCTTAGTTTTTTCTAGGTTTCGAACAATCAAATACCCTATCGCTGTCGGTACAGGGCCAGACGGTTACCTTGAACTTCATGGACGAGAGCTGGTACAGCACGTTGCCCATGGCGTCGCGGATGACGTTCCAGGTGACCTTGTTGTCAGACTGCGCCGTAGACTCGACGGCGTGACGCGACATGTCGTAGAACGTGATGATGCACTTCAGCATGCCCACGGTCTTGTAGAACGGGCAGAAGCGATCGTATGACGAGTAGCTGGCAGACATACATTGAATTGAATAATTTAACAGATAAACAAGCACACAGTAAATGAAAGACGCACTATTGCGAAGTGACGTCATAACACAAAGGTAACAAAGTAGGTATAGTCAGCGTCAAAAATAAACGGAGAAAAGAAATGGAATGTTCAGATCAAAGCTATGACCTATTGTAGTCTTATTATATATTATATACTATAAGGACCTCCTTATAGTAATTTTATTCCAGGTACATTGACTTGACATCATCATTCTCCTATCGTTATCCCAATATATTTGGGATCGGCGCAACACGTCTCCGCATTCATGTACTTATACAAAATATTGTTAAACATTTGAATATCTATGGAGTTTCTTCGCCATTCCTCTCCAAACGAAACTACTTTTTCAAAGGGGCAACTAAAATCAATTCCATACCTATTCTTGTAAATTTTGGGAATTAGTTAATAGTAATTAGTGAGTTTTTAAAAAGTTTTATGTGCGCAATTTAAATAAATTATTTGACTTTGGAACTATTTACGAAAATTATTATGTCTTGTATTTATTCTGAAACACCCGTTGAGTCTCTCTCTATTATTTTTATGCTGAATGGTCAGCATCAAACCCGAATATAAAAAACAAAAAAATGAAGCTCTTTTTCACCTGTTCTGCTGCAAGAAGTCGTCTTTGAGCAGCTTGGCGACCTCAAGAGTGATCTTGTCTGTTTCTGCGAGTGACGCCTTACCGACCAGTTGCACGATTTCTGACAGATCCTCTTCTTCCTGTAGGATCTCCTTAACCTGGTGGAACGCATTGGGTTGTGTTGTGAGGAACTTGTGTTTGATTGGCAAGGTTTAGGATGTTACTTGAAAGTAGGCCTTAATTTCTACTTCTTAATGCTAGGTTTTTTATTTATTTTTTATTGATAGGCCCGCGGAGCTTTTTTTTTTTTGAGAAATCTCGCTATCCTTAGCAGTAATTATGAATTCTTAACAGTAATAGCTATTATAAAAATGGAAGCCGGTTTTCCCAACTACTAGCAGTAAGACTTTCATAATTACTATTGCATGTTGCATAATATGCGAGCTATCTTATTTGAGTTTAAATACCTCGGCCTTACACAAGCTTCTATGCTTGTGTAAGGCCGAGGTATATTACTTGGTGGTTTTATCTAGTGGATAAAACCACCAGCTACTAAAAGCAATATATCGCCACTAAGAAAATCCACTAAGTTGGTAACACTGTACGTGATGATGATGACGGTCGAAAGGCCGCCGGCCAACTACCTACTGTGAGCTTGATATGGCCTTGAGGTCACGAACTATCCGACCGATACAATATGTTGATGCAGGCCTGCGACGACAAGCGGCCACACACTCTATCTATGTTCACCTTGGTCGTCAATCCAAAACCATAAAGGGTCTGTGTTCTAAACTGTGAGTCTGGGATCTTAGCGATTATCTAACAGCCTGATATCCGCCGGCGGACTGTAAAACAGTGGGGCCCGTATGTACACATTGTGGAATGCAATAAATATATTGATTATTTATTGTTACCTTGGTCCTAAGAGGCACGAACTCAACGTAGTGCTTGTCGTAGAAGTCATCGAGCGCGCGCATGTACTTGGAGTAGGAGATGAGCCAGTTGATGGACGGGAAGTGCTTCCTCTGCGCCAGCTTCTTGTCCAGCCCCCAGAACACCTGCACGATGCCCAGCGTGGCCGCCGTCACAGGGTCCGAGAAGTCTCCTCCGGGCGGAGACACGGCGCCCACGATGGACACGGAACCTGGGGAATGTCAAAAACGTTATACACTTTCTTAAAAAAAAAGTAAAAACATTCGTCGTATTAGATGGGACTTGACATGGTTTAACAGTGGCGAAATGTGGGTGCACTATAATTAAGTACACCTCTGCCCAACCCTTCAGGGAAACAAGGTATGATGTTATGTTACGTTATTAAATGTTAAAAAGTTTTAAAAAAATATTTAAGTTATTTCAATATTTTTATCACTGCATTTCATGTTCCATCTCATTTTTGCGCAAACAATAATATTACCTACTAGCTTCTATGGGCGACTTCGTCCGCGTGAAATTTTGGCCCCCGGCCCGCCGCGTCGCATCCCATGGCCCGCCCGCGCCATTACTTCGCTTTGGCTTAGCGTTATTTCTGACTTTTTATCTTTTTGCTCGGCTCCTAAGGGTCGTAGCGTGATGTTCCATAGTCTTTAACCTACCTCAAGAATTGGGCAATTCAATACAAAAAGATTTTTTCAAATCCGACTGGTAGTTCCAGATATCACCCCCTACATTATATTTGTAAACAAGTATAATGTGACATGAATTTTGCAATGAGCAACTCTTTTCATTCTTCTTTATTTTGTTTCGTAAATTGTTGACGTATAATGCTTTAATTTAAATAAATGATTTGATTTTAACGTAGCCAAGAATCACTAGACTCATGCTGAAATCACAGAATGGTAAACCTAGTTTATAAGTCCGAATAGTCAGATGTTGTAACTTTCTGATGTTTTTAAGTTAGAATATAAAAATATTAAGATAGTTAACTGATTCAGGCGTGACTTGGCGGAAATCCATTATAAAATACAATAGACGTAGATATATAAGGTGCTATAAAAATATCTGCCACGGCTGCAATGGGAGATAGTATTGTGTTTATAGATTACAATAGTAAAGATAAATTATTGATCATGTGTCATATTTTTTTTCATACAAAAAATTGTACGTATAAATTTGCAAGTGACGAACTAGTCAGCTGATTTCAGTTTTCATTCACAGAACAGATGGAAAGAGATAGCAGTTGTTTTCATTGACGAAGTGCACTTCGCGCGTAATTTGTGAACCACGTTATGCAGAGTAGAGTCAATGTTTATTTAACTACTTTATTTTCTCAAATTGATTTAACTGTGCCGGGGTACGAAATTTCTTCACTATTGTTATCTTTGAACACAATACTACCTCTCATTAAAGCCGTGGCAGATATTTTTATAGCACCTTATATTTAGTAAACTATTCCGCACTAACCTGAACACGACGTGTTAACACGCCGAGCGCTGGACGCTGAAACGTAACACGTTGTGTACGGGTTCGCGGTTCGCGACAAGTCAATCGTCATCCTGAGGATGCCTCGTTTCGACGGTTTTTTTAAGACTCTTTAAGAATAGTAAAGCGGAATATTTACTAAATATATCTAAGTCTATTGTATTTTATAAAAATATTAATTGTGAACACACACGGCTGACGAACTTCCAAACACACTTTCCTACACTAGGTATTTAACCCACTAAGGGCGGATTCAACCAAACACGAATAAATTTTATCCGCGGAATAAGATTTACTGTGACAGTTTTCGTATGGAGAAACTGTCAAAAATTCAAAATTTCCTCGGAAGAGAAGGTTTATGCCGCGGATAAAATGTATTCCTGTTTGGTCGAATCTAGTCTTAGAGCGTGAATTTTCAAAAATCGTTCATTAGAGCTCACTTTCGCTATTTTAAGGAACTCTAGTGGAGAATTTTATGCTTCTAGACTCAGCCGTTTAGACTTAAGACTGTGCGTTGACTGAAATCAAATGAAATGATGAAATGATTGAAATGATGATGAAATGAAATGATTTTATTTTCTGTAAATAGGTTTGTATGTACAAACACTTTTACATGTCAATAATATGTTAAGTAATAGTCATTGAGCTCGGCGTTTCCTATATTACTACTCTGAGAAGAAAGGTCGAAACAGACATTTAATTGGTTAGATCTTATGAAGACCATGTAGATTACTGTCTGATATGGTTTTTTGAGGAAAGAACCTCACAGATTGAGTGAACCTGTCCAGTCAGTGCACGCATTTGTCAGTAATCGTGCAGCTCCACTTAGAACTTAAGGAGCTCATCGATTCGACGAACAATACCAAAGAAAGGACATTTGGGTAATCCGCATAAAGTAACTAGCTGAGAAAAAGATAAAAAATGATGTAGATCCACATAGTCCTCATATATTACATCACGTAAATCAATAAAAATAAAATGTCTGTCAGTGACTATTAAGTAGATAGGTTCTAAATAAGGAATGAATTAAGGTTTTTATTAAATATGTAGGTTCAAGAAATTAAAATGTGAATTGTTTCCTCACCTTCCCTGTCGGGGCTACCCAGACACTTGACGCGTCCCGCGCGCTCGTAGAAGCTCGCCAGGCGCGCGCCCAGGTAGGCCGGGTAGCCGGAGTCGGCCGGCATCTCGGCCAGGCGCCCCGAGATCTCACGCAGCGCCTCGGCCCAGCGGGACGTGGAGTCGGCCATCATGGACACGTTGTAGCCCATGTCGCGGAAGTACTCGGACAGAGTGATACCTGTGGATACAATGTATGCTGAGTACGACGGATTTATGTGGTAAATAGTCAATAACTGGAGGTTAAGAACTCGCATGGGGTAGGTATTTATTTAATTTTTTATTTTGCTTTCTGTATCTCATTTTATGCTGCACTGGTTGACGTCAACACGCTGGCTGAAAACCAGCACTGTGGCTCTGTCTCGCTAGTATCACAGCATCATGCTGAGCGATGGCCATTTTGTGTGACGCATAATTTCCCCGTGCTTGTTGTTTTTTGTTTGCGAGTTTTCTTTGCGTTATTTTTACCGCTAGTCGCTTTTTTTCTTTTCTTATAGATATCATCTGCCTAGCGTTTTCCCAACTATGTGGGGGTCGACTTTGAGAATACCACTATTGTAAATGGAGCGGCTTCCTATCTGACCTCCACAACCCAGTTACTGGATAACATGATACCTACTCCTTGGTTATAAGACTGTCAGACTTTCGGGCTTCTGACGACCCGTAACAACTGTGAAAGATCTACAAATGGCAGGCGGGACCAACGGCTTTTTCCAAGGCACGGAAGGGTCTTTATATGTAAAGATGGTAGTAGAAGGACACTAAAGCGACAAACCAGTAATTTTATTTTGTTATTGTTCTGTTTTAATTTCCGCAAACGACATTTACGTGAACCAACTTGCGCGAAAGACATTTTCTCGAATGGACTTTTGCACGAATGGACATTTGCGCGAATCCACTTGCGTGAAAAGACTGTTGCGCGAAAAAGTTGCGGAAATGAGATTTTTTCATAATATCACGCCTGTATTCCTGCAAAGGGTTGGGCAGGGGTGCTATAAAACCTATTGGACATTTTTCACATTTTTCGTCATGGGTGTATAAATCGACACAGTTAGTCCTCTTTCGGTATGAATAGACAAAATATTTGAATTTAGTGCGGGCCGCGCCGCCAAACGCGACGCGCGACGCCCCGCGTCTCTGTAAACGAAGCCTTAGAATAATAAGTAGGTAACCTCAGTAGATAGGTAATTTCAAGTCACGAACCTGACGATATATGTGACATGCCTTATTTACCTTCATATTGAACAGTGTTTAGATATAAAATGTGATGCAAACATAGTGGATTTTTAAAACGAATAAAGCTTTGGAACGGGACACGATGCGCGGTCCTAACGTAAAGGTGGTCGGTAGTTAAGGGCCAGTAGGTCGTCAAATTTCTTAGCAACATCCGTAGTCATCGGCAAGGAACTTTATAACTTCTGAGAGGTACTTCAACTAGTACTACTGAAGAGTCCCGCAAACCGCTTCCTGAACACTTGTGAAGACTTATCTGAATTGATAAGTCTTTGTTCTCAGTTCTCAGTCAAGTGTTGTTATTATTTCTACGTCAAACACCCTATTCCGTCAATGCTTCAGGTCACAGCCGCTAGCTGAATTCACGAAGATACCTGGAACCTATCGGTGTAGGACGTCAGCGCCGCCTGGACCAGGACAGACCTACCCTCATACCCTCCGCATGAACGTAGCGTCATGCGATCACGCCGGTCCGGCACAAGATTCATGCAAAGCTTAGTTTGTGGCTCGACGAATATGTCTAAATCATTTTACTGTGTTAGTTTTGATTAATGAATGTTATTATTATTAGTTACGCTGTAAATGTTGCGCACACTTTGTATTTTACTTTGTAAATCAAAACTATTATTAATTACCTGTGTAGATGGAAGCCTCTCGAGCGGCTACAGGCATGTTGGAAGTGTTGGCGACCAGCGCAGTTCTCTTCATGATGGATTCCGTCACTCCACCAATGTCCACCGTCAGCTCGGGGAAGTCTCGCAGTACCTCAGCCATCTCGTTACCTGCACACGAATACCTTGGTTATTATTCAATTAAAAATAATCGTAATTGAAAATAATACCTAATAAAGCTTGAAAAGAAAAAAAAATGAAAGCCATCAAGTACCTAGTTTGGGAATATGAATAGATAAAATATTGTATTTCAAAAACATTTAGATTCTGACATTTGACTAGACAATGTTTTACAGCTTGTAAAATTGATTTAAATAAATAGAAAACTGAAAATTCGACTTTTTCGTTATGTGTTTTCAAAGTAGTTTTTATTGCTTTTAAGTACTTAATTAATTTAATTTTCTTTTATTTTTTATGTAGAGTACATACCACGCTCGCCGCACCCGACGTAGATGATGACGTCAGAGTTGGAGTACTTGGACAGCGCCTGAGAGACGACGGTCTTGCCGCAACCGAAGGCGCCGGGGATGGCCGTGGTGCCTCCCTGTACACAGCTACACAAACAAAAACACTCGTCAAACACTGCCCATTAGTACAACGACCTACACTACTACAAGGATCTTCTGGCGCTCGAATGCAGTAGTGTTTAATTGTTTTGTGACATGTCACTTGAAAAGTATTTTAAAAAAAAGATGGCGGCGTTAGTACCGATTTTAGCCACCCGCCACAATAACCTAGTAGCACTATACTTACGGGAACAGCGAGTCGAGCACTCTCTGGCCGGTCAGTAGCGGATGGTTGGCGGGGAGCTTCTCGGCCACGGGTCTGGGTTGGCGCACCGGCCAAACTTGTAACATGCTGAACTTATGCTTCTCGCCTTCGAACTCTGTCTCCAGCACTATGTCCTGTTCATCATCACTGAGGGTTACTTAATTTTACACGACTGACAAAAACAAACAGTAAGGCCGCTTTCACAGCCGCGCATATATTATATAAAGGTATATATTATGTTAGTACTTATATATATATAATATATACGCGTGGCTGTTCTTATAATGTGAAGGAATGTGCTTCTGCCGCGCTACTGTCGCGCTGCTAAGGTCCTAATGTGAAAACGGCCTTTTGTTTTGACGGTAAGATTAGTCAATAAAAACTATATAGTGTACAGTTTGAACATTTGAAACTAGAATTTTAAATCATAATGTGACATTACAGGTGAAGTGGGAAAACTTCAACTAACTTTTTGAGGGCACTGTATGTATGTGTTATTTTCTTAATCCATGATAACTTGTAAACGCATTAACCGATTTCGATAGAATTAACTGATGAACGTCCAAAAGATAGAATTAGCTGTCTTTGAGATAACGATAATTTATGGAAATGCAATAGGTAAATGTGTTAATAGAAGACTGTAATAAAGTTTCTTATTTATCCTTCTTCTCTATGAAGACCTAATTTTGCGAACGTACAAGTCTAACTAAATAAATGTCTAGCCTTGTCTTTCTGTGCTTTACTTTATAAAATCATTTCCCTTTAAAACATATCCATAAGAACTTTCATTCCCAGTAAATAACCAGTAGTATTCTGACATTCAAAGCTTGCTATTTGGGTCATATCTTTGTATTAGGTACTCTTACGACGGCGACTTCTACACGGTCAATTTTTATGCAAACTCAACCAAGGAGCCCTCTGTTGGTGGTTGGCTACAACCGTGTAGAAGGCCTTGGCTGACTACTCACACTTATTCAGCTATATTCAGCGTTTGCCCATAGAAAACAACGATTTTGTATGGAGACGCGTACGCGTCCTTTCAGCTATCCGCAGCTGAAAGGACGCTTATTTGCGTACGCTACTCTTCATGAGCGATGCCAGCTATCCAATTGCGTAAAACGTTTTCGTAAGCGACTCCGACTAATCTGTTTCATTTTGACAGTTCAACAACATTCATTCCGTTATTTACGTTGTTGGGCAGATTTTTTTCTCAAATTTATGAATCAATGGATTAGCAATTTGTTTCAAACCGATACAGATTGTAATAGATCGTGTATTACGCAATCAGGGTGCAGATCGTAAAATTCTGACCTATTCATCAAAACGATACTCATTCTAGAATATCGATTTTTGTGTGGGCTCTCAATATTCTAGTCGCAGTATCTGACTTCTTACTCTGACTGATTACCTACTTGAAAAGCTGTTTTCATTGGTATCTATATCATAAGGCTATTGGGCTTTAGGGCAGATACCCATACATATTATTTCGCTGCCTTCCTTTTAAGTTTGTAGTTTTAATCGTTCTTGAGATTCTGTGATTAATGACTCTGAGAATGAGAATCATTGAGTGAGTGGTATTTCGCTTTTATATGTAGGTACATACACGGTTTGATTATACTTAACTGAAACTAGCTAAGTATTACTCACAGTGACTTTGTAGTTGCCGGCGGGCGCCATGTACGTGACGGTTCCCTTGGCCTTAGGCGGGATGAGCATCTTGTGCTTGACCAGCGTGTTCTCGTGCACGATACCAAACATGTCTCCACCGGTGATGTGGCTGCCGGCCTGCAGGTAAACCAATCATTGTTGTATCATACAATCATATTTATGGAAGCTGTAGAAAGTCCTACTCAAGTGAATAAGGAAATAATTAAATACGAACCAAAATGTAATACATTCATAAATAAACCAAAACAATTATATTATCTAAATGCTATTATAATATCAATATTTTTTTTTTTTTTTAATTACATCTTAAGATGCGGTTTTTTACAGAGTAAAATTATTTCATGGACATCCTCTTAAGGGGTCATTGTACTCATCATTTTGAATAACTTTCACTATGGGACGAACACTGAAATCGCTGTTCCCTACATTTTGACGAACTATGCGAATACTTTTATGCCGATATTCCCACTGGATCGATACTTATGCGTGTGAAACCGCGGGGCATAGCTAGTAATTTGGCACATGGGTAGACAATGTCCTGGGTTAGGACATAGGATACTTTTTATTCCAATATTTCCACAGGATCGAGACTTATTCGGGTGAAACTTGTGGGCGCAGCTATGTTTTAAATATATTAATATATTTAACCGTTTAAACTTATTAATCCACACAAAACTTTATACTTTTCTGAAAGATGTAATTATTAATAATCAAACAATCTGATGTTATAAGTGAGAAAAAGCATTTTTTTGTGTATGTTCAGTTATTGTGTTTTTCTTTGTTGTTACCATCGATTAATCCCAAATAAATGAATTAAAAGTATTGATGTGCCAAAAATAATAAGTAGGTATGTTTCTTCGGACGATACCGAAAAATGGCCAATAAATTAAACTACTTTCGGTAGGACTCTACAAAAGTCACCCTCAGTCTACCAACCTTAACATTTAATGGGTTGAATTCCCAGGAGACATCCCTACCAAGACTGGGCACGTTGACACCCTTGGGGATGTAGATGGACAGTGTCAGCAAGTTGATGTCCTTCAGGGGGCGCTGGATGCCGTCAAAGATGGAGCCCAGGATACCGGGTCCCAGTTCAACGGACAGAGGCTTGCCGCTCCGCAGTACGGGGTCTCCTACTGTTACACCTGATGTTTCTTCGTATACCTATGTTTGGTATGTCATTGTTTTATTTTCGGTTGAAAAATAAATTAGAAGCGCTCAAATTGGTCACTTCAGTTAATGGTTAAAAATTTACCAAATATTATTGGTAATATAAAGTAATTGATTTATTTGTAATCTTTTATTTTTTATAAAATTCTGCTGAGATTTCTCTACTGTTTTATAACAGGCCTTTGCCCTGCAGTGGAACAATAATAGGCTGGTATCATTATTTTTATTGAGCTAACTGCTAAAAATCTAAAGCAATATTGCTTCACATCATGCGTTTTTTGCCGAAGCATTTCACATACCTGGATGGTGGCCAAGTCACCCTCCAGACGGATGATCTCTCCTACCAGCTCGTTGTAACCCACACGCACGAGCTCGTACATAGCCGATCCGGACATCCTCTCTGCCGTGACGACTGTGGTTACAAAAATACTGGTTTCATTTAAACTCATTTTTAATAAGAGGCAGTTGGGCATTCAGTTACGATTTTGCTTACTGCAGAATAGCCATAGGTGGGTAGGTATACCCAGTAGGTAGGTTAGAGACATGCCTTTATGCGAGAACTCAATGAAAGGAGAAGCTCGCGTTTGAGACTTTGAGGTTAGCGAATTGCTGGAACAGGTGGCTCTGCACTGAACCAATCTAGCTATACTCTTGCAAATCTACAATAATGTTGATAATTATTGTTGACAGTGATGTGAATTGTCATTTCTTGTCCATGTTTCCATGTTCCAACTTATATCTACAATGTCTGAATGTATTATATTCAACAACCCTCACTGCTGATTTAGATAGTATGTATTATGTCATCACAATGAATAGAAACTAATGCCAAATACGAAAGAATGATGTACTAAATACTCATCCTCTTACTGTAGAACCATCCAGGACCTCCTCCCTTTTTGTTTAATGTGCGGAATTAAAGACTTTTACATTGTTTAAGTAGTAGGCAACCCATCCCTGACAGAGGGGAGGCAAGTGTCCCAGCATTGGAAATATTAGAGGATGTCATTATTCTTAGTGCCACTGCCAACCAAGGTAACAGGGGGTGGGGGTCAGTTGCCTGTAGTTACTTTGACACCCATTCTCTTCAATACAGTATACTATTACTACACCAAAAGCTACCAAACAAAGAGCTCAACAGAACACTTCATGTGTACGTACCGGGACCGGATACGGCGAACACATAACCAAACTTCTCCTCATTTTCTTCATTGGCGATCGTCTTCTCTTTATCTTTGCTCATTTTGAATGATTAATTCTATACCTGAACAAAAAAAGTGCCGTTTCTATTCTACATGTTTTTATTATTATAACTAATTTGGGTAACATAAATATATAGACGGTGAAAAGGCAAATGGAGTCACCACCAGAGATCATACTGATCAGGAGAACAAAAACAAAGCATTTTTTTTTCTCTTTATTTCTTTATTAAATCATTTATTAATTAAATGATTTATTTAATAAATCATTTATTTATTAAATTATTTATTTATTAAATCACTTATTTAGTGTTCGCTTGTGATTTTAATAAACGCCGTGTATCGCACCCAGTGTGTTTTCAATGCACGAAAGCCATCTTCTGCCCACATGATGCCTGATTCTAATGGAATAAATCCTGATGACGATCCGACAGATACCTACTAAAGTGTAAAATGTTAAGTTCCTAAATGTAACAGCCGGTCTATACTATAAATAACTCACCGTGAAACCTTAGGTGAAGTGAGTTTGAAGTGAGCTGTCATTCTACCTGATGCTAGGGGATTGACACTATTGTTAGCTCACTTCACCTAAGTTTTCACGGCAAGATTTTAACAGAATAGATCGACAGATCTCTTTTTTTTCAATAACATAACATAACATCCCGCCTGTATTCCCCGAAGGTTTCGGCAGAGGTGTACCTATAGTACACCCACATTACGCCAGTTATGTTGTCCCATGTAATAGGGGGCGTGCCTATTGCTATTAACCGGGCACAAATCCAGACTCCGGGCTACTACTGAGCAATTCCAGAAGGAAAAACCCAATAACACTTTGACCGACCCGGGAATCGAACCCAGGACCTCAACCTCAGCAGTAGCGCTTGCGACCACTAGACCAACGAGGCAGTTTTTCTATAATGCCTTTAAATTCTGAGTTTTATTATCTAAAACCTTTTTTGTACTGAGGATTGATTTAAAGTTACCTTTCATGACTGGGATGCCAAACATGGCAATTCGTTTCAGTCGCCTTTACTGTAATGCTTAGTATGCCCAACGATTTAAATCAATGAGTATGCCATAAATTATGTCAAATTAATTATAAACAACGATAGGTACGCCTTTTAAGGGAAATCGTTTTTTATCATATTTCTAAAAGTAATCGGATTTCGGAAAACTGAACTGAATCTAAGTGTCAACGACTAACAAATATGTTATATCGAAAAAAAATAAAAAAAACATGCCATATGGGGTTAACTAAATAGCAGTGAAATACCTGTGTTAAAAACCAATGAACCTTGTAATTAATACACAAATGCGTAGTAGGTACTATTATCACTGTAGAAACTACACCGCAGTACGAAAAATCCAAACGCGTGACATTACATGGTTTTCAATCACAGAGTACTTTTTTTTATTTAAAGTTTTTCAATGAAATTTTAGAACTGTTGTCAGCCAGAACCAAAATACTGATAATACCATAAATCCCCTTTGTCTACACCCATGCTATAAATCCTCTATATAGGTTTCTGAATCAGTTAGCTTATTGCCAACATCCTATCTCGTGGCCGCACATGACAGAACTTTTCAGTAGCATCAACCCAACAGCAACCTTATTATTACGACAGTTAAGATCATTATGATGTTGACAGCAAGGCAAATGGTGAAAGAGCTAGTTGAAACATAGATTTAGTACTTGAACTAAGGGGATAACATGCAATCAGGGCTAAAGCAAAGCTTGCGGGATTGATGTTGATGACGTCACGCTGAAGTAGTTGCACGAAGGTTGTGCTGACGTTCATATTCGGGGACACCAATTTAGAGGTATGAGGAACAGGGTGTAAAGTTCATTCATCCTCTATTGAAAAGCGGGGATCCTCCGACCAGACGAAGAATTGCCCAAGGATTGATGTAGGATAGTCTTATATGTATGTAAGTCACAAAATCCTGTATCGCGCTATTAGAGCTTACCGCGCACTAGGGACAAGTCTGTTTTTTCCTCGCAAGTATGTTGAAAAACGTCGTATGAAACGCCTGTGCATTGATCATTACACTCTCGGCTATCTTATCGCGATCGAACAATTCCGTTTCGAGTGACCAACACCGCACACTCGTATCATAATGTTAAATGTACTTAGTGTTGAATTATGATGGATTTGTTTTTGGTATACTCTAACAAGCATCTGCTATCTCTGACAATAACCAGTTATTTCATTTATATAAAAAGTAAAACAACATTGTATACACTTTATATTTATTTATTTATAACTTTCGTCTCCTCACGTAACGTCCCAGAGGTTCAAACAGCAAGTAATAATATACGTTATTATAGCGCATGATTGTTTGTACAAGTCGCCGCATGCAGCTAGCTACACAGCGAGAACTATCAAAGTAAACATAATACTGAACTCTTATACTTTTCCGATACATGAAAATGCTGGTAACACTGATATCGAGACACGAAAAGCGTAAAAAACTGCAGCTTTTTTCAACAAACACATGTTACTTCGATTAAAACTCTAATAATAACGTGGAATGCAAAAGGGTACTCGATATTATGACTTTTATAACACGCGAAATAAAACGGGCATAAAATAATTCATTGTTAGTGTATAAATAGTATATATTTGATATAAATAACAACTAATTAACTGCGAGCGTGTCGCGCGTCGCTCGCCGACATTTGTTCGTATATTTACAAATGGAGCGGGTAGTCCGGCGAGCGCGCCCGACTCGTTCAATTTCAACAATTGGAATCACGAATTCTGCATTGAAATACGAGTAATCATATAATTAAACCTATTCACACTACGTAGACTTTAACACATTTATTTACGTCTATTTAGTGTATTAACAATACGCGTTTGCGTTGCACTGTCGCCTGTTGCCTAGCGCGACCACGCCAATATGGCTCCTATTTACTTAGTTATAAAGTAGATAACGGCATGTGTTTGTGCAAGTATGTAGGCGATAGTCGGCGCAGCGCTCGTGTGTGGGCTATTCCTATTCCTCAAGGTTACGGAAGGCGTTGGCCATGTCTTCCAGCAGTTGGTCGAAGTCTGCCTTGATCTTCCCTTCTCCATCTTTCACGGGGTCCTGCGAATAGAGACAGTGATTAATATTATTAATTAAATTGTTTATAAATGGGTTCAACGATGAAATGTGTAAAATTAATCTGTGTTGTATTTTTTCATGTTCTTGGACGGCAAAAAAGCCGCCTACGGACATTGCAATACTAAAGCTTCGCCGATGCGTTGCCTCCCGAATACAAGGAGTGCTGAAATGTGTCGTGTGCCTGTAACCCTATTACAGGCACACACAGTTTTCAGCGCTCCTATTGACTACTATCAAAAATAACGAACTATAATACCTAGTTTAAAGAAATTACGGATAAACGACGATACGATTTTAAAGTTTTTCTTCTATCTTTGTCACGCAAAACCACCATTCTACTGAATGGCGGGAAGTTAATATGGCGCTTCTGTCTTGTGATGTGACGTCAGATGCTAGTGCTGTCTCTGTCTAGCATAGACTGTAAAACGCATACAACTTCGCCATTTTATGATATATTTAATCAATGTTTTACTGCAGCTTAGTTTTTTGTAGGTTTCGAACAATCAAATACCCTATCGCTGTCGGTACAGGGCCAGACGGTTACCTTGAACTTCATGGACGAGAGCTGGTACAGCACGTTGCCCATGGCGTCGCGAATGACGTTCCAGGTGACCTTGTTGTCAGACTGCGCCGTAGACTCGACGGCGTGACGCGACATGTCGTAGAACGTGATGATGCACTTCAGCATGCCCACGGTCTTGTAGAACGGGCAGAAGCGATCGTATGACGAGTAGCTGGGGGAAGTAGACATACATTGAATTGAAAAAAAATACAGTTATACAAGCACGCAGTTATGAAACATGCCCCAACGACTTATTGTAGTATAATAATTTTATTCCAGGTACATTCGTTTTATTCCAGGTTCATTCATTTTATTCCAGGTACATTCATTTTATTCCAGGTACATTCGTTTTATTCCATCGTCTTCACATATAATTAATGTACACGAAATATTTTCAACATTTTAAAAGAATATCTATAGTTTCTTGCCCATTCTTCTACCTTTTCGAAAAGGCAAATAAAATCAATTTTCTTTTCTTGTAAATTTTGACATTGTTACAATCACATTCTTGGCAATTAGATGTGAACCCTCCACTAAATCTTAACGGCGATTTTTTTCTTCTATCGTAGTTATGAACTAGGCTCTTAAAATAATAATAAAAAGTTCGGGATTAAATTTCGGCGTAAATTCCCCGCGCGCACGCCAATGGTCCACTCGAGGACTAAGTGCGGAAACCATAACCCCTAACATAGAACATAGAAATTCCCCGCGCGACAATCACAATTTACTATGTATTGTATTCATTCTGAAACACCCGTTGAGTCTCTCTCTATTATTGCTGACTTCAACATCAAACTCGAAAATAAAAATTAAAAAAATGAAGTTCTTTTTCACCTGTTCTGCTGCAAGAAATCGTCTTTGAGCAGCTTGGCGACCTCAAGAGTGATCTTGTCTGTTTCTGCGAGTGACGCCTTACCGACCAGCTGTACGATTTCTGACAGATCCTCTTCTTCCTGTAGGATTTCCTTGACCTGGTGGAACACATGGGATTGTGAGAAATTTGTGTTTGATTGGTGGTGAGGTTTAGGATGTTACTTGAATGTGTGTAGGCCTTAATTTCTATTTCTCATAGTAGTTTTTATATATATTTTGTTTTTTAATAATTAAAAGGCTCCTGGATTTTCTGTTTTTTCTTTGGGAAATTCGCCATTCTGGCTGCTATTTTGAATTGCTTACAGTTATAGCTATTATATTAGATATGTATAATTAAGAATAGATAAGTTTAAAAGCTTCCTCTCCGCGATTATTTAGCTATTCTCGACAGATGATGTAAATAAATTTTAAGTTAAGTACACATTGTGGAATATAATAAACATAATGATTTATTGTTACCTTGGTCCTAAGAGGCACGAATTCAACGTAGTTCTTGTCGTAGAAGTCATCGAGCGCGCGCATGTACTTGGAGTAGGAGATGAGCCAGTTGATGGACGGGAAGTGCTTCCTCTGCGCCAGCTTCTTGTCCAGCCCCCAGAACACCTGCACGATGCCCAGCGTGGCCGCCGTCACAGGGTCCGAGAAGTCTCCTCCGGGCGGAGACACGGCGCCCACGATGGACACGGAACCTGCGGAATGTCACACGTTAGTTTCTTAACACGAATTCCGTAGAGAAAAAAAATAAAAACAAATAGTCTGATAAATTAAGATTAGATTATAAAAATATTAATTACGAGCCGTGTGTTTCAGATAGGATTCCTCATCGGCAAAAATGACAAACTTCCATAAACACTTTCCTCCCACTTTAATCCCTATTGAACCCATTTAGAACGAGAATTTTCAAAAATCCTTCGTTAAAGCTCACTTTCGCTATATAAGGAACTCTAGTGTAAATATTGCGGTTTAGACTGAGCAAGAAGTTAAATGTGAGTCGTTTCCTCACCTTCCCTGTCGGGGTTGCCCAGACACTTGACGCGTCCCGCGCGCTCGTAGAAGCTCGCCAGGCGCGCGCCCAGGTAGGCCGGGTAGCCGGAGTCGGCCGGCATCTCGGCCAGGCGCCCCGAGATCTCACGCAGCGCCTCGGCCCAGCGGGACGTGGAGTCGGCCATCATGGACACGTTGTAGCCCATGTCGCGGAAGTACTCGGACAGAGTGATACCTGTGGATACGATGTATGTTAAGTACGACGGATTTATGTGGTAAATAGTCAATAACAGGAGGTTAAGAACTCGCATAGGGTATTTTTTTTTTTTTTTTTTTTGCTTTCTATATGTCATTTTATGCTGCACTGGTTGACGTCATCGCGCCGGCTGTCGCTGAAAACCAGCACTGTGGCTCTATCTCGTACCACAGCATGATGCTGAGCGATGGCCGTTTTGCGGTAATGTGACGCATAATATAATATATACCTTGAACAGATGGTTTTTCATATTGTTAAAAGTATACTATAAGCACTGGGAAGTGGTGAAGTCCAGGCGTGGCGTACAAGGGACTGTCTTATTTCATTTTTACGTTCGAAAAGTGCTGATTCTCAGCCTAGTTTGAATAAATGACTATTGATTTTGATCTTATAAAATGTCATTCATTACTCATTCCTTAATTAACGTTAAAGTACAGTTAAGTGTCAGTATAGTTTAATAGACAGTAACATTCACCCATTTTTATTTTTATGTATTCAAAATAGTGAAAAGAATGTTTTGCTTTAACTCTTATCTCTTCTCTCAAACTTGATACTAACCTCATAATTGTCTGACACCGAATGTCTTAATGATTGTACTGTTCCTTACTAATAAATGTTTTTATTATTATTAGTTACCGGTGTAGATGGAAGCCTCTCGAGCGGCTACAGGCATGTTGGAGGTGTTGGCGACCAGCGCAGTTCTCTTCATGATGGATTCCGTCACTCCTCCAATCTCCACCGTCAGCTCGGGGAAGTCTCGCAGTACCTCAGACATCTCGTTACCTGCACACGAATATCGTGGTTAGTATCCAATTAAAAACAAACACAACAACGTCACATAATTAAGGGTAGGCCCTTTAATTATGTGACGTTAATAAAAATCAATAATGAACCTTGCTAACGAAAATAATTATGATGTAGGTAGACCATCAAGTAGCTTTAAAAGTAAAAATTTACATCATTAGAAGTAGATAGCATTTATAATAATTATAATTGTCACACCAAGCTTTGTGGATATATTATTATAATTGGTATGATATTATTCTATAGTTCATAATGACGACAGCTCTTGTCACTTTACATCAGTTAAGTATTGTTTTACAGCCTATAAAATTGATTAAAATAATTAAAAACCCAAAAGTCTATGTTTTGTTATGTGGTTTCAAAGTAGTTTTTATTGCTTCTAAGTAAAAATAAATATAACATCTTTTATTTTTCCTGTATAGTGGAGTTAGTACATACCACGCTCGCCGCACCCGACGTAGATGATGACGTCAGAGTTGGAGTACTTGGACAGCGCCTGAGAGACGACGGTCTTGCCGCAACCGAAGGCGCCGGGGATGGCCGTGGTGCCTCCCTGTACACAGCTACACAAACAAAAACACTCGTCAAACACTGCCCATTAGTACAACGACCTACACTACTACAAGGATCTTCTGGCGCTCGAATGCAGTAGTGTGCAATTGTTTTGTGACATGTTACTTGAAAAGTATTAAAAAAAAAAGATAGCGGCGTTAGTACCGATTTTAGCCACTCGCCACAATAACCTAGTAGCGCTATACTTACGGGAACAGCGAGTCGAGTACTCTCTGGCCGGTCAGTAGCGGATGGTTGGCGGGGAGCTTCTCGGCCACGGGTCTGGGCTGGCGCACCGGCCAAACTTGCAACATGCTGTACTTCTCCTTCTCGCCGTCGAACTCCGTCTCCAGCACTATGTCCTGCACATCATCACCGAGGGTTACTTATTTTTATACAAGTGACCAAGAAAAACAGTTTTTTTTCAAGGTTCATGTGCAGTACCCTCCAAAAGTTAGTTGTTATCCCGGGTAACCGTGCAATATAGTGGCTATGGAACATAAATGAAAATCGGTCTTACACCTTACGGTGATCATGTTACGGATCACGGAACACGCGCGAGATTTGCAGCGTCGGCGTCGTCTTGCTACGTTCACGTCTACGTTTGATATAATATTCTTATTTTTGGAGGCAATCAAACAAACAGATGCGCCACCTAATGGTAAGTGATCTCCGGCGCAATACCACAGTTATTGCAGATAAAAACTACATTTATTTGACCCAGGTTAAGATGCCAGATACTTTGCCATCCCAGAGATAAAACTGAAATGTCTCCTGTGCCTATTATTACGCACACGTCTTGCTACGTACATACGCGAATATAACAATAATTATTGTGATACTTCACTATTTAATATTAAAAACAATAATATTTTGTCTTGACGAATTTGAAGGCAGTCTTGTAGAAATTCATATTTTTATACAAGGCCAGAAACCTAAATGTTTCATTTCATGTCTTTAACATTGATAATAACACAAGTCACTCAGTCAGTTAGTGGTATTTCGCTTTATATGTATAGATAGAGGGTGTCATTATAACTAAAACTAGCTAAGTAGTACTTACAGTGCATTTGTAGTTGCCGGCGGGCGCGATGTACGTGACGGTTCCCTTGGCCTTGGGAGGGATGAGCATCTTGTGCTTGACCAGCGTGTTCTCGTGCACGATACCGTACAGGTCTCCACCGGTGATGTGGGCGCCGGCCTGCAAGGAATCATTCATTATTATAAATAATCATATTTATGGAATCTGTAGTAGATAGTCCTAGTTAAGACAGAATATATAATAAATTACCGCAAAATAGTTAATGAAGAACCAAAATTTAATACATACATTCATAAATAAATTATCACAATGCTATTATAATAAGACAACATTTTTCAATTAAGTTTTGTGAGTGATAACTTCTTTAGGTACGTTGAGGTTTTTTTAAATGTACATTCTTATATCACATACTTATGGATTCGCGTCACCGACGCGCAGTAGTGCTTTACTATAGAATAAAGATGGCGCTAATACCAGTTTTATGTTTTCACTTCTGGCGGCAGTCCCTATGACTGACTATTTTTTAAATAATAATTAAATTAGATCTTATATAACCAATATACAAATACAAATAAATAAAATATACAAATAAATAAAATTGAAGTGTCTGTTTGTAATGTCAAAAAAACAGCTTTATACTAAATACATTTGAAAGTGTGTATATATATATATACTACGTAGCTAGGATGAATCTATCCCAAAAACAAACTTAACATTGTAGTTGAAAATCATGTTCTCCCATACGAAATGTATGGGAGAATATGTTTTTGCAACTGCAAATGTAAGTTGGTCGATAATTACTCGTTAACTTGTAGAGCCTTATTAGCTGTGATAGTTTTCCAAAGATACCCCACACCATGGGACAGACGAAAGAAACGAATTCGGTCGATCTCTACTAAACCACCCTCAGTCCACGAACCTTAATATTTAATGGATTGAATTCCCAGGCGATGTCCCTGGCAAGACTGGGCACGTTGACACCCTTGGGGATGTAGATGGACTGTGTCAGCTCGTTGATGTCCTTCAGGGGGCGCTGGATGCCGTCAAAAATGGAGCCCAGGATACCGGGGCCCAGTTCAACGGACAGAGGTTTGCCGGTACGAAGTACGGGGTCTCCCACTGTTACACCTGATGTTTCTTCGTATACCTATGATGAATATGAAATTTCATTTTTATATTTTTTTGTGGAATATATAAATGAGAAGCTCTCAAATTGTTAACATACTATTCTGTATAATAGCAATAGCAATAGCGGTAGCAATGGTTAAAAATTGACTAAATATTAATTGTAATATTATCGATGCATTTGTATTCAACACTACTACTAAAAATAAATAAATATAACACTCTCATCTAATTTATTGTTTCTTTATTAAATTCTACTTCCTTATTGTATGATAACAGCCGTTCTATTCTGTAAAAATATCACTGTGAAAACTTGTGAAGTGAAGTGAGCTGCCAATTGTGTCAATTCTTAGCAATGGATGGACTGACAGCTCACTTCACCTAAGTTTTCACGGTGAGATGGTTACAGAATAGCACTGCAGGCCTTTGCCCTGCAGTGGAACAATAACAAGCTGGTATCATTATTTTTATTGAGCTATCTGTACCTATAAATCTGAAGAAATATTACATATCATGTGTTTTTTGCCTAAGCAGTTCACATACCTGGATGGTGGCCATGTCACCCTCCAGACGAATGATCTCTCCTACCAGCTCGTTGTAACCCACACGCACGAGCTCGTACATAGCCGATCCGGACATCCTCTCCGCCGTGACGACTGTGGTTACAAAAATACTGGTTTCATTTAAACTCATTTTTAATAGGAGGCCGTTGGGCATTCAGTTACGATTCTGCTTACTGCAGAATAGCCATAGCTGGGTAGGTATACCCAGTAGGTAGGTTAGAAACAGGCCTTTAGGCGAGAACTCGACGAAAGGAGAGGCTCGTGTTTGAGGTTAGCGAATTGCAAGAATAGGTGGCTCTAAACCGATCAACCATACAGTCTAGCAAATCTACAATTATGTTGATATTGTTGACAGTGATGTCAATTGAGATGCGTGTCCATGTTTCCATGTTCCAACTCATATCAACAAAGTTGTTCGGTGTATTTTCTTTTTTGAAATGTATTAAGTATACAAAAAACCTCACTGCTGATTTTGAGAGCCTGCATTATGTCATCATAATGAATAGAATCTGATGCCAAATACGAAAGCACGATGTAATGTGTGTTCATAACGTTTCTGCCTAAATATTTTATGGAAAACTGTTGACCTAAATACTCGTCCTCTTATTATAGAGCCTTCCAGAACCTCCTCCCTTTTTCTTTAATGTGTGGAAATAATGATTTTTACATTGTTTAAGTAGTAGGCAACCCATCCCCCCTCACAGAGAGGAGATATTGGTCCCAGGCAACAGTGGTAATATTAGAGGATGTCATTATTCTAAGCACCAACCAACGTGACGGGGGGGGGGGTCTCACATGCCTTTAATTACTTTAACACCCACTTTCTTCAATACAGTAAGTATAATTACTACACCAAAAGCTACTTAACACAGAGCTCTACTGCTGTTTGCAGCGAACATTAAAAACTTCATGTGTACGTACCGGGACCGGATACAGCGAACACATAACCGAACCTCTCCTCATTTTCTTCATCGGCGATCGTCTTCAACCCCTGTCTGCTCATTTTGAATTATTAATTCTATACCTGAACAAAAACAAAAATCAAATTATTATCAAATTAACCTAATTAATTAGTAGTACGAAAACTCGAAAAAACACTGCACAATATTTCTGATATTTATATTGTTCATTGAAGTCTTTGGTTGCAGTAATAAGGTGATATACAGAAGTGGCGATAGGTAATCCACAAGTAAGTACCATAGTTTAGGTTGAAATGGTACTTAAATCAAACATTCTACTCATCGCAACATAGAATAGGTTCGTACTATCAATCATTTACATAAGTGCATCTTGTATGCACTTATGTAAAACACAAAGTGTTATAGAAATAGTACAACACATTAAACTTTACAGATTGTCCTTGACTCTGCCATTATTTTCAGTGTAATGTTACCACAATTTTCTTCTTATTGCTAATAACACTATTATAAAATTTTGATGGTAAGTTGAATTAATTCATGAAGATGGAAAAAAACATCAAACATTTGAAATTAAACATACCCTAATAAGATTTTTTTTGTCAACACTGCTACCAATGTTGCTGGTAAGACTAAGACCATAGACTGGCAGATCAGCTGACAACAAACTTTTATCAATGAGCACTGATAAACACATTCATCCATCAATGTCAACTCTCATGAAGAAAATTTTGGGAAAAATTAAATGGAAGAAATGTTGTCCTATTAATGAAGCCTTCTTCTTTTTAGTCAATAGAGGTTCTATCCTTGACTTAAGATCATTAGACCAGTCAGATGAAAATGCAATTATGTAAAATTCACAAGCTTGACAGATAATATATAAAATAAAATTTATGTAACAGCCAAAAAAATATGAGAGAATACTGTTTTTGCAGTATCAAGTAATGGACCTTTTATTGATTTTTCCCTAGTACGAAGTCATATGACCCAAATCTAATATACTTATTAGAGAAAAAAGGTTTCCAAGTTATAAAGCATTAGTATTTTATGTAACAATTTCATAATATTATATACTAGCTGATAAGCAGAAGGGCTCACTTTATCACTTACAAACCTGGACAGAATAGATCAGGAGCTGAGTTTAAAAAATCCTAACTTAGTGCAGCTATATATAATCCTTACTTAGTTATACCACAGGAATGAAAATGACTTCAAAATTTAATGACATCTCTATGTCCAGTGGTTTGGGCTATGAGTTATTCGTCAGTCAGTCACGGAACAGTTCATGTAATTATGTACATATAAGAGGTGAGATGGTAAATGAAAATATAATGGAAAGTAGAGTTTTAAGTAGATGAAACATCCATTAAAACAGAATGTCACAATTCCCTGTTAGAATGGGTTGTTGGTTATAAGCATATAAAATCATTGCAAACTAGATTCTAATAGGAATATTAGACAGGCTCGCTTATTAAACATTTTAAGCTTTATAACACTAGAAGTTTAACCCATAATCGTTGATTCTGGTTCAAATGAGATAAGTACATACAACTATAGCAGGAACCTATAACTAGGTACCTATGCACTAAGGAAACTGCCTGCCCCTGCAATAATCAGCAACATTTGATACTTCGGCTAAGACACAGCACAAATTATAATCAAGTACTTTAGTCATTACTGAAGGAGCTGAAGTGTTCTGATACAAATCTCTTCACACACATAGTCACATGATAAATGGGTGGAACGATAATTAACTAAATAGTAGTTAAATACCTGCGTTAAAAACCAATATACCTTGTAATTAATACTGAAATGCGTACAAATAACACTTTAGAAAGAAACTACACCGCAGTTATACCGAAAAATCCAAATAATGCGTGACATTACATGGTTCTCAAGTAAAAAATACTATGGCAGAATCAGGAACAATCTTACCGCAATTTAGGAAGAAAGGAAGGATATCCACGGTCAATAACACATACTCCTACAATAACAAACTTAATAATGTACGAATTACAATATTTTAATATTTAAAATCCAACTCACGGGACGAGAAAGACGGAAAAGTCGGGCCGAGAATGGCGGAGGATCACAACTTATCACAAGACCAGTGATAGAAATGAAGTCAGCTGACCTTAGTCTATGCCTAGTTGTCTATTCCACACACTTCATTGATTTTCTGTCAGTTCACAACACAGCTGTCTATGGCATTCCAAAAATAATACATGCTGTTTTGACCCTTATTTCTGTAACTATTGGAATGGTTATTGCATGAAGATTTTATAAACTAATACGATTTAGTAACTACTGTTAATTTCTTTATGGTAAATATACTAAAATACTATCTGGAACACATTCACATCAAATCAAATCCATTTATTTGCCGGAACGTAGGATATAACAATGTAGGATTTTAAAAACTATAACGGTCCCTTTACATACTAACATTTGCGATAAATTGCGGTGTGCAAATATTAAAATAATAGCATTGTGCAGTATTTCATTTAATTTAAATAAAAAAACAGCAACAATAAATTAATTCATTGATGTCAAAGTTATACATAAGTCAGTTTTCAAGAGATAAAGTTTTAATAAAATATTAGTTAAGATTATAAAATAATCGTAATTGATAATGTTATGCTGATAAAGTTTTAAAGTGTTCAGTAAAATCTGAACATGATATATAATAGAAGGTAAAATCTGCGAGTTTATGTTTTACAGAAAACAAAGGATGCGGTTGTATTGATTTCAGTTTCCGTCTCCGCGATCTGACATGTATACAAAAGCATTTCTTTTACATTTTTTTTAAACATAGTGAAAGGTAAATCTTTAAAGGCGTCCGGTAATTTGATATATTTATAGATATATACCTTTACAGAATTTATGTATGTACGAGTTCCTCTTATACAATTCGAGCCTGCATTGCGGTAAACAGAGTTCATATTTAAATTTATTTCGTACTACATTTTGTTTGGTTACATCTTTGTGTTTAGTAAATGCAAAGGCATTCATCAATCATCATCATTCTCTTGTCCTTATCCCAATTTGTTTGGGGTTGGCGCAACATTACAATCACTATTTTTTTTTTAAATAATGGATCCAACGATGCCGCTCCCTACACGCACGCATTGCTTTTTTACCAACCGTCCTTGATTCCAGCCGATTTCATTCCGATGGCTATTTGCCAATGTACCTTAGAGTCGAAGGTACATTAGATGTAATAGGGAATTATGAAAAAAAGACGTTGCGCTGGCCCCCAAATAAATTGGAATAGAGGCAAGAGAATTATGACTTAGGATTTGCTTTGGCAACACTGGATATAATGTTTGATATCTCTAAGTAGTCTGTGGTTTGATGACACTTGTCAAATCGACGGGAAAATAACGCAAGCGTTTTTTGCGAAGACAACCGCATCCTTTGTTTTCTGTAAAACATAATCTCGCAAATTTTTAAGTCGTGTACGACTTGATTGACAAAATAAAACAAAGTTCCATAATTAGCGACACAATAATATTCCAATAGTATCGCACGCATCATTAACTTAAATTTCGTTGACAAATTAGATGTACGTTGTCTCTTCAATGACGCGGACGCGCTGTCCTGAGGATTCCAGTATTATTATAATATTCAGTTTATGTTTTTTTGCAGGAATAACAAAGACATACAGTTGAGTAAATCTTTATCTTGGCTGCTACGACACGGAGCAGTCCGAGAAGGTTTCAGGCTAAGGTATGTTCGCTAGTCACCGCTGTCTCCTGAGTCCACACAGCTGTACATAAATATAATGATTGTCAATTTGTTTGACTGTGTTGTGTCGTTGAAACGCATCGACACGGGACGCGATTTGAATTGGATCGCGTCAATTATGCGGTGTTTGCAATTTATTTAGTTACCCATTGAATGTCGGAGTCGTTTTACTTGTGTGCCCTCGTTTAATGCACGCATCAAGGAGGTCACGATGACATTGAGATTGTTATGATCCAGTAAGGAAATAAACTTTTTAAATAGGTAATTGTTTTAGTTTAACCTATGTAGATCAATGGACTTTATGTTATGAATCTAATTTAAGTATGGGTTTTATGAATGAAGAATATTATAAATCTCCAAATTAACGTGTATTTTGTAAATTTATAAAAATACATCCTCTGACTTGAATAGTAAAAATTTCGGCAGTGGCACAATTATTATTGTATGCACATGTTTGAGAGTACGCAACATCTTCACTCATACATGTCTCACTCTAAATCTCACTATGACTGTCATGAAACTGCATTCAGGTAAACCATGTCCTGCATTACCAGTAAAATACATCTATTGACAAGATATAAGTGCTTAGTAGCCCCTAAGCAGCTCTAAGCTTATGAAACGATACAAAAGTTGTCATTATGAAAATACAATTTAACAATACCTTACACTTGGCAAGTTATTAAGTCAAGTACAATCACCAAGGAATTAAGTCCATGGATATTCTGTCAATATATTATCTAGAAATCTATTGACACTATAATCTGGTAACTATTACAAAACAATCAATGTACCTACTTGGAGAAGGTTATCCAGATGAATGCAAACATCTGTCTATGTGAAAATCTAGACCATTATTTTAACTACTAGCTCCGCCCCGCGGTTTCACCCGCATAAGACTCGATCCCGCTGGAACATCAGGATATAAAGTATCCTATGTCCTAACCCAGGTTATGGTCTACCCATGTGCCAAATTTCATCCAAATCTATTCAGCTGATTTAGTGTGAAAGTGTTGTTACACTTTCACACTAAATCAGCTGAATAGATTTGGATGAAATTTAACAAACTCACTTTCGCATTTATTATATTAGTTAGGAGAGGATGGAACTGAAATTAGAAATTTACAACATTCTACAACTACAACTCGAAACGTGACTTTTAAATAAAATGAGTTGTCATTTTTTTTCAGCCCGGAAGGATATTTAGACATAAACAAAATATTACAGCACAAAACTTTCAGAGGCAAATACAGCACATTGGACATAGAACGAGTTGTAAATAACAATGATAAGCAGAGGTTCAAACTGAGGCAAAACCCTTCCAACAACTGTCTGGAGATCAAAGCTAACCAAGGACACACAATCATTGAAATCTCTGACGCTGACCTCACTCCCATTACTGAGGTTTGAATTAATTTTGTTTTAATATATATGTTGAATAAGCACATCATAGCACTATTTTACCCAAGTTTTTATTTTCAGCCCAAATACAAAACAGTTATCCATGGCACATTTTTAAAATTCTGGCCACAAATAAAAAATGAAGGCATTAATCGTATGAAGCGCAAACACATACATTTAGCTAAAGGAACATTGGAGGATGCTTCCGTGATCAGTGGTCTTCGCCAGGACACTGAAGTCCACATATACATAGACCTTGCGGGTGCCTTAGCTGATGCTGTCAAATTCTATGAGTCAGAAAATGGTGTCATCCTAACCAGTGGTAACGGAAAAGGATATTTGGAGCCAAAATACTTTGCAAAAGCAATCAATATTTGCACCGGTAAGTTTCATGGTGTTTTTCTTACTTCCTTATTTATTTCTATAATTTATGGTTACACTTTCACTCACAAACTTCAAATGTGCTTGTAAAAACTAGTGTTTTTACAATTGGAATAATTTAAAAGTACTTTAATGCGTACATCATTTATTAATGAGGGTCACAAGATAAGGTTTTTATTTTATTTCATGTTTAATTAAATCAGTTGCTCAACAAACTAAGATTCAGAAGGTTCACATCCAAAAAGCCAGAGTGCGAGAAAATCGCGGCGATAGTCTCGCCTTTCTATCAAATTCAATAGAAACTATGAATCAATCTCCACACGGCGATATGATCACACCGTGTGGATATTGATTAATATACAACTTGTTTTTCTATATCCCATAACTCTAGGGTTATACCTATTCTGTAAAAATAATACAAAAAGTCTAGTGGTCTAGTGGTCTGAATATGTGGTCCAAAAATGCATAGTTTCGAAGATATCATCTATCATAATTAATTTGTATCGATGTGTGTAGGTATACTAGGTATCTAAGTTTCATTGATAAATACGAGTACTTAATTCATTTTCAAACAAATCATTCATATGACAACGTCGCATTTTCTTAGCTATTTAAAGCTAAGAAAATGCGACGTTGTCATATTTCACGTAAGGGTGCCTTACATTAATCATGATTGTCGAATTATTTTGTAGGAAAAATGAAAAGAATAAAAAATGATAATTGAAAAAATAATTCATAATATGCCAGTTGTTTCTTCGTTATGGTCTCTTTCATATCCTAGAAGATGTAAAAAAAAAACACCTTGTTTAATTTTAATAATTATCGCGGCGATAATTTGAAGACACAGCGTGACTATCGCCGCGATTTTCTCGGCTGTGGAGATGGCGCCTAAGGGCAGAGCACCTTTTAATAAAAACTATCTCAAATACTCTGCATTTTTGAAAAAAATATATTAAAATGCCTCCCTTGCCTACCGTTGACTTTAAGATTGAATAAAGTGGTCCTTCTATTCATATTACTTGTTATGTGTCGTACATTTTTGGGGAACTCCCCACTCATAAAGCCAAAATATTTGTCTGTCTATGTCGTGTTTATTCCTCGTACTATCGTTATACACGATAGTAATTAGTAAACAGATAAATAATGGCGTTACTCTGTATAAATACTTAAGTGAATGTCGAAGTGCAGACATCTAGGTGATAATTAAATCAAATAAGTTTTTATTTGATTGGGTTTTTATGTGTAAAGTGCTCGGTTATTGGTTGTGGTGAGTTGGTGACGATAATCTGATTACGTGTAATTTAATACTTTCGTATGAGACAACGTTTTAAGAGGAAATGCGGGTTATTTCTCCATAGAAACGCTCTCGCCTGTTTTCTTTCTGGTTTATGACTTTAAAGCAATTATTTTTTACAGTAAAATAAATATCAACTACTTGTATGGCCCTATGTTTTCCTTTGTAAGCACTAGGACCCTAAAACTCCTCAAAATTGCCTGTTTAAACATAGAGACACAGTATATAATTATCTTTCTAAGGGCGGATTCGACCAAACAGGAATAAATTTTATCCGCGGAATAAGATTTACTTCTGACAGTTTTCGTATGGAGAAACTGTCATAAATTAAAAAATTATTCGGAAGAGAAGGCTTATACCGCGGATAAAATTTTTTATTAGGCTATTCAGTCGGATCTGCAGCTGTCCTTATCGCACGAATAGCGGCCGAACGATACTTTTCAAAAGTCTCTCCTCCCGCGTTTACTCTTAAAAGAGAGAGTTCAAGATGAATGAAAATAAATACAATAGTTTAAGCTAGTGCTCGGATCGCGGTTGCACTTATGTCTAGATAAACTTGCCTTGCAAATATATTGCGCGTGTAGGTTTCCAACACCCTAATTGCGTAATACACGATCAATCACAATCTGAATCGTTTTGAAACAGATTGCTAATCCATTGCTTCATAAGTTCGAAAAAAAATCTGCTCAACAACATAAATAACGCAATGAATGTTGTCGAAAATGTGTTACGCAATTAGATAGCGGATTATACGCATCCTCTCCCACTCGATTTCAAAGGCGTTTCCTTCGATGCTGCTCGGAAAGCAGTTAGTGGGCGGAATTCTGCGACTCTGTTGTTTGGAATGCTGTCTTGCAATTCTTCGTTCCTAATTAACATTTTTATTGCATCACGCGCGCGCTTTCGGTTGCAACTTTTTTGCTGATGTGGTATTGTTGTCGTAAGCATTATGTGCGACGTGTGCTCCGTAGCATCGCCCATGCATTATGTAGACATAAGTCACGACTCGAGACTCTATATTAAAAGCTAGAGCAATTATCTATTACAGAGGTTCACGGAGGAACCTTGCCTCGGTGATTAAGTCTCTTTGTACTTTTATTAGCCGACCCCCAGAAGGAAGGTACATACTGTTTTTCGAGAGAATGTACGTTTGTATGTCTATTTCTTTGGCACGGTCTGTAGCCTGATTCGTCTTCATTGTAGGAGTGACATAGGCTATATTATAACACTATAAACTTACGGCTACAATATTTATAAGTACCTATATTGCATCTGCAAATACAAAAAAAAGGTAGAGGAAGGTTTTTTTAAATAAATTACAACAATATTGGTATCAAAATAATAAAAGCTAGTAATGAGTAAATTCCACATTTATAATATCATATTTATAAGAATTATGTAATTCTTCTTTGTTTGTTTGTCACCTAACACCTCCTAAACGGCTGGACCGATTTGGATGAAATTTTGTGTGTATATTTCAATGGGTTCCTGGATGGTTTTAAAACAATTGGACCCGGTGGGTGGCGCTGCTGTCGGTATGGACCTTAGCGCATCCCCCTAAATGACTGGATGAATTCCGCTAAGAGTTCAACTTATCTTTGCATACTATTAGTAACTGCATTCAAGCTTGATGAACGAATAGTTAACATGTAATTACATGCAAAATTGAGTGTTGTTGTCAGGGTTTTCTGCAAATGATTTGATTTTTTTTTTTGGTTTAGGTGAGCACCTATACCCATGAGCCATGGAGCAGACGTCGCGGGCGCAGTCCTCTCCGTCATCGTCCACGGCGTCGCCGCGACACGCGCCGCGCCGGCGCCGCGCCGACGCGCCCGACACGCTCCCGCACGCGCCGCCCGGCCGCAGGATCCTGGTCTCTGGTGAGGATATGCATATTAAGTTCTTAAACATACAAGTGACATAGTATGACTTTCTTATAACTAACAGAAGAATTAAACAAAGGAGACCATTCACGGTTCATACAATGTCCGGCCCAAAAGTCAAAGTGCCGGCCAATGAAAAAAAAGGTGTCAGCACTGTTGGGGAAGTCAGTCCGAGTATTTTTTACTATGGCACTAACTCTCTACAGTCATTCCTAAAGCTGATTTTTTGGGTTGAAAAATCAGGTTATGGGCACGTTTTATTTGACAAAAATCTTTTCATCAGCTGGAGAAAAAGTGATATGAGCTTGCTGGGATGAAAAACAAAGGCTTCGAAAAATATTTTGTATTATATTTGCATCATACAATAAAGGTCCATGCAGACGAATACAATATAATACAAGATGTCTTCTAAGAATAATGCCGGAGGGATTACGTGCGGTTCATGCCTTGCATAAGTTTGTACCAAACAATGCACATTACGTGCGAACAACACCCTACCGTCCTTTTGCCAATATTAAAAGTGCAGTAATACGTACCCATAACCTGATTTTTCAACCCAGAAAATCAGCTGTAGGAATGGCTGTAGAGACTTAGTGCCGTAGTAAAAAATACTCGGACTGACTTCCCCAACAGTGGTAGCACGTTTTTTTTCGTTGGCCGGCACTTTGGTTTTTGGGGCGGAAATGAATGATCTCCTTTAGAGACATAGAAAGGAAGACCGGCTCCCAAACTAGGCACATCCTGTCTCAGGGACAAACACGACACAAAGTTAGTTACTTTTATGTGTTCTGTTAGCGCAAGATTGTAATTCATAAATTCATAATATAATTTATTTTCAATTATTTGTTTTAATTTTATATTCAATCATTTTTTTCGTTGTTATGTTACGATTAATTTGATCACCTCATGACTAACATAGTTTTAAGATAATGTAATACTTACTAACAAAATACATATTAGTCTGAAGGAAACGAATTCTATTTTATTTATTTTTATAAATTATGTTTTACACTTTTATGCTCTATCGTTGTACAGCCAATTGCACATCAGTCAATGCACAAACAGTCAGTGCACTACATAAACCGCCCTTATAGGTGAAACATAAAGGCGCTATCATTTTACCACTGAAGTGTGTGACTGTTGCGCAAAGTTTTGACATTCATGACAAACAGAAGATTCTTAACACTATTTAGTGATAATTATTGAATAAAACTATCCGTTTTCTTCCAGGTTACCCAAACTATACTCAACCACAAGACTTGCTCGAGGTGTTCACAAAGTTCGGTAGCGTGCGCATAGACAGGTGCAACAGCCGCTGCGCGACGCTGACGTTCAACAGCGACGCGGACGCGGCGGCGGCGCTGGGCGCGTACAAGCGGCTGCACATCTACGGCTACTTCCTGTCCGTGAAGCCCTACTCCTCCAAGGTGGCCTCCGAGGTCGGCCAGCCCACCACGCCCAAGAGGGACTTCCCCATGAGCAAACAGAAAGGTACAATAAATCTGTCAAGTTATAATAATTTGTTTTAGTTTTGCTTGCCTTGAATCCTCTAGGCACACTGCTGAAATATTCAGGTCTAGGCTATCGGTTGAGAAGAGGTGGTCGGGTGATAACTCCCCTCCTTTACATGGACGACTTGAAACTCTTTGCCCCCAATAAATTGCGACTGATGGAACTACTGAAGGTAACAGAAACGTTCAGTAGCGCCATCAGGGTGGAATTTGGTGCGGACAAATGTGCAGTCATGCATGTAAAGCGAGGGGGGATTATGGAATCCGTAGGAACCCAACTCTCGGATTCCATACACCTTAGATCCATCTCCTCAACCGAAACCTACAAGTACTTGGGTATGTCGGAAGCATTAGGCATCAATGTTGCCGACGTGAAACAATCACTGAGGGAACGCTTCGTTGACTGCCTGAATAAAGCATATCGTAATGGCATATCTGCCATTCAAACTCAAACTCAAAGCATTTATTTCAATTAAACCATTTACAGGCACTTTTGAATTGTCATTACATTGTGTTGTGTGTGCAATAATGAATCAGTGTGTCATTTGAATTTGTCGTTGTTTTCTCCAGGTGTAATCGTAGAGCCGAAGAAGATCGACTTGACGGGCGACTTTCACAACCAGCTGGACAATATCCTGTCGTCCGTTAGACTGACGCAGGAGGATGTCAAGGGCCTCAGTCAGCTCTACACAGACCTCGAGATTGCGCTGCAGGCGCAGTGGCCAGGTTATCATTTGTTCTAAATACACATAGGGCCAGTTCCTGGTACGAAAATTATCGTAAAATTAATGTGACAAATTGTCAAGTAGATCGAGAAACTTGCCCATAATCTAGCATTGCACATGGAGGCTCTTTTTACGTTTTTATTTCTGCTTCAGTATAATTTGCAATGTTTTTGTTGGTATATTGACTCGGTGACTGTGCTCGGTGACATAATAATTATGGTACTTAAATAATTTAATTTAACCTTTCAAGTTCACCGCGGCGAACTTTGTTTTATAATGTTAATTACTTTCTATACTATTGACAAACTCCCCAACCTCAACTGTCTGAACTACAGTTCAGACAGTTGAGGTTGGGGAGTTTGTTGCGCCACTTCTTTTTCCCAGCTGAAGCACAGGGAGTCGGCAGTGGTGAAGGGGGGGTAGTGCCGAGGGACTGGTCTTATGTCGTTTTGACGTTCCCAAAGTGCTGATTCACAGCCTAATTTGAATAAATGATCGAGCTTCGTGTTCGAAGTGCGGTTCGACAAACTTTAAAAATGGCGAAAGCTCGATTTTCTTTTACAAGTAAATGTTCAAGTGTATACTCATAGTCACCTTTAAACTAACATCCAGAAATCACATACGAGTAAATTGAAAGTTGTCAAAGTAAACTAACTTAATACTAATATATAAACTTTCCCTTTCAGGTTGCAAAGCGGTACCTTTCGGTTCAATTACAACGGGGCTCGGCATCAAGACGAGCGACGCCGACTGCTTCATCAACATTCCGGTGCAGTTCCGGCAGCCCAACGGCAACTACGTGAACAAAGCCAAGCGCGTACTCATGCAGTACGGCAGCACGTTCGCCGAGATCCTCGCCATCCCGCGCGCCAACACGCCCATCGTCAAGTTCTTCCACATCCCCACCGAGACCAACTGTGACGTCACCTTCAAAACCCCCCTCGGAGCGCAGAACAGTCGGCTCATCGCCTTCCTGCTGCACTCGGACCCTCGCCTGCTGCCCATGTCCGTCATCATCAAGTACTGGGCCAAGGTGCACGAGCTGTCGGGCACCGGCAAGCTCACGAACTACGCGCTGACGCTCATGATCGTGTTCTACCTGCAGCAGGCGCCGCACTGCGTGCTGCCGGGCGTGGCGTGGCTGCAGCGGGAGCGGGAGCGGGCCGTGCTCGTGGACCACTGGGACACCGGCTTCATGAACGACCCCGCGCTCTTGCCGCCCTGCTCCAACACCGAGTCCATCTCCGAACTGCTCGGAGGGTTCTTCGAGTATTACTCCCTCTTCAACTTTGACGAGATGGTCATCTGCCCGTACCTCGGCGTGCCCGTCAAGAGAGACCTGTTCAGGGACACCGCCAACATGCCCGATGAGTTCGAACGATACAAGAAGAACGTCCTCAATCATTACGTCATGCCCATCAGGTATCAATCGCCGATCGTCGTCCAAGACCCCTTCGAACAGTGTCACAATGTCGGTTCCACCGTCACCAGCAAGTTAGCCGTAGACATCAAAACTTACTTCAAGTTTTGTGCCAACGCGTACGAAAAGGAGAAACTAAATTCGTGTCAAGGCTTTCTTTCAATAATACTCCTACAGAGACCTAAACTGATCCGAGGAAAAACGCATCCAGAGTTCAGAGTCAATTTGTTCCCTAGAATTGTTAATCCTATCATTAGCTTCGACTGGAAGTCGGTAGTCAGACATACGGTAATGGAGATATTCGAAAATATGTTAAAGATCAAGGTTGGCAAAATGGAAGAAAAGGTGAACCCTGACACTAGGAAAGAGAAAGAGAAGTATAGTGGAACCTTGACGAAACCTATATGGAAGCGGAAAGTGTTCAGCAAGTTGTACAGCGTCGTGGACATGTCTTTTGAAGAAAAGCAGGGAAAGATCACCCAGGAAATTATTAAAGCTGAGAAGCAAGACCTAAGCGTACAGTTCCAATTGACTTTGACTTATTGTCATGACCCAAAAAGCGCAGTGATCTCGATCAGGTTAAGCAAGGGCGACCTGGATGCCTTCAGAGAGTTCGGCAAGTTCTTCATATCGGTGACGCAGAACTGGTTAACAGAGTTGCTGAAACCTTTTTCGATGCCCAACTGTAAGGACACCGCGACTAAAATAGCCGAGACCATGGGGGACAATGAGAATGAAATGGATTCAGATGACGACGATGATTCGGAAATTATACTCATGCCCAAAAAAGAGCAAACTGCGGAGACGCCGGCGACGAACAACATCGATCACACGCTGCCCAACACTGAACACACATTGCCCAACAAGTCAGTAGAAACGCCGGCTAATAGTACACTCCAAACATTGAACAGTACTGCAATAGATACTTTGACGAAAAAAACTGATGAAAATTTGACAATCAGTGAAGGAAATCTAAATAAAACTGGAGTTTTGACGAATCATACTTATAAAACTTCAGCAAAAACAGCAAAATTTTTGACGAATAATACAGATGAAATTGTTACTAGAAAAACCGTAATTTTGACGAATAATGCAGACGAAACTTGCAGTAAAAATGCAGAAACATTGACTAAAAATGTAGAAAACTTCTTTAAAAATGCTGAAAGTGTACTAACAAGCGCAGCTAACAGCGATACGCCGACAGCTAGCGCCAGTGACGTCACATGCACACTCAAATGATACAGGGACTATGTTCTGTTTTGAGGAGTTTATCTTATATTTGCTTAGTGTAAAAAATCGTTCTATTAATACACAGTGAATACAAATTATTTTAATATTAAGCTAAGACACTTATGATTTATTTTTATGCGGTTTGTAGAAATTTTTATTTCAACTATGATTGCTGTTTGATTTTTATTACATCTGACTTTGAAGAATGACAATTTACATACTTACTTGTATTTTTAACTGCATCTCACCGAAAGCCGAACACACGTACAGTGACCGTGACGGTATCCTGCCCTCACAACCTCACAAGTAATGACCTTTTAACGTCCATTTAGTTGGTGATAAATCATCAGTAAGGAGTTTCAAGAATTATATAAAGCGTATGACATTATTTCAATTATAACGATGTTTGGGGGTGGCGAAAATGGGGAATTTTAACGATACCCCACACCATGAGATAGACGAAAAAAAAAAGATATCCCCACTTTACATGTAGGGGAGGTAGAATAAAAAAAAAAATCATTATTTTATTTTACCACTTTGTCGGCGTTATTAGTATGTATACCTACTCATGCCAAATCACAGCTTTCTAGTACTAACAGTCTCTGCGCTAAGCCGGGGACAGACAGACGGACATGGCGAAACTATAAGGGTTCCTTGTTTACTACTACCCTAACAACCTATTTTGTAAATGATTATAGATTATTTAATATTTTCGAGAAATAATTTCGTAAAATGAAGTCATTGGTCACGTGACATTGAATGCGAATCAGAGCGCAATAAATATGTCTATCACTCCTTGCTATTGACTGTGTTTTCAATATTGTAAATTAAAAAAAAAACATGCGTCAGACAAAGTTTATTTTGCAGTACCAATAGACGTTCAAAAATAATGGTAAATGGAACAACAATGATTGGTACTGTGCCCCTCTTGCACTTAGCTGTGTCATACCCACAGTGTGCCTGGGGTCTTTAATGAAGTTTTCGTGTACGTTACCCCAGCAAGAAAGTGTCTCCTAGAGTTATATGAGTAGAACGTATAATTTGTGCCTTGCCGGATAGCCAGCCGTTGCTTACATAATTATTTTCGTTTTTTGTTGATATTTTAATTTTCACCATATATTTTTGACTAAAGGCACAAGATTTTGGTTTACACCTACACATCTGGGATTGAGCCGGTTCCTTGTATTTTGCCGTCAAAGTTATGACACCATCGTTTTGACTTTTAGCAAGATTATTCAAAAACGCATGCATGAGCAGTTTTGAAACTTTGTATGGTTATTTTTAGCGTCAAGAAGGACCGAATACAGTTTTCAGCGAACTTTTACCTTGTCTCATTTAAGCGCTGCGATGTCTTTTTTTTGGGTTTTCATAAAACCGCGATAACTTGAAAACTATAAATATTTTCTTAAATCTAATTGGGGCACTAAGGGGCACACATTAAGAGCTACTCGTGTATGTTTATTCTACAGGGGCACATGCAATGGTTTTAGAGATATACGATTCATCAAAACGTTACTCCAGCAGGAAATGCAATATCTCGAAAACCTGAAGGGGCACAGATTTTATTTTTGGTGGCACATTTTGGCACACAAAAAAGCTCTAAGTATGGCCATGCATCATTTTTCTCTCTCCGATCATTCGTTTAGAATTTTCCTGCTAGAAAAACGTCACCCCAGCAAGAATCGTTTTTTCCGTTTTTTTCCAAAACGACAGGGGGCACACATTTACAGCAAATAAGGCACAAATTATACGTTCTACTCATATAACTCTAGGAGACACTTTCTTGCTGGGGTAACGTACACGAAGTTTTCATTAATCATCTACTAGAGGAGAATGAATACCGGTCCCATACAAGCTCGGCCCAGGATGGACAAAAAAGAAACTTGCATAATGAGGAGCATTTCTGTGTTAGTCTAATCACACGAATGTTTTAGTAACTGGTTATGTGCAGTTTCATACACTAGGTATATCTACTCTCGGGATTGAACCTACTAAATAAAAAAAATTCAAAGTTACAAGACTAAGAAACAAAATCTCACGGTAGTCAGTACAACAAATCGTATGATTGGCGCCAAAACCTAACACATCACTGCGCATGCACTAAAGTGGATGCGTTTATTCCCATCTGCCCCCTTCGAGCTTGCCACCCCACCGGGGTGGTGGCTGGCACTAACTAGTGGCATTTACCACCCCGGTGGTCAACGGCACTTACTTAGTGTCTGCCTGCCCCCTTCATAAATTATAGTAAGGTGGTCGATTCTCATTACGTACTATGCGTGCGATGTTTTATATCAATAAGAATTATATAAAATAATTGCAAATATATGGACCTTTTATTAAAAACATCTTGCTTTTGTATCGTTGCCTTGTTGTTTGTATCGTTGTATCTGTGCTTGTCAGCTAGAGTATACATATTCTGTGCTTGTCACTTGTCAGTTCTCAAGGTTCTCAACCCAACAGTCAACACAAAACCAAAACAGTGTTATTTTTCTACTCATATTATTAATAGTATTGTACACGGTTTGGGGTTTTCGAAGGAAATAATATGAATGATGAAGGTAAATATAATTTATTAACTATTCAGAAGATTATTCTCTATCCAGAAGATGTAATTTTAATGGACTTTTGATTTTTTGACCTTGTGTTAGTAAATAAAACGACACGTTTTTGATACAACTTACCTACCTCAAGTCCGTAATCAGTACTTATTCTTTTTGTAAGCCCCATAAATTTTCACTCTTTCATGGAATTTAAGATATTTGATACTCTAAGATTTAAAAAATAAATGTTAGACTGGATGGTCAATCCAAGAATTCCTACCTTGTAAACTACTGAGCTACCTTTAACAATTTCTTTAACTTTAAAACCAGGAGAACTTATGTTGTAATCTAGTCACCGTTAGCTGAGTTTTTAGTTAGCTACCCAGATGCCAAGTAGGGAATAATGCAACTGACAACATCCTCAGATTCATTTATTAATAATGTATCTCCCGATAAATATAAATAACTAATCTAATGCTCTTTTTATGAAGTTAACATACTGGACACGAAACATCTGCAGTTTGAAGGAGACTTTGATGATCAAGTGCAAGAAATTCTGACTTTTGTGAGGCTGACTGCCGACAAGGTACATAACCTGAAACATTTGTTTGATGACTTAGAACATGCACTTCAGCATGTAGCACCAGGTAAAATACAAAACAGCTATACTTTGTGTTTCTGGAAACCTTAATTAAAAGGCATAATATGAAACTTGCATTCAGTAATAACTAGCTAAACTTTGTTTGTTATTTTATAATGTAAAGTAATTTTCAAGTTTTAACATTATTACTGTGGTGATCGTAGTTTATTTGTGACATGCTTAGTCAGTTTATCTACCTTTGATTTTCTGTGTAAAGCTTGTTGAATATTAAAGTTTCAAGTGTTACAACACCTCAATGCAGGCCCCAGCCATGAGTTTGAAACAGGAGGATCAATTAGTTGTGTGGTAAAATGACAAATACTTACTGGCTCCTGAAATAAAAGTATATGGCTTTTGAAATATAGGTGCTCTAACCTAGGTATGGAGTTAGTGTTGCACATCTTTTCTGTAACCTGTGTTTATGCCAATAAAATAATGTATTATTATCATTTACTAGCTTCCGCTAGTAGCTACGCCAGCATGATACCTTTATGAAATATAGCCTATGTTACTCAGTGATAATAGAGCATACTAATGGTGAAAGAATTTTTAAAATCGGTAGGTTTTAAATGAATTCATTACAAATAAAAATCTTTTCCTTTATAATACTAATCTAGATTATTATTTATACTTAAATAATTTATTTTTGGTAACATTAATTTAGCAATTGTTTGTTACAGGTTGTAATATTGAACCATTTGGTTCTGTCGTAACTGGTCTAGGAATAAAAACAAGTGATGTGGACTGTTATGTTGCCTTGCCAAATGGGGAGCAGTCCAATGCAGGACACGTCCTTCGTGCCAGGAATATTCTTTACCGATACCACAGGAAATTCTCCCAGGTTTTTGCCATAACAACAGCCAAAGTACCCATTGTAAAGTTTTTTCATATACCTACTCAACGTCAATGTGATGTCAATTTTAAAAGTCCTGCTGGTGTGAGAAATAGTGAATTAATTGCATTTTTATTGCATTGGGACAAAAGAGCTCTGCCACTAGCTGTACTCATCAAGTACTGGTCCAAGATACACAAGTTCACAGGAACCAATCTAATGGGCAACTATTCTTTGATCATGATGCTGATATTTTATTTGCAACTGATGAATATTTTGCCTTCAGTTTATGAGTTACAAAGAAATATTCCCGGCTATTATGTCGACACTTGGAACACTGCGTTTGATGAGAGTATGACGTGCAGTGATACAAGGAACTCTGACACGCTTTATGAACTGATGGGCGGGTTCTTCAAGTGTTATAGTACATTCAACTTTAAGGATAATATGATCTCGCCGTTTATGGGGCGCGTGATAAATAAGAAATGTTTTGAGAATTTTGATCTTCCTGAAGAGTTTTCTTTGTACAAAGAACAGGTATCAAAAGATGTGCGTAAAAAGTTGAAAACTGATTCAAAGATTTGCATTCAGGACCCTTTCGAGCACAGTAAGAACTGCTCACTCGGCATCTTCGATAGACTGTCGGAGAGAATTCTATCTCACTTTCAGTTTGCTTCAAAAAAGTTTGAGGAAGAACGAGGTAACAATTTTCTAAGAGCAATCTTCACACTAGACCCGAGCAGTTCACCAACCGCCCCAGGGATGGCGGCTCCGAAACATATATTCAACAACAAAATCAAAAAACCAAATCGTAAACAAAAGAAAAGAGGGATACAACGACAGACAGGCTTACACAACATGTTTACGCAATACCAGAGCTTGTCGAAAGGAAACCGATAGATAACTCGCTCAAACAACAGGACTGCAGTGTTAGTACGTACTAAGTAACTTAGTAATCATATCTAGTACTTAATTTTTGTTTCTCAATATTGTAACTACTTTGTAATTTGACAAATAGAAGCATCACTTATTATGTAAGTAGGTACCTACCTATTGATTTTTATTAAATTGTGGAGTCTTCCGAAAAAAAAAAAGAAATCATTTATTTGCTGATAAAAGCTATAAGTTGGAATATTTGAAAATTGTCCCGATACATTTTGCCTTACGGCATGCGAAATATTAGGTTTGAATTTAATAATATAATGTAAGTACAATAATTCAGTCGATAATTAATTTAATTATGTTCACTCAAATCTTCTTGAGAAGAAAGTATGTATAATCACGGGCAATGAAATGCATGTACCTACCTACGTTGACAAATTTTCAAAAGTGCATTATGTTGTGTTCAAAAAGTAAAGTAAACAGTTACTGAAGTTCTTTAATCTACTAAAGTATTATATAATAGAAAAATACTTTACTTCAGTAATTGCCTGTTAATTATTTGAACCAAATTGAAATAGCAACCATGATCACTTTGTGACTGGTTTAGAAAATGTATTCAAAAATGAAAGTGAAAGTAAACAATAAAAAAAATCAAATAGGTAGGCACTAAGGGCGAAAATACTCATGCTTGTAAAATGGAGCACTCCGCCGCCGATGTCCTCCCGTGTTTCTCTTCACCGTGTTAAGAGCAGTGGTGATTAAGGCCCGGCGCCCATTATCGGCACGGCATGGCAAGGTATTTTTTGGAGACGAATAAAAATATAACTTAATAGTATGGAAATAAAGTTGAATTTTTTTCTGACGGCAACGACGCCTTTGACGCCTTAGGCATGCCGCGTCCTATATGCATCATCATTGAAATTTCAGTTTTATTATCATACTGTTAAGTTATATTTCTATTCGTCGCATATGAAATACATTGCCATGCCGTGCCGATAATGGGCGCCGGGCCTTAATAATTTGCACAAAGTAAAGCGCCTGTCAGGATGCAAACCTACACCTTTTAAGCCACGAAGATGGATGATTTGATCCTAATCGCCATGTTTGGATGTTTTAAAAACATAAAACATCTAACACGAACCAATCAGGCATCCCCAAATCAAACACGAAGCGATTTTATTGGTTCGTGTTTGATGTTTTTAAAACATCCAAACATGGCGCAGCAGACCCGGCTTACGTTGTTTGTGAATAAGCCGTTTTGGAGTGTAGGGGCTGTGATCAAAAAAATACTATTTATGAAGGAACAAAATAAAGTTTAATAGTTGAATAAAGCTTCCGGTTGAAGGGAATGTCTAGAAATGAAATAGCAGGAAAATTAAAATAGGAGGAATATTACCTATATACAGGTAGAAAGGTATAACTTTGACAAAAAATAATAGAAGCGTTTTACCTACCAATAAAACGCATATTAATTTACTTACCTTATTCGAAGCTTATTTAATTTGAGATAGGCACTACGTTTCCCGCCATATATATATCCGTCTCTTTCTTTCCTGTTCCTTTCTCTTTCTTACCCCACCACCTGGCAGAGTGGGGGCGCACTGAGTGTGCCCCATCTTTATGCCTCATTGAGTCGAAAATCACCAGGCAGACTTTAAAACATAAGCTTCGAATAAGGTAAGTAAATTAATATGCGTTTTATTGGTAGGTAAAACGCTTCTATTAATTTGACTTGACCGTTATTCGAAGCTTATTTAATTTGAGACCTGTTTGTTATCGCCTGGTGGTGGTGACACAGACGCCAATGTGAATGACTGTTAGTAAATTAAGATATTACTGGTAAGCAGGTAATAAGATATTACTGGTTATATTGACCATTTGAATGAAACAATGTGAATATGATTTTGGTTTAATTAATTGTTTCAACATGATTAATCACAATGTTAGAATCAACATTAAATCAGCAACCTCAATCAACAGGATTAAATAACATAGTTATAGAGGTACTTGAAGATGAGGGTAGAACTGTCCGCTTATAGAATTTACAAAAAGTATTTTGGGATTTCCAATTTCCTCTCGCAAGAATATCCTCTAATGGGAAATTGTCTAGCCAGTTTTTTGAGGCAACAGCAGAGCGGAAACTCCCAGGTGTTGCAGTTATACCCGCATCTTTAAGTAGAGTCTTAATCCACCCTGATATGATTGTCTTTGAAGCGGCTTTTGCTACACCTCTTGTAGAAATGAACAGATTATGGGTCTTAGCCGAATCTCTGCGAATTTTTAACAATTCAATTGTTCTATTAATCCAATAGACTGGATCCAAATTATCGCTATCTAAATTGGTAAACAATTTCCAACCCGATTGCCTGTGGTCCGAAGAATCAGTCTTTGAACCAAAAACAGGCCACAAGGTGACAGAGTTATTACTTTGAATACAATGCTCCGAATCAGTTCTTAATAAAGTCAAATCGTGAATTCTTCGACCTGAGCATAAGAGTAATAATGTTGCAGTGTGTCTTTGCACTTGGAAAATATTGTCGTGTGTAAAATTATAACTATTTATGTATGCAGCTAGGTTATCTATGTTCCAAATCGGTGGTTTAGGTTTAACTGGTTTCTCTAACGCTATGGATTTTAAAACCTGTTTTACTAAAATATGAGAACTAATTTGGCCGGCAATGTCGGGATTGCAAAGAGTGGAAATTACAGATTTGTGCAACAGAATCGTATTATATGATAAATTATTAACCAGATGAAGGTCCGATAGGAATCTGGCTACTTCTCTACCGTTAGGATTATGAGGATTAATTTGGTGTTGATCAGACCAGATTAGCCATTTTTTCCAAGCGATGTCATAAGTCTTTACTGTGGAAGGCCGCCAAGACTTCTTCAATAATTTTATTTGGCTATCATTCCAATCTTTTAGGGTCTCGGCCCACCCCCACATTTCCATACCTCGAGGATCATGTCTTGTGTCCTCGGAGGTGGGAGTCCCGTCGACACGTCTATTAAAACTTGATCGAGATTCCGAAGTGTGAATGGGGCTGCCAATGCTCGGGCCTTCAGATCTGCCCGCCAATATACTCGATCCCAATGCGGAACTACTAGCAAGTATATCCCGTGAGCACTGTTCAAATGGGATAGCACTTTGGGAATCAAGTACGGTGGCGGGAAAATCCACGCCAGTTGAAAATTCCACCGTCGGGAGAACGCGTCGTGAAACAATGCTTGGTGATCGTTCAGATCCAGGGACACATAATTCACTACAACGTGCGCTCGACTGGAGGCAAAGAGGTCTATCAGGGGGATGCCCCATTTGGCAAACACTGTCTCTGTGGCTCTGGCCAAGAGATGCCATTCCGGATTGACCCGAAGTCTCGACAAATGGTCCGCATGACCGTTGTACATCCCGGGAATATGAAAAATATTCACATGAATTTGGTATTCTTCCAGAATTTGAAAAACTTGATATGTTAGATCCATTAGTTGTGTGGATCTCGTACCCCCTTCGTGTCGGAGATATGCGATAACAGTTTTGTTGTCGCATTGAATTAGTACTGTACTCCGGTATAGGAGCTGACAATGATCTTGTAATACCTTTAGGATGGCGAGCATTTCCTTCTGGTTGCAGTGTAACTGTTTTTCGTGATCTGCCCACAAACCCGTCAACGACAAATTGTCTAATCGAGCTCCCCATGCTATATCGGAGGCATCCGTTGTAAGGTAATGGGTTGGTGGAGGTACATGAATGGCTGAAGGGCGTTTGCAGTTCTGAAGCCACCATATTATGTTTTCCCTGGCTTCGATAGGAATTAAATGCCATTTCTGGTCTGATCTCAACATTTTGTTGAGGAGGTCCAATAAAACCCGATAATTGAGTCGGCCTCTTGGGACGATAAAACTCGCAAAATTCAGAAGTCCGACCAGACTCTGAACCTCCTTGAGCTTTGTATGTTCCTTGTCTAGCATTTGGGACAGCTTGACGATGAGCGACGTCAGCTTCTCCTTGGGGAGTTGCTTCTGATTTGTCCAGGCGTTCCACTGAACGCCCAGATACGCCAATGTTTTTGACGGAGTCAACACAGATTTCTCGTAATTTACGATCCAGCCTAACGTCTCGAGAGTCTGAATGACAATATTTACGTGATCCTTTAGGCTTTCCTCGTGTTGATGGGCAATCAGGAAGTCGTCCAAATACACCAGTATTCGTATTCCTTGTTTTCTGAGCATTTGGGCAATCCAATTTGTCACTGATGCGAAAGTCTTGGGTGCAGTACTTAGACCAAAGGGTAAACATGTCATTTCCAAAAGCTCCTTTCGATATACTAGGCGTAGGAATCTTCTGTGGCTGCGAGCTACTCGAATGTGAAAGTACGCTTGTGAGAGATCTATTTTGCACAGCCAGTCTTTTTGCTGTAGGAAGTCTGGCACACGAAAGACATTGACTAATTTGAATTTTGTGGTAATCACGTATTGATTGAGGGCTCTCAGGTTGAAAATGGGCCGAGCAGAGCCGTCGCTCTTGAGAACTAAAAACATTGATGACAGGAAACTTGGAGACAGATGTGCTCGTTCGAGAACCCCTTGATCCTTCATTTTGTTGATGACAGTGGTCATCTCTACTGAGTAAGGAACTAACATACTCTTTTTTATGGTGCCTGGATGGATCATTGGAGGCCTTTGACGAAAGGGTATGCGATACCCCGATATCATTTTGAGAATGACATTTGGAGCTCCAAGTTGTTCCCAATGAGTTAAAAAATTTGCTAGACGGCCTGCTTTGAACGGCATCATGTCAATATTTTCGACGTTTGACGTCTCTATTGTTGTTGGGCGGAGACGGCGCTCGTTTTTGCCCAGGTTTGGATTGATTTCGGTGCTTGGGGTGATTTCTCGAAGAACCGCGTCCACGAAAAAACCCCCGATTCGGTGCGACCGAATGAGAACTATGTCCGTGATAGTGCGGATTATAACCACCCTGCGGGGATGGTGCAGTTTGACAACAACCTTGCACGTAGCATGATCCATGTTGACAACCCTGCGAGGGTCTTTTTCGGGTTGCGTACTCCTGCGAGGAGACGCTAGTCTTGTGTGTCTCTACCTGCGAGGTAGAGTTGTTAGACTTTTTTAGCGGCCAAAAACATTTTCGCACTCCACCCGCTTTTTCCAAAGCGGCTGTGAATTTTTCTGCGTTGAATAAGTTTGTGTATGTAGGAGGAATCTTCCTAAGCGTAGATTTCACTAATGGCTCCTTTACCTGTTTGATAACAGAGTCCCGGCGCATTTGCAATATCTCTGCACGATGGCCACAAACTAGCTGTAACAAATCTGAGGAGGTTGCTTGAAAATCACCGCAATTTATAAGTTCTGTTAACTTATTATTAATAACCTCATAATCTGGGGTTAATTCTTTAGACCACTGGGCAAAATCAAGCAATACCTTCTGTAGCGCCTCCTTCTGCTTTAAAACGCACATTGTTAAGGCAGCAAAGGCTTTATCAGCGTATATCAAATGGCGGGGAGACTGGAAGGCTGCAACTTCTTCATTTATCTCAATATCCGTAAAACCTGGTTTGTGATTATACGCCTTTTGAGTTTCGGAATATCTGATTTCATTCCAATTACTAGTATCCCAATGTTGAAGATCACATAGCAGTTTCAAATGGAGTTCAGAACTCTTGGGCATAGAAGGTTCTTTTAATTTTGTTTGAATATTAAAAATAACTTCATTAGACGCGTCGATAATCGACGCATTATCACCAAATTCTTCGTAAAGATTACGACTAACACCAGAATTTATAGACATGGAATCGTTATAGCAGTGATCACTAGTTTGAGCTTGACGCTCATTATCACGAGCATACAAAGATTTACGAAGATCACGTACCTCCTTTGATAATTTTCGATACTCCTGTTTCGAATGTCTCCGTTTTTTCCCCCTCCTCTTTTTTCCCTGATGACTCCGTCGACGCCTTGAGGAGCGTGATGAAGAGGAAGATGAAGAACTGCTCTGAGAATTATCACTGCTTGAACTTGAACTTCTAGACCGTAACTTACGCTGCACACCAGATGGTCCTGGTAATGGTTCGGACACTTCCTTTTGTACATAATTATTACTATTATTCATTCTAAAACAGAAAAAGGGCTTTAGAACAACACTAACGGTAAAAACCGTTAAAATAAAACTCCAAATAAAATGTGTTCTAAAAAGTCGATGAGTTAAAAATCAGGCGACTACACACTGATACACAACGATACACAACTTATTCTTGTATAAAACTACAGTATAATATAGGTACTTGTAAACCAAAAATCTTACAAGCGGCAAGGTATCACTGCGTTTTAATATCAATATGAAATTACTCACGTGTACTTTTGTGGGTACTTTTATCAGTTTGATAATTAAAATAAAATAAATTTGAATATTCTGGCAATATTACTGTTAACACAACCGTACGCGGCGGGAAACAAGACGCCAATGAGGCATAAAGATGGGGCACACTCAGTGCGCCCCCACTCTGCCAGGTGGTGGGGTAAGAAAGAGAAAGGAACAGGAAAGAAAGAGACGGATATATATATGGCGGGAAACGTAGTGCCTATCTCAAATTAAATAAGCTTCGAATAACGGTCAAGTCAAATTAATAATACGTAAGTAACTACAATATTTTATTACCTTTTTAAATGAATACATAAATACAACAATATTAAAATATATTTGCAATTTTAGTGTTCGCGACTGTACCAAAAAAAAAAGTAGAATTGTACTAACGCACTTCCACATAGTAAACCGTGGTTGAAATGATCATGGTTGGAGACGACTATTTCTACTAACTTCGGAATCATAACTGGTGATAAGTGGGTGTACCAAAGGTACATCTCTGCCTAGCCCTTCGGGGAATACAGGCGTGATGTTATTTTATTTAGTTATAAATTAATAGCTTGTCGCTGATTAAGGCATCGCGTCCTGTGTACACACGGCTACACATCAAGCTATACATTTCCAGTTAATGCTGATCTCGCATTGTATAGGATTTCCGTACAATGCGCGGTCAGCTTATACTGGAAATGTATAGCTTGATGTGTCGCCGTGTGTACGTTGGCGGTGAAAAGGTTGACTGTACGAGGTGTGGTGTCTGGCGAGAGGCAGCAAAACGCGGTTTTCACTGACAAACAAATTTTAATATCCTTGCTCTTGCTCTTCTTCAAACAAAGTTGAAAACAAAGAAATGGAAAATTTTATAATACAAGTAGGTACTTCCATGGGTCCGAGAGAGCATCAACACGAACATAGGACCATAGTGCGCTTCGTCAGGTTGATTAGTTATTGTTCTGAGGGTTGACATAAGCCCATATTCGCTCGTCGACAGTACCTACATGCTCGAGAGTTTAATTGCTCTGTCTGCGGGTTGCGGAATGTTTATCACGCTGATCACGGAACGACAAGTGAATCTTCGATAGCCCCAGTTAGACAAGCGACAGGTTCGTGGTCACAGACTAATGCTCGGTACACACGCAGCCACTTTGGTAATTTCAAAATATCACGGCCACACACAGATTCAGATCGTCAGCGATCCGGCGACTAAAGTCGCTGCGTGTGATAAATAACAGAAGTAGTATTTTTTTTTAGTCTATTACGTACGATAGAATCCTTTGGTAGAGTGCTCGCAATATAATTCTGCCTGCGCGCGGCTGAAATCGGAAATAATAGGTACCTACCTATGCTACCGTCTTGTCGTTTATGTAAGGTCAAATTAAATATAGAATTAATTGGTATAAGATTAAATATTATTACTCTTTCTCAATCTTTAATCATTGATAGGTTTTCGGTACTTCATATTCATATTATCGATGTATCGAAATAATAATATCGCCATCAAACAAACAATAAATATCGATGTATCGATATTTTTTCTAGATCTCCAGCAGTCAGCTCTATACAGTGTTGCCTTGTCCAAAATCTGGTCGATGGTAAATTGAGGTAAATCCATTATAAAAATACGGTAGATTTTATAAAACTACGGTGATTGGGTTTTTAGTAGCCATTCCTCTCGAAACTTCTGTTTATACTGTTTTCTGTTTTTTTTTAGTCGGAACTTCCACTTCAGACTGAGAGTCAGTGTCACTTTCAATTTTACCCATTGTTACATGTGAAACAAAAATAATCAACAGCAAAACAAAGACACGGTAAGAACTTGACGACTTGACTAAGTTGACTATTTACCAAAAACAAACTAAATTCGACGATGCTATGTAACTAAATGAAACGATCGTAATATTACTCGAAATTAATATCTGATAAACGACAACTCAAGTGTTAGCGTTAGCATTGTAGAGGGCCCGAAACAGGGGGAAACCCCGAACTACTGGTGTGACCATTGTAGTGTCGGACAAAAATATTAGGGACCGGAGTACGCTCATAATACATAATATATGTCGCCGCGAAAGCTTTTACCTATAAAGATCATAACATAATCTTATGTGTAACTATTTATTATAATTGTTATTCTCAATGAAATTGCTGAACTATTAATACTGCTACAACCATTTGCAAGGATCTGTGACTTCGATTGAGTTCATCTATGTTCAAGCGCCATCTATTGCCGTTTGTGAAATCGAAGTCACAGTATATTCCTAGAAATAAACTATTAAACCAATTTCGATGTTGGAGTTAAAAGTAAAGTTAAAATTAAAAGGAAACATTTAGTTTATGATTTTTGGGTTTTGTCATAATAACAATAATTGCTCATTTGATATAGTAAGTTTGTTTATGACACAGCGCTACCTCTGCCCAAAAATGGCGCCGGCTGTGAATTTTAAGATCAATAACTGAATGTTATAATTTAATGCAAGGACTAAATAAGTTTCAATAATAGAATACAAACTATAAAGTAATAAGATTATTTTACACAGGAATTTACTAATGAATACCTGCTTGATTACCATCTTACATTTCTTGTATTGCCGGAAATTGACGAATGGTAATATTGAAGCTTCTAATTAAACTTTAATTCTGAAAACGCCTTTGTATGGTGAATTGACATTGTTTAATTATAAAAGAATTAACCGATAAGCATTTTAGCATTGTTTTTAAGTTGTGTTGAACTAACTAGTAAATAAGACTCTGTATTCGATGACGCGTACTTCTGACGACTAGAGAGACAGGCACGCGCGCACAATGGCGCCGGTGTGTGCATTTGAGATGAAAATAATGTAATCTGTAACAGAATGTGTTGATTTAAAAGAGTGACCATGGAGTTTCTTGCCCGTTCTTCTCCATAAGGAACCTACTACGTTTTGGAATGGGCGACTAGCTTCACCAAATAACTCAAACGAAAAGTGATGACTGTAAAGTGATAATTTAAAAGTGCCTGTAAATGTTTTGATTGAAATAAACGCTTTGAGTTTGAGTTAACTATTGTGTGTGATTGAAAACCAACCCTCAACGAAGAATAAACCGGAGACTGGTCAGAAACGGCACAGGATAGGATACCCGTCGTGTCATCAGAAGTGGGATCGTACATTACGATCCCCTTCCGCTCCTGCTTATGCCGGACATCCAAAGAATTACGTCCAACTGCGACGCCTGCTTGCCCTTGCACGGCCATGGCCGAGTGCGTGCCAAAAGGGTTTTCTTTGAAATCGGGAACATGATTGCAAGAGTACTGGCAGTGGCAATGGACTCATCCCCTAAGTCGACCCACCGACCATATAATGGAAGATACTGGAGGGAATGAGTTTCTGTAGAGACGCACATAATGAACTTATAGTTCTGATGCCAGTAACCTAGGAGTTGGCTGCATTCTCATCCATGTGGCTGCTGGATGGCAACATGCCTACTGCAGCATGATCACAACTGATGCTGAGATCACAATAAATCTATACTTACTTACCTGTTACAAGATCGCTTTTCTCAAGGAAGAAACAATAAATAAAATAAAGAAACAAATGCAAAAATTCTAGATGACCAGAAGCCTAATAGTGCACTCAAGTAAAATAACTTGTACAGCACAGAATGACCGAAGCAGCAGAACAAACAAAAATTTGACACCAAAAATACAAAGATGAAACAGTCCGTTGATGAATTTCAACATCAAGCCTGGGAAGTATTTTGGTTTATTATTTTAATATTTTGATATTGTAGCACATAATATTTGCTAACAGTATTTGAACTATGTTCATCACACACTGGCAAGCTTAATGCCACATTTTGCTTGACAACTTGTGGAAGTAAATAACAACACAAGATAAATTACTCCACAAAATAAGCTCATTACAAGGTCAATGTTATTATTCTAATAAAACCTGTAATGTGTCATGAACTTCTCTTAAGAAATGGAACAAATCTCCAGGCATAGTGTTTATTAGATAAAATAAATAGTTCTCAATTAAAGCAAGTAAAAGTAACGAGTATTTGTCAATTTCACAAGCGATAAGAAAGTTTTGAGTAGGTTACAACTTACTGGATAAGTGAATGATGTAACAAATCATATGTTACAATCATTTAATATTACGAGTAATCATAAAATTTGTGCTACTCAAATGTCGTGAAATTCGTAGTTATGGGGAGCTTTGACCGGGGATTAGTTTCCAAATAAGGCTGTAAACATTGAAACATAGTAGACAAAATGTTGCAAGATACACACAGAAACATTTTGATATGAAATTCATTTGTGAAATATGTCACGAGATAAGTATGAACCATCAAACAAGAAGTTGTGTGACAATGCAAACACAATATTTTGATACAATGACAGAAAGCTTAGTTTTCAACATATTTTTAATGCATACACAGGAAAACAACCAATGCACTGTTATTCATAGTACTCCCCTTGTGTTTACCTTTCTCATCTAATTCTAATTAACTTAGTTTAACTTTAATCGGCTATTATTACTTAACAATTGATTAATTGATTTATTTATCACTACTAGCTCCTTCTAATCTAAATATTAGTAGGAACATCTGTTCTTACACTGTTATTTATCTGCATTACTTCTCATATTCCAGGTTCCAGGTGATTGTCATATCAAAAACAAAATAATAACCCGCAGAACTACTATCAACAATATCATAACAAATTGCGAGCAACCCTAAAGGAACTTGAGTCTTCTAAGCTGCAATGCATGCAAGCATGTGGAAATGAAAATCAACCTTGTGACAATACCTTCCAGAAAAATAAGCTGGCTGACCCACGCTTACATCACTGGGTTTTAGCTACACAATACCATCAACTTCAATATAAAGCATCAACATTGAAATAGTGCCTTAAAATGGCTTTTTGAAACATATTTCAGATATTGAAACTGCATTTTGTACCGCCCACAGGGCCCATCTCTTTTAGAGTATGTCTACGGTACTTAAAAATGACAGCTACCTCAGCAAATCGGTTGTTGATCATTGTCACCTTAAAAAGCGACCTAAACAACAACTTCAACCACTGTAGCTTGTTGAATAAATGACCGTGTCGCCAGCCCAAGAGCAACCAACTGACATTCCACCAAATGAAGGCCAGCTTGAGGACAGCCAACCAGAGATGACTATTCTAGCTGTTCCACACAACATAGCTAAGATAAAAGGTGAGGAGTTTTCAAACTACTTTCTACTGACCTTGCCAACACTGCTTTCATGTTGTATCAAAGACTCCATACAATAGCCAAATCAACAAGTACATGCCTACATGATGCTCACATGTGATGCGTATCATGCACCAAAGTACTATTTGAATTATTTTTACCATCTTTATATTTTACAATTCTACCTGTAACAATTAATTCTATTAAATTGTAAAGTACTATTAGTATCTGTGGGGGGTAACTGATAACTGACTCACTGATAAATACTCACCCCAAACTATTAGTCCCCATGGAGGTCAACTAATAATGATCACAACAAATAATAAACTATTAATAAACCCTTGAGGTAACAAATATTGAAAACAATAAACTACTAGTAAGCCCTTGAGGTAAATAATAATGAAAACAAGAAACTATTAGTAAGCCCTAGAGGTAACTAATGAAAACAATAAACTATTAGTAAGCCCTTGAGGTAACTGATAATGAAAACAATAAACTATTAGTAAGCCCTAGAGGTAACTAATAATGAAAACAATAAACTATTAGTAAACCCTGGAGGTAACTAATAGACAAAACTCTCATGTTATCCTGCTGGGTCCACGGCGGACAATACCGCCCAGAGCCTGGTTCCTTATATCCTGTCAAATACAAGACTTCGTGCCTGTCACGGAGCAATGGTCCTAAACTCCTTACCCTTTAATCCTGTCAAATCAAAGTCTTTGTGTCCACCACAGAGCGGTGTTCCTGATCCTATCCTATTATCCTGTCAAATCCAAGACTTTGTGTCTACCACAGAGCATTACCTTCCCACGAGAACGAACAAACAATAATACACTACCTACACTTGGGTTCCTTATATGCTGTCAAATAAAAGACTTCGTGCCTGACACGGAGCAATGATGCTTGTAAACTGCTTAACCTTGAATCCTATCAAATCAAAGACTTTGTGTCTATCACAGAGAACCTTCCTATGAGAAGGAAACTATTCAGCTAACAGCTGATCATACAATACTACTACACACTATTTCTAACAAGTGTGCTTATGTTCCTATGCGAATGAAACTATTCAGCTAACAGCTGATCATACAATACTACTACACACTATTTCTAACAAGTGTGCTTATGTTCCTATGCGAATGAAACTATTCAGCTAACAGCTGATCAAACAATGCTACTACACACTATTTCTAATAAGTGTGATGATTTAAGGTGCAACATCAATGCATTCAATATTTCAATTACAAATTTAGTAGATAGCTGATCTTATACAAGCTATCAATGATATCTAGAACTCATTAATACCAAATCCTATAATTCTATGAATATCAAAAATTATAACCATAACTCATTATTAGCTGATCTAACACAAGCTATCAATGGTAACTAGAACTCATTAATACTAAATCCTATAATTCTATGAATATCAAAAATTATAACATAAATCTTTATTAGCTGATCTAATACAAGCTATCAATGGTAACTAGAACTCATTAATACCAAATCCTATAATTCTATGAATATCAAAAATTATAATCATAACTCTTTATTAGCTGATCTAATACAAGCTATCAATGGTAACTAGAACTCATTAATACCAAATCCTATAATTCTATGAATATCAAAAATTATAACCATAAATCTTTATTAGCTGATCTAATACAAGCTATCAATGGTAACTAGAACTCATTAATACCAAATCCTATAATTCTATGAATATCAAAAATTATAACCATAACTATAATAGCTGATCTAATACAAGCTATCAATGGTAACTAGAACTCATTAATACCAAATCCTATAATTCTATGAATATCAAAAATTATAATCATAAATCTTTATTTAACTCAGCATCTACTAAATAGAGAAAAGTAAATGAGGTACTGATCACCCCACTCTTCGATAGGACATGTTGAAATTGTAGGATTATACAAGGAACAACATCCTGCATACATATGAAAATGACATGAATTAGCTAACAATAAACTAAAACACAGATTGCCATCAATGACATGACATGAAGCACTAGTTATTTTTAACAGCATTGCATGCAAATCTTTATATTGTAATCTACTGAGGTTACAGGAAAAAGATTGATCTTTATTGCAAGTAGAGTACTAACTCTATAGCTGTATTTATGTAGGTGTTCCATATTAAAGGCATTCAATATTTCAATTTAAGACAACTTTAGTAGACAGTAGATCTATTACAAGATTTCAATAAGAACAAAAACTCTGATTCTATTACCAACTTCTATAATTTCTGTACATGCATGCGAAAATTAAACTATCCAGATAAACAGCTGAACATGCAATTTCAATGAACAAATCGCAAGTAAAATACCTAGAGCAGGTAGCTGTGCTTTGTTGCATAAATGCAATAAATATTCCAATTAAAGGCGAACAGAGTAAATGTCTGATCTATCATCAAGCTTTCAATGTTAACTGAACTGCCCGTTACCAAATCCTACACTTAATTGAATATAGTAGGATAATAAAAACGACGATAATCTGCCGACAAAATTTATCTCCACTGTTTCAGATAACAAACTACTCAACAACTCAACTCTACAATGAGGGCCATCGGCAGGTGCAGAGCGCGCACCGCCGATCAGAATGGCCGTGTCGCCGCGAAAGCTTTTACCTATAAAGATCATAACATAATCTTATGTGTAACTATTTATTATAATTGTTATTCTCAATGAAATTGCTGAACTATTAATACTGCTACAACCATTTGCAAGGATCTGTGACTTCGATTGAGTTCATCTATGTTCAAGCGCCATCTATTGCCGTTTGTGAAATCGAAGTCACAGTATATTCCTAGAAATAAACTATTAAACCAATTTCGATGTTGGAGTTAAAAGTAAAGTTAAAATTAAAAGGAAACATTTAGTTTATGATTTTTGGGTTTTGTCATAATAACAATAATTGCTCATTTGATATAGTAAGTTTGTTTATGACACAGCGCTACCTCTGCCCAAAAATGGCGCCGGCTGTGAATTTTAAGATCAATAACTGAATGTTATAATTTAATGCAAGGACTAAATAAGTTTCAATAATAGAATACAAACTATAAAGTAATAAGATTATTTTACACAGGAATTTACTAATGAATACCTGCTTGATTACCATCTTACATTTCTTGTATTGCCGGAAATTGACGAATGGTAATATTGAAGCTTCTAATTAAACTTTAATTCTGAAAACGCCTTTGTATGGTGAATTGACATTGTTTAATTATAAAAGAATTAACCGATAAGCATTTTAGCATTGTTTTTAAGTTGTGTTGAACTAACTAGTAAATAAGACTCTGTATTCGATGACGCGTACTTCTGACGACTAGAGAGACAGGCACGCGCGCACAATGGCGCCGGTGTGTGCATTTGAGATGAAAATAATGTAATCTGTAACAGAATGTGTTGATTTAAAAGAGTGACCATGGAGTTTCTTGCCCGTTCTTCTCCATAAGGAACCTACTACGTTTTGGAATGGGCGACTAGCTTCACCAAATAACTCAAACGAAAAGTGATGACTGTAAAGTGATAATTTAAAAGTGCCTGTAAATGTTTTGATTGAAATAAACGCTTTGAGTTTGAGTTAACTATTGTGTGTGATTGAAAACCAACCCTCAACGAAGAATAAACCGGAGACTGGTCAGAAACGGCACAGGATAGGATACCCATCGTGTCATATATTATAATACGTCCATATTATATACTAATTGTGTTTGATTTAGTTAACTTTCTTTACAACAGTATTAATCCTTCCAGATTACGGTAGATTTTGTCACCGTTGTCATGTCTCGATCTCGACGGTAGGTGGTAAATTTTTGCTGAATAGGGTGCATTTCATTTACCGTAATTACGGTGTACATGGCAACTATTGGCAACACTGACTCTTTATCAAATTCAAAATAAACAAACAACAGAATTGAATAGACAGACAAACTAAGTGCAAATGTGACTCTCAAGACAATTCAAGGCAGTATTTTATTTTATACGGTGTACATGGCAACTATTGGCAACACTGACTCTTTATCAAATTCAATATGTTGTATAAATATATTTGTAATACGATAGAAAAGATATAATTCATTTTGTAATCATAATTGTATATAAGTTAATTAATTGTAATATTAGTATATAAACGATGATAATCACTGAGATGTATCCACCCAACCTGAAACGGGGCAAGTTGATAATATAAACAGAAAAATATTTCATGTAAGAACAGATTACATAAAAAATGTGCATTATTTTATAGGTATCTAATATATTACATGTAATGTAACCCATTTATGTATCCGACTGAAAGACTCGTATCTATGGCCATGAATAAAAATTATTAAAAAAAAAAAAAAAAAAAACAAATTCAAAATAAACAAACAACAGAATTGATTATTGAATAGACAGAGACAGACAAACTAAGTGCAAATGTGACTCTCAAGACAATTCAAGGCAGTATTTTATTTTAAAGAATAAATATTGAACGTTGATTAGGTAGGTATATTCTATTCAAAGCAACACCCGTTTAGGTATTTCAGTGCACTTCCTTATTAGGTACCTACTTCGTCTGTGGCAGTACAGATCTAAAGCCGAATATTGTGGTGTGCTAATGTCTTACAATAGTATACTTTCCATGTAAAACTAACTATTAACTACGGTACCACCGTAGATAACAAAAAAGCCGGTAACTGCAGAAAAATGTAAGTACTGTCTCAAACCCCCTGGCTGCAGGCTGTAGGTCTTTTTACGGAGGCACACAGCGATTCGAGACAGACATACAAATATCAATCATGTACTTATTGTTACCATTGGTGGTGCGAACATTTTGTCCATCCACCATCCATAGCTATCCTTATTGCCTTTTATTAGGTAACTATCTTTGGTGAATTACATTATGAATTCTTTAAGTACTTATTAAAATCTTTACATAAAATGAGATCCACTGCTCAAGCTTTCACAGTAACATTACAGTAATATGACCTTAATATGATATTGTATTTTAATTACAGGGCAGGCACTATGGACACCTTTTATGAGTATAAAGTTGGTTTCACTCACGAAGTTGATGTGACTTATGTCAATGACCCTAAAAGTTTTTTTGTACGTTGGGCAGATTTTACAGACTTGATGGATTTGATTGAAACACCAGGCTCCAGCCATCTCTCTGCTTGCACAATGAAGTTAGGTCAACGAGTTGTATACAAATCATATATACTTGAAAAGTTTGTTCGTGGCGAGATACGTAATATAAAAAACATTGATGGAGAGAAGGTCAGATGCGACATTTATGCAATTGATTATGGATGTCTTGACGAGTCTGTGTCTAGAAGACACATACACCCTCCAGACAGTAGGGCTGAGCCCCAAAACCAATGTCCAGGATTGGCTACTCATTGTCGGTTACATTTATGTGAGCCTAGAGGTGAGAGGTTTAGTGCGGAAGTCATTGACACCATGAGACAGTTTGTTGGTGTGCATACTGCTAGTATTAATGTGATAAGTAAAATGAATGATCAGCTGGTAGTTGAACTAAGAACTGCAGACTGCCCACGAGATGTGGCAACTATGTTGGGATTGGTTGACCTTACCACATTTACCAAAGTTCCGTGCTCAGTAAACAGATTGGCTAATTCAACAGCAGCTTTAAACTTGACACAGACGTTAAAGTTTAAACACAAACAATTAAACGTTGGAGATATCTTACATGTCAGAGTGCAGAGTGGGACATCAGTGTCTGGTTTTTATGTCGCTGATATTAATGATTTTAAAATGTTAAAATCTGCAGAAGCTTCTTTCTCACAGTACTGTAAAAGTCGGCATATGAAAGATGAGGATTTCGTTCCTGGCAGACCATGTGCTGTTAAACTGGATAATTTTGACCAATATGAGCGAGCAATAATAAAGAAAGTCAATCCAAATTCCATGGCTGTTTTGGAACTTGTAGACTGGGGTAAAGAAATTGAAAGTCGTTTTTCATCTATAAGATTGATTGATAGAGAATTTTATTTAACTCAGCCAATTATTGCCATCTACTGTTCAACAACTGAGGATCAAGTCTGGACATCTACCTTGCCTAATTTTTTTTTCAAAGGGTATGAATTTGGAATAAAAATAATGGAATTGGGAAACTCTGATAAACCTAACAAGGTTAACATTTATCCAGTACATATGTTAAAGTATTAGACAGGAGTGTATGAGAATGTGGAGAAAACAAAAAAGGAATGGTAGGTACAGTTACATACATAATGGTAAATGAATTTATAGATGAGTAGGGCCTCTGTGTTTGTGGCAGTTAATATAATATATAAATAATAATAAATACCAACTAAAAGAAAACAGGAAAACTAAATTAAACATAAAAATTTGGGATTTTTTATGTTGTTTAATACCTGAATAAACAATTATTTTAATTACTTTCTTTGTTTATCCAGAGAGGTGTGCGTGAGGGAAGCATACAGGGACCGCCATTGTTCGCCCAAATTCTTGGAAGAGGTCCTATTTTTATGAAGATTGTCGTTGTTGCGAGTCAGAACTCAGAGGCATGAAAGTGTAGGAAATCCAGGAGACTATGTTTTAAGCATTGAGGTTCAATGTAAACTAGAGCAGAAACCGAGAGAACTGAGATTTTTTTTGAGCAACATGTTGCCCGGGACAACAAACATTTCAGTCTACTACATGCATATTGCACCCTAATGCGTAATACTGTCAATCACAATCTTGAATCATTTTGAAGGATATTGCTTTCTTAATCCATTTGCTTCATTTGTTCGAAAAATTTGTCTGCTCAACGACGTAAATAACGCAAATATTGTTGTTGAATTGTCAGAATGAAACAGATTGTTTTTGGCCGACTCGTGTGTTACGCAATTAGGGTGCTGAATACGCATGCATCACAGTTGTCACTTTTGACATCCGCGGGATACATCTCCAAAGCCAGCTCTCTTCCAAATGTTGTATTAGTATAGAGTTTTTATATGGAAAATCTGCCAAAATTAAAAATTTATTCGCTGGATTAGACGTATTTACACTAGATTAAAAAGTTGGGTCGAATTCGCCCTAAGTGGTATGGTTGTAATAGCTGCCCTAGTTTACTCGGAACCTCAATTGTTTTAAGTGTCAGATTAGTTTTATCAATCTAAGGCTGGATTCGACCAAACAGGAATAAATTTTATCCGCGGAATAACCTTGTCTTCCGAGTAAATTTTGAATTTTTGACAGTTTCTCCATACGAAAACTGTCAAAGTAAATCTTATTCCGCGGATAAAATTTATTCCTGACCAAACACGAATAAATTTTGGTCGAATCCACCATTAGGGTGCAAAATTTATTCCGGACTAAATTATATCCTCGGAATAAGATTTACTTCTGACAGTTTTCGTATGGAAAAACTGTCAACTTTTTTTATTAATGTGAATTTACTTATATAATGTATTCTTAAGGCAGATAATATATATATACTTATATATTTTATATGAAATAATAAATTAATAAATAAAATAATTAAGTTTTAAATTTAAAACATTTATTTTGGAGAAGTAGGTACTATAACATCTGTATGAAGTGTCTGGGTACCTACTTCGATCCAGTCTTGTTCATTTATTCCTTCTACGGCAGCATTATTGTACTTAACTGTTTCTTTGTGGTGATCCGTAACGAGGACAATTTATGCTATCGCTAGGTATCAAACATAGTGACTGATTTTTTAAGATACCTATTTGAAATGAAATGATCCCGAATGTACCCGTGCTCCTTCGTTTGAATCGAGATAGAATTCCTACATCATGAATGCATACATCTATGCAGTTCAAATGATTGTGCGATTAAAATCATTCTTTAAAAGCACGTCCAGTAAAAGGTGAGACGATATATTCTTCAAAGTGAAATTCGCTGTAGGTCGTATTTGAATAATACGCCCAGTAGTTGATGTAGATTCTCTTAATTCGTTGAACTGTATGGCACCTCGTTGAAACTCATGTTCCCCCATGTTATTGACAAAGTGACTGAATCTTCATGAGTCCTACTTTTATGCATAAAATAATCAGCGTCGTGGCTGTGACGAAAGGTATGAAAATGTAGGTCTAAAGTAAAAAATTTACGTTCGGTAAATTATGACTGAAATTTCCAACTTTTGATCAAAAATCCTAGTAGTACAATTTAAAATTGAAAATTTAAATTAAAAAATTCAAACGTAAATTTTTCACTTGACTAATATTTTCATTACTTTCATCACAGCTACGAAGCTGGTTATTTTGTGCTTAAAAGATGTACTCAGGAAGATTCAGTTGCAAAAAAAAAAACTCGTAAAAGTCTTTTTAAATTGGTCAAATCCAAAAATTCTCAAAAATTCAGAAAAAAAATCATAACTCGAAAACTATCAAAAATCGCGGAACATACATGGAGGTGATTCGGATACCTCACGATACGAGGGAACTAAATTTTCTTTTTGGACGTCAACCGTCCGGCCACCCTGTATAACACATAGACGGGAAGTGCCATAATATTCTTTTGTTGCCATTAAAATACTATTAACAAGTACAACGTATGGTTTCTTAGTGTCATAGAATCCCGAACTACCAGTCCGTGGATCTTGAGCAAATATTTTTGAAAGCCTTCCCAAGGGTGGTTTCCTTTCATCTAAATTGAATTAATATTTCATATAATTGCTGTCTATATCCAACCGATTCCTCGTCATACTTAAATGAATTTTATTATGAGGTCAACATTCCGCTGTGTGGGATTAATTAAAGTATCCCGCAATATTATAATCGCAACCCGTCAAATACTTATTATTGAGTAGTTCTGATGGCCATCTGTGGTCCTCGGCATCAGTGCCACTTCACCAAATGGTGCTGTCCGAAAGCAACTGCACGAGTTACTAAAAAAATACCCAAATCGCTCTTTGTGTACCTATAATATTTGAAGAGTTAATCATCATCAGATCCTGACCTGATAATGGGACCACCTCGAGAACATAAACCTTTCAAAAAAAGAATTTTGCACTTTTGCACATCCGTCTATATTATGACGGAGTTATGCACAAAGATGTTTAATAAAAAAAACCCGGCCAACTGAGTGTGGGACCACGCACAATGAAGGGTTCCGTAGCTGGGATGAATTATTTAAGAACAAACCTAACATTGTAGTTGAAAAACACGTTCACACTTAGCTGTGATACTTTTCCTTTTTTTTTCGTCTATCCCATGGTGTCGGGTATCTTTGGAAAGGCAATTCATTTTTGGATTGAACTATCCGTTTAAAGTAGGTACTAATTATTGTTAGTCAAGTGTGTCCCCCCCCTGCCAACTAAATGGTAAGTTCTGGATAAGTGGAAAAATTCACAGCGGTAGATATAACGAAATTAAAAGGAAAACTATCACAGCTAAGTGTGAACATGTTTTTCAAATTCAACTTTAAAAAAAATCTGCTCAACAAGAGCAGATTTTTTTTTCCAACTTATGAATCAATGGATTAGCAATCTGTTTCAAACCGATCCAGATTGTGATAGATCGTGTATTACGCAATTAGGGTGCAGATATAAACGCGCTAATTAACGTCAAAAAGACACTGGTTGGATGATACAGAAGCGGTCGACGTGCGCGTCCATGTCCAACAGTGTGCAAAGACAGGTATGATACTGATGATGGGTGCATAATAGCAGCGTTCTTCACTCCTTCCCTGTTGCTGAGGAGTTGTTTCGCGTCAACTCCATGTAATCAGCGGTTAATTTAAATTAAATATCGATTAAATAAATTATCTGCACAATTCTAAATTAGGGGAGGGTGGGAGAATTCTGCACCGTGAAGGCTTTTTCAGACTTTGGCTTTATCTACTGATAAAGCCAAAGTAGACAAATAGCCAGAGTCTGAACAATTATCTGTAGGTCATACAAATATTTGTTCTGTGCGGGAATCGAACCCGCAACAAGTAGGGCAGTAACACCACTCAGCCTCTATGCTAATCGTGCCAATAACGGTACCTACTCATTAGTAGTTAACGATAATCCAGTGGTGCACTCCTGGAGAACTATCCGAATGGAGACTTATGGGGTCCGGACCAGGAATTTTGAATTTACGCTGGATAGATGGGTTTTTTAGTGTTAAACCAGGTAGATATTTTTTTTGTAAGTATGCATGAAAATCTCTGAAAAATAAGAATTAAATACTAAGTGTTCGTTTATATCCCACTCTCCTCTATATATACGCAAATTACACGCTTATTATACATTTAGCTATATGTATACATTTTCCACAAGTTTTTTACTGTCTTAGTAGTGCTAGATAAGTCATCAAAGTACGGCTGCACAAAATATGTATATTTCACTAGGTAAGTACGTATATTTGAGTCGGGTTTGAGGAAATAGCTTCCAATTACCATTTATTAGACAATCGCAAACATAAGCGCAGTCGTTGCGAAGAGAGTATCTCGCGGAGTGAATCCCGCGCAAGCTTTGCGTATTATACGTTGTATTCAGTGTGTTACATTCGATTATTTCGTTGAACAAGATCAATATAGGTTAGGTACATCATCGTAGCTCTCTCTAACTAACGAACTCTCAAACAATGTCTGTTGATGATATTATATTTTCTCTTTGAAGTGACAATAGCGGCAGTGTTGGTGCACGCTTGGGGCGGGGTGCTGTGCGCGCCGCTGTGTCTGTCGGGTGACTTCGACTCCCAGCTGCGGCACATTCTGCACAAGTACATGTTGTCCGAGCAAGATCCTGCTAACCTCATAATATCTCGAGTGCTGGACGATGTGCGGACCACGCTGGACCAACGATGGCAAGGTGAATACAATATATGCAACATGTATGGAAAGTTAAAACATAAACAGCACCCTAATTGCGTAAAACACGATCAATCACAATCTGAATCGTTTTGAAACAGATTGCTAATTCATTGATTCATAAGTTGGAAAAAAAAACTGCTCAACAACCGTAATTTATCGCAATGAATGTTGTTGAACATTCATTGCGATAAACCCACATAACCTCAGGTTTTTATCTCGCTCGCACCATACTACTCGCGGATTGAGTGCGAGCGAGACGGAAGCGGCTCCAAAGCGGCAACAGTTTAGGTAAATGCTTTTAACGGCGAAAATAATGGTAATTAAAAAAAAAAATAACATAGTCGCTCCTTTAGGTATAATCAGTTCAGTTAGTATGCAAAGTTTCGCGATCTAATTTGAAGTATTTTTTGAATAGCAACGCATTTATTATTTAGCAGTTTATTGTTCGGTTTGAAGGTAACTTTGGATATTATTTCTATCGACAAAATTTTATGAAATCGTATTTTCAGCTAACATAGTAGGTACTTAACATTAATCCTCAACTTTAACTTTATTTCAAAATTAATGCTGCAGTAGTTTCGATATAACGGCGGATCTTGCTAAGCAATTTGAGGTCTTAAAGGCCCTTAATAAGTTCGAAAAATGCATCAGCAGCAACGCAATGAATGTTGTTGAACTGTCAAAATGAAACAGATTAGTCTTAATCGTTTACGAACATGTGTTACGCAATTATAGGTATAGCTGGTATCTTAAAAGCTTTAATTTATTGATTTGTTGTTTGTTTGCAGGTTATGAGCTTATCCTCTGTGGGTCACTAGCTACTGGGCTGGGCACGATAACAAGTGATGTTGACCTCGTTGCACACTTGCCAAACTTCAACGCCTCTGCAGGTTTATACGTGTTACAAGAAACAGAAAAGTTGTTCAACAAACAACCTGAACTGTATTCACGACTCAAATACAGGAATGACGTTAGTTATATCACTTCATTTTTCTCATGTTTCCACAGTCCCTCACAGCGAACCGTTGAGATCGAATTTCACACTGGTGACTTCTGCGTGTCAAACAGCCAAATTATTAGGTACTACTTCAATTTAGATACAAGGTTCCTGCCTTTGGGAGGCTTTCTGAAATATTGGTCCAGAATCCACGGAGTGACTGGTCATGGACCAGGCTTCCTACCAAATTATGGATTGTATATGTTAACAATATTTTATTTGCAACAAAAGAACATGGCGCCTCCTGGCTATCTGTTACAAGTAGACTCGAAAAGTAACTATATCGACAACTTTGATATGGGTTTCAACGAGCTACCATACACCTCAACGAATACTGAGAATCTACATGAACTGCTGGGTGGATTCTTCAAATACTATAGCGAATTTAACTTTGAAGAATATTTCGTATCCCCTTTTACTGGACGTCCTGTTCCGAGGAATGCTTTTAAAGATATCGACAATTTTCCTAAAGAATATACTCTATATAACAACGCGCTGAAAGGCACAGTACAGCGTACGATACAAAATCATTTGAACCTGAGCACTGATGTATGCATTCAAGACGTATTCATGCACGATTTAAACACTGGAGAGCTGTTGTCACATGAACGGGCGACCAAATTTAAATATCTTATGAAGTCAGTCGCAGCAATGTTTGAGGATCTACCTAGCGATAGCATCCTCAGAGCTATCCTCGTTACGGATCAACAAAAAGAAACAGTTATCAACCACAAGAATGCTACCGTGGATGGAATAAATGAACAAGACTGCATCGAAGTACCAGCCTAACCTAATGTTGCGTTAAATACAAACATTTATTTTTTCCAAAGTTTTTATTTTATTTGTACTTATATTTAAACCCACCTAACCTAACTTTTATAAGGATACCTTTCACAAATTTTTGGCTTGGGATACCTGATCCCACTCACGCACTAGCCATGCATAACCTAGACAATACTCGGGCTGATGTTTATGCAGCTTTTCGAAAGAGCTATAGGTTATCTTATTTCTAACTAGCTGCTGCCCGCGGCTTCGCCCGCGTGAGTGTCGGAAATTACCCCATACATCCCCATGGGTTTTAAGTATAAATATTGAGTTTCGAGTTAATCGGACAGCGCGTTAAAATTCTTCCATACAAACACTGACACCTCCCAACCTAGGGGGGTAATTTAGAAAAACAAAAAACTACAAACTTTATCATTTATTTAGGTAACTATTCGTGCGAAGTTTCATGTTTATTACCTCAAGGAATAAGATTTTTCATACAAACTTTCATCCCTTATTTTACCCCCTTAGGGGTTGAATTTCGAAAAATCCTGATACACGTTATTCTTAATTTTTGGGTTTAAGTATAAATATTGAGTTTCGAGTTAATCGGACAGCGCGTTAAAATTCTTCCATACAAACTTTGACACCACCCAACCGTAGGATAGGATACTTTTCCGGGATAAAAAGTACCCAGTGTGGTGCCCAGGATATTAAAGAATAATTATACCAAGTTTCATCGTAATCGAACCGGTAGTTTTTGCGTGATGCCTGAACAGACAGACAGACAGACAAAAAAAATTCTAATCAAATTTTTGGGTTCGGTATCGGTCTAGTAAAACCCCCTGCCATTTATTTTTTTGATATTTTCAATGTACAGAATTTTCACTTTTACAGATTTATTATAAGTACTAGCTGCTGCCCGCGGCTTCGCCCGCGTGAGTGTCGGAAATTACCCCATACATCCCCATGGGTTTTAACTTTTAAGTATAAATATTGAGTTTCGAGTTAATCGGACAGCGCGTTAAAATTCTTCCATACAAACACTGACACCCCCCAATCCCCCTTTAGGGGGTAATTTAGAAAAACAAAAAACTACAAACTTTTTTATTTATTTAGATAACTATTCGTGCGAAGTTTCATGTTTATTACCTCAAGGAATAAGATTTTTCATACAAACTTTCATCCCTTATTTTACCGCCTTAGGAGTTGAATTTCGAAAAATCCTGATACACGTTATTCTTAATTTTTGGGTTTAAGTATAAATATTGAGTTTCGAGTTAATCGGACAGCGCGTTAAAATTCTTCCATACAAACTTTGACACCCCCCAACCGTAGGATAGGATACTTTTCCGGGATAAAAAGTACCCAGTGTGGTGCCCAGGATACTAAAGAATAATTATACCAAGTTTCATCGCAATCGAACCGGTAGTTTTTGCGTGATACCTGAACAAACAGACAGACAGACAGACAGACAGACAGACAGACAAAAAAAAAATTAATCACATTTTTGGGTTCGGTGTCGGTCTAGTAACACCCCCTGCCATTTATTTTTTTGATATTTTCAATGTACAGAATTTTCACTTCTACAGATTTATTATAAGTATAGAATAGATATAGATAGATTAGTTTTCTAAGGATTTTACTGCGTGGTTTAATTAAATTGAAAATTGGTTATAACCTTTAACTTATAAGTCAATTATAGGAGAAGTCACAAAAGGCATTTAAAAAAAAATATCCCCTTAGGATATCTATACTTATAATAAATCTGTAGAAGTGAAAATTCTGTACATTGAAAATATCAAAAAAAAAAATGGCAGGGGGTGTTACTAGACCGACACCGAACCCAAAAATGTGATTAAATTTTTTTTTGTCTGTCTGTCTGTCTGTCTGTCTGTCTGTTTGTTCAGGTATCACGCAAAAACTACCGGTTCGATTGCGATGAAACTTGGTATAATTATTCTTTAGTATCCTGGGCACCACACTGGGTACTTTTTATCCCGGAAAAGTATCCTATCCTACGGTTGGGGGGTGTCAAAGTTTGTATGGAAGAATTTTAACGCGCTGTCCGATTAACTCGAAACTCAATATTTATACTTAAACCCAAAAATTAAGAATAACGTGTATCAGGATTTTTCGAAATTCAACTCCTAAGGCGGTAAAATAAGGGATGAAAGTTTGTATGAAAAATCTTATTCCTTGAGGTAATAAACATGAAACTTCGCACGAATAGTTATCTAAATAAATAAAAAAGTTTGTAGTTTTTTGTTTTTCTAAATTACCCCCTAAAGGGGGATTGGGGGGTGTCAGTGTTTGTATGGAAGAATTTTAACGCGCTGTCCGATTAACTCGAAACTCAATATTTATACTTAAAAGTTAAAACCCATGGGGATGTATGGGGTAATTTCCGACACTCACGCGGGCGAAGCCGCGGGCAGCAGCTAGTTATAAATATACCTACATAACCTGAATTAACACATATTATGGTACTTTTAGCCCCTATAGTACGTTCCCCTATTGGTATTAGTGAACTTCTATTTAAATAAATGCCTGGCTGTTTATAGACGTACTCCTTCAAGTCAATATAATATTTAAGTATGTGTAGGTACTTAAGTGGTAACTGAAAATTTAAAGAGATTATTGTGGACCCCTCAAAGTACGAGACATTATTTTATTAATTGTATTATTTTACTACTAGCTTCTGCCCGCGACTTCGTCCGCATGAAATTTTGGTGGGTAGGTACAGTTAGGCTGGGCCTTATTTTGGAAACTACACCGTCTTCGTCGTCGACTAATTCATTATGCGTAAATACTAAAGGTGTTTAATCTGAGCGTTCTACTTCTAATACTGTAGGACTTACGTAGCCGAAATTCGTGAATTCGTGGTACGGCAACTCCACAAATCCTGTCGTTCAGCGAGCAATAGAAAGGGCTTAGTCTATATTTACAGTGGAAGAACACACTTTCTGATTGAGAGGGAGAAAAATCACTAAAAACACTACTGCATTGAATGATGCGGTATTGAATACAGGATGTTGGGAAAGGTAAGCGAGAGCAAGCTGCTAGAGTGCTATCAGACCGCAGCCAATCAACCTGCCTAGCCTTTTCTCAACGATGTATGGGTCGGCTTCCAGTCTAACCGGATGCAGCTGAATACCAGTAGGTATTTTACAACCTCCACAACCCACAAGGGGCCAAGGACCCATGGCCCATCCGCCCATGAAGGGGGGACCGATGGCATCATCAAGTATGGTTGGTATAAGTTATAAAAACAAGATAATTCATGATTAGGGCTTTATTGAATACTTTACAATTTAGGTATAAGCGATAGAAAATAGAAATAGAATTAGATACCTATATAAAATAGAAATAGAAGTAGAAAATCGTTTAATTATCTACCTATACACTATGAAGTGTTCCCTCCATTTTACTTTTCATCAATTACATTTCGATTGAATTTTTATTTTCGATCCAGATATTGTAGGTACCTACTACCTACCTACCACTGATTATGTTAGTATGTACCTAATTATGTAGTTATCGCAAAATTACTTATAGATAATTTTCTAAATAGAAACCTAACTACTTACTTCATTTCAATGCAGTCTTGTTCATTTATTCCATCCTCAGTAGCATTATTGTTGATAGCCGTTTCTTTGCGTTGATCCATTACGACGATAGCTTTGAGGACACTATCAGTGGGCAGATCTTCAAACATTATAGCGACTGACTTCATAAAATATTTAAACGTCATGGTTTCATTATGTTCCACAAGTCGTTCCATCTCGTTTAAAGAGTGAATAAACGGGTCCTGAACGCATACAGCGGTGCTTACGTCTAAATCGTTTTTAATCTTGTGCTGCAATGTGTGTTTCAAATTTTTATTATATGAAGAATATTCTTTAGGAAACTTTTCTATATTAAGAAAAGCACTTTTTCTAATGGGGCGTCCAGCGAAAGGCGCTATGATATATTCTTCATAGTTAAATTCGCTATAGAATTTGAAGAATCCCCCCAGCAGTTGATGTAGATTCTCTGTATTCGTTGATCTGTACGGCAGCTCGTTGAAACCCACGTCCCAGTCGTGGATAAAGTGACTTTTCGAATGTTTTTGCAAGACATAAACCGGAGGCGCCATGTTCTTTTGTTGTAAATAAAATATTATGAACAAATACAAAACATAATCTCTTGGTCGGCGGTGGCCATTCCGTCTCTGGATTTGGAACCAGAATTTCAGAAATTTTCCCAAAAGCAGGGACCTTTCATCTAAATTGAAGTAGTATCTGATAAGTTTGCTGTTTGCGACGGCCATCTCACCAAACTCAAACAGAAGATCTACTTTACGATTTGAGGGAATGTGCAAGAATTGAAGCGACGTAAAATTAACTAAGTTGAAGTACCTGAAGTTTGAATACAGTTCAGGTTGTTTCTTGAACAATTTTAATGATTCCTGTAACACGTATAAACCGGCAGACATGTTAAAGTTTGGTAAGTTGATGTAGAAGTCTACGTCACTTGATGGGGAAACTAATCCTGTCGTTAGTGACCCAAGCGGAGTTGCCTGATAACCTGCAAAACAATAATAAATCAATTATAAAGACATACTTACTAACTTAACACTCGCATAACATACATATTTTAGCTTTCTATACATGTTTCACATTGTATTCACCTTGCCATCGCTGGTTAAGCGTGGTTCGCACATCGTGCAGCACTCGAGATAAAATATCAGCAGGATCTTGCGCAGACATCTGCTTGTGCAGTATATCCCGCAGCTGGGAGTCGAAGTCGCCCGACAGACACAGCGGCTCGCACAGCACCCCGCTCCAAGCATGTACCAACACCACTGTGTACAACACCGTTGTCACTTAAAGTAAAAATATATCTGATTATAATACTATATTATATCAATGTGTAGCCACAAAAATAAGGAGCTCGTGGCTAACTAATAACAGTCGCACGGGTCGATCCATCAGGTTAAGATACGGTTGCCGGGGTTGGTCCGTGGATGGGTCACCATCTTTACATTCCGAGACCTCTCTGTGCCTCGGAAAGCACGGTATGCCGTTGGTCCAGGTTGTCATTCGTGGGTATTTGACAGTCGTAACGGGTCGTTAGAAACCCGAAAGTCTGTCACCCAGCCTTACCGAGGGGTATCGTATTACGCAGTTACTAGGTTGTGGAGCTCAGATAGGTAGCCGCTTTATGTAAAATACTGGTATTCAGCTGCTGTATTCAACTGGATGGTTAGACTGGTAGCCGACCCCAACATATTGGGAAAAGGCTATCTAGGCAGATTGATTGTGTTAGTACTGTTGTCAATACAATCGTAGCTATAATACCTACATTAGGACAGTAATATGGAACACAAGTTGTAGACATCAAATCAAATCTTGTCGATGTATCTTTTTGAGGCTGAGTGTACGACTACCTATCAAGGTATATTTATACATATTTACTTACCTAGTGAATTAAACATAATTAGTGCAGCCATACTTTGATGACTAATCAAGCACTACTAAGACCTAAGTATACAAAAACTTGGAGGAACTTGGTCTACATATAGGCCTATATCTGCATGTATAATTTGCGCGTAATTTGCATACATGTAGGGGAAAGTGGGGTAATCACTAACAGTGAGTAGTTAAGTGGTAGCCCTCGTAAGGGGGGAGTTGTTGTGAGTTGAGCTGGTTTTGTGAAAAGATTGTCTGAACAGATTGTAGGTATATGTAACATTATGTAGGTACGGTATGTACCTGCTAGGAACATTAATACATATTTTGGATAGTAGGTCAGTATTTAGTGTCGATGTCAGTAATTTGTGAAGGAAACAGAGATCTGGTACTTTTCTACGGTTGGTGACGCTTAGGAATTATATATAACTACTATTTATTTTGTATTTTTTATATAATTACTTATACAAAATAAAGTGATGAATTCACACACAATGAAAACTTAAACTATCCCGGTCTAGAATGCTTCAAGTTTGTAAATAGTGGAATGGGCAACTAGCTTCATATTTTCTGACTGACCGACTCCTGTGACAATTCAAAAGTGCCTATCCTTTATATAGGTACCCATAAAAAACCTAAATAAATTATTAATAATTCACTGATTATAATGACCTAACTACGCAATTAAGTAGGTAGTCTGAATCATTTAGATATGGTTAGTTAAGATAATGTAATCATAAAATATTGAGAGATTTTTCTAAAAGCCTTGGACGTTTCTTTTGTTCTCTAAGGTAAGTAGGTACATCAATCGTTACGTTACAGGTACCTAGGTATTATAATACGTATTGCTAATTTTTGAGCGTCATTTATGTAGTGTAGCCAGTAACATATTATTGACTAAATTCAATACTTGCACATAAAATATGTTCTACTCATAGTCATTTACCTAAGTACCTATATTTTATACTTTACTGAAATTCACATTCAATAATTTAGTACTTATCCATTCTCTTGAACAAATTTTCAGGTGGATGTGTGTACACTAAATATTAAATAGAACTTCGGCAAAAAAAAAAAAACTTTAAGGTACCTACTACTGAGAGAGCCCATAATTAATTTCATGTATCAAACATTGAACAAATAAAACAACTGTAGCAAGGGAGGACACTGATCTTGCAGCGCTCATTAATGAGAATGAATAATAAACTTGGGCCCAGTGTGCTTCCCTGTGTGATTCCAACATAATGTGCTTTGTTCTCTTGATCTTACCTGTTCTGTTAGCCTTTTTACGGTCTCTGAAGCGAATGAAACTATAGGGATCGAACGCAACATCCCTATCCCTTCCCTGTTAGTACGCTATTATTCTTGTCTCTTTATGTTTATCCATGTGAACGTTTGCGAAAGAGAAAAAAAAAGGATTCATTATCGTAGTAAACAGAGATAGGGGAAGATATTGTGCAATAAATGGTGCAAGTGTCGAACAGATCATTCCTTATGCCGGATAAGGAATGATCTGTTCGACAAACTGGTTTGTAACTTCGAAATATTTAGCTTATCTTAGATCACTTCAGCCTACTATTCTAAAAAGGAAAAAAGAAAATTGCATTTTTTAGCATATTATAAATTAAAACATTATACAATCATAAACAGAATAACAAAGTAGTTTGCAAGACTGGACCATTTTTTTGTTTATCGAAAGTCCAGAGAAAGGTGTTAGGAAGGTTTAAAACAAAGATACCTATCTTTATTAAACTTTATAATTCATAAACGACAGCTTACATTAAATAAACACATCATCCCTCCATATTATTGCACCTACCTACCAGTGATTGTTATCTAGGTATGTTGTTATTTTTCTCTATTAGGTCTATGCTACTTCAATGCACTCCTGTTCATGTATTACATCCACAGGAGCCTTCTTGTGGCTAATTACTGTTTTTGTGTCCATCAACAAGGATAGCTCTGAGGATACTATCGCTACGCAGATTCTCAAACATAGTTGCAACTAACGTCATAAGATATTTAAAGTCAGCGAATTCCTGACTTTTTCGTCGTTCTAGCAGGTTTAAAGAGTGAATGAACGGGTCTTGAAGGCATAAAGCAGAGCTTATATTGTACAAATCATTTTTATCTTATGCTGCAATGTGTGTTTCAAATTGTTATTGTATAAAGAGTATTCTTTAGGCGATTTTTAGAAAAGCACTTTTTCTAATGGGGCGTCCAGCAAAAGGCGCTATGACATATTCTTCAAAGTTAAATTCGCTGTAGAATTTGAAGAATCCGCCCAGCAGTTGATGTATATTTTCCGTATTCATTGATCTGTACGGCAGCTCGTTGAAACCCACGTTCCAGTCGTGGATAAAATGACTTTTAGAATCTTTTTGTAACACAGATGGGTGGAGCCATGTTCTTTTGTTAAAAATTAAATATTATGTACTTACAAATAAATACACTGAATAATTTGTTGGCAGGAGATAGCCATAGTGTTTCTGAGTGTTGAACCAGTATTTTAGAAAACATCCGAAAGGCACGAACCTTTTATCTAAATTAAAGAAGTATTTGATAAGTTTGCTGGTTGCGACGCCCATCTCACCGAACTCAAAAACAAGGTCAACTTTTCGCCGCTCCGAGGGAATGTGGAATAAATTAATAGAACTAAAATTAACTAGGTTGATGTGGCTGAGATGTGAATACAGTTCAGGTTGTTTGGTGAACAACTTCTCTGTTTCTTCTATCACGTATAAACCAGCAGAGATGTTATAGTTTGGTATTTTTATGTACAAGTCAACATCACTTGACATTAAACCTAGCCCTGTAGCTAATGATCCAAATGGGATTGCCTCAAAACCTGCAAACAACAATAATCGAATTAAAGCACCTACGCATACCTACACATCGTATAGACTTCTAATGTTCTTCGTATGATGCAAACTGTAGGTAATCACCTTGCCATCGTTGATTCAGCGTGGTCTGCAAATCGTCCAGAACTCGAGATGTGATGTTAGCAAATCTTGCACGGACAACATCTGCTTGTGCAGGATGTGCCGCAGCTGGGAGTCGAACTCGTCCGACAGATACAGCGGCGCACACAGCACACCGCTGCAAGTCTGTACCAACACTGCCGCAGTTATCACTTCCAAGAGAAAATTTAGTTATCGGACATTTTGTGAGAGTAAGTAGCAGTGATCATCAGTGATGGCTCTTGGTGACGTAGTTACATCAGTGTTTATACGTGCGATCGGGTTCAACGAAGATTTAATGCGGTGAACACGATGATACCCAACTGATCCCACCGCAACTGTTACCACGGTTTTGTGGAACAATTTGTTTTCTTATTCATTATAGCTTTTCTGAAATTGGTAGTAGAATGGGACAAAGCTGAACGTTTTTGAATGAATGGTATGAAGTTTAACATGCTACATGTAGCAAAAATGAGTATTGCTACATTAACTTACCTAGTGTATTCCTATACATGTTATGTGCAGCCATCATACTTTGATGACTTAACAAGCACTAAGACCTAACCAATATTTTAAAAAAATGGGACAAATTTCTCTTTTGTATACTATTGTGTAATGTGCGTATAATTCGCTTAGGTACATGTAGGGGAGAGTGGGATAAACACAGGTTGTAGTATTTTCTCAGCGTGACGATGGCAATTTATATAGATGCAGCCCGGAATTTGGCTACGAGTTTCTCACCTTCAGTAGCGTCCATCAGCTCCTGCATCGTGCGGGCAACAGGACACTATATTAAGTGCCCCATTGTTGGGACAGCACAAAATTTACACTCCAGGGCGAAATCATCTGTTTTCAATGACAATAGTTACAACGATTTATTTTTAATGACGCCAACTGCCTCCATACTAAATTGTTCCACTAGATATTTAAAACATTACGTTCAATAATACAATAGATATATTAACTGACGTTGATAACTTTGCTATAGCCACATCGTCGACTGTTGACATAGACCAATGCAGTAGTATCGTTGCGAATCCTAATCGTAGTCTTAAAATACTCCACCAGAATATTAGAAGCATAACCCATAATACCCCCGGTTTAATGACATTGTTAACTAGATCTCAAGTGGAATGGGATATTATAGTCCAGGTAACAGAATGTTGGTTATCTTGTTCACACTACATCCCAGTTATTGATGGTTACAACTATTATCAAACTAAGAATAATTTAACCCAAAACGAAGGTGTTGTGGTTTATTACAAGAAAAATCTCAATGTTTCCTTGGATGAACCTTCGATAACAGATTGTAATTGTCTAACAGTCAACATTAATAATAACACTGCGGTCCTAGCGGCTTACCGACCTTCTGGTTACAAACACATTAATAATTTTATTCTATCATTTGATTTATACCTACAATCCTTGTCGAATTTTGCAAACATTATTTTGGTGGGCGATTTAAATGTTGACATCACCGAGAATAACTCGGATTCAAACTCCCCATCGTACCTAAACCTTCTGGCTTCACACGGAATGTTGCCAGCCCACAATATTCCTACTCATGGTAAAACATGCCTTGATCACATTATTTTAAAAACACGGCTGCCGGCATTCTGCTATGTGGCTGAGACTTCTATAACGGATCATGACGCGATTATCCTTATTTTAGAACTGACAAAACCGGCAATTAATTCCAGTAAAAAAATTAAACGAATAAACTATGACAAAATTGACTTAGACATAATAAACATTGATTTCTCTGATATTTATTCTGCAAACAGCATCAACACGGCTGTCTCTCTTTTCACTAACTTATTAAATAAAATAATTATCGAAAACACACTAACAATCAGAACATCTAATCGCAAAAGAGTGACCAAACCATGGATCACCGCTGGCCTCTTACGATGCATGAGAAATAGAGATAATTTACATAAAAAAGCAAAGAAATACCCTAACAATCAAGACACTGTACAAACATACAAAAGGTACAGGAACTTCTGTAACGAATTACTGAAAAAAATTAAAAACCAACACGAAAAAACTGATATTGAAACGGCTGCTCAGGTAGGCAATAAAAAGTTATGGAATGTCATACAGAATGTAACTCACACTACAAAATTAAAAAATGAGGCCTTGCAACTAATTGACAAACAAGATCCACTTTCTTCCATGAACACGATTAATACTTTTTTCGCGAGCATTGGTAAAAATTTAGCAGACAAATGCTGTCCCACTGATGGTCTCTCTTCTGCACAACCTTTGCTTAAATCTCACCCGCACTCTCTTGCACTACTTCCCACGGATCCTTCAGAAATTGAAAGCCTCATCCTTAACCTAAAGAATGATTGTGCGGTCGGTCGAGACAACATCTCATCCACCTTCATAAAAAGATATAGAAGCATTTTAATTCCACCAATTACATACATTTGCAACCTTGCCTTTAGTTCCGGAAAATTCCCAAACGACTGGAAACTGGCCGAAGTCCTTCCTATTTACAAGAGCGGTGACGGAGCCTGTGTCAATAACTATAGACCAATATCCATACTGCCAACCTTATCAAAATTGCTAGAGAGAATCATGAACAAGCGATTAGTCGGTTACTTAGAAAAACACCATCTTCTCTCACCCTGTCAGTTCGGTTTCCGATCTGGCCTTTCTACCAGTGACGCCATACATAGTTTAACAGACTTTGTCGCGGGTAACCTTGATAATAAAAAAAAGGTGGTCGTAATCTTTATGGACTTGGCCAAGGCTTTTGACACGGTCTCCGTCACGCTTCTATTGACAAAGCTTGAACGCCTGGGGATTAGGAATTCACAGCTTGAATTGTTCGCGGACTATCTAAAAAACCGTTTCCAGAGGGTCCGTGTGGGTGAATGGACTAGCTGTGATCTTCCCATTGCGCATGGAGTCCCGCAGGGCAGTATCCTTGGTCCCACGTTATTTTTAACATACATTAATGACCTCTGCGATCTGAACATGCCCAATGGGAGGATTATTTCGTTCGCCGATGACACGGCTCTGCTGTTCCAGGGCGACACATGGCCCGAAGTTTACAGTTGTGCTCAGCGGGGCTTTGGTTTGATTCAGGCATGGTTGGCTTTCAACAAATTATCACTAAATGTTGATAAAACTAAATATATCTCATTCTCCATTAAAACCCCAACCCTTCCTAGTCATAAGATAACGGCCCATTCTTCCAACTGTTCCTCTATAAACTCATCTACTTGCTTGTGTCCCACCCTGCTTAAGACCGATACAATTAGGTACCTAGGAGTTACAATTGATAGCGCGCTTAGCTTCCATCCCCACATTAATCTCCTTGTCTCAAGAACTCGAAAATTAATTTTCATATTTAAAAACCTTCGCCGTGTCGCAAACCCTAAAATTATAAAAATGGTATATCTCGCACTGTGTCAATCTTTGATCGCCTATTGTATCACCATATGGGGTGGTGCTTGTAAAACATCCATGCTGAAAATTGAGCGTGCTCAGAGGGCTGTCCTGAAAGTTGGTCACTTCCTACCATACTTGCACCCAACAAAAGACCTTTATGAGCTTACTGGTGTCCTGACGGTTCGTCAATTATTCATCCTTAATGCAACTCTCCGTAAACATTCCCAGCTTCATTATAATCCCACACTGTTTGAGAATAAACGACGTAAACACACTGTATGTCCGACAGTGAGAGTCCATACAAATTTCTCACGTCGACATTTTATGTTTCTCGGCAGTTACCTTTATAATAAGTTAAACGAAATCTTGTCGATCTACCCCCTTACCAAACAGCGCTGTAAAAACACTATATTTAATTGGCTGAAAAATCTGGATTACGATGGCACTGAGAAAATATTGTTCATTCCTTCCTAATCGTCTACTCCAACTGCGATGGTTCCAGCTGCTCACACGCATACTCACTACACACAACATACACATCTTGTCTCACATATTATCATGATCTCAATCCCGATTACCCTCAATACTGAGACAAGCACACCGTACACTCACACCCTTCTCATGACACTCACAACACGCCACACACGAACACCCATCTCAACACACATAAACAAAACATTTTTGCATGTTTAATATTTAACATTCTATTTTTTTTTTCCTCCTTTTTTTTTTTTTTACTTCTCTTCCATATAAATTACACAAGATTTGTCAATAGTCCTCAATCTTGTGAAATGTAAGCACTGCACCTAAATGCTGTGGTGGGGGCCTGGAGATCCGTAACACAGGGTTTCCCTAGCACGGACTCCAGTCTCTCGCAAAGGAGCTTTTGTACTTATTGTTAGTCCTAAGGTGTTATTTTGTAAGCTAACCTTTGTGGAGAGAGAAATAAAATAAATAAATAAAAATCTGTGAATCTCCAACTGAGCAGGTTTTCCTTGCTTCAACCTACCCGGGTCCAGGAGTCTATTTAAACACTTCCAGCTAAGCCAAGGTAACTCATGTCCAGGCGGGAGAATGTTTGGTTGTGTAGAACTCTTTGTGAGGGAGCTCGTCCGGGGTAGTACCTACTATTACCATCTTATCTATTTCTGCTGTAAAGTATCGTTGTTGTGGTGCAGTTTGACAGTTATGGGTGCCGGTGTAATTACAGGTATCTACATCACACATTTCAGCTTTTGACACTGTGGCGGAAGGCCTCCCCTGCCGCGCAACAATTTTTGCAGAGCAGCATACTTAAATTATAAATTCTAAAGTAACTGTCTTTCTGTTTCGTGGTGATCTGAAGATAGTGTGGTTTCATGAGCGTTTATGACACCATTTTAACATTTTTAGGTGGTGAAACCATATTTCAGCAATTGGTGCATCGCCTATACATGCCTACCTATACCTACATTTGTAGTGTCACTTGCGGCCAGCAATTGAGGCTGCGGGTGTAGTCTGCGCCATTATCTCGAAATAACGGCTACATGCAGTGTCTGAAATTCTCCCACTTTCCTCATACAATTTAGAATCTTACAATTATTTTATTTATTTAATCAATACCCAGTTAATTTAGATTTACCGCTGATTCTATATCTACTTGATTAAAAAGATGCGGGTCCTGATGACAAGACCGGCAGTAGTAGTAGGTAGCTAGGTCTGAAAATATGTTCAACAATATCAATTCGACAATTTGAAACGTCTGCACATAAAGTCATCATAATCATATCTGCCCTTTTCATCTGACGATTTCTCACCCTTTGGCAAGCGACGATTCGGTCGACAATAATGCACGCTTGCATCAATCTACAATGAACTCAGCCTATGCCATGCCATGCCATGTCTATTGCTGGACATAGGCCTCTTCCAAACTGCGGCACAACACCCGGTCCTCCGTCTTCCGCATCCGGTCTGTCACAGCCACCTTTGTCGTCGTCGTAAGACGTCTAGGTCTAGTCTGCTCCATCGACTATCGGTTCTTCGAGAAACATGGCCAGCCCACTGCCACTTCAGCATCCTAACCCTGCAAGCTTTGTCGCATACCCTGGATCTTTTCTGAATAATCTCATTTCGTATCTTATCATTGAAGAAACCCCAAGCAAAGCTCGCTCGATAGCGCGCTTAGGCACCTTGAATTTGTGGAGCTACCCGACTGTCAGTGTCCACATTTCGGCACCGTATAGTCATAGCAGGCAGGACGCACTCTAGACCTGTTAGGTTATACAAATCGGAAGCACAGTCTCCGGCAGTGTGTGCCACTTCTTGGCTGTACGCACATTGATGTGTTGTACGTATGGGTGGTATTAAGTCCACCATAAGTAATCTGATTCATTAACGGTTATTATAGATAATGCAATCACACTCTTATCTAAGTAACTGGTATTGAAATTTTCCAAAGGCCTTGAACATTTCTTTTGTTCTCATAAAACGTTACGTTTGTTTTAATTGTATTGTTAATTTGCTTCATCTATCAGCAAATCAAAATGTTGATAGAATTCTTGATTGAGACTTGCAGAGATTTGTTATAGCTACTGACTAAATGTATAAAACGGGCGCGAGCGTGCGTGTATGATCAGATGTATAAACGCAAACGAAGCAAAAGGAGTACTTATGTGAGGATAGTAGCACGTGGCGTTCTATAGCTTCTGCCTACTCCCGTGGGAAAGGCCGTGTGTTTATGTCTACGTATATAAAACCAATAAAATAGAAGTAGGTATTTGTACTCCCACAAATCACCAGCAGACGCGCCGGCGCCGCGCCGTGTGTTCAATGCTTATTAATTTATTATATTTAACACTAGGCACCGATCACAACTTCGTCCGCCTGGAACTACACTAACTACCGTCGTTAATAAAAATAAAATGAAACCATTTCTTTTAAATTTTATCATGTTTAGATAATAGGTACCTATTCATTATCTCATTTAATTTGACGCTAGTCTTTTACATATTTGGGCAAAACACTCTAGCCTTGAAATGACGGAAAACAGGATTTCTGAAAATATTTAAAAATATCGTATAGCCAATTCCTACGATTTTTATTTTTTATTTTTATAAGTAGTATTTTTGCAAGTGGACTTCAGCCAGCGCACTTCATCCGGCTGCAGGTCGTGTCTGCAGAGAAACGTCATGAAGGCGGAAATTCTAACATTGTGGCACTCACTAGCGAGACTTTTTAATGCGCGAATTTTTAATTTTTGGCAGATTTTCAATACAAACAAAAACTGTTAGAAGTCAATTTTCAGTCAAAAATGCCCATCTTTGACTAACTGTATCTTCACAACCAATAGACCTATAAGTGCTTGGGTTGGGCTCAGATTGTAGAAAATTTAGCTTGCTTCACAAAAACATTCAACAAAAATAAGTGCTTACCTCTTAAAAATGTATTTAAGGTTTTATTTTCCAAAAAAACTGAAACAAGTGTCAGAATTTCGCAGTTTTTCGAGCACCAGGGGAGTAGCACAAGGTATTCAAGGTTGCAAACTTGGATATACTCTCAGGGGACCTAATAACATATTAAAAAATCGTAGTTTCATGAAATTTGCGACGTTTGATGTTGTTATTGATCGGGCTTACTTATTTTGTTTTTATAATTGTCATCAATTTGTACAGATGGACTTAAGCAATTTTAATAATTTATAAATGGATACCATAAATATATATTAACTGGATATACTTTTAAAATATTCTTTATAATTGTTGTCATAACTTATGTTATGTCTTGTTCATTTATTCCAGCTACGGTAGCATTCTTGTGGTTGATAACTATTTCTTTGTGTGGATCCGTAACGAGGATAGCTCTGAGGATACTATCGCTAGGTAGATCCTCAAACATTGCTGCGACTGTCTTCATAAGATACTTAAATTTCGTCACGTATTCATGTGATAACCGTAGTCCAGCGTTAGAATTGTGTTCAAATACGTCTTGAATGCACACATCAGTGCAGTTCAAATCATTTGTTATCATATGCTGTACTGTGCGTTTCAACGTGTTGTTATATAGAGTATATTCTATAGGGAAATTGTCGATATCTTTAAAAGCACTCCTCGGAATGGGACGTCCAGGAAAAGGTGCTACGATATATTCTTCAAAGTTAAATTCGCTGTAGTATTTGAAGAATCCGCCCAGCAGTTGATGTAGATTCTCTGTATTCGTTAAATTGTTTGGCAGCTCTTTGAAACCCATATCCCAATATTCGACAAAGTGACTTTTCGAATCTATTTGTAACACATAGGCAGGAGGCACCAAGTTCTTTTGTTGTAAATAAAATATTATTATTAAATACAATCCATAATTTTGTAGTGCGTCAGCTACATGGCAGGTCAGTCCTTGGATTTCGAACCAGTATTTCAGAAAACTTGCCAAATGGAGGTACTTCTCGTCTAAACCGAAGTAGTATTTAACAACCTTGCTTTCATAAACCCCTCCCTCGCCGTTCCTAAAGACCAGGTCCACTTCCCGGTGCGTGGGGATATGGAGGAACGAGCACCGTGCGTATCTAGGCCTTACTATGCCATTTACATATGAATACAGTGCAGGCTGGTCCAAGAATAACTGTTTTGCTTCATGTAACACGTATGAATCTGCTGGTGCTGAAGTATTAAAGTTTCCTAGTTGTAAGCTGATGTCAACGTCGCTGTTTATTGCACCTAAACCTGTGGTTAATGACCCGAAGGGAGTCAAAGTGAAATCTGCAAACAATAAAAATGTTATTAAAAAAAAATGCATGCCATGTTTTGAGTTGTGAAAGCATAAATTTCAATGACATGTTGCACATTGTATTCACCTTGCCATCGTTTGCTCAGTGTGGTCCGCACATCTCCCAGCACACGGGAGATGATGTCAGCAGGATCTTGAGCGGACATCATCTGCTTGTGCAGGATGTGTTGCAGCTGTGAGTCGAAGTCGCCCGACGGATGCAGTGGCGCGCACAGCACCCCGCTCCAAGCGTGTACCAACACTGCCACCGTTGTCACTTTAAGTAAAATATCACCTTTTAAGAGAATCGTGTCATGCTGGAAGTACTTAAGTGCTGGTTGTTTTTTGACACTTGAAACTGGCATAACGCTTTTTCAACTCCTACCCCAAGCCGCGTTAAAGAACTTAGTTCCAACCGGGTGACACCTCCCGACTTTTTTTTCACTATACAGCGTCAAATTAAATTAGCTGGCGAAACTCAACAGTTGTGATGGATATGGATGACTAAAATGTATTAAATAAAAATATGTTTTTTTGGGATCAACGACCGCAGGTAGTATAGTTAGTTACTTGAAACATCAGTATAAACTCCTCAATATCAGTATAAAGTATACAGCTCCGTTATAATTTTAGTAATTTTTCACAAAACATATTTTAAACAGGAAGGATTATAATAATATGTTCATGACTCCAAGTTTGCCAATTGACGTATTAAAAATAACTTTAGCCCTTAACAATAGGTACAAATTGTATGGAGAATTTAGGAAAAACAAAACAATAAACATGGCTATTTATAACTTTTTACATACTGTTATGACAAATATGGATAAAAACACTCCAGTGTGTGCCATATTTTGTGACATGACATGAGCATGATTATGTGTAACATAATATTTTACTAAAAAAGTCTAGTACAGTCGTTAATAACGTCAATCAAAGCGTAATTTTTATAGACAACATATAAAAAAACATGAGTACCTAGTACAAAGTTTTACACGCCACGCCATAACATATGGCAAACATGACTTTGTACTTTTTTTTTTAATGTTTACCTAACATTAAAAAAAAGTGGATCCTGGGTGCATTTTTTACACTTGTTTGCAAATAAATATATAATATATCTTATCTTATGTTTCTAAAAAACCATCAATACACGATCAATCACAATCTGAATCGTTTTGAAACAGATTGCTAATCCATTGCTTCATAAGTTCGAATAAAAAATCTGCTCAACAACGTAAATAACGCAATGAATGTTGTTGAACTGTCAAAATGAAACAGATTGGTTTTAAGAGCGTGCGTTCTGAAAGTGGGCAACGTCGCAAATAGATGTCAAATATCTCGCTGTTTTGATTAATTTGGCAAAATTACTGTATGAAATTATGAAATATGGCTAACTAGTGAACTAGAATATTGACTATGAAATGCAATAATTAATATCGTAACACCGAATATTTTGTTGTAGATGTAAAAGTATTTGGAAACTTTCCAAATGACTTTTTTACACCTAAATCAGTTACAACATCAAATTCAGTGCTATAATTGCAATTCAATATTAATATTCTAGTTCACTAGTTAGCGATATTTTATATTTCCATACAATAATATTGCGAAATTAATCAAAACAGGTAAATATTTGACAGCTATTTGCAACGTTGCCAACTTTAAGAACAAACGCTCTTAATCATTTACGAAAAATGTGTTACGCAATTAGCTGCTTGATCAAACTCATGGAAGTTTTAAAAGCCTCACCTATGAAACAAGACATGTTTAATCCAATCACTTTTATCTGCACACAACTATATTACACTCACACACTTTATAGGTAGGTTACGTTATACCAAAACAAAGTACCTAAGTGTCTTTCGGAACATGTGTACTTCTATTTATATCTAATTTTACAGTTTATTTACATATCATTTACGTTAATTGCTAATTAGAATTAATCGCTGATAGTCATACAGAGTATTTATAAATCTTAATTGACGCGGCTCTGCCCGCTTTTCAAGTTACTAATGTAATAAATACTAGATAGTAGTTCTGCGAACAGTAGACCTCGCGAGCACAAACTTTTTTGCAACAATTAATATACCATTAAAGTGATTTCTATCGGGATATTTACCCGATAGAAATATATCCCGTTTATAACTTTAGTAGGGAAAATAACCATGTCTATTTAAAATCCTATAATTAATATACCCATCCAACTTTTAAAAAAAACCCGGCTGTAGGTTACTAAAAATAAGTACTTTTAAAGATATTTAAGAAAATAGATGAAAATTGACCTTTCCTTCGCCTTATCTCCGAAAGTATGTATTACCAGCTGAGCTAAAAATTTAAAAAAAATACAGAATTTCTTCTTTACTCATAGATTTTCCTGTAAAACTTATAAGAAGTCTACGGTCTGAAAATAACATGGTAAAAACTCTCAATATTCTGCGTACAATGTTAAGTTTGTTCTTGGGATAAATACATCACAAATCTCACTGTGCGTGATCCGAAACGCACTTGGCCGGTATTTTTCGTTACTTTTGTCCTCGCGTAAAATTCATAGCCGCAGTGGTATCAGATCAGACCAACTGTTCCAAAAAGCTCTATTGATACATTAACTACTTACCTTAACTAAATCTGAGTAATGACCTTTAAGATTAACTTAATTTTATACTTACCGTAAAATCGATAATTTGGGAGCTAATCTCGCAATTAACAGACCACGTTTTGACTTTAGGTAATTCTTTACTATACAAATGAAGCGTGTCATATGATAGGAATCTTATGAATAGGCAAAAAGGTTCATATTCGTATAAAACTTTTTCTCATGCTTGTTTATACGAATATAACCATTATAAGCTTTGGAATAAGGTTCATATTCGAAAAAAAGTCAATGCACGATCTGTAAATCATGGCCTAAGTGTGTAGTGACCTACACACTTCGGTCTAACAACAAATTAAAAGTAAATAAAATTTAAGTATAAGTTATATATTTCTTAATTAAATTAATTATAATTTTACAAAAGAACTTAAAACTAGACTTTTATACAATCAACATGTAAAATAAAACTATTATAAAACTTAATAATCAACAAACAAACAGACTCGTACAAACTTTATATTAGTAGCTAATATTCCTTATCAGTTGGCGCGTAGCTATGACGCGTCTTTTGTTCTAGCGACAAACGGGCGCTCGCGCTACGTCATGCGAACCGTGTGCGTGAGCGGGACAGCGTTATCGTGCGTTGCACTCATGCGCCCGACCGTACAGGCGACGCGCGCGCGCCGTCTCTCGTAAGTTTAGTCTACTCACTGCGCGCATACCTTTATGTTTAAAAAAAATCTCGCGATCCTAGTTTCGCCGCGCTAAACCCTTGAGACCTTCTTGTGTTTACGTTTAGCTTTTTATCTATACTGTCCTCTGCTATCTATATTTCTACACTCCTTCTTAACTAAGTGGAGCTCTTGTGTGTGAACTGAAACCTGTGGCTGTGTACTTAATAAGCTTTCTTTCATCCTTCTTCTTGTGTAGGTACTTGTGACTTATTTCTTCGCCACCTATTTACTTCTATCACACAAACTCGACTATTCCAAGTGTAGGCAGGATATCTGTTGCTATTGTTGTCTCCTTTGATCCTTCCTGTGTAATGAACGAGGCATTCTAGGTAAGGTACACCCAGTAGCGAAAGTCGTTTCACTCCTCAGTTTTTGAATCACCTTTCACCACCACCACTTCCGGATAAGTACCCAATCTGGCAGTCACCAAACTGTTGTATCTACCACGCCTCTGTTGCTTTGTATTGAAAACAGAATACCCCCGAAATATCGCGTTTTTTTTAATTCATATTTTTATAGCACCTCTTTAGGTCATCCTATAGCTATCCGAATATCAAAAAATATTTGGCCTAGGTCTTAAAGGGGAGGCGTGGAAATTGATGAGTTAAAATGTATAATAGATACCTGAATTCATGTTGAAAATGACAGTGCCTACAGTGCTAACGTGTGCCAGACGAACATTACATAATACGCGTGGCACACTATAATTAAAATTTAAATAAAACAAAAATTGGCCTCAATTTTTGTTTTATTTAAACTGATTTTTTGGAAATAAAATCAAGTTTTAAATTAAATTAATCCTTTATTTGAGATTCTTACAAAGTGTGAAAGCGTTTTTATTGGTTTTCTTAGTAATACATTAGGTATATCGAGGTGATAAAATTATCTTAACTTACTTTATGTTGTCTAACTTGAATAAATTAGAGAAAATCTCCTTTTCCAGGGCGGGAAAAGTTCGTTAAAACAATATTAAGATTATGATTGACATAGGTATAATACATATGATTTACTAGCTTCGTCCCGCGGTATCACTAGCATTAGTGTGAGTATTTGTAGAGTATTAAGGGTCAGGTACCTAGTAGTGAGGTATTTGTAGGTATGACGATGTGAATAGTAGCTATCTAAATTTATTTCTACCCGTGAAGTTAAAACTACACATCATTCAATGATGGTGATTCTCTATGAAAGAGCTTTCATCTATGTTAATTAATAATATTCAACTTAAATATAACAAAGTAATCTCTGTTTTTTAAAATGTCGCCACTTCAGTACTTTGTGCCCGTGTAAGCAGGGGCGGGTCCCTAGTTAATAATAATAATAAAAATCAATTTACTTAATCGTACGTTTCATAGCCGACCAATAGAGGCGCTGGGGTGAGTTCGCTACAATAATAGGTGCTAATACTACAATTTATTAGGGAAATGATACTGGTTTGTTCTTCGTGAGCCAGAACGAATCGATCACCTCCCCGTGGAGGTCTACTGACACCTGGAACAAGAGAAAGTTACATTAGTTAATGCAAGCAGCGATATACAGGGTGATCCATTGAGGTGGGTCAGTAAGGGAAATCTGGCGAAACGTGGCTGTACTATACACACCTCTGCGGAACCCTTCGGCCTTATCAGGAGTGATTTATTTTATTATGATTTACCAACGTAATGTTATGCTGTGAGAGTTAGAAACAGAAACTCAAAACTCAAACTCAAAGCATTTATTTCAAATAAACTAACTTTACTTTTGAATTGTCAAGGGGTCGGTCAGTCAGAAAAAATGAAGCTAGTTGCCCATTCTAAAGCGTAGTAGGTTCCTATGGAGAAGAACGGGCAAGAAACTCCACGGACACTCTTTTAAATCAAAATATATGTTACAAAATATTTGTTACATCATTCATGTTGAAATTATACATGCGAGAACAATGTAGAAAGACGTGCACGTTAAAAGCGTCCGTAATAAAAATATAGAAACAATTCAAAAATTAAAATAAGCCGTGGCAGCTAAGAGATGACCAGTCCCTACTGACGGCGCCCGTTCACGAACATGACGCATGGATCAGCACCATTTAGCTCAACCATTTTGAAGGGAACTTAACGATCCAACACACACGCCACCACCAGCGAGACATTTGAGTGAGCATGACATACTCTCAGCCGCCAGGACACATTCAAGTCAATGAAAGACGTACCCAGTAAATGGTAGCTTTATAGTACCGAATAGTTTGTTTTACAGAACCATGTGGATGATTTTAGTTTTAAGAAAATATAGAGTGTGGATAGTGTGTGAACTGAATACAAAGGTTGCGGAAACTGTTACTTTTAAATAATGAAATCGAGCTTTTCGAATCAACATCAACTACCGCCATAGACCACCAATTAGTTTTTTCCGGACTGGCTTCGGTTCCTGATGCTGTGTCAGTGATGAAGCGATATTAATGTGGAGCTCACCTGCTCCATGTAGATATGCGTCTTGTTGAATGCCTTGAACCTGGTGTAGCCGAAGTCCTGCGACCTGAATGCTGACCACTTGGGTTGGTTATCTGTGATAGAACAAACAAGTCACAATTGTTTATTTTATTAGGAAACTTACAGTTAAAAATAAAGAATGTTTACAGTTTTGTAGAATTACGGCCATTTTTAAGTTTCCAAAGGTGAAGGAAAACATCGTGAGGAAACCGGCCGTGAAGTCACATACGCTCTAGCAGAGAGGCCTGTGTGTGGGAACGTTATAGGCTGATTATGATGACAAGTTTCCACTTATATTACAAATGAATAACATTAAAAAAAAAATGCACAATATGGAATTGTGAACAACACTTACTACAACTATACCCACCCCGCACACAAACTATGGAAGGAAAACATTATGTATGAAGGATCCAAATTATATAATAAGTTACCGGAATGCATCACAGAATTCGAATGACCGCTTCTAAAAACTACTCAAAAGAGTACAAAATAAAAAAAACACATTCCCTACAATAATTGTGAACCACATCTAGGCTTATCTGTGTTAAACGGAAACTTATTTACTTTTGTATTTCATGTTTGAGCCCGATTGTATCGAGCGAATATTTTAGTTGTTCTTTGTTAATCTACCCACAAAATAATTATTGTACAAATGTCTAGTTTTTGTAAAACTTAGTTGTTGTCTTAGTTTTGACTTATGTTTTAGTTTTAATATTCTCATGTAAGTGAATTATTGTATTCTTATGAGAATACATTTATCTAAAACCTCAACCATATTCATCAGTTGCATAACTATGCTGTTAATCTGTGTTGCCATCACTGAAAACTCTGTACAACCATTAATGTTTTTATGTTTTTATTATCAAGTTTTAAAACATGAAACTCAATGTTATACAAGACTAAGTTCATGTCATACAAGACTAAGTTCAAATTCAATTGCAAGCAAATTTTTTCAAGGACCTTTAAAACAAAAATTGCTCGCTTAAAAATCAACATAGAAAGCATAACGATAAAGTAAATAGATGTAAGAGTAAGTCGATAAAATGGAAACTATCTGAGATTATCAATTTAAGTATAACGCTAATAGTAGTAATATTATTTTTTAAAGTGATCTAAATAATTAAATTTCATTTTACAGGTGTTGTTGAGCACTTACTTAGGAAATGATCCCTTCCCTCCTGGCAGCCAGCTGACCCAGTGATGACGTGGACAGGCGCTCTGAAAGTATACATCTTCAAACTAAGTGCGACACAGCATTCATGTATCCAGCCGTTAGGAGGCTTCACTATGAAGACAGGATCTGCTTTTCCATAGTCATAGTCATGTATTGGTAAGGAATTCTAAGGTTTCCTGTACATGAATGCCGCACCGCATGTTTGTGTATAAGAATGAGTATCTCCCGCACCGCTCCGCACTGCTCCGCACCGCCGCGTACGTTTTACATTCACAGAAATTCTGTTTTTTTTTCATTTTGTGGTCTGGCGCCGGTGCGGCTTCGGCGTTGTGTACAGGAAGCCTTACAAGTCATCACAATAGTTACATCATCACAAAATCACAAGTCAGAAATAAATCAATAAATGTCAAATAATTAAGACAATTAACTAAACAAATAAACATAAGTCATAGTAAACATTAAGTCAAATAATTATCAAGCAGAAACATTTAAATAAAAGAAATAAGACTAATATATATTTTGATCGTGCTAGTATTGTACTTTTGTAAGGAACAGCTGATTTTTATTATTACTTTAGAGTTTTTTTTTTAACAAGTATGAAATTTGTATTGAAAAACATGCTCCAGGTATTTGTTGGCACATTGGTATGTAAGTATGTAGTCCCAACAATATGAACCTCACATACTAATCTAATGTAAGGTCCTAACAAAATAGCTGGACAAACTTTTTCAGATCATTCAGAACGCAGTTGACACCAGACGATCATAATCAGGAAGGTACGTCCTCTAATTAATAGCGTGATATAAAAAAAAAAAAAATTATAAGTAAAAACTATTTATTAAAAACAATATTACAATATGAGATTCATGCCGTCAAGGTAACTTTCCAATAACAAAATTCGTAAGATTTTTAAATTATCGTAATTAATAATAATTAATATTAGCTAAATATTTCATTATTACCTTTCTTAGATTCTCAGTCGAGTACATCTGTAAACTGTACTCAAAGGCGACGGAAGGTTTTTGGATTTGGAAGATGGAATATCCGAACGGCTCAAGTCGCATATGTTAGTTAGGAGATACTAATAAATGAACGGTATCATGACTGAGTCAAATTAGATAAGCTAGCGAAACTTTTTATTTTATCTTATTTAGATATCGATACCATCACGTTTACGGAGTTTCGCTAGCTAATTTTATTTGTATAAGTACTCACTATGCTACCGAGCCGACTGACAACAATGACTACTTTCAAACAATTTTTTTACAGTTTCGATGAAAAGAGTAAGATTCTACAAAATTATTACAGTTTAAGATAGTTTATTTTTATTAATTAATGTTTAATTTAGAAAGGTTTGTGTTTATCCTGGACGATCCAGAACGAGTCGATCACTTTGCCTTTCAAATCCACATCCACCTGAAAATAACCAAATCAATACTATTATAAAGAGGTAAACTTAGGGTGAGAGTCCCAGGTCGGGGAAGTATTATTGGATTTCTCCAACAGAAATTCAGCAGCTCGGAGTCAGTATTTGTGCCCGGTTAATGGCAATAGGGGTATTACATGGGACTTAAACATAACTGGCGAAATGTGGGTGTACTGTAAGTACACCTCTGCCTAACCCTTTGGGGAAACAGACATGTTATATTATTATATGAACAGTAAAATGTTATAGAGAATTACAGGTAATATACTTTCGTGGGGTATTTCCGTTTGGACGACAACTTTTGTTAAGTTTGGCTCATGAGCTCATTGCGCACTGGGTTCAAGAGCTAACACTCTCTTCGAGATCGAAAAAAGTCGGGAAAATGTTGAAACATGAGTAAAACTGTAGTATAAAGCTGTACAAGAAACTTTCGGCGCGTGACCAAAATCGGAACTAGCGCCGCCATCTTGTTTTTTCAATACATTTCACAAAACAATAGGTGGCAGCACTGAGACGTCAGGTCCTGGCGCCTGTCAAAAGTGTCAAAGCGTCTATATTTCAAAGACCTCTTGACAAAGTGACGCGAACTGATGGCTTGATTGCACAAATGTTTACCATCAGCGCCCCCTTGTCAAGGTCATTCGAGCGCCAACAGATCCTTGAAGCAATGTATAAATTATTAAATAATTTATCTTTTGCTCAAATACCTTTATTCATTTGAGCTGTAGGAATAACTGCATTTTTATTTTACCTATTTTAGCTAAGGTTAGGCTACGGTTTCAATAAGATTTAAAAGCCGATATTTACCTGTTCGATGTAGACATGGGTCTTGTTGTGCGCCACGAACCTGGTGTATCCGTAGTCACTACTCCTGAACGCAGACCAGGGCTCCGGGTTAGCTGCACACGAAATGGTTTGAACATGGATACACATTACATAATATAATCGGCCAGTAATGTTCCCACTGCCGGGTCCCAGGCCTCTCTGTGAGAGGGAGTGGGCTGTATAGCCTGTTCGAAAAGTATCTGATGAAAGTGTCAACAAATCCTGTTCAGGTTTAATTCTTACGCGATCACTCACTAAAGGGAGTTCACACATATTAATCTGTATTAAGGTTTCAACTTCATATCACATCCCTTTTTCCAACAATGTTTGTTTGAATAATATTATTAAATTGAAATTGTAAAATCATCGACTAACATTGAGGTTATAAAATTAACCGAAATTTTCAAATAAAAAATATATTTAAGGTGAGTTAAAATTAGAATTTAGTAAGTTTTCTGATCCCTTTGTTTACATTATCATCAGATACATTTGGAACTAGATTATATAATCCACTAGGCGGGCCCAGTGTAGGTTGGTGAATTTCACAGTCGTGTCTTAGAACTTTATACAATATACTTTATAAATTATATCCAAGGATAATATAGCACTTACCCTTAAAGGGATCTGTGGCTTCCTGACATCCAGCTGACCCTGTCACGATGTGGACTGGAGCCCTGAAACATACAATATACAACTAAGACGCAAAATATTATGACTTAGCATATGTACACATGACCAGAGCGCAACGAAAACAGTGGACCAAAGAACTGATTTACCGATTTGACGCTACCAGTAGAATACTCTTTATTATGTACCCCATAAAAAAGATAGATATAAATGTAGAAATTTTACATAGGATGGGCGGTCTTATCGCTAAAAGCTTCGATTTCCGATGAGCCTATCGAAAATGGCCGGAAAAATAATGTTGTTTTCTTATTTTGCAACATATTTTTCAACCTTATTAAATAAAATAAAATAAAAAATATTTATTTATCCAAAGTAATACATAGATACAGTTTGAGCACAGTGATAGATATAGTAAAATGATACATCATTTTTTTTTGTACAAAATCTATTAAGGTGGATGGATGCGCCAAAGTAGCCCGCGAAATTCAAATTTTATTCCGTTTTTTGTCAGGTTGTATGTTGATTAAAATATGATTACCTTAACAAACAAAAAAATCCTATGTCTTAAACTCGGAGGCCTGAATCTTAAAAAAACAGTGTTCGGTCAAATGGTTGCGTTAAGTCGATCTATCATTACATGGTGACATTATCTGTAAATTTAACATTTAAAGTGGATACTTCCTGCAGTTGTGATTGAATTAAATCTGTTTGTAGCGTGATGATTGTGTGGAAGGGTGGGTATGTGTGTGTATATGTGTGACTGGTGTGTGTTATATGTATGTATATGTTAGATATATGTGGTAGATGTTTGTGTTGTTCTTATTTTTACTAGTGATATGTTAAACGATGTAAGTTAATAAAGATTATTGTTTAGAAATTATGTTTTTGTTGTTTCTTATTTAAAACATACCTTACTTTTCAATCGAAGTAGTACATAATATTGCAAACGATAATAAACTTTGTTTGAGTGTTGTAAGGTTTATAATCAAGTTCGCGGCCACTTGAGCATGTGTTTAATCCTTTACTGCTCTATTGTTCGAAGACTAAAAGCGATCTTTTATAGACAAGATTTCTTTTCCGGCGATAGATCTAGCACAATATTATAAATGCGGTAATTCACTTCTTTGGCCCACTGTAACAACATCCAAGTTAGTATGTTAGATGCCAAGCTACAAGCTGTTAGTAAACCAGTTACGAAGAGCTAAATAACAACAATTATAAAAAGTGACAGTAAAATGTACCCACATCATATATACAGTACATTTTTCTTTACAAGTCGTACTTGGTAAACAAAAAGGTTTCTAAAATGATGAATTTTCACATCAATCAAATCGTTTTCACAAGCTATGTTTGTTTACCAAATAAGCAAGTTAAATAAAACACAGTATGTTGTATACTTGTTTGTAGTGTTAAAACCACACCTTGCATTGTGTTAAAATATAAATAATGTTTTGTTAATATATAAAGCTGATATTTACCTTTAGAATTTTGATTTAAACAAATACTTTGATCACCAAACACTTTGTCGAAAAATAAAGAGCGTTTTAGTTTAAATAAGAATTTTTTACATAAAGGAATTACAATAAATACGAAATGTTTTAAATATATTGTTTTAGTTAAGTAAGTTATTTAAAATACTGAAATGTATAAATAACCAGTTATCAAGTACACACAAGCCGTTCCGCTAAGCATTTTAACTAAGTGTCATGCGGTAACTCTCCGTGCAAACAGTCTGGGGCGGGACTCAACCGGGACGTTTGTCTTTACTTATTATATTATATTCTTGTACAGTCACGAGCAAAAGTATATAAACACTAAGTAAAATTCGAAAGCTATTTTCTCATTTAGAGTATGGATTGAAGTATTGCAATTTAATGAAAATTTTAAAAGCTCTGTTTAAAAGTTCTGTCTGCACAAAACCCTATAATTTCAATAATTAATTTAAGAGTAATTCGTTCTTGAATTTTACTTAGTGATTACATACTTTTGCTCGTGACTGTACTTGTACTTGTACTTTAATGGTACTTTACTTTGTCTTGTGTGACGTCAAATTGCAGGAATGCGTTTGCAATATTTCTGACTAGATCTTAGATTGCGAATCTATAAATCCGTCTACGAATCTGTTTTTCTTTGTAGAGGAACATCGCAGGTCATTAGGTTACTATGTTCCACGTCTTTATAGCAATTTTGGAAGAACCTTTCACGGTAGCGTTTGATTAAAAAGATTCTCGAATTCACAGCTAAAACTATATTAAATTATCGACTCGTCAGAATTAAACGCAAGTCAGTGATGCGATTGGCTGTTGATAAATAAACGAACAAATCACAAAAAAAAAAAACAGTATTGTTTTTACTTGTGCTTAAAGTTTCAATAACTCCATATAAATATAAATGATTTGTTGTTCGTTGGTGAGCGCATCACTTGATAACGGCCGGACTAACTGGGCAATTTTTTAATTTTTTTAATGTTTGTAATAGTCCGAATTAGGTTTTTATGAAGGAAAAATTGGAAAAGTTGTCAAGCAAAAGTAAAAGTGCTTTTTCAACAGGATTTTTGTATGAACTCAAGACAAATAAATAATGATGGCTTACTCACCTCGGATTAACGTAAGGGTGTTTTGCTGAGCCGTTGTAGACCGTGTTGTCGTAGAGCGGCCACGTGCGCTCGTAGCTGTGCTCGTGCGCCCAGATCACCAGGTCCACGCCGAACTTCATCAGCAGCGGCTCCAGACCTTCGACATCGTCACGAATGTAATGGATCATTTAGACTCTCACTTCGTACCTCGTATCGCGTTCCTCTCGCAGTTCGCGTGAACCGACTTAAAACGAGTTTCTGTTTAAACTGTCGCTGTGCGTTCAGTTATCTTTGAGTCAGCAACCGGACGTCGGCGGACGTCGGAATATAAGCGGCATTAACGAATAATTTATTTACAAAAAAAACAGACGTCGCACTAGGAGATAGTGGATGGTTTATTCTTCTGATATTTATGTTTAGGGTCCCAAATTATCTGTTCCTTTTGAAATAGTTCAAGGAACTGCAAATTCTCTTCGTGAGACTAATCCATGATGTAGGTAGACTAACAGTATTTTCTATTTTTTTTTGCAATTCGCAGGTCAGTGTGAGTTTGTATGTTGATTATAATATGATTCGCGACCGTAACAAATATGGCTTTACAGAATTATAATCATTACAAGCAGCAATACAACTTCTTAAGTTAGAATTGGCCTCAAATGTCATGATTTCATGAAATAGTCATGCATTAGGGTAATATGAACTTAGAGAGTTGTATTGATGATTTTTATGATTATAATTCTATAAATAAAATATTTGATACGGCCGCGAATCATATTTAGATCAACATACAACCTGATACCGACCTGCAAATTGGTGACGAACATTATTATCTTAGCTGTGACTGTACAGCAGGTCTGCTGATAGAAAATTCAAATGAAACAAGCAGTACCTTGTGCTCTTCTTCATTAAGTGTTTATATAAAAATAAAATTGTGTGTACATAAATAAATAAATTCACTCACCATACACTCCCAGTAATCCAACGCGCGAATATTCACAACTGCAGTCGATATCGTTCGACTCACTGCAGTACATCGGTCTGTGCCCGAACAGCACGATCCACGGCCGCTTGCGTCTGAAACATGCACCTTATATTTGAGACTATAAGATCGAAGTTCACTTAACGTTGTGACCCCACTTTATCCCACAATGGTGGGATAAACTGAGCATCACCAATGTAGTTTAGGTTAGTTAATTGATTCAGGCGTGACTTGGCGGAAATCCATTATAAAATACAATAGAAGTAGATATATTTAGTAACCTATTCCGCTTAACTGTTCTTAAAGAATCTTAAACAGCCCTGTAAGAAATCGACTCGTTTTTCACCTCTCAATAAGGCATCCTCAGGATGACGATTGACTTGTCGCGAACCCGAACACGACGTGTTAACACGTCGATACACGAGTCCGACCAATCGAAATTGAGTGGACCAGATGTGCTTATTATTCCGTAAAAATATCACCGTGAAAACCTAGGTGAAGTGAGGTCGAAGTGAGCAGTCAATAGTGTCATCCCTTTTTTTTTTTTTTTTTTTTTTGTTCCGGGGTGGAAAATCCTCATGGATGTCCCCCGCCCTGGGGCGGGCGGAGGGGTCTGTCAGACTCTTACTGACTAAAAACCACCCCGGTGTCCCATCTCACACCGACGCCGGGGGTCGCGGGAACGAAAAAATCTTCCGCAACCCCCGATTGGTGCCGGCCCGCGAACGCGGGCCTCTTCCTCGGGTCAGGGGGGAGTGAGGTGTTAAACTCCCCCCGCGCCGTCTAAGAGGGGCGCGCGTGGAACACTACGCGCCGCCACCTCGGGTCCTGATGTGTGGGGAGCGACAGACGTCCCCGAGTCCGTCGCCCCTGGACCCATTTAGGGGGGCTGGAAGAGGGCGTTATCTGCCCTCCTTCGACGCCCGGTGCGCCTGCTGCGGGCCGGGTGAGTGGACGTAATCTCCCTCTCCCTTTCCGCAGCCTCCTTCTGCGAAACGACTGTCTCGCAGTAGGAAACCACCGCGTCCCAGGACTCCTCGCCGCCGACCATCGCATTCACAACGGCCGGCAGCGACAAGTCACTGCCTACTTCTGAGATGAGGGCACGGCGCGGCTCCTCCCAAGCGGCACACTCTGCCAGCGTATGCCGCGCCGTGTCCTCCCGGCAGTCGACGCAGTGGTGACACCGGGCGTCCGGCTCCCTGTTTATGCGACACAGGTACTTCCCGAAGCAACCATGCCCCGAGAGCACCTGCGTCACCCGAAACGACAGGGAGCCGTGCCTCCTCCCGAGCCAGAGGTCGAGCACCGGCCGGACCGCCTCGATGATGTCGAGGCCGGCGGTAGGGCGTGAAAGCCTGTCCCGCCACTCCGCCACCGGGGCCTCGCGGAGCTGAGACCGACGCAGCTCAATGTGACGCTGCATCGGTTGCTCGCCCCGCGCCCTTGTTTCCGCCCCGCGCCCTTGTTTCAATAGTGTCATCCCTAGCACAAGGTGGATTTACATCTAACTTCACCTAAGGTTTCACCGTGAGATTTATACAGAATAGACCGACTTTACCGTCAGTGCAGTGGTTAACACTAACTAAGAAAACAGGTTTTTGACCCGTAGACATAAATGAAATTGCAAGCAACACCAAAATAATCTTAGCATTTCCTCTCACCTATTCTCCGGCAGATTAGCCTTAGTTAAATCCTTGTACAGCCACTCATACTGGTTAACAATGAGTTTGAGTCCATACTGGGTGAAGTAATACACCTCAGTGGAGATGGACACGAAGTGCACTGGTCCGAGGTCGAAGCTGTAGAACAGGCTCGAGTCGCGGCCCGGCATCGAGAAACGGTTCGCGTAGTTGCTGAAGTTACTGCAAATTGATATTTGAAATATTATCGCGAGAATGGTTCTGATATTTATAAACGTTTCGCTTACGACAGATCAAGACCCCAAAAAAATCGTCTTAAAACCTTACATAGAACATTTAATAGATTTTTTTCCTTTTCCTGCCCATGTATATTGTTATAATTCAGGGCCGGCACAAAATGTTTTTCTCTTTCATTCTCTCTATTATTACTAGTTTTTCATTTACACCATACCTTTTATACATACATAATTATATCTCATATCATCCATCTATCTTCTTTTGGGCCCCTACATCCATCATCATCACTCTCTTCGTATCACAAACATTCTCTTTATCCCTTCGTATCATGCCTAGGTACCTATAATACGTACTACTTTTGCTCGTGGTTCCCAGGACACGTCATGTAGGGCACTACGGCCGCTAGAGGTTGTATCTGTCGCATGAACTCGTCGCCGACGAGAGCGTCGTTAGTGTCCATGTCGTAAGCAAAGTCTCCCACGTGCAGGATCAGGTCGAAGCGGTCGCGTTGGGCCTCGTCTTGCAGATATGATAGAGACTGGAAACATCATATAGAACTATGATCATTCCTGTCACAAGGTTGATGAGAAATACCTCTGTTCCTTTCTTATTGTCTACTTATATTTAGAGTACATAAACGGTTAAATAAATAAGAAGGAAATGTACTGAAAAGAATTGAATTCACAAGGCACACAGATCAAAATAACAACACCTTGTAAGTAGAAATAATTCGCCGAGTAGTAATTAATAGGCTGAATCAAGCGACAAGATATTTTGACATCAAATTTCCCGATTTTTTCGAAAACATCGTTAGGAAACCGGCTTGTCCTAGAACCAAAAATTCGAAGACATGTGACATCTACCAACACGCACTGGGCCCGCCGGCCCGCGTGGTAGATCCCTTTCCCTATCGAAGAGAGCCTGTGGCCCAGCAGTGGGGACATTATGCCTGATTTTTTTATACTTGTGTATTCTTCCGTCTTCTGTGTCGTCAGCATTGCTTAGTACAATGAGTGTTTCTAAAGCAAGTAGTTGCTTCATTTCTCTAGCGATTTTTGGTATGAAATGTTTCAAGGTTACTCAGAATATTCTTGAAGACCTAAAGCATTAATATGATAATTATCTTACGTGTGCGTTCTTATTGCCCATATCTCCGTAGATGGCGGCTCGCACTGCCCAGTTCTCACCCTTTGGAGGCGTGCGGAAGAAGAACTCCTCCGACCAGCCGTATACTGAGCCCGCGTGGTACACTGTGCATAGAACCAGAAATCATTTATCATTTTATTTTGACTTTATGAGGAGCTCGTGGCTAAGTAATAACAGCCCCACGGGTCGATCCATCAGGTTAATGGTGGATGGGTGCCGTTGATCCCGGCTGTCATTCATGGATCTTTGACAGTCGTTACGGGTCGTCAGATGCCCGAAAGTCTGACAACCAGTCTTACCAAGGGGTATCGTATTACCCAGTTACTTGGTTGTGGAGGTCAGATAGGCAGTCGCTCCATGTAAAATACTGGAACTCAGATGCATCCGGTTAGACTAGAAGCCGACCCCTACATAGTTGGGAAAAGGCTAGGTAGATGGTGACTTTATCTTGGACATGACTGACATGCTGAATGAAAAACATCGTGAAACCTGGACTTATAATTAAATAAGACTGAAATTGCCAATCCGCCTTGAGCAAGCATGGTGATCAGCTGGTGCGTTGTCTGTATGAGAAGAGGCTCTTGCCCAGCAGTGGGACAATAATAGTCTGGTATTATTATTATTCAAGACTGCGCTTATTGTCGTAATCGGTGGCGGAAGTTTTGTACATATGGGGTTTAGTTCATTCTATATTTCACTTTTATATTTAAATTAAATAGTATAAGTAGGTACATTAAGTACAATGCCAAATAGCGCTATATTCTTGCAAATAAATATATCATTCATTATTATTAAACAATTTTTTTTTCTTTTGTAATGGCATATATTCGAAAGTTTTAACATAATAATAATTAATTAATAATCATTTATTCTTAACAATAACACCAGATAACACAGCGGCGCTCGACGCAAGGAAAAATAGGGCAATATACTTTAATCTAGTGGAACTGTGTTATGTGATCCAACCCGAGAGAAGCCTCGTTGGACAAATGGTCGCAGTACTGGGATCAATTTCAGAATCGGGCAGTGATAATAAATTTTCCTATAATGAAATATTCAGAACTCTACAGCAATCAGCTAAATTATAGCTAGCTATATTTAGATAGGTATAAAAACAAAAGGTTTACATGATAATGCCGGATGAACATCCGCCAAGCATAACGAAATACGATCCCAAACAATAACAGGATTATACCTACAAACAGGGTTACATAACAATACATAGGCACAGTCGTATCGGTAGCAACTGGCAACAATTTGACATTCACAAAGCCGAAGGGTTAATACTTGCATTCCGAATGCAAGTATTTCCACTGATGTGTGGTTGAGTATTCTAATAACCTCTTACAGGCGAATTTGTTACATCATATTTAACAACTTTAAAGACAGTTTTTTTTGTTTTTGTAAAATATTGGTGTAAAGAAAAAATACGTTTAAACCACCACGTTTTCTTCAAAGTGAATTCATAAGCTCAAATTGAGGCGAATCTTGCGCGGGATGAGAGACGAAATTCGCTCAAGCCGATTGTATCACCTAACGTGTATGATGTGGTATTCAAACTAGCGCGAATTGACTGACTGACTTCACTGATTGTTTGACTTCCTAATTATTAAAACTATCGACACGCGCAGCAGTCACGTTCCGCGTCACGTGCGGTATTCGCCGCAGTTACACCAGGCTTTTACTCACCATATCTAGTATTAAACTTGAGGTTCTTCAGCAAGACCTTGTGTATGTACTGGCTCCTCTTTAGTTTCCCTCCGTCGACAAACAGTTTGCTGGAACCCGAGGCCTCCTTGTCCATGATGCCCTCGCCGTACTGCACGCGCGACTCCACCGTGTCGTTGAATGTCGACCATGTTATCACTATGTCGTTCACTTTCTCTGAAAGATAATTTAATATATAGAGTTATTAAAACGGTTAAAGTTTAAAAACGTGCCGCCTCGATACGGGATAAGGGAGGAGGGGAGGATGGAGAGGCGGGGAGGGTAAGTAAATCCCCCTGCCAGAGATACTTAGTCTTTTTTTTTTAAGATTTTGTAATAAAACAAGGTTGACACCTCAAAATAAGGTTGAAAAATGAAATGTAGAGAGAGGGAGGTGGAATGGAGGAGAGGGAAAGAGGGCATCAGAGAGGCACAGTCATTCCCTTACCCACCAGTTCTCAGGAGACACATTTTCAAGGTCAATTTCAAACGTCTCGAAGGTCAAGTTAAAAAAATGTATATTATTATGGTAAATATCATTTTTTTTAAGTAAGGCGTAGTCGACGGAGGGCTAGGACTTTTTTTGTCTGCAGGGTTTAAAGGAACCTAGCACGAAGGAACAAAGACGTCCAGCTCGCAAGTTTCGCTCTTGCATCCGTAAATAATGTTTTTTTAAACTTACAAAAATAAAAAGATTTTGAAAAACCCGTCTCGGTAAAAAATTGATGTGGAGGGTGTACCACAACAATTTTTTGTGACCCTCTGGAACCCCCAAATAACCTCACATTCTGTCTAGCAAGCCGGCACGTTTCTAAACCCAACCTGAATTGAGGTTTTTAAATCGATGTTTATCAAAGAAAGTTTAAAACAATGCAATAAGTATTAGGTTTACATACATCTCTTACAATAACAAGATTTAGTCATTTTGTTGTTATTAGTTAATTACCTACATGAATCGCATTGCACAGTTTTTTCCTTGTATGCTAATGTGATAGGTAAATGTGCATGTAATGTAACTCATTACTTATTATTTTCCTTAGCGGCTGCTTTTCTTAATGCTTGGTCACACAGAACACAAAAAATATAGGTACAGTTACTGCTTAGTCCAACAATTTGTACATTTTCATGATTTAAATATTTACTAACACTTGTCCAACAGTACCTAATGTAGGTTTTTTTCATTTTCGTGGCTCAAAGGATGTAATTATAAACCTCATGAAATTATCCATTTAAGCATATTTCGTAGTTGAAACTTGTTATGAACAAAACAGTTTTATCAAATTGTTGTTATCAATTATTTAATAATATTATTTAGTTCAGTTTTAGAATGTTATTTACTGAATCATTAGGAATCACTTTATCATGTTATATGTAAATGGGACATGCGTAATTGTTTATTGTAAAGCAGTTTTATATAGTTCTTATTTCAATGATATAAAGTGCAAAATTAGATACTTACATAAATATTGACATGATTGATAACATAATAGTTGACATTCTTTACTCACACTTTCTGCTATGCTACAAATTTATGTTATAATAAATTTTGTGTTTTCAATTTCTGCCATTGGTTAGCCCTTCTAATTATTCTAACTTAGAAAATGTATGAACATAAACAAGGCAAAAGGAGTATGTAAGGATCATAGCAGGTGCTGGTCTGTAGTTTCTGCCTACACCCATGGTAAGAAGTCTGAGTTTATGTATGTATGTAAGCCCTTTCTGAACAGGAAGTGGTGCCTATCACACCATTTAAGGAAGGGGACGTGAACCTAGCTTAGGAGGAATCAAAAAGGAGCCTCGCAAGTTTATAAAGTTTATCATAACAAGGAAAACAAAGGGTTTTTTATATTAAACATGTAGTCCAAGCTGTTATAATTCATAGTCTGTTTATGTTAATCTGAATCACAATCCACATTTTTTTTTAACCATACTTAGAGGTGTTTTAGGAAATTGGCCGGAGAAGACAACTCACAAGGAAGAGTGTAAAGCTGTGGGGGACACCTTTGCCCAGCAGTGGGACAATACAGGATGAAAAAAATAAAAACAGCCTTAAGTCCTATACTATTAAATGAGGAATATTTATATATTATTTGTAATCACATTCTCGAAAATGGCTCAAACAATTTCTATGAAATTTGCATTAATGGGGCAAAAACTCAGTCTAGCAAGGTCTCATAATAGGGAAAATTATTTTTAGTACTTAGTTTAAAATTAGTTAATTAATTGTAATCAATTCTAAATGTTTTTTTCTATAGTAGTGTCTATGTTGTGTCTGATCTAGTTTTATGCAAGGATTTAGGATACAGTACCTAACAGTACCTGTTCGTTTAAGGAAATACTCGTCGTCAATCGTGAACAAACAGTACCTATAAAATATGATTGTAGAAATACTTAAGTACTTGATTACTGAGCAAAGACTTACTTACCTCCAAAGGCTATGTGCATTTGTTCCGGTTGGCAATGAGTACATTCATACGTTGGTCCCGGGTCCCCTTGAAGACCTCCAGAGGGCCAAAATCGGAATTTACCCGAACTTATCCCTATTAATAGAGAAATTATTAGCAACTTCATATTCGTACGTTTACGAATTAAAAAAAAAACAATATATCCACAGATATATCCAAAACAGTATTTTAAAAGTTAACGCTAGTAAAGCGTAACAAGTCTTTCGTCACTGGACGACTGAACTGAACGGCCAATTAATTACTAATGATTGATTACTAATGGCCTGTTTCTTTCATTTTTCAAAATAAACATCTCTTCGCTCGCAAATGTCATAAACGTCCATTCGATTGACTGACTGACACTGACATGTCATTCTGAAACTTATCAATTCTACATAAATTTAATAATAATCTACAAACAAAACAAAAATTCATAAGCTATTATAAATATTCTTTCTTGAAATATGTAACAAAAATATGTAAAAAAAATTAGTAAGTATTTAAAATGATTGAACATAATCTCAAATCTTACATTTCAAAGATTTCGAACGCATTTACGTTCCATTTTACGTGCCAACCTATTTACTAGAAATTTAAAATAATGTACAAGGAATTAAACGATTTGTCGCAAAAAATGCCACTTTTATCAGTCGCCGCCATTATATCAAGCGCCGTCGTTAGCAGGCCTTTGTTCAAAAATGCATGGTTCAAATAGTTACATACCTACCTTTACCCATACACGCTTACTAATTTAACGTGCTGAATGCAGAGGGCCACCGCACGTGACTTAATAAAAACCGCGCAGCACCTTTGAGCTCCAAGATTAAGCTGCGGTTGCGTTGCGAGTCATTCTGTGCACGTCATTCGTCTTGACATAGCCACTTGTAGCCGTGATTAGTTCATTACAATCGGTAGGCCCTAGATTATTAAATTATGACTCTGGTAGGGTGAGTGAACTCGCCCAGTCCAACTCCTTCGGAATTAAATAAAAATTGTGGTTGAAGTAGGGTAGGCCTAACATATCAGACGATAATAAAATACCAAAACATTTGCTATTAGCTTACTATTTATTTATAAAATTGGTTTTTACAAGAAGGTGCCTAAGCTAAATCTAAGGAGCATTTCATGAATTTCTTAAAAGATAAGATCAAGCAAAAATACGGTTAAAAATATTTAATATCATATGGTTTGTGTTGATTCTTGACCAGCCACAGCGAGTCGATTACTTGGCCTTTTTGTTCGACGTTTACCTGAAAACAGAAACACATCTTTTAGTTAAAGGAAAATAGTCCTAAAAGTAGTCTGGAAATAAGGACCGATTGAAATTACGTACTAGGTACCTATCAATTTTTTTATGTTATCTTAGACAGACAAAAATAAACCAAAAAGTAAAAACCGCCTTCACGAAGATTATATTAATGTTATGTGTGAAATCCAAGACCTTGACTTCCACATTAGACAATGGAGATTATTATATCGAAATTTTTGTTTTTGGTCTTAGGTCTTCCTAATTATAAAGAAATAGTTACTTGTTAATAAACGTACCTGCTCCATATAGACATGGGTCTTGTTGTGCGCCACGAACCTTGTGTAGCCGTAGTCACTACTCCTGAACGCAGACCAGGGCTCCGGGTTAGCTGCAAACGTTCATAAGTTCGTTACTCTTTCAGTGGTTAGAAAAGATATTTTTTTTATGTTCATATAAGGGCTGATTTGACCAAATTCTATACCTTTTATAATATCTTTTATCCGCGGATTATGATTTACTTCTGACAGTTTTCGTATGGAGAAACTGTCAAAAATTCAAAATGAATTCGGCTAAGGCTTATACTTACCTAGGTATGAAAGTTTGGTCGAATTCACCCTAAAGCAGCTAGATTCAACTGTCTCCTTGTCATTTTAAACGAACCGGCAATTTATTAAGTTCGATTTTATGATCATAATATTTTTGTCCACAAGTTTTGGGAGTCAACCCCGGGAAGATTAACGCTCTTCAGTCTTCTACGTACTCTTTTCTGATCAGAAACAAATACCTGCTAATGCTAATTACCGTCCACCGTATAGGTAGGTACTTACGTTTGAATTCAGAGTGTCCTTCCTTGCATCCAGCCGAGCCAGTTATGATGTGCACTGGAGCGCTAGAATATAAATCATTGTTACTTGTAAAATAATCGGGGTGACCCAATGACCCCGTGTCACCCCGATTATTTTACAAGTACCTAACAATGATTGCAGAATTAGCATTTCCAAACTAAATGAAATAACAAAAGGGATTTAGGTTATTCGTCTTCAACAAAAACATTGTAGAAGACAGACACCTGCTATCTAATTGCGTAACACATTTTCGTAAAGGGTTAAGACTAATCTGTTTCATTTTGACAGTTCAACAACATTCATTGAGTTATTTACGTTGTTGAGCAGATTTTTTTTGGAACTTATGAAGCTATGGGTTAGCAATCTGTTTCAAAACAATTCAGATTGTGATTGATGAAATTAATTAACCTATCTCACAAGAATAAGAATCATTTATTTGCAGAAGAGCGAGGTTTGAAACTGGATTTTGTGTCCACTATAGCAAAATAGGATGTCCTTTAAGGAGAGTGAGTGTACCTACTCTGCACTTACCCAGGGTTAACGTAGGGATATTCAGTGGACCCGTTGTACATCTTATTGTCATAGATCGGGAATGTCCGTTCGTACAGGTGGTCATGCGCCCAGATCACCAGGTCTACGCCATACTCCTTCAGCAAAGGTTCCAGAGCTATGAACAAATGAGTTAAAAAAAATATTCATATCCGCGCTTGACGTCCTCCCGAAAGCATTACCTATGTTTCTGGATGAAAATAGATGACAACTAAAGGTCTTATCCAGCCAACAATCTCTTTGCAAACTTCATGAAAATCGGTTCGGTTTAGAACGACATAGATACATTGAAAGAACTCAGTATATCGCAACCCACTGCTAGATATAGACCTTATATCAATTTGCGTCACAAAATTCGGTTTTCCGCCTACCGCTTCGCATTTGTCTCGGACGGTTTTTCGTTCATCTAGCTAGGGGTGTTCCACGCCACAAGGATTTAAAGAGATTAGTATGCAGCATGACGAATATACTTGAAGTTATTTAATAGACCCACTTATCACTGCAACGTGCTTACAACTTACCCCACATTCCATGCAAGCCGACCCGCGTGAGCTCTCGTGCGCAGAAGTAATCATTGCGGTCACTGCAGTACATAGGTCTGTGACCGAACAGTACTATCCACGGTCTCTTCAATCTGAAAACAGACTTTGTACTGAAATAGACTGAAAGTGAGGTTCGTAATGACTTTCTGCTTCTTTGGCACGAAGCAGAAAGAAGCAGAAAGACCCTATAACCCAGAAATTTAGCTGGATAAATGAAGACAAATTTTATGACCTACACGTTTTTATATTCTGGGTTTCTGACTAAATTATTTTGTGTCTGACCTGTTCTCCGGAAGGTTGGCTTTCTCCAAGTCTTCCTTAAGCCAGTCGTATTGGTTGCTGATCAGTTTGATGCCGTAATTAACATAGTAATACACCTCAGTGGAGATGGACACGAAGTGCACTGGTCCGAGGTCGAAGCTGTAGAACAGGCTCGAGTCGCGGCCCGGCATCGAGAAACGGTTCGCGTAGTTGCTGAAGTTACTGCAAATTGATATTTGAAATATTATCGCGAGAATGATTCTGATATATAAAAGTTTCGCTTACGACAGATCAAGACCCCAAAAAATCGTCTTATAACCTTACATAGAACATTACAACATATAATTCAGGGTCGGCACAAAATGTTTTTCTCTTTCATTCTCTCTATTATTACTCGCTTTTCACTTACACCATACCTTTTATATCTAAAAATAATTATATCTCATATCATCCATCTATCTTCTTTTGGGCCCCTACATCCATCATCATCATCAAACACTCTCTTTATCCCTTCGTATTATGCCTAGGTACCTATAATACGTACTACTTTTCCTCGTGGTTCCCAGGACATGTCATGTAGGGCACTATAGTTGCTAGAGGTTCTATCTGTCGCATGAACTCGTCGCCAACTAGAGCGTTCTTGGAATCCATGTCGTACGCAAAGTCACCCACGTGCAGGATCACGTCGAAGTGAGAGCGTTGGGCCTCTTCTTGCAAGTAGGATAGAGACTGGAAAAATATGCTTTTAAGGTTAAAATTTCTCTATTGAGAAGATAATTCAAAGCAATATAGGAACTAATAAGAATACAGCAGTACCGTAGCTCTTAAGTGGTGGCGTAGTCAGACCATTAAACCCAGTTTTCCATAATTATGACATGAGCACTTTCTTTTTTGCGATTGGCGTGGCCACCTAACCTGGCCACCAAAAACCTGCTACGTAACGGAGAAAAACATTTTTGTAACGTACTTGTGCGTTCCCGCTGCCCATGTCGCCGTAGATGGCACCTCGTACGGGCCAGTCCTCCCCCGCTGGTGCCGTACGGAACCAGAACTGCTCCGACCAACCGTAAACAGAGCCCACGTGGTACACTGCCAACATATTACTGTATCATCATTAATAGTACCTAATCACTGTTAAGTACTGTGAATATTGTCAAAGACATCAATATACCGGTGCCGCTTTGAGACCTACATGTTATAACATAGACAGCATGAATAAGACCTACCGTAACTGGTATTAAACTTGAGATCATTCAACGTAACAGTATGTATGAACTGGCTCCGCTTCCGTCTTCCTCCATCCACGAAGATCTTGTTGGACCCAGTGGTCTGCTTGTCCATGACCCCCTCGCCGAACTCCACGACTGACACCAGTGTGTCGTTGAACGTCGACCATGTTATCACTATGTCATTCACTTTCTCTGGAAGTTCAGGAATCAGGGTCAAGCGACGACTGTATTTCGTTAAGATTGTGAGGAGATGACGTAAACATTGGAAATAATAATTTGTCGCAAATGTAGATGGGCAAAGGTCTCTAAAATATTTCCTGTCCTCTTTGCTTGGCCTGCGGCCCGGCAGTGGGACTGTGGCAACAATAAAGGTTACAAACTTAGGTGACAACATAGGTTACGAGGCCTATATCAAAATTACGTCTTAACAATTCGAGCAATGTACCTACCTATCGCATTATGTAGCAATTTGGCAGTTGTTAGGTACGTTTATTACGAGTTACATATATGTATATGTATATATTTAAATTATATATGAACTAACGTTTATTCTGGTGTATATTAATGTATTCTGAGCGTTTTGTTAAGAAGTTTTATGATTTTGAATGCGATTTTTTTAGATACTTATTCCATAAATATTTCAAAATTCTGCGGTAGTAGAGGTATTGTGAGATATTTCAAGATTCCGCTATGACCTAAACCACTTTTCAAGACATAATTATTATCAATCATATAAGTACCTACCTATTCTTCATTTCATTTTCTTATGTAAGTAGTTCAAACATTGAATCCACGAGCTCGAAAAGGTGCCGTGGCGCATTTTATGAATACCTTGTTTCGGAATTTTAGCTTTATATAAATAGATAAGAAAACAATGCAAAAGGTGAGGCCGCTATAAACTATACTAATAATAATAACTATTATCTAGATATTTGTCGGTTTTTCAGTTTCATATCCAAATGAAATAGGCCTCTTAATTGAAAAAGAAATGGTAGATGGTTCCCAAGGAATGGCCTATCCTTTGTTTACTCGTTGGTGTTGTAAAACTGACAACGGGATAACGTTTTTTGTGAGAGCAGTAAGTTTCGGGGTATGCTAATTAAAAAATACCATACCTATCATACCTATAAATCAATCAACTAAGTCTATAGCTGTCTACTGCTGGAATTGAAATACAAGACTTACCATATTGAGTAACTAGATAGAACAAATAAGGTCAAACGGACACTGACTTACCTCCAAGTGCTATATGTACTTGCTCGGGCTGGCAATTACCACAATCATACTGAAGAGCACTAGCTTTAGAAAAGTCTCTTCCACTACTTATCCCCAACAAAAGCGAAATTATAAACAACTTCATATTCTATCTACTTATTTAATTAAATAATATTTGTTGGTTAATTTAACAAGACGACCAACGTCTGTACTCCGTTATTAATTACTAATTGAACGTAAGATAATAGTAACATACAATACCAATGTCGATAAATGTTTTAATTGACCTTATTATTTAGTTCTGTTTTTATGATAAATCAAGCTTCTTTCTTTGTTATGTTTCAAAATATGATATCAAAATGTTGTTTATTAAAACTAAATGAGTGGTTACTGGTTAGTATTTTAAAGCACTGACATTCAGTTTTAATTTCACTTGAATGTGAGGCACCCAATTACAAATTTAATAATTTTTTTAAACGAATGCTTGCATAAATGATTGTATACAAATTAGTTAGACCACAAAACAATTTTCCAAATAAGCGAATTGAGATCATCAGAAAGTGTCACTAGTTTAAAACATTTGCTTTTAGAGTTGAGGTCCTATTACTGTAGCGACTATTAGAAGCATTAGAAGGCGTAAGGTTTGTGCTGATCCTTGACGAGCCAGAATGAATCAATGACTTGTCCAGCCAAGTCTACGTCCACCTGAGTACAAACAAGATCTCTTTGTTATAATCATAGCAACAGTAGGTACAGTACATATATATACATGTAGGAACAGCACAATCGTTAAATACTTTGAATACTAGATTTTTATGTAGCCGACACTGTCCAATTGCTGGGAAAACCCTCCACCTTCTTATCCTTTTCCTGAGCCACCTTAAACCACCCCTTGCGGCTTTCATTAAAGGAACTATGAATTTACTGGGTGACTGCCAATTTAAATATTATGCAAGTTATACACTAGACCTGTTCCATATAGATGTGCGTCTTGTTGTGCGCCATGAACCTCGTGTAGCCGAAGTCACTATTCCGGAACGCAGACCAGTCTGTTTGGTTGTCTGTCCAACATCAAAATGAGAAGGAGGTAAATAAGTAAGTAATTCGTAATTACTACGAATATTTCCAAACACTTTTACAGTGTGGATGGCTACAAGAAAAGAGGCAAACCAAAGAAAAGATGGATGGATTGTGTGAACACAGAGATGGTGGCTATTGGCTGATAGAGATAGCATGGAAGACAAAGAGGTAGGTACAGTGCCCGTACATTAATAGGGATAAAGTTAGAAGGCATTAACTGTATTTAGATTGAGGAGCTTGTAAAAGCAAAATAATACTAGCCTATAACTGTATAAAACGCGAAGCAAAGGCTCATCTCATACAAAGAAGGCATGAGCATTGATCAAAGCAAGGATAAATGTGAAAAAGTCGTAGTAACAGTTTATTGTTCATAACCAAACTTACGGGTGAATTCATAGGTTCCCTCGATACATCCAGCCGATCCTGTTATGATGTGTACTGGAGCCCTATAATATAACAGTAAGGGCCATACTTTTTATTATGCTTGTAAACTGCATACCCTACAGTGCATATCTACCAAGTGTAGGGTCCCTTGCAGTATTGGTGCTGGAACCTACTTAAACTCGAATGAATGACCATCCTTTATTTCATTTATTACAAAACTTAAGTCAGATGTACCTAGGTGATCTAAGTCAAGTCCACATGTAGCAAATATTAACATGTAGATTTTCCTAAGATCTAAACGACGACTAGTACAAAAAATTCCACTAGCACTGTGTTATAGTAACCTAATAGTTAATAGAGTCTGTAGAACTCACCCAGGGTTAACGTAAGGCTGTTCTTCGGAACCTTTATAAATTTTCCCGTCGTACAGGGGATAGGTCCTTTCGTATGAATGCTCATGTGCCCAGATGACAAGGTCTACGCCGTAGTCCTTTAAGAAAGGCTCCAGAGCTACAAGTAATTCAAGTGAAGAGTGAAGTAAGACAACATACTAACACACAACTCAGAAATAAGTAAAGAAAGAAATAAAGAAAAAGTATATATATTTCGGCAAACAGCAACAAGAAGCAACCACAAGCAGAGCCGAAGCTAACATTATATTTTGGATCTGGATCAAGTCCAGATACCTTCAGCTACTACATAACTTTTTGAGTCTAGAACTCAAAAAGTTATGTTCAACACACAGAACGAGCAAAGAGTCATCTTGATGGCATACATACTTTGAAATACCAAAATGATAGTAGGACTCACCCCACGATCCATTCAGACCGGTTCTCGTGATTTCGCGGTCGCAATCTCTATAAATGTTGGTGCAGTACATTGGTCTGTGCCCGAACAGTACTATCCACGGCCTTTTGGATCTGGAGAACAGTATCTTTTATTTAAAAAATGGTGGATCTGCAAGTACTTAACATTGGACACTAAGTATTTACTATAAGACACCAAATAGGTACTTACCATAGCGGGCAACTACTTTGAGTGTAAGTCGCGAGGTGAAATATACAACTAAAGTAGTTTGATTTACGCACAGAACACAACTGAACTCAGAACAGAACTCTAAAACAAACAAACCTATTCTCTGGTAGATTAGCTTTAGTAAGATCTTGTTTGATCCATTCGTATTGATTACTGATAAGGTCCATGCCGTAATCAGTGTAGTAGTACACCTCAGTGGAGATGGACACGAAGTGCACAGGTCCGAGGTCGAAGCTGTAAAACAGGCTCGAGTCGCGGCCCGGCATCGAGAAACGGTTTGCGTAGTTGCTGAAGTTACTGCGGATTTCAACATAAGGCTTGGTAGAGAGTCTCTCATATTAGTTGTTTGTGTGTCCCCAAACACACAAACAACTAATATGAGAGACTCTCTAAAATGCGCCCTCTTGGACTGAAAATGATCATGAAGATGCGATGTTACATTTTACTTCTAAAATTCATTCAATCACTGACACGCACAGCGTCTTGGTCTAGATGCCTTTAGTTTTGCACAAGAGTTCCCTATATAACGAATGTTAGCATTGTTAGCACAAACGGATAAAAAAGAAAATGTATAGATTTTTTCAACTATTATTGTGGCTATGAAAGTTTATATGGGAGTTCCTCATTTATGCCGGTGGAAAATCCTATCGGGTTCCTAATCCTACACGGTTTGGTAAAGTTATAATGCTGTACGTACTAAGCTCTCTCGTGGTTCCCGGGACATGTCATGTAGGGCACTAAGGCGGCTATTGGCTGTATCTGTCGCATGAACTGATCGCCGACTTTACCACCGTCAGAATCCAAGTCGTATGCGAAGTCACCTACGTGCAGTATCAGGTCGAAGTTATCGCGCTCAGCTTCGTCTTGCAGAAAAGATAATGACTAGAACAAAGCGTTGATGTCGAAAAAGTCAGATTGGGTAAAGAAGTTTTGGGCAGGCGGGAAGTTCGTGACCTGGTCAAGGTAGCAGGAAAGGTGACAGAGCGCGGGTGGTTCCAGGTATTACTTCTACATTTGTTCCATCGGTACTTACCTGAAATTTAATTTGTTCCGCGTCATTTCTTGCAATTAAGGCTTTTAATGTCGACCTGCAGCCAGCAGACTACTTTAATAGGCAGCTGATAGTCCTTTGTCAGGGCTTGGAGGCGCTTGGGTATTGGCACACGCAGAAAGGAGTAGGATGCCGGAGGCCGAAGACCCGGGAAGAATGGCGTGTAATGGAGCCTAAGTTCAGCGAGCATTGAGTAGATACGGGTTGAATAAGAAAGAGAGATAATAGAACAGAATTGTAACATACGTGTGCATTCGTATTGCCCAGGTCTCCGTAGATGGCGGCTCGCACAGGGTAGTCTTCCCCTTCAGGAGGCGTGAGGATCGAGAACCTCTCCGACCAGCCGTACGATGAGCCCGCGTGGTACACTATATAGACCAATTCATATTCATTTTGGTAAAATTTTGGTCGGCAGTCTAGCTCGGTAATTTCCAAACAGTGAGGTTGTGAAAGGTGTTCGCATGCGAAAATCACCAGTCCTTAATAGAAGGTGAGCGGATATTGCTATGAACCGGGCGCAAAAGTAGACTGGGGGAACTATCGGGAAATCTATCACACTGCTCGACTTAGGTAGGTATGGAACCCAGATCTCGCTTGCGACACAACTTGTATAGGTATAAATAATACCTACCAATTATTTTTTTCAGTTAGTTGTACTTAGGTACCTATTGTACGTCTGCCGGTCTATTCTGTTAACATCTCACCGTGAAAACAAGGTGAAGTGAGCTTGAGGGGAACTGTCAAATTGTGTCAATCCCTGTGGAATGACGGTCACTTCACGCGCACTTCACCTAAGTTTTCACGGTGAGTTTTTTACAGAATAGAACTGATGGTGTCGTTGGCGAAGTTACGTGAAATTTGATTATGAAAAGATTTACCGTATTTGGTGCCAAACTTGAGATCTCTAAGCGTGACGGTATGTATGTATTGGCTCCTGGCCAGGGGTCCACCATCAACGAAGAGTTTGGAGGTTCCGTTCACCTCCAGGTTCATATTATTATCTCCTTCGCGACTCTCGCCATACTGCACGCGCGACTCTTCGGTATCTTGGAATGTCGACCATGTGACCACTATATCGTTCATTTTTTCTGAAATATTTCCATTGAAATATGTAGGGTAATTCAATACCAGAGGAGAAGAACTTACCTGTCTTAAAAGCTAAATACCAACTTCCACAAAACTAAAACTGGATAGGTATTATTTTTATTAATGCAAAAGTGTTCAGACGATAATTAGGCCCACAATGTTTAAGTCATTAAAGAACTTGTCTATGATGGCCTTGATCTGATCGAACAGTATGGGGTAAAGCGCAGGAGACATCTCGTGTCCTAATAACTCTTTGACGTGAGTTTGTATCTGTTGGCAACTCTAACTATAAAGTTTAAATCAAATTAAGAACTTACCCCCGAAGGAAATATGAAGCTGTTCCGGTTGACAAAAATCGCAATAATACAATGGTTCCAATTTTTTACCGAAACATGTCGCTAATACAATGGAAAATATTATAACAACCATTTTTATAAATTACCACAAACGTTTAGTTTATTTGTAACGAGCAAGACATTTACCTAGTACATACGTCTTCGTATAAAGATAAAGGTTCTAATAATGTACCTTGCCACCTACTGAGTTACCTATTTATTATTTAAAGACGGCAATAAATATAATTTACCATCATGTTCTTTATCAGGGGAATAGTTTCGCAAAATACTGTTCGGTTTTGAAATTGTTGTTAAGCACTAAAATATGTTTCGGTATTCTAAATACTTAAGTAGCGGTGCAGTGTGATAATTGCCTCAGACAACCACAATATACATATACAGGGTGTGTCAAACGTAGTGGTCCAAAGGCAAATGAGGTAAGGGGTCCACCTATCATAAAAAAATTTAAAAACAGGGATATTCTAAACAGTTCAGAATATTTCGCTATTATTGTTTTCAAGAAATTTTACACTTTTACCTCATTTGCCTTTGGACCACTACGTTTGAGACACCCTGTATATACCTATATATATTCATAGTGTACATTATAAAGAGTATTCTATCTATCTATACTAAAATAAAATTCACAGTTTTATGAAATTTCCCTGTAATTATACTAGTTTATAATTTTGGTTTCAGCAGCCAAAAAATACAGAGAGTCAGGACGGGACTGTGACGCGGGAGCAAGCGACGTACCTGACGAGGACACACGAAGCCTTCAGTAGTAATTTCCCATTGCTTGCGAAGTTTTTCGTTTCTAGTGAATTAGGTAATGAACGCCTGCGTTCCTGCATATACTACCTAATGGCACAACACTGATACACTGACTGATGCATTCTTATAGATTATTCCTGACGAACGGCTATCACCAAAATAATATAACAGTAAATTGTAAACAGGATAGAAGACAGAAGAGGCCTAAACTTTCTCTTTTTCTGAGTACGTTCTACGAACTATCATATATTATAAAGAAATGTAAAATAGAATCACAAAAAATATCATAATAGGTTAGCAAAGCAGTCGTCGAACCGCTAAGTTACTTAGTTTATTGAAGGTTGAGTAAAATAACCGTCCATATATAAATATATGTCATGATTGACTGCTTAGCTCCATAAAGGTGATGATATATATTATCATTTGAAATTGAATTTATAAAATATATTCAGTCAAACAGACAAAAATTCTAAAAACTATATTTTCGAAATTAGAATCATTCCCAGACCTAAGAGCAATTACTTTTTTCAAAAATATTCTATGTACAGTTTTGAAATCGCTACGATTTTATTATTTATCATACTAGTTCAGTAGGTATGTATAACCACGGATAGATACCAAGTTTAATTTCCAGGTCAGTCGAAAATGGTACGGTAATTTTACTTTTCTGTCATAAAAATGATCAGCACCCTAATTGCGTAATACACGTTTAATCACAATCTGAATCGTTTTGCTAATCCATTGAATCATAAGTTCGAAAAAAGAACTGCTCAACAACGTAAATAACGCAATGAATGTTGTTTAACTTTCAAAATGATTTAGATTAGATTGAGATTAGTCTTAATCGTTTACGAAAATGTGTTACGCAATTAGATAGCAAGTAAATGCGAATACTAATGGGCCCAGTAGGTTGGTGGCCATTTGGCCAACCCTAATCGCGGAATCAGTGGCATTTTTATGTCCTTAAAAGTGTGGACAATTTGGACACTCCAACAAGTGCCTCGTTAGGACCAAAAAATTAAATAAAAAACAACATTTTCTAACAACTGTTTATTCAGTCATAAATTCATAATGCAAAAAATACACTTATTTCCCTAATCACAATATAGCTAAATGGCGTAAAAAATATACTAAAATACACTTGGCAAAATTAGTGGAACATTTAGATTTATTAAACTTTTTTATTATCACTTTTAGATTAAAAGTGTAGTAATTTTTGGAGTCTTCTTTTTTCGTGTGTTTAGTGACTAACCTGGTGTCAGAGTTTTTATGCCACCCATGGGTCTCTGATTTGGCTTCAAATGTCGTCGAGAAATATCTCTCAAGCCTGTTTCCTCACGATTTTTTCCTTCACCGCTGTTAAAGCAAGTGATAATTGTGAAATACGCACTTGATTCCGAAAATTCGAGACCTAGGGCTTGGCAGTCATTTTTGAATTGTTAGATAGGTAAGCGATCTAAGGTTGGAAGACAAAGATCAACAGTTTCATAAACTATCAGTTAGTAAAGAGTTCGCACTTCGAGAAATTACTACCAACCATCTACTATTCAGACATGCGACTTTATAATGAAGAAGTAGAGTCATCATTGTTACAGTATGAGACCGAGATAGACCTGTGCAAGCCGTATGGCACCACCTCTTTTTTGCTATGTAACAATAAAATGTGGCTTCTGAAGTTGTCACTATTCGGCCCTTAAGTGTTCTGGCCCATAGCGTACTTGAAAGAATGAGAGAAATAAGAGGACGTCTATACACGGGCTCTTCGTATTCACGGGAGATTTTTTTCTCACTCTGGATTTTCAACGCACTGACGGGAGCAGAAAATCGCTCGTATGTGCCTGGGCTTACTCAGCAGCTAAATATCCGAAATAGTATAAGTTCGTTCTTTACATTCATGAGATTTTTTCTAAAAGATATAAGTTTTGTCACTAAAAACGTGAACATCTTTTTTGGGTTCAGCTTATTTTGCCAAAGTGTTTACTATTTACACATACTTAAAGTAAAAATTAAAAGTATATCATGCTTAACTGATTTGTACTTCAGGTGAACAACAATATTAACTTTGACAATGATTAATGAACACACAGTAGTACTATTTATAATGAGAATCAGTACTGTAGCTATCACCTTAAATATATTTTCAGTAACCATGTTCACTTCAATAATGCCCACATCTCTTATATCGTTTTACGAAATATCACAATCTTAAAATTCATCTATTCATTTTCATAAAAATCATAATTTGGCAATAACATATTGTTACCCTTTCATGCAATAACAACAATATTACTAAGAAAATCTTTGCCTTTAGCAGTACTGATTCTCATTAATGTTCTAACTACACAAAACTCAACAGCTAAGGCACCAAAAGAATACTCTAAGATCAAATTCATATAAAATTAAAATTTGTATGGTTACAACAGACCAAAACTAGCTTCTCCTTCACTTTTTTGTTTGTTAGACTTTTTGTTGCGACCTATACTCATTTCGCCTTCGCTCCTCAAAGGTAATATACCTGATTGATAATCTGATAGAGAAGATGAAGTGACGGACTCTGTATCTGAAACAATTGTCATTCTGCCCAATTTCCTTCTAAGCTTCAGCTTCACTTCACCTAAACTACTGACCTCTGAGGAATCAGCTTCCAAGGAACTTGTACTTGCTACTGTTATATTACTTTTCTTTACGTTTTGTGTTTTCGAAGCAGTCCTCTTTCCGGTTCGCGGTACACTATCTCCTAAATTGCTTAACACTTCTCGGCTAGTTTGTGGCAAACGTAAACTGAATCTTGGTGATGATAGGTTGACGGAAATGCCACGATCTTCTTCGTTTTCAATTTCTAATCTGACGTCGTCTTCATCCACGACGAAAATTAATGGGCTGGTGTGATGATCGACGGTTAGTCTTGAGAATGGCGAGGTAGTTCTAGTTTTAGTTCTCGTAGGCGAAGTCATAACATTCTTCACGTGCGCAGGAGAAGTTTGTGTGTTTTTTTGTGATGCCGAAACATTTAGTGTTATCTCAACATCTTTTGAAGTCGATGGTTTATCAATGTTCTTTTCCAATAGGTCGCCATACTCTTCCACTATGAGCTTTTTAATGAACTCCTTTTCTAAATGGAATAATTTTTCAACTTCACCTTTAGGGTCTATGGTTGGCCAAAGATCATTGTGGATCGGTTGTATATTATTATCGTGAATGGGAGACGTTTGAGTTTCTTTAAGAGATATTTTACGTCCTGTGTTACTTTGTGTGGCCGAATCCTGTGTGTCAACCGAGTGCACGAATTCAAATACATCAACTTGATTCTTAAAAGACAGATTTGAAATTTTTGTGTAAGTTAAGTTTTGAATATTTGTATGCGATGAACTCGGAATAGGTGCAAACTGTTTACTATGATCATGGTTGTCACTGCCATCGTTTTCTGATGTATTACTATTTTCCTCATCGCTGTAATTCTTATCATCATTGGAATGTGTGCTATTTGTTTTCTGATTACCTGATTGTCCTGAGCGATCAGATTTGTCATCTTCAAAATCGTCAACGTAGCTATCGTTTTCCTTGAGTTCATCACTATCACTTAATTGTTTTTGTATTTTTGAATCACTCTTGGTATTTTTAATATTTTTTGATAACGTCTCACTTACAGTCTTTTCTATATCAATTACTTCTTGTAGCAAATTTTCATCGGAAGTGGTAAGAATATTAAGCTTATCTTTTGCTTTATTTGTTTGAGCGGTGTTTTTGGTAAATGAATTCTCCCTACTGCTTAATATTCTATCTAGGATAGGGCTCAATGGTATATCTCTATTGTTAGGAATGTCTGATATTTCTCTTTCAATGTCACTGGCTCTTGCACCTCCTACTGTCAGTTTAGAATAAGGTATGTACTCCATATTATTTAAGTTGTTTTGTTTAGACGAATTTTCTTGATGTATATTTGATTTTGCCGAGGAGGTCTCAGCTTTACTTTTAGTCTGAGTATGTTTACCTTTCTTTGAAGTTGTTGTTCCATATACGGAATTCAATTTCGTTCGCCACTCATCTAAATTTAAGTGTGATCTCTTATCAAACTCTTTCTTTATATTACTTTTCTTGCGACCGTTACGCACTGAAGTTTTCGGAGACGATTTAATGTTTGTTAAAATACGTTTATGTGTTCTTAACTTTATTTGTGTGTCAGAACTGATATTGTTAGTAGCGGAGCCGCTACTATCATACGAAGACATTTTTGACACTTTCCGATGTTGTTGTGGCCCTTCGTGTGATATATTTGACAATATTTTGTTTGGTTCGTTTATAGGTTTAATGGTCTCATGTTGTACCGCAACTACTGCTATATTTTTCCTTACTATCTCAGTTTTCTCAGATTCCTTGACCTCAGGTATTATATCTAATTGTAAAACTTTCTGCTCTTTTAATTCGCTTCTAATATTTATACTTGGCATTTCCTGAATTTGTAATATTTTTCTTGGCGTCTTAAGTTTAGGTTCTACATACTTATAAGAATATTCATTATAAGCTACTGCTGGGGCGTTAACTACTTTACCATTATTAAGCTTCTCAGTCTTTGTGCTATTTGTATCACCATTTATTTGTATTACCTTAGTGCGAGTTATTTCTAAGTTTCTATTAATGTTAGGTTTCTTTTTTACTGGTCGAGTATTCACCGGAACGTCAACGTTTATATCTTTATGATTTATTTTATTAACAGTAGGTTTGTTATCGTCTGTTATTTCTTTCTTCGACTTGTATTTAGGCATATTTGGAAGTGATGTAGGATCAACGATTTTGTACCCATGGAATTTGGCATTTACAATTTCCTCAATATGAACTTTTTCGTTAAATTCCTCATCTAATGGTGTGGGAGTGGCTTTGACTTGCACACCCGGCTCATGAAATTTCGACAGTTCCCCGGAAAGTAGCTTCAGGTCATCCGCAGTCGATTGCAGCGTATCATGCAGTTTTCTTAGTATTATTTCATCTTCTGGTTTTAAAGCTGGTTCTGTGTTCCATATATCGTCATCTATGATATTAACCATTTCGAACTTGTTGCTGCTCTCAACCTGGAAATTAAAAAACAGTTATGTTGAAAAAAATTAAAACTGATGAACGTTTATCTAAAAATTTACTGTGCTATGTTTTTCAGGGCAGTATAAACACATGAGGCCTAGTTAGATCTATGAGACTTGATTACAAGTAAAGAGGACAACATGATGGCTTAGTGTTGATTGTTCACCGCGGTAGGTAATATTGATACTAACCAAATATCGATCGACTGGGTATTTTGCCGCGACGCTTCTCATCTGTTGGTCAGGCAGAGAGGTTCCGACCTGTCCGTCGTGCTCGCGCTCCGCTCTGTACACAAACATAATTAGAATTTAGATATTTGAAGTTTGAATGTCGTTATTTCATAAAGTAAATACGGCACAACTTAAAGAATCCATCGGCAATTCGTTCATCAACCAAGACCACTTCCAAACTAGTGTGAACTCACATAGGTTGAGTGAAGAACGGTTAATAACTCGTAAATGGGGCGAATTAAGGGATTGATTTATCAGCTTTGATTGTCTGATGAGTGATGAGATACATCGATATACCCTTTAAATTGTGTCGAATTATGTTAGTTACAAATTATTTGGATAGGTATTGGTAAAATGGGCTAAGGAAATAATTTGGTTGTTTTCTTATAGGTTTTTGAAATAATCATTAAAGTAGAAGTGCATTTTACACTGTAAAGAAAGCTTCCTCTTTCGGATTAAGGAAAAACTACCGCAAGTGACAGTCACCAGCTTCGGCTATGTCGTTTCCAGTCTAGCTTTATTTTTTAGATGTCTTATTTACAACGAAACTTAGCAATAATCTTTTTCTCATCGTGTAATCGGCAGACTTTTATTTACTGGCCTGTAATTGGCCCAATGAAGGCAAATGCCTTTTCTTTTACGGATGACGACTACGTTTTAATAAACAGGGTAAATAAAAATGCAAAAATATACAAAATCACATCAATTGTATTTCACCAACATTTACATTAACGTCTTAATCGAAGCATTTCACTTGCTGCTTACAGTAAGAAAGAGACGAGTCTCAAAATGATACATATTATGTTTTGTGTCGATACACTGTCGACGTCTACAAACAAGCCTATGGGTAAAGGCGGACAGTAATAGTTTGATATGTTACATGTACGTTAATATGACGACACGGTGACACTCAATATTGCGCCTCTCCACAAAAGTGGACCAAGAATAAACCCCTTAAGAACTCCTTTTAATATTATGTAAAGTTTTGAGATCCTTGTTACAACATTTGGCAAAATTATAAATTAATGTCAAAGCCACATTTTAACATAGAAGAAGAACAAATCAAGCGCAATATTTTTCTTACTCCAATAAAAAAAAGGTGAGACTCTTCTCAAACGTCTTGGCAAACTTGGTATTCAACTCCGACATTGACATACATGTAACATTACAAATCCATAAAAAAGTATTATGCACAATTTGTGCTTACAATTTTTCACCTTTGCCAATCTTGGCGACAATTAATTAATATTTGACAAACCCGTTCCGCGGGTGATTTCCGCTGATAATACTAATATCAATTTCGAATCTATCAGAATCGCGACGTTGAATAAAAAGCCCACTGACAATATGAAAGTTGGATATCATGACAACTAAATTAAATCCACTTGAAGTATATCATTTAATATAAAATGATACTCAGCTGAAATAGATTCATAGAGTACAAATAGCTCAATAGGTACGAAAATTATTATTATGAAAAGTTATATATGGAGATATAGAAGTAATATTTCTTGTTAAGCACAAATAGCTATCTAATTTTAGCATTTCATGTAAAACAACGAGTAATAATAGTTTCAAATAATAATATAATAAACAACATGGCTCAATGTCCTATTAATACTGGATCTATAGCCCTGATTGTATTGGCTGTATACCAATACTACCTAAATATTTACATGTAGACAAAGTATGTACAACGTACGTATATGTACACAAATAACATCTAAAATAAATAATCGACATATCAATTTCATTGTATGCTCTAACTTTTAATATTTAAAGACACTGTATCGTCTCGATTTAAAGATATAAAAGCTATCGAATTTAATGATATTGAAGTAGGTACGATTAAGTTTTGACAAGCATAAATATTTAAACTTAACAATGATCGAAACCTTGAGAATGATTCAGCAGACAATATAATTTTAAATTATCATAAAATCACCAACTAGAGTACCAATAAAAAGAATTAACGATTCAAGATTCGATCATCATATCGCACACTACAGATCTGCTGAGAAACACAAAAATACGCTGAAGCTAAACGGTCGTCGTCTGATAGCTTTCGAAACTGACGTAAACTACGAATCGTTTAACATTATGACATATATAATGATAATAATATAATGATTACTTCACTTTATACAAATAGCAGCGAGTTTTAAGAGTTCCTATAACGGCCGCGTGTTCGCGGTTCTGACAATTTGACATTTCACAAAATGACTAGGTACGCCCCCTCACGTATGCAAAGCGATCTCGCTAATACTGCGCTCGCCGGCGCGCGAGCTGCAACCGTGACCCGCGAGCAACGAGTGACGGTTGCGGCGCGGACGACACACTCCCGGGTAAAGTATAACTTATCCATACAAAATAATCAACTCAAAAGACGCGGCTCCCACGAGCTCGGCGTCACAATACAATTTTGATTTCTTCTCAATTATCATTGCCGCTAAAATATAAGTTTAAAAAATCTCATAAGCGGAATTTTATCGCCAATTGCGAGACAGTAACGGAACTCGAGCCACTCTGAATAAATCGCTTCATAGTAAAAATAAGACTATTTTGCATGCGCTGTATGTGATAAATACAATATACATCAATCTACGGTATGTACAGGGAGCGATACGCATCCGTTATTGAATAACTACGATTTTACAATCAGTACTCTGGACTACATAATGTCATGATTATTATATCGTATAATACTTGTATAGTATATAAGAATCACATAAATAAATGCCATGTTCACTATGGTTCAGGACCTAAGGGTAACTAAGAAAATGGCATCCGAAGAAATGTCTGCTCGCAAAGCAGCGTACCACCCTCGAAATGTAACGACAACTCCTAAAGAGAAGGACCTCAGATCATCACATTCTTTAGCGTGAATAGTGTTCACGTCAACACAACATAGTAGTAATCGAAAATTCGTCAAAACAGACATGCGCTATACTCGGAATATCGCACTGCGCTCGCCGATCGACACCAGTCGACGGGACGAGTTCATAAATAAATAAAAAAAGATGCGATACGCCGAACACAGCGCCCAGCGGCACAGCCGACGCCGCTCGTCAGCCGCAAAATCTCATGTCCGTATCGTCGATGGCTATCGGTGAGCGAACTAAAGATACAGTTTACTATTTACAAAGTTATATACAAGTGATCGGTTTTTACGGACGAGGGCCCGGCCTCGCCCCGCCGCGGAGCCGCGCGTCCACTGCGACGCTTGCGGCCGCGTGCCGCGGACATACTCCTCCCGTGCACGGTTCACAACGAGAGGGACAAGAGGTAAAGTCGGGGCTGCGGAGCGCTGCCCTAGGTCTCCCGTTCCTTCTTCGGCTTGAACTCCTCGCCGAGGATCGTCGCTATTTCACCCTGCATGAAAGCCCATGGGACTGTCGAGTTTGCCAATGGGCATTTGTCCCCACTTGGACAGTATACCTGTGGACGACGAAACAATTTGTTAATATTTGTCAAATTGCCAGGAACTTTGAAATAGTTATTTCACACAGATATGTTGGAATTTGTAACAAAATCTAGAACTAACCTCAGATCCTTGCTGTCGCTTGATCGAGTCTCGGGAGCAGGGGAAGCAGAACTTGTGGTGAGGCTGACTGGGGCACTGCACGAAGTGCGTGTCTTCGAGGCGCTCCTGGCAGAGCGTGCATTTGAGCAGGGGCGCGGGCGTAGGCGCCGCCGCCTCAGTGCCCTCTCCCGCCTCTGTCGACGACACCGATGTCGTCGACGACACGTGCCGGGAGCCCGACGACCGCCGCCCGCCGTTCGACCCTGTCGGACCGGAATGGAATCTTTAGCTACCGTCTGCCATACGCAAGATCATCAAAGAGGGAGATGTAAGTACAATGAGAGTGGCGTCCGCTGTCGAAGTAGCCACGTGTCCAGGTGAGGCTCGTGATAGGTCAGCAGACTGTAGCTGGACGGTATGGGCGCAAGCGGTCGTCGGGCGCCGCGTCTCGGCATCGCCAGCGCTATGATCGGACGCCCGCCCGAGTCCGACCCCTCACACGATACGACACAGTGAACGCGGACTACCGTTAATCTGCACCGGCAACTTTTGCAAAAACTGACGTGTTCGCAACTACTTTCTTTTCTGTACGATACACTGACACGTTTAATTGTAGTGAATCTTTTTCAACGGTACGAATAAAATGTAGAAACTGGTTTGCCGTATTTTATATTTTCAAACAACGGCATGCACGATTTGGGCTTGAGTTTGGTTTAGAGAAGTTTATGTATTCGTACCTGATGAGTTGGGCGAGTGTTGGCTGGAGCGACTGGCAGACCTCTGTGGAGGTGGCTGTGGTGGAGAACCGCCAGCGGACCGTGGTGAGCCTGGAGGCAATGTGTCTGCCACAGACATCAGAGCGGCCATCGGTGATGGGCCAGCCCCGGTAACTCCTGTAACTGGAGGCGAGCCTGCCGTGCGACCCAGTGGTGAGCCAGCTGATCCATTTGTCAGCGGAGTTGCGTTACCATAGCCTGGGGAAAAATGGTTTTCTGGTCACGATAATGCGTGGTAAAAAGAGTAGAACATATTATCAAAAGTCGATATTATGATTTCTTAGATAAGAGCTGCATAAAGAATTTGATGATTATAGAGAGGTTATTACTGGTTATTACTCAGATAACTTGCTGTCTACTAATTGAGATAAAATATAATAACTACGCACATTGCACAACATAAACAAATGCGTGTGTGGCAGACAGACATTAAAAAAAGAATGTACATTACCATACTTCTATAGCGATGATGCTTATCAATTCTAACGTGTAAAACGAAATAAAAGTGAAAATTGATTCAATATGTCAACCGTTCAGAATAGTATTTGGCACAAGACGTTGAACGCGAGGTTTGTCGACGCACCGCAGCCATACGACATCATTCCAATTTGTCCGAATAACCTCACATTCAATGTTGGATGACACATCGTTTGCGGTGGACCGACGGATAGTAAACACACGTTCGCACACGCATATAATATCTTATAAATAGCATCGTGTGTTAATAAAAGCTACGTAGTGAACGGCGATGTGTCATTGCCTGGTCACACAACGTCGCGGCGCGCGGCAGGCCTTTCGGACTGACTCCTATAGTAGACGGGTAGGTACGTATAATAATTGAAGATACGAGTGCCACACTCGTATGTGCAACGAGTCGTGTTGCGAGTGAGCCACCGCGGCGTTGCCAAACATCGTGTGATGTGGGTCCCGTATGTGTACGCTGTTAGTCGGCCGTTGCTATGTTATGAAACTTTTATTGCGACTCCAATTTACACTAACAGATTGCACATGTTAAATAAACAACAAAAATAAAAATAAATTGCTGCCAGTGTATCGTACATGACAATTTCATGCGTACACATTTCTGACTATGCTTTAGTGCTATCAAGAGCTTACTGCCAATGTGTAATTGATAACAGATTATACTATGTGACACAATTGTTTAACATTTATCACACCACAATAGCTTATTCATGATAGAACATAACCATTAATAATACATTTGCAATATTGTAAATTAGCATATTGAATAAAATCAGCATTAATGATTAAGGAAAATAGAAGAAAATATACGTTGCTTACTTAGACGACATGCTAGTTACACAGTTGCTACACACAAATCGGTTGACCAGAACTACTTTCTTCTATTGTCATTGAACATAAACATTGGATTATTCATAAGAGTAACGTGCAAAAGGGCGTGAGTTATGGTCGGTTGGTTCTGTGTAAAGGCACGGCCCATATGGCTGTGGTGACGTCACGCACGGTGACCTTTTTGGCCGGCGGCTCGTGGCGAGCGGCCGCGAGCTCCCTATACACACGCCAACGGAATGTGGTCGAGCGACTCTGCCAAGCGTAGGCAGGCGCTATATTTTTTCGTCCATCGGCCTACCTACATACGTACGCGAGCGAAAATGTCGTCACGCGACGTTGCCACACCGCTGTGTCGTGCATGCATTCACGGCGCTGTGGCGCGTTTTGTATTACGTGGGTGTTTGTACGTAGTGCCGTAGTGTGCGAGAGGCCGCGGGCGCGGGCTCGCTTTCGAGAACGCTCAACCAGTCGGACCGGTTTCGTATTTATGGACTGAGTTAATGCACCTACCTAGATATGAATCCCGTGGCGGACGCTTGCGCAAAACATCTACACTCATCCGTCTGAGCACGTTCACGTTCGTTTGCTATCGTTCGTGTTATCAAACTGCGCGTGACTTTACTAAATAACTATTTTTTACACTATGTAGGTTACATTCTGATATTTGTAAACAATGGAAATTTTGTGTTGTACCAAGAATCACTAATATTTTAGAATCCAAGGAACTAACTCAATATTCTTTAAATGCCCAACTTTTTTTACATCAAAAATTGTATTTTCAAAGCCTGCCTGAAAAATATAGTAGAAATGTTTCACAAATATTTTATTTTTGAAATGAGTATTTTTTGCTACTTTGAGCGTTTAACGGTTACTTATTTTTTTATAAATATATCATAAGTCATAACTAATAATTATTAGGTAGACTGTAAATTAGGACTACAAAATACAATCCAGTTCTTATGAGATTAATAATGCGGATTAATAATTGCGGTCATCTCGCCGTTTTGTATTGAAATATAGTAGTTTCGTCAACAATTTTTTTTTAAATATTGTATTTAGGCTTCTAATATAAACACTAAGTATAGGGCTGGGCATGAGGCTGAGATTTACTCTCTGAATTCACCTATATCTTCACTATTATAATATCTACAACCATAGGTCCATAGCTAAACAAAACTATTACAGAGAATTATTTTTCCAGATTAGGAATTTGCTTTGTTTTTGTAAATAATTTAGGTTCGTCAGAAGTAGAAAACGATATGTAAAAAACATGTCAGCAGTCTAATTTCAAGACGAAGTGGTTTATATGGAATAATGTTATCAGAATTACTCATTCGTCCAAATCTGGAATCCGGGATAGGGATCAGTTAGTTGATAAAACCGGCTAGTAATCCGGTTGATAATCCAAGATTACCAAACTTTTTATTGTATGTGCAGTATTTTTGTTTTATCTGGAATTTACTACAAAGAAATATTTAAATCTTGTAGGTATACAGTTTAAACCTAACTAATATCGACTTTTGATACTTTTATTGTTCTTATTTAACAGTGATAACAGAAACAGCATCCTTGAAAGAGACTCACCATTTGATTTGAACGAAGAAGCATCAAACGAAGGTGTGCGCAATGGGTGCTTCTCTTGCTTGAACACACGGTCTGGAGCAAAAGGAGCTGCTAATGAGACTGCAGGCAGGGAATCACCACGAGTTAGCGGTGGCCGAGTGTGTTCCTCCAGGAGCCTTTTAGCGGGTTCGTGGTGGTTCTGATGGTCATCTTCATCCAGCTGTCGTTTAAGTGCAAGGCCGGGAGCAAGGCGCGCTCCGGCGTGTGTCGACAGGTGGTGTGTCGGCAGGTGCGCCAGACGTCTGCCTTCGTGCTCCTCGCGCCTGCCACCGTACTCGGCTAAAAGTCCAGCACTTGCGGTCGGTCGCGGATGATGTAAAGTAAACCCAGTTGCCGGAGCATGATGTGCTGGTGGAGCTGGTTGGCCCCTTGCTGCAGTTTCCGCTCCATTTTGATGTGCTTCTAACGGTGCTCTGTGAGCTCCTTTAGCATGGGTCGGCCCGCGGCCTTCCTGGAACCCATGGGCGCGCTTTAGCTGCCTAGCTCCATCCAGAACCACTTCGATGCGGTCTGCGCCCTCGTAATTTACGCATCCGCGACACACCGCCTCTGAAAATTCATGCAACATCGCCCACGGCATACGGGGCAAGTCGCACAGGTAGCAGTGCTGACGCTTTTGCATCACCGACATCTCGCCGCCGGGTGTTGATCGGTGAGCGAGAGATCGGTCTTCCTCGTGTCTCTTGTAAATTGTCACAGATTTTTCTTGCCGGATACGAAAAACACCGTCACCATGGTACACATAAAACACTTAACAATTTCACACTCGTTTCGCGGATGTCGAATATCTGAGGTGCGTAACGTTAAAGTCATTCGCTCAGTGAGCTGGTCGACGAGAGACTGAAGCTCGGGTCGAGGCAGCCGCGGGGGGCCGGGGCGGCGGCGGCCATTATCGAGCGGTGACGTCAGCGCGCGCAGCACGACGACGCTCCGAGGACGAGCCGTTAGCCGCGACGCGGATGCGCCACTCGCGCTACGATGCGAGCCCGCTCGCCCTGCCCCAGCCGACATACACAACACGCTTATCGCCCGATAACCAACACGATACATGCACAATATACACGCCTCAACGGATGCAACGAGTATAACATTGTATATAAAAATATCTACTGAATACTTGGAGTGATATATTATTTATTATAACATGAACATGAAGCAGAATCAGAAAATGAGAGGAAAATAAAATACAAATAAAGTTAGTGTTATCTAACGATGCCACTCGATTAAATTGATAGGTACCTATCATATTCAAATAAATGATTAAGCTTTTGGCCAATAAATGATGTATAACACATCGTAATTTATGATGTATTGAGGTAAAAAGTATCTAAACACCTGTCTATTAAAGAAATTAACGTAGCAAGTAACACAAATATGAACGTAAGCTATAAATATTAGTAACTCATACAGATTAAGTTAACCACAGTGAAAGAATGTGTCACCGATTCGGTAATTAGAGCATTAACTAAATGAATCACGGAGTCGCCCGCCACACATACTGGCAGGCCCTCGATTCCGCTAACAACTGTCTATATTATTCAACGAAAGTAAACAGCATCTGTTGTAGAATAACAATTAGTATGAACACGTATAGCCGACGTGTTCGATGCATTAAATTTCAATCTATTCTTGCTCGGTTTCCTTTCTGACGGCTGCATTCTAAATTATTATTACCGAGCAACACGATCGGATCCGGCTGGAAGACGGGAGTGCGCGGGGGGAAGCCGCGACCGGTGTGGCGGCCATCTTGAGACGTGACGTCACGTGACGAGTCAGCCGAGCGTGCGGTGTGGCAACGTCGCAATCGCAGTTAAACACCGCCATGTTGCCGCTCATTTCTGTTGTGCTTTAATAATAATGAAGTCAACTCATCGGTTTTTGTATGCGACTGAGGATCGGAGAAAAAACAGTTATGCGGCCAGGTAAACGTAGACGGAGATGACGGGGAGGACCGGTGATCGTGGTCACACGCCACACGTACACTAACATCAAATCCGATTTATTATAACTTGATCGTCACGTTCTCAAGATTACTTTCTAATTCGGATTTTTTTGTATGAAGGAAACAGGTATGTGTTTGTAGTTGTTTTAAACTCCCTTATATGGATGAGTAGATAAAAGTACTTTTATTAACTGAAAATCAACCATTTTCTGATAATAAAAGTACTTTTGCGTTAATCGTTATAAAATAGGTTTCGTTGGTCAGTCAAATAAATGCTACGTTCGTAATTAACAAATAAAAATGTAAGGCTAGTTTCTATTATGAATTATAATTATACGTACATGAGTATCTGATGCTTTTCTTATTAAATTAGATGTTACCATACAAATTTATAGCTGGTGAATCCAGTTGAGGCCAAAACAAAGACAAAATAATAAATAAATTGAGCGGAACTTTTAGCAACCAATATTTTGAACCAATTTAAAAAGATAATCAATCGAATGCGGTAGTTATTACCTTTCGAATGTGGAGAGCGCCACATCATGAGTATCTATAAAATCAAATAAAATCATTTATTATACTGATCATAAAATCCAATTTATTTGTAATTACAAACAAATCTTAAACACTAATGTTAGTACTTACACACATTTACCAAATTTTGGTAATAATTACTAATAATGTAACTGTAATGTGGTGTGTGTATTACTATAACGTCTTTGTAGACAAATGAGATAATCCTATTATTCTGTGCCTTTGTTCCGCAGTTCTCCTGACAGTTTTTATGGCGTCCAAAATTCGCAATCAAGTAATCAGATTTGCCTTTGAACGGAGCAGTGTCATGTCGTCATGGATGAAAGAATAATTTGATTCAGCTTGCAAGTGCAAATTACTAGCAAGCTGAATCTGATTATTATATTAAACTGTCGGAGTCTATTTAGTTACTGTTTGTTCTACGCCTAATTAATTCAGGATATAGTAATATGCATACAATTATATGGAGTAGCTCTGACGAACAGTCAGATCGGTGGATGGGGCTTAAAAATTTTACAACGAAAGAAAATTTTCGGTGAAAAGTTCCGAGAGTCAACTCATTAGCAAAGTTTATCACGTCAATGGTTGCTTCATAAAAACCAGACACAAAAATTAGCATTTTCATTGCTACGCTGCGCGCTCTGAGAAAAATTTTGCTGTTATACTATAACAGCAAGTTTTATTGAATGCTGTATATGGAAATATAAGGTGAAAATCAGGACCAAAGTAAATAAACTTAGCAAAGGCAGCCATGAAGGTGGTCGCAAAATAATTGGTACTACCACAAAAAAGATATCAGTACTTATGTACGTACTACGGTTACAGCATTTCGGCGGCGATTCACATGTGATAGATTACGGAAAACACTTTCGATTGCATCCCCTGTCATTCAAAAAACGATATGAAAGCAATGATAACTCATTATCCAATCACGCTTGCGCAGTCCCCGGTTAAAAGTATTAAAGGCACGTGGTAACCGCTGTTTATTTACATCTAGTTGGCTACAGTGAACGCACGCGATTGCGGATCTAACAATTATTTGTCATTCAACAAGGGTTTATTAAAACATTATCCTGTAATGAGTCTGGGCCGAGTCGCTGCAGTCGAGACCCGCCCTCCGCAGGGCTATCGATTTTGGGGACCTGCATGTATATAGCTACAAATTTTTGCATGGTTATGCTGAGTCAATTAGTACATTGGTGGGGATCTTAAGAAGCTATTTCCGAAAGTAATTGTTAGATTAATATGGCGCATTTTAATGGACTTTCCCTTTATTTAATGCAGTAACTAAATGAAAGAAATAGGACCTGTTAAATGATTGCTCTACAAAAATTCACTGATTACTCTTCCTTCCTAGTACGCTTTTCGAGCTTATACTGCAATGTCTGATGAACATTCCCCATTAGGTAGGCACCCAAAATCATCTGCCTGAAAAATTCTAGAAAATAGGAATATGGCAGTAGCCGAGCGTGGGGTCCACCTAGCCTAGCATCACGTATAGTGTGCCGAGAGTGGGCCCGGATCGATGGCTACGGGTGCAGAGCGCATGTGCCAGCCCGCACCCATAAACACGTGTCAGTGTTTATTTACGTTCTGTTCACGTATTAACTAGTAAACTTATACAATCATCGGCTAGGTTAACGCTTTCTGAAATCTTCCTCTCTGTTTTGTGTAACTTATCCAGTTTTAACTGTTGAGAGTCCTGAGGTTTTCTTTTAAGACTGGCTTTTTTCTTTTTAAATAAGTAGATAAAGTAATGAAAACTTTAGAATCCCTTATTCTAGTCAATATTTTCATCATATCAACGGAAAGTCTTGAACTTTTGGTTGAGTTCGATTAACTATAGAATATAATTATGTTGAATCGCTCTACGAAATGGACGAGGTTTCAAAAGTAAAAAGTCAAGTAAACGGGTAAAGATTATATTATAAGTGTTTTATTTTAAGCATATTTTCCTTGAATACAAGTTCTGGTTTTACAAGTTGAATTTTAACGACTTTTGGCGAAAACATCTTAATTAAAGTTTTTGTTCATACATTGTACTTACTCGATATATTATAGTAATTAGGAATTACTTACTATAATATATCGAATACCTATATGACAAACAAGAAAAAGCAGTACTTATAACTACCTTACTAAAAATATTTTTGTTGGGGCCACATGAATTCCAGCGTCTATTTTTGGACTATCCAATATGCTAAGCTACGCTTAGTAGCTAAATTTGATATTTATATATTTAAATATATCAACCGGTGACAGAAAAAGCTGATGATAGAAAATAATAAGGAAAGAAACAAATAACAAACCACAGAAATGATTGTTCACATCTTTGGCATTCTGACTGCGGTTGATATAAAAACAACAAAGCAAACACAAAAGCGAGCAGGTTGATTAAGGCTAGGTTGTTGGCCGGCCTTGCCGCTTTGCAGTTGAGAAACATCGCCTGCTACAGCCGCCTGGACGCAACACTGACACGAAAGGTGAGCAACAAAGATTATTCAGCACTCGATATTATTATTAAACAAGTTGACATTACCTGTTTATCAGACCTACAACTTTAAAACCATGGCATAGTTGTACCATTTCGTCTGGTTTCATGTCTACCCACATTTGGAGTACTATGATTCAACTACCTCAACGAAAATATTGCGTTACATCATCCCGTAACGCCAAGGGTTGAGGGTACTATCGATTGGTGACGTCATGAACCGCCGCCCCACCCTGGCTTTGTGTACCGTTAAAACGAATTAGTTTGGCTCAGCTATTGATTACTACATTGCCAATTAAACAAAGTAGGAGTCGACTTTGCGCTCTGGGCTTGATGACAATTACTTTGGTTTGATTAATTCGTAGGAATTGTAAGTGATGTCCAGTATCAAAGTGCTTAGTTCGTCATTAGGAGATACTTTGAGGCTTGAATAAATGATGACGGAAATATTAATTTAATTAGGTACAAAATCCTAAGCATATTGGGATATTGCTTGGATTTTCATTCTATACAAAATCAGTATCGATCTTACTGAGATCCCCAAAGATAAAAGAGAGATAAGAGAAGAGAGATTGCAAGAGTAACTCACAATCACCGACAAAGGGTTTCCATGAGTCAAAATAACTTCGGTGCTCTTGTTAATTAGTTTTTTAAGTAGGTGTTTATATCAGCTTCTCCTTGAATGTAAGACTTGTTTATTTGTATTATTTTATTAGTATTGTAAATGTTACAAGTTATTGGACACAGTCATAATATTTCTAATTTTAGATACTATCTTGAATGAAAATACACTATCTCCGATAAAAAATAAATCATTTGCGTTTTCATATATTTGAGTGCGTTTTTGCTATAGGGTAACGGGTAACGAATTTATCTATGAAGACAGTGAAAGGCCAAAATATTGATAATCGTCACGTGCCATAAACTCATATCTAATCACTTCCGCTACATGAAGTAATCAAGGTTTGTGCCATTTCGACGCCCGGTAAAAGCGGCGACAGCACATGTAGTGCCGGAGAGCCAGTCCATTGACGGTCCATATGTGTTTATACAACAATCAATAACCTATGTACTATCCACATGGTTGCGAAACTTTAAACACTAATGTCAGTTATATTTAGCAGACTCAATGTCATTTACGTAGAAGCCACGTGTTCACATATTATAGGTGCTTTCACAAATGTCCAACTAAATGGAATAAGACAAGTAGATGCCAAGACCATTAGCAAAACCTACTGAATATTCAAATTTTATTAAAATATTACAAAATGGTATGTTAACATCAAGACCTATCGTAACGTTTTCAAGTCGTTTACCTCAGCGACGCAACCGTGGGGTGACGTGTAGTCTCGGTGTTTATCGAGCGCCGCCGCCAGCCTATGGCGCATGCGCCACCACATCGATTCGGGTGTTTAGCGGTCGATGCGCTCCCATCGCAACACGCCATAGCGGAACAGATAAAACACCACACACTTCAGTTCCACAGACATGCACACTCACACAGTTAAATGCGCAAAAATCAGCAACAACGGTGTCCCTAAGTGCACGCTGACAACGTCTGTGTGGGATTTGAAGGAGTTGCCGAACACAATAAAGTCTGCGACAGCTTTGTGTATAGACACACTGAAATGAGATGGAAATAATGTTCTCTGCCGGGCTTTATGCAGTGAACCCCTCTTGATATTAAATGTAACATCCCACATTCGAGACACGTGACAGGTGGATACGCGAACAATAAATACTTCAGTAGCAATGCGGTCCGCTGACTATCTACTAAATGTCTGATTGTGATGCAGAAAACCGTAATTGATGACCTATTCCAAACAAAACATTATGCAGCATAAAAATGTTGTAGGTGCTATTGTTTCACGATATTCTTTGAAGTTGCAACGTTGAATAAACGACAGGTAGTAAAACAAGTTGCTGACAATGAAGTTCGTTGGAACGGTACTTTAGCAATTTTATTAGGAAAAGTTAGAAAGCTTACTATTACTATAATGCTGTAGTAATCTTTTGTATTTTATGATCAGCTTAAGATAAGAAAAGCCTTCGATAATATGGAAGGATAGAGATTCTTTGTTCGATGAAAAAGGGTCCCACGATATGAAAGAGCAGGACACAACATTCTGGGAAGCAAAACGCAAGCCTTTAGTGCTTTTGAGGCGCACAGCGCGTCGGTGCAGGCTGCGATCAATATCTCACCCGGTGGGATCAACCACCCTCAGTTTTGGCACTGGACACTAGGCACGGCTAAATTATAAATCTTTGTGCTTAGGGTGGAATGTCTGTATTTGTTAAATCTAGCTTGCTAGGAATCCTCCTATATGTCTCTACTCCTATATGTTAGGATTGCTAGCAAGCTGGATTTTCGTAATATATTATGTTCGAAAACCTATAGAAAGAAATAGGAATTTTGTTTTAATTTTTTTTTTTTTTTACCTTTCTTTGTTTCTGTTCAACAGAAGCCATTTCCGGAAGTGCAACTGTCTCGTGTGTTTCCCCATCCCGGGGCGACGGATCAATAGCCTGCGCCCGGGGGATTCTTGGCCTCATTTGTCGTGACCCGGTCCTTAGCCCCGCAACCTCTCCTTCTTGGAGTACTACGAGATGTGTGGATGCTTACTCGTCACAAACAATTCAATGAGCAGTTATGGGTCTTTTCTTTCATATCTTTGTCTTGGAACATTTTTCTTCCGGCTTTTAAAATTAAACTTACAATTTTTTGAATTTTCTTTTTACATACTACCCAACGTTAGCACAATATTACCTCAATGACTGCCATTAGTTTCAAGAAAAACGACCGACAGAATATTTATTGCAATAATGATTGTTAGGCACTTTTAATGGTTATATTACAGCTGTGAATCTCATCATTATATCATCATTCTGAAAACAATCTTAATCAGTGTTGTTCACACTGAATAAGATTGTTTAGACAATGATTAATTGCAAAAAAAACACGAAATCCGGGAGCCTCATGCCACCTGATGAAGAGCCCATTAGGCGAAGCAGCCGGGACAGAGGTGCCTACATCCTTGGCCCCGTTGCCTATTTCGTCAAGGCCTCTACCTGTTGCCTACTTTTTGTTGTCATACCTATCACACAGCTGTCGGTTTAGGAGACCGTGAGAAATTAATATATACATAGGTACGTATATTATGCAGGTGATCAAGATTTTTTAATATGGTGATATTTTGTAACCGTTGTTGCTACAGTAGGGTAAACTACGTCATTTATGTTTCGTCAGTTACATGAAACCAAATGCAAGACATTAACATCTAAAAGTTTTAGTGAGGATTTTGCTGCTTGTCATTCAAAAGCGCAAAATCAAAAGCCGAATCCTAACTAAAACTTTTACTACTTTAAAACATATTCACCACCTTTATAAGTATTTGGAAATCTTAATAACAATCCTTGTTTAACTTTTTATTCTTTAGTGAACACAATTAACAATTTCTCTAGGCTTACTTTGTTATTAGCAAAGTTAGTTCCATTACATGGAACAACAACTTAATTATGCACGTTAAAGTTTGTTGCAAAGTTGGTGGGCACAGCATCTGCAGCTGGGAGATCAATAGCCGGGGCCCGTCGACCGGGTCGCAGGATCCTTGGCCTGGTTCTCGTGAACTAACCCGGCCGTACACCTCTCATGTCACCTTCAGAACAAATAGGGCGATGCCAGAGCACAGTAGTCAGTACCTACTCTACCAGTATTACTTTATTACCACTATTATAGACATATTTCTTTTATTTTATAAATATATTGGAATCACCTACGTCGGGAATCCCTAAATACAAAACATGTAGTTTGTAGGAAAACCACATGAGAATGAATGATAGATTGGAATATATGCAATGGTTTTGGGAAATTACATAATATGGTAGAATAAATAAATAAACATCTAACATGGATAAGTTGAAGAGGAAGTGGAAAGTGCAGAATAATAAACGACAACACATACCTATCTAGTCAGATTCCGTCGGTCATCATCACACATATGTCTTACAAATTACATTTTTTTTTTTTATGGAACGCAATTAATGAGAGGAAAAACAATCTCTACGACTCCTTAGTTAGTTAGTAATTTAAATTATATTTACGTAATGATGTAGGTTGGAACCGCTAGTTGTTGTGGGTCATAGTGATTAGGTTTATTCTGCGGTTTGCCTGTTTTGCAAAGAATGGAAACACCACTTTTTCCTTGAACACGACTTATGGTGACTAAAAAGGATAAATGTGTTATTTATTCCATGTTGTTTAATTAAATGACGAAGTATTGCGATTAATATGAATGTTTTGATCAATTATTAATGTAATGAGTGTTACTATTTATGTAACATGGGCCTGGGCAACGTGACTTTATTATTATTTGGTCAATTATGTCAGACGGACATAGTAGAAAATTACCGATACAGATAGTAGGTATAGTATTACACAGATCAATATGAAGTTTCACAAAGACTTTCCGAATACCAATGTGTTTAAGGTTACCTCCCTAATGTAATCCTCCTTAATTCATCAATGTGTTTAAGGTTACCTCCTTTATTTAACTAATTTGACGGGATGTATATGCAGCCTGTCAAATTAAGGAGGTAACCTACAAATACCAGTTTACTAGTTTAGGTATGACTACAACCAAACTTCAGTTAATTATATTTTCTCAATAAGTCCATGACATTAAACGTAAATAGCAAGTTTTGAGGAAGCAAAAAACATAACCTTCTGTATGTATTCAGTACGAGGGCAAGGTGAAAAACACGTGGGTAATATTGGTTGGCGCACCCATCTATGTCAGCAGAACTTATCGATTCGCTATACCAGGTAATATGATAAGTGTAACAGGAAATCCATAGTTCGCTAAAGTAAATAAGTGCTTGTAAACAGAGGCTCGGTAGACAGCGGGGCCTTGTGTGGCGGTGTCGAATTGTACGTCGAATTACCAAGTTACGTGAGCGCGTGTACTAGGACCAAAAACGTTAAATGTCAAGAGTGTCGCAGGACCTTCTAATTGATGTTGGAATTGTGACTATTTGCTAGCGGATAAGATAACAGTCAGACACATTATGTAGATTAGTAATTCTAAGTTGTTTTTATGTAGCAAACTGATAACATATTGAGTAGGTACAGACAAAGGACGAACTTCTGCTTGCGACTTTATAGGCGGAAATAAAGATGCGGGAAGTAATTCAAGATAGAAATTGTTGCCATGCTTGGGGACTTTTTCCAGCTTGGACGTCTTTCGTCTAAATTATGAAGCAGAAACATTGAAAAAATTCGAGTATCTTAAAAAAAACATTTACGATGTTTAACATAGGCCTAACGCCCCACGGCGTTACAAAATGCAAATTACTGCGATAACTGATAACGTGGTATGTCTGTACGCAAATAGACGCATCCTCTCTGGGAACGGAAAGTGTGTTTGACAGTCGGGGTACGATTGTAGGAGAATTGAATGCACTGCTTGGCAACGATTGATATGCATTGCTTCATGAAATGGTAACTACTCAGTATATAGTATATATGGTGCATTGATTAAGGATTATATCGTAATAAATACAATTTTAGTTTAAAAATAATGTAGGCAAAATATTATAATGTAACCACCGTGTATGCAATCAAGCAAAATATTGAAAGCCAGCACAAAATCAGGCATACAAACAAGAATAAATCGGACAAGCCAACAACGCATAAATAAAAACACGGAGGCAAGCAAGTAAGCATATCAACAGAGGAAGTACCTATATTATAGGAAAGCAAGTAAGCAGGCAAACTTTGCCTATAAGTTTCTCGACTGGTGCAGTGGCTAAGCATTTCGCTTCTGAGTTTGTTGAGAATTTGTGGGTTAATCAAGTATAGGAAAGCAGAACAAGCATATAAGCAAGTGAAAACACAAGTATTAAGCAAATATTTAAGCGACTATACAAATATTCATGTAAACACGCAAAATGCTAGCAAGCAATGACTGCTCGGTAAATGCAGAAGATTGGTGGCTGAGCAGTTACCTACTGATGAGCATGTTCTTCTGTGTGTGTTATCAGAAGCCACATAGAAGGAATCAGTGGGTGACCGATACTAGTTGTTGCGCTGAGAACCACCTTTCGAAGCTCAATCAATAACACACTATGGGGAGTGCTATTTTGTTATTCAATCAATTTTAATAATCATCTAAATAATGATATAGAAAATAATATTAAGGCAACATTTTGTTGATTAATTTCCATTATTAAGCCCAAGGCAGGGGATGCCCTCAATCATCCTGAATTGTATGATTTTAATTTTATGAATATTATGCGATCATTAAGTCTGTCAATTTCCAACAAGCCAGTATGCCCTCAATAAAACTTAATAGCAGCGTCAGTAAACTCTTTGATTATATAAACAATCATTGCACATAATAAAATCGTCCAACAAAGCGCTAACTGTAGCGTCAATGAACTTTTGCTGCAGGTAAACAGCGCTGATTGATGACCTCAGCGTAAACATCATGTAGTATGCTCACAATGTGTCATGGCTGTCGCTTGATATCCAATATCTTATTCTGCGTACCGTGCGGGAAAAAAACTGGTAATGTGTGTTACTCGGTAACTACATACAAAGGAAGTTCTCAGCTTAAATGTCGTAAAAAATGTCGTATCAGCCAAATCGTCGAGTGCCAAAAGTTTGTTTGTAATATGCATAAAGAATCCTTCTCGAATACGTATAAGAGAAGGATTCTGCTGCTTTTATTGAGTTACTGATGTTATCTTTCTTTTGATGCCTTTAAGAATTTCAGAGTAGCAGGCCCATCTGCTATCTAATTGCGTAAAACGTTTTCGTAAACGATTCCGACTAATCTGTTTCATTTTGAGTTCAACAACATTCATTGAGTTATTTACGTTGTTAAGCAGATTTTTTTTCGAACTTATGAAGCGATGGATTAGCAATCTGTTTCAAACCGATCCAGATTGTGATAGATCGTGTATTACGCAATTATGGTGCTGAGAGGAGTACCTTTGGTTACCACAGTTTTCTCGCAATAGGTATGAGCAGAGCATACTTTTGAAAACACACACTTAGTTATTTGAAAGCTTAACCAAAGTACCGCGCATAAAAATAATATTATTTAAGATTTTGTCATTACTTAAATTCATTGCTGAGTCAGTCTTCTGACAGTGACAGTGCTATGTTTTGCCATAAATATAGATGTCCACCCACTCCGTACCTGCATTGCCTTGTATTCTAAGCAACTGTCTGGTACCTACATTGACAAGGAAAAAAGACATTTTGCATTAAAAAAAATATAGGATAAGTTATGAAAATTCTCGGTCCATATTGTTTTGTCACGCAAGGGCCAACTACGTAAGCTTCCCCAGGTTACCCTATGTATTGTTGGATAATAAACACATTCGTTATTGGTGTCCATTTCTCAGGTGGGTCAGGAAATCGATGGAATGATGTAATATGAATGAATTGTTGCTGGAGGATGATGAAAGAGTACACGGACATGCGTTGTGACAAAAAGTGGTGATGTCTAAGGACACAATTTCATCAAAATACACTGACGTATTTTGGATGGTTTTTGGATTGAAAAAACCAATATTAGAGTAGATCATAAGGTGTTTTTTTTGTTGTTTAATTCCATAATCGACAAACATGATATCTCAGAAAAATACTTCGCAATAAATCTTCAAAAACCACTTACAAACTCATCACTAGACGTTGATAAGCATAAGCTGATAGTATTTATACAATTTACGGGTACACAAACACAGATGTCAAAAGGTTCTAGAACAAACTACAAACGTTATCAACGTAGTACAGTGTTATGAGTGAGGCCACTTGCTTTATCTGTGTTTCATATAAACAGTTGATTACATAACTACTACACCTATGTAGGTAATCGATGTTATCACTTGACTGTCAGTCTACGTTTGATTTAAACAAGGGCATTGCAAGTCAGATCAGTCAGTGATTATAGCTGTACCAAAATTTTGTGAGGGAGAATCGATACAGACTACTAGGATTTTTGTTTACTTGCAAAAGATCGTGCAGTTCTCAGTAATCTCAAAGTAGGCAAATCCACCAAAAGAAAAACAAAGTTGTATAGATCAGAAAATAAACTGAAACTGGCTGCAAGAAACACAGATGTTACGTTCAAGCCAAATAGGTGGTAGGTACTAAATATCAGGCACTATATAGCTAGATACCTTTTTTGACACTCATGTCACACCTAATAACTATGTTTCACCAACGTAAACAGCTAAAATTCCATCTGGCATTGCGGACACGTTTTGCAAGTGCCAAACATGATCGTTCTTATTACAAGGAGATAAGGGTGAAAATGGTACAGTTGGTCAAATTTTACGAGTGTCGTGAGCTCATCACATTACGAACCGTGTTGTCATTGCACATGCCTTTTCCCAGAACCCTGTTTAGACAGTATCGTAACGGATCACATAACGAGTTTGTCCTGTAGTGGACATTCTTTCATAGTTGTTATTCATATGACACCTCAGACGGTCAGGAATCGTTGCGTTCACTTCATGGAATTTGGGATTCACGGAGTTTTGTATGTACTGTTGGAAATAATTTGTCATAGGTAGAACGTTAAATGGTGTTGCAGGAGAACTCTACGTAGGTAGTAATTGATGGGTTTAAGCATTGTCATGAACAGCAGTAGGTACCTATTTCTATTAGAGCTTGTGATAAGTATTTATAATTCTAAATCACACAGCAGAAATATATTTAGAATAAATAGATATTTTTAATGAAATCATGACGAAAATTAGTAAGTACGGTAATCTCAAGTCGTCACAAGTTACCAAGCAACAATTTCCAAATAACAATATAATTAGTAATGGTGTGTTGTCACAGAGACCGGCGCGGGCGCGGGTGACCGCTCACACGTCGGCCATGCGTGTTCGATAAGCACTATCATCGCCGGCTGCGCTCCGCAGGAACTTTCCATTGCGATACAGCTAAATACGTAACTATTTGCTATATTGATGTGTGATTTCGTATAACCGGATGATTACATGTGACAGATAATAGCAGATAATTTCAAATCGATAGTGGATGATAGGTACGTTGAAGCGAAATGTGTGATGCGTGCCAATAATACCTATGATACATTGTTTCGATGATAACTCATCGCGATTTTCGGGAAAGATACTGCAGTTGAATCAGAAGATGATGCAGCATATGCTAAATAGCCTTTCCTAGTTAGTATGCATGAGATGGATGAAATCGTTAAGAAATATAATGTTAGGCAAACGACATGATAAGCGACTGGTTGATGAAGTCACTGTAGCCTAAACGGCAATATTACAACTATATTTCAAGAGAGCATTCGGGAAAAACTAGTATAGGCTGTATGAAGCACGTTGTATTTTTTGATGATTGATTCTCCGAATAGTTTCGAGAAGTGTTAATGCTGTGCTGTGATGTTAAACACATCAACAAGCGTGTCTGCTACGTAACGCGTGTACTATGAGCCACGATTGCGTATCCTTATCGAGTTGAAGCGGACCCGTTATGTATTTACAAAACAATCGCGAATCTCCGGGGTGAGCGTTATCGCCGACGACGAGGTCACCTAATTAACTCTATCTCGCATTGATAACAAGTTTAAATTGCAATGTTTTTCGCATTAATCGAATAAAAATAGAAGTTACGCTGTTGAAATGTTGTTTATTGCATAGGATCGAATCATATCAGAGACATTGCTATTGATGATTCAAAAAAATGATGTGAAAAAATCGCGTGATAAAGTAACAAAGTTGATAATTTCATAGAAATAGAAGATTATGTAATTAATTTACGTTGGTGTGACCGATGACGCGAATGGGCTGCTCATCAATCAAGATGGCTGTCAGACGATTACTATGAAAATAATTGAAGTAAGTGCGCGACCTAGCGCACTGCGCGGGTTGCTTAGAGCAATTACATTAACTCATGAAGAAGTAATACGAGTGAAAAAGAAACTTACGCTATTTAAAGCCTCGTGCAGACTGGGGCGACGAGACGTGGCGACTCGTCACCGGTAATTGTTGTACCGTGAGTTTTCTTAGAAATTGTATTATTAGAGTCGCGTCGCTCCATCACGTCGCTCCAGTCTGCACGAGGCTTAATGGTGATCATTATCAATTCGTTTAGTGGACATAGTATTACACGAGATGTGTGTAGGTATAATGAAACGAGAGATTGGTGTGATTGGTCTTTCGCCCATGAGTTCTAAATGTTGATAAGTATATAAGGAAAATGAAACGATTTCATGGCGGCACATATTGAAATTGACGTCAATGGGACATCTGGTATTTGTTGTTTTAATAAGCGCCTCTAAGGACCAGACAAAAATGTTAGAAACCACAAAGATACCTACTATACGTATAATAATATGTAATATTGAATGTGAATTAGCATTTGTGTTGACTGCCTCGTTGGTCTAGTGGTCGCAAACGCTACTGCTGAGCATGAGGTCCTGGGTTCGATTCCCGGGTCGGGCAAAGTGTTATTGGGTTTGTCCATCTGGAATTTCTCAGTAGCAGCCCAGAGTCTGAATTTATGCCCGGTTGATGGCAATAGACTCGCCCCCTATTACATGGAACTTAAGCATAACTGGCGAAATGTGGGTGTATTATAGGTTACACACTTTTGCCTTACCCTTCGGAGAATATTTGTGTGATGTAATGTTATGTGTTACAGAAACAAAGAACTTTACATGTCCATAAAACTGATTAGCAAGTACATTTAGTACCCAATACACATTGATATACTAAAAAACCAATACATCAACGATTGCCAGCTACAAATCAACCTTGGTCATAATATTTTCAGAGAAAACTAAATAAAGCTGTATAAACAAGTATTTGTCCAACGGATTTTCTAGGGACGTGTATTTTTCAACAAATAGAGACGATTGTCGGAGCGAATTCCGTTACATTGGATCGTAAATGGATGTCAACTGTTATCACGCTGATAGCGATAGTGACGATATCAATTTATCAGTTGTTTGTTGAAGTGAAGCCAACACCTACACATTATCTACGTGTATAAGCTGCGCGCTGTTTTGAAATTTGTAGGTATTTACTTGTTAGGAATGTTTTTAAGTTGAACACACTAGGTCTCGGTATGTTAAGATGGTCACCCATCCACGGACTGACCACGGCAAGCGTAGATTTATCGATTATGGCGACCCGTGCGGTTGTTATTAATTAGCCACAAGCCTAAAAGGTTTTTGGTTCAAGAAGTAACAAATTAACTTTATTCAGAATTCCAAACCAAGATTGAAGTATAGTATAATATAGGTACAATGATAGATGATATCATAAATATGAAATATATGACAACAAAATAAAATGGGAAAAAGAGAAAGAAAATATGGATCAACTAAAGAGCAAAATGAACAGCTTACAATCTAACATTAGCATAGGATAGAGTGCGATGGAAGCTGTTAACATGCACCCGACAAAACATAAAAGAGTTTTTATGGATGGAATCGTCGTAATTTTTGCTATGCTATCATAACATACTCCAGACATTCTAATTTCTAAAGAAGGTATTATGTAATAAGGACTTAATAGTTTGCGTCACAATTTGTCATTAAAGTATTTAGATGCCACTCGTAAAGCGTTACGTTCATAACGAATGAAATTCTTCGATTTACACGAGCCGGTGTGATAGCCACTTTACCTACTTTTAATCTTATCTACTGTTATATACTATGGAAAGTTATTTCAACTCGATGGTGAGCGCTTTTTTTTACCAACAGTCGCATCAAAATGTACTAAGCTGCAATAAGGAGTGGAGCCTGGAAGTATCCTCTGTCAAGAATCCTAGTATATCCCGAAAAGAAAGATTGTTGATTAAGTTTACATAGAATCCCCTCCGTGGAGTTTAACTGAAGTCTATTTTTAGAACTGCTACACATTCAAGCTCGGCAAGTGTAAACCTTGGACAAAGACCTACCCAATCTCGGGTTCAAAGCCATTGTTACGTTACGTCATACGACCACTAACATTATCAATACCAACATTTTATTGTTTCTTCAACCTGTCTCTACGACCTCTATTGCGTGTTTAATCTCCATTTGCTTTATCAATACACAATTGACGTGTTCTTTTTCCTCTTACGTCCTATTTCAAAACGTGTACAATACATCACTGATCTAGAGCAATCATTGTCATGTTCAAAATAGGATTAAAAATATCGTTCGATTTAGATAAGATACCATTTGCGTCAATCGGTATTGTTGCCAGTCATAGAACTTTATATATAGATCGAATATCAAGATAGCTTCGTTCACCTATTGGGGGAGAGTATAAGGCTACACAAGGTTAACTTCAATATACTTACAAACATTAGTAGTATCTTTAAGGATTGTTATACATTTGGTGGGAAACGACAAAAACGGTGAGAAAGAACCCTCCGAAGAAGTAAAGGTTTCTTTCAGATTTACATGAATTGAAGGTCACAAGTACACAGTCGTGTTAAGTTTCGAAAAATTATATATGCCCGGCTGCCATCATCGTGCCCCCTACACTTCTTTGCTGGGTGTTAGTCAAGTAGTCAATAGGTTACGCGCATTAATAACGGTAATGCGCATTTATTTATTCCCAGATGTTGCCATGAGTAAGCCTGACTCAGCCAGAGGTAGTCTGCGCGAAGACCCCTTTCTTCGTGCGAGAGACCGCACGAAGAAAGGGGTCTTTCTGTGGCTGGCGTCAAAGCGGATGGAGACGCGTTCCCCTGGACGCGCTTCCATCCGCTTCGACGCACCCGAAGTGACATTGACATTGCACCAGATATAATTATCTCACATTAGATGACTTGTCAATGTTTATTATATCAACATAATGACATTATCTTGATGGCTCCAACACACTTTGTATAAGTATTAAATTATTAGAACATGACATACATGACATGATCGATCAAACAAGATGGTCTTCACATGATTTTAAATCCGCATAGTCAGGATATTATGTAGTTATTTTTTTTAAATATAGACTGTCAAGTGTCAACACATTTGAAATGTCGGTTACTGAGAGATAAGTCACAAATAATCTCAAATTGGTATATAATTTTACCGAAAAGATTAGACGCTAAGGCATCCATAGAATTAAAATGCTTGCTAATGGCGCTAAAGAAGAAGGCGTTTAATCCGACAGAGACACTACGATTCAAAATAAAGACAGATTTAAAACAGTCACCACTTATTTAGAAGGTGTCATCGAGGATACCAACAATAACTTCGATAACACTTACGAAATATGACTATTTGTGTCAACACGCAACCACAACAAGCTCAAAATAAACGTTGCACCACCAAGTAAAAACAAACAGAAGATAATTGATGACCCACCTATCTTAGCAAAACATAGTACGTCAGTGTCGGTTGATACTAAGTTATCACTGATTGGAGTTTTGTAAGCAATGTACACGTTACGAGCATGTTGTAGACGTTGGACCTCAGTTCTTTGGAGATAGCCTTCGTTTGGGCTATCAGGCTAGTAGTAACATAACATCACGTAGTGTCAGGATATTTAAAAATATTGTTGGTCACTAGTTTTAAAACCATAAACAGTTTGTTGAATATTTCCTAAAGCTTTCCTTGTTTCATTAAACAAACGTGTTACAGGTTGATATCCATTCTTTATAGCAAAAATTATGAATTAAAAAACTCTATTGACGATTGGATTTATAATTTAAAACCGTCCAAGCTGTAGGTAGCCACTTAATAGGAAAAATAATAACATTATCAGTCAGTTTGGTCATCAACCACTATTAATACTCATTACTGTACTTGAAACGTACTGGCCAACAGCAATACGTAATAATACCTACAAAGTACTGCCTTTTCCTTACCGCAATGAGGTAAAATGTTTTAGTTTATCAATTTATTATTTGCGTATAGCTGCCTAAAGGAAGATTTTAATTAACATGGTCATTAGGTATAGGTAAACAAATGTACTCGTACGTATTTACCATTCTGAAAAAAATACTGTTGTCCGATTATTGTTCAAAAGTTTATCTTTGACGATGTGTTCATCGAAAAAATAACATAAGTACTTGCGCAGAGACTGCAAACCACACACAAATGGCGGAAAGGTCTACTTCTAACCCTGATGATATAACGTCAAGAAGACAGCTGGACTGGAGGAGATAATGCGGAAAACATAACAAACAACTAAAACTGGCTCAGAAATAAAATCCAAATAATGTTTCTACAATAATGGGTGTACAATCGCATAGCCGGCAGGACATTGAGGAAGCTACATAAAGTTTTACGGCTTAATTTCCTCACACAACAGCTTTGTAACGGCCACAATTGCTATCATAGACAAGAAGCAGGACGTCATGCTCGTCAAACTAGATCTTTTGATGTTATAAACACTTCATCCGAATGCTTTCTGGATACAATTCGATCCGGGACAGATATTTGATGACCGGTAGTTACGCCAGAGCTAACTTAGTTTCATTGTCTACATAGACACGGTTTTTCAGACGAATTATTGTAATCAAAACTATACAAGACTGCAGTGATAGATCTGTGTGATCTTCTCATATTTAAAGTGTCTTTTTTAGTCCCAGGGGCAATTGTAGACAAAGTTAAGCTCTACGAGTACTGTTCAAACAAAATTCCTATGACTATTATTTGGATGGAATCTGAAACAGTCGGGAAATAAAAACAGCATTATTTTTGATCTATTCCCATCCAATACCAAGAGCTAATTATAATATATAAACCATTGTGGCATTTGTTTCCGGTAGTAAACTTGAACGTAGAAACTGGATGGTTAGGTTTCGATATCTCAATTCAAAATCTGTTTCTTTTTGCGACTGATGAGTCTATTCGGAACCGTCATCAATCCGCAGTCACATTATATAAAACTTAAATCATGTTGGAGCAATCAATAAACTCGTGTAACATGTATTCGAGGAGCACCAGTAATTATGCAACGCGTTTCGGATGAGCGGCCACCGTACGGCGACACGTTCTAGAATCAAATTCAAATGTCAAGGTGAAGGTGACGTGAAAGGAAACGCACGGTGACGTCACGAGCCGCCATCTTTAACTGCCGCGTCGCTACCAATGACACTTTAGAGCTAGTGTGTACGCGAGTGTCTCTCGTTTTATTTAGGACATTACACAATCATTGATACCATGTTCTATGTGCACAGAGTTACGGCGATGTCGATTAACTGAGACATAATCATATATTTTGTTGGAATGGTCGTTAAACCGAACGCAAGAGATAATCCATATTTACGCGCAATAAAATTGCAAGGTGTCCCCATTTTTATAATGGCTATAGATTTTCATTTACGGTGTCTGTTATTTAATCATGCAATTGAAGTCAGAGTGATTCTGCTATCATGTTTCAAACTTGTATAGTAAGTACCTAATGTAACAGTTTATATATGGTCCGCTCTACATTGTCGTTTACGTGCCGCAAACGCGATGCGAAAACTGTTTTCCTGATGTATTTTCCTGTGACCTGGAATGTCCTTGGTGCATTTAAATCTTCCTCAATCTTTATAGCACCTACCTACGCTATTAAGCTCGGGATATATTCCAATCATGTTCTGACCAGATTCGATTTTAATATAAATGAATCTATTAGCATTCAATAATTTGCAATAGATGTTTAAGTACATTTCATGCAATTGCACTCGTAATTATCATCGAGTGACATCATCGACTGTTCTAATGATGACAGGAGTACCTACAACAGCACAGTTTGTTCAGCATCATGTCATCAATACAACCAATAGCATGCTTCACTTTGTACGCTACTTGTCCGTTGTTACTGATGACACCAATACTTCTACAAACAGTATTTAGGTTAAAATCAGTTATTAATAAAAAAATCCTTTTACATGAATCATTGAATTCTATCGAATTATTAAGACATACCGTGTGGTTACCTGCAGCTTGTGAAAGGTTTTTAATTCATAGAAAACTAACCACATTTTGTGGTAGGTTTTAGGGATGTTATATGAGACGATATTATTAACCACGTAGCCATAATCGATACACTGTAACCAAGCCGACTGGAGCTTTATTCGCTTCCGAGTAATAAGAAGATTCCTATTTCCAATATTCTTTCTGTTTTTTACTACAATGAAGCTAAATGATGTTTTACAAGGATGGAGTGTGCTGCTCTTGTATCTATGGATCATTTACGATTATCTATTGCTTAATATAAAACGATACAAAATTTCGTAAGACTTAGATTTGAAGAATCATAATCATCATCATTATCTTTCAGCCGGAGGACGATTCCAACAGTACTACATCTTTAAATTCGTTACTCTTTTTACGAAAACTAACTATAGTCTTGAAAAATCAGATATCAAGTAAATCTAACTTAAAACGTTATCTACTAATTATTTCGCTAATTACACATGAAAAATAACAGATTGTAATAGAATTGAATTATCATAGAACCGGTAAAAAGAGTTTAATCAAATAAATACACGATCTCACAACGTTGCAGTGTTTCACATTCAAAATGGAAGTCCTGTTGGAAAACTTTTATAAAACTGCAGGTTAAAATTGAGTATTTGAAAGTATTAGCATTACAAGAAGTCCTCTGAGCATAAAAATTAAGAGCCGTCGTCGACGTCAAATATATGGTAAAACAGACGCTAATCATTACTTAACTATAAGCGACGTTTACAAAAAAGAGGGAAGGTGTTTAAGACCGAGACGTCAATAAAACAATCAAAGGACCATTTTGTCCGGTCCTCTTTCTTTCTTTCTTTCAAAGTCTAAACGAACCACATCAAATACAAAAATCATTGGCGAGCACATTAAAGTGCAAAACTAAATAACTGTACGAGTTGGCAACAGTTTGCAATGAAGTCATAAGACGGTGGAGTTCTCACGAGGCGACGACGGCGCGGGCGCCTGCGAATGCGCTAAATGTTAAACAGTTCCCGTAGACCATTGTACGAGGTGAGCCAAGTGGAAAATCTTACATCAATTACACGCCGAAACACTGACTTTTTTCCAGACTGACAATAGTCTCATTTTGAGCACTTGATTCTCAGGCATTACATCATATCAATTTAGCTGCGTATTTTAACTCGACTGTGTTAATTTCCGTATCGCTCTCTTAACAGTGACATACGAGGTTAGAATTTGCACATATTTTATATGTGTACATTGCGCAATACATTATTTTCAGATATTCATTATAGTTTCAAGAAGTTCCGCGTAATAACGATTAACGTGTCATGGTCATGGACATTTGTATGGTCTATCCATCCGTGATGAAGTCATTTCTATTCGTTTAACTAAATAATATTAATGATAATATACTTATAGATGCAGTTCTCAAGAATATGGCTTATTCATCAAAATAATTATAACATCATGATGACTAAACCTTTCGCATGTTTTCGTATTAACCAATTATCGCTTAGTACTCAGAAACGGAAATATATAACTTTGACATTAGATTTCTTTAATATTATAAGAAGCAGACAAAGTGACGTAGATATAGCAAGGTGGGGTTATCTGTGGTTAGGGGCCATGCCAAGCCAGTTCCCCGAAGAGTCGTGAGAAGCTTCCCACCGTTTGTGCTAGAGCAATACATTCACAAAGCTTTTTGTAAGCCAACGACCGGTCCGACGACGACGCTTAAAAGGAATCGTGCTCTGTGCTCCCGTAAATCATGGGCAGGTTGAGATTTAAATAAGTTTGAACATGTTATAGGGTGACCGTAACCCTGCATGATGACGCAGACATTGAGAGAGAGCGGAGAGCATTGTTGGTAGTTTTTGAGTTAGTTTCAATATTACGTATTTTTATTTTACCTCTTAGCCTATGTGGATGATAAGTTCCTGTCACTGTTTTTACATAGCAGGTCGGGGTATTCGCATTTCTGTGGGGTAGGACAAATCAGCTTTTATTTTTTTGGAAAAAGATTTTTGTAGTGGGCTAATAGACTCTGATGGGACCAGTCGGCTAAAATACCGTTTTATTACGTGATTCGTTTATGAAGAAACCATTAGACGTAAACATATGATGTTAAATAATCGCTTAATTTTGTTAATTATTTTCGGTTACTTGTTTCACATTATAACATCAGCATGAACTTGACAACGGTTCTCAAGCAACGTTCGATCGTGAACATATCCGAAGTGGTCGACCTTCGCGGACCTGTTTTGGACAGCAAACACATCTTATTTGGCTGAGCGAAAAGAAACGTGACTCAGGAGGGGAACGTGACACCGGTAATCAGTAATGAACAGGGCGACTTGGAATTTAACTTTGAATTTGAGGCGTGATCATACGACCTATCTGCAACAAATAAGCACCCCAACCAAACTGTTTAAAAAAAGTCCATAGTTTGCTAGAAATCTATACTTATAATAAATCTGTAGAAGTGAAAATTCTGTACATTGAAAATATCAAAAAAATAAATGGCAGGGGGTGTTACTGGACCGACACCGAACCCAAAAAATTGATTTAAAAAAATTTTGTCTGTCTGTCTGTCTGTCTGTCTGTCTGTTTGTTCAGGCATCACGCAAAAACTACCGGTTCGATTACGATGAAACTTGGTATAATTATTCTTTAATATCCTGGGCACCACACTGGGTACTTTTTATCCCGGAAAAGTATCCTATCCTAATCCTACTATCTATATTTATACCTATTAATAAAAAGACAAGTCCTGACTGACTGACTCATCAACGCCCAGCCCAAACCCTTGGACCTAGAAAGCTGAAATTTTGCACAGAGGTTCCCTTTATAATGTAGGCAAGGAATACGAAAGCATTTTTTGAAATTCAACCCCTAAGGGGGTCAAATAGGGGATGAAAGTTTGTATGAAAAATCTTATTCCTTGAGGTAATAAACATGAAACTCCGCACGAATAATTATCAAAATAAATGAAAAAGTTTGTAATTTGTTGTTTTTCTAAATTACCCCCTAAAGGGGGGTTGGGGGGTGTCAGTGTTTGTATGGAAGAATTTTAACGCGCTGTCCGATTAACTCGAAACTCAATATTTATACTTAAAACCCATGGGGATGTATGGGGTAATTTCCGACACTCACGCGGGCGAAGCCGCGGGCAGCAGCTAGTTGAAAATAAAAACGATTATTATGTTGGATTTATCCCTAAAGCAAGCCGATTTTGAAAAAATACCATGCTCCTGAAATGATTGATTAAAGTTAATTATTTAATTTCAGAACATCGCACGACGACGATGGTCGTGTGCTAGAGAAAGGAACTTCCACGTGTACCAAATTCTGAAATTGATGCTATATAGTTACTTAAGACTGTAAAATTATAGCTAACTTTTGCATTTTTATTTAATTATACGTTAGGTAATTATTTATAAGATTCAAATGTTGCATATTATTAAACGCCACGCTATTGCGCACTCAAAGGAAAACGTCAACATTCTGTATAAATTCAAGAAAAATATTTAACGTGATCAAGTTTTCTGTTTCGCGAGGTTATACTTCGTAGCGTACGTAGATCGTTCCTATATGAGTCTATGAGAGTGTGTGACAATACTGTTTACATTAACGGCAAACTTAAAAATTCTGACCAGAGCTTCGAACTTTTTTTAATTTTTTTTTTCTTTTCCCATTTTTAGGGTTCCGTAGTCAACAAGGAACCCTTATAGTTTCGCCATGTCCGTCTGTCTGTCTGTCTGTCCCCGGCTTAGAACAGAGACTGTTAGTACTAGAAAGCTGTAATTTGGCATGAGTATACAAATATTAATTACGCCGACAAAGTGGTAATAAAATCATGAAAAAAATTATTTTTTTGGGTACCGCCTCCCCTACACGTAAAATGATGTTTTTTTTTGTCAATCCCACGGTGAGGGGTATCTTTAGAAAGGTCGTTCAAAAATATTGTGAGTTTGTTAAAACCTATTTGGATTGAAAGATCCGTTTGCGAAATATTAAGCTTTAAAGTGTTAATTTTTGTTAGAGTCAAGTGTCCCCCCCCCCCTTGCCAGCTAAATGGTAAGTTCTGGATATGTGAAAAAATCACAGCAGTAGTATATATAACGAAATTAAAAGGAAAAGTAGGCTCTACACGTTAACGAGTAATTATCGACCAACTTACATTTTGTATGGGAGAACATGTTTTTCAACTGCAATGTTAAGTTTGTTCGGCGGATAAATCCATCCCAGGTACGGAGCCCTTCATTGTGCGTGGTCCGACACGCACTTGGCCGGTTTTTTTTAATATACAATCAAGTTCTTATTTATTTGTAGTTAATCCGCTTTTGATTTATGAGTAGATGAGACATCACAAAGATATCTTCTCATGAATAAGGTAGTTTTAAGATATTGTCATATAAGTACTTATGACAATATCTTAAAACTGTCTAACAAAATATGGACACTTAAAAGTCTGAAATAAAGGTTTTTTTTTTACAAATATATATTATCTAAAACTTTGATCTTTGGAGGAGCTCGTGGCTAAGTAATAACAGCCGCACGGGTCGATCCATCAGGTTAAGCTGCGCTTGCCGGGGTTGGTCCGTGGATGGGTGACCATCTTCACATACCGAGACTCCTCCGTGCTTCGGAAAGCACGTTAAGCCGTTGGTCCCGGCTGTCATTCGTGGATCTTTGACAGTCGTTACGAGTCGTCAGAAGCCCGAAAGTCTGACAACCAGTTTTACCAAGGGGTATCGTATTACCCAGTTACTGGTTTGTGGAGGTCAGATAGGCAGTCGCTCCATATAAAATACTGGTATTCAGCTGCATCCGGTTAGACTGGAAGCCGACCCTAACATGATTGGGAAAAGGCTAGGCAGAATGATTATCTAAAACTTTGATCCTAGTAACTTTTATATCTATAGCTCTCGAAAGAGCTTCAAATTATTTGATTATAGAGAACTAAAATCATTTTTGGGAGGTACGAATCAACATGTTTAATTTTAAACAGATCACTTGTCGGTGGCAACTTTAATCATAGCAAAACTAATCCTGTTTTGAATGGCAATGCATCTATTTTGCATATCTACTGAGCAGAGATAAATTAATTGGAAGTATCTACACAAAGAATTACCACACAGGTGTTCAGATTCAGAATACCGAAGTGTGCATTTGCAATTAAAATGTGTTATAACTTGGTAATATTAATGATCCTCAACAATATTTACCTTCCATCTGTTAAGCCACGTGATACGGGCTGTACGAGAACAACTCTCGGGTTGGTTGAAAACAAACCAAATAGGAGGGGAGCAGAAAGGAAGGGTGCAATGAAAGGAGGCAGAGAACAGGCACAAAGGGTTTCCTCCATCTTACCTGCAACAAAGAGACGCGTATTATTACTCATGGTATTGTTTGACATGAAGTACGATACTGGCATGCATAATTTGCAGGCTGCGACGAAATAATAATACCGAGGGATTTTATCGTTTTTTAAACTGTAGAACGCAGTGGTGACGTTTAAATTGCTATTGTACGAATGTTTAAGTTTCAGGCGAAGATATCAACGGTCCTCTCTATTTCTGGTAAATATTATGACAGTATCAAAATAGAAAAACTAAAAGAATAGAGATTTATTAAAGACCTTCAATTCAACGAAGCCAATACAACTGAAAATCAGCTTAAGGTAGATGAGAGCCTGAAGTAGGATCATGAAATCCCACAAAAAAAGAACATCAAAAAGTACCAAAAAGATCTGAACAATGGTAACAGCACCCATTGTTAAAGTTAAGCCCAAGAATGACGTCAGTAAAAAAGTAAATGCGATTGTAAAAATTACAGCCGCTGCTCCAACGAAGGTGTTAAAAACTTAGGTGGTCTTGGAGAAAAGGCAAAAAGTGCTAACGGTAATGTACCGTACAGTAACAGTTCGGGCGAGCTCCGTAAAGGTACTGTTGATATTATGCTTCTGATAACATTTTGTGCGCAGGAGTAGAAAGCGTAGTAAAAGTGAAATAACTCCTTGGAACTTTTATTACTGATCATTATGTTGCTAGGAGAGAACAATGGTTTTAAAGGGTTAAGAGTTTTAGTCATTTCTATAGTATGTATATTTTTAAGACAGTCTTTAAAAGTATACGTATAGAAATTACGAGTATTATAGCGAAGACAACTGCCTTGAGACAGGGACCGAAAACCTTTATAAATTACGGTAAAGGTATAGAACAATTTTATATATCCCAAGAAGAAGAAACATGTTAGGTACCTCTTTTAGGTTACCGTTTTAATACCGGATACAGACACACAGGCGATGCGCGCCCTTTGACTAATGCCGACGCCACTATTATATAGGTTGCATTCAATTTAAAGTAACCTTTAAAAATACCTGTAAAAATATAAATGTTGTAACCGAAAAATACCCGTATTGGTCATATGTACCGATTTCGGTCCCTGCCTTTAGGTGTAAGTACCTTTCTTCTATTCTATCAAGATCATTTAATTTTCATAAAAACCCTGGGAAAATCTTAACTTAGTAGGTAGGTACCTAGTTGAGGACCACACATGCAGCAAATTCTTATACATAATTCAATTGTTCTACAAATAGCCCAATGACTCGCCACTGAATAGGCATTTCGCGAGGTATTCCGGAGACCCCACGTTGGTGACACCAGTCACATCGCTTACGCTTGATCAGTTCCAGTGCTTTAATTAATTTTATTTGTTCGTCGCCTCCTGCCCTTGTGAGTGCACGAAGCGGGTTTTTTGAAGCCATTGTTTTTGCAAATGCTTATCTGAGATCTAAGTTTTAGATGATATCTGTCGGAGAAACCTTTATAGTCTCCTATTTCCGCGTTCTGTAATGTTGGGTAAGAAGGTCGAGAGATGTTATCATACACATAGGTATGTTTGGTTGCTCTTATATTTTAAGGTCACCGGTATTGCAATAAAAGCAAACCATTTTATACTTAGTGTAAAAAAAATGAAAAACTGAGACTCTCCGTTCTGAGTTTACACTTTACATACATTACGTTGAATTGAAGACTAGTCATAAATACGGGCTCCGTTACACACAATACTGCTAATTTCCCGTCATGAAGCATTTAAAGAAGTCAAAAAGTGGCATTCCCGATGATTCAAGCAGTCTAATGCATACCGTAGCGGCCTCGCGTGTTGCGTGCCAAGCCTACGCTGCACGCTGGCGGTCACGCAAGCGGTTTCCGTGGCTGGCAGCTAGCGTGACGCACGTCACAGACACATTTCTATCTTCCACGGTGGAATAAAGAACAGGATTGTTCCGATAACGTGAACCTAATGGTAGGTACAGACGAATGAAGGATTTAAGATATTATTGTTGGAGGTGAACATAAGTAGTTTGGGGGATTACTGCATGAGAATTCAGTTTTTTTTTTGTGAAATGTGCCAAATAGTGAATTTAAATATTCAGGGCATGACATTAGATAATAAATAATAAATTTATTTATTTTCAGACAATATTACAGTCCATAGTTTAACACAAACAAATTATAAATATTAAAATTCGAAAACAGATAAAAATCCAAAATAAACCTGTAATTAATTAAATTTAAATATTCAACAATTGATTAAAAATAATCATTAAAATTGACCAAAAATAAATAAATTCCGATTCTAACCAAAAATACAAACTTTTGGAGTCCTCTACTGAAAATAATTTATTTCGCAAATGCGAATAGGATATGTATTTGGTTAGTTCATCCAAACACCCGTATCGTAAAAAACAAATATCAAGTTTAAATAATGTTCGGGACTAATATTTCAGTTTACACGCAGACTAACAATTTGTGTGGACTGGTGTTCTTTCCGCCTCCCATCGACGAACGGATAGCCCCTTGTCGTGTGCCACCATCATTAAACTAAAGTGTGGACGGAACACGCAAAATGAGGATAACGGTAGTCACGGTGTTTTGAAATTACTATTCTTACCTAACCCATAAATTATAATGTGGAGGAACTGGCATGGGATTATCAAGTTTCTGCTAAACATTGCACAGATTACTGGATTTCTAACGCCACCTCTTACTCTAGCAGTTTTGGTATCTAAGACATCTCGTTGCTCTGCAAAGGCTTTAACCCAATTGCTGGTTATTCCTAATCAACAAATATAAATCTTGGAACATGCAACGAACTTTTCACCACAAAATCAGCAACTTGCGCAGAGCCTAACGCAAATTAGCGGAGTGCACGCCAGAGAGGCACAGTCACGCGAGCGGTGTTAGAAAGCGCTGCGCACGCACACGATTCGATACCACTACTGTTTTTGTGATCCAGATTGATGGACTATGCTTCATCAAGCAGTTGTACAACTACAGTATAGGAGTTATCATTGTTACCTATATTAAGAGGAGAATACAACATCAGTAACCGATTACTGGTGGTATAATATGTGTGGTGTGCTTTTAAAATCTATGAATGTTATTCGGTTGTATCATCTTCTACCGCTGGTGGAAGCTAACTAAACTATGGACTATAATAATACTATGGATATAGCTTTCGAACATTTGAATTCTATTGTTAATTTATGCGAGACGTTAACAAAACATGAAATATGGATTAGTTGGCCTACTGTGCTTAATGACGTCGTAAGTTTGACGAGTTTCGGCTGCGCTGGCCGCATCTAGCTCAAAGTAATAGTTATATGTCTTGACGGATGTATGGGTGTAACAACGGACGTGCATTTGGGCTAATGCACGACAATAAAGTGTAATGGACGGTAATGTTACCAAATGAATATTACTGCTCATGTGTCTTAGTGCAAGCAACTTCCTGAAATTGTGTGATGTAAGGTGAAAATTTAGTAGGGGAATTATATACTGGTATTTTTGAATATCAATTAGCCATATTTGTTTGAAAAATTAAAAATACCAAGCACCTTTGCAATGCAACACAGTAATTGCTGTGTTCCAGTTTGTTGGATATGAGTTCTACTGTAATTAGAGACATTATGTGACATGCTTTGAATCTGGGATGGTAATACAACTGCGAGGTCTGTCATATTGCAGATTTCCATAGCTGGCTCTGACCGCTTAAAATCAGATAGGCCCAACTGATTGTTTACACCCAATAAAATAAAGAAAACCAAGTGACTAACTGACATTAAATTAACTTACATTTTTATAATATAGTAAAGGATTGCGTCAAAACAAACAACATGTGTCGTATCATTAGCTTGGCCTATTTAATATATGTTGACAGCTGAGTAAATTAATATCATTTTATTAGTTGCGTGGCTTATGTCACGTAACACTGGATTATTTTTAAATTTATCAAAACGGGACGCCTTTTAATTGGAGCCATTTACACTCTTGGATAAGGAATTGTTCCGCTCTAAAATCAGACCTGTTAATACCTACTACGTCGTCTCTTGTGTCGTCACGAGATAAACGTGAATTTTTAGCTCATGCCGGCGTCGTAAAAGACGTCGTCAATCAGCAAATTGGTAGTTCGGAAGACTGGCTAACTTGCGCCGGACCTCCACCTTCAGTAACACTCGTGTGGAGGCTCTCTTATCATACTACAGGTTAAGACCTCTAATCTATGAGAAAAAGTGGGCCGTAATCTACCAGTGGGTTGATGGATGTCATGTCTCTTCGATATTTGGTTGTTAGGATATGCCTTTAGGATGTTAGGATATGATTCCTCGGGATATTTTCCTTCCCCGTTTTAGAACAATGGACTAACTACAAAAACGTTTTTTAGGTGCTTCCGGGTTCAAACAAATTACATTTAGTTGCAATTTGTGTTACAGAATTGTGCTCACAGTATGATCGACATTGACATTTCATGTCGTTCCGCTGTTCCACATCGCCGGCTCACGAGTCACGCTGTTCCCAAAAAGCTTTCTATAGGTCACGCCACGAGCATCGTTCTTGTGTGAACTTCAACATACAGCAAATTTTAGTAGGCATACCTACTACAAAGCATTAATATTAATAGTTAATTTTAAAGGCTACAGCTGATTCTATGGATAACCTTCTTTTTATATACAGAAATAAACGAACTTATTTAGTTAGATTTGAGCTCCGGTTACAGAAAATTATATTAAAAAAAATCCAAAGACAATTTAACATAGGTATACATAGGATAGGCGTTTTGATTAGAACACTTGAATCAGGCGATGATATCGTTATACCACATTTAGGAAAAGCGCACGACATCTATTATATTACGGAACACGAACCCTGTTTGACCTGTGACTGCTGACATTAAAATAGTGACATTTCGTGTCTACCCGCGCTTCGTGCCCCTAGCGTGATACAAACACTTATACTGTTCAAACTTTTATTATGGAGGGCTTCCATCAATACTTATTTAGGTTGCTGGCTTATTCTGCAAGTCTGCTATTCCTTCATCTATAAGCAATAAAACAGGTTTGAAAAAATTGGGCTCCCCGATTTAGGAAATAATTTCCATATTTAAGTAGGTACTCATTGTGAACAATAACCAGCGATGCAGCGATCCAATTGAGTAAAGAGTTTCATCCAACATTTATTTTACAATGAGGTAATTTATAAGTTTCACATATATCAATGAACAAACGCCCTCAGTACTTAATTAAGCATCAGACATATCAAATGACGTCACTCACAAGAACAGACAGGAACTTATGCCAAACATTGAATTGCTATGACTCTATGATCTCAGAGCTCTGCTTAATCATAGCTATAAGTTTATTTATAGGCCTATAAGTGGTCACGTGCGACATGTTACGCAGTGTGTTTGCCGCGTAATCTTCTACGTGCTCATACGATTGACCTAGCAGAGTACCAGCTGATAATATGTAGGGTTGCCATTAGACACCTACTTATTTAAAAGACATGGCAAACGCGACTGAATTTCATATAAAGGTACTTTATTTATGTATATGACGCACTGCAACCTAACATTGTAGTGGACGGAGAAACGATGGACGGACTGTGTGGAAGTTGATATGGCTAGTAAGGAAGTGAATTCTGAAATTACAGTAAGAGATGTAGGGAAGAAGACCCCGACCTCAAATGAATTAAGATAAGAATGATGACGCTGTTGTTATACTAACAAATATTGTTTCGGTTTTTAACGTAGAGTAAGTCAAATCAAATCAAATCAAAATATTTTATTTCACATAAACCTACATGGGCACTTATGAAACGTCAGAATCTAGGTGCACGGTTCCAATTGGTCGTTTCCTATGGAGAAGAGCCGGCAAGAAACTCCACGGTTACTCTTTTAAAAATAAATGGGTTTTACAATGCTTTAAAAAATGTACAGTTTGAATAGGTATGCGAGGACAGCGTAGGCCTGTCAACAAGATACTTAAAAAAAATAGAAAATAGTCTGCAAATCGACAGTCTGTTGTGCCTACAACGTTCTCACATTCACAAAATATAAAGGAATCTATATAAAGGTCGAATAAAATAATAAAAACCAATTTAACCCAAATGGTTGTCACTACAACTTTAACCAATCCGAATGAGAACCCTACTTTAAAATGAAATTTGAATTGTAGGCATATAATGTCAAATAATGAAACTACATGTCAAGTAGTACCTAAATAAAAAAGTAAAATAAAATACATATCGTAATTTGGGAGCAGTTAATAGACATTTACATAATTATGCCGTTAATGAGGTACCAGGGAGGCCACATGTGCAGAAGGAATTATTGCCAAACTTCCTTGTCATCAACGTAGTCTTTAATCTTGTAATATGCTTTTTTGATAAGGACACGTTTTATGTGGGTTTTGAACTTTCCATCGTTAAGTTCTGTAACCGACTTTGGCAACTTGTTATAAAAGCGAATACTGTTTATAAGGAATGACTTGCTAGTTTTAGTTAATCTAAATTTAGGTATCACAATTTCATGTTTACTACGTGTATTTATATTATGGAAATCACTTCTAATTTTGAAAAGTCCTAAGTTTTTGCGAACATACAAAATACTTTCTAAGATATAAAGAGAAGGCAGAGTTAGTACATCAACTTCTTTGAATTTGTTTCTAAGGGACTCACGAGGACCCATTCTATAGATCGCGCGGATTGCTCTCTTTTGTAATATGAAAATTGAGTCTACATCAGCTGCCGATCCCCACAGCAGAACGCCATAAGACATAATACTGTGGAAATAAGCAAAGTATACTAACCTAGCTGTGGCTACATCAGTCAACTGCCTTATTTTTCTTACTGCAAATGCAGCTGAACTTAATCTACCTGAAAGAGCTCTAATGTGGGCACCCCATTGCAATTTAGAATCTAGAGTAATTCCTAGAAACACAGTTTCTGTAATTGCATCTAGTTTTTTGCCATCAAGTTTTAAGTTTAGACCTACTTGGGGTACATTTGGTAAAGAGAACTTAAGACATTTAGTTTTGTTCGCATTAAGTAAAAGATTATTAGCTGCGAACCATTTAGAAAGAACTGCCAAACTATCGTTGACATGTAAGACATCCGTATCTTTTCTATCTATTTTAAAAATAAGAGACGTGTCATCAGCGAATAGAATTATATCCGATAAGTTAGCCATCATGTAGGGAAGGTCATTAATATAAACTAGAAATAGGAAAGGGCCAAGAATCGAACCTTGGGGCACGCCCATCTTTACTAGAGACCCCGAGGAAGTCACCCCGTTTACGCTTACTTTTTGCTGCCTGTTTGATAAATAAGAAAGAACAAGATCAGCAGCCTGTCCACGAATTCCGTAGTGGTGTAATTTACAGATCAGTGTGTTGTGGTCAACGCAGTCAAACGCTTTTGAGAGGTCACAGAATATGCCAATTGCATCCTGGGACTTCTCCCAGGATTCCAAAATGTGACTGATGAGTTTTACTCCAGCGTCAGTCGTCGACCTTCCTTTCGTGAAACCAAACTGTCGACTATGTAAAATCTCATTTGAATTAAAATGTGACAACATCTGGTCCAGCATGATTTTTTCATATATTTTACTCAGTGCTGGTAGCACAGATATTGGTCTATAATTAGAGGGATCACTCTTACTACCCGATTTGAAAATTGGTACTACTTTACTATGTTTCATTAAATCAGGAAACGTACCACTATCTAAACATTGATTAAATATGCCTGTTAGGACAGGAGCAATTGTGTCAATAATATCTCCAAGGACCTTAACGGAAATTCCCCATAAGTCTTCAGTGTTTTTTATATTAAGACTTTTGAATACTTTTTTAATTGTAACAACAGAGATGGGCTTGAATTCAAAACTTGGAATGTCCTTACTGAAGTTTTTTTTCAGAAGAGATTCAGCTAATATAGATGATGAGGGGAGCGATTTCGTAACCTCTATTGGGATGTTCGTAAAGAAATTTTCTAGTGTCTCAGCAACTTTTAGCTTATCTGAAATGGTTTCATTATTGATTTTTAGAGACAATTCATTCTGGTCCCGCTGTTTTGTGTTTCCAGTTTCTTTGTTAATTACCTGCCACACAGCTTTTATTTTATTATTTGAATTACTGATTTTGTTACTTATTAATTTAGATTTAGCTTGAGCGCAGACTATTTTGAATATCTTAGAATACTTTCTGACATAATTATGAAGGGCTTGATCAGAAGTTAATGATTTCTCGTGGTACAAATTATATAAAATATCTCTGCTTTTTCTAATGCCAGCAGTGGCCCATTCATTAAATTTTGGTTTACTATTGATTGTTACTTTTTTTAAGAACTAACTACTTTTCATAAGAATGAAAAATAAATAATGAATCTTCACAAACTGCCATGCCGGGCGTGCCTCAGCCCTGATGATGCGTCACAGAGAAGATAACTGACCCAAGGGTCGACTCACTAGGCGGAATATTCCGCTGAGAGGTGACGACATTACTATGTAATGTGGTTTATGAGACGAGTATTGAAAAACTTATATTTAATAAATGTAGTTGTTTTACTTTTGATAACATAGTCATCCCATTAGTAAACATTTGTATAGGTACCTACTTAATGATTATTATTAAGAAGTCACCCACCACCAAAGCATAGGTACGTTTTCTTTCCTAGGAACGTTTTTTGTTGTCCTGGTTGCCATAATTTTTCTAAGAGAGGTCCAGTTAAAGGCTGCCGCATACAGGCGCGACATGACTCTGGTGGAACAATTTCTATGAAAGTTTCACGGAAATCGTTCTTCCGAAGTCGCGTCGCGCCTGCCTGCGGCAGCCTTAATACTAAAAACTAATGTCCAATTCTCCACGTGCAAGGTGCATTTATTTATATTAGGTAAGTCGTGGGAAGTATACCTATTTAAATTATAGTAAGTAAGAGAAAATCGAAAGCATAATGGCGAAGCTTAAACTGACGCATCTACCGAACATATCGTAGGCCAATGGAAGAAATATCAAGATAAATGTTTCATTCATTGTTATAGATGCAATTTTATGATTACATAACCAACATAGTACCTATCACATAAACATAGTACCTATCACATAAACATAATACCTCACACAATAGTAGCTAGTTCTGGAGGTGGTATAACTTGCGTTATATAATATTATTATAATAATATACTGCGCAATACTTCACCTAAGTAACTGACGTGTTGTCTTGCATACTTAGTATAACCGTAGGTATAACATCGTGTTTTCTATTTTCACACCTCCGCACCACAAATTCTCATGTTTTCAACTGAATTCATGACTGCTTGTGGGACTGTTTCATTGTTTATTGACACGAATACGTCATAGTTGCAAAGAGGTCTGACATTTCGTCAAAGTTTGTTGCAAATGTATCGTCCCACTCGTTATGATTTATGGCGCGTTTTCAACCAACTGTGGCTTTGATGGCACGGATTATACTTCTACGTACTTTGGCCGTTGAATATTGGCCCAATATTTATGAGATTGATTACCGGATTTCGTGTGAAACACAAGGTTCATGTGTCACTATATACCGAAACCGACCTAAACACTAATCTATACTAATAATATAAAAACATTTTACAAAAAAAAAACAACCGACTTCCGAAAAAACACTACAAAGTGAAAATTAACTTTAATTTCGAAAGTTGGTATCTTTGGTTTTGAATGTTCGTTTTTGCCACCGGCTTCCGAAATTAAAGTTAAATAAAAAGTTATTATTTTTCTCTTTTTAGTTGTAGTAACTACCCCACACAAATTCGAATATCACGACCTGCTATGTAAATACCAGTGACAGGAACTTATTGGAACATCATCCACATAGGCTAAGTGGAAAAAATACGTATTATTGAAGGTAACTCAAAAACTACCCAAGCAAATTTAATAAAATTAATATGGGACCACCGCACAAGCTTCTTCTACCAAATGAAAAAAAATTCAAAATCCGTCCACAATTGACGAACATACATTCAAAAAAACATACGCTACACTACACTACACACGCTACGAACATAGAACCTCCTCCTTTCTGGAAGTCGGTTAAAAATCATCTCAATGACTTTGGTCTATAAACTTAAATCACTGGATCACTGTTATGATAAATATTTGCCAACTTGAGAAGCTGCATTCGGCTCATTAGACCAACCAGATATCGTTAACATATTAGAAATCAATTGCCAACATTATCATATCAGGTTAAGTGTATTGTTAATTAAAATTCTGATAGCATCGCGGGTCAATAGCTCAAGCAATGTGTTATGACTTATGACAATATGTTACGTAAACGAACTGCATGATAACGTTTAGTTTTTGCAAAACGATGTGTAAATGATAGCTGATATTTTGCTGTTATTACGTCATAATTTAGGTAGATAAAGCTCGATATTAATAAAACTAATGTTCAATAAAAATACCATATTATAATAAAGTGTGGCTTAAGGTCGAAGTTAAAAATAAAAACTATGAAGCATTATCGATATATGGAAAAGCTGTACCTACGAGTTATAAATATATCACCTTCAAAACTAGTCTGACTGGATATATTGTTAGTAGGCAATTGAATCACGAATACAAGTTAATTGATCAAGATTTAGAGGGATTTTAGAAAAATACCAATTGTATTTTAAATGTCTTCCTGATCTTATAAATATTTACAAGGTATTAGTAAAATAAACAGGAAGAGGAAGCTGATGAAATATGGTAAATGAGTCAAAAAGCTTAGTCAAAAATACTGATCAGAGAATTAACTAAACATATCTAGCTGGCTAAAATGCTTGTAGTAAATATATTAAGAAGAGAGACCAAAATCAATGCAAGAGAACAGCATATCATGTACATCGTTACAAAGCCCCAAAAATGGGTACCTAGCCAACGTCAGACGGTCGGATTACCTGCATGAATTAGATGCAATTAGCACTTTGGCATAAGCTGCGCAGGATCATAATATTGATGCTATGTATGAATGAACGATTACGAGCGAATACGACGTACTTGGTGAAGTTCCAAGTCCCCACAATTAGCTCTTACGTGAACCGTCGGATTATGCAAGGGAAATATTACCACATGAGTCTTGACAGTGATAAGTATGAGCAACACGATAGCTATTATTTTACTATGTTTACTGAATGGCTTTTGCTTTTACTGCTTAGTTGATAAAGAAGGACGAAATATAATTTTGCTTGTAGAACAAGGGAGCTATGTAGTGGTAGTAGGAATTACTGAAAATCTAATTTGAAAAATGACCAGTGTATAATAATAGACTTCAGTCAAACTAAACATAGATAAACCGTGTTCGAAAGAAAATATACCTAGATTGAATGCGAGAGCATAACAACAATAAGAAAAAAAACCATCAAGTACCTAAAGCAAACAAAAAGGAACGTGCAAACATAGAAATATCTATGATTAATAAAGATATATCAGAACATTAAGATAAGTATCCAACTTAAATAGTAGAAGATAACGGAATGACGTCAATGGTTACTGATACTGATATATTCAGTTAGACTTCAGGACGCCCGGTGCTGATTTTGCAGAAACTGATAGCTGATTGAGACATTGATAAATGAATTCATATAATATTTTATCCATTTGATAGTATTTAGGATTTTGTAATCATTGATAAATCAAAAGTAGATGGCTATAAAAGTAAAGGAAAACCAAAGAAACAATGAATGGATTGTGTGAAAGATGATATGGCTAGAAAAAGGCTGACAACTGCGATGACGGCTAATAGAGATATAAGGTAGAAGACATGCTGCGCCCACGGCGACACTAATAAATTAGTATAAGGGCAGGAGGACAATGTTGAATCAAAATTGCTCATAGTGCTTCACCTTGCTATAATTATAATCAAGTTATCAAGTCCTCCTTAACACATTGGCCAGGAGAAACAAAGTAAGCGAAGAAAGTTGGCAACTTCAATTTGCTTATCACTCTAAAGTATTTATTCTCATCTACACAGCTGCCGCAAACCAGTCATATTCATTTCCAAAATATAGTTCATCTATAAATCACACATCAAGTTAAACATACGTCCTTCACTATATCCAAACCAACCAGATCTTATCCTCATCCATTAACACGCAAAAACATATTTCAAACTTGTTGCGCGGGTTTTCTTGAATAAGTAAATTATTTATATAATTTATTGATTTCAACACGCTCTGTTTGTGCTGTGAGATCTGCGATCGCAATTCTAATGTATTTCGATAACGTCACAGAATTAATAACTTCTAGGTGGGTTGTGTTAACGAAATCCTACGGTATTTTGTTTATTTGTTGTAACCAGTTTATTTGGTGTTTCCACTAAAGCCGTCCTCTTTACTCATCTTTGCACCATTAGAATGCAAAAATTATACAAAATGTATTGTTGATGGTATCCGTTGCAATTGCACCAAACTTCATAAAATAGACGAGCTGTAGTTTCGGTTTAAAAGATTTATGAGTTTCCTTAACTTCACTAAGTATAACATTTGAAGGTAGGCCAGGATGTTAGCCAATCATGGAGCTTCTACAGTCGCAGCTCAAACGCTTTAGCCAACCCGCGCTGTTTGACCCACACGGGACGTGGATTGGCTGCAAGAGTGCTACTTGCCATTCATCGGCCAAAATCACAACAATGGTGAGCACGTCACTATTGGAGTATAACTGCTATCATCAGAAAATGATAGATCCCAATAAACGAAAAGTCAATATTTCCTTTAAAGATGTAGAGAAAGGTATAGTCACTTCGTAACAAAAAAACCAACGTGACAAGACACGGATAGAGGTCAGCCTCAATATATAACAATTTCTGTGTTTACATCAGTTTGTGAATTAGATCTGGTAATGACAGGCATTTTTTCAGCTTCGTGTCGCCTGTAATAACAACATTTGCAAATCCGCAGTCTCGCCACGTCATCATTACCTTACATTATATCATTCATTACCACCCGCTCTTAGAACGACGATAATGTTAATTTGAACCCTCATTCTGTTGACACATTCATAGATTTCGTAGGAAATCCGTTTCAAATACTTCAAATAAATATAAAAGAGCAATGAATTTGAAGCGTTTTCAGAGATTCTACGTCTAAATCAGTGGCAATGTGCCAACTATGAAAAATAGTTCTAATATCCATATCATGACACATGCAAGCTTCGCTATCTTACACTATCTTCACTATTGACTTGCATTATTTACCGGGTTCGTTGGTCGTTACTAAGGAAACTATGTTGTTGTTTTAGGACCAAACAAAATTATGTATTACAACCAAGTCATTTTTGTTATTAATTTTAATGACATCTGCTCGTATAGGTGCTATTCCGGATTTCCTGACTAGTGCCGAACTAAACCAGAGCTCTACTGAATTTGACCTTAAGAACTTGCATAATTATTGTAATTAGACACAATTTTCACTCTTATAATTTTGTGTCCGAATTTGTGTCTATAAATATTTAGTGTACATTAGCATTATGTTAATAGATTGCCACATGTTTCCAATTTGATGCTTAATGTTTACTTAATCGTTTGACGTCGTGTCTTGGCAGTTAGCACACGTGGCCGCCAATATATTTTGTGTTTCTTGTTCAACTGGACTTGAAACGTCGAACACACACACATCACATTGAAAATGTTTACGAAGCGAAATAAAGAAATTCTGCGATTTGATTTATATTATCGCTCTAACAGATATAGGCTTCATTAGAAAAGTTGTTCAGCATTACGAGAAGAATCACCCCATGAGGATTGTGGAAATCGCGTTCAGTTTCATTAGTGAAACCTACTCTTTGCTGTTGATTGCGGGACAAGTTTTTCCAACGAGTTAACTTAACAGGGATTCAAATAAAGACATATTATGGTTAATCACGTTTAAACCCAAGTCTCTTAAAATCACCGTATAGATTTGTCCTTGTATACGAATGAAAGACTAAGTCCAACACAAACCGGTCAACAGAAACTAGTTTCTGCGACACAAAAAATAACTTGTTACTTATTTGCGACACTGCTCAGAACAGAACATTCAATCTTAAGCCCTGACGGTATCTTAGACGGGTTTTATAAGGTGCCCCTGCCTGAAAGTTTTGTCTGTGTGTCTGACTGTATCATGTATATCTCCCAAACTACTCACGCTTAGTTAGCTCACTATCCAAGTAACTAAAATGTATTTTAGTAAGCCACTGCCATAAAATCCTTGGACAAAATATGCCAACAAAATTGCGAATTCAATAAAGACATCTTCAAACGCAACTGTCAAAGAGAATGTGAAGCACAAGCCTTTGAGCTCATTTCCTATTCCGGCTTATGTAATACAAGGATAAGTTTGTGCAATATTAAGTATTTAATATTCAAGTAAATAACGATCTGCTCCATAGCTAACTTGTTACGTTAGACTCATTTTTCGCACAGGGATTCTTGGCAGTGAACCACCTAATGACGCCAGAGGAGCAGGCGTTCACCACAACACGTAGATACAGGATAAGAAAAACATTAGAAAGACGGTAAACAAAACACGTTTGGCAATCACGGACAGATATCCGTCTTTGATTGACAAACGTGTTTTAAAATACAATAGACGTAGATATAATATATTTAGTAACCTATTCCGCTTAACTATTCTTGAAGAGTCTTAAAAAACCCTGTAAAAAATCGACACGTTGAGGTGAACCTCATAACGAGGCATCCTCAAGATGACGATTGACTTATCGCGAAGCAGCGTCCAGCGCTCGGCGTGGCAACACGTCGTGTTCGGGTTCGCAACAAGTCAATCATCAATACTCAATACTCAATACGTTTATCCTGAGGACGCCTCGTTGAGAGGTGAAAAACGTGTCGATTTCTTAAGACTCTAAGAATTACTAAATATATCTACGTCTTTTGTATTTTATAATGGATTTCCGCCAAGTCACGCCTGAATCAATTAAACGTGTTTTGTTTATCGTCTTTCTAAAGCCAAATTAAATGGTAGAGACAGTACTAAACTTATACAACAATGTTTAAAATTTGTAGTATTGCTCGTACCACGAGAGAAGAGGTCCATGACGACTGATGATATTATGTAGGAATTTCGCAGCTTGGCATCCGATCGTCGATTACATTACAACACCAATAAATATATATTTTTGTGAATCACTGTTTACATAACCAACACATGTTTTCTCTCCAGTCCCAAGTAGGCTTACAGGGTTTTTCCGCTAGTCATCAGATATTGGTTGATTTGTTGTATAATTTCTGTCAACAGTCTACTCGCCATACTCGGGGAGAGGGGCAGAGTTGTGTGCTCATCAAATTCTATATTTACGTATTCAAGTAATCGGACCGCGACCGGCGATCCGCGATCGTCTCGATTAGACGTGTTACATTAACTTCGCTTATAAAACACGCACACTTTTAGCGAACCAAACTTATTCATGAACTTAATTTATACAGAACAACTTTTATTTTCAGCTGAGGTATTTTTTCCGGAAGTTTTCCGACAATTTGGCAAAGTACTGAGAATTTTCTTGTGAAGCCATTCGAATAAAATACTATGCTCATGTTTTAGGAATTGTGGTTACTCTGAGATAAATATAAAAAGATGGATAAACAATTACATAACTCTAGTAAACGTTGAAAATAGTCTGTTACAAGTGATGCTGACGCAAGTTAGGCTATCTGCACTATTTATATAATAAGGCTCGTGTATAGCAGTGGTTATAAAGTATAGATCTCAAGCGTGTACCATACAACAAGGAAATACGAATGTTTATGAGTGTTATACAAAAATAGCGCGGGTTTGACGTCATTTGCGTTGCTCCACTGTCAAGGGCGGCAGTGAGCACACCACTCGTAATTTTGAGAACATGAAAATGTATGGCTATACCCTATACCAAACTTATAGCCTATACCAAATACCAAGACATCAAAATTGCAAAACAATGCTTTGCATTTTAGGAAATATACGAATCGAAATCGATATCCCATTCCAGAGTTATTAGAGAAGGCACGGCAGCTACACCTTTCGTGATCGTCACATTTATTGGGAGAAAAGAAACAGGCTCGTCACACAAATATATGAATATCGATTGCCGATATGCGTCAAATTGATATTTCGTGGAAATTCCCAACAGTAACATTATTTTCGCTCTACCGCTACCAGGTTGATACTTTGTAGCAATACTGGATCGGACCAACAGGCCGGTTATAATCAGTAGGTCAATAGATTAAAGTTATCACGTGGTGATTTATCAGGTACCTACCTAAATGTGGAAAGTGATGCAAAAGTCTGCATCCAAAAAGCCAACATTCGTAGCTTAAAACGAACTTACTAAATAATATGTATTTATGAGGTCCTACTTAAACACTTATAAAATTTCCGTACAATTAATAAGGTTTGCTATTATTATGCTTATTGAACCTCCAACAGAACATCAAATCAACAAACTACGAACAATCTTTTGTCCGGTGACCTCCTTCGATTACAAGAGGCCACAGCAAGCACGAAATTATTGAACGAATTAATTATTAAACCCGGTTTAATTTAGCGTTAATAACCTTTCACACAGTGACGTCAAATAAATTATGAACAATCGATTAAACATGAAAGCAGTACGAGCAACGACCCATGTTCGACGCTATGCGATCCCGTGTAGTCTGTAGCGTGTATCGAGTGACGTCACGGCCCGTTCAGTGCCAAGGCTCCAAGTAACGTAAACAGAGCTCGATCACTCCCGCATCTGTATACAAACTGATAACGCTGTGCGAAGCGAAACGAATGCAAATCTTATTGAAAATGTTTCTTGAATTTGATACAACGTTCTGACTTGTAGTTTTGGAGCTGACGGCGACGGAAAGGAAATAAATAAATAGAAAACTGATGTTAAATAAAAATAATAAGTTCGGGATATTAAAAGATAACCTAAAAGGAACACGAGGAACACAATGTACCTAAAAAGGGCACAGCTGAGCATTGCTAATGTTACTGTTAATGAATAGGGACTAGCAAAATTAACAGGCGAAAGTGAACCACGACATAAAGTTTGTTTTATCGCCCAATAACGCATGGCTAATAAACATTTTAAATTAGTGGATAATAGTCTATACAAAGAGAATCTCCCTTTACACGAAACAAAGGCAGTAATACAGTTCCGTAAATAACAGTGAAAGCTTCAAATGAGAAAATGTAGTTTGGGAGTATTCCAAATGTCTTGTCAACATCCATTATTGTTGAGCGGAAAGAGGAATGAATGGGACTAACAATGTATGATTTGTTGAATGTGTTACGTACATAACATGTAGATATAAAAAATGTTTCGTATTTAAACCGGAGTAGGCCTGGGTCAATTTCAACATTTCTACATCAAACACTACTTCTTCATCTACTTTGATTAAAACAATTGCAAATATCTATCTAATTGATTTACTCCAATCCTTTACTTACAAATATAGTGTATCTTGATGAGCCCTAAATCTTCCCTTAGTTCCCTACTTTAATCTTCTGCATAGAATAACCGTGTCTCTATGCTGTGGTGTTACTAATATGTCACTGCCGATTGTAAATAATGCTCACTCGGCACGGTCAATTTACAAAAGCTTGTATAAGGAAAATTGATGCCAGAATGGCTAATGACTAAGCTGCGGAATGTGGATTAAACTAACGAGCCTGCACCAACCTAGACGAGCGTTATCAGACTATGTTACGTATCCAGGTAATTATACATAGATACTGCAGTGGAACGTGGATCGGCGTAATAGAAAGCAGCAGTAAAGTTCAGTTAAATATTAACACAATGGAAATCCGTCAAGTTCACAAAATTCCATAAAAAAAGGGTATAAAGGAAAGATGTATGAGGTTTAGCAACTCCAAAGGCGGTGTTTGTCTTTGAGTAATATTCAAGTCAAATTGAAACGATTGCTCAATATAATAAACTTACATATTCAATATAAACATAAGAAATATGAAAGTCAGAAGAAGAAGACGTAAGATGAATGGGAAAATTAAGATGGTAAAAACGAGCAGGTTAGGTAGGTACTTGTTTTATTATCAAACCTTCTTTCTGTTTACCAGATAACATACATCTCTTCTTTATCTTATCTCGGTGGAATCTAACGCTAGTCTTCAAAACAAAAAGTTTCACGTCGCTTCACGCTTGTTAACGTTTTTCGTATAATCTCTTAAAAGGATAACGGAACTGAAAGAGTTTGTAACTTTTAAAACTTTACCATTTTATGGCCGACTTTTACTTTTTATAACTGTTGTTTTATTACACTCTTGCGACCCGTTCACTAAATAGTTTTACAACTGAAATACGATCACTTTTATTTTGTGAGCATAATACTTTTGCGTCTGTTTATGAAGTTTTCGCTTTTCATTAACTGTCGCTTGTTTAACCAGATGGTTTTGAGAACTCATTTGCTATATGAAAACAAAGAGGAAGTACCGTGTCTAGGCGAAAACATGACACAAAAAGTACGATCTACCAACGGCAACGGCCGGTAAAACTTTTTGTAAAACTCGATGTTCCATATTTACGACCGATGATTAATAAAACCATAAACGCCTAAGTGTTAATCATTCTAAAATATCTGATAGTTATCTGGGAGAACCCAAGAAATCTGGGAGAATCTGAGACTGGGGATATATCTCATTAGCATGAACCTATATAGAATATACATATAAGAATTTCCAAAACAAACAGTGAGTCACGCCCCCCGGACAATGAGCAGTTGTTACTGTAGTGTACTAGGACGTTACGTAAGCCGCACCTGAGCCAACATCCTTGTTTGCGCAACGTGTCACGTGCTCTGTTCCATAATATTTTCTGGTTCAGGCTATGTCTAGCTCAGGTATTTCTTAGAAAAACTAGGTTTCAAAGAAGACTATGATACATTGAAACCTGTTTGAGCTTTTGTCCACGGCTCCCGCTGGGAGGACAACAAAACATTGGTGACATTTTTAATGAAGACAAAAATACTGGCTGAGTACCTAACAACGTTGGCTAGGCCAATTTAAGTCGTCATAAAGACTAGTGACGAAATAGATGCAGGAGAAACAACAAATGTTTCCGAGGCAAAACTGGAAAACCGACTTCTTATTTTTTCAAGGACTATTATTCTCAAGCAAGAAACGACGCTTTGTTTGAAACTCACAAATTGATTCGACGCCTTATTTGCGATAATGCACTCACACTAAGACAAGACGACATACTATACGTCACAGCATCAAGTAGGTCGATGACGATGCAATACTAAAAGCGTTGACAGAAGCATGTCATTGAGGTGATGATTACGTTACTATGTACGTTATCTTGTGCCTCAATGTTTGCATCGCGCTGATATCAGCATCCTGGCATCTGTCCTCAATAAGTACATGATGAAATTCCCATAAAATGTAATCTTGTTTGGAATTACTTGAGAACGCATGTATGTGCATGTTCATAAGTTCAACACTGTCTGTTAACTCCTGTTTTATGTATATGTTTACATTATGATGATGAATTTCATTTAATATTGAGGTTTGCCAAAACCAGTTTATTTAAAGTGTCGTTTCTTCAATATAATTGGAGAAGCTGGTTCACTGCAGTGAAGCAGTTTACCGAGTTTGAACACGAAGGCTTTGCAGCGCCTGCGCCTATGCTTGATTCATGAGTAACATGCGTGCGCAGTTTTTATGCCCACATACCTAGACTTGGAGAATGTGTAATTGCGTATTGTTCTAGGTCAATAACACCACTACTTCAGCGATTCTGTATTATGAGTTAAAAATAGTACGGTCAACCCCGCACGGCAGTAATAACTACGTAACGTACATAACCATACCGCTACGAAATAAAGCCACTGCCAAAGCCTTGATAGACGATCGTGAAAATGTGGGCCGAGGCGAAGCCGAGGCACACATACGTGAGTCCATCAATGCCTGGTTGCAGCCAAGGCTTGTGTAGTACTTTTCTCAAATAATGCGCGGAAATTCAAACAAAGTAAATTAATTATAGATTCTAGAATCAATGACGGACAACGATAATTTTTCACGCGCCGATGCAATGTGTTCATTTGTTTCTTCTTGGTTGTCATGTGTTGAAGTAAAAAGTTCGTTCCATTTTTAAATAACACGACAGATATCAACATTCATAGTAATTTATTTGGCCGCTACACAGGACAGATATGGATTTTCATAGTGTTTAACTTTGCCGGCCGCAGTCATTTGTTTTTGACTAGTACAGCAATTTCGATTTATCTCGAAGAAGGTTGTCAAAATAATGCTCGAATTTCCAAGCATGTTTGAGAAAAGTAAATTAATTTCGAATCCCTAGAATGTCTATGTTTCTAGCATGAAGACTATTGAAGACTCAACATGTAAACAAGGAAATTATTGGAAGGTGGAAGCGAAGGGGACGAGGCCAGGACCTTGACATCAGTGACGTCATTATACTACGGAGATGGGGAGTTGTTCTCAACTGTAGTACTATCTACAAGTTTTATGGTGCTGACTCATATATTATTTATGCAGATTTTCTTACAAAAAAAAAAACACATTACAAGCGTAGTTGGGCACCAATAGTGAACGGGATTTGTGATCGTGTTTTTATAATCTTTATATTAGCTTGCTTTGTTCGTATGTGTTTCCAGTTACTCCAATTGTCATCCATTTTTCTAAGCACTTCCTGGCATCCGATTGAGTTGAAACTTGGCATTATGCTTATACAACGCCCGAGACATTAAAAAAAAATTATACCATTGACCTGGTCTGATGATGGAGCTCGAAAATGACCATAGGACCTCAACTAAATAAATTAGCACCATCGTGTTTGGACTCATTGTATTGACAAGTGCTTTGACACTAGATGGGGTAAACAAGATAGTCTCCTTGTGTTTGGGTTCGTTTGTTTTGGGTGCAGCCCTAGGTCTGATGTTGGAGAAAGAAAGTGGCCGCAGGAACTCCTCAACTAAACTAGATAGCCCTGAAGTGTTGGGCTCGTTGGATTTGTAAAGGTGATAGAACAGATATTTAAACAAATTCTAATGCTAAAAAGTACAAAATAAAATATAAGTAAAAGTCTTTTCAAAAACAAGCTTTTTATAAACTAAAAACAGTGGTCCTCACGATCACATACTTTTTTGCATCAATTAATCTTACCACTATAGTTATTTAAAACGGGATATTTAGCATGTTTTTATTTTTTTAAACATGGTTAATATCTCGTTTTAAATTACTTTAGTAGTGAAAATAACCATGTCAGTTTAAAATCCTATAATTAATATACATATCCAACTTAAAAAACAAACCGGCTGATGCTGTAAGTTACTAAAAACCATAATATGGTGGCAAGACATTAATTAAACAGTAATAAACTAACCCACAATTAACCAACTACTATCTGTTAAACACGAGTCTTTACTATTGAAGCTAGTTTACACCTAACAAAACTCAGTCACACAAAATGTTTGACGGGACGTAACCATTTGGCGAGCGCCAACGACTTCAAGTTATTACTATCAAATAAAAAAGAATCATCGAAATCGGATCTCATAAGGCATAGACGCATAAGATAATATCTACTAGCCCCTTTTTTACCCCCTTTTGTAGGAAGTACCCCTCCAATCAAAAATCCGCGACGACAAAAAGAAACAATAAATCATAAAACCTGTATACCAAGGTTCCTCCAGATCGGTTGTAAAATACGGCCTGTAGAGGAATACCAAGAAACCGACACACGGCAAATTTTGCCAGACCTCTCTCTACGCTACGTTTTCGGCCTAAAAACAAAATTTCAATGAAATACATAAGTACATAGTAGGTATACAATTAGCTAAATAAGACTGGCAAAACCTCTACGTCTTCCCGTCTACTATTTAGATCGTTGGATTTTTATTTATTTATTTATTTATGGGTGTTTTGAATGGTTTCAAATTACTCCTATGCACTAGTGTTTTTATGATTTGTCGTCGGACTAAGATATTAGTAACATATCTTCTTGGATAAATTTAATATCCTCAAGGTTCAAAAGCCGCATCACATCTTTAGCACGATAAAGTGGATTGCTCATCGCAGAATGTATGTGTTGATAATGTGTTGTCTTGACTTTCTAAGATACCTACCTAGTAACAACATACTTTGGAAATAAGTAGGAAGATGATATTATACAGTAGCATATTAATTATATTATGAGTAATATACTAAAGAAACTGATGATGAATAGTTTACAAAGCTGCACAAACTTTAGCACTTGAATATTCACATACATTATTAAGTACATTATGTTTATGATGATGGCAATGACGGCATCGACCATCTGCCGACGCAGCTGTCGCCAAGGTTAACTTCACAGCCTTATTTTGTGCCACTGGTCCTTTTTATAGGGTTCTGTAGTTAAACTAGGATTTCTTATAGCTTATTCTGTGTATGTTACAACCGTTCAAGGGCGTATTCACATCTAACGTACGTGAGCATTACGGCATGTTTGGGAGATGTCTCTAAATACTATAGTGGTGATTAAATCATCTATTAGCTGTATTAACTACGGAACCCTACTCTGTGCGTTGTCCTATACGCACTCGGGCGTTTTCATTCAAATCAAAGCGTTTTAATGTACTGCATATGTTTGATTGAAATTGCTACTTTGAAGGAGTTGAATGTTGTTTTATGGATATTTAAGTATTTTGCGGAGTGCCATTTACTTCGCACATGTTGGTAGTGCGTTCAGCTTCAACTGCTCTTAAATTATTTCTGAGTAATGGAAGTGTACTGACTGGAAAACGAAGGCAACATGTGTTTTTATTTTCTTGGGTACGATGGAAGTGTACTGACTGGAAAACGAAGGCAACATGTGTTTTTCTTTCCTTGGGTACGTATAGTGGCGGAACTGTCGTTGAACAAAAAAGAAGCCGCAGTGGAGTACCTACGTGAAACGTGCGTCTTATGCGTGCTAGAGAGTGTTCATATCTGTGTGTATATCCGTTTCACCTGCGGGTTAATTGCGTAACACCATCGATCACTAATGATTATAGTACAGAAGGGAAAATGGACCCAAAAGGAAAAAGAGACGGAAGAAAAGTATACAGACTAATACAAGGGGTAGAGACGAGAAGAGAAGCACCAAGAATAAGCCATCAGGAGGTGAGATTCAGGCCAAGAGCTTCCCCATTGTGGATTTAAAAAAAAAGCATAATATAGAGTAGATTTGAGGGTGACCATCTTTACACACCGAGACTCCTCCGGAAAGCACGTTAAGCCGTTGGTCCTGGCTGTCATTCGTCGATCTTTCACAGTCTTTAGGAGTCGTCAGCCAGTCTTACCAAGGGATATCGTATTACCCAGTTACTGGACTGTGGAGGTCAGATAGGCAGTCGCTCCATGTAAAATACTGGTATTCAGGTGCATCCGGTTAGACTGGAAGCCGACCCCAACATGATTGGGAAAAGGCTAGGCAGAATGAATAGATTGGATTTGAGATTGCTACTCCGACAAGTGCCCAGCACTTAAGTTTTCAATGGCATGTAATTTAAATAAAATGTCATCCAGCAGATGAAATTAAATTAAATTATTTACAAAATTACAGGGAACGTGAAAATGAGTTCGACGATGATAAATAAAAAATTGTTAACATACAAAACTGGTTTTAACATGGATAGAAACTTGCGGTAAAAGAATATCACAAAAAAAACACGTAGAAACCCAAATTCCAGTTTTAGGAAAACGATGGCAAATTGGCAACGATAAACGATGGACATGTTAGTGGTAGGCATGTAAGCCGAAACGCACGTGTTTTAAAACAATAAGCCCGTTTTCTAAAGCGTATCTTGGGTTTGTTTTCACTATAGTACGTTGACGCCCACGCCGTCCAGGAAGATTCCAAGCAAACCATGACCACATGCCGTACATGCTACTAATATACCTACTCTATAGCGTATATAGATTTAGAAATCTTTGTTCTTTGATGTTTGTCGATACTGACATTATGGGGAATCAATAACTGTAAGTATTGTTTTTAAAAGCCTACCCTCACTCACTGCTAACCAGACCTTCAGCAGAAATAATGGATGTAGCAATTTCATGAACAAACAACACACTTACAAAATTGAATACTTACCTAGTTCAATTTTATAGACTTGAATAACGCCTATCAATACCGTTTCGAACCGGGAAAAATATTTGAAAGAAAATCGAAACGAATTCCCATCACACAGTGGCTGGAACAATAAATCCATCGGGTTTGCATTACGCGCCATTTGGTACGCACGGCGCGTATTACCAAGGACCCATGTAGGCAGCCTCGTTCGGCATTCAGCAGAGCCCGCTGAACTCGCATTAGTATGCCGAACAGGACGAAGCAGCTTTGGCATTCGCGAAACGTAGCGACACTACGTCATGCTTTAGTCGAGGTATGTACGTGTGGTGAGATGCAGGGGCGTACTTTGGCGATTGTGTATTGTTTAAAACCGATAGGGCTGACCCGCATTACCAGGGATCAGTACTGTGTAGAAATGGGAGAGAGTACTTTGCCCTGCATCGAGACAACGCAGGCTAGACAGATAGATCATATAACTTGAAAGGTTATGAATCATTCAGAACATAGATATGTATATTCTTTCCCCAATGCAAAATTAAATGCTTTTGCAGTCCGATTTACCAAGGGAAAGTAAATTTTATACAAATGCAAATGTAAAATTAATGGCAATTCACGAGTGAAGATGACGACGGTGGCGACGGTTAATAAATTTTCGCGAAAATGTAGATTAATGGAATAAAACAGCACATCCTATAACGAATGATGTACTTAAACTAAAACAAGTGTCTGAGTTGTGTGTACTACAAATAATAAGAACCGAGGAAGTCCGTGAGGATCGATTAACATCACATGTTAAATGTATTAATGCGATTGACGTAAAACGAACGAACTTAGGCCAGTTCTCATACCACCGCTAAACGAAGTACACACACAGATTGACGCAAGTCGCTCGTTACCCACCGATATTTATCTGTCAGCATGTTGTCAAACTGATGTGTCGCGGTCTTTACCATGTGTTCTGTGGCATGTGATGATATTTCTTACTAAAATACACATTAGCTGAGCACGAACTGAGCTTGTAGGATCATCGGAGAGACATTTAAACAAGAATTTTGATCATTTTTACGGAAAAACGGATTGTGGTGTGACGATTAGGACAACTTCTTAAAGCTTCTTCTATTAAAAATTGGCCTTCTTCTACTAAAAATTGGTCGACTTTTTCCTGAATGGACAATAATTGACATTTGCGAAAACACCCAGTTTGTAAAAGTAAATGCATAGCCTTTTTTACTATCGGCTGCACACTTTCAAGAAGCTCTTCGAGTGGGAATGATTTTATGATTAATCTTTTACTTTTTTACTGTAGCAATTCTGAAACGAAAACAGATGACCACCTAAACAACCATTAATAACTATTTAGCTACATGACGGAAATGCGTAGGCACAAGGATTAAGGAGATTTGCCAAAGCCGATAAAACTGCGGCGGCTATTAAAATTGTAACCACTGGCTTGATTATACCGATGTATTATAGCAACTGAGCTATTTGCGAACCTCGTGAATGAAAATTCATTTGAAGGTTACGTTGTACTTATTACAAAGGCAATTTAGTACAGTCAACAAATTGGCCAGCTGGCATCTTGTGGTTAAAGATGAAACGCTGTATCGATTTTAGAGGTACTCCTTGGTTTTGCTGAACGTTAAGAATTAATTGATCGGCATCCATTTGCGTGAAGTTACCACCATTCAAGCAGTTTTATGCCCAGCTCATTAAAATTTTGCTAGACAGATGCAGAAAATAGACAGGAGTATGGTGCATAAACGGAAGTTTTATAACTGCTGGACACAGATTCTAAACTAGCACGTCATTTGATCCTGAAAACGTTGACCATTTGAAGCCGAATACTCGGCGTCTCGTAGCTGCCACAGCTCTGCCTCAACTGGCAGACACAAGAAGAGGTAGCCTAACTTTTCATACACCAATAAAGTGTAAATTCAGTTCGTCCCTGTGATTCACCTCGGGTAGTATTCGCACGAAGGACGCTGAAGCACGGCCGGGACAGATGCGCTCGAGAAAATCGTGATCCGAAATTCCCCTCCCCCTTCACGCCTCCCACATTGCTTTTATCGACACCCAGTATTGTGTCAGCATAATGGTAACACATGGTAAAGAGGAAAGCGTACGAATGTTTTGAATGACAATGAGGTACTTGCGTTCTTCTGTGAAAATTGTATGTTAGGTACAGAATTTTGAAGTGTCGCTTGGGGCGATTATAATTGGCTTTTTGTGTATGTGTCACGGAATGTGAGAGATACGTGCTTTACTTAGGCGGTTTTTAACGGATCATTAAGTTTGGTTGTATTGATTAGAGCATGACCGGCTCTTGTGCGCATCGTAATGGCGTCGCTAGCTACATGGTGCATCGGTCACGCGCCGCCGACTGTCGGTCAGTGGCGTGTCGGTCTCACGCCGGCGGCGCCCGTGCAGCCGTCGCGACAAGCTCCGTGAGCCAAGCGCAAACTGCTGATGCGCTTTCTAACGCACTTGGATATTAGCCATGCGTGTGATAATATAATACATACAACAAAATGCATGGGAAGGAATGGCTTACACGTTCCGTGAAATGTGTAGCGTGCATAAATCGGGTTTAATAGAAAAATGATTGGCAAGAACACCAGAATGACAATCAACAATTCTAGTTTATTTTCAGTTTCGCTCATATTCTATTTTATTCAGCGTCGTCGCAGCATGACCTCTTCTTCCATACATCTTCTTCTCTATTAGCGGTTATCTTCAGTAGTAACAGGTACTTTACCGTACTCGTTTACATCACATACACATAAACACACACATCACACATCACATTTCACCACATAACATTCATCATCATCAAATTTTGTACATTTGGTTTCAAGTTTCTTATTAATAAAAACTGACAAAGCATGGCGATTGGTATGTATGAAAAATATGGTTTGGTTCGCTTGCAAGGGAAGCGAACCAAAGAACATACACAGAATACACACAATTACACAGAATTTAGGGTTTTTGAACAGAACTAATATAACCACATTTCTCATATAACTATACCTACTTCTTACGTGAACTCGCTTAATGGCTCTGCTTACCGGTTTAAAAGCGAGATTCCAAGGGGCAACAAAAAGCTTGGGCTAATAAATAAAATGTATCAGATGCGAGTCATCGTGCCGGCCAACGGAACGGTCACGGCCGGTGCTCGTCGCGGGACGTGACCACGTGATGCTCCCGCACACGCCACGCTCCGCCGCACCACTGAGAACCAGCTTATTTTTGCATAATACCTACTTTTTAATTTACTATTTATACGTTCTTTTCTATTACCAAGTTTGAGCAGGTCTTACTCTTGCTTCTTATTTTCATATTTGATAAAAACCAGGAGACACTGACTGTCTGCTCAATCACAATGGATTTCAGGAGTAACGACGCTATGTAGGCGAAGAGTAGGTAGAGATACACAATAAGGACAGGTACAAACAAGCGACAACAATCTTTTAAACGCAAGCCTGTTTACAAACAAGCAGAACGACTCGTGACTTATGATCATGATTATGAAACTAACCATAATGTTAGCAATGGCAATATAAAAACTGGCCTGCATGCCGCTGACTGACGTCATAGTGAAGTAATTCGTTAAACCTACATGAGAGGTAGGAATTCGTAGAGCAAACACTTTCTCTGTTAGTACTGCTCCGGCCACACGATAACGCGATAAAGTTGTCAAGTTGGTGATAAGGTTGCCGCGCCGCGCGGCCACCGGCTGTATCAAATAGTAATATTACATGAGCATGCAACATGCGTCACTGGTTAAGCTCTTTTCACTGTTCTAATTCTAATACTAAGATTAACAAGACTATTATGAATTATTGAAATAGACAGGATACTTGGGCAGTGTCGAAACACGACGGTGCCCATGTGTCCTTAGGTTTGCTGGAAGAAATGTCCGATCAAATATATACTTACATTTAGAAAACAAAAAGAATAGTAGTTAATTTAAAAAAAGGCTGGAGGTGTCGTGGGACTCCCGGATGGAACGAAGTTCTTTTCGCTGTATATTTTGTATTAATACAGAGCCATCTAGTATAAGTTTTTAGAAATCAAAAAAATATACTAGATGGCTCTGTACTAAGAATCAAAAACAAAAACTGTTGACATTTGAAACTTGAGACATTGAAACTGACTTTTTCGGGCATAACGCTTTTTCGTTACGTGATGATTTATACCAGTCAACTCCTATGCAAGCCGCGTTAAAGAACTTCGGTCCAATAAATACTGACTGTGCTACATAGTCCACAAGAATCAGGGGAGCACTTCTATGGAAAATTGATAACCACTATGCTCTGCGAGGTGTGAACCACCCAGAAGATTACACACCTTGGTAACGGCACTTGAGAACAACCACAGATAGGGTATTTGAAATAAAATGTTAAATAACTACATTTTCAGCATGGAAGGAACGAACGCACCAGGGGGAAAAACAACCTATATTGATGACTTAACGAAAATAACATTTATGTTTAGGTTTAAGTAAGTAAGGATTCAATACTTTTACATTTTTTCACCTACTTTCTGTTACCTATTCATTAATTCCTGAAACTTTGAATCAATAATAGGTACCGGTAAGAGAAAATGTAATTCGTCAAAACAATGATGCAAGCGTTTTCTGTTACCTATTAAATTATGTTTCACACGTTATTTTAGTTTTGATTACACATCATCATCCTTTCAGCGGAAAGACATCCTCTGCTGGACATAGGCCTCCCCCAAGCACCGTCACTTCTACCGGTTTTGTGCTTCTCGCATCCAGCGGGTACCTTTTCTTTTTGTTTTCAGGGGGAAACCTTCAAAAGGCGCCCGGTCTTTGGGGATAAGATACCTACACAGGTAAAATTAAATTGGTGTAATTGCATTTTCATAACAAGCTCAATGCATATAAGCAGACTCGAGTAAAATGTGTAACTATTGCACTTGGCAGACAAAAGTGCCTAAGCAAATTCGGAAAACAATAATAATTCGAAGAATTTAGTTGTAAATCTTAATATACATGACGTGTGAAGTGTCAAACTAGTCTAGTTCGCAAAACACGTAGTAGATGTGGACGTGGGTTATGTGGATGAGGTTAATTCCACGGCGAGCGGACGAGAAGTGGATGAAACAAAAAAGAAAGTCTAGTTTACCGTTCGTCGACCCACATGGCTGAGCCGCGCCGCACGACCGTGGCGCGTCGCTTCGCCGCCCGCGCCGTATCAGCGTACGTGACTCCTGGTAAAAACGAAATTGAATTGCCCCAGAACTGACATCCGATGAATTTTGATACATAGCAAATGATGATGACCGTGATTCATGATTTCGTCCACTCCCGTAAACAACAATACTAACGTTATAGAGAAAAATATGAGGTCACACAGATCTAAATTGGTTAAAAAATCCAGGATAGCTGAGATGCTACGACGTAGCAGCTTATGATCCTACTGATAGTACTGATGTCTAAAACCTACGGCGTAGCAGCTTGCGATCGCTACTGGTTTTCAAAATTTCATAACATAACATCACGCCTGTTTTCCTCGAAGGGTAAGGCAGAGGTGTACAAAGTACAACCACATTTCTACTGCCATCAAACGGGCAGAAACCCAGAATCCGGGAGTCTAAGAAAATAATCCTAATGATGTCTACAATCTACGACGTAGCAGCTTGTGATCCAAACTGTTTTTTTACAATTTCATAGTTAACAAATAGCTCAAGTTAGCGTCAATAGCTGACAGACAAGAATTTACTACTAATACTTTGTCCAGAAGTTATTACAGATATCTGTTTACCCAACAACACGCATAAAGAAGTTATAAGTAACATCATTCAATCAATAAGAACCAAATAAGTTTTAACCCCAGCAAAAAACTTGAAGGTGTTTTAAACCGTAGGCTAATTTAGACGTCATGGTGCGACACAAATTCAGAGCTGTAAATCCTAATTAACTCGTTCCGCTTGGACGGGCTCGCTATAATTAGAAAAAATACTAAGAATAGACCAAAAAACAACTTCGCGGAAGTTAGATCAATTCGTCTGAATAGCGACTTGTCAGATGAAGATGAAACAAACATTTATTTATTTCAACACAGAGTTCTGTAGGGTGTGTTATTCCAGCTGGAGCCAGTTCTATTATTTTAATTTTAGAGGGCCAAAGATTGTTTGCTTCGTTTGAAAGAGTAGCAAGACACAATTAAAATCATCTAAAATAAAATGTGTTCAACTAAGGAATACGTATGTTAGATCATGTGGCTCAGACAGACGGAAGTCTAAGATAATCTTACATTATTCAACAAATGACCGACGTATTTTTTACAGACGTTAAATCAGTGTTGAGTGATCACAAAATTGTATAACCTCTCAGTTTAAGTCTCCAACAAAGAAGGTTCCATTCAAATCAAATAAAAAACTACTCCATCAGACGCGATTAAAATATCGGACCTAAAATTACTTTGCATCTTTAAATGCAGCGATTAAGCAACGCACATTGGTAGGCCACTATTACTTCAGCTAAGATCACCATGGGATCATTGTCCGCGTTAGGCACCTTCGAAGGCAAGGCCTCTACCAAGCAGCGTCGCCTCTGACGTAGCGTGCGGTTAGAAAGTTGCCTGCTTGCGTCACAACGCAGCGGGGTCGACGACCGGCGCACGCGCTGCTTCAGGGCTGACACACGGGATTGCTCAGGGATTTGTAAGGCAGGTTAGTTATGTTATGTCAAACTATATTGAATTACAATGTTAAGTGATTTAAATTGGTACACGGATTAAGTGGAATACGGGAACATTGCTGCTCATGATAGGCCTGAAAGGTTCAAAGGCAATCGAGAGGGCTATGTTAGGAGAAATGAGGAGGTTCGCAGGAGATCAGAGGTAACCGATACTAAAGTAGCAGTACGCGGGGCGCAAAATGGATGGCTGGTGAAGCCAATAGTTACTGATAGACAGCAACACACAAGCCGTATTTAATAATATTTCTTTCCACCTTTATTAGTGGCTAACCCTACAGCAGTCACGAAGCGACAACGTAGCGACCTCGTTCGCGTCCGCGCCCACCCCCCGCACTCCACCTGCGCCCGCGCTGCACGCCGCTACGACCCACCAGCTGTTCCACTAGGTATAACGACAAAACAACACTTAAACCTGATGTAACTTGTCACGTCACGCTCGTAAATTGGACTCCACCTTAATGAAATGTCCAATTTTGGCAAAATATTCCCAAATAAACCGAACCTATTAAGCATTGGTAAAATTTGTTTTTTAATTAATTATCGAATGCTGCAAGAACCTCTGGTGGGCAGCGTGCATAACAATGTGCAAACTGTGAGATCCATTACAGCAAAAGTTGGAATCCAGTTTGGCTGAATTGGATACGGCAACAAAACCGATAGGTACCTAAGTACATATATGTAAGTAAGCAGAAGCAGGACTACAAGAATGACCGGTTTCTTCGCTTTGACCCAACCACGGAGTCGATATAAAGGATCCAACATCACACACTTACGGAAACTATATTCCTGCAATATGAGGTACTGCAGGAATATAGTTTCCGTAGGTGTATCTTGTAGAATCAAAAGTTATTTTAACGTAACAGACAGACGTGTTGCTGGGGAGTTTATTGAGCCACTTTTTCTTCCCTGCTGAATACCTACTAAGAAATGGTTAAAGGCAGGTGTGTTCAAGGGGCTGTCTTTTGATATTCAAAAAGTAGTGGTTCTCATTTATAAGTGGAAGTGAAGTGGAGACGAATAAAAAGGATGTTATGACTCTCTAAAACAAGGCAAAATTTAAAGCTGCATACGATTACGTTACGCATGTTTCGTTCAATGAAGTAAAAGAGATGAGTTGCTTCGACACTAAAAGCCTTGATTGATACCAGATTACAATTATATAAATATCTATAAGGTATATATATACCTTTCATTGAATGATAATGATTTTAAAGGCTACCTTTAAGATTAGAAACACGCATGGCAACACAGATAACATTGTTACTAGCTGCATGACCCACTTTATTTCTGAGAGATAATGTTGACGTTGATGTTGTAGTAGAGTTTTGCCTTATCTTACCATTTGCCGAAAGCGCTTGATAACCGATAAAAGAAACGTTGACAACCGGATTCTTAGATAGTAGTATTATTTTAGACAAAGGGTATCCATTTTACACTAAGAATGTACAGTAACTGAATTTAATTACTTCTAAACGGTCCCCAACGCAATTCTAGGGGCTAGCCAGGTTTTTCTCTCTCGCATTGAGCGAGTATCAGCATCCAAGGTGCGTTACACAGCCTTTCAATGCGGCCGTATGTTTTAAAATTCGTGTTCACTACTGAATGGCAAAGGGAAAGCGATTGTCATTATGAGTTCGTTACGTAATTTTGGAGCCGATGACGTCGAGATTGGCAGTTTGTGCATACTTAAACGTCATGACGCGGCATAGTCGAAATTGCACAGGGAGTTACGGCCTACTATACTTAATCATTTGCAGGCAGGTGATGTGCAGGGTAGGTCAAGGTGATAGTTTATAGTTAGTTAAAAATCATATGACACTTCGCAATGACGAATTCCTAATGATGATATAATTCCTATGGAGATATCCAACTGATTCTTAGGTTCACTCAATACGTGGAATACATTAGACAATTACATCATTATTTATTTATTTTATTATTAATGTACATGTACACACCGTAAAATACATACAGATAAGACATAATTATAATTTTGAGTACAAAGGTACTGATTATTTCATAAGAAATTTGTTTCAGCAGACCTGCGAAAGGAGAAATGTAGAAAATACTGTGTGAGAACAAGAGAAAAATATATGAATATGCGAAGTCTTAAACTAAAATAATAAATATAACTACACCTAAACAGCATAATACAGTGTGAGTCTTCATAATGTGCACATATCGAAATGAGGGATTCTATGCTTAATTTGACAAACGGAATAAATATTAAAAAAAATCTATTTTTATTTTTTTATTTATTTTGTATTTTTTACCCCAATGTAAAAAAACGGTGTAACTTTTAAAGGATCTATCGCGATGAAACAAACTCAACTCCATAATGATTGGTAGTAATTAAGTGTTCTTATAAAATGAAAATTGTGGGAAAAACCCCTCCCAATTAAACCCAAAAAACCCTCAATTGAAAATAAACAGGTATTTCGTCCAAAAATCTGTTTTTTTAATCAATTTTTACAATAATCGTAAAAAAAAATCAATAAGACGAATTTTTTAAAATAAAAAAAATGGAAAAAAAAATGTATTTAGATTTTATTTTTTATTTTTTCCGTCGATAAAATTAAGCATAGATTCCCCCATTTCGATATGTGCACATTATGAAGACTCACACCGTATAATAATTTAAAACATTATTGGACTAGAGATGATTAAAAATGAAACAGGACCTCGCGGTTTAATACTCCTCCGTGAACTTTGTTATCCGTTTTACCACTTTTAGGTTGCAAGATTGTACCTACACCTATAACAGTCTAGCAATAAGTAGTTACGATGTTTCGTCCAAAATCACAATTAATAATTGTAGATCAATGATCAATTATTATTTGAACCAATGACAATGTCGTTACAAACGTCTTTCAGCTCCCTGATATCGTCTCAATCCACCTTCTGTGAAAATGCCACCTGTACCACCTGCCTTCACCGGTATAAAAATAAATGAATGTCTTATTCTGAAACACAAATTAAAAATCCAAATGCGGTTAACATTTGTAGGTACAATATTACATAAACATTCACATCCTATGGTCAATCCTCTTAGAGTTATTCTCAACGTATATTCAAGTTTTGTAACTAATAAACTTGATTCAGAAACTGGCTTTAACCGGCGCGGCACGGGCGTCATGCTAGCCACATACTTAGAGCAGCAAGCATACCTTTCTCTTTTGCCAGTTATTCAGTTCCTTTCACGCACTTAAAAATATCCACAATCCTGCGTCTAACCAGTCTATGGAGACACATGAAACGTCTATATGACTGGAGTTTTGTATTGAGTATGTGTGGAGGTCTGTAGGAATATGGGTCTTACGTATTTTGTGTAAACCCAAGTATCGGTTCGACGGCCGGCCTTAGCCCAGTTGTGTGACGTGAAGGGGGCCCAATTATGCTCCCCACTAAATGCCACGCGCTGAGAACGTTCTCAAGCGCTCCAACCAAACGCTCGTGGTTCAATGAAACAGGGTCAGACTGACACGGTTGTGTGAACGCATGTTTTATCCACGTACACGTGGGAGATAAAGCAGGTTTTACTTTTTTTCTTTACATTAAAGGTATCTCGGATTAGGAAATAGTGAACGTGCTAACAGAAACCGTTAGAGTAGACACATAAATGACTAACTAACGACATGTCATTTTTTGGTAGGTTACGGATTTTTTTAAATATTTTGTGGGGAGTATAGGTTAGAGCTGGCCAGGCAATAAGTATTAATACAATTAAAGCTTTTAACATTGTTTCATGAACTTGATTCGCAAGAAGAAAACTGACAACAGCTGTGGCTTGTTTTGTAGGTAGCCAAGAGGTGAAAATATTACATAATAGATGATCTGTTATAATAGCATGGTAATTATTACGCAACCAATGATAGCATGGGTTCTAGAGCTAACAACGATGAGAGGCAAGGTACAGATCAACACATGCGCACAACATGTGCACATGTAGTAGTGAGGGAAAAGTATTGTTTATCAGATTAGCACACTACGTTAATTAATTAATTAGCCATCTCAAAGTAAAGATTGATAGTTGTGTATTCCTATATAAGTGATAGTCAATTTGCTCAACTGTCCGTTTTTTCTGACTGTACATGTTTTGGAGTAAGTTAAAAATTATGAGCATATTTTTAGATTTCAGAGAAAAAAGAAAAAGGGGGAAAATACTTTGATTGTCCATTAAGTAGGTTAATATACACTCGCGAGCAATAAACTGGAATCACCTCATCGTCCGCTGCTCGAAACAAATTTTTACACTTTGCAATGAACTATTGATTGTGGCATATTATTTGAAAGGCAATTTTGTTAGCTTTCAACCTCTTTCAATATCATAACCAAAGATTATTCACCTTATGTCATGGAACGTATAGCAAAAAACATATATTTTTAAACAAGACACCATACTGTTCGGTAGTCCTGAACCCCTATAAAAAGGGGGCGTTCATGAAAATTTATCACCAGTCCAATATTTCACGTCACTGGGAATACTGAAGCTAACAGAAAATGGAAACCACACCTATAGAAGCCACTCAAGTCGTCATCCTAATCCAGCAAGGATTGTCGCAGCGTACTATCGCTCGACAGCTTCATTTGAGCCAGTCTTGTGTCTCGATTACTACAATGCACAGCTCATTGCATAGAAAGAAATTGTAAAAAATTGTCTTGAGCAACGCGCGATTCCAGTTTCAGTGTATAAAATCAGTGTTTTCACTTAGTTATTTTTATTTTCATTTAAATTCAAGAATTTGCTTTAAAAAAAGTAATTTAAACTACAAGGCATTCGAGAACTTACTATCTTAGATATAGTTCAATATTAATTAACTCTGTTTTATTCACAAGTACTGTCTATTAAACTGCTCTCCAAAATCGTGGCCTCTGTGGTTATCCTCCCTCAAAAACAAGGTACATTCCAACCATTCATCTGATCACATTGACCGAATGAACGGTACTGTAATCTTTCACTTTATCGTCGCCAAAAATGCAACCGGACCTGCAAATAATATTTATTTTTATCCAATTTTAAACATATTTATGCTTTGATAGCTCTAAACTGTTATCAAAAATCTAGTTTAAATTAATAAAGAATACTTAAAAATATGAATTGGCTGGACATGATTAGGGCGTAAACGAACATCGTCCTTTCTCAATCTACTCAAATAGCTGACTTCACATTCAAATAATCGTGCTATGTGTTTAAAATAACCTCTGAAAACATGCAGCTGCTATAATTATTCCACTTACATAAAATATATAACGTTCTACAGTCATTCATGGCATATTAAACAATTTACCGGTGTATATATGTGTGAAGATAACAGTTTGCCTTGAAACAAGTCCTGCGTTTCATTTTCCTTATACCTAATACTGGTACCAGCATTTACCGGCTTCTATTGACTGCATTTACCTAATAATTTAACTATGTATGTATATCATAATATGAAAATATTGAATGTTATTAAATATGCCAAAATAGGCATTTAATTTTTTTAGAGTTGGTGTTACTTAAGAGCGGGTATAATAAAGACGGAAAAGAACATTGCTCTAAGTCTAAAGGTAGTCCACACCAGAAAACGCACGCGCACGAACTGGGCCCTCTACGTGGCTCGAACGGTCTCGAACTACTGAGCACATCCGAGGTAGCACAGGTACAAAGCATGCACGCGGTGTGTTCGCGAACACGTGTTTTGAATGTCTCTATCACACGAACCAATCGCTAACGGCTCGCGAACATGTCATGTCCCAAGATGTTGTTCGCGAGTAGTACTATGTTCCTAAGATTCACGCGAACCGCACTGTTCGTGTGCGTGCGCAGGTGTGGACCCGCCTTGAGGCCTAGCACGTAGCCTGCACTGCGAATTTCATTCGCGTTATTCATATTTTGTGTACGACCGCGTCCTATTTAGAAGCGATCGTCGCAATCGGCGACTCTGCCGCCGCAAGGTGGGCTGAAAATCGACTTTCATAGACTTAGGGATATCAAATTAAGGGTGTCGCTTTTTTTGGTGGGAACTGCTTCAACCAACCATTTCCATGCTCTAATAAGTCGAAAATGTTAAATTAGCGTATAAAGGAATGAGTTATCTTTTTTGCCAAAAATTTGTATGGAATTCGCATGAAAAACCGATTTTCTTTGGAACTGCAAGTCAAACCGTAATATCCTTACAGGGGGTCTTCATACTAATTATTTGTGATTTTTTGACATACCACACATAACGGTCACTGCTGCAGAATATTTTAAAAAAATTAAGAAAAATAATACTTTTTTTTTTATTTCCAAAATTATTCATTTTATTCATCAAGTCAACAAACTAAGTACTAATTAGCTACTATTATCTTCCTGGCCTAATTAATTACTAGCATTCAACAATACAATTAATCATAAATTATTAATCCTATTCTGAAAAGTGTCTAGGTAATTAGGATTATGAGTTCCACTAAACACTACCATCATTACGGCTTTTTTTTTCACAGATTGTGTATTTCTATTGCCACTATAACAACAAATTTAAAAAAATTCATAATTAAAGGTCGTTCCCACATAAAAAACGTGTTTTCTTACCCGTTCTTCTCCATAGGAACCTACTACGCTTTGGAATGGGCAACTAGCTTCATCTTTCTGACTGACCGACCCCTTGACAATTCAAAAGTGCCTGTAATTGGTTTATTTGAAATAAATGCTTTGAGTTAGTTTTTTTTTTGCTACATTTTAATTAATAAGGTACGGAACCATTCGCGTGCGAGTCTGACTCGCACTTGGCCGGTTCTTATTCAAATATCACAGCGTCATTGATAAGCCCTAGAAACTGATGAACTAATATTATTATAAGTGAATTAAACAGCTGCCTCAGCAAAGAACACTATGTTCTAACATAACATAACATCACGCCAGTAATCCCGAAGGGTTAGGCAGAGGCGTATGGAGTACACCCTCATTTCGCCAGTTATGTTTAAGTCCCATGTATTAGGGGGCGAGCCTATTGCCATCAATCGGGCACAAATACAAACTACGGGCTGCTAGTGAGAAAATATGTTCTAATAAATAGCATGTTATATATTATGTACGCAAATTCATGCTTGGTCGTGGTTATTATAAAAGTAGGTAGGTACGGTATTGAGTCATGTCATGTTTAACCTTGGCAAAGACAAAGAACGCACTATTGTGCGAGACAAACAATATTACCGATAAAAGTATACCTAAACAGGTAGCACACAACGTGTTCAGAATTTATATTGTGTTTGTTGAGCGTCGGAGTTTTCGCAACTTAATGAAGGAAGTCGCAATGTAACGAATTTACAATGATTATTGTCAAAGCAATAATTATGATGTGTAGGTATAAATACTGCTCGTTCAAGCGCCTGCAATGGCAAAAATTGGTTAAATTTTGTATGTTATAAAACGAATGAATAAGTACCTAGGTTAGGTAGGTGAGGTAAGTAGGTAGGTAGGTCTGTACGTATTGGTAATACAAGGTGAAATACAAATCGACACTTAGGAGGACTTCTTACAGCAAGCCAAAATCTATGCATATACACTTCATCTTACCAAGTAGGCAACAATAAGCAATTACAAATCGCTAGGATAGGCATGACTTGGGATTAGTGGAATAAACTTATTTTTAAACGTCTTCAAAAAAAGGAGCAGGTTCTCAATTCGATTCGATTTTGCCAAATTAACTCAAAGTTTAGAAGAGCACGGATATCAACAAATGTAATTGAATAATTGATTTAATAATACAACAAAGTTAAACGAAAATAAATTAATTGCCACACATTGTACAGTGCCATCTTTTGGGGAACCAAGTAATCAAGTAAACTAAAAATGAGTTTACATAGTTACGTAGTACGTACTGGTAAAATCAACACACAGTATATCAACAGGCGTATGCCGCAGGCGTTGCATAATTATTTAATAGAAAATAGAAAATCATGAATTTACTGCGTCATGAATTATACCTACCTAATCATATTTATATCGCATCCATATTCATACGTACCGCCACGAAGGAGGGTGAATTGAAAAAAAAAAAAACTGTCGTTTGCGGAGTAAATGTCAAATAATTTGGTACTCGCATTTTATCCTACGCGTTCCCATGCCTTCCCGAAAGAAAACTAATCTTTCGCGTTAGTCTCGCAACTTATTGAGGGAACACGGGGCACGGTCTCAGGAGTCTGAGGAAAACCGTGGTGAGAGACTCAGTGGCGGTCTAGCCAGGCAGGCCGCTTCGCTTTCGACTGAAACAGCAAGCCAGTGTGAGTCTCGGTTGCGATCCCAAAGACATCATACGCAATCTTTGAGATCGCGACGATCGTGATTTAGACGTAGCCGCGACTGTGATCGACATTCGTTATCCCGTGCGTCGGAGACACATTTTGAGATTTGACTAAGAGCGACGTGGTCAATTTGCGATCCAGTCATTCTGATACCGACCCATTTTGGAGTGTAGTTTTATTTAGTGGTAATTGTAAAATATTTTAACTGGCCTACAGTCCTCTAGCGTGTCCGTCTGTCAACTTTACGTCAAGTTCCGCGTCCAGGGGAGAGGGAGAGAAATTAGGGGTGAATTAGCCGCTTACTGACACAGGCCGAATTCCACGCGGGCGGAGCAGCGGGGACAGCTAATATTATATTAAATAATTTTGTATGCCTTAGGACAAAATGTATCGGGAGTCGGGACTCGGGACTCTCATCAAAATAGCCAAATTATTGCAAATAAATGATTTCTATTTCTATATCATTCTCTTGCCCTTATCCCAATTTATTTGGGGTCGGCGCAACATGTCTTTTTCTTCCATATACTTCTCTATTAGTCGTCATCTCGGATCTCGGTAGTCACCCCCTTTCTAGCCATATCATCTTTCACACAGTCCATCCAATAAAATCATGAAAAAAAATCTTTTTAGGGTCCTCCCATACACGTAATGTGTTTTTTTTTGTTTCGTCTATCCCATGGTGGAAGTGGAAGGATCCGTTTGCGAAATATTAAGCTTTAAGTGCTAATTTTTGTTAGAGTCAAGTGCCAGTAAGACGACTGCATTTCTTGCACCTAGCATTTTCCTCGCTGTAGTGAGGTGAAAAGTTGTGTGTTTCGCTCGGCAGCAAAGTTATTCTGGGTCTCGTACCTTTGAAATCTTCGCAACGCTCAGGATTCAATACTCTCACCAGTACTCGGAAATAGTTCGCTCGTAAATAGGACGGGGGTCATGGTAGTTTATAAAGTAGGTAGGTAGTTTGATTTAATAAGAAACGTAAGTGTGTAAATAAATGCCTTCGGAAAGCATCTGACTGACACAATACGGTCGCCTAGCCGACTGTCGCTGAAAAACTACGTTGTGGCTCTGTCTCGCATGTCACAGCATTATGCTGAGCCATCGCCGTTATGCATATATAATATGTGAGGCATATTTTTCCCCAACTGTTTTTTTATTTGCGTCATGTTTAGCGCAAATAAATGTATTTCTTCTAAATCAATCGAGCAATCTACGAGGTGCGGCGTGTCATTTGGCGGCTAATCTTTATCTCGAGATATTCTTGAATACCACCAATAATATTGTCGTGCATAGCTTTCGAAGAAGTTATATAAAAATATATTACCATTTGATAAACTCCTTAATTTACAATATATGTCGGTAAACAATAGCGTCGAAGGCCCCCTTCCCTCCGGACCGCCTTAAGGTGTAGACGTGCTCATAACCCGTAGTTCTCGGTGTAATAAATAGTTAAATTAAAACTTAAAAGTCATAAAATCCAAGTAAAAAAATAGGAGTGCATAAGTAACGAGGAGTATTGGACTTTACAAGTGCGGCACGGCGGCGGCGCAACGGCAAATCCCCGAGACACACCGACCTTCTACAATCCTGGTATATTGACCGATCTCTGACGAAAACAAGGTACGGTGTACTCCCCTATTACTGTACCTGCAAATCGGCGCAAGCGCAGGCGTGACCCCAACCAGGACAAGTTCAGAAGCTCCACCCCGTTACCTGTGATTTGTCAAGTAAACTCCGCCTCCTCATTAGGATCAATAGACCCAAAATCTAGGTGTGCGTGCGATGTGTAATTAGTGAAAGAACAACTAACACTATTTGCAATCCGAGTACTCGCTAATGATTTATACACTCCTGGTAGCTGAATCGACCATCCGGAATATTTTGACAGAAGACCAAGTAATATTTTTATACTCATACGAACAATAAATAACTTTATAATCTCCTGATATATTTATGAGTAGTAAAAATTTTACCTAGGGCGAACCGGGTAACTAAAAACTTTACCAATATCAAATTTGTCGAAATTCCTGTACCTATCAAATAATAAACAAGCATACCTCTTCGCTCACATTATCTCCTGGTACTTATAATGTTTGAAACGGGCAATAAGTCGCTCTCAGAGTCAAATTTATCGGAGCAAATGGACCAACACACCCCCCCAAACTTCGTAGCTCAACGCAACAAGAGAGCAAGAGAACCCGATTATGACAGTGACTTCCGGACCTTCAAAGAGGAAATGAAAAATATGTTTACAACTATGATGGCTTCGCAACAAGAAGAACTTAAAAAACTATATACAACCCTAATGGATATAAAAACCACAAACAACAATATTGAGCACGCAATGGCAGCTCTTTCAGCTCAAAATGATGAGCTAAAGAAGAAGATTGAGTATCTGGAAACCCGAGCAAAGAGCGACAAAGATTATATCATAATCCTGGAGGACAAAATTGAGGACCTGCAACGAGGAACACGAAAATCCAATTTCGAAATTAAAAACGTCCCTAAAGTCTCGCAAGAGTCTAAAGAAGACTTAGTAAAAATGGTTCTATCTTTATCCCAATCAGTAGAAAGTCCTATGGATAAAAAAGATATTACAGATATATACAGAGTACAAAATAAGCGAAGCAACACCAAGAATAGCACAGTGGTAGTCGAACTTGGCTCAACATTACTTAAAACTGACTTTATTAAGAAGATCAAAGATTTTAACAGAACAAACAAAGAAAAAATCTGTGCAAAACACCTCGGTTTCAAGACAGGTGAATATACTCCAATTTTTGTTTCGGAACAATTAACTACAAAAGGAGCCCGGCTCTTTTTTCTGGCTCGCGATTTGGCGAAGTCACGTGATTACAAGTTCTGTTGGACCTCATTCGGAAAGGTCCTTGTTAAGAAAGACGAAAATGCGTCTACAATAACCATAAACAATGAAGCGCAAGTAAATTACCTAATGCAGCAAAAATGACTAGTCATTTCAAACTTTCCGATATGGTTATACAATATTGTTTTAATGTACTTTAACTTTACTTTAACTTTAATTAACCTTAAGTATTATTTTTATGTCAACACTTTAATTTCTAAGTCTAATTATGTATGCATCGCGCGCTTACTCACTAATGGGACACATACACATTCTATTACACTTTTATATAAATTCGTGATTACTCAATCAACATACTCCACCCAATACACATACACACTGTTCGTACACAATTATCTACCTACGTACACTTACAAAAACACTATTACCACCATCGCTCAGCACTATAGTCCATCCAAATCAACTAAAAATGTATAACACGCTACAAACTTTAAACAATATCGACAATACAGAAACTGCAAAAACCTTTAGTTGTTCTTCAGAAGAACTAAATAGCTTAATACAAGTGAGTACTACGGATATCACCGTCGTTTCACAAAACATACGTAGTATTTACTCCAACCATAATGACCTGCTACTAAATTTATTGAATTTAAAAACTGAGATTGACCTAATATTACTAAGTGAATGCAGACTCGACCCCTCCAAACGCATACCCCAAATAAACAATTACCTGTCTTACCAAACCACTAACCACGTTAACAAGGCCGACGGAGTTGTGGCCTATATTAAAAATACACACAAAACCATAGTAAAAGAAGTAAACCTATCACATGCATCCTGCCTACAAATTAATTTTGCTTCAGGATTCATCGTTTTGGCTATTTACCGGACCCCCTCAATCCCAAAGGCAGACGACTTTATTAACTCACTTAATGATCACCTTACCACTATTGCCTCGAGTAAAAACATAATAGTCACCGGCGACATAAACATTAATCTAATTTATAGTGAAACTGAACACTCTTACGATCGATCAAATAGGCTGAGCTACTTAAATATGTTGGTAATGCACGGGCTACTCCCGGGGCATTCGCTACCTACTAGAGGCAAAAACTGCTTAGATCACTTCATCATAAAACTTGACCCGTTACATACTACAGCGACCATAGCTATATTAGACACTACCATAACAGATCACTTCATGATTTTCTTAAAAATATCGAATAAAAAATATAAACATAAACTCGCTAAAACAAAAACTACAATTGATTTTATAAAAGCACTAGAAAGCCTAAGTAATTCTGAATTATGTAACCTAATAAACGTAACTAATCCAAACATAGTTTGTGACGAATTAATACTTATAATACAAAACTGTCTCATAAATAATACCTTTATAAAAACAATCTCACATAAATATAGACTAATAAAACCTTGGATGACCATCGGATTGCTTCGCTGTATCCACAATCGAAATGATATGCAGCGTAGATTAAAGATGGAACCTTTTAACGAAATACTAACGATTACTTACAAAAGATACCGCAACTACTGCAACTGTATAATTAAAAAAGTAAAACGGAAATACGATCGTGATCAGCTAACTAAAGTTCGTAAAAACCCAAAAAAACTATGGGAAACTATTAATACTATCACTCAAAGGAAACCTAGAAAAACCCCCACTACAGAACTACTAGAACTTAAGGCTACCCCGCAGGAGTCCGCTTATACAGTAAACAAATATTTCTCTAATATAGGTAATATTCTTGCAAATGAAATTATATCTAACCCCACCAATTGGAGCAAAAATAGTCATGACACACATAAAGATCCTCCTCTCTCGTCTTTTGTACTTTTAAATACTAACCATTGCGAGGTCCATCGCGTTTTAATGTCCCTGAAAACCGATAGTGCCCCGGGCTGGGATGGTATAACTGTCAGCTTTCTAAAGTCAGCTCAGGCTCTTGTTGTCCCTATTATAACCCACTTGGCAAACCTATGCTTCGAGTCCGCTAATTACCCAAATGCCTTAAAACTATCCTTGATAACACCTGTTCACAAGAGTGGGGACAGAGCTGATACGTCGAATTACAGGCCTATTTCTGTGCTACCGTCAATATCTAAAATACTTGAAAGATTAATTAATTCACGTCTTTTGTCTTATCTTAATAAAAACAACCTACTTTCGTCATCGCAGTTTGGTTTCAGACAAAACAAGTCTACAGAAGATGCAGTCCTGGCACTTGCCTCCACTGTTACCAGTCAAGTGGACAGTGGAGGCAAATGTCTCGCTGTCTTTTTAGACCTAAAAAAGGCTTTTGATACGGTATCTGTGCCCACTCTGCTTGACAAATTAGAATCAAATGGCATAAGAGGCATCCCACTTGCCCTGTTCAGAGACTATCTAAGTGAACGGAAACAGAAAATTAAGATCGGCAGTGTCGTTAGCTCTGAAGAGACCGTTAATTACGGAGTCGGTCAAGGCACTGTCCTTGGACCGACACTTTTTCTTGTCTATATTAATAGTCTATGTAACATGCAAATAGAAGAAGGTCACGTTTTTTCCTACGCGGATGACACCGCTATAGTCTTCAGTGGCAAAACCTGGAATGATGTCCAGGTAAGTGCCGAACGCGGTCTGATAAAAATAGCAGCGTGGCTGGAACATAACCTTCTAACCTTAAACACCTCCAAAACCAACTTTATCTGTTTCTCAAAATATAATATAACTCAACCCTCTTCTGATTTCAAAATTAAAATCCACAAATGCCAAGTCTCACCTAACCTAAATTGCTCTTGCACAGAAATAACCAGAATTGAATCGACCAAATATCTAGGCATTATGATTGATAAACGGCTGTCTTGGCACACGCACACAGAACTAATTATGAAACGAGTGCGTAAACTAATCTGGACTTTTAAAACACTTCGTCACGTGACCTCTAAAAACCTTTTGCTACAGTTATACATCTCACTAGCTCAATCGGTATTGGCATATTGCCTTCCGGTTTGGGGAGGCGCAACAAAATTAAAATTTCTGGACCTTGAGAGAGCACAGAGATCATTACTGAAAGTCATGCTTTTTAAACCCTTTCGATTTTCAACAGAGAGCCTATACCAGGAATCTGATCTCCTTACCGTTAGAAAGCTTTATGTTCTTAATATCGTCCTATCTAAACATAAATCCCTACCTTATAAGCCTCTTCAGACACAAGGTAGACGAAAGAACGTGGTTGCTCCCACTGTCCTAACAAGGTCGGCATTTGCAAAAATACAATACTCTAGCCAATCATCTTATTTGTATAATACTATAAACAATGAACTTGACATCTATCCACTAACCTTCCGCGAATGTAAAAACACTTTGACTAAATGGCTTAAGTTAAAGACTTATGACGAAGTGGAAAATCTAATAAAATCGATGAGAATGTAATTATAACTTAATTTATGGGTAAGGGGTGTTACGCGGTTAATGGAAAATGGTGTCCTACATCATTTTCCGATCCCAAGAGCAGTCGTAGGGTAAACTCGCAACACTCGCAACACCGAACTACGAGACTTTTCCTCTTTATACCATAACATTAAATCCGTGTACTTCTCTAAAACATGCACTTTCTTTGACATATACGCACAGATTCATATATACATACACAAACGCATACACGTACTCACACACGCACACACACACTCACACACACACAACACACACTTTCCAGACCCGACTCATCCACAATAACTAGCGCGCTTAATATGTTAATCTTTTTCATACTACATACTTTATTTTGTTACTTGGATTATTGTAAGAATACCCTACTTGTCAAATTTCTTAAAAACTAAATACTACAATATTAATGTAACTTGGGAAGAGCGGAGCATCCTGACACAAGCAAATTAATTGCTTAATAGGAGGCTCCTCATTGTAACTAGCGTAAGGTATTTAAGCTTATAATAAACATTTTTGATTTTTGATTTTGATTTTGATTTTGAAGGCGGAACGCTTGCCTTTGCCTCCGCTCGTGCAATGTCATTGTCAAGGCCGAGCGATACGGCATTCGTCACATCGCCACGTTTAATTGCATTCCAGCGATATCGCGCGTTGCATCATCGCAACGTGATGTTGGTGAAATGTTTTTTTTTAACTTCCTCGCAGTTTATGTACGGTCATTTTCTCTGCTTCACAGATTAGTCACAGTGGTACAATCACTATCGTATTGGTACATTAATATTTGATCATAATAAGTAGGTACATAATTATATTTTTGTGTCATCAACTTATCATGTCGTGTCTGTCATAGCCGGTTTACTCGGAGAGGCCGGAAATTTAGACCATATAGGAGTTGAAATTAGACATGGTAATACCGATCTACATCTTTATAACACCTGCAAAGTACCTACCTATCGCCCAAGTGTGTAAGATGAGTACCTACATAGCTCACATAGCCTGTCATGACATCAAACGTCATCATCATGATGATTTCAAAGGTTTTGACATTGCCATTGTCATGTCAACGTCGAAAATATGGTCTAATCTCAAGTTAAATAAGTAATTTATTGCTGGATTGCGATTGAAAGTGGCATTGCGATTGCGATTTACTTTCTAATCGAAGTGAGTGCTGAAAGTCACCTTCAGTAAGATGTTGTCACACATTTACAGCGCATTCCAATACCGATCCATGTGTAAGTACATAACTCTCGATACGGTACAATCATCTTGACACAGAAATTGGGAGGAAGAAGACTGGCGTTGTGTTTGCTTTTCCGATGAATTTCGTTTCGGTACGAGGCGTACTCGAATTTGGAGGACCTCTGGACGCCAAGAACTTTTGTCAGGAAGTTCATTCATATGGAAGGGGAACAATAATGGTTTGGGCCGGTATATGGATCGGTGGAAGAACCGATCTGATTTGGATCAGGGGCAACCTCAATGCTCAGATTTATGCGGAGAGGATTGTTTCAGACGTGATCATCCCTTTGCGAAGACGGTTGGGTGATTCGTTTCGATTAACGCACGACAATGCACGTCCACACACGGCTAGAGTCGGAACACGCACTCTTGCCGATGCCCGCATCAACGTTTTGCTGCTGATGTAGGGATGAGTTGTTAACTTAAATATAGGAATTAAAGTAGGAAGCCAATCTGGAATACTAGATTTAAGTAGTAAATATTAATTGGATATTTTTTGTTAAAAATGTACTTGATCCCCACACACTTTTGATGTGTGTATAAAGCAATCTATATCTATACTTATAATAAATCTGTAGAAGTGAAAATTCTGTACATTGAAAATATCAAAAAAATAAATGGCAGTGGGTGTTACTAGACCGACACCGAACCCAAAAGTGTGATTAAATTTTTTTTTGTCTGTCTGTCTGTCTGTCTGTTTGTTCAAGTATCACGCAAAAACTACCGGTTCGATTACGATGAAACTTGGTATAATTATTCTTTAATATCCTGGGCACCACACTGGGTACTTTTTATCCCGGAAAAGTATCCTATCCTACGGTTGGGGGGTGTCAAAGTTTGTATGGAAGAATTTTAACGCGCTGTCCGATTAACTCGAAACTCAATATTTATACTTAAACCCAAAAATTAAGAATAACGTGTATCAGGATTTTTCGAAATTCAACCCCTAAGGGGGTTAAATAAGGGATGAAAGTTTGTATGAAAAATCTTATTCCTTGAGGTAATAAACACGAAACTTCGCACGAATAGTTATCTAAATAAATTATAAAGTTTGTAGTTTTTTGTTTTTCTAAATTACTTTTTTTTTTTTTTTTGGGTGGGACATCATCCAATGACTTCTCCCGCTCTGGGCGGAGCGGGAGGGCGTGTCAGACTTTTACTGACTAAAACCCACCGTGTTCCTTCCCTTGCCATGCCAGGGCCCACGGTTTCCCCTTAGGACTACCCGCAACCCCGGCGGGCAATGGTCCTAGCGGACCCCGTCAGTTTTGCTGACATCTCTTTGAGGCGCGCGTGGAACACGACGCGCCGTCGACCCGGGCCTGGTCCTTATCGGGGGCGAGCTACCCATTGCTCACCGCCCGCAAGCCCGCGCCTACGGTGGCCGGGAATCCTCCAAGGAGTCCCGACGCCCAGGGCGTCTCCTACGGCGGCTAGGCGCGTGAGGGCGCGAACTTTGCCTCTCCCTCACGCGCTCCGCCTCCTCCTTCAGTGTTTGTATGGAAGAATTTTAACGCGCTGTCCGATTAACTCGAAACTCAATATTTATACTTAAAACCCATGGGGATGTATGGGGTAATTTCCGACACTCACGCGGGCGAAGCCGCGGGCAGCAGCTAGTGAATTAATAATATCCTTCAAAATGATTCGGATTGTGATTGATCGAGGGTGCTGTATTCACCGGTCACCATGTAGGTCAACATCAATCTGCCTAGCTTTTTCCCAATTATGTTGGGGTCGGCTTCCATTCTAACCGGATGCAGCTGAATACCAGTATTTTACATAGAGCGACTGCCTATCTGAGCTCCACAACCTAGTAACTGGGTAATACGATACCCCTTGGTAAGAAAGTCTTCTTACCAACCCGCTTCTGGCGACCCGTAACGACGGTCAAAGATCCACGAATGACAGCCGGTGCCAACGGCTAAACGTGCTCTCCGAGGCACGGAGGAGTTTCGGTATGTAAAGATTGTCACCCATCCACGGACCAACCCCGGCAAGCGTAGCTTAACCAGTTGGATCGACCCGAGCGGCTGTTCTTACTTAGCCACGAGCTCCTCATGATATCACCTAGCGCAATGTTTATGATCACTTTCCTTCACAGAGTAACACAATTTTAGAATGATTATAATCAAACACATCCATCCACCTGAAAGTAGCAATAGATACCTGTCGGTGCCAAAATAATACAAAAGCTTATTAGGCGAAAACAAGCGAATAGCAATCAAAAGTCACGTGCGGAACGGCATTAATGAATGGAGTATGTATGACACCGTGATCCGATTGTGAAGGCATTGTTTAAGAATCATCTCAGAGGTCACATTACAATGTGGAAGTAGGATAGCGACCTGAGGCGAATATTAATACTTTAACGCAACCTTCTGCGACATCAGCAGTTGAATCTTTAATTTATTACTACCCTAGCGACTCGCCCCTGCTTCGCAAGGGTGCAATAATGTACTGATGAAACTCGCATGTCGAAACTTTGAGAAGATTTGATTGGAAGTAAAACATCAACACACACATAAACTTCCGGAATGAATTCTCTATATGTTGGTGAAAACCGAATCTAAATCCATTGTGTAGTTTAGAAGACCTCAGCGATCACACAGACAGAAATGAAAAATGACTTTTTTATACTTTGTGTAGACCTAATATACGCCATGAGGAGCTCGGATTACTTTCAGTAAGTATCAGTCAAATCAAGACGTGGACTCAGTGTTCGATCAAAGACAGAAGCTATACAGTGCCTGGATATGAGCATAAACACGTAGTAAATCTTCATGGACTGGAGACCCTCTGCCCCTTGAGTAAGAAGGAGGGCTTGGTCGGTCTCTTACTCATTAAAATGTTATCATATTCACTCATTTCCGGCACTACAAGGAATTTTATCAAAGAACAGGTATTCATTAGTAAATTGCTGTGTTAAATAATCTTATTGCTTTATAGTTTGTATTCTATTATTTAAACTTATTTAGTCCTCTCATTTAATTATAACATTCAGTTATTGATCATAAATTCACAGCCATTATTGAAAAAGCACACTAGTTTGAAAATTAACCAAGTTGCTAGCGTGAAAAACTTTTTGGGATAAGTACCACAATTTATTATAAAATCACGGATGGTAAAGATGCCACTTTTGACTGTACTTCCTAGAAAAGTCAGAAATCCCAAAAAACTTTTCCATACTTTTGTATGTGTATGTACGTTCCTTTGGTATTGTCTAATCGAGACGGTCGCGGATCGCGCGCCGCGTGTGCGTTGGTGTCTTTGGTTTAGAATTTTCGTTTTTTGCCACCGACTTCCGAAATTAAAGTTATTTTTCACTTTGCAGTGTTTTTTTGTCGAAGTCGATTGTTTTTTTTTTGGAAAAGTTTATGTTTTCACTTTTTAATTGTGGTACCTACTCCACACAAATTCGAATTTCACGACCTGCTATGTAAATAACAGTGAGAGGAACTAATTGAAATCAAAATCAAATCAAATAATTATTTTTTTAAATAAAGGTTTACAATATCAATAATGTCATCATACCCAAGCTAACTTAATAAAATTTATATGGGACTGCTGCGCAAGCTTCTTCTACCAAATGTGCAGATGCCGAAAAATCTTTTTTCGGCATCTGCACTTCTGATGCAATTTTTTTTTTGGCCTTCGATATTTTCGTCATTGTGGACCAATTGACGAAAATATCGACGGACATAAAAAAATAAAAACATACATACTTATTCAACGAACTTAGGACCTCCTCCTTTTTGAAAGTCGGTTAAAAATATACACTGGATCGGTTTGAACGGCATAGCCGGTGCCGGTGGGCTGCATCGCCCATCCAGATACGTGAAGGCGTTACAAACCGTTTATTGGTATTCCCCTCGACTCGGGCGAAGCGCGATTATCATTGTAAATGAACCCGGAAAGGCAGACGTAAGATTTTTCTGGTGACGACTATGCAACGGAAGGAGAGACGGCAAGTTTAAGTGCTGCGTTCGGGTTGTTTATTTTAATTGAACATTTCTACTTCTTTCACTCGCAACGATAATTGCGTGCATTTCGTTGCAGTTTCAAAACTGCAAAGTGCAGACGTTTCAAGGAAGCTGCAATACAGACAGATTGTAATAAACTATACCTACAAACTACTGGTCACACCACAATATTGCGTATAAAAATCGCGAAAACCTACGTCAAAAATATCGCACAGTCGCAGGAGTAGAGAACCTTGTCTATTTTCAGTACATGTACCTACGAATGCAAATAGAGTTGCGGGAGTATCCTCCACCCCTGGCAGCTCTGGCGACGGAATATCAAAGTGCGATCAGGCGTGCTTGTACTAAGTGTGCCTATGATCGCCTTTATCAATACCTGCTTTTATAGATCTTCCGAGTATCGCAGTAGAGAAGGTGTGCCAAGCATCAGAAAAGTCACAGAATAACGCGCGTTTCCACTACTTACGCGCAAGAATACATAATATGTTTAGTTTGAATGATTTAAAGATACGAACATCCATCTTTAAGATAGCTGAGCACAAAGCCCTGTACAGAAGTTGACCAATTTGTTATCCCTTTTTGGTGAGACGCCATATGTAAGCAAACTCAAAGCATTATTTTATTATAATTAAACCATTCACAGGCAGTTTTGAACTGTCAAAGGAGTCTGTCAGTCAGAAATATGAAGCTAGTTACCCATCAAAAGCGTAATTTTAGGTTCATAAGGAGAAGAACGGGCATGAAACTCCATGAACACTTTTAGATTATATTATTACAACATTAATGTTGAATTTATACCTAATTCTATTTTAGATACTTTCCTTATTATAATTTAAAGTCGCTTTTGGTGCCTGACTGAAAACTTCGATAACACTCAAAATTGACGTCCCTGTCTCTTTCAATCGATAAAATCAAAAGATAACATAACCAAGGTTACGCGCTGTAAGATTTTATTAATTTCAACTTGGAAAAACTTCTTTCACAAGAAGCCACCGAACCAAACACAAATTGTTAAAAAAACTGAGAAGCTCTAATGTAGTTATTCCGTTGAACCGCTTCTTCCATGCGATATGACATGTGACCGTCGCCGTCGGGCGGGCGTAAAAAAAACCTTGATCCACACTAGGAATTTCTCCTGTATTGTTGGTGCGTTTACAAACCGGGTTTTTTCCGGGTCTGGTTGTTTGTGTATTTGAGTTTAAACTCAAATACACAAACAGCCAGACCCGGAACAACTACCTGTAGAGTTGTAGGTCATACATAAGTACAAATATTTGCTCTGTGCGGAAATCGAACCCGCGACACGCAGCGCAGCAGTCAATCGCTTAACCACTGCGCCAACCGTGCCACCAAATATTTATTTGGTGGTCTTTTTGTTGCTGCATGTAGGGCTTCCATTACGTAATTACGCAATTACGGACTAATTTTAAAGTATTCTCAAATCCGTAACTGAAGATGTCAATTCCGTACGTAATTATTACGTAATTATTATCATCATCAAACAATCAAAATATTCAACCAATAATAATGCATTTTACACATTTTATAATGTGGAACACTATACAATATAACTTCATCAAAACTGTTCAAAAAGGGTATTCCCCGCGGTTTATTTTATCCTTTGATATATCTTGCAAAAAGTAGTTCAAGTCCTACAAAAAATAAAAACTTCTTACAAAAAAAAACAACCGACTTCCAAAAAAAAAACACAACAAAGTGAAAAATAACTTTAATTTCGGAAGTCGGTGTCGTTGGTTTTGCATTTTTGTTTTTTGCCACCGACTTCCGAAATTTAAGTAAAAGTAGTTGTAAAAAGTTTTTATTTTTCACTTTTTAGTTGTGGTACCTACCCCCACAAATTCGAATATCACGACCTGCTATGTAAATAACATTGACAGGAATATGTTAAGACATCATCCACATAGAGTAAGTGGGAAAAATACGAATTATTGAAAAGTACCCAAGCAAACTTAATAAAATTTATATGGGACCACCTCGAGAGCATACCCTTTTAAAAGAATTATCAAAATCGGAGACCACAATTGACGGAGAAATCGGTGAACATACGTGTTTAAAAAAAAAAACACGCTACGAACATAGAACCTCGTCCTTTTTGGAAGTCGGTTAAAAATAGAGTTCCATTTTCAACTGGGCGTCGACGAGGCCGGCGGCGTCCGTGTCGTCAAGTCCCTACGGCCGGCGGTCTACCATGCTCTTCAGAATCTTAACTAAACAGAAAGTATAATTTCATTGTTCGATTATTTGTCGTTCAATTTACCTTTACTCTTGGTTGAAGCCGAGCGAGCCTTTTCATCTGCCGGATTTTTTGTAATTAACTAAGATGTTCTCTGGGTGACAAAACCCTAAATTAAATACCCTGTCACTTCTGAGATCACATTTTCAAGAAGAAAGGTCATATTCGGAACGAAAAGGAATGGTTTGACCTAATATTATATTTATACATAAGTTCTTGATTTTTTTTAAATTTAGAAATGTTGTTTTCTTAGAGTATCTACAATTTTAAGAACAATTAATTATGGTCGATCGATCGATCGATCGATTTAATTGGAAAAATTACGGAATTGGAGAAAGAAATTGCGTAATTAGTTACGTAACTGATGTTTCTGTAATTTTGGAAGCCCTAGCTGCATGTGAATGCATGTAGCCAATTTATTACTATGTTACGTTATTTCAGTTGATTTAACTAATCTGGTTTTGTGTGTACATACTACGAACATTTGAATTTATTTTCTATTAAGGAACCAAACTTTGCCTTTATAAGGAACATAACAAGACCGTTTATACTTACATTCGTTTTCAGTGAGGGCTGAAATGTGGACCGACGATCTATTTCGAATGTATGAGGGTGGAAGGGAGGACGAGTGTCGTACAATTAAGCATCTTACAATCATTTTCAATTGAAGTGACTAGCTAATGCCCGCATGCGTAATGCATTGCAATGCCACTTACATTTTTTTTTGTTAGGAACCTTGTCCGGCGCCACACAACAACTTACTAAGTTGAATCACAATCGAGCGAGCCATTTTCGAGTTTTTGTGAGACTAACGTAAGGCAATTGATTTTTATTTATATAGAAGATAGATTAGGCAGAGGCGCACCTACTTCGACATTTCGCCAATTAGGTATGTTTAAAAAGTCCTAAGTGTAAAAAGGGACGAGCCAATTGCCATCAACCGGACACAAATCCAGAATCTGGGCTGCTACTAAGAAATTCCAGATGAAAAACATAATAATGTACTTATAATATTAATACTTTTCCCGATTCCGGGACCGAACCCAGGACCTCATGCTCAGTAGTAGCACTTGCGACCACTAGAATGCTCCTGCCGGATGCTGGGCAGTCTGACCGGAAAAATAAACACCCCTTACGTACCCGGTGGCGACGAAAAAGGCACATAAAATTTCGGCCATAGGAAACAAAACAGCCAACAAATAATTGTAAGTATTTCATTATATTAAATAAAACTATATATTAAAGATAAAACTAACAAAAACACATTAGAAGCTTTGCTAACGTTAGCTCTGTTACAGTAACGGCCGGGGCACACGCACACGTGGTAGCGGGCGAACAACGAGATGCCGCGTGCGAACGGAGTCAGCGACGCATGCGGGCTGGTGATGCACCTGTCCTTATAGTGCCGCAGCAAGTGTTCCAACCTTAAGAATCTGTTGCCTGCCAGTCCAGCAGACTCGTCCGGCCAATACCTCCGACAACCTCGAGCAGTGTATATCGTACCTATATCCAAATACCTCTTATAACATCCTGCCAAATAACCTCCCAACCGCTCAGTTACAAGGCTCGGATTTTCTGAATATACATAGCCATACCAGTTGTATGTGCGTTTTCTAGTTATACCTTTGTAGCGCCACTTCCAGTTATAGTAACAGGAGCTGCGAAAAAACCTTTTCATAGTTCTCGCTCTCCAGTCTTGTGAATCAAAAAGATTGTGACATAATGAACTTACGGGTATTCCTTCAACCATGCCACAGGTATAGCAGGTTGCTACTTTAGGAGAGGAGCTCCAAGGAGGGTCAGCCCATTCATCATAGAAAAGTGGTTTTTTAAGCCAATCCCCCAACCCCCAAAACCATTTACGGGTATCATTATTAGTTTGGTTACGCATTATGAACGGCAGCATACGGGACGAGCGCGCTGCTGCGCTACTGTCGGTGGTGTTGTTCCCGAGCCGCTTCGGTTCGTTGGTGGACTGTACAATTTCATCCATAGGGTACTCTTCCTCGACCTCGTCGTCCGCCCCTATCCTGCGATCTATTCTAGGGAACTCAAACTCATGATAAACGAACGGTTTATCAACGGGCACTGTGGTTGTTTTCGTTGTGTACGACGTCTTAGGGCGCCGAAGCTTTGTATTTCTTAACGGAGCTAGAATGGGCTCCAGGTCTGGTCTCTCATCTATCAGGGTCTCGTACAAGTCATCAGACAAGTCTTCGGGCAGCAACATGCTTTCCGGAGCGGCGGTATATTCGTTCGGGTATCTGAATCTCGATAAAAGGGAACAATGAGTCCATTGTAAAATTATAAATAATATTAAATACGAAAAATATCCGCACGACATCTTCAAAAAGTATAATAACTGTAAACTTCAACAGTTCTATTTCCTTTTTTGAAAAACCGAAGCATAGATAACACACCTAAGGAGGATTGATGTTAACGGCCAGACTGGGCCAGAGCCCCGAAAAACGTGTGAGTGACGACGTCACTCGGTATAAAGGAGAATGACCAAAAGTGGTACCAAAAAGTCTCGCGCATCAAGACCAAAAGGACATGACCAGTTCCAGCCTTCGAATTCGGGGACACGTGCAGGGTTACGGTTTTAAAACTAAGATTAAAAAATAAAGATCTAATTTAGCATGGTTATACCTATTATTCCGCCTAAAGCCCAGGTTAAAATGTTTGAAATCTGTTTTCGATCAAGTGAATTTAGTGACAAGGAATATGTACCTAGGTTTTGTTTATAACTAATTTTATTTATTGACACGCCTATATGTTAAGTTAGGTTTTTATTATTTATATTATTCTAGCCTTTGCCCGCGGCTTCGCCCGCGGCTTCGCCCGCGTGCTTGTAGGAAAGTATATCACGTTCACGGGAACGTACTACCGGGATTACAAGTACCCCATAATATGTTAATTCAGGTTATATATCCTAAGGGAACTTTTCCTTTATTTGACTTTTATGTTAAAGGTGATATCAGTACCAACTTTCAAGTTAATTAAACCACGCAGTAAAATCCTCTCCTGTAAAATTGGTTACTCCTTTTCACCCCGTTAGGGGTAGATTTTCGAAAAACTCTGATACACGTTATTCTTTATTATCGGTTTTTTTTATAAATACTGAGTTTCGAGTTAATCGGACAGCGCGTTAAAATTCTTCCATACAAACTTTGACACCCGCAACGTCCCTTTAGGAGGTAACGCCCTTTTAGAAAAAAAAAATTACAAACTTTATCATTTATTTAGATTTATACCATTTTTTTTAAATAAACACTCCTATTTAAGAGTGTTATTTCATTGACAATGCATCTGACATTAGTGGGGTACCTGTGTAGGGAAGAATCAAAGCGGCAGCAATCTTTTTCATAAAATCTTTACTAAAATAACGATTCGAGTCAAAGCATGAAAAATCGTTTCACAAAAAATCGAGATTCAAATAGATTTTTGAATTCATATTTTATTTTACCATTTTGAACTGTGTCTGAAAAATAATGATTATTTAAAGTTATGTAAATGTGAAGATTTATTTTGAAATAAACAGTCGTCATTTTATCATTTTTAACCCCAGACGGAAAAAGAGGGGTGTTATATAGTTTAACGTGTGTATCTGTCTGTTCCCTCATAGCTCCTTGAACCTTGAACCGATACTGCAGAATCACCTGGAATTGTGTCGGGGGTTATTAAAAATTTTAAATTTAACTTGTTGTCGTAAAAGTGATGGATTTACGCACATACACTACTTAATATCAATCTATACTGAAGTAAGATAATTGAGTGAAAAATATGGTTCTACGTTTGAGATTGTTATGTAATAAAAACAACACGTATATTAGTGAGATCCATGCAATCATTTATCTGCTATTACACAAATCATATAGAAACATAGTTTCTAAGAAAAGGCGTCTAGACTTACTGTTCAACATGCTTTTGGCGTGAAGAGGAAATAAAGTTGTGGCGGCAACGATAGTGCAGGGCTTTAAGTTTACGCTGGACATTTTCTAAGCTAGACAGCTTATTTATGTATTTTTGGTGAAGAGGATTCCAAATTAATACAGCGTATTCGAGTTGTGACCTAATAAGCGATTTATATAAATGTATATAGGTATCAAGGCGCTTAAAGTCAGTCGTGGATCTCATCAAAGCCAAACATGTGGTACGCGTTATTACCATTTTTTTTAATATTATGCTGATCAAGGTGAAGTTTAATGTTCAATAGTATTCCAAGATCCTTCACTGTCATGACTCTATGCAATGCAGCTTCATCTAATGCGTAAGTGCTCCTTATATAATATGTTTATTCTTGGTAAATGTAATTCATACACATTTAGATGTACTCAATTGGATTGTGTTTTCTACGCAGTAAACAGAAAACCGATTAAGAAGTAACATAAAGTAAAAATGTTGAATGCAGGAAACAACTCCAAACGTTATTGATAAAAATAATTAAAAGAAGAGGGCCTAAAATAGAACCCTGTGTTACACCAGAAGTGACGCTGAATGAATTAGACCGATAGCCCCTAATCACAACTCTTTGCGATCTGTTTGATGCAAACCAGCGAAGTAAATCTCCACGAATGCCATAAGCCAACTTTTTGAGGAGCAGCTCATGATCCACCTTATCAAAAGCTTTTCGAAAGTCTGTGTACACAGCATCTACTTGTACACGTTGATCCATATTACTAAACAAAGAATCTGTAAAGGCTAGTAGATTTGTAACAGTAGATCTTTTTTCGACAAATCCATGTTGTCAGTAAGAATAATGTTATGAATGGTTGGGTATATTACTCTGTGAACAAGTCCCTCGAAAATCTTGGATAAGGCAAGATGGGGCGGTAGTTTTCGACATCGTGTTTAGAACCTGTTTTATGCACTGGGGTTATATTGGCTCGTTTCCAAACTTCAGGAAATGTTCCATCAGTAATACATTTATTGTAAACTAGCTGCTGCCCGCGGCTTCGCTCGCGTGAGTGTCGGAAATTACCCCATACATCCCCATGGGTTTTAAGTATAAATATTGAGTTTCGAGTTAATCGGACAGCGCGTTAAAATTCTTCCATACAAACACTGACGCCCCCAACCCCCCTTTAGGGGGTAATTTAGAAAAACCAAAAACTACAATTTTTATAATTTATTTAGATAACTATTCGTGCGAAGTTTCATGTTTATTACCTCAAGGAATAAGATTTTTCATACAAACTTTCATCCCTTATTTTACCACCTTAGGGGTTGAATTTCGAAAAATCCTGATACACGTTACTCTTAATTTTTGGGTTTAAGTACAAATATTGAGTTTCGAGTTAATCGGACAGCGCGTTAAAATTCTTCCATACAAACTTTCACACCCCCCAACCCCCCTTTAGGGGGTAATTTAGAAAAACAACAAATTACAAACTTTTTCATTTATTTTGATAATTATTCGTGCGGAGTTTCATGTTTATTACCTCAAGGAATAAGATTTTTCATACAAACTTTCATCCCCTATTTGACCCCCTTAGGGGTTGAATTTCGAAAAATGCTTCCTTATTCCTTGCCTACATTATAAAGGGAACCTTTGTGCAAAATTTCAGCTTTCTAGGTCCAAGGGTTTGGGCTGGGCGTTGATGAGTCAGTCAGTCAGGCAGAACTTGTCTTTTTATTAATAGGTATAGATATAGATAGTAAACTAGGATACTTTTCCGGGATAAAAAGTACCCAGTGTGGTGCCCAGGATATTAAAGAATAATTATACCAAGTTTCATCGTAATCGAACCGGTACTTTTTGCGTGATGCCTGAACAAACAGACAGACAGACAGACAAAAATTTTTTTAATCAAATTTTTGGGTTCGGTGTCGGTCTAGTAACACCCCCTGCCATTTATTTTTGTGATATTTTCAATGTACAGAATTTTCACTTCTACAGATTTATTATAAGTATAGATATCGATATAGATAATGTTGTATACTATTGGCTGTTTTTTTAATAAAGTAAGCTGGTAATCCATCTCGGACTGGGCCTTTTGTTATATCTTATGCCTGTAAGGCTTGCAATACTTGATCTGGACTAAAAGCTATACGGTTAATAAGAACACAATTATCTGCAAAAGTTTCAGGGGGCAACCATTCACTGCTATTATAAGTGGTAGCTTCATAGACCGACTGAATTTTTTTTGAGAAAATATTACAGATCACACTAGGGTCACTAGAACTTTGATTTTTGTAAAATACAGTGGCTGGTGTACCAGCGTTGGTTTTGCGATTAGCAACATATCTCCTCAAATTCTTAACATATTAGTGGATTACGCTGTTTTTAGAGCAATAATGTTCGTCCGTGTATAACGTCTATAGAAAATACCTAGTTTTTAGGTTATTTAGGATTTTGTAAAATAACTTCGAAACCCGGGTCTATTTTTCAGAAAGATCTTTTGTAGGTGTTAATATGATTAACGTTGTCTATAAAAAACAAAGTTTGATTCCATAGATGCATGAGCATTGTTTTTTTTAAATAAACGTGTGATCGATCCCCTCGCAATCAATATTTCGTTTAAAAGAAACTACCTGCTAGCTCGATAGATGGCGTTGGGATCGAATTACATCTCGGTATGATTTCGTTACACGGTAGGTTATTTATGTCCTGGGTTTAATTAGTTAAAATTGTCTCGCTCTGAGGTACTGCGTTTCATTCGAGTATCACAGGGGTCCATATTGGCTCACCTAAAGTTCTTTACCCGAAATTGTTCTTCTTAATGATTTGTAATCCGAATGATCACTCTTCCTAAAATTTTTCATCATAAAGTTTTCATTCATACTATTTGTAGTGCTACCGGCGATGTTCATAGCACTCATGTTTCCGAAAATTGTAATTAATAATATCATTAATGTAAATATATTTAAACTCCTACTGTTTTTTATCATAACGCTTTTAACCCTAAACATAATTACCATAATATTTTCACTCATACTCAGAAAGAAACATTTACCAAGTGTAATAAAAAATATATGTGGGTAGAAGATGATATTTATAGTTTTAATTTGAGGGTATGATTATTATTTGGTACCCCCAAATAATAATCATGCTTTACATAACGTACTGAGTTGTGTCTAGTAAATTTCGCAACCAATTTCGAGGTAGCGCTCGCCGGCCGCTGCCGCAGCTCCGCTCGCTTCGCTCGCTCGGCTCGCGCGTATTTGGTCACAGTTCTAACCTAACCTATATAATACTGTTTATTAAGAATAAAAAAAATCTAAACAAAAAATATATGACTTTGAATAATAGTGTAAAAGATGGTTATGTTGAGAAAATATAGGAAAACAAATAAAAGTATAATAGATGTTTATTGCTACTGACATTGTGAAGTTGAATGCTTCGGACTTATGAACATTAGAGACAGAGTAGTTAGGAATTGTGATTGTTAGGATGAAAAATGTTAGGAAAAATATTTTCGGATTTCCAATTATCGGAGTTGAAAATTTAGATGAACTTTGGCGCACCCGTATCACAGGCTTCAAGGTACCTTGTACCGGGTAATGTGCACAACCATTTTACTGTTATCTATTTATCATTTAGTACCTGGCCAAACGAGCTCTGCTCGGGTGAATATAGAGAAAACAAATTTTCCCAGATATGAGACCTAGCTAGATCGATTTTACACCCCCGTAAACCCGTATATTGCAACGTTCATCGAAATTGTTAGAGCCATTTTCGAGAACTTGATTACAAATATTGCTCATTTAGTACTATAAGATAGCATTGATAGATAACACCACTTTCAACAAGAAAAACATAAGGCAAAACCATCGAAAGCAAGAAAACTAATTACAAAAAGTGACGAGCAATGCCTCCTGTGAGGATTGAACTCACGACCCCTGGTTTACGAGACCAGTGCTCTACCACTGAGCTAAAGAGGCGTTGCGGAAAATTGCGAAATACTGAATAGTTAACTACGACATATAATATTTTTTTTAAACATTTAACTGTACCTAACTGGGCAGGGGCGTTGATATAGCACATTGAGTTTGAGGAAAGACTATTTATTTATTTATTTAAAGTTCTCGCACTTAAGAAAGGCACAAAGGCGGACTTAATGCCTCAGGCATTCTCTACCAGTCAACCAAGGGTGGTAAAGAGATTAGATAGCAGGTGCTCTATTTGATAGGAACAATGTTTTATCTTTTTATTTTATATAAAAATTGTTACCTACATCAAATGTGTATGAATGAATTCTAAATAAAATTGGTGCAGAAGTACAGAAAAAGGTTATAAAACTTTCAATACACATACGTACATATTTACTATAATATTAAGCCTTGGTTCCCTGAAGGTGCACCCATAGTAGGTTCACCCACATTTCGCCAGTTATGTTTAAGTCCCATGTAATAGGGGGCGAGCCTATTGCCATCAACCGGGAGCAAATCCAGACTCTGGACTGTTACTGTTACTGAACTACTGAAATTCCGAATGGAAAAACCCCATATCACTTTGCCCGACCTGGGAATCGACCACTGGACCAACGAGGCAGACCTATCTATACTATAATACAATAAAGAGGTAAAGTTTGTTTGTTTGTAAGTTTTTATGTAGGGGGTAATCTCCGGAACACCAAGTCAGATTTGAAAGATTATTTTTGCTCTGGATAGTCCAATTCTTGAGGAAGATTATAGGCTATGTAACATCACGCTACGACCTGAGCAGTCAGAAAGAACGCTAAGCTAAAACGAAGTAACAGGGCGGGCGGGCGATGGGATGCGACGCGGTGGGTCGGGGCCCGAAATTTCACGCGGACGAAGTCGCAGACAGAAGCTAGTAATATAATATATATAATAAACAAAGTCAACGGAGAGAGATGTTGAGATGACTATACGCTATTTATTTTGAAACTAACTGCAATTTCCGCTTAAATGACTAATATCTACTGTTGCCTGTCCAGATGTCGAGACGGAACGCATTCCAAAGAAGAATGGACTGAATATGAAAGGAAGAATAAACAAAGTCGAAGTATGAGAAGGACAGAGTAGGAGCAGATTGTTAGAAGAACGCAGATTCTTAGCCTGTGAAGAAACACAGGGATAACGCCGAACTATAGGGTATGAGTCCGAACTCCGGGGTTGTTATTCCTGATGGAGCATCCGACCATCGGGGCAGTATTGGTTGCGTACCTACTCTAGGAGCATTAAATTAAAAAAGGTTCATACAAATATTCCTATTCCGAAATGGAAAAAAAAAATGAAAGTTTAAAACTAAAACCCGACTGCGAGTCATAGTCGCATGATGTAAGTCATAAGTCGCTATTGTCAAAAATGTTGGTAATTTCATAATATTTTTGACAGGTTGCGAATTAGATGCGAATGCGAACGTTCCTAAGATACGGGAATTACCCCTCTGTTTGTTGGCAAGTGTTGAGTCAGCTTAATAGACAGTAATACGGCGGTATGCGACATGACTTATTATATTATCAGACGGGAATATTTTCTTGTTTCGTGTTTTTCAATCTAATTAACCAATTCCGCTTACCTCATCGCCGTCCGTCCAGTGTCTGTAACAAACAAATAAACAAAATTATTCCAAAATATGCATTAGGGACATATAGGGACATTCCTGCTTGATATGACCCTGTGAAATTTTGCAATACGAGTTTACAACGGGCGGCGCAGGCGCCAGCTTTAATTTGACACTTTTTGTTATAAGACAGCAAGAAGCGAAGGCAAAGTGCAGAATATTTGTGCAGACAAGGGCGAAAATATGTCCCACACGAATAGCTTACTTACGCGACCTATTCCAAATGTTTTGACAAGAAATAAATGATTGTCATTTGTCGCAAGTTTTTGCAGATACTGTACGATAAGAGAAACCATACATAGGCCGAACAAAAAGGCGCGATGGAAATTCTGCGTGCCTAATTTAAAAAGCATTGTATTGTAGGCATGAGCCTGCAATGGGGTTAAAAACTGAAAGCTCGTCATAGGTGGCAGCACTGTTTACTGTCTACAAGCCGCCATTGTTTGATTTATGTTTATTTGATTTAAAAAATGCCATATCTGTATGCCATACGTCTGTATGACATACGTCGCCTCCTTTAAGCACTTAATAATGGCCAGGTAGTTCTACTTTAAAAATATTTTTTCTCTGTCGTTTACGGAGTAAATGTCAAACGATTTGGGACTCACATTTTAGTTACCATGACTTCCCGAAAAAAATCGAATCTTTCGCGAAAGACTCGCAACGCATTGAGGCTACAAGGGGCACGGTCTCAGGAGTCTGAGGAAGACCGCGGTGAGAGATTCAGTGGCGCTCTAGTCAGGCAGGCCGCTACGGTTTCGGCTGAAACGGCAAGCCAGCGCGAGTCTCGGTTGCAATCCCAAAGACATCGTACGCAATCTTTGAGATCGCTCAAAACTAGCGACTATCGTAATTCTAGACGTAGCCGCGACTGTGATCGACATTGTTTATCCCGTGTGTCGGAGACGTTCACGCAGTGCGAAGAACGGTTGACCGCTCAGCGGATTCGCACGACTGACGTAGACCTAAATTCGAAAGTTTGTTAGGAAGTATGGATTTCATTTCTATGTGTATATTTCTTGCCTTTTCATGCTTAGACTGATTTGTTTGACTGGAGGACCGATTTGGGTGATATTTGCCATGGCCTTGGATAGGTACAGTAAAGGACGTAATAATACAAAAGTGGTAGGTATTGTATCGTCCGATATACACCTACTACTCTATGTCGTTTAAATCACGTGAAAAATTTGAATAAGGGCGAAAAAATCTATTGATTTTGGAGTGTAGTTTTATTTAGTGGTAATTGTAAAATATTTTAACTGGAATACAGTCCTCTAGCGTGTCAACTATACTTCAAGTTCCGCCACCAGGGGAGAGAGAGAGAAATTAGGGGTGAATTAGTCGCTTACTGACATACCGAATTCCACGCGGGCGGAGCCGCTGGTACAGCTAGTTTTGTTTTATAAAATAATAGTCTAGATCGGCGAAACATGGCACGCCTGACACGTAACTGAATAATTTGGGCACGGCATCAATTGAGGCATTTCAGTAAGTATCCAAGTCACAAGTCGCACAAGTATTTTATTATTAATAAAACACAAAGCATATATATATTACCATTACTGTTTAAATGATAAAGGTATTATTGTGAAACCTAAATAGTTGCAGATAAAGAGTACATCGATGACCCGGTGAACTTTGTATAACGATTTAGATTTTTTCGATTTTCCGGATCTTCCTTTGGGTATTTCCAAACTCAATTCAATTCAAAGAACTCAATTCAATTCAACTCAGAATTCAAATTGGTGGAGCCGATTTCAAGAAAATTCCGAAAAATTAATACCGCATTTGCTGACGTAATATTTTGTTTACCGAAAACTATAGTTAGCCATTTTAATCGTAATTCACCTGTTATAAATTTAGAATTAACCTTACACATTTTATAAACTGTGGTGCTGAATAATTATACTATTGTGACATTATAAAAATACTTTTATAGGTGATTCCATAGATACTCCTAAGAAATATTAAAATGTGCTTGTAAGTAATAATATTATTTTGCATAACAGCGGATAGCATAAACTACATTTCGCAGAGAATCGTATATCGATATTCATTTAAAGGTAGAACTATCATATCTCAGAAATGCAAGCAAAAGCATGCAGCATGCAAGTAAGCATGCACGCAGCATGCAAGCAAGCATGCAAGTGAGTATGCAACATGCAGCAGGCATTTTTACTGTCACGGCTCCGGCGCTGCAGGGCTCCGACAGTCCCACGCGTCCTTAAATTACACTCTACAGATAGGGCAGACAAGACTACTACGTGGAGTCGGTTTTGCAGCAATTCGTTTCTGTCTCTAACTTATGTAGCACAGCATATTATTATTGACTTTTTGAGACAACATTTTAATTTTAATTTAAGTTTTGAAGAAGATTATGCCAAGTGTGTTATGAAAAATAAATTTCGGAGCATCAAGATTATTCGAAGTACGCACGAAGCGCCAGAGCGCGGGCCAACCGGCAGTTATTTTCATTAAAATTGAGAGTATAAAGTTATTCTATAACCAATAATAGAAATTAAGCTGGTTTCTATACAGCCTCAGAAAACGATTACTTTAGCAGTATATTGTCCTACCTATATTGTCGGAAGTTTTGTATTTTTTTTGGAAATTTAGTTTATTATTTGGAAGTTCAGATTATTTTTCGTATAATTTTAATTTGAATGAGATCATGTGTTTATTAAATACAACATTTTTTTTTCGGATAATTTTGTATTATTTTTTCCGAAATTCATTTAAACACAGCTTAGTTAGTATTTCAGTCGGCAACAGATCGCCGCTGAAAGTAAATTATTTTTTCGGACGCTTTATTATTTCCTAAGGGTAAATATTGTAAACATTCACATCTACTTTTGAGGTAGCGAGCGCCATCTATTTCTTAACACGAGAACTAACTCCATTGTGTTCAACAACAGATGGCGTTTTACGTTTACCTATTACTCCAGAATTCTTAAGAACTACTACTATATTACGCAGATGTCCAGAATTCCAGAGCCACAGGTATGGCTATCTTCGCCGCGTTCGAGATTGACGGTGACGTCCGCTCTAGGGTCCAGGCATCCAGTGAGTGACACTCTTTGCCACTAATATAAAATAACCAAGCTAGTTCTAGTAAGTAAAAAAATAGCTCACCATCAGTAGCTTCTTCCACGAGTTGGGCCTGCACAGCTTTATCCTCTGCCATGTTTCCCACATCATCCAGCACTACACCACACTTCTTGAACAAAGAACTCCGCAGCCTCATTAACTTATCTGCCTCTTTGTAAGCTTTTATTTCATCCTGAAATAATTCAAAGTGATAAGTTGCATTACTGATATATTTATTTATTTATTGCATGGAAGATTTACAGACAAAGAAAATCACTAAGTTAAAATATAAAGAGTTGTGTGCCACTTACAAATCTTCACAAATAAATTAAAGAAGTAAATGAACAAAGACAAGCAATAAAGCTCCAATACATAAAATATCAGAGCGTAGAAAGTATTTAGCCATAATAATAAATAATAATTTATACATAATAATAAAATAGTAATGAAGATTTTTTTTCCATTTGGTCTGGATATTATTATGTTCTGGATTGGTGCAAAACAGCTGAATGGATTTGGATGAAATTTGACACACAGATATTTTATAACCAGGATTAACACATAGGTAGTACGTACTACCAGGATAAAAAGTACCCAATGTGATGTGGATACCGGAAAATATACCACAGGAACGTTTCTGTAGGATATTTTCCGAAATCCATGTGGGCAAAACAGTGGGCGCTGGTCAAATGATGGTGATTAGGATTCTAATCATAAAAGAAGTTATTGGCTAAAAGATTTTTAACTGAAGTGGTGCTCAAGCAGAACTTAATAAATAATTACATATTATACTCTAAAGCAATATAAAAATCATGTTTAAGATTACACTGTTGATGTTGTAATTATAATTAGTTACTAAAAGGAATCTACTTATAATTATCTTATTGTTGAACCGAAACATAAAAACAGCTGCATTAGGTTAGTAAGTACTTATACTATCCCAAAATGATCACCATCTACATCCTTATTACTTTATCAACCCACTGCTAGGCAAAATCATATCTCAGAATTATAGAATATTTAATTAAATATGTATGAATCTATATATAAATATAAGTATATAACATCGGCGTTGAAATAATCTGTACCTATGGCTGATAATTAATCATAAAATAATTTCAATTATTTTTACCTTTAAATCCTTCAACCTTGAATGAGATCTGCTAGACAAACATTCTCTTAAATGTGTGGCAGACCACTTCTCTCCATTGCTATATAAAACCGAAGGGGCCGATTCCTGCAACCTAGTATTCGATGACTTTTTAACTAAGTCCCTTTGTTTAGTACGAGGCGGAGAGGCTGCGAGGTCCATAGATTTAATAGTCTTACGAGGCTTTACCACATACGTTGGTTTAACTTTTTCACGACTAGACTCTGGTACATAGTCATTCAAAAAAGTTGGAAGTTCATTAAAAACTCCTGATGACACGTTCGAAGCAACTGGTTTCGCGCCAACTCTTACAGACGACGATATAACATGGCGTGTAACAAAAGAACTGGATTTTAGGCTGGTGCGTGACTGATCGTGGACACGAGACATAACTCTATCATATTTATTGTTACGAATTCTGTTGCCTGAAGCCATTACTTTTGAAAAGTTGCGTTTCGAAATCGAGCTAGCTGTTTTGCTTAGCAAAATAAATAAACTACTATGACATTGACAATAATGACAATCACTTGATTTTTTAAACTTCCTGTCAATGTCATTTTGATTTCGTTGAACTGGAAATTTGCACTTTTGCACACGCACTACCGACAATATAATAAACAGAATTACAAAGTGGCCGGAACATAGAAGTCCAAAAATATTTAGGTTCCTCGTATCGTGGGGTATCCGAATCACCCTCATGTATGTTCCGGGATTTTTCATAGTTTTTTTTTTTTTTTTTTCTGAATGTTTGGTCTGACCAATTTCTAAAAAATCTAAAAAAGAAGTAGAAGACAAAATTAATCAGATGGCTGATTTTAAGAATTTTCCACCTCGCTGTCTTTGAAGGCCGATTTTAGCCAAAGTAGCCCATTAAGTAGTACCCCACAAACTTGTTTTTTTATCCTTCAGCTTCAGCTGGTAGTATACAATGTGTTAAAAAATTAACTTTACAAACTTTGAAATCGCGAAAAAAAAAACAGCTGTCCCCAATGACGTATTATATATAGACACGTTATCAACAAACATCTCGGCGCTTAAAAACGGCACGATATAAATTAAAAACAAACGTAGCGTCGCGCGACAGGTTGGTGCGTGACTGAGCGCAATGTGGCCAATTGGCTTCATTTCATGTTGCCATTTTAGAGTGCGGACAACGTATCTATAGTTTTATACATCATTGGCTGTCCCATACAGTTTAGAACAGTAGGTATTAAACTTTAGTATGGAACAGCTGACTGATTCTTTTTCGCGATTTCAACGTTGGTCCCATAGTAAAAGTTATTCAGGTCGATGGTCTAAAGCACTCCTTAAAGTTTGTAAAGTTAATTTTTTAACACCTTATTTATTCTGCATTGTTCTCACATTTATAATTTCAACATGAATGATTTGTAACCAATTTTCTTGATATAAAAGATTGTCCGTGGAGTTTCTTGCCCGTTCTTCTCCATAGGTACCTATGGTAGCGTAGTAGGTACCTACTACGCTTTGGAATGGGCAACTATAGCTTCATATTTTATTACTGACTGACTATATGACAATTTAAAAGTGCATGTAAATGGTTTAATTAAAATGAATGCTTTGAGTTTGAGTTTGGATGCATATTTACCTAAACTTGAGGTGTTGGTAAAACTTTGACTTTGGCTATGGAATGCACTTTTGTATCGAAAAATCCCGGGATATCAAATGTATATAAATAATATCCTCTTCCCCCCGGACCGCCGAAAGGTGCAGACGTATCTGACCTGTTATAACTATTTACCAAAAATATTTAAATAATTTCTAAGTAATTTAATTCATCAACAAAAATAGGAGTGCATAAATACCGAGGAGCTAGCAACGCGGCAACCGAGTCACGGCGGCGTTAGTAACTCCTTCGAACGTGCTCGCCTGGTACCTGACTGCTGGCTGCCCAGGTCTCGCCCCTACAGACTGTAAGAACCCAATTACATTACTTATTACTGCGCGGGCTCAACACCACTACCAGCGACCACGCCCTCGTTGACCTAATTGGATAATTAGGACAGCGGAGACTCCGCCCACTAGTACAGTGGGACACCACCAGCTCCTACTACGGCGCAGGCGCATTGGCTGCTATTGCAAGTACGCTCCCACTTAGCTTACTTCGGTACACTTCAGGTAACCTGGTAGTGATGGATTCATCCATGAATAAATCCGCTTCGGAAACAGAAATCAACATGTTGGGAACCGATAAAACACCGCCTAACTTTGTGTTTCGACGTACTAAGCGAAACAGGGAGGAAATATCAGTAGGCCTGCAATTAGATGAATTTAAGGAAGAGATGAGAAAAATGATGTCACTTTTTACGGAAAAACGAGAAAAAGAATTGCACGAGATTAAAATTACATTAAATGAAATTCAACAATCTAACATTAATATCGATAGCTCCATTACTTTTTTGACTGGGCAATTTGAAGAGCTTAAAAAGAAAGTGCATCTGCTAGAGAATCAAAAGAAGGAAGATAAGCAGTACATCACCATTCTAGAAGGTAAACTCGAGGATATGCAGATGAGCTGTCGTAAAACAAATTTCGTAATAAAAAATGTACCAAAAAAAGCCCACGAATCCAAAGAAGACCTCATAGAAATGGTTATGTGTCTCTCTAATAGTATAGACTGTAAAATCGGAAAATACGACGTCAAGGACATCTATAGAGTACGAGGCAAGAATAATGAGAACCAGAATACGCCAATAGTTGTGGAGAGCAGTTCTACCCTTTTGAAAACTGAAATACTTAAAATGGGAAAGGCTTTCAATATAAAGCATAAAACAAAATTATGCGCTAAACACCTAGGCTTTAAAGTTCAGGAGGATACTCCCATCTTTATAGCTGAGCATTTGACCCCAAAAGCGTCTCGTCTACATTTTCTTGCACGTGATCTATCCAAATCTGGTGCATACAAGTTCTGCTGGACTGCATATGGCAAAGTTTATCTTAAAAAAGATGAACAATCACCGACTTTAATTATTAAATCTGAGGCCCAGGTACATCAAATTATGCAAGGAAAATGACTAGTGATACGTGTCTCATATCACAAAGTAAACTGTCAACCGCGAATCTGTTATTTAGTATTATTATTTAAGGATTATTTTATAACAATTTACGTATTTCATAATTGTCCTACGCCTATAAGTTATTTTGCATGCTACTGTTTTATAAATATACTCACACAATTACAAACACACACTTATACACAAATTCGTACTACAAATCACTCTCACACACTCACTAGTCACAAACTGTACATAACATACAAGATAATTATCCAAAAATATAAGTTCAGTACTGGCAACAGCACCGTTAGAGGCTTATTTGTTAGACATTATCATTTTACAAGCTACGTATTTCTTTATGCTGCTATTACTACGGCTGCTCTCAATTTAATACTAAATTATTTTTACCCTTATCTAGAAATGTCATTAATCCAACTTCATAATGAAAATGAGTGATAGTTTAAAAACACTCTCTGACATAGACAACATCAAAATTGCACGATCTATTGATTGTGACCCGTCCGACCTAACCAAACACATAAAGATAAATACTAATGATTTGACAATATTCTCCCAAAATATAAGGAGCATTTATTGTAATTTTGACAATTTCATAGCAACTGTGTCCACTTTTACATTCCAAACTGACATCATAATACTCACCGAGTGTAGATTAAGTGATGAAAAACCTATTCCGCAACTCACAAACTACACTTCCCATATTACAACACGACACTTAAATCAAAATGACGGGGTAGTTGTCTACGTAAAAAACTCTCTTATGCCCAAAGTCAAGGAAATAAATTTAGTACAGGCATCCTGCCTGCAGCTGGACATTCTAAATAATATTATTCTGTGTATTTACCGTTCTCCATCGCATACAAATAGTGACAGTTTTACAGAATCACTCAGTACAGAACTCAACGCTCTAAGTACACAAAAGAGTATTATTATAGCGGGTGATATAAACATAAATATTAAACCCAAAGATACAGAACAATCCTATGAGCGTAAAAATAGAGTTAATTATCTTACTATGTTATCAACTTATGGCATACTACCTGGCCATATACTTCCCACGCGAGGAACAAACTGCTTAGATCATTTTATGCTCAAGATTGATAACAACAAGAAATCAGCTTTTGTCGGTGTATTTCACACAACAATTACTGACCACTATACAACATTCTTATCTCTATCTAAAATAAAAATTAAACAAGTTGCACCAAAAACTAAAACTAGTATGAATTTTGAAGGGGCGCTAAAATATTTACAGGAAAGTAAAATAGCGGAACTACTCTTTTGCAATGATCCTATTGAACTTATTAATATCTTCACACATATACTGACAAACTCTACAAATAATAATACTACCACTGTAACAATTCCTAATAAAAAACGAATAATTAAGCCGTGGATAACTCAAGGTATATTAAAATGTATAAACAATCGTAATAAAATGCAAAAAACGCTTAAAAGGGATCCTAACAATGAAATTTTAAAGATTACATTTAATAGATACAAAAATTATTGCAATTACCTCATCAAAAAATTGAAAAGGAAATATCAAAAGGAACTATTAGCCAATTCTGTAACAAACAATAAATTACTCTGGAAAAATATAAAAAATGTTACCTATTCTAATAAAACTAAGACGGAAAATACAGAATTATTGTACTTAATGCCATCCCCTACCGAGTCAGTTAATCATGTCAACAACTTTTTCGTTAACATTGGTAAGCAACTGGCCCAGCAAATTCAACCCGACTTAGACTCTGACCCCCAACACCCAATTGGAAATCAACCTTCCCTACCTAATTCTTTTGTACTACACGACACTGACTGTGATGAAGTAGATAGAATTCTAATGAGCTTGAAAACTGATAGTGCCCCCGGGTGGGATAAGGTAACTACAAAATTCCTAAAATATATAAAAATGGAAGCTGTTCCAATCTTAACGCATCTGACTAACCTATGCTTTAATAAAGGCGTATTTCCGGAAGAACTTAAAAGATCTATTGTCACACCTGTACACAAGGGAGGGAACAGAGACGATGTCAACAACTATAGACCAATATCGGTCCTACGAGCAATTTCCAAAATATTGGAAAAACTAATAAATGCTAGGCTCATTAGCTACTTAACTAAATACGAATTACTATCGCCAACACAATTCGGGTTCAGACAAGGTGTATCAACCGAGGACGCAGTAACCGCCCTAACATCTCTTGTAACCGATACTATGGATAGTGGCAACAAATGTGTTACTGTCTTCTTAGACCTAAAAAAAGCGTTTGACACCGTCTCTGTTCCAACCCTGGTGAGGAAATTAGAGAAATACGGCATAAGAGGAACTCCGCTTTCTCTTATAAAAGACTATCTATGTAACAGGAGACAGAGTGTTAAGATTGGAAAGTACACCAGTGACTATGCGGAAGTAACTTACGGGGTACCGCAAGGAAGCGTATTGGGTCCAACTTTATTTTTAATATATATTAACGATCTGTGTAATTTAAATATAAAAAACGCCAAAATTTTTTCCTATGCCGATGATACGGCTATTGTATTTTCTGGTGTCTCCTGGAAAGATGTTGAGTTCACAGCGGAAATAGGCATGGCTAGGATAGCCAAATGGTTAAAAACAAACTTACTCACTTTGAATACAAGCAAAACTAATTTCGTGTGTTTCAGTGTTAGTGCACGTACTGAGCCGATGGATAATTTTAAAATTAAAATACACGACTGTGGAGATTTCAAAAATAAAAATTGTAATTGCCCAAACATAAATAAATTAAAACAAACCAAATATTTAGGCGTAGTAATAGACCAGAGATTGTCTTGGTATCCCCATATTGAAGAAGTGGCTAACAGGGTAAGAAAACTGTGTTGGTTATTTAGTGCACTGAGACATATTGTGCCAAAAACTATACTTAGTCGCAATAATACTTCTAGAAATCTCCTCAATGAGATATACGTCGCCCTGGCTCAGTCTGTCTTAGTGTACTGTATTCCTAACTGGGGAGGCTCAGCAAAAACTAAGCTCATAGACGTAGAGCGTGCACAACGTGCCCTAATAAAAACAATGTATTTTAAGAAAATTAGGTATCCCACAGATAGTCTTTATAATTTAAGCGATTTACTCACAGTAAGAAAACTATACATAGTTCAAACTACTTTAAAGAAACACAAGACTCTACCGTACGATGCATCTAAAGTAACAAAACGAAGGAAGCATGCTGTTGCAGAAGTCCCCCGTACAACAACTTTGGTTGGTTCGATGCAATATAATGCGCGGTCTGCTCGGTTATATAATAGAATAAATAAAGAAATATGTATATACAATAACCAAGTCTATGAATGCAAGAAAAAACTAGTGAAATGGATCAAACCATTTACTTATAAGGAAACGGAAGAGCTCTTGAAACCCATGACATAGGATTGTATAACATTATATTTTTTTATTCTTGATTTTAATTTTAGATTCCGTTTATGTTTTTAATTTTGATTTAATTTTAAATTCGATCGTAATTCTGATTTTGATTTTAATTTTAATTTAATTTTAAATTTGATTGTAATTTTGATTTTAAATTTTATTTTATTTTAAATTTTGATTTTAATTTTGATTCTAATTTTTGATTTTGATTTAATATTGATTCTAAGTTTGATTTCGATTTTGACTTTAATTCTTGAATTTTGATTCTGTTTTTGATTATAATTTAATTTGTAACTTTGACAATGATTGATTTTAATTCTGAGTTAAATTTTGATTTTAGATTTTATTTTATTTTCCACTGGCTGTAGTGAATTAATTGAATATGGTTTTGGATTTATATTGTGTATAACCTAAGCTCTCACAGAGGTGCACAAACACACATAACACACATTCACACGCATTCACACACATACACACACACACACAAACTATTGATACTTATGCCAATCCTACTGCTTACCTATGTTAAATATGTTATTAATATTTTACTTTATTTTGTTATGGAAGAGCGGAGTCTTCTAATACAGGCATTGTTTGCTTAAATGAAGGTTCCAATCACAAACTAATTTTTGTAATCTTGTTGTAGAAATAAACAATTTTGAATTTTGAATTTTGAATATGGAAAGCACTTTTGAATCAAACGTAAAAATGTCGCGATTCCGATTTGAAAAAAGAACTTTTTGCTTTCAAGCTAATGATGTAAATTAGGTTGCCAAACGGGTATAGCACATAGCAACAAACAAACAACATGGTGAGAACAGTATACAATTTATTATGTTATCACCACGAAAGTAACCTTTATAACAGGATTGATAATTCGTTTTCATAATATCATGTATCCGATTAGTTGTGCATTCCCGAGTTTTCTGGAATTCCAGTATTTATATTACTTAGGTACAATAAAATAAAAAAATAAACTAAAAAGCCGCCATAATTTTTTATCCAAAAATTAACTATAACATGTAAATATGCATGCGATTATCCGATCTCAGGCTCATGATAGATTAGATTGCTTTGATTTTGATTCCTTTAACACATGCAACATTTATTTATTTTTCAGGAAATGACTTGGAAATTAAACTCAATTTTTATAAGATTTTTATTTTTTGTTATCAAATCTAAATCACCCTTCCCTAACAAGGGATATAATATTATCAGTTTCAAGACTTTCCAACCAGTTCATTATGTTTTAAATCATAAATATGTTTGGCTTGATTCTGGTACTCATCACACATTGCGTTGATTTGTTTAGTTACATTAAATACCAAATCTTCAGACACACTATTTTGTCTCTTAACTTTTTTGATGAAGTCTGCTTGTACATCTTTGACTGAATCTCTACATTTTATATACAAAGCCTTTGCATTCTTCGCCAATGCTTCCCTGTGTTCTTTTGTGACCTTGGGTACGGGCACATACAGAGTAGTGCCATCTTGCTGAGGATTCAGATTCAGCCCAGATCCTTGAATGGCTCTCAATGCATTTGGTATGGCTTGTGGAAACGAACCAAAGTTTATAACCATCGTTTTAGGGTTTTTACGCACTATTTGAGCAAGTTCCTGTAGCTCGTAGTCTTTACCTTCAAACTTCACCAACAGTGACTCTATAGAGCCAGTTGTGTGTCGCAAAGATAGATTCTTAGCAAAATCTTCCTTCATTCTGTCGATAGCTGAATTGCATCGTTCTTTCATCTTATCCACAGGCACAATCTCAGATATTGCTGCGACATTAATCTCTACTTTAGCTCCTTTACCTTTTTTGTCTCTTCCTTTATCTTTGCTCTTTGCATAATTTCGAGCTGCTGTAAAATTCACCGCATTGGAATAAATAATCCCCTCGTTACCTCTAACTACATTTGGATAGATTGTTCTCAAGCAGTTCAACGATGGAGCTGCCAGTCGCAGTAGTATCCTAGTACCCATTTTGAACTAGTTCCTCTATTATTTAATACACTTTCATTCAAAAATGGTACACAAGGCGGTATTGTAACCTGACCACAGAATCCACAGATTAGAACCTGACCTGAATTCCTGATGAATATTTTTGACTTTTTTGACAAAAAATATGTCAAGTTTGACAAGCAGTCAATGTTGCCACTTTGCTTGATCGATCGTTACACTCAGAACATCGACTCATTCAACAGCAAACTAAAATTGTGCTTTGCTTTGCGGTGCCCTGACAGGGTTCATGTTGTACAAAAAGTGACAGTAATCTATTGTAAGATGTGTGATGTGCATCAGAGCAAATAAATAAATAAATATAATTTACAGTTTATGAACACTATAACATAAATTGAGCCAAACTAATTATCAAAACACAATACAATCATAGGATTTTTACGGAAGTCCTTATAATAAATATCTTCGTTGATTGCACTAATCGTTGCCTGTCGCTGTCCAGCATGCAGTGTCCAGCACTAATTGCCAGTATTGCCACAGAGGAAAATTGACATTTACATGACATTTTGACAATTTGAAATTTGTTATGACAGCTTGAGAGGGTTTCAAAGTGAAAATGTCTGTAATATTTCAAACTTTAGTAAATAGAGGAAAAACACATTTGTTTAAGAAATTACTGAACTGTACCCAATCTACATGTAAATGCCTTTATTTACGGAAATTATCAGGTACCAGTTGTTAATAATTTCTATGATATATTGGTAAGAAGGTAACTTATAGGTTATGTAAATATTTTAGGTATTACCAAGAAATTTGTGTCATTTGAGGAGATTGTGGCCCAGAGGAGAGCTGAAGCGAAACGAAGTATCGTCGTGCAAGTCAACTCAGAGGCATCATTCAATGAATTATATGGTTACTGCTCAAAATATGCCATGATCAATGGAATACATCATTACAAAAACACTGGTGGAGAGGTAGTTATTTGATTAAAATGTCTCTAGCTGTTTTTAACACTGCATGAGCCAATAAGATACCTACTTGTAGATAATAGATGTCCTATAACAATGTTTAAGTGAACATTTACTTTTAGCACTTCATGCTCATTGAATTCAGTTCGGAAGAAAACTTGAAACATGTGTTCCAATCATGCAGTACACACCAGAAAGACCTTGACATTATGGCGTTGAAATCCCCATTTCTTTGGTTTCGGGCAGCTCCGGGAAGAAAGGAAACATTTACAATACCTAGTGCAACATTGGCATCTGTAAATGGAAATGAACAAGTTGATGAAGACAAACTCTTTAAGGACTTAATGAATTGCGAAACAGTATCGGATCAGATACAGTTGTTGCATGATAGAACTATGCTGAATGATTTGGGCGCTAGGCTAAGATACATGGTGGCAAGACAGGTATATTCAAAATGTTTTTTTTTAAATCGAAAATAATCACAATATTCATTATTTTAGATGATGCATCACTAATACGATACATCAATAGCATTCAATTTGAATAAGCTTTAGAGATAAAAATGTAAAAGCAAATTAAACTTGTATAACGCGAGTTTTCTAACAAACTAAATAAATTAAATAAAGTACGCTCGCTATCTTGTTCGCTCCTATTGTTTAACCTACTTACGGGGAGCGCTAGCGAGCTAAGAAAATTCCCTATTGGTCCGTTGGTCGGGTGGGGGAAGTTGGACATCACATTGTCAGGCTACAACACCAAAAGTTTTGAACCGCTAGAAGTACCTACATTCTATGAGACTAGGTAACTATGAGTGAAGTTCCAAACACCAATGGGAAAGGACGTAAATACTAACATCCAGTAACTAACAACAATACTAGCATCCTCCTCGAACTCTCGCGACGTTAAAGTTTGTTTTATGTATTATAGTTTAAGTTGTTTTATCTTATAATAAACGACATTTAATGTACTCGCATTAAACTCGTCAATATATTAACGAAGTCACTGAAAGTATCTGAAAATCGCAACCTGTAGGTATTATTTTTATATTTCCTTTAATAAATTGACTAAAACATATATTTTCAGATTGAGTGTGTACTCGAGAGCCTGTATGCTAACATAGCTGTGAGACCGTTTGGCTCATCCATCAATGGTTTTGGCAAAATGGGTTGCGACTTGGATCTTGTGTTGACCAATACAATAACAGAAGAAATGGTAAATATTCTATTTATATTTCTATAACTATAATTATTTGGTTCGGAAAATCTTATTGTTTTTAAATGTAGGTACACTCTTTAACCAACTTCCAAAAACGAGGAGGATATGTTTTTTTTTTGTGTTTTTCCATCTTTATTTTTGTCAATTGAAGTCAGATTAAAAAAAATACCACTATAAACACTACACAAAATAAAAGAAAAACCTAAAAAAACAAACAACCAACTCCCAAAAAAAAACACTACAAAGTGAAAAATAACAATTAAAATATCTAAAATAGTTTTTGGAGTTAGTGGCAAAAAACTAAAATACAAAAACAAAGACATCAACTTCACTTTGTAGTGTTTTTTTGTTTGTTTTTAAAAGTTTTTACCCGCTGTCGGCGAAGTCAAAAAAGGCTGATTTTAATGAATGATAGAGTCTGGCCACGCTAACTCTGCATCGGTAAAAAAATGGTGGAATTTGAAAATCTATAGATGGAAACACTGCCTGTACTGCGAAAAAACAATTTGATACTTTCGTATTTTATTTGTTTTTGATAGGTTATTTTGTTTATATTATATAGAGATAGAGATATAAGTACTAACGTACGTTAGTACTTATATCTCGATGTTTATATTCTGATTTTTTCCTGGTAAAAAATATTTACTTTAGCAAGATGCAGTGTGGATTTGATAGTTTTATCATCGTATGGATGTAGAGCATAGGTACGACGCAGGATGAAATTCAAGCAAATTTTATCAACACATTATTAATACTTTAACCTGCACCCTAATTGTGTAATACACCATCTAACCCAATCTGGATCGGTGTGAAGCAGATTGCTAATCCATTGCTTCCTAGATTCGAAAAAAATCTGCTCAACAAAGTAAATAACGCAATGAAAGTTGTTGAACTGTCAAAATAAAACAGATTAGTCGGAATCGTTTACGAAAGCGTAACGTAAAAGATTTTATATACTGATTCTCACTATTGATGGTGGCAAAATGGCAAAATATCAAAATCATTAGGTCTATGTATATTTTGTATTTGGGTATGGTAAAAGTATACCATATAAAAAACCTTTTGGGGTTGCCCATTTATTCCAGTGCAGAGTTAGCGTGGCCAGACTCTATGTCGTTAGATTCGTCTTTATTGCGCGAGTGTTAATGGCGTGACCAGCGGGTAGCGTGTCGGAGCGCCGGCGCCGCCGGACGAATGCGCGCGTCTCCGACCGCATTCCACTAAGTTTATATTACAATGAACTTATAATTTTTGCGTGGGTCACTTAACTTCCGGCATTGTACTGTAAAATTCGCTCCTACGCATTCTGTCAGGAGTGTATGAGTAGCACATGAGAGTGTAGGAGTGTGTTTACAGAGCGAGCCGGGGCGTCGCCTGGTGTACCAGGACAAGCGCGCGGAGGGCGGGCGGGCGCCGTGGACGCGCCACATGCAGAGCGTGGCCGAGCTGCTGGAGCTGCGCGTGACGGGCGCGCGCCGCGTGCAGCGCATCCTGCACGCCAGAGTGCCCATCGTCAAGTTCGCGCACAATTATACCGATCTGGAATGCGATTTATGCTATAATAATATGTGAGTACCTACAGCCACAACTTTTTTTTCTTTTATGGCAACTGAGCTGATGTCGGTGACGGCAGCGCAGCAATATGAGTCGTCGAACTTTTCGCTAGCGTTACAGCATAATAAAAATACAAACAAAGAAACAAAATCACTTTCTCATTTAAAATAAAATTATAACACACAAACACGCACTCACACAGATCGAGATATGTGTGAGTGTAGTACTTCCTGTAAGTACTTCCTGTTGACCTAGAATCGTGAAATTTGGTACAAGAGTTCCTAAATAAAACCTTGCTTAAAAGGAAACCTTGCTTGTAAAGGAAAAAGTTCGAAAATCGTTCATTTGTTTGAACATGTTTTTCAACTAAAATCTGAGTTTGTTTTGGCATAAATTGATCAACTACGAAACCCATCATTGTGCGTGGTCCGAAACGCACTTGGCCGATTTTTATTATATCTATACTTAATATAATAAAGCTGAAGAGTTTGTTTGTTTGATCGCGCTAATCTCTGGAACTATCAGTCAGTCGAATTTGAAAAATTCTTTTTGTTTTTGATACTTAGCCCAATTCTTTAGAAGGTCATAGGCTATTTAACGCTACGACCCATAAGAGCCGAGCAAAACGAAAAAAAGTCCGAATGAACGCCAAGCGAAAGTGATAGACCGCATCGCATCACATCGCCCGCCCTAGCTATCTAGGGCGGGTGATGTGATGCGACGCGAAGGGTTGCGGGCCAAAATTTCACGCGGACGAAATAAAATCATGTAACACGGAGGTGTCATATCCTAGGTCAAAGTGCCAGCCTAGACCGGGCTAAGGCTTATCAGGACACAAGCCCTGTGCTAGATAGGATTTCTCATCGTCAAAAATGTCGAAATTCCATAGAAACATTCATCTTCTATTAATAGGGGATAAAAAATTTAAAACCTTCCTTAGTGCGCACTTTTCTTAAACAAGGATCTGTTGTACCAAATTTAATGCTTCTAGAACCAGCGGTTTAGCCGCTGCCTTCTCTGTCAGTGAATGAATGAATTTAAGAATTGTATGAAGTAGACGCGTTGGGGCACAGGTCGGGCGTGTACATGAGCGAGCTGCTGTGGCAGTTCGGGTCGCTGGACGCGCGCGTGCGGCCGCTCACGGTAGCGGTGCGGCGCTGGGCGAGCGCGGCCGGCCTCACCAACCCGCACCCCGGACGATGGATCACCAACTTTCCCCTCACTCTGATGGTGCTGTTCTTTCTGCAGCAGAAGACCGCTGATGGATATGTGCTGCCGACCTTCAAGAGTCTCGTTAGGCGAGCCGGTAAGTGGGGCTAGTAGTTACATTAACAATAGACGTAGATGCACCCAGCAACCTATTCCGCTTAACTATTCTTAAAGAGTCTTAAAAAATCAAGTAAGAAATCGTAACGTGTTTCACCTCTCAACGAGGCTGGTTGAGCTGAGGAGCCTGCTCCTCGGCTCGCGGGCCGCATCGCCCCTCCCCGTCTACGCAGGCTTCGTCGAGTCGGTTTTGCAGCAATTCCTTTCTGTCACTAACCTTTGTAGCACAACATATCGACTTTTAAAAACAACATCACCCGAAGTACATAAGAAGCGGCCAAGCGCGGGCCACTTTCGTGTTTTTGGAAGTATTTTTTTTCGAAAATTTTGTATTTCTATCGGAAATTCATTTTAACACAGTTTAGTTAGTATTACAGTCAGCAACAGATCGCTGGAAGTAAATTATTTGTTTTGGAAGCTTAATTATTTCCCTTTTAGAAACTGCCGCGCCATGCGAGACGCAGAACGACGCTCTCAAAGCCGAACTTTTTCTAAAACTTGGTGCCGCATACTGGACAACTGTAATAATTTAATGTTTTCAATATTTTCCAATTTATAGGCAAAGACGACATCAGAATAGCAGAAGAAAATCTCAACTGTACATTCCTTCGCGACATGAACAAACTTCCTTCCGAGTGTTACGGGCAGAATAACGCGAGCCTCCAAACCTTACTGCTACAGTTCTTTGAGTTCTATGCACAGTTCGACTTCCAAGACAAAGCGATATCTATCAACGAAGGCATGCCCGTAAGAAAACCAAACGCACTACCATTGTACATTGTCAATCCTTTAGAACAAGCTTTAAATGTTAGTAGAAATGTTAGCTACGAGGAATGTGAGAGACTAAAATCAGAAGTCAGGAACGCTGCATGGCAATTAGACGCAGGCTTGGACAGACAGAAAGGAGACGACTGGGGACTGTTGGGTCTCATAGAACAGAAGACCACGCGAGGATTGAAGAAGTTACTCCGAGCAGGGAATTCTCACAGACTAGTTTCAGTTAAAGATTTATTTAATGATTCTGACGACAGTGTACCACAAGACAGTTTGAAGAGTAAACTAGGAAGACTGGCGCCAAAGAGTGACAAGGAAGTGGCTACAAGTGTGCGAGAGATGAAAGAAGAGCTAGTTAAGGAGAAGAGACCGCAACGAATGAAGTTCAAGAACAGTTCGGTAGCCAGCGAAGTGTTCCGGATACAGAGAGATAAAATTGTTTGAGATATACTTTGTACATAGTTTTGTTGTATTATATGCATCAAGGAGACTGAGTTACCAAGTTTTACTTTAACATAACATAATCAGCCTATAATGTTCCCACTGTTGGGACAGACCTCTTCTCTTCGAGAGGGAGTGGGCGTGGACATGTCTTAGATTTTTTTTGTTCTAGGTCATGCGGGTTTCCTCACGATGTTTTCTTTCACAGTTTTGTTTTACTTGCATATAAAACAGGACGTAATAGTAGAACTACAGATCGGTACTGCGCGGTCCTGCGCGTCAGATGGAAGGTGTCGGGGCTCGTGCACTATAAAGTAGTTACTCTTGTCAGATAAGGCACTTGTTCCACCGCCCGACGAGGAGGCGACTAGCTATCAACGATTTTCTCGCGCAAGAAAAAAAGGTTGCTGATCCCGCGTAAATTATACAGGGTGTAAGGGACAGCCCTCCGCAAACTTACAGGGTGCATTCAGCTCCTTATTTTGAATCATATTCCACTGGAACAAATCTCAGTTTTTTTTGTCGTTTAAATAAAATAACAGCAATTGCTGTTGAAATACTCTACATGCACTGCCGTTCGCTACGTGCGTTTTCCCGCGGTAACGATACATTGCGTGTGAGGTAATTAAACAAATCAGGTTTATTGGATTCCCATAACGTTCCTGAAATAATTTAATGTACCGGTCATTTTAGTATGATCTATGATCTGTGGTATGATATACTGCCACCCCATCAGTCTGCGGAGGGCTGTCCCTTACACTCTGTATAAATAGTTGACCGCTGACTGTACAAGTCAGCGATCAACTATTTATAAATGTACAAAAGATTGTTTCTCACAGCGACAAGAGCTATCAAAGAGAGTAATCTCTCAGCGACGCTCATTTGGCGTGCTGAACACTCCGAGACTCACGCTTGGTACATATACCTCTGTACTGTACATGTTTGTAATGGCTCGTCCTCGTTTCGCACTCGCTGCTCGCCTCTCGTTTTTAGTTAATACACTCTACTCGCTTGTCTTTAAGCGCCGGCGTTGGGGCAGGTGCTTTAATAGGCTGAGAATGGCATTTCATCCGACAGTAGGCGATACGACGGAACTAACGTAAGGAACGCAATCTGGCGTGGCATTAGCAAACAACACCGAAAAATTTAAAACAGGTAGGCAAGGCCGCGTGTCCGCGCGTAAATAAAACAATAATGCTAAAATTGTGTACTTTTGTATTACGATCCTAAAAGAACGCAATTATCGATGCCTGATTCCCGTAATGTTCTCTAGCGATACTACAATTTAGATTGTATCTAATTTTCAATTTAAATATTTTATTGATAAATAAAAATAATTAGAACAGAAAAAGAAACAACAAGCATCATATCACTGTCGCTATTAATATCACCTTAAATATATATTTACAATAGATATACCTAATGCGACTTAACTGCAGCAAGTCAAAATATGACGATTTCTTGTTCTACAAAGTATTTGCACAGTGCACGGTACGCACCAGGTGCTGCCGAACCTGTTAGAGACATTCAGATAGATAAACAGATATTCCTTAATTCTACACCTTACTTAAAATAAACTTATTTACAAATAATTGTATTTTAGGGTTCAACGCGTCATTTCGGGGGAACTTGTGTCCAGCGGCCATTTTCTTGAAAACTTCTACATTTTCTTTGCACAGCTTGTCAAAGGTTTCTTTATAGGCCGGTTTGTTGATCATGTTCGTCAGTGTGACTTCATTGATCTTGTAATCATTTATGAGAATGTCTGCGCAGGCGATCGTCCAAACAGTCTCCTCTAGGAATATGTTGTATCTCTCGTTTTGATCAAATACTCGGCACTGGAGAGTGACAGATTTAATGGTTAAAAAGTTAACTGGATCAGCAGCTAAGCCGCATATTCATAGCATAAAAAACCTTCAATACTGCTGTTGCGTTGCAGCAACACAAATTCATGCTGCCCAACTTTTGTATACCATGAATTCGAGGCTTATAAAATTATAATAAAATAAAACCCAATAATATCGAGCCTGTATTCGCCGAAGGATTAGGCAGAGGTGGTACCTAAAGTACGCCCACATTTCGCCAGTTATGTTTAAGGGTGCCTTTCCACCAGATGTGCTATGCTACGTTGCTAAGGATGCGTTTGATATCGACCAATAATATTCATTGGTCCCATATTGGTCCACATAGCCATGCAATGAATATCATTGGTGGATATCAACGCATCCATAGCAACGTAGCATAGCACATCTCTTGTGGAAAGGCACCCTTAGTCCCATGTAATAGGTGGCGAGTCTATTGCCATCAACCGGGCACAAATCTAGACTTTGGGCGGCTACTGGGAAATTCCAGACGGAAAACCCAATAAAATGAAAAGAAGGAAATATTTTGTCGAAGTTAACTTCTTCCAAAGTTGACTATTACCGATTGTGTGAGTATATAGTCTTATTTTTGATCACGACCAATAATTATGGAGCTTAAAATAAAAGTAAGTATAGTTAAATCCTTACCTCATCACTGACGTCATCAGCTAGTACTACGACCGACTGGAAGTCTAGCAGCGCGATGAGTACGAACAGGGCAACCCGGTCCTCGACTCCCAGATATCCAGTGTCTAGATCCCCAGTTCCCAGCTCTCGCATGAGGTTCAAAGCAATTTCGCAACTCCTGCTAGGAGTGACCTTCGACGGGGATAGTACGTTAGATACTCGCTGTCGGATGTCGTCCTCGTCGTCTTCCAGTAATGTTATTATTGTTGCCCAGATCGTTGCTTGTAGTTCAACTGGAATACATAATAATAATTATATTATATATGGTTTTTGTTATTTTCACATTGGAAGTAGTAGAACATGAATTTACTGGGTACTATGAGTAACAATGACTGTTTTATTTTGTAAAAATTAAAAAGATTTGCATGTACTAAATAACGAATACTGAGAACATAATGTACATACATACTTGGAATCATAAATTTACATAGATATTAGATATCCATGCCTGTTTTCACCGAAGGGTTAGGTAGAGGCACGAATCGAATCCGGGACCCGACGAGTTTTTGACCATCGAGATAGACTATCGAGGTATCCCTTTAGTTCAACACAAATGAAGGTTACACTTTTAAAGTATTTAATGACAGCCCTACACTACACTGTTCTCTCATAACTATTAACAGAAAAATGTTTTTTTTTAAACCTATTACATCAAAAAACGACCATTGAAAGAACGTAGTTTTCTGGTCGAAGCTTATTTAATAAAAGGGAATCATCGATACGACGAAGAAGAACGAGGCAATATTTATTTAAAACTAGCTGCGCCCCGCAGTTTCACCTGCGTAGGTCTCGATCCCGTGTGAATATCGGGATAAAAGGTATCCTATGTCCTTTTCCAGGTCATAGTCTATCCATGTCAAATCCGTTCAGCCGTATTAGCGTGAAAGCGTAACAAATGAACAAACAAACTCACTTTCGTTATAATATAATTAATAAACAACATTCACTTACATGTTTCTGCTTCGCTCAGTTCTAGAATTCCGCGTCTGTGCCACCCCAACAGCTGAGGGAGATTTTTCTCTATGAAGCCAACCACCACCCTCCTAGTGTTCTCACTGTTTTCAGAAGAGCTGCACTCGAATACCACTCTTATGACATCCAGCAATACCCGCAAACAAAGACTAGAATCCTGTAGCTGGTCTGTCACATAGTTTAGGAGACTTTGTAAGTAAATATGAGTTACTTTTTCATGTTCACTTTGAATGAAGTCAAACAATTTTACTATTATCATATCGTCGGTCACCGTTACTCCCATTTTAGTTTCTACGATGTTCCGTTGTGTGTTGCCTTCCAACATCAGAATCTTCAAACTTTTCTCCTGACATTCCAAATAGTTGCTCTTTAGGACTTTACATAACAATTGGATGTAGTTCACATTCCTTATTTTATTTAGAGTTGAAGAATCAGCTATTGATTTTAAATGTTCCTGAAACTTGCAACTTTCCGATTCTAAATCATTATGGAGTATTAGAAGATAGTTTAATACGGATAGAACGACCTCGTATGAGGAATGTTGCAGTCCTTTGTAGACGAGATCACATGTACCAGTGTCGTTGTATTGGGTTGCTAGAATTAGGTAAAGGTACATGGCGTTGGATAGGCAGATGTCTCTTCCGGGGCTTATTATCGTTGGTTTGAGCTCAAATATCAGTGTATGTAGACTGGAGCAGATTTCGGTGACAGTTTCTTGTGGTACGGTGGGGGATCTGAAATGTTTGTCATTACAATATATGAATAGTCATCATTCTAGCAGGCATGGGTGATTATACTCCGAAACACGAGCCGTTACTTTATTGCATTTGATTATTATAGGCTAGTTCAATTCAATTTAATTGACTATTTACAAGAAACCTGAAACGAATCGTAGCCAGACGAAGAAAACGGAAACAAAATGTACGTGTAACACATATCAGTTAACCCCGCCAAAAGATGCACCGGTGAATCTGGACATGAACCAATCTGGCGGCGACGTCGTTAAAAGATGGACATGCATAGATGAATATCACCCGTCTCTCCACTAGTCCATTGCCTACACAAGGATGCATATCCGGTATGGCTCGCAAATCTCACCATATCCTAAGGGCACGTCTTCCTTACCATTACCATGCCGCCCTGTCTACTCCTTGATATGCAATGGCCTCTGTAGCCCCAAGTTTCAAGGGCTAGTGCAAATCTTGGAGTTCATTCGATTTATCGAGTCTGGTTAAACCAAGCTGGGATCGGTGCATTTCATTCATTCATAGAAATCTAACAGAAAGGATTGTTAACTTCCTGTCAAATTTCTTACACAATCATAAAAATCATACCATTAGTAAATGGTCGCGTTACGCAACAAACGGTTTTTTGTTATGCGATTGCTTACATTTTATACACCATAACAAGACCCATCACGAAGCCGTCATCTACGCATTCTGTGTAGTAAACTAAGTACTACAAAAGTAATTGCTTGGAAACGAATTTTTATTTTTGGTTGGTTTAGCTGTTGTGTGCATTGTAACGCACACACAACATTGTCATGATGGGTGCATGCAACGTGACAGGTATCTTGGGAGTATTTAATTAGTTAATTTATAGCATTTAAAACGAGTTTACGTAAAAAAAAAGTCGGAACGCCTTCAGTACCTCCGTAACCAGAAGGTTCCCAGGTATAGTTCAGTACAAAAAAATATCATAATAACGTGAAGAACAAGATTGTTGAGAATATTTTTACACCCTGTATTAATTTTGAAATAGAGAGTCGATCCTCACCTCATAAGCAGCAAATTGATAACCTTCACAAACTCGTCAGCGATGAGATAGCAGGGCCGGGAGTGCGGGGCCCGGCCAGCCTGGCCAGCCAGCAGCCACATGGCGCGCGAGGCCCATGCTGGCCACTGCTCCGCCAGCGTGGCCCCCCCCTCCTCGCCGCGCGCCTGCAGTAAGCGCACCAGCTGCAATAGGATGCCGTGGCAGTAGTTCCTCTTGATGGACGGATCTTGCAGCAGTTCGAACATTGACTGTATGTGAGGGATGTATCTGTCAAGTTGAAATAATAATATATAATAATACCAGCCTCTTATTGTCCCACTGTAGGGCAGAAGTCTCTCCTCTTACATGAACATTGATCACCACGCTTGCTCAAGACGGGTTGAAGATTTCAGATATAAGGCCAGGTGTCTTCACGGTATTTTCCTTCACACTCAGAAAGTACAAACACCTGCAAAATTGCATGGATACCTTAGTCTCTATTTTCCAGAGCGACTGCTTTGTTGTTCTCACACACTACTGTCTTCATTTCTTAAGAAACAAGCGGTACCTTTGTACCCAAAAGTGATATGTCGTGTCTCTATGTATTTTAGTGTGTGCATAAATAAATAATGATAGTACTCACTGGTCGGGAGAGATGAGCGGCACGATGGCCTGTCCCGCCAGCTTGCGCGTGTGAAGCACGCTGCTCTTAGCGCACGCCAGCACGTGCGGGATGAATGCTACCAACTGCGGGACAATATACTTTTATACCATTCCCCCTCTAAAAAGCTTATTTATTTACGCAAAACAGTGAATAAAATTATATCATTTCTGTAAGTAAGTTTGTACAAAGACTTTTACACGTCAATCATATTTTTTTAAACTAGAGGTCGGCGTTTTCTATCTGACTACTCTGGGAAGAAAGATGGAAAGAAACTCAGAGATCACATTCCGTTTTAAAGTCCCGAACGCCAATTCTCTTACTTAAAAAACGTTCACATTCAAGTCGCAATCTGTCAAACTTGTCAAAAATGTTGGTATATTGATTGTATTTTTGGCAGAATGCAAACGAGATGCGAATCCGAACGTTCTTAAAAATTACGGGAATTGACCTTCTGATATAATCTTGGTCAGATCATGTGAAGACCCTGTAAATAATGTCTGAAATTGTCTTTTGAGGAAAGAACCCCACAGATTGAGTGGACCTGTCCAGTCAGTGCAGCTCAACTCAAAACTTAAGGAGCTCAACAATTCGACGAACAATATCAGAGAAATGACACTTGGGTAGGCCGCATAAATTACTCAAACTGCCAGAACATGATTAAGACTAACGGGAAAAAAAACAATGACGCACATAATATGTATAGTTATAGATATCGAAATGCTAGCAAGAAGTAAAATACCTTGAGGTTGGACACCGTGCCTTCCAAAGACGAGGGGTACAGTCTTGCCAGTAGCAACAACACTGGGTACAGCGACGGCTGCAGCACGTCACTGTCAGCCTCCATGCTCACGTCTTGCAGCTTCTCCTGTCAATGTCAAAGCATTGAATTAATTAGGTACGTGAAATATTTAATTGAACCTCTAAAAACTCATCGACGTTCTTTCTAATGATGTATGCTTTTTAAAATAAATGAACAAAAAAAAACTTGGGCTTTTAAATATGCACGCTTTTTTAAATAAATGAGCGTTTTAATTATCTGACCTTTTCTCTTACTGTTGGTCGCAATAGCTAAGCTAGGGTGCCCCGAACAGTTAGGTTAGGTTAGAACTGTGACCAGCCGCAATACATCCAAGTTGTTCGCAGTTATTTGGCAATTTAGTATTTTTAAGATATCAAAATAGGAATCATTTGAGGTTCACAAATGAGAGAGAGAGAGAGAGAGATTAAATTAATAGATAGATATATTAAATTAATATTTTTAGATCAACACTAAGGGAATTATTAAATAATAATATTTAGTTAGTATTAAGTATATTTTGTTTTGTTCCTTAATTAATAAAAAGAAAACACCAGACCCTATTCAATCGAAGGGAATGTTAGGAAACTATCGTTACCAGCATGAAGTCGTAGACCTCCGGGTACCGCAGGAAGAAGATCCGGCCGGTCATGGTGGAGCGCTGTACGCCGAACACGCGCTGTACTAGCGCGCTCAGCAGCAACGTGGACGAGTTGCGCTCCTGACGACAACGTAACATTTTGCTCACTTACTAATAACATATTTATCAGACAACTACATAGGGGTACGGACCATTATGTAGTTGTCACATCCTTAATCATAGACGCCACATTTCTGATACACGCTGTTTATAAAAGGAGAAACTGACCTATCAGCGTACAGTTGATACTAGTGGGACTAGGATCATGACATTTTGCACATGGTTTCTTTTATAATGTAGTGGAGCATTGTGAAGAGGTTTTTGATAAATTTAACCTTTAAGGGGGTGAAAACGGGGATTTATTTGCATGAAAAATCTTGCGTGAAACATCACGCTGCGGGGCACACATACACAATCAGCACAAATATTGTAAAACACATTATTATATGAAACAGAAAGGCATGTGTGGCACATGCAAGGCGCATTGTGGCACATGCAAGGCGCATTGTGGCGCATGCAAGGCGCATTGTGGCACATGCAAGGCGCATTGTGGCGCATGCAAGGCGCATTGTGGCACATGCAAGGCGCATTGTGGCGCATGCAAGGCGCATTGTGGCACATGCAAGGCGCATTGTGGCACATGCAAGGCGCATTGTGGCGCATGCAAGGCGCATTGTGGCACATGCAAGGCGCATTGTGGCGGTCAGTTATGCAGTGATTCATTGTTCTTCCCGCCATTGTGATTTTTTTTTTTGTACTGGACCATACGTGGGAACCTTCTGGTTATAGAGATATGGAAGATCAAAGTTACAACTTTTTTTTCTGTGCCGTGCATGCACCTATAAGGACAATGTTTTGCGTGTTACATTGCGCAATACCAGTACAGCGAATTTTCACACCAAAAATAAACGTCGTTTCCCAGCATTTATTTTTGCACAAAGTTATTTTCTTTGATGTGCAGAATGCGTAGATGACGGCTTCTTGATGGGTGTTGTTACACCTTATATAAGGTGTAGAGCATTGTATAGTAATACGTACTGCCCAGCTGTGCGCGTCGAAGGCGTGCAGCGCGGCCAGGAGCGCGCGCGCCACGTGCGGCGCGACGCGCTCGGCCAGCGCCGCGTGCCGGCACAGCGCGCGCAGCACGTGCAGCGCGTGCCCGCGCGCCTCGCCCGAGCCGTGCGCGCACAGCTCTAGTAGCGAGCTCATGCAGCCGTGGAAGCAGAGAGGGTTGCCTTGGACTTGCAGCTCGGTTGTTACTAGAGCCTGACAGACAATATATTAGATAAAAATAAATATGACAGACTAAACATTTCAATTTTGTTGATGGTGGTGGTTACTTGGTTTACGACGCATTTGTTCGAAAAGAGCGTTTTCCAAGCAGCAAAATTGTGCGGAAAGTGCCATTTTTTCAAACTAGTGCTTTTTACTTTTCTTTTTTTTTGACATATTTGGTCAGCCTGATACAAAGAGTTTTTATTATTTTAGAAAAGTTTTACAAATTAGTTAAGTAGGTACAGATTATCATTCAAGATCATCATAAAAGGTACAATAAAAGTAATCCTTAATTAAACGCGTTATTAATTACTCTAGATTTTGATTTTGATCAATAAATAAATTTGTCATTTTTTTTTTCCTCGCACAATCCAAAATAAAACGTTGATATGATAGGTAGACACGTGCGCAACTTGTCGGAAATCACCTACTTTCCGCACTTGTAGCTTAATTAACTACTTTGGGTGACATCTCTGACTTTGGAAATTGGTGACTACATTGTTATATTGGGTTCCCACCTGTAAAAACAATATAAAAGAAGAAGTATATAACTTAATATTGCCTTTAAAAATATGCTATTTTACCGCACCGTTAGTTGCACCGCGTAATGTAAATCTCGAAAATTACATTTACTTCAATTCACTCATTCTATGATAATTTCGAATCAGAATAAACTGCATTTTTAAGGTGTAAGCAACCTAAACCTAATGTGTCTTAAGAGGTGTCGATACAGTAAATGAAATCAATAAAAATCCGAGATCACAACCATTACAAAAGTTTTCGCCAAGGATGTATTTGATCGACCCCGAGGCCATCACAGCCACACATTACGAACTTTGATTCAGAACAGACGGATCTGAACATAGCCTTAAAAGTAGTATATGCTATGACCTGTATGATGAAGGGCAGGCCGGCGCTCCTGCGCGTGGCGCACAGGTGTGCGCGGCCGGCCGCGAGCGCGCGCAGCAGCTGCGCCAGCCAGCGCGCCGGCAGCGCGTGCAGTGCCCCCAGCCGGCTGCGCCACAGTCTGCGACATCACGAAGTATAGAAGCGTAATGAATCAGACAGAACATGCGAAACAGCAAAGTTTAAAAAAACACTTAAAAGTCATAGTATCCAAATCTTGATTTAATTTTGTCTGTTGTCTTTTATAGTTATTATATTCTTTTCTTGTTTACACTGTGTTTTGCGTATTTGTTTTGTATAGGTACTGTCCCGATTGTTTTTTTGTTTTCCTTTGAATCATTTTCGTGCAATGTATTTTGTTTAATTTTAGTATATCGACACTAACAAACAAATTGCACCTAACTTTGAAGTGAATGGTGTGGTCGCCTTTATTAGGAAGTGCATACTAGTATTTGTCCCTGTTCTTATAAACTTGCATGTGATGCCTCGGTTGGAGATCAAATAAATAAATAAAATGACGATGAGAAAAGTGCCAGCGAACTCGCGTCAACCATTCGTAAGTTTTAGTCTGTTCATAACTAATTTTAAAAAGTACATAACATCAACGCAAAAAAATGAGAGGTGCTTTGAATTTATACAGAAATTAACAAGTACTTGCTTTATGCTTTCATTAAATCTACTTATGAAAGCACAACCTAAACCGCTGGGTTAAGAACCGTGAAATTTTGCATAAGAATTTCACTGAAAGGGATAGGGGATGAAAGTTTGTCTAGAAGTTTACCATTTTTACCGATGGGAAATACCATCAGGCACACCGCTTGAAATATATTAAATGCTGTTAAATAGCTCTACCTGTCGAGAAGCATCGTGAAGCCCACATATGCCTGTTCGAAGGCCCCCCTGTGCTTGGTCTCGGCCAGCAGACTGGTGAAGTGCTCACCCACGCGCGACAGCTGCTCCGCGCACAGTGTGCCCCGCTCTGTGTCTGCGTCACCCTCCCCGTCACCCTCTGTATTTCCGTCACGCTCTGCGGCCGCGTCACCCTCCCCGCGTATGCTCAGTCTCGCGCATATCTCACCCAACAGCAGCGATACCTGACCAGCGGTTAATATAAAACCGATAAGCGTAAATTCCCTCGTAGTACACAATGTAATCCCTATTCCAATCGTCATTTAATTTCCAATTAAACAATCAACTTTAATAAATTGTATTTTTCAAGTATAGCCCGACAGAATTACGTTTTCGGTTGTGTCCGAAAAATAAAAAGTTCCAACAAATCAATACAAACAATTCATTTATTCTGAAAAAAAAACCATTGTTACAACACATTAACCACAATAACCCAAGACATCAATAAATGTCTTGAATTGGGGAGGTTCCTTGATAGTTTAAAGTTGCTAAATTAACGCCAATCTACAAATCTGGAAACAAATTTGACGCTGGCAACTACCGACAATATCCGTCTATTATACGAATTATTTAAAGTGAAAGCATCAGGGTAGCTCGCGAAATACAAATTTTATTACGTTTTTTGCAATTTGTAGGTTAGTATCAGGTTGTATGTTGATCTAAATATGATTCGTGGCCATATCAAATATTTATTTATAAAATTATAATCATGAAAATGATCAATACAACAACGACTATATAAAACAATAAAACGTGATAAATACAGTGTGATTCTTCATAATGTGCACATATCGAAATGGGGGAAATCTATGCTTAATTTTATCGACGGAAAAAAAAAAAAAAACTACATACATTTATTTTCCATTTTTTTTTATTTAAAAAAATTCGTCTTATTCAATTTTTTTACAAATATTGTAAAAATTGATTTAAAAAAAGAGATTTTTGGACGAAATACCTGTTTATTTTCAATTGAGGGTTTTTTGGTTTTAATTGGGAGGGGTTTTTCCCACAATTTTCATTTTATAAGAACACTTAATTACTACCAATCATTAGGTATGGAGTTTGTTTCATCGCGATAGATCATTTAAAAGTTACACCGTTTTTTTACATTGGGGTAAAAAATACAAAACAAATAAAAAAATAAAAATAGATTTTTTTAAATATTTTTTCCGTTTGTCAGATTAAGCATAGAATCCCTCATTTCGATATGTGCACATTATGAAGAATCACACTGTATATAGTACATTTCTGTCGAGGCCAGCAACTCAAGCATTGATGGCCGAGGCACACATACGTGAGTCCATCAATGCCTGGTTGCGGCCAAGGCTTGAATGGTGCTTTTCTCAAATAATGCGCGGAAATTCAAACAAAGTAAATTAATTATAAATTCCAGAATCAATGACGGACAACGATAATTTTTCACGCGCCGATGCAATGTGTTCATTTGTTTCTTCTTGGTTGTCATGTGTTGAAGTAAAAAGTTCGTTCCATTTTTAAATAACACGACAGTTTTCATAGTAATTTATTTGGCCACTACACAGGACAGATATCGATTTTCATAGTAACATTGCTGGCCGCATCGTCATTTGTTTTTTATCAGTACAGCAATTTCGATTTATCTCGAAGAAGGTTGTCAAAATAATGGTCGTATTTCCAAGCATGTTTGAGAAAATATATTAATATACTACTATTTATTTTCTCGCAGTCAATGGTAAAAAGTAGATTACACAACTCATGAAGAAAAAAATATCTCGGTCCTTGTATTCCTCGCTCTGCTCAGGATTTTAATCTAAAATCCTCCGCTGCTCTCGGGATTAAACCTAGTCCCTCGAATTAAGTTCCCTTTTTAGGGTTCCGTAGTAAACAAGGAACCCTTATAGTTTCGCCCTGTCCGTCTGTCTGTCTATCTGTCCCCGGCTTAGCGCAGATACTGTTAGTACTAGAAAGCTGTAATTTGGCATGAGTATACATATTAACTACGCCGACAAAGTGGTAAAATAAAATCATGTTTTTTTTTTTTTATGTTACCTCTAGTTTAGATATCGAGTTTCGCTAGCTAATTTAATTTGGCCCTGTATACAATACCTACAAGTAAAATGGAACTGTGAGCAATTGAGCATACTGTACCTCTTTGACAGACCGCCAGGCACATAACAATACCATCTGCGCCGTGACCTGCCTGCCGTCGTCCAACAACACATTTCTGAAAACAAACGTATTCAAAATACACACTCACTGAACAAAAAAAGTATAGCAATATTATAGATATTTAATTTATAAGTGCGCGCCCCATTGATGCAAAATACCGGATTTTCTAAATTTTTCTATAGTTAGCAATGTATGTATGCTGTGCTGCCTCACCCAGTGTTCCCGTGGTCGGTGAGCTGCACGGTCCTGTCGCAGGGCAGGTGGCCCTCGGGCGACGAGTTGTTCACTACACACGCCACCGCGGCGTTCACTTCCATGCACGTGTCGATGATCTCTCCAACCAGTGCGGTCCACTGCTCATCCGACGATATTTCTCTGTACACATTTAATTCATTCATTTGAGGAATACATGCACAGCATTACAGACATAAATCTAAGGTATTGCACGGTTAAATTTCGACAAAAATAGACATAATATACACAATTATGATAGTTCTTAATTATGTTCCGGTGTGGTCGATTGCTATTTTTATATGGATCTTCATCCTTCTGCTCTTAATCCTGGCTCTGGCTCTAGTGCAGTGTGTGACTGACCGTGCGGCGACGTGCTGTATGGCGCGCGCGAGGCAGTGCAGCGCGCCGTACACGGGCGCGCGCGCGGCCGCGGCCAGCACGCTGCGCGCGCACACGTGCAGCTGTGCGCGCGCCAGGCGCAGCAGGCGGGAGCACAGCACGAACTGCACCGGCGAGGCCCGCCCGGCACTGCAAGACAACGCATCACAGCACGATGTAGCCAATTCGGCAAATCCATCGGCCGACAATATTATCGGGACGATATCGGTATGTGACCAGATGTAACCGACAGCTTTATTGTCAAGCGGTATGCCACGGTAACCTCGAATGTTGCGCCAGCAAAAGCTTAAATTGCCGCGCGATTCCAAAAGTGTTAAGAGTGTATTCGACGTTATAATGGCAACAGTCAACAAGTGTTTTAGGTTATCATTCCATGTGTAAATAGGTCGGCCTACTTTCTTGGATTTGGCCTTGTACTGCATTGCTGCAGGTGCCGTTTGCCGCGCCTGTGAACGTGTGGGAGATGATAGCACATCTTGTGGTTCTTTATGCGTTTGGTTACTGGATAACTTACAAGGGAAAAAAATCATCTCCTATGTGGTAGTACAAACCGCCTTCAGAGAGTTTATTGAATCTCGCCCCCATGGTTTTTTAGTAAAGGGATAAATGAACAACCTATGAGAAAGCAAAAGTTAATAAATAACAATGGTGAATACTTTGATTAATCTATATATATAAAATGGTAAACTGACTGACTGACTGACTGACTGAGTGATATATCAACCCACAGCCCAAACCGCTGGTCCTAAAGACATGAAACTTGGAGGGTGTGTTCTTTCTGAAGAGCAAGTACCCACTAAGAAAGGATTTTTGGGAATTCCACCCCTAAAGGGGTAAAATTCCACCCCTAAAGGGGTAAAATAGGGGATGGAAGTTTATATGAAAGTCCGTCAGTTTTGAAGTTAGGATCTTCAAATTTTGTGTTTAGACTGGCGGTTGAAAATTAATGTATACGTGTCTCAGCGTTTTTGATAATTCCACCCTCGAAGGGTTAAAAAGGGGGATGAAGTTGAAGCGAAAAATCACTAAATTGACTATCTAGGCTTATGGTTGGAAGCTTACGCAACGTGCCTTCCGAGGCACGGACGGGTCTCTGTATGTAAAGATGGTCACCCATCCACAGACCAACCGCGGCAAGTGTAGCTTAACCTGATCGATCGACCTCTGCGGCTGTTATTATTTAGCCACCCCCCCCCCCCGGACAACCCCTCCATCCCCTTCTCCGGGAGAATCGGTATACATATAGATTAGGATAATTAGGATACGAACAGAATGCGACACTGCTCATTCCTCATAGCAAATAGCGTGATAATTTGTACCCTACAGATTGACCACACATAAAAGGAACATCTATGCAAAATTAGTAGTTTTTGCGTCATACTTTCAGACCAACACAGACAGAAGGAAAGTTGCCCGGAAGCTCGATAGATGGCGGTAGTGGAAAAAATAGAAGTCGCTATGGTTTCGTTACCGCGCATTGTATAAGTACAACAGCGCTCCGTACCTACGGTACGATTTTTTTCTTGCGAACATAAAATCATTGATAGTCGTAGCAGATTTTAATTTTTAATACAAGATAACAAGATTCGTTTTTTAATTTTTATATCAATCAATTGTAATATATTATTTTAATAGTTTTTTTATTGTAGGTATCCTGTAATTTTGATTAGTATTTGTTTTTTATAGATTTTATTTATTAAATAAACTAAAAAAAAAAATTATTTTTTAATTTTATTATACTAAGGCAATTGGTTATAAATTAATATGGTTGTTGAAATTATAAATATTGATGGGCAGATGGTACCACAGTTCGTCGTACCGATCATAGGGGACGGAGCTTGCCTTTTTAGGTCTCTTTCTTTTTTGATGCACGGAAATGAAGAAATGGCATTCGAAATACGTGAACAAATTGTTTATCACGTAAAGCAAAACTGGGATGAGTTTTCTGGTTTTTCTGAAAATGGTTGTGGTGATAACTACAATACATCAGACGAATACTATGCTGATATGATTCTGTCTTCAACTTACGGCACATTATGCGAGTTGACCGCAGCAGGCAGAATATATAATTTTATTTTTGAGGTTTACCGCAATTGCAAGTTATATGTAAAGGTTGGTGCTGAAGGTTGTCCGGTTAAGCGCCTTCGCTTTTCAGGCGATCTATCTGGTGGTCATTTTGAAGCTTATGTTTCAGATGAGGAACAATTTTCTGAAGTTGAAATAAATTCTATACTCAATCCAATCTCTGTAAAGGCTAAGAAAATTACTTCCAGACGTGTTGAAGTAGTTGATATTATACCTGTGTCATCAACTGATTCAGATTTTTCTACAGACTTTGCTTCCAAACAGCCAGTTGATGTATCTATTTCTCAGTCGACTTGCTCTATACCTCAAAAGAAAAATAAGAAGCGTAGAGCTAGATACACAGCAGCAACGAGAAAAAGTCAACTCAAACAGGCCCAAAAAAAGTATTCAAAAAGTAACCGTACACCCTATCGGAAAGCCGCATCTGAATATAAAAAAAAAAACTCAGAAGCGCACAGGCAAGATGCTGCTAATTACCAGCAGGCACATCCTGAAGTGCACAGGCGAGCTGCTACTAATTACCAGCAGGCACATCCTGAAGTGCACAGGCGAGCTGCTGCTAATTACCAGCAGGCAAAACCTGAAGTGCACAGGCGAGCTGCTGCTAATTATCAGCAGGCACAACCTGAAGTGCACAGGCGAGCTGCTGCTAAATACCAGCAGACAAATCCTGAAGTACATAGAGCGGCTCAGTCTCAATACAACACGCAGGCAACTGCAAGTCCCTGGATTACAAAGTACCTTGCAGGTATGTCTTACAATCCAGGAATGGCTTACGACAACGATTGTATGGTGAGTATAGGTAATATGAATCATAAGTGTCAGTGGTGCAATGCACTCAAATGGAAGGATGAGACTGTTGGAATGTGTTGTGGTAGTGGAAAGGTGCAACTCGAAGCATTACACAGTCTTCCTGATCCTCTATACAGTTTGGTAATGGATCTGCACCCTGACCATAAGCATTTTATGAGTAATATTCGTAAATACAACAATTGTTTCCAGATGACATCTTTTGGCTCAAAGCAGGTGGTAGAGGATGGTTTTATGCCAACTTTTAAAGTACAGGGTCAGGTCTATCATTTGGTTGGAAGCATTTTACCGGAACCAGGTGAGAAAGCTAAATTCTTGCAGATTTATTTCGTTGGAGAAGACGATAGAGAAGTACGTCTAAGGTGCTCAAATTATCAAGGATTGAAACCAAGTTTGGTTAAACAGATACAAAAAATGCTTCATGATGTTAACCCTTACATTAAATACCTCAAAAGCACCATTGATAAAATTCCCCCCACCTGTGAATCGTTTAAAGTAGTCATTCATGCCGAAAAGAAACCACTTGAAGGTCATAGAGGACGTTTTAACGCCCCAACGACCAACGAAGTTGCTTTGGTGATGGTTGATCAGCAATTTGAGAGACGGGACATTGTATTGGAAAGCCGTAGCACTTCTTTACGTCGGATAAGTGAACTGCATCGATCATACGATGCCTTGCAATATCCCATAATATTTTGTTATGGCGACGATGGTTATTCTGTCAACTTGCCTCAACATGATCCCATAACAAAATTGCCTCTAAAAAAAATGGTTTCGGCAGCCAGTTTCTATTCCTTCCGTATAATGATAAGAGACGGTAAGGATAACATTCTCCTGCGTTTTATCGCTCTTTTTAGTCAGTATTTGGTAGATTAAAGGACAAATATTCGGAGAAATTCGTTGCTACATGTATTCGGTTGAGTGGCAAAAACGCGGTCTTCCACATATCCACATTCTTCTATGGCTGAAAAGTAGCATAACGCCAGACTCTATCGACAAAGTAATCTGCGCTGAAATACCTGACCCTGCACTTGACCCAAAACTTCACGAAATAGTAAAGTCGAACATGATTCATGGCCCTTGTGGAAGCTTTAATCATAAATCACCTTGTATGAAGGACAACAGCTGCACTAAAAGATATCCCCGACCACTATTGAGCGAAACACAAACAGGTGATGATGGCTATCCACAGTATCGGAGACGATCCCCTAGCGAAGGCGGTTTTACCGTTAATATTCATGGTGTGGATCTAGATAACCGTTGGGTAGTTCCTTTTAACCCTGTACTATTAAAAACTTTTAACGCACATATAAACGTTGAGTATTGCAACTCTGTGAAATCAATCAAATATGTATGCAAGTATGTTAATAAAGGATCGGACCAGGCTACATTTGCACTAGAAAACGAAAAAGATGAGGTAAAGATATATGAAAGCGGAAGGTACATAAGTAGTTCAGAAGCAGTGTGGCGAATTCTTGGGTTTTCCATACATGAGCGTTTCCCCACAGTTGTTCATTTAGCAATTCATTTGGAAAACGGTCAGAGAGTTTACTTCAACTCAAATAATCTCGCTGACAAAATAGCGAATCCACCAAAAACGACGCTTTTAGCTTTTTTCGAACTATGTCAATCAGATAATTTTGCTAAAAGTCTACTTTACTCTGAGGTACCCGCATATTACACATGGAATAAGAGTAATTTTGTTAGACGAAAAAGAGGAGTAACAGTTGATGGTTGGCCTGGTGTGATGAAGGAACACGCCTTAGGTAGAGTCTATACTGTTCACCCGAACAATACGGAGTGCTATCATCTGCGTTTACTGCTACATGAAGTGCGGGGCCCAACTTCATTTGAAGCACTTAAAACTGTGAATGGTGTGTTGGAGCCTACTTTCCAAGCTGCTTGCAAAATGTTAGGTTTGCTTGAAGATGACCTACACTGGCATGCGACATTGGAGGAGGCAGCGCTTTGTCAGTCACCAGCAAAAATGCGAGAACTGTTCACAATTATGTTAGTTTTTTGTCAATTATCAGACCCAATAGCTCTTTGGGAAGACTTCCAAGACTATTTGTCTGAAGATTTTAAGCACAGGCTGCAAAAAGAGATCGGAGACAATGTAGAGAATTTCAAAGACCAAATTTTGAATGAATGTCTTTCTGAAATTGAAGAAGCAGTGCTAACGTTAGGTGGAAAATCGATAGATACGTACGGTTTGCCAAAACCAACCAAGCCACAAGTAGCCGGTAATAGAGAGTACATGAGAGAAACAAATTTTGATACAGTAGCTTTGGAAAGTTTTGTAAATAATAATACGCCATCATTGACTGCCGAGCAAACGTCTGTATATGACCAGGTCATGAAAAGTGTAGAAGTAGGTGAAGGAAAAATTTTCTTTCTCGACGCCCCTGGTGGCACAGGTAAGACTCATCTTATAAACTTGCTCCTGGCAAAAGTAAGAAGCACTCGAGGCATAGCTTTAGCTGTAGCGTCGTCGGGGATTGCTGCTACATTATTAGAAGGAGGTAGAACTGCACACGCTGCCTTAAAACTACCTCTAAACCTTACAAATGTAGAGACACCCTTATGCAATATACCAAAGCAAAGCAATCTTGCCGAAGTACTTAAAAATACTAAACTAATAGTATGGGATGAAATAACGATGGCGCACAAAAGAGGAGTCGAAGCCTTGAATAGGAGTTTGCAGGACATACGAAACAATAACAACATAATGGGTGGTATGACGGTGTTGCTGGCAGGAGATTTTCGTCAGACTTTACCGGTAGTATGCAAAGGAACGCGCGCAGATGAGATCAAAGCATGCATCAAAAGATCTTTCTTATGGCCTTCAATTAAAGTCCTAAAACTTACTCGAAACATGAGAGTACATCTTAGAGGTGAAGTTTCGGCCAGCAGCTTTGCAGATCTTCTTCTTCAAATCGGAAACGGAAAGTTTCCACAAATAGATGGCTTCATACAAATACCAAATGAATTATGTACTGTGGTATCAACAGTTGAAGGACTTATAGATAAAATTTACCCTGACGTTAAAAATGTTAAAGACAAAACGATGGAGTGGTTATGCGAGAGAGCCATTTTGACTCCCAAAAACGACCAAGCCGCTGCGATCAACGAAATGTTGATAAATACATTCGAAGGTGAAGAAATGATTTATAATTCTGTTGACACCATGGTCGATATGGACGAGTCGATTCATTATCCTGTAGAATTTTTGAACTCTCTTAATCCGCCGGGTCTTCCGTGTCACAGACTTATGTTGCGTGTAGGTGCTCCTGTCATGTTGCTTCGAAATATACGGCCTCCAAAATTGTGCAATGGAACTAGACTCCAAGTAAAAGCTCTCCGCCGCAATGTTATTGAGGCCAAAATACTAACTGGATCTGCCAGAGGAGAAACAGTCTTCGTGCCACGTATACCATTGATACCAAATGACCTTCCGTTTGAATTTAAAAGATTGCAGTTTCCAATCAAGGTTTGTTTCGCGATGACTATTAATAAGTCACAGGGACAAACTCTGAAATTTGCTGGAGTTGATTTGCGGCAAGACTGTTTCTCCCACGGTCAATTTTATGTGGCTTGCTCACGTGTTAGCTCTCCAACTAGCCTGGTTCTTTTAGTGCCCGCTTCCGAATTAGTGAAAAACATTGTATATAGAGAAATACTGTGAAGGATTGAGGTAGATACCGGTCTTTTACAGTAGGTATTTCTATACAGTATTCCTCAAATCCGCCGTACTGGAGGACAATTATTAGCCATGAACAAAGCTCTCTATTGTTATTGTTATAATAATTCTTAATATCTAGAAAAAAGAGTATAGACTCTACGCAGACGAAGTAAAACAAAATAGTAACGAAGTCAAACCTTACATTGAATATTCGAGTCTGATGACGAAAATATAGTTTTTACAATTTTGGTCTGTTTGTTTGTATGTATGTTCTGGTTCGCACAAAAACTGATGACCGGATTTGGATGATATTTGGTACACAGATAGTTCATAACCTAGATTAATCTATAGGTTATTTTTTAATTCCGGTAGTACGTTCCGTTCGGATATTTTTCGACATCCACGCGGGCGAAGCCGCGGGCAAAAGCTAGTTACATATATTTTACAAAAATTAAACGACTTTATATTCCTCCCATAAAAAAACGCCAATTTCATATGTAAGGAGCTAATAATTGTATGAAACTACCAGTCCCACGATATCGTGTCGTCATAGTTAGTTCAATGTGAAAACGGTCAATGCGATCAGTGCGCCTGACCTAACTTAATCGATACTAACATCTGTGTATAGTGTGTATCAGTATAAAAATTACAAACAATGCATTCCTTGTGAATTGACTCAGAGAACAACAGAAGAAATCCGACTCGCTATAAGGCTGCGCGTGCGCAGTGCACGTGCCTGCCGTACAAGCTCGGTGCTCGCGTGGCTGCACTAGCAGTCGCGACTGCCGGCGTCATCACAGTTTCTTTGCTGCAGCTCACTAGTTCACTACCCTGTGTATTTGTGTAACCTGACACTATCTGACGTCGTCGGCAAAATACAAACAATTAGCGTTTTGGACTACTTCTGGTAGGTCGTTTACCATCAGAAGGAAGCCAAAAGCGCCAAGGTTCTTGACTTACCCCGGTCCTCGTGTAACATAGATCTGATACGTGTCCCGCATATTCTACATATAGCTGCTATACCTTAAATAATTTGCAAAAATCTGGAGAATGTGCGGTGAAACCAACACCTGCTAACTTTTTAAGCAACACTAGACTAGATCGAATTTTTCACTGAAATCAAAGTAAGCAGCATCAGTTTGTCGGGGTACTATCTACCTTCGGCACCAGAAGAGCGATGTGGCAGAGAACATTACTGATGGTACTTCTTCCCGGTCGACACCCAAACCTTTCAATACTTTTGCCGGCGTCTACAATACAGGCACCGATTATAAATATGAAGTAGCAGCTTAGCTGTAATCGACAATCCCTGAACCTGGCAGAATGGCGTCAGGCCCTGCAGACCATTCTGGCCTTCGATCTTGAAGCGCTCGACATACGTCTACATCGTCTACTAAATGATAAATGATTTATTTTCTGCCATTAGGTTTGTGCAAACACTTTTACACGTCAATCATATGTTTTAAAACTAGATGAGGTCCGTCCTATCTGACTACTCTGAGCAGAAAGGTCGAAACAAACTCAGAGGTCACAGTCTCTTTTAAAGTCCAGAGATAATCTTGGTCAGATCATGTGAAGAATGTGTAGATTCGTGTCTGAAATGGTCTTATGAGGAAAGAACCACACAGATTGAGTGGACCTGTCCAGTCAGTGCACGCATTTGTCAGTAATCGTGCAGCTCAACTCAGAACTCAAGGAGCTCAACAATTCGACGAACAATACCAAAGAAAGGACATTTGGGTAGGCCGCATATAGTACTCAAACTGCCAGACCATGGTTAAAACTAAGAAAAGAAAAAAAAAAAGAAAAATCAATGACCCACATAGTTTTCACATTCACAATAATAAACAACATAAAAAAAAATACTTTACATAGTAAATATTCATGTCATTGTATATAAAAAAATACTGTAATTGGTAATACTAACTGTAATTGGTCAAAGTGCACACGTTTCCTCTAGCTGCTATAGCCGCCGGTTTACATACAACTCCGGTCACTATGTCCTATACACAGAATAAGAATACACCGCCAACTCCTCCACATACCGTTGACCAGACAATGCCAATGCCCCGTCTTTCAAAATCGCTTGCGGACATCTCCTACCGCTTTTCGACTTGACATACTTTCAAAAATATTTACGATCATTCATCAATCGTGCATTTGGTCTTTAACACGGTTGAAAATATGCTTATGCTAAAGAAAAACATCAGAAAGAACGCTATGCGAAATAATAGCGCGGATGCGACGCGGGTCGGAGGCCGAGGGCGGTCGCCCGACGAGAACCGAGCATTACCGAGAAGAGTCGAACTGTGCATGCATACTTCAACGCTTTATTATAAACTAGCTTTAACCCGCGAAGTTTCCCGTTTTTTTTTTTGTTCATATTCTTAATGGCACCTCTTTAGGTCATGTCATGAGCTATCCGAATATCAAAAAATATTTGGCCTAGGTCTTAAGGGAGAGGCGTGAAAATTGATTCGCTGTTACATTGTACAATAGATATTAGTATAGATATTGTGGTGTCTTACGACTTCTACGCGAACGAAGTCGCGGGCAGGAGCTAGTATAAAATAAAACTAAGTTCTTACCACGGTTCATCTTGCAGTATGTAGTCAGGTAATCTTGTCCTCAACAAATCTAGTTTATAACCCGCCGAGACACACTCAGTGGGCTTTAACGACGATGCTTGACGGAATATGTCCTCTATGTCTAAGCTGATAGAGTAGTTTTTACTCTGAAACAATAAGACATGCATATGACATGATAGAATGAAAATATTTCATTTTGACGAACACGACTCAGGAATTATACAGGCCTAATACAAAACGTTCAATTCCGAAGTGGGCTATATGATTATATGATATTGGTTAATTATATACTTTGTGTTACAAATCCCTTATCTATGTAGTTGTTATTAATTAAAACATAATTTAAAAAAACGATAATCATACAAAAAGTACTTTGAGATCAATCTGTATGTGATTTCATGACGACAATATAAAGTTATGGAAGTTGTAGTGAATTATATTTTTAAATAAAATACAATTAAATTGGATTTTGTGAAAGACTACACTACTTTGTTTTCATAGTGATAGAAGGTGTTTTTTTCATAAGATCACAAACAATATTTAACGGTGAATAACAGAAAAACAAATAGTTTTATTGGAAGAGATAGAAGACGTTGCAAATACCGGAGCAAGCCTGAAAATACAGACATATCCAGACAAAGTCAAGCATATACAAGTGTGTGGGGAACCTTGAACTCATCAACTATGTCCGACAAAAACAGGACGGAATTTATACAATTCTTTACTTCAATAGTATCAATTCTATGCGCCTTTGCGTCCGTGGTCGCGTATTACACCCACCCGAAATGGCGGAAATATAACTATTTGTACGTTAAAACAATAAGTATCAGATGTGCCGCTACATGCTGCATGTCATCACTAATACTTATCCCAGAAGATCTGATCTCGAGAGAAACGCTGGTTATAACATATTTCATTATTGTCACTACGACCGTGCTAGGCACGGTACACACAGTCGCGCTGTCTCACATACATGTAGCGTTGAGCTGTCAGGAAATACTGGATGAAGAAACTCTAGTGGTAAATTCATGGTCGCACATGACTGCACTTACTGGCATCGTAATATACAGTGTCAAATCTGTGATTGGCCTAGAATTGTTGGTAGTTGAATGTATCGTAGGGATACTATTATTAGCTATATCGACCGGAAATGTTATGTTACTGTCAAGAATATTCAACAGTGTAAAAAATTGCAGGATAACGTTTATTTTTTGTGTAAATACTTTGGGCATATTATGTGATGTTTTGTTAATCCTGTATGGGGGCCTTTTGCCAAATGGCGATAGTGTCGGTTTAATAAACGATGTTGTGAAAGCGGCATGCACTGGGGTGATGGTGTTGAAAACCATTTTAATTCTATGTAGTAAGGATACCATGGACTGGAGGAAATGTGGCCTCAGTAGCGAAGAGGTAATTGAAATGTAAAATATTAGTTATTATTGTAATGTATATGTTATTTTAAGACATAGACTTCTTATAGGTTTTCTTGTAATCTATGAGTAAAGAACCATCCTCCTCTAAAACTGACCCCCATATACAACATTCATTTATTTACGTTTTACCCCCGTGTTTGGGTCACAGAAGTTCAGTAGATTCGCAGCAAATTGGCTGCGACACACGGACAGACAGACAGCCAGCCAGGCAGACACACGAGTGATCCTGAAGGGTTCCGTTTTTTTCCTTTTGACGGACCCTAATAATTGCCAATACTTTCACTAATCCCAAAAATTGTTTGGCAAAGGTGCTCAGCTCACCCACATTTCGCCAGTGATTTTTAAGCCCCTTGTAATAGGGGGCGAAAGTATTACCATCAACTGGGCACAAACCCAGACTCCGGGCTGCTACTGAGAAATTCCTGACGGAAAAACCCAATACCACTTTATCCGACCTGGGAATCGAACCCAGGACCTCATACTTAGCAGTAGCGCTTGCGTCCACTGCACCAACGAGGCAGCTAATAATAATCAACTAAGTGTGCTGTGCATACCCTGAGCAGATGGTCGGGACAGCTGGCCAGCACGTCCAGGGCGAAGGCTTTATTGTTTTCGTAGCTATCCTCCAGGTGCAGTAGGAGTTTCTCCACATATTCCGGCTCCCAAATCCTGAAGAAACATTTTGTGTTTAAATTCAAATATTTTTATTTGTACAAATAGATGTGGGTGTACTATAGGTACACCTCTGCCTAACACTTCGGGAAAATCAGTCGTGATGTTATGTATAAAAAGAAAATATATATATTAAGAATGAAATCATTCAACATTAATAAATAATACTCTCCTGAATCATAAACTAAGTAACCCGGGCGGTAACATGACACATCGAGCAGTTACAAAAGAGACTGTTACAAAGGTATGAGTGACAGAGACAACGCTCTACGCCGAACTTGTACGGACGAAGAGGTTTATATAATCTTTGCTTAGAAGTAAGTTATGATTAGTGACTGTTTAACCAAACATTTTTGACGTTTAAACGTCTTTTAATTTTATGCAACGTTTATAAATCTATAACTTACAGGATGCACTCAGCTCATTATTTTGAATCATATTCCACCGGAAAAAAAAAAAAAGATTTTTTTTTTCGTTTTTTTGTTACAAAACTACATTATGTGTACGCAGCACTCAATTTATCTAAATGATAAAGCTAAAATAAAAAATAAACTGCAATCTATGTAGAAATACTCTACTTTATGGGAAATAAAAGGCTTAAATAAATAACTGTACCTGCTCTATTTACCTTTCATATCCTTCCAAACTAATCTGTTCGCACCACGCAAGTATTTGTAAGGCAACAAATCGCCTGCTATAGTTGGTTCCCGGTATCAAACTGTCAAAGCACTGTCGACGTAAGTCCTCGGCGAAGCGCAAGTAATAAGCGACCTTATCACTCATGCCGTTAGGTTGCTTTTCTCGCTTTATCACTTTGTAGCTCTCTTCAAAACGTTTTATGAACTGCAAAAAACAAATATTCGTTTTCAGGTAGTCTATAGAATAAATTAATATATTTTTCAATTAACTTTTTTTATAAGTGAGCTTCTTATAAGTCAGCGCGTCATTTATCATAAATTGATGGAGCAGACTGCATCTACTGAAGTCGCAGGCGTGCAGTCTCTCGCACCTCCCGCACCACCCGCACTTCAACGGATACGCAAAACCTCATCCATGAGATAACATAACTATCTCAGATTCTGAATTCATATAAATTCAAGTATTGTAATGAATCGTACACTCGTACCTTCTTCATAGCGGACATGGTGAGCTGACGAAAGTTCGGCGCCTGCGCATTGATGTTGTACTTGAGGTAGTGCAGCACGAAGCGCAGCTCGCCTTCTGCGAACAACTCCGTGCTCTTTGGAGACTCCACGATCAGAGAGAGTGCGAGGATTCGAGTCTGGAAACAGTTACAATGTCAGTTGTTTATTTAATTATCAATAAACAACATAATTAACAAAGGATTAAGTAGATAAATGAAAAAACTGTACCTCATCCACAGCATCAACAGCGGCTTCCTTTAACAACTCGTAGCTGATGACGCCCTTCCACTCGGTCTCATTCGTGTGGGATAACGTGTCGGTGACACACGACTTGCGAACTACACGCAATAGCATTAAGACACATTTTAGATCGCGCGGCTGCCCTCCCGGTTCTCCGCCTTCTTTTATGTAGGGTAGGCTGTTAAAGAAAATTTATTGAACATTATAGAAAGACGAAATATTTGTTTCATCCACATAAGTCTCGATCTCGTGGGAATACCAGGATTAAAAGTATTTCATGTCCTAAACCAGGTCTACTCATGTGCCAAATTTCATCCAAATCTATTCAGTAATTTAAGCGTGAAAGCGTAATATTAGTTAGGATTATTCTTAAGGAGATAAATTTATGTCTTATGTTACGACTGTTATATTGAATCCCGAGCGCAATCTGAATAATGAGACCAAAAGGCTTCTATCTCAGTATAGTGCTGCGACACTTAAAAATAAGTGTCACAGCGCAGGTATTTTGATAGGGCCTGCTGTGATGAATAACGCATTGTGTTGTTGAAGTGTCAAAATGAAACAGATTGTGATTGATCGTGTGTTACGCAATTAGGGTGCAGAATCCTGAGTGCAGCGAGGGATTGAAGCTCGCCCAAGACGAAGACACCTTTGTTCCCGTGGAGAATACTCTACCTTCCATATCTTCTGAGAGGAAATGAAATGCTATGCGAATCAATTTCCAAATATATAGTGTTTTTAGAAGTTTTCATACGAAATGTTGAGGTTACAAATTTAAATCACATTAGTGACCAGCGGGCTATAACGAAATGCAGTATAATATTACTACCCGGCTAGACTCCAGGGAAATAATAACTCACTATAGGTTAGGTTTGCATGACATATAATTTGACATTCGTGAGCAGGTGGTATAAAAGGTAAATAATAAAGCTGATAATTCGAGCGCAGTGTTACTGACATGACTTGCATGAGGTCCGGCCTCCTGGCGGCGGCGCGCGCGAGCACTCGCTCGAGCGCGGCCAGCTGCGCGCTGGCGGCCTGCGCACGCGCACTGCGCACGCACGGCCACACCAGCTGCGCGCGCAGCACGCCCAGCGAGCACTCCGCGCACAGCTTCACTAGCATAGCGTCCAGGGCGGCGCCCGCCTGGCGGACATACATAGAGAACATATCACTATTCATTTCAAATGTAATAACTTAGGGGTTAATTAATTAAATTCTTATAAGTACAGTTTCTAAAAATCTGTTTGCTATGGACTCTTTTAACGTGCACGTCTTTGTACATCCTTCTCACAAGTATAATTTCAACATGATTTATGTGCCCAATGTATTGTAAAAATGTTTTGTTTTTTAGAGGCATGAGGAACAGGTGTAAAATTCACTCCTCCTCCATAGAAAAGGAAGATTCCTCCGAGCAGACGGTGTTGTGTCAAACGGACAGCTGCCCGACATCGAACATCCCCATCGAAAGGCATCATTTGTAGAATTGTTTGACTTTCGGGTCTGCTTTGCGGACAGAAACACTATTAACAGTATGACCTTGAAGACGTCTTTATGTCGAAGCAATAGGGGCGATTTTCGCGACTTAAATGCTGTTACTAACTTATAGTTGACATTGCTATAGATATAATATAATATAATGCTTTTTATTATGCACACCATATTTATAACAAATATAACTAATCAACAATTGATTTTTGTTTTGTTAATTTGTAAAAATGTTTTTTTGTTAAAATTTTACTGTATAACGCCTTAGATATACTTAAATCTGAGTCTGTATCTGTGTCCGGTTGATGTCAATAGGCTCGCCCCCTCCTACATGGGACTTAAACATAACGTAACCTTTAAGGAAATACAGGAGTGATGTTATGTTAAACGTTATGTATGTGGCACTCACAGTGTTGCGTAGAGGTTGGTCGGCCAGCGCGGCTATGACGTCAGCAGTCTGCACGAGCGCGAGCACGTGGCGCGCGCACAGCTCGGTCGCCAGCCACGCCACGCACACGTAGAAGCTCTTGCGCGAGCGCTCCAGCGATTGCAGCGCCACACGCAGCGAATCTAGCGCTGCACTGTCACCTACAAAATATAAATAAAAGTGACTGGACTTAAATAGTTAATTTTCTTTTTTAAATGTTCGTTATAGTCCGAATAAGATTTTTAGGGAAAGATTGAAAACTTAAAATAGTTTTGTCTATGGGATGTATGAATTATTGAAATTAATTTGAATTATTAACATTTGGATAGTAGGTACGACTGTCGGGTCAGCTAGTACAATAATAGCAGCCTATTATTGACCCACTGCAGAGCAAAAGCTTCAAAGGTTTCCTCACGATGCGATGTTTTCCTTCACCAATGGCAGTTATGAACAAGATCAACTTAGAAAGTACACATGAATTGAAAAAGACAAAGTGTTATTTGCGCTGATTTGAAACTACACCCTAGTGCATGAGTAATTTTTGTACCAGCCCTGTCCATTTTGGCGCAGTATTTGACGACGCAGCCCAGCATCTGACCGGCGAGATGTCTGACGCTGTCCATGTAGTGCTCGAGATGGCCCCACGCGAACTGCAGCAGTGCGTGCACTAGTGTGAGTCCCGCGGCGCTGTCTGCCAGCTTGTCCAGAAGCTTGCTGATCTGAAGCAAAGTGCGCGCTACGCCCAGTATGAACGCGGATTCTGATGAACTCCTGAAAATTCACATTTCAGTTACACACACTGAGGTCCGTATTACAGAACGTTCCTCAAGTACAGTTTGATCTTCAATCAGTTGATCTCTGTTTGAGTATAGAATCAGTACTTGAGCATCGGTCTTATTCCAGAACGGTAATCAATCTATACTCAGCTGAATCGAGACTCAAATCGAGCCTCAAGCAGAGATGTGTATTGTCTATGCATCAGCCTGTTTTCGTTTACGATTTGTTTTATTTACCGACTTTGTTCCGATCGTGACTGGATTAGAATGATTAAAATACACCATAGAAGCCCAGTCATTTTGGAAATCAGCGTAATTATTTAATTCCTGAATAATACAATGCCCCATTTATTGAAGTAAAGCTCTTTGAAGTGATGTATAGTAATTTTGTAAGCAAAATATTGTAAAGCTGAAAAGACGTGTATCTATGGCTTTAAAATAGATAAGCTATCAGTATGTCAAAAACAACAGTTTGTTGAGTTTGTTTATTTTAATTTATTGTTATTTGTTTGCTGATTAATTTATTCATATTACTTACGTATATCTCTTTAAATCACAGGACGGAAGAAAAATTTTAGTACATTAGAAAAAACCTACTAATAGAAATTTTAAAAGATTTCAAACATGTAATTGATCGAAAAAAAAAAATGATAACGTCAGCACAGGACAAAAAGGCTGTTTAGATCCTGTGTATCTCTTTTATATCTGAGAGGAACGCTAACGTTCAACCTTCTATTAGAAATTAGAATTATCGTTGAATAAATCATTGTTAGGATCTACTTCATCAAATATATCCATTTTGATAGTACATAATAATTCAAACAAAACTCGACAACGCACTACTTGAACAGAACAAAAATTGACAATTTGACATGACAATCTATGCTCAAGCGCGGTCTCGACCCCACTTGGGTGATTACAGATTTGATCACTGCTTGGGTTCGATTCAGTAACTGAGTAAAGATCTAAAATAAAGCTAAACTCAGCTGAACTAAGATCAATGAATCTATGCTTGAGGAACGTTCTAAAATTAAAAGCGGACTTAAAACTAGTTTTAAACAGTGATCAATACTTGAGTTTCCTTCTGTAAATCGGACCTGAGAGTCAATTTTCGTTCTTATTTATTTATCAAACATTTTGTAGACTTTACAGATAAACCCAAGGCGTCTACAAACAAGTAACATTTGCGTAATATATGCTTCCAGTTACAATTTGCGCTTAACTTATTATTATTATTAGGTACTAATGCTTAACTACTAGCTTATAATGAATACAGCTTGGCTTAGTTTCGTATCATAAGTTAAATTGTATGACAGTGTGTGCGGTGGACATTTGCCGCAGATATAATTTTTCCTAGCTTGTCAGTGAACAGGTCCACATCTTGAGTAAGTATAACCGAGTTGAGGAGCGCAAGAGTGCGTCGCGTAGTTCCATTTCCTAATTTAACTTTACAATTTTCTGGACAACCCTGAAGGAACATAAACTGTAAGTTTAAATAATAAAGAGTGTAACCAACCTCTCTCCTATTTCCAAAATCTTATTTGTGAGAGTGACGATAGCGGGGCCATCATGAGTGTGTGTGGCCAGATGGTCCACTGTCACAACAGTGGCTATAGCCGAGTACAGGCTGAGGCGGCCCGCTTCTAAGGTCAGTAGGTTGCTCAAATAACTGTCGGTAGTGCTTGAGTTAAGTACCTGTAATACAAAATTAAGGACAATTTTTACAATTAAAAGAAAGAAAGAAAAGAAAAGAAAATAGGTTTATTTGTCACAGGAACACGTGCATACAGAAAAATGGGTACTCAGAAAAAATAAACAAAAATATCAGATCTACAATTACGAGCATAAAACAGACATAGTTAACAGCTGCACGTCATGACTGTGACACTCCGGCTTCCACTCAGCGTGATGCTGTGCTATGGGGGCCCCACAGCACAAAATAACATAACATCATACGCCTGTATTACTCGAAGGGTTAGGTAAAGGTGCACATATAGTACTCTAACATTTCGCCTGTTAAGTTTAATTCCCACGTAATAGAGGGCAACCCTATTACCATTAATCGGGCACTCTGGACACTTCGGAAATTCTAGATGGTAAAATCGAACTTAGGACTTTATGCGACTGTACAACGAGGCTGTACAGACTACAGACAGATCTTAGATAATTTCCATGTTCCATTGACACTTATTCAATTATCTACTGTAGCGTTATGTAGTGCAAGTTGATTTTTGATCAACCATTTGTACTGATGATTGTATCGAAACTATCGTGGCGTGAAGATGGCGATTGGCCTGTAACTTTTGTATGTAATGTAACATGTTGCAAGGTCAACAATTGTATAGGTATTAGGTAATCAGACAGTCAGTACAGTGAGATTCTGTTCACAATGATATATATTTCCTTTTCCAAGATTCTTATGGTAAGTAACACAGTAACCAAATGTTTAACAAGATAAAAACGTTTTGAAGGTTTTTTTTCAACAAGTCATGCAATCGTTTTATTTCCATGAGGCCATATTATGGAGGTTTTGTTTATAATATTATCCAAATAATACTTACTTCAATCCAACTATCTGCTCCATTCTCCGCAATATGCATAGTCAGGTACAATATACCACTGACAGACTTAGTATCCATAGGGACGTCGTCATCAAACGTCAGGTCTTGCATTACCAACCTTATCCCGTCGAACATAAAGATCAATTTACTTATATCATCAGGAGTAGCCTTCTGGACGATATGTAGAAGCAATCGTAAAGAGATATGTGCTAATGTAAATATTTCGTTCTTTTCCATTGGTGATAAGGTATTCTGTTCCCTGAAATTATTATTAAGTGTTATGAATTAAAGTCATTAATTAATCACTAGTAATGTACCCTCAAAATTAAATTAAATTATTATTATTATTTAAATATCTTTGACATATCTCAGGACCCTGGGATCCCGGAACTTTGAAAGGCGTAGCTGAAACCAACTCGCAGAGGCCCCTTAGAAATTTTTAAGTGCTGAGGCACCAACCAACGACTATCCCTGGATCTGCCCTATTATGTGGATGAAGTTGCAGGCTATAAAAAACTTGAAATAGTAAAAAATACGATGAAACCGCACCTCAAGGTTGTCACACAGCAGTCCAAACAGCTATTCAAGTACCCTGCCAGAGTTAGTTGGACTGCCCTCAATGCAACCACACCTGGTGGAAAGTTCTCAATACACGTGAGTTGCTTGTTGACTATGTCCACGTACTGTTTGTAGTTACACGGTTCCCTTGACATCAGTACTGAGATCTGCAATGCCAGGGCGTCCGAGAATGGTTGCTGTAAGTGCTTGTTTTTGATTATGTGCCTGAAAATTTACAATAATATCAAATATAATATGAACATTTAGACGCGAAGGAAGCAAGATCCAAAATAAAAGCATTTTTTTTAAAAGCTTTATTGGTTTATTATTCTGCCCAGCTGTAGTATTGTTTAATTTGTGTTAGTATACACAAAGCTTAGATAGGGATGTCAACATAAAAAATAAGTAATATACCTGGCTATAAAACATTTTATAGGATGTTTAGCCTCAGCATGAAAGAAAGCGGCAACCAAAAACTTCATAACATCATCTTCAAAGGAATCCTTGTTAGTATCTATTATCTTCTTCAGAATCGCTAATTGATCATCTGTAGACGGCGAGTTGACAAAAGCCCGAATTTCAGTAATATTATTTGAAACTGAAAATACAAAAAACATTTTGTAAGTTTGGCATTTCTTGAAAGGCTGAATATTTAATAGAGTTAACGGTCAGTGCTAGAGATGTCATCACTAAATATTATAAAACAAAGTACCCCCGCTGCGGCTGTCTATCTGTCCGCAATAAACTCAAAAAGTACCAAACGGATTTTCATATAGTTTTCACCAATAGACGGAGTGATTCATGAGGAAGGTTTAGGTGTAAATTCATTAGGGTTTGGGTAAATTGGCTGAAATATAACGATGATTGTTGAAGATGTCGGAAAAAATCATGCCGACTGGGAGCTTTACTGGCGTGCGCCGCGTAAACCAATATAATTATCTATTATACAATGTATATGAAAACAATGTATTATGGAATTAATACATTATTTACCTGGATTAACACATAGGCTACTTTTAATCCCGGTAGGTAGGTACTATGTATGTTCCCTAGGGATATTTTCAACCACGAGGGGGAAGCAATAACTAGTATTTTAATAAAGCTAGCTAGTATTTTTAGTTTGTTTGTTTGAACGCGCTAATCTCTGGTAGTACAAGTCTGATTTGAAAAAATCTTTTTTTTTTTTGCATTTGATAGCCCTATTCTTGAGGAAGACTTTAAGCTATTTAATATCATGCTACGACCCTTAGGACATGAGCAAACCGAAAAGTCAGAAAGAACGCTTAACGAAAACGAAGCAATAGCGCGAGCGGACGATAATTTCAGGTGGACGAAGTCGCGTGTCGAAGCTACTGCTGAAACAATTTATTTACCTGTATTTTCAAATAATGAGGTTGGTATAGCAATAGGAGAATATCCAATGGAATTCTTAGATTTACCGCCCCCGCCTCGATTTATTCTCAGCGCTAATCCATTCATTGTGATAAAACCTATAATATATTGATGTTTCTTCAATAAATATAAGGCTAAATCCTATTTTTTTTAATGTTTACACCGTACAACAATATTTTTATAACCTAAAAAAATTGGTCACGTTAAACGTCATCATGACGTTTGGACTTATTTCAAATCATTCTTTATAAACAAAGTTTAGTTAATAAACTGCAGCTTTTCTCATCCTTGCTATAATTTCATTTGATATTATTTTACTAACTATTTTATTGTGTACGTTAATTTGAGGGCATAAATAATTATATAAAAAAATATGTTTTACTACACGCAATTCCATGTCATTGAATAGGTGACTCTGTAAATGGAATGTAATCGGTACGTTCAGTTCAGAAATAATTAAGGAAATAGATAAACACTAAACACACGCTAAACTAATTATCGAAGTTACAGACCTATTACTTCCATATCGACGTTCTCTTAAAGAATATTTTCGCGAATCTAACCCTACCAGTCTGATGTTTTCGCGGTTTTCTTTTTTATCTTTTGACCTTTCTGAACTGTTCATATTTAGGAGCGAGTTTCGCATAGCGGCAGATTATGAAATAAAGTTTGGTACAAATGACTTTTGAACATGGGTTTTAATCGAAACGATGGCCACATTCTACAAATCTCAGATGAATGTCACCCAAACTTTAGTGTCGGGCTATTGTATTTGTTTACATTGATTTTATCATTAAAAATTATATTTTATACAATGAACTTGCGAAAGTTACTAAGTATTTATTATGGTGAATAATATTTATTATAGTTTAAAGCAAAACAACAGTAGAAACGACATGCTTATGAAAAAAAAACACTGTTTACTGTCTACCGAACTGTAGGTACCTATAGGTTAGCTTACCAGATATCATTTTGAAAGTTGTACCTACATAAGTAATTAAATTTTATTTCAAACTAGCTGACCCTGACAGACGTTGTCCTGACTCCTGTCCAAACAAGAATTCACACAAAATTCCCGTAGAAAATGCATCAATTTTCCCGGCAAGTTTTCAAATTTTCTTTTCGAAGAAGCCTAATTCGGACAATTACGAAAAAAAAAAAGCCAAATGATGCGCTTACTCACGAAGAAACAGCATTTTTAGGGTATATTTCGCCATGTCCGTCTGTCTGTCTGTCTGTCCCCGGCTTAGCGCAGAGACTGTTAGTACTAGAAAGCTGTAATTTGGCATGAGTACACATACTAATGACGCCGACAAAGTGGTAAAATAAAATCATGTTTTTTTTTTTAGGGTACCTCCCCTACATGTAAAGTGAGGGTATCTTTTTTTTTGTCGTCTATCCCATGGTGTGGGGTATCATTAGAAAGCTCCTTCAAAAATATTGGGAGCTTGTTGAAACCATTTTTGGATTGAAGGATCCGTCTGCGAAATATTAAGCTGTAAAGTGCTAATTTTTGTCAGAGTCAAGTGTCCCCCCCCCCTGCCAGCTAAACGGTAAGTTCTGGATACCTATGTGGAAAAAATCACAGCAGTAGTACCTATATATAACGAAATTAACAGGAAAACTATCACAGCTAAGTAGGCTCTACTAGTTAACGAGTAATTATCGACCAACTTAAATTTGCAGTTGCAAAAACATGTTCAACCATACATTTTGTATGGGACAACAATCATGTTTTTCAACTACAATGTTAATTTGTTCTTGGGATAAGTTCATCGCAGCTACAGAACCCTTCATTGTGCGTGGTCCGACGCGCACTTGTTTTTAATTTATCATCATCATTCTCCTGTCCTTATCCCAATTTACTACATTACTAGCAGCGCTCCGCGGCCTCACGCATAAGTCTCGATCCCTTGAGAATATCGGGAAAAAAAGTAGGTATCCTATGTGTTAATCCAGGTTATAAACTCATCCAAATCCGTTCAGTATTTTTTGCGTGAAAGAGTAACAAACATCCTCACAAACTTTCGCATTTATATAATATTAGTGGGATTTTATTTTATATTTCATTTTTATTATTTATAAAATAGATATAAGTACCTATAGATTGTTATGTTTATCTTTGTAGCATATTTATGTAATAAATGGTTATTTTACAGATCATTTGGATATCGAAATAAGCATTTATCATAATTTCATAAGTTTTAACGTTGATTAAAGATAGGTATAACATAAAATTCTTGTTTCATTAAATAGTTAGTCGTGTTCGTCGTCGTCGTTGGGAGATTCGTGTTTTATAATTTGTTATTGTTTAGAATATTTTTATACCTTCGTACCCAAACAGTCCCATGGAGTGTGTCATGAGTTCTAGGCTAGACTTAGGTACTATATGGTTGAGTTTAGGACTTTGTGATAGTAAACAACCGTGGGATGGACATCGGACATTTAACGTTTGCAATATAGGGTATTTTGACGAATATTGCAAACGATAAATGTTTGCTGTTTGCGACATGGGCTCCATACGGAGAAAATAATAATAATGTAGGTATTTGCACATAGTATTTGTAAGTAAGTTTATGGAAATAGGTAGGTTATCTACCTACTAATCACCAATGTTATTATTGTTATATATAGAACGTGTTACGAATAATATTGTAATTTGTACTGGGGTTCCACAGAACCAAATCAACTTCTGACAATCGACTGATTCCAAACTGTTTAGGTAAGTAGGTACTTTTCTCAAAATCAAATTGATAATTTTGTAAATCTGATTTGTTTTACTTTAACAAAGTATTCACGTTTTCTAGGTCATACGAGGCTTCAATGAGGAAAAACCTTATATTTTAGTTTAGTCATCTATTTTCGCATATGATTAAAAAGCAAAAAGACACGAATCCACAAATCTCTGTCCGTCTGTCCTTCTGTCAGTTTGAAACCGCATCACGTGTGATCAGAAACATTTACAATTGTATAGCTGTTAGCCTAACTTAATAACTGAGGCATTTGTTTCTTATTGGCAATCGTTTGACAGTTCCTGAAACACAGCTTCTAATTCGCTTGACACTTTGCTTTACTTTTCGAACAATATCTAACAACTCTAGGAATATCGCCACTGGCCCAAACATAGACTGTGAACCCCGATAGCTATTAACGAAATTGACTTTGTTTATCGAATTGCATTTTCTTCTTTTCTTTCTTTCACTAGTCTCAAGTCATGAATCAATAGTTTACCTACCTACCTAGTAGTAAGCTCTCTGAGTATAAGTGTTCTGTGGTAGTAAGCGTGCACCATTAGACGTGTTGTCATATCAGACCACTTCAGATGAAAGCCAAAATATTATAAATATTTAAAACACACTTCACATCGCAAATCCCGCTAAAACAGTAAAAAACGACCTTAATAATTTATATAGTTAATTAAGTTTAAGAGAAAATGTTTTTCTTTCATACTCAATGCAATTTTAACTCATTTTAGATCTGAAACCGTTTTAGCGGGTTTTGCAACTAGACGCCTCATATATCCATGGTAGCAAATTGACTGTGGCAGCGCCATATTTTCTTAGAAATAAGGGCGATTTTAGTAGTGCCAGTGTTATCGGACGGGCGGTAAACCAGAGCATATTACCTACTAAGTATTTCTGTGTAAAATATAATAATCAGCATCACAATATCTATTTCCATATTAGCGAGCACAATACCTCGAACATGTTTTTCACAATCAGCGCCTGATAAGATTAGCGTGAGTGCTGACTTTGTTATTCACACTCATTTTCGTGCGTTTATGAATCAATTCCGGCTTTCAATTGTTTAACCGGTGATGAGCCAGCTATGGCGTCATTGAGAGGAAGTGCAGAAGGAAAATTAACATCATTAGCCTCAAGCCTTTCCATTATTTCCAAATTTAAAACTATGGTAGCTAAGACTATATTAATTAAAAAAATATTTCAGCCTGCAATTTATCAGACTGCACGCTAAAAGGCGCTATTTAGAGGTATGAGAAACAGGATGTAAAGTTCACTCATCCTCTATAGAAAAGAGAGGATCCTCTGACCAGACGGGTGGCGTGTCTGGCGGGTAACTGCTCAACGATTGATGTCGGAAAATGATATATTATGTATTTGCTGGCGCTTATTATGCAGGATTTCGCGTGAGGTCAGTGTGTCGCTTACATGTGGCGATGTAGATGCCGCAACATCCACATCGCCAAAAATGTTGAAATGTTGAATGTTAAATGGCCGAGCTTCGATGCAAAATACTAATAGCAGTCTTCCAGAACGAATTTTAGCCAGGGCTGCCAAACTCGGCGGAGACTAGCCATCGAGGAAGAAATGCACTGGTGCTACATGTTCCCTCACTTTAATAATCCGATGGGACGGCACTCCGACACGATCGGAGAGAGATCAGGCGCAGGACCAACGGCGCCAGCTCCTCATGGAATCACCTCATAACACTTTGACTGCATGAGATTTTTTTATAGTGTAGTGAATTGGAGATAGAAATAGGTCATCATGTTTTTATCTTTTTTAAAGTGCACTATTTACACAGTCGGCGGTTTATGATTTTTTTAATGTTACACTTTTTAGTTAGGTTTTTTTTAAATCATTATAAAGTCCGCCATTTAGATGTTGTACTTATAATTTTTATGTACCATCCAAAGACAAATTATATCTGACGACATATCATCAATCAAAATCGGTTCAGCCGTTTAGTAGTTACGAGGGAACATAGGAACGGACATACATGCATGTTAAACAAATAACCCTCCTTTTTTGGCTTCTCCGCAGTCGCGTAAAAACAGCAGCTATCCTTTCTACAATAACATACGAGTCCGTTGGCTGTTTTCCTAGGGGGTAAAAAAAAAGATTTCAGATACCTATCAGAATCCCGAAATAAAATAAACTTTACTTTAGCGATTATTATGAAAATGTTTGTTCATACATTCGTTATCAGTGGATAAGTTGTTCTATCACCCAAGCCTTGTATTCGCAGTCTACGTACAACCTCGTAGTGGAACGAACGTACTTTACATAGTACTTTTTTTATTTTAATTAATTGTTTATACACTCATTCAAGATGGGTTGCGGTGAATTTGTGGTTAAATACATCTTGTTCTTCGCCAATTTGGTGTTTGCAGTAAGTATTTTTCTTTATTTCTTTACTAAAAGCCGGTGATGTTAAAGTTGTACGGTAGGTAAGATTGAGGTTTCTTTCAGATAGTGTGTTAAGCGTGTTTGTTCTTTGGTTGGTGATTTAGAAGTACCTATATATGGTTCTTTACTAAGTACATATTTTGAAATGGGTAGACACTAGACAATTATTATCTATAGCCATTAGCCTCGTGTTGCGCGGGCTGCGCGCCCTACTCCCGAGTAAAATTATATCGATTTAGACGTGCAGCACGTTTATTGTTTTCAGTTTATATCGCCTTATTTACCAGATGCACCTTATTTACAGTTTATTATTTTCAATACGAGACCAAAGTGGCCATTATTCTTATGAAATGCAGCATAACTTACTGCACTTCCGACGATAATTAAAATAGACTATGATGAATGAAAGCTAAAGAAGGTACTATGCCAACACTGTCACACTGAGTCGATCACAGCTTGAACCTTATTTCCTACTGGGTTTTTGAACTAGCCATTTTCATTTTATGTAACGTACAGTTTTACGATCTATTGTAGATTTGATATGGAACAATGATAATTATATGCGTTTAAATATTTATTAGATACCTACATAGAATACAGGCTTCATTTTTTTTTAAATAAGATATTTGGTTAGGGCACTATTACACTACACAATATTTAGGTTGTGTTTTTTCTAATACCCTTCCTAATTCCTTGCTCTAATTACACCATCCTGATTTAGGAAAGGGTCCCTGAATATCGCATAGTGTAAGGGATCGTTCGGGGACCCCTTAATAAAGCTTTAAGTTGACAATCAGGGGAACACGTGTTCTTGAGTGGAAAAAGCGAATCAACAGACGTACGTAGGGTAGGACGCTCACGCCCTCAGGCGCGCCAGGATTTTCGAAGACAGGATGTCTGAATGACTGAACTTGAGGTTCAAGTTACGTGAAGACACTCTCACAATAGTGAGGCTGCTGATGATGATAAGTTGACCAAGCCGGTGGTGACACGATTGCTCAACGCGCGCCACGCCCTTAAAGATAAACACAACTTGGGTTTGGCAACAGGGGTTTTTTAGAATTCATTTATTTGAATAAGCCTGATGCCTGACAATCAGCAGTTTTCGAACGTCAAAAATTCCAAAGACATCAGTTCATATACGATGATACTACTTATTTATAACCTGGAAAGTCTTCAATAATCAAACAGCATCTAAAAGTGCTATCAAAGAAGAGGTTTTGTCAATTTGAGTTTGATAACAGCAGTGCGCTTATAGACTGAAAGCACCCTTTTCTACGTTTGATCGATTTGTTTAACAAGTGGGTCATGGATAGATTACTAGTTATGTTCTTGATACATAGTCTATTAGCTGTGCTTGCAAACCCTTGGTATCAGAACTATGGCTAATAAGCACTGATTTGATGACCTCCTGTTTTTGTTTTGTTATTTTCTAACATTGGAGGACACTGTCGAAATGTATGTCACATTATGGGTGTATCTATGTAGGTACACCTACGTTCACCTACGTATTTCTCTGCTTACTCTTTGGGGATTACAGGGGTGATGTTATGTTGTGTTTTTGTGTGATTAGACTAGTGCTACGGCAGGACGAACCCTTGCCTTTCCCTGCACCGACTTTGTTCAGTCACCCTCTCGACCACACACAATCCAAATAGTTATACCTTTCATGACTAATGTTATCTTAGTCACACATTTATTTCCATAATGAAAGTGCAAACACTGACGCAAGCATTTCCTGAAACAATACTTAAAATCCTATCACAAATAATATCAAATCCACAATGGTAACGTTATCGGGACATTATTTAAAAACAAACACAATAAACTCGTAATATTCTGATGTACCCACATACTACAATATTCGTAAGAAATAACTTCCATAACATTTTGAGGTGCGTCTCGACTCTCACACCTAAAACCTACTGATAACGATGATAAGATATTTGATAACAGCTCGCCATAGGGTGGAGATAACGCCTCAATTACAGATATACTCATATTGATTGTACACAAGCTAGGTATGCTAAAATTCTATGAATTTAACCTTATATAACCTTCCGTAGTGATACCTATTGGAAGTACTGTAACATAGCTATGAAACATGAACATTTACAGGAAAAAAATGGGAAATTCTTGCGTCGCAATCGCGTCGTCAAAATAAATATTACTTACTAAGTTTAGGTTTCTGAGGGTTTCAGTTATTTCAATGACCTACACCAGACACCTTGTACATGTACATACAGGGTCAAATAAAATTAGCTAGAGAAACTCCGCAAACGTGATGGGTATCGTACATGATAAAGCAAAAATAATAATAATTTGATGATTTTTTTTAGGGTCATCAATCGAATGTGGTTAAAATATCGGTTTAAAAAAAATCACACGGTGTAAATAAATCAATCACCAGTTAGGTATTCTCATACTTTAGTAATCTTCTTTGTTTTGAGTCAGATACATTCAATTAGAGAAAGACTTCGGTATGCGGACAACAAATAAACACAACATTTCACAGGAATGACATAATATGATGCGATACTGCTGAGTATCGTCACCTTAGAGTGAAAAGCTCGGGAATGCAATTTTGTTGAAAACAAGAACAAGAACCTTGCAACTCACGCCTTAGTTTCACACAAAAAAGTTATTAAATAACGTCATCTATGACGACTTTGAAAAACTCGCAAACGAAAATACGAGGTTTTCAATTAACCAACACTAGAACTTTTTTGATAATTTTATTATTTGCCACAAACTTCAAGTGTTACTTATTATAATGAAAAATGTATCTTATATGCATCTCAAAATGTATCCAAATTGCACACTAAAATACACATATTTGAAGAAGTTGCGGTAATAAAATTTTAAAGGGCGCAGTTTTTTCTTCCTCCTGTAAAGTTGCCTTTTTCGCATATGAGGTTTTCACTCTAAGGTGACGGTATGAGGTCTTGAGTAGGGCTTCCATTACGTAATTACGTAATTTCGCAATTACGTAATTACGAACTCATTTTAAAGTATTTTCAATTCCGTAACTGAAGATGTCAATTCCGTACTTACGTAATTATTGGTATCATCAATCAATCAAAATAGTCAACCAATAAAAAAGCATTATACGTACACATTTATAATGTGGCATCACTATACGATATAACTACATCTAAACTGTACAAACAGGGTATTCCCCGCTGTTTATTTTATTGTTTGTAAAATCTTGCAAAAAATAGGTCTAAGACGTACAGAATAGAGTTCAAATTATCAACTTGGTGAGTCGGCAGGGCCGGGGAGTCCCTGACGAAAAGTCCCTACGCCCACGGGGAACTTAGGGGAACTACTATGCTCTTCACTTTCTTAACTAAAAAGAAAGTAGTTTCATTGCTCAATTGTCGGTTGTTCACAACCGAGTGCTTCGGACGCAATTGCCACCAATGACGATGATGACGAGGAGTTGACAATCGCACAACAGTTAGACAAAGAAATACACAAAGTGACTGTAAATAAACCAATTTCAACAGTAAACACAGATCTCCATTCCATTATTAGGGTAGAAATGTGCATTTACGACAGCGCTGGCGGCGGTCGCGAAGTTTTTTTGACTGCAGCGTATAATTATTTGCTATCGATAACGCCTACAAGTGTTGAAGCCGAGCGAGCCTTTTCATCCGCCGGATATTTTTGTAATAAACTAAGAAGTTCTCTGGGTGACAAAACTTTAAATGCCTTGTCATTTATGAGATCACATTTTCAAGAAGAAAGATTATATTCGGGACGAAAAAAAATGGTTTGACTTTGATGTACGATGATAAATTCTTGAATAAATATTTTTTTGTTTAAATATTGTGTTTATTTTGATAATTTCTTGAATTTGAATTAGAAAAAGATGATTTAAAAAATTGTAGATACCTCTATCTACAATATTTACAAAAATTCATAATCGATTTAAAAAAATAGGAAAAATTACGTAATTACGGAATTACGGAATTGGAGAAAAAGGTTGCGTAATTAGTTACGTAATTGACATTTCCGTAATTTTGGAAGCCCTAGTCTTGAGTTAGATACCCGGGTCGTGCAGTGTTAGTGAGTTTATCCATCTATAATTTCTCAGTAACCGGAGTGCCCGGAGTCTGGACTTGTGCCCGGTTGGTGGTAATAGGCTCGCCCCCTATTACATGGGACTTAAACTGACTCCATTAAGATCACCTATTTTGTGTCTCATCATCATTATCGTTATAATTCAGTCGGAAGACGTCCCCACTGTTGGACATACCTCCTTCAAGCGTCGTCACAGCCAACAACCGATCCTGTACCTCTCACCTCTAGCCTATCTGCCTAGCCTTTCCCAAGTATGTTCAGATCGGCTTCCAGTCTTACCGGATGCAGCTGGATACCAGTATTTTTACATGGCGGGTCTGCCCTCCATTGGCTATCTGACGTCTACCACCCAGTTACTGGGTAACACGGTACCAATTCGAGCTTCTGAACGATTTACCCGTGTGGCGTGACTTAGATGGGTTAGCCACGATCCCCTTATCTTCTAAAAATGATCTAAGACTAAATATGAAACTTTTACCTTCCAGCTGGCCGGCCTATCCCTGCTGGGTCTCGGCATAGCGGTGCAGCTCAAGATGACGGACATCGTGCAGATAGCAGACTTCAGCCTGGAGATAGCCCCCGTGACGTCCATGGTGGTGGGAAGCATTGTCTTCTTTATCGCGTTCTTCGGATGCTGTGGCGCCATTCGGGAGAGTAACTGCATGCTTGTCACTGTAAGTCTTATGTTAAATTGGACCTTCACGATCTTGAATAGCGTTAACCCGTTAGAATGTCATAGGTAAAAATGTAACTCTTATCTCATTGTAATAAAGTATAAATAAAAATGATTGTGAGTTTGATAAAACTCTCGGCAATTTCTAAACTATACCTTACTATACCGAGATAAGAGTTACATTGCAATTTCTTCCTATTGGTATTACGTCATTCAAATTGGATCGTGAATTTCCTACTTTAGATGAAAATTGCACCATCAATTTGATGTCATTTCATACAATTGACGATAAACGGTCGTGTAATACGCTCTAACAAAAAAAAACAATGATTCCAGTACGCGATCTTCATGCTGCTCCTGATGATTGTGAAGCTGACCCTGGCTATCCTGATCTTTGTGAAGTTGGACGACGTGGTGGCCGACGTGCCCAAGTGGCTCACCGAAGCTTTCAAGAATGACAGGATCGCCTTCCAGGCTATTGAAAAGACGGTAAGTGAATAGACTGATCTGTTTAGGCTGCATTTAGGAGTTACGAAGTGGTAGTTAAGGACGTATGAGAACGTGCAATGTGGGTTTCCTTAATGGCAGTTCAGATTACTCTATACAGTAAAGCATATTGCTTCATAAGCTATAATTAAATAGAAGATCTAGGTACGCTATATCGCAAGCCGGTTTACTATGTACAGTAAGTTATTTGTCGGTGATCCTTTAAAGTGCACAGTGGATCTGGTACTCACTAGCGTGGAAAGCTCATAACGATTTAGAGATATGAGGAACAGGGTGGAGGAGGGTGTAAAGTTCACTTAACCTCTATAGAAAAGGGAGGATGCCCTGGCCAGACGGGTGTCGTGTCTGGCGGGCAACTGGCCAACGATTAATGTCGGATAGTCTCATATATGTTGATCGCGCGGTAAACTCTAATAGCGTGAGGCGTTGTAGATGATATTATGGAATACGCACGACGATGTTATGGAATTTGAGTCCAGCTTATTATTAATTTAAATTTTAAAAAAGAAAAAATAATACCAGAGAATCTTACGAAGCTCTGTGAATTGCTCAAGTTTATCGCGTACAGCAAGCTATGATTTATAGCATAGCGTTGTGTGAACGTGTCCATATAAATGCATGCTGAGCGATATATAAATTGTTGTGCTATACGATTTTCGAACAAGTTTAAAGATGTCATACGAATTTTTGTTTGGGGTTTAAAATTCAAATCAAATTATTGACCAGGGACGAAATTCAGTACAATATTATTGCCGGCTAGACTACTTTTTAACCCCGATGGAAAAAGAGGCGTAAGTTTAACGTGTATATCTGTGTATCTGTCTGTTCCCTCGTAGCTCGCTAACGGCTGGACCGATTCTGATTATTATTGTTTTGTTTGAAAGGTATGTTGATCGATAGTGTTCTTATCTACAATTCAAGAAAATCGGTTCAACCGTTTGAAGATTATCAGCTCTTTTCTAGTTGATGAATAGATAAATTTAGTATTCTGTTACTACAGTGATATTAGAAGAACATACCTTGAACCGATACTGCAAGCATCACCTGGAATTGTTTCGGGGGTTATTTAAATTTTTAATTTTAACTTGTGGTTAGGTTTGCATGACATAATAATTATAATTTGAGATTATCGAACTTGTGTTAAAATATATTTATCTCCTGATTCCAGTTCACGTGTTGCGGTCCCAACGGCGCCCAGGCTTATATGCCTACTACCGTGGTGTCAGATACTTGCTGCGCCACCCCCCCTTGTCTACCCTTCATCAACTCGTACTCCGGCTGCGACACCCACGTGCAGGAGTTCTTCCAGACTTTCGGCATCGCCATTGGATCGGTCATGATTGTCATCGTCTCAATCGAGGTAAATATGCCGAGAACCACGAGTACCGTATATAAAATCAAAAGTCATTTATTCAAACTAGGCTGAGAATCAACACTTTTCGAACGTCAAAATTACATAAGACAGTCCCCCAAATCGCCCACCCTTCACCACTTCCTAGTGCTTTAGCTGGGAAGAAGAATTACACGTTACGGTCAATCAGTAAGAGCTCTGGTCGTTTCGTCAATTTTAAGAGGTGTGGTCGTTTCGTCATTTTATTAAGTGCAGGCATCTGCACCCTAATTGAGTAACACACTATCAATCATAATTTAAATCATCTTGAAGGAGGAAGCCAATGGAATGCATCGAATGGTATGTGGAACAGGGTGTGAAGTTCACTCATCCTCCATAGAAAAAGGAGGATTCTCCGACTAGACGGGTGTGGTGTCTGGTGGGCAAGAGCCCGATAATTTTTGTCAGTCGCGCGGTAAACCCTGCTTGCGCGATGCAGGATTTTGCGTGACGTCAGTGTGATGCGTACTTCGCATGTGGCGATGTAGATGCCGCCACAGACTGCTCAACAAAGTAAATAACGACAATGAACGTTGTTGAAATGTCAAAATGAAACAGATTGTGATTGATCGTTTGTTACGCAATTAGTGTGCTGTTCAGACCGCTCAGATTTGATTATTTTGTTCTGAACTTCGGACTGATCTCTCCATGTATGGTAGGTAGGTGCGTCCTAGCAACGGCGAGATCCATGGACAAATCAATCTGGAATTTTTACCACGACATTCGGCATGAACTATTCCCAAATAAAAGAAGAGGGTACATGGCAATCTGAATTTGACGCAGTAGTCGAAAGGCGATTAAAATAGGATTATCAACACTTGTGATGTCAAGTTGTCAGTTTTACCAAAGATGATCCTAAAACTCTGAGTACATACTTTTAACTTTCTATGTTCTCAATGCTACTAGCCACGCGTGCGTTAGGTATAATCAATTGTGTTTATCGGCTAATCTATGTGATAACCTACTTATTATCTCTGTACTTGAAGGACTGCTGTAGTAGTTTTATGTTTGTGTACCTATTACTAGAAGCCCAAAACAATATCTATACTTACATATATAAATTTTTTTTTTTTGAGAAAAAGTCGTTTCTACGAGGTCTTTAAAAAAGTATATAAAAATCAGATAATTCGTTTGCATCGCTGTCAAGAGGAAATAAGTGCCCAAAAGGCTGGCAGCATTGCCATGTTGAATGGCAATGCTGATTATTTGGCCTGAAACTAGGCAAGAACGTGAAGACACAACCGTTTGGCGAATTAAAATTTGGTAACCGGCGTGCGTGTAGGAACGTAAGCGAAGCAAAAGGAGTATGTAAGGATCGTAGCAGGTGGCGTTCTGCTTACCCCCATGGGAAAAAGGCGTGAGTTTATGTATGATGTCTGTAAATATTAACATGATGTTGTTCGTTTGCAGTTGGTGGCGGCAGTGTTCGGCCTGTGCCTGGCGAACACCGTGCGCAACAAGGGACGCAGGTCGCGTTACTGATCAACTCACACGTCACCACATATAGCTGATAAGTTTACACCTAGTTGTACATTACTCTATTAAATTATACTGCCTCTCTTGCTTTTCATTTTGTCACTACGCGACAACGTACATGAATGAGATTCAGCGACTCCTGTGACAGAAATATCGATTAGAAAAGAAGACATTTACATTCTAGTTTAAGTACTTTTGTAAAGTTAATAAATGTTGTAAATAAACAGTTTAGTTTTAATGTTAATGAAGTTTGACTGTGGATTTCTTATAAATTATTGATCGAAAGCTATAAAGGGAAAAAGAGAGGAAGAAGACACAGCTGTGAGTCACATTTCCTCTCACAGAGAGGAGCGTGACTCCCAGCAATGGATACATTAAAGACAGGAACATTGATTATCCTGTAAAAAGTTGTGTGGATACACTCAGGGATACCTACTCTCCGTCTGCCGTTTGGGCAACGTGGAGGACTATGTAAGACAGTTCTGGACACACGGAACTATCCGTGGCCCTTAAGATGGTGCTCCAAGACCTGCGGTGGAACTTGAACCGGTGTTCCGCCTGCGCTACCCCGGTATTCAAAGATTCTAAATATTCCTGGAGTCGTGACTATGTTATTCTGCTGAACCATATTACCCCATAAGGGCGAGTACTTACCATTATATACCCAGTATCTACAGTTATAATATAAATTAAAGTCACTTTTGGTGTCTGTCTCCGTTACCGCCTTGTTCTGTTGTTCATCTAAACAACGTATTACAGTAACGGATTTGGATGTGGGTTTTAACATTCGTTTAGAGAATTTATTCCGGAACCGTATATGTGTACATTCAGCAACTCAAGCATTGATGGACGATCGTGAAAATGTGGGTCGAGGCGTAGCCGAGGCACAGAGTCCACCAATGCCTGGTTGCGACCAAGGCTTGAATAGTGCTTTTCTCAAATAATGCGCGGAAATTCAAACAAAGTAAATTAATTATAAATTCCAGAATCAATGACGGATAACGATAATTTTTCACGCGCCAATGCAATGTGTTCATTTGTTTCTTCTTGGTTGTCATGTGTTGAAGTAAAAAGTTCGTTCCATTTTTAAAATAACACGACAGTTATGAGTTTTCATAGAAAATTTGACCGCTACACAGGACTGATATGGATTTTCATAGTAACATTGCTGGCCGCATCGTCACTTGTTTTTGACCAGTACAGCAATTTCGATTTATCTCGAAGAAGGTTGTCAAAATAATGCTCCAATTTCCAAGCATGTTTGAGAAAAATTATATTAAGTATACTTATAATATAATATATCCTACTAATATTATAAATGCGAAAGTTTGTGAGGATGGATGGATGGATGGGTGTTTGTTACTCTTTCACGCAAAAACGACTATAGCTTATAACCTAGATTAACACATAGGATACTTTTTTCCCCGATATTTCCACGGGATCGAGACTTACGCGGGTGAAACCGCGGGGCGCTGCTAGTTTTCTATCTATACTTATAATAAATCTGTAGAAGTGAAAATTCTGTACATTGAAGATATCAAAAAAATAAATGGCAGGGGGTGTTACTAGACCGACACCGAACCCAAAAATTTGATTAAAAAAAATTTTGTCTGTCTGTCTGTCTGTCTGTCTGTTTGTTCAGGCATCACGCAAAAACTACCGGTTCGATTACGATGAAACTTGGTATAATTATTCTTTAATATCCTGGGCACCACACTGGGTACTTTTTATCCCGGAAAAGTACCCTATCCTACGGTTGGGGGGTGTCAAAGTTTGTATGGAAGAATTTTAACGCGCTGTCCGATTAACTCGAAACTCAATATTTATACTTAAACCCAAAAATTAAGAATAACGTGTATCAGGATTTTTCGAAATTCAACCCCTAAGGGGGTAAAATAAGGGATGAAAGTTTGTATGAAAAATCTTATTCCTTGAGGTAATAAACATGAAACTTCGCACGAATAGTTATCTAAATAAATTATAAAGTTTGTAGTTTTTTTCTTTTTCTAAACTACCCCCAAAAGGTTGGGGGGTGTCAATGTTTGTATGGAAGAATTTTAACGCGCTGTCCGATTAACTCGAAACTCAATATTTATACTTAAAACCCATGGGGATGTATGGGGTAATTTCCGACACTCACGCGGGCGAAGCCGCGGGCAGCAGCTAGTAAAAAAATAAAAATCAATATTTGTATGTTTATCTTCTAGGTATGCGTACCTAAACCATTGATCAGATTGTGATGAAACTTCGTTAGGGTCTTGAGGAGAGATTTTTTGGGTCAGAAACCCTCACGGGTGTCCCCGTTTCGACCCAAAAAACCCGAGGGTTTCTGACCCAAAAAATCTATATAACAAAAAATGGCGTTGCAGCTAGTAATAAATATATCTCGATGTTTTGACAAGCCGTAAAAAGTTTGCGAAACAGACGCGGGGCGCAGTCGCCCGTAAGTAGGTGTGGTAGGTATTTAAAAAATAAACTCTCTTTTTCGAAGGTAACTGCGTAACAATGATAACTGAAAGAAAGTTCTTCAGTGAAAGTCCTTACATAACCTGAGGACAGTTCAGCTTATTATAGTGTTAATCTTTTGAACACGATACAAATACTTGTTATATCGCTTGTGCGTAGCGTCGCACACGTTCGCTGAGAGAGAGTAATCCTTATGTAGAATTTTATGCACCTACACATACATGGCATGGTTACCAGTATCAGCTGACCTCTCGTTGTACGGAAATCCTATACAGTGCGACGTTAGCTTATACTGGAAATGTATAGCTTGACATGTAGCCGTGTGTCTATAGTTAATTGTCTACCTATTACGGTTCATAAGATACAGCCCGCTGAAAGAGAGATGAGGGACAGCGGAAGAGTAGTATTTAGGGGTATGAGGAACAGGGTGTAAAGTTCACTCATCCTCTATAGAAAAGGGAGGATCCTCCGACCAGACGGGTCTTGTTTCTGGCGGGCAATTGCCCAAGGATTGATGTCGGATAGTCTTATATATGTTAATCGCTCGGTAAACTTAAATAGCGCGATGCAGAATTTGTGACGTCAGGTCTTTGACGCGTAGTTCGCATGTGGCGGTGTAGATGCCGCCACAAGTAATACGGTTCCGTTTGGCACCCTTCAGGTATGGAACCCAAAAAAAGAAACAAAGTTAAAAAAATGCCAAAATGGTTAATAGGAGGGTAGATGCAGGCTGAATAGGTTCTATAATATGTAAGTATATATATAGGTATTACTAAGATAATAATGCAGGTAGATTTTTAGTACATAATAATGAGTGATCAAATGCGTACGTAATACGCGACCCACTCCCTGGCGCTGACCCGACAGATAACGGAACAACTGGTCCTCCGATACGAATCGAGCGTTAAAAGCTGCTGCAAGCGCTTCATAAGTTTACTTTTAAACTAGCTTTTGCGCAAATGTGGTTTCGATGATTTTGAGTAATATGGAAAGTTCATATGACATTAATTTTAATTTTAAAGAGTGCCCGTGGTGTTTCTTACCCGTCTACTCCATAGGTTCCTACAACGCTTTGGAATGGGCTAAGCTTTATTTTCTGACTGACCGACTCCTTGATAATTCAAAAATGCCTGTAATTGGTTTATTTCAAATAAATGCTTTAAGTTTGAGTTTCCCGTTTCCTAGGTGCAGTCAACCACACATTCAGTGGTAACAATTTGACATTGAAATAGTCTTTATGTCGTAGCAGTAAGGGCATCGCAAGGCAAGTGCTGCCACTGATGTCCTACTTACTCCGTAAAAGTTTGTTAGGGATTGTTTTCGAAAAAAGTCCTGAAGATCTTTTTGCTCAGCTCCTAAGGGTCGTAGCGTGATGTTAAATAGCCGATAACCTTCCTCAATAATTGAGCTATCAAATTCAAAAATAATTGTTCAAATACGACAAACAAAAAAACAAACTCTTCAGCTTTATTATTAGAACTAGCTTCCGCCCGCAGCATCGCCCGCGTTGTATATCGATAAAGACTATCCTATGTCCTTCCCCAGGGTTCAAAGTATTCCCGTACCAAATTTCATCAAAATCGGTTCAGCCTTTTTAACGTGTAACCAAATAAACAGACATACAGATAAACAGACAAAAATTATAAAAACTGTTGGAACGTGTTCTGTTATCGATTCTCAGTATCCCAAGCCAACTTTTTTTCGAATATCTTCCATGTACTTTCGACCCTCTTCAGCTTTATTAGGTATATGTTCTAATTATAGATAGAAAAAGATTACCAAATCAAATCATCTGGTGTATCAAATAACCAAAAAGTGATGGTTTTTCTTCAATACAACTAGGTACTAAATAAAATCCCATAAAAGCTGGAAGCTAGAACAATCATTCACGCGCTTAAATACGTCGTGCTACGATACGTCGTGCGACCGTTGCTTTGAGTGTAGTGTGTCTAAATCAGTCCATAAAATTATATTAAATAAGTGGTAATTTGCTGATAATCTTGGCAAATTCTTGTTGTGACATATACAGTGATACTTGTGGAATCCAAATTTACACAGTTATTCATAAATAAATACAGTTTAATACCAGTATTTAACAAAATACTTATAAAACTTCAACGTTCTCGAGTGTTCAAAGTGACCTTGTGATTTTGAGAACAAAGAACTTCATTAGTCACAAGCTTATTGCAAGTCATTAATGCAAAAGCTCTAAATACTGTACAGAAATTTCAACTCATAACTTAAAGCTACCGTAGTCGAGTGGTTGGCGGCGTGACCTTTTTATATCTCTCGAGCTGCGTGGCGTGCCGCCGGTTCGAATCTCACAAATCGCAATTCTTTTTCTATTTTCAAATTACCATAATTTGAACAAAGATTGCTAAATTGTTGGGTATCAGCAGAAACGATACTATGTTCCATTCCCCCGACAAGAAAAAATTCCATTCAGATACCGACTTGACGTCTGATTCAAAAATGAGCGGTGAACAAAATGTATCAGTTCGTAAGCGAAAGCAACCGGATTCTGATTGGACACAGGTTATAAATGAGTTGTCCACGGAGTTAAAGAATACACTAAATGAGTGGCGACGGGATTTGGAAACTAGCATTAATAAAATATCAGAGAATGTGGTATCAATGAAAGTTGAACTTACTTCGCTTAATCAAGTAACATCAGAGATACGAAATGATATCAATTCTCTTCGATCGGAGCAATCAGTCCTACGCCAGAGAGTCTCGGAGTTAGATGTGAAGTTTTCCAGTACGTCGGAACAAATTGATACCCTCAAGAGCTCAGTCCAATTTGTTACTGATGAGCAAACCGATCTCAGCAAGAAAGTCGTCCACCTGAGTAAAAATATTCAAGAGACCATCGACCTAAAGCCTGTTGTTACGGAGCTTGTAGCAAAGATCGATCATCTAGAACAGAGTGCTCGGAATTGTAACATAGAGATATGCAACATCCCTGAAAGGCGTAATGAAAACCTTTTAACTTTGATGCAAAATATTGGGGCCATAATTAAGTGCAATGTTCAGCAAAATGATATAGTTTCTATTCACCGTGTCCCTCATGCACACCAGCAAAACAATACGCCCAAAAACATAATAGTGAAATTAACCTCACGCATACAACGTGATAATGTTCTTAGCGCCCATCGGTTATGTAAGGGACTAACTACTGAGCAAGTCGGTGTCTCAGGAACATCACTACCGATATATATGCATGAGCACTTAACCTTAAAAAACAAACAATTATTTCGTGAGTGTCGTGACGCTGCCAAAAAGCACAGTTATAAGTTCGTTTGGGTTAAGCACGGAACCATCCTTGTCCGGGAAAAAGAAGGGACAAGGTCTTTTGCAATTCGGACCCCGCAAGACGTCGCTAAAATCAAGCCTGGCTATGCAGCACCGATTGACAACCAACGAGCGTTATCCATCACTCAATAGCTTTGAAATTAATAATCGATTAATTCTCGGCTTGTCACATAATCGATCTCTGCGCCTTTTAGTATTTATAATTATTTGTATATTTCCAACTTTTGTTGAGCACTACATACGTTGGCTCGTGAATTGCTTGTTATGGTTAATCTATTTTTTGAAGTCTTATATTTTGTCTCTTGAATTCTGCTTGCCTTCTTTTAACGCTTTATTGTACAATATTGCCCTGTTCGTTACGATTCCGTTAATAACGGTTAATGCATATATGACCATTTTTTATAGAGTTTTATGCTACAGAGTTGGATAACTTAGTTATATATTACCAAAATTGCAGGGGATTCCGCACCAAGTTAAATATTTTGTATATGAATATTCTAGCCAATTGTTATGACATAATAATTTTAACTGAGACCTGGCTAACTCCAGAGATATCAGATAACGAGTTTATCGATGACCGTTATGTGGTACATCGGTATGATCGCGATCGAATTGCGACCAATAAAAAAGACGGAGGCGGTGTTCTCGTGGCTGTACTGAAGGGTCTGCATTCAATTAGATTAGCCCCACAATCTGCAACTCATGCCAGCATTGAGCACATCCTGGTGCAATTGCCCAGCTCAAGTCGAGGTAAGTGCCAAATAATTGCTGCAGTATATATACCGCCAAAAACACCCGAACTTGCTTATGTTGAATATTTTGATCTCTTGCAATCGGTGCTTGGCGATACAGACAATGATAGTTTCTATGTGTTGGGAGACTTTAATCTTCCAGAAATCGATTGGGTCGCTTGTACGGATGGTGCTTCATTGTCTGCTCATACCTGTAGAGGTAACTCCCCCGTCTGTGGTCACATGAGTGTGCTTTTGTCCTACCTAAACGCCTATCAATTTAACACAATAAAGAATCATAGTGGAAGAATATTAGATTTGGTTATTGGTAATGGTGATTGCAATGTTTCTAGAGCCACAGACTACTTATTACAGCTTGATATCCACCATCCTCCACTTAATATTTTTATTTCTTCAAGTGTACCATACAATTCGATGACCCGCAAGACATTTAAAAAGTATAATTATTACAAGGCAAATTATGATAACATAAATAAGGATTTAAAAGAGATTAATTGGGAAGAAGTTCTAGTTAACCAAACCATTGATGATACCTTAAACACATTTTATAATATTATTTTCCGCATCATTAAAAGACACGTTCCACTGTTAAACTGTATATCTTTAAAATTTCCCGTTTGGTTCTCAAAATCGCTTATACATATTTATAAAAATAAAGCCAAAGCTTGGGTAAAATGGAAGATGTATCAAAACATTTCTGACTACGAGCAGTTTTCCATTTACCGCTCTAGATTCCAAGTTGAATGCACAAACTGTTACAGAAAGTACATTACCTCTGTAGAAGATGGTATTCGAACTAATGTTAAGCATTTTTGGACGTTCATTTCTTCCCGTAAATCCTCTACAGGTTTCCCTTCTATTATGAATTGCAATAACCATTCAGCCAATAACCCTGAAGACATCTGTAATCTGTTCTCTGACTTTTTTAATTCAGTATACGAGCCATCAACATCAATTGATGGTATTTCATCGCAGTGCGGAGATTACTCTGAAACCTGTTCTCTCCTTAGTAATATTCAGTTCACCGTCGATGAAATATTAAGTGCACTTAAGGCATTGGATTGTTCAAAGGGCCCGGGTCCAGATGGTCTGCCAGTTGTGTTTTTTAGACAGACCGCCGTGAATATGTGTGTGCCATTGCAAATTATTTTCAATTTATCAATTTCACAAGGGGTCTTTCCTCAAGCATGGAAACTCGCAAATATAACTCCTGTTCACAAGTCGGGACCTAAACAGGACATCGAGAATTATCGTCCTATATCGATATTATCAGTTTTGTCAAAGCTCTTTGAGAGACTTGTTCATGATAAAGTTTACCCTATTCTACATAATACTATAATTCCACAACAGCATGGATTCGTCAAGAGAAGATCAACTGCCACTAACCTGGTAACTTTTGTTGACTATTTATTCAACAATATGGACTCTCGTATTCAAATTGATACTATATACACGGATTTCCAAAAAGCATTTGACAAAGTGGACCATCAATTGCTCTTGAGTAAAATTGCCTTTAATGGCATACGTGGTGACCTTTTGAGGTGGTTTTCTTCTTACGTTTCTAACAGATCTCAAAGAGTTGTGATAAATGGATTTAATTCTGCGGCCCAAAATGTCACTTCTGGTGTTCCCCAGGGCTCTATACTGGGACCTCTTTTGTTCGTCATGTTTATCAATGATATAGGTACATCTTTTCAAAATTCAAAATTATTACTATACGCAGATGACTTAAAATTTTTTAGACCAATCAATAATTTACGCGATTGTTTACTTTTGCAAGAAGATTTAGATAGATTCTCTGCATATTGCGTAAAAAATAAACTGAAATTGAGCATATCCAAATGCCACTGCATTAGTTTTACTAAAAACAAAAAGGTAATAAAACATGCATATACATTGAATAATGTACATCTGGCAAGAGAAACAATGGTTCGTGATCTTGGTGTTTTGTTAGATGACAAACTCCATCTTGATGCTCATGTTACTAAAATTGTTAACAATGCTTTCCGTATGTACGGCTTTGTAATGAGATCGGCTCAGGAATTTAAACGCCCTGATACGTATTTATATCTGTTTAAAACTTTGGTCAGGTCTCAGTTAGAGTACGCGGTTCCGGTGTGGAATCCCTTCTATGACAAATATTCTAACATGATAGAAAAAGTTCAGCGCAAATTTTTGAAGGCCATGCATTTCCGTTGTTTTCGTACTTATGCATCTTACAGCGACTTACTAAATAGGTATAAACTTCAAAACCTTAAGTCTAGACGTATAATGTTGGAATCTATGTTTCTGTTTGATTTGTGTAATAATTCATACGACTGTATAGATATAAGCAATAGAATAAGTTATGTAGTGCCCAGAACAACAATATGTCGAGGAGTGCGCGCACGACCACTGTTTGCTGTAACTTCTTGTCGGTCAAACGCAGGCTCGCGAGCACCCCTACGGCGCATTACTAAGCAGTATAATGATATATTTCAAAGCACTGAGTTCTTTGCTATTTCTGCTGGTAAATTTAAAAGTATTGCGCTTAAAGTTATAGCAGGACTCAGCACACAACCATAAAAATAACATCATTACCTTTTACCTCTTTCTTTATTTATTTTTTTATTTTTTTCTTGTATAAGTTTAAGTTTGTTTTTTTTTTTTCTCTCTTTTATTTAAGTTTTACTTTTCACTATTATTCAATGTAATTTGAATCGCACGACGTTTACGTTTATATTTGTTTAACTTTTTTATATTATGTGGAAAATGCGGTTGGTTATACATTTATATTTCTACCTTAGTTTTAAATTTCTATTTGTATTATGTAATGTGTAACCGTTTGTTTTCCCAAATAAAATAAAATAAAAATAAAATAAATAGTCAGCGCTTTAGCAGCTATTAACTCTTAATCCAGCATCCTCAGTATCGAATGTTACCGGCGCGGTGCCAGTGATATGTAAAAAGCGCCTCCAAAAGAGGCAGCATCATGTAACGGGACCGCGAGTACCTGCACCTTGCATCAGGTTCAATGACCTCGCAACGTGATAACACTATGAGAGCATGTAGGGACTACCTACGTAGGTTCGAAAAACTGTTTTTTTTTTTTTTTTTTTTTTTTTTATCCACAACGGGGAAGCTCTTGGCCAGAATCTCACCTGATGGAAAGTGATGATCAGGCCGAAGGTGGAAGCGAGCTTCACCCGGAATCCTCTACCACAGAGGAACTGGCTATCTTATCTCTAACTGCCGGAACACATCAATGCTTTTAACATTGTTGTTATGGCGACAGACTTAGATAAGATGGTGGTAGCTAGCCAGGCGGACTTAAAACAAGCCCTACCACCAACCAAATGATTTACCAGAATGATCAATATACAGCCTAGGGTTATTGGTAATATGTCGGCAATCCATATTATTGGGATGTAGGAGAGGTCATTTACAAGCAAATGACCCCTTATGACTTCTTAGCAAAAGTCAAAAAAAATCGAGTAATTTGACATTTTATACTTTCATTTTATTCATTTTAAAATATGAAACGTTACATTAACACAGAAAAGATTATGATAAAAATAATATCACAATAATGACTTTCAGTAAAACGAATCAGTAAAAGATGAACACAGTAAAGGACCACGAGGATATTATTAGATATTTAATCTTGGATGGATTTTCATTTTAAAAGACCAACGTAATTTACTCAAAATATTCGAAATACTCCAGACAACATGAGGCCACACCACAGAACAGATATTATTAGTTCTGAAGGCCACACAGTTGATGAAATGGCACTGTCATCTTTCTGATCAGTCCAAGAAACATCAAAAGCCTACATAACACGATGGTACAATTCCAAGAGATTGGTCATAATTGAAACACTCTTTAGTGATGCTACGGCTACACTGTCGCCATAAAGCGAATTACACTTCACGCGCTCTCTGTTTCTCAGCGAGACGTCGAGCGGTGTGCTAGAAAGACCGCGCGAAGTGTAGTTCACCCTATCGCAAAATGTGGCCGCATCATTACAAAAACCTTCTGAAATAATAACGACGGCAATAAAATTGATCTCCGCATAACTTTTTGACATTTATTACTCAAGTCCGATTTACGATACATAAATAAACAAAATTTGGTGGTAGAGCCTGGATGATGCTGGCACAGGAACGTGGGGATAGCAACAGAAAAGGGAGGCCTATGCCCAGCAGTGGATGAAGTCGGGCTGTGGATGATGACGATGTACACAAAATTGTTATTGAGACTAAATTCATGCAGTAAACGGTAACATGAAGCATCCATAGATTTATGCTGCCTACCACACAAGCTGATGGACATTTCTGTATGATCCAGTATGATTTGGCTCGTCATTGCAGCGCTGCTTTCAAAGGTACTTTGTAGTTTACTTGCCAAGTGCCAAGTTATACTGGGCACTAGTGTTTAAACTGGTCATGTCTTTGATGACTATAGGCATACATCGCAAGATGGTCCCGTTGAACGACGCGGAACCTCGTTGTACCATGGGTGATCGTGGTTTATGTGTTTGTTATTTGCATTGGTTTTCGGGATCCTCCTCCCTCATTACCAGCTGATGAAAACTAAGCTAATTACAACCTTCTTTTTGTAAGTTAAGAATAGATCGTGTCAGGCTTTAATAATAGTTTCAGCTGTTAATTATCCTCTCGAATTCTCAGTATCTTATTAACAGCTAGTACTTAGGTCATGTCTGTCGAAGTAAATAATAACCTTTTAACTCCTTTCATAAAGAAAATAATGACATTAAAAACAAGACCATTGAACAGTTCTAAATAACTTAACACCTAAATCAACTTTAATGGTATTTTAAGCAACAGTAAAAAGATTTAGACAAGTTTAAATTGCAACATTCTGTCAACTATAAGATGAGATTTATTTGTCGGCTTGTGATAAAAGAGATTTAAAATCGTACCGACAAGTTTACTACATATTGGAGTGAAAAAAAAATGTTTTCTTCCAAGAGGAAACAACACAAGGCTCTCCGCAGTTTCTACGAGAATTGAATAAGAAATTGAGGTAAATAGGTCTAGCACTTGAGGTGACAGTTTAACTATCACTCGGACAACTTTACATCTGTTACCTACATTGTAGCTATTCTTAGCCTTATTAAACTTACTTTACATTCTGATAGATTCTCTGTAGTTTAGAAAACAGTAGAGTCTAAAAAAAGCCAGTGTTTAGCATATACTTTATGATGCAGTGCGGACTAAATCTGGTCCTAGTTCCGATTCCGGTCCACTTGGTCGCTTTGAAGAACAGCTGGGCCAATAATCAAGCTTTACACTAACCCACATACAATCTAATCACTTTAAAATACAACGTAAACATCCCATTGATTTTCTAAGAGCGTAACAACAATTTGCATCAGTGGGTTCACGACAGGCTAGATAACCGTTGTAGGCTTGGCCTAGATGGAAAGCTTCGGAAATACGTTGTTGATATTCTTCAGACCAACTCGAGGAGACATAAGTCAATATATGTTTGTGAATTTGTGATAGTAACGGGCCGTTTATGTGCTTTGGTCCTTCGAGAAAATAAAACCAAAAGGACCACTTTTTCGGCGCCTGTGCTCATTTGGATACGTTTTGACTGACTGGTTATTTTAATTATTTAGACTCGTTCTAGATTCATTTTCTATACACAGTTTTAACATTGTCCTAGAAAGCTATAAACAAGATGTTATTTATTGATATTCTGGTGAGCACCGCTAATCAGGTGTTTAGGTGGCCATAAATTGTGGAAACGCATAAATTTTAGCAGTACACGTTCGTCATGGTAACGGTTCGTTTATGGACACTATAAATGAGGGGACAACTCACAAATGCCGTGAATTCACGCGGAGCTATGAACTGATAAAAAGCAGGGCTATTTTCTGCCTCTAGCCTAAGTCCAGCTGTTATTATATGGAAGTACCTACCTAGTAGATTTTTTTTGCTCCTCGCTTCGAATAAGTTATGTTTTTTTTCTCTTCGACCGTTCATACAGAAATAGAAGTAAGTTTATCGAATTAAGCAGAAATGCCTGAGAGCTAAAATAATGTGGGATACAAGAGCAAGACAAGCGAAGTCCAAAATGTTAGCACCCCGCCTGGGATAGGTTAGACTCTCTCAGAGAATGTTGAAGTTGCAGGAATTCATTCAATACAAAGTCAGAGTTGATAAAAGTATGTAAGCGTACTCTTATTACTTTGCGAAAAAGATTACAATTATATGTACCCTAGGAGGGTTAGAGCTCTGGATTGAGGTTCTGGATTCTTACATGGGGGGGAGCTGAACCCCCAACCCCCCTGCCTACGGCCCTGTACTTGTCGAATACTTTTTTTTAATGGTCAGTGTGAGTCGCCTCAACATTGGAAATACCCGGCGGCATATTCAAATATTAGCTGTTCTGGGCTGCGCGGGCGCCACACTCGATGCGCGCATACATTTGAATATATTTCTCTAAATCACTCCTGTATTAATCTTAAAATGTCACCAAATACTGGTTTCCTTGAGTTCGGGCTACAGAGAACATTGACCCCCGACAGTATATGCATAATTTAAGATCTTTGTGTTTTTGTAAGCCCTTTTAGGAATCAGAGATAACTACCAAAGCTTTATTGAAAAACCCAACGAAGTGCTCCTCTCTATCGGTTCTGTTTTTTTTTCCAATTGAGGTACGGAACCCTAGGTATATTAGGGAGGTTACAATATGCTAACTAATATTATAAATTCGAAAGAGAGTTTATTTGTCTGTTACGCTTTCACGCTAAAACGGCTGAACGGATTTGGATAAAATTTGGCACATGGCTAGACCATGACCTGGGTTAGGAGATAGGATAATTTTTATCCCGATATTCCCACGGGATTGAGAGTTATGCGGGTGTAGCTGCGGGGCGCAGTTAGTGTAGTGATATGTTGAGAAATCTTACGACACTTAAAGTACCTAATGAACATTAAAAGTTCCGAAAATTAGATGATCACTTCATTGCCATCGATTTATCTCGATCACACATTGTTGTTGAAGAGAGTGCCTTTTTGTTCTTGACTATTGTATGCTAACAAGCACATTATGTTAGACCTCTGTGACTAATACCACCGCTATAAAGACTAAACTGCACTTGTAAGGCGATGTTTGTTGTTTGTTTACAAACTTTTACTTCTATTGTTATATTCTGAGGAGCTTAGATTTGAGACATTTTTATGGCGAAGGATCTGATTCATGACTTTTTGATAAATAAATTGATGTTCTCACTTTTACCGTAAGTCTTGTAATATTGGCAGCATAATATTAGGTAAGTACCTACATATTAAAGCAAATCATTAGGTTATAAAATTTCAATTTTTAAATAAAAAACCTAATTTTGTTATTTTTCCTCAAGAAGTGGTTTCACCAGAATGCTATTTTATCAAACAACTTCATAAATTCTTTTTCATATGATGTGGAACACCTAATAGGTATTGGATACAAGTTTTTCGATCGCTTCGATAGCGTCTTACTTACCTCGATCAGGATTCTGAATTAATTTAAAAAAAAACCGGCCAATGCAAGTCGGACATACACAATGAAGGGTTCCGTAGTTGGAATGTATTTAAACAAGAACAAGTTGAACGTAGTAGTTGAAAAACATGTTCTTGCTTAGATTCCAAGTGCAACTTAATGTAAGTTTGTACGCACAGTATTGAGAGAATTGCCATGTTATTTTAAAACCACAGACTTACTACCGGTTACCGGCTTTAATCTATAAGTATAGAACTATATTCTGTATTTTTTCACAAAAAATTTTGGTTCAGTAGTTTCCGATAAGCTAAGCTAGCTATTATAAGTATAACTTTATAACTATTTAACAGTCATGGGGACTGCCGACAGAAGTAAAAACATTAAAACACAAGTTAAACTTTTCACGTGGTCAATTTGGGCCATGCTCATTTTGTAGATTTACTTTGAATTTTAACAAAGACCCAATTTATATTCTTGCCCATCATTCAGTATTTAACAAATTCAGTAAAACAACACATATGTAATTTACTTACTGCTACTATAGCATGTCGGCGCGAGCATGTCGGTGACGCGAACCCATAAGCTTTTTCTCTACCAAAATCGCTCAATGCGCCGAACTGTTTGAGACCCTCACAGTAAGCCCTTTCATTTGATATGTCACACGATACTGTTTGCAAAACTTTTTTTTTTTTTTCTTATTAGCCTCCCAAGAGTGACCTCCATATTCAAAATTTCAACTTAATCGACCCATTAGATTCGGAACAAATTGGCTGTGACAGACGGATGTACATACAAACGTACAGACACACGAGGGATCCTATAAGGATTCCGTTTTTTCATTCAGACGTACGGAACCCTAAAAACTGATTAGTGATTAAGTTTTAAGATAAAACTTTCACTTGACAAGATTGTAGCAAAGGAAAGAAGTGATCTAGGCGTCAATGCCGTGGCTGGTAACATGTTAGACACCTACAGATACCTACTATAGACAGTTAGAGATACCTACTATGGATAGGTATCTGGAAAGAATAACGCTTTTAGAAAAAGTATTTATCCGCTATGTATTGAGTAGGTCATTGGAAACCTAGTTTTAATACCTACATATTTTTTTTAATATTATCTACTTTGAAATTGGAATAATATTTTTTGTACCTAACTAACCTGTGTGTCAATGTTGTCTGAACATTTTATTTAAATTATTTTATTTTATTATTATGGCGCTGGCAGAAACACGTTCAACTTAGTAATGCCGATCGGAGTATTTTACATGCATAAAGGCTCCCGCAGACAGGCGCTACGCGACTCTCGTGGAACAATTTCTATGAAAACTTCACAGAAATAGTTTTACCGGCGCGTGGCGTCGCGCGGCGCGTAGCACCAGTCTTCACGAGCCTTAACGCTTAACTTTTTGTGGTCCTAGTGTGGGAGCGAATAAGGACCAATAACTCCAACAAGAGCACCTTAAGTGAAACCAGTTGCTCCTCTAATGAGCTTAGGACCCGTGGTTATCCTTGAATAAACCTGAAATCGGGTTGAGATGCTATTTGCGGAGTAAAGCCTTTAGGTTGAACTCAAAATAAAATTCTGACGAAGTAACGTGGGACGGGTTTATGGAAGTTAGCTTAGAACAGCTAATTATTTATTCTGCAACTTTTCTATCAGAAAGGAATTTCTGCTTAATTAATTTTTACAAACTTCAGTTATATTAGGGTTTCTTCCTAAAATGAGCGTGATAACGAAAACCTCCGAATACCTAGCCATTGAAATATACAATTAAAAGGCGCGCTATGTCTCGCTTCGTTTATTGCACTGCTATGAAACATGACTCATGATAGTTGATTTCATTTTGGTATGTAATAATGTACACGACAAATAGTTCTTCTTAGAGTGTTGATAGCAATTTAAATATAGCCAGCCTAGAATTTAGCAACGAGTTTTGTACCTTCAGTCGCGTCCATCAGCTCCGTGCAAGCAACAGGACACGCTGGACACGGTACTAAGTGCCCATTGTTAGTGGAAACAGCACCACATTTACATACTACTAATATGGTGATAATACCACATTATTTATATAACATGTATATTCTGAACGGATCCTCCGGAGGGAGATACTTTCCTTTTAGTGAACAGTTTCATTGTATGACTTCTGACCTGCCATTGTGGGACACACAACTTAAATGTAATGTGCTTCGGAAAACGAAAGTAATGTGTTAAGTACGCTGTACTTTAAGTACCTACTTATTGCCCTGATGAAGCAACCATTCAATTTGTCACAATTGTAATAAGATAAGAGGTACCTTGAATAGTAAGATACAAGATTAATGGTGATTCCTCAATAGTCAGCATCAGTACAGTTACCTCAGAGAACCCTTGCAATTGTTAAGACTAATGAGGAGTTGAGCAAACAAGAATATCTACATTTATGCCCACTTGGATTCTTCCTGCTTCCTTCGACCAAGTTGCAAGGCCTCGGGAAGACTGACTTAAATAAATAAAAATAGTCCAATAACAATAGATAGAGATACCAATTTGTGAAAGGTTAAAAAATACACTACTATACGAGTTAATACTTATGAACTTAATCAATACCTTTACTCGGTTAGTATAAAGGAAACATAATAGTGTCATGAAATTAACAGTTAATTTGCAAGGAGACAACGTATGGCGTTGAAGGCAGTTTAAACACAAATAATGACAAAAACATTTAGCGCGGACGGAACGTACGGAAAGCGTAAACATGGATGTGCGGCGGTCCCCGCGGCGGCCGGTCGGACACCGTTAGCTCACTCGTATAAATGAAGAACCCCTCCCAGCCGGCTTAGTACACCGCGACACCAACCATGCGACTATACGCGTTCTTACTGGTCGCCGGGGCCGCGCTGTGCGCGCGTGCCGCCTCTATCCCCGTGGAGACAGAGAAAAAAATTATTGACATCGTCTCCGATAATTTCGATAAATTACCAGAAAATACATCCAGTGAACAGGAACTCATCGATCAAGCAAACACCATCAAGGATGTCGATAACAAGTTACGCGCTAAACCAGAGGATATCCCCGTGGAAGTAATCCTCGAGAATACGCAGCTCTCGCTCTTAACTGGCGAAGAACAGGACGAAGAAATAAACAGACCAGTTCCAGACTTGCGGAACCCTGGCCCACCTCAACGACAAGAACATGAGACTCAAAATCCCGAGTATTATGCATCTGAACAACAGACAGTCTCACTCTTCAAGCAAAGCATTAACGAGGCGCAGACTGTTCTAAAGCAAGGATTCCAAGGAATTACCGACGGGATCCAAAATATCATAGAAACCAACGCCCCGATCCTAACATTACAACAGAACATCCAGGCTTTGCGAGACAGTTTCACTGCTCAAATGATTAAAGTTAATGGAACCATTCAGAGTTACCTCAACACAGAAAGTGCAACGGTTGATAAGCCTGCTGTAGAGCAGACTAAAGCTGGTTTCCATCAAATTGAACAAGGCCTCTTTAAACTTAGAAATGACTTCAACAGAGGAGTAAGCACTTTAGCTGGTGGTGTCGAGGTGGTTGCAGCTTTGAAGGCTGACAGTGAAACGCCTAACGAAAGCTCGGGCTCGATCTCCACCCCTACCAGCCCCGCTCCTTCAGGGCCGGTATTGCCATTCTTGCAGGATATGATGCAGAACATGCAAAATTCATTTCTGAATTCTTTGGAACAAATGAACAAATGGAACCCATTCAACCAGCCCTCGAACGCAACAGCTGCGCCAGCTGTCCCAGCCGGAGTGCAAAGTGACTCTCAAGGGACTTCTGCTCCATCAACATCCAGCACTAACATCCTTCAAAATTTTCAAAACCAATTCACAAGCAATATTAATGGCTTTATTAACCAAACGGGGCTTCAAGGGCTCGGCACCGGTAACGGTCCATTTGCACAGTTTGCAAATAATGTAATAGGCTTGTTTCTACCCAAGCCGGAGGGCCAAGCTCCACAGGGCACTCAACCAGCGCCATCTGGCCAGCCCGCGCAAACGGCTAGTAAACCAGAAGCTGTCGTCAAGCCCGACATCAAACCTGAAGCACAGACAGAGCCAGCCAAGCCAGCTGCAGGCGCGGAGACCCCAGCGCAAGCCGCCGCCGTCACCCCCGCCGGCCCCATTCGGCAGATCCTACAGAACAACCCCATCACCCAGGGAATAGCCGGCGCCGTGCAGCGGCTACAGAATAATAACAATCCCGAGAAACCAAGAGACGAACAAGCCGTAGAACAAGTTAAAAAACTAGATGAGGACAAAGCTGATCCTGAATCAAAAAAAGGAGGCGGTCCAAACACTGGTGAGTAAGAATACACGCATGATACTCTAACTTAACCCTTACGTTTATACTCCTATAAATTGTTTGATAAATTTTCCAACAGTGGCAGCGTGGGGAGTTTTCATCAATAGTCTGATAGGCACCATAAGTGCTGTTATAAATGGTACCGCTGGTACCATCAGCACAGCAGTTAACAGTGCTATAAATACAGTTGGCGGTAATATTCAGGTACCGAAACGAAGAGTTTCCGAGTTCTGTGTGGGCTGTGTCACTGTGTGTAACCGATGTTTATTGTGAAATAACAATTTTGTTCTATGTGTCGCTTTTGTCGGTGTTGCTCGCGTCGATAGCAGGGTGCCTGTGACGACAAAGAGTGCTTTCGTTCTCACAGGCTGTGAGGCTTATTGTGTGTAATATAATAATATGTTCTTGGGTCGAAGCTTAAAAGAGATTAGAGTAGCGAAACGAGTACCTACGGTAATGGTCTCATCCATCAGCTGGCTGTCACCTACTTCATATTTCACCGCTGACCTAATTAAGATATCCAGTTAAACATCAATCATAGATACATAAATTAAAAATTAAACTCAAAATTTGAGCTTGATAAAAACAAAGGAATCTAGTCCCTGGCTATTTTTGATTTATTCAGCAAGCACTAAAATAGGCCTACAACGTATGGCAGTTTTAAAACGCAAGATAATTTCATGTTTAGGAATAAATGTTCAATGAACGCAATGGAATGAGGGTAACTATTGAACTGTAGAACTAAAAGCCAGTCATGCCAGTACCGTAGTAGTTAACATATTATGTGTAAGTAAACTGTAACCAGTACATAATAGTCCGTTCATTTTTGTAACTGTTCTAGCGTGAGATTAGATAATTATAGAGCTACTAGCTTTCGCCCGCGGCTTCGCCCGCGTGGAGGTCGGAAATTGCCCCACGGGCATGTAGGTACTATCGGGATAAAAAGTTTTCTATGGTCAGGTTATAATTATACTGTCTGTGTACCAAATTTCATCCAAATCCGTTCAGCCGTTTTTGTGTGATTGAGTCACACAAACATCCAATGTCATAAACATTCAAATTGTTAATATTATTAATAAATATATACATTACATAATATAAATATTGTAGAGTAGGACAAAGCAATGCAATTACATACTGCTGTGTGTAACAACCAGAACGAAGAAAATACTCCAAGTATTAAAATCAAGCATCGATTTTCTCGTCAAGTACTTACTTATTTAAAAAAATTGCCGAACTGCAATAAAGACTCAAACTCATAGACTAGCTAAATGAACAGAAAGTAAACTGCATATAATTTTATGAGGCATTTTATAAGTGAGAGCAAACATTATGCCTTCGGACATTATTAGCACCCATGCGAGGTGACTTTCAACTTTTCCAAGATAAACAGGTTTATTTTATTAGTAGAATGACACTTACAAAGTATGTACAATGTGCTTGTCAAAGCTCATCTTCGTGGAATAACGGTGTCTTGACCACTTGTTAGAAGAACAGGAAAACTTATAGCAAGTAGGTACCTATTCTCAAGACGATATATGTATATGTAGGCTAACGAGTTTGTTTTTCCTCAAGTTTACATAGTATGATGTAGAAAACCATCTGTAAATCTCATGAGGAACTGGCTGTCGACTTGATAAAGTTTGCCAAATGCTAAAAGGTTATATTTATACTTTTATCTTTTTTTCCATCGTAGGTAGCGATTGTTAAGTAGTTAATTTGTTTCTAACACCGTTTCATAACCATCGAATTCATCATTGCAAGTGATATACAATTTTTCGTATTCCCAGGGGATAATAACGACAGCAGCGACAGCCGGGTAGAACAACCAACAGAAATCAAAGAAGAAATTGAGAAGCTTCCAGAAGTTCTGAAGGTTCCCGAAGTTCAGAAGGTCCCAGAAGTTCAGAAGGCTTCAGAAGACGAGATCAAAGAACACAAGACCGAAGAGGTCGTTGACAAGACTGAATAAGTCATAGTGTGATACTTTATATGTGTAGAATTATTTATTTAAGATTTAATGTAAGTAAATAAAAGATAACGATGACGAGAATTAAAGTTTTCTTCGACTGAATTACTCTTTTTTATTCTCCTAAGTACCCAAGACATTTTGGATAGGCTTTTAAATTAATTTCTAAAGAACATAAATAATATTTAATCATTAGCATTGAGGTTCAAAGTAAACTAGCAGCGATCACAAACTAAAGATGAGTCCCGCGGATGTCAAATATGACAACCGCGATGTACCATTCAGGTAGTAGAGATCTCAGAACAATAAAGTAGAGATAGATTGAGACATTTGTTCTCCCGGACAACAAGATGTTGCGCAAAGGTTTTTTCGCAACATCTAGTTTACATTGAACCTCAATGATCATACCTACCTATCTGTCCGTAGGTACCTTTACCAAACATTCAGGTTGACCAAGTCAAAACCGGCTGCCAATTATCATTAATTGTAACTACCTAGCTACACAATAGCTGGAAAAAAAAACTCATGGACTAAACAGGAAGATCATAATTATCCATTGTCACAAACGTTTGTCGAATTGTCGTCTGGAATGGATATCGTTTCTACTCTATGTATGAACCTACTACAACTGCTACTAAGGGCTCGAACACACAGAAAATCCGTATTTACAAGATCTGTCGCTACTTAGGTAATGTTCACACCACATTTACGATACCGTTTTTAAAGAAACCGTCGGTCGCTACGGAGACTTTCTTTCTATGATTCTATAGATCAGTATACCACAAGGATGGACGTTCTCGTGTTGTATTGGTACCATCGTCGTCTGCGTCGGAGAAAGCCCCGGCGTTATTGGCAGCATCCACTTTGAGGCAAAGGTTTTGTGAAGGTGCCTATAATCTTGTAAGTCAGCTGCGAGGAGACGAATCTAAATTATTTCATTATTTTCAAATGACATCTACTTTTGATGATGTTCTTAAATATATTTAATTTATTTAATCGGATCGTCATTTTTTACTGGATCTTGAATAGGTACTGTCATGTAAATAAATGTGAACTAGCTCCTAGCTCATAAAACTACGTAGTTATACATACGCAATCGCCGATAAAAAGGACCGCTGTGTGAACACTGAACACGCACTAACGAACTTTGTACGCTTTCCTAGTTCTACTATTTCATACCCAAGTACTGGTAGTCAGTAGGGCTTTATGGACCCGCTAGTTGCGTAGGTAACACATTTTCATAAACGATTAAGAATCAATGAATTAGCAATCTGTTTCAAAACGATTCAGATTGTGATTGATGTATTATGCAATTAGCGAGCTAAACATGGCTTTTGTTGACAAGAAATCATCACCTAAAATCTGAAACAGGAAGAAACCAATAAAACTATATTTTGCCGACTCTGCGTCATCAGACAGATTACGTGTGTATCTGTGTATCTGTCTGTTCCCTCGTAGCTCCCAAACGGCGGAACCGATTTTGATTATTATTTTTTGGACTGAGTGCGATTTCACTTTTGAAGGGTTTTTTTATTATTTATTTATAATTATTGTTTACAAGTCCTTAAATGCATGATATTTTTTTTTTGTGCCATGCCCTTTTTTATACGCCCATGGCTATGACCTTGTTGAGTATCAAAATGAAGGGGTTGAGAAGAAGATTCCACAAATATAGCACAAAAAGGGGTAAAAAATGAAATCCCGACTGCAAGTCAGAATGCTTTAAAAGTGAGCTTGTTTTAAAACTCTTATTTGACAGCAACAGTTTCAGGTTTTTTTTATAATTTAAGAACACTCACCTGGTATCCGCGAAAGGATGGACAGAAGTGTATTTCACACCCTCAATTTATCATGCAGGGGTCGAGACTCATGGGTGACCCCTGCCTGTTCAGCCATGACTTGGGCTCATAATTGTCGATCCAGAAAAAGCGCGGCAAATAAAAAAAATACCTGAGTACAGTAGGTATAAACCACTTTGATACTTGACAAATAAAAAATGAGTTCCAGGCCAGCTACTTCGATCTAGGGCTAATGATGACCATTGTTTGAGGATTCGTCCTCTAGCTCTCCGCCATCACCTCAATGGTTTGTTTCAACACCTCAGTCAGTTGTTGCGGAGATAATTCAGAAGTTCGGGAGTTGCGGATTATTCAGGAACCCTAGCACAGTCAGGTGCACCATTATCAAAACTTATCGTTCATATCGGTATGATATGACTTCTGGTTGATTAGATTGCTTTTCATGATAGTTACATACCTACAATTTGAAAGCGCCAAGTTTTCGTGCACCTACTTAGAAAAAGTTTGCAATTTGCTTTTAGAAATAGTTTTACGATTACATCAGGCGCTTTTAGATTTGCGCAGTGTGGTATATATTTTTTTTTTTTTTTGTTAGCTTCCGTCGAGGTGGCGGCGAGTAGTGTTCCACGCGCGCCCCTCTTAGATGGCGCGGGGGGAGTTTAACACCTCACTCCCCCCAGACCCGAGGAAGAGGCCCGCATCCGCGGGCCGGCCCACCAATCGGGGTTTGCGGAAGATTTATACGTTCCCGCGACCCCCGGCGTAGGTGTAAGATGGAACACCGGGGTGGTTTTTAGTCAGTAAGAGTCTGACAGACCCCTCCGCACGCTCCAGGGCGGGGGACATCCATGAGGATTTTCCACCCCGGAACAAAAAAAAAAAAAAAAAAGGTTAGGTTAGGTGGATTTTAATCTAAATAACATAATTCTATCAATTTCCTGGACTTGTAGGTAATTATATGCACACATGAAGTTAGAGACCTACTTTATGGTATGTCCTCATCTAAATAATGTTTCGAATCTAAACACGTTTTAAACGCCTGTCTGTTTATTGATTTCTAGTTGCTCAGAAGTGAAATTCTAACTGGTATTGCTACCAATAATAATTCAGGCGTCACATAAGCAGAATATATAACGTAGTTCGTAGGACACATAATAAAATATACCTAATCTTTATTTTGCCAAATACAATAACAACCATTTTTTTACACTTGCACCAACCTACTTATTTTCTATGAATCTAAAAGACGAGATACCCAATTAGTAGGTAATTTAGTTCAGAATAATAAATTCTGGTTGTTACGAATGATCTTCGTGGAAGTGGGTGAAATATTGATTGCAATATTCCAGGACATACATACAACAAAGAAGTTAATACTAGAAGTAACTTTTTTTTTACTTTTATAATGTCATTGTCACTAGAACCAAACACACAAATTTCAGCCCGATAGCTTCAGTGGAAGTGGGTGAAATATTGATTGCAATATTCCAGGATATACGTATACAAGTGATGTTAAATAAAAGCTTTTAAAAACCTTTTAAAAATATAGCTAGGGTAAGTTTACAGAACAACTTTGGCGTCAAATAAGAATGGGGGCTAAAATAAGTTGTAATACATCTGTTGTGTACATCAATTGGCCACCCGTTATCTTTTAATTCGTCATTTCCTGAAGGCGAAGGCATTAAAAATATCTGTACCTAAGCACCTATACATAAGGGAAGTCATTAAATTACCTACAGTCGTTTCCTACCCTAAAGTAAAATTAAAACTACGTACCTAACTGGTAAATGGCTAGCTTAGGTTATCACTTTTAATGAAAATGACCAAATAAGTGAAAAAACATTGCAGTTTATGAAATAAATGAAGTGGCTCCATGTTTTTTCCCTGAATATAGACGTCCTACCTAATGACTAACAAAACTGTTTCGAGACCGCAACCATAGCAAATTCTTAATTAATTCATTTGTTTCCGTATTACTTATCAAAAACATTGAGGAAACTTGCTTATTTTAACCAATGTTATGTTATAGATTATATTATTACTTACGTAAGAGTACCTATACCTACTTATTGCATATAATAACTAATAGGTATATTAAACCTTAGACATAAATAGCGAAATAAATCAGTGTGCAGGTAGTACATATGTTGGTCTGGAATCGTCATCCCACAGCCCACACTGAGCAAGCGTGGCAGAGACGTATAACTACTAGATAAGGGGCCCCCAGAGGCCCCGACACGTTTCCTTCAGCAAAAATTCTTTAAATGTTATCCAATACCTCCAATTCTGATTAATAAAACATCCGTAATTAATGTATGCCTACCTTATAAAAAACCAACGGTAGGTACATAAGTTTATTTTTATTTTAAAGTCAATCTTGCATTTTTTTGTCAGGCAGTCAGCAGAAAGCATAATTATGCATTTAAAACAAAGCTGTGCCTCTCGCTGAAAACTGCAACGACTTTTACCCGAACTCAAACTCAAAGCATTTATTTCAATTAGGTAAACCATTTACAGGCACTTTTGAATTGTGAAGGAGTCGGTCGGTCAGAAATATGAAGCTAGTCAAAAAAATTGTTACAAAATATTGATTACATTACATCATTCCTGTTGAAATTACACATGTGAGAACAATGTAGATACAAGTAGCACTGCGATTCTTTACTTCAGACTAAGGTCGGTAATTTTCGTGTTTTGGTGTTGGTGACAATTAATTAGTATTGATAATTAGTTTTCACTTTCACAAGTTATATATATACCTACCAGACCTATATATCTGTCCCCACCCAGTGTTCCTGATAGGGCAGTCCGCTCTGGCAGCGATCATTTTCAGATGATTCAGGTGATGTTGCAGTGAAATTATTCAGTTAGGTAAGTGAAGATTCGGTACTGTAAGAGACTGTACCTTTCGTCATATTAGACGAGGCAACACCAGGCAGTTCATCATCATAATAAAAATCATCAGGCGACACCAGGCAGGCAGGACAGAAGTACAAGTAGACGTCGCGGCGACTCGACGTGGCGGGACTCGACGTGGAGGGAATAAATCAAAAATCTTTAGTAAACAAACGAGAGGTGCTATATAAACGCCGAAAAAAATCTTTCTTGTATGGGGACTTTATTTTTTAATTTTATTATTTGTTATTTTAGTCGGCCATTGATAGTAGTACACACTCAGTGGAAATATCACATATTACGGTTCAAAAGATACAGCCCTGTGACAGACAGACGGACAGATGGACAGACAGCGGAGCCTTAGTATTAGGGTCCCGTTGGCACCCTTTGGGTAAACATCCCTGGAAAATTTCCTAAAAAGGTAGTATTTTACGCGCACGCTAAAAAGTACAATTACCAATCATTTTGGCAACGCAATGTAAATCCGCGTCATGCTTGTTAGTTGTTACGACTGTCTGGGTTTTTTCGTTCAAAGTTCCCGTGAAAAGTGTGAAAACTCAAACCGGCAAGAAAACTAGTATATAACTCATATAGATACTGGCGCACAGTTAAAATCAGTCGCGTAATAATTGTTATTTTTAGAGATCAATGCCATTAAGTCATACGCAACAGACAACTTCGCCAGTCTTTGCCGGAACATTGCGAAGAGCGATCGTGCGCACGCGCGCAATTTAAAATAACTTTGCCGGCTTACTTTATCAAAGAAAATTCGTTGAAAATAAACCTTCATACTGTGTCTTTCTATTGTTTTTTTTTTAATTTTGTGTAAAACATGGCTAAGGATCACGTGAAACTGAATATTGTGAACGAGAATCAAAAGAATTTGGACCAAAGTTTTGACGATGAGATCGAGATGATTTTCGGCAGACCGGCGCAAGGGACTACTAAGAAGCACGTCACGAACAATGTTCACCTGATGGACGCTGAGCGAGGACTTGATACACACTTAGTAAGTTCTATTGTTCTTTTTTTAAATCCCTTATTAAAAGGAACCACGGTCTATATAATTAATTACATTCCAGCCGCTGACAGTCGTATGCAATTTCAATATAATAATACAAAAAAAAAAAAATACAAAAAAATATAAATAAAAAAATAATAATATATAACTAGGTATTTTAAAAATCATTGACTGATTGCAGTATTTTTACATACTTATTAAAATCTCTTATTTGTTTTAAAGTTGCTGATAGTTGTAATAAACCCCACTGAACAGCTACAAGTGAATATTATAAAAGACCTGTGTAATTTAAAGAAAGATATAAGCTAATAATAGAATGTAATTGTAGATTAGAATAGTTTTTATTATGTACATACATACACCATACGCAAAGCAACGGGTCCACCAATCAATCAAACAAACAAAAAAACACATCTTGTACCGGTCATTGACCCACCATTTAGCATGTCCGTGATTTCTAGTAACACTGACGTATCTAACATAAAATTGCACATCCTAGAAAATAGAAAGAAAGAAAGAAAATTTGTTTATTCTGCACAAACTAAACGCAGATTACAATACATCCTATTTCACTATGACAAAAAAAACCACTAAAATACCTATGCATGTCACGCCATCAGGTACAAAAAACCGGTGTGCCAAACTTAGAACTGGTTTATTATATTATATTATTTTAAAAAAACGAAGTCCAGTAGTAACGGGCCCGATTTAAGGCTCGTTCACACCGGCGCGACTTGTCGCGCGACGCGACTTTAACAATACAATTTCTAATAAAACTTCACGTTTGAACAATTGCCGGTGTCGCGTCGCGCGACAAGTCGCGCCGGTGTGAACGAGCCTTTACGAGTTTGAACGGCCTGGCACGGGTTTACGGGTTTGGCCTGACAGGACCTTTACTTTGTGTAATTTATTTCATCTCTACCTACTGCTCTCAAAACAGAGAAGGAAAACATCGTGAGGAAACCGGCATGTCCTAGAACCAAAAATTCGAAGACATTATGACTTCTAACAACCCGCAATGGGCGCGCGTGGTGGATTTTGGCCGACTCCCTCTCACAGAAAAGAAAAGAGGCCTGCCTATCTATTCTTTAAAGATCTCACCGTGAAAACTTAGGTGAAGTGAGTTGTCAATAGTGTCAATTTCTAGTATTAGGGTGGAATGACAGCTCACTGAAAGCTCACTTCACCTCAGTTTTCACGGTGACATTTTAACAGAATAGACTGGCTGTAGCAGTGGGACTAGGAACGTTATAGGCTGATTATGCTATTAGGTAAATAATAAACCTAGTGTCGGGTTGATGGCAATAGGCTCGCCCTTATTATATGTAACTTAAACATAACTGGCAAAATATGGGTGTACTAAATGTAGACGTACATCAATCCTAACGCTTTAGAGATAGATTACAGGCGTGATTTAATAAACTTATTAAAAAACGAACATTTTTTGGACAACCAATTATTATCATTAAACGCGGCTTAATTGTCAAAATACAAACTTAAATAGAAGACCTTTCCGAAAAAATAATCAACAATAACAAACCAGACAGTCTGTCAACAAACAAACCAGACAGTCTGTCAAACGGTCAAACTCATGTGTCAACTAATTTAATTGGTTGTAGGTAATCAGCAACAGTTAAAAGTTTCCCAATCTGTTAAAAGCTAATTATCGTGTAGACTATCCTTTAAGAATCTGAGTGTTTGTGAACAAAACTATCGTGAGAAGGGTTTAGGGTCTAAAATCTTCACAACTTTTTAAATAGCTATTTCCGTGACCGACTATTATGATACAGAATTCCTTTCCGCTGAATACCTCACAGTCTTCCATTTATAAGTAGTTAAATAATTCAATAGTAATGTATGATAGGTAGGTACTCAACATTTCTTTGATTAGAGTTACTTACGTTGAATGCGGTTCACAATTCGACTGTCAAGTCATGATCACCATTAAAATGAATGATATCAAAGACATTATAAACACTAAAGAAAATATCGTACGAAAATTTAGAGTAAGTCACAATAGTAAGACAGTTTGATGTCATCATGATTTTTTCATCTACATAACTAATTATGAGAAGCGCAGTTTTACCTACACATAAAGAACTACAGGCTCTGAATACTCAATGACCTCTATTTCGCTCAAAAAGAGGAAGACGAGTTCTTCTAGCAAACCGCATTTTTCATAAGCTTTTTCGCATTTTCATAATAAATAATTATGAAACTCGTTTAAACAATGTGCTCCGCCTAATTTTCTTAGTAACCTAATAACTTGTCTTCGGAATTTCACATATTAAGCATCCTCAATTTAAGCTTTAATTATATATAGTTTGTATCTAGACCAGATACAAACTATATATATATAATTAAAGCTTAAGGTCAGCAACACTGCCCCTTAATGACCTACATTCTTCTCAGCATGACTTCATTCAAGCTTGATTGTATGACTTTGAACTTACGGGTTTGGCAACCCATTCACAAAGGTTCTATAAGGGCAACAACTAAAGGGCCAGGAATATATTTCTGTCTCGTTCTATTTCAAAGAAAATGAGTCAATTGGATTGTATGCAAAGTTTTTTGCAAGTCGTTGCATTCACTTTATTTGGTTAACAAAGCATAACTGATTGGATCAACAAAACTATTCAGAGTTATGGGCGCCGGGACTTTTCTCGTCATGTTTTAAACATTATGACGAGTCATACTTCAGGACAGGACCTCTAATTAACGATTTCAGCGATTCTAATTAATATTAAATGAAATAAAACAGAAATATTATTGTAAATGGCATAAAACCACAATTAAAACCACTATGATAAATAAATATTGGGTTTTACTGTTCTTTAGTCATCTACTTATAAAAGTAACTATTAAGTTAATCCGGTAACTTTACTTGATTTACTTCTATGATCATTTTATTTACTTTGACAATAGTTTAATTTCCTTTTTTCCGATTAAAAGGATTTCTTAGAAAATAAATTACAACATCTTAGTACTAACCACACCCAGGTTAGTCACTAACCCCAACCACATGAAAAAGAAGAAGTAAAGTACCTACTTTATGAAGTGATGCAGTATTGCTTGTAACATAGTATTGCACAGTTTTCAGTTTTTTTACACACAACACTATGTAATCAACTTAACATGACCTGAACGATTGCATCATTGTGCAACCGATAATCCTAATGTTATGCAATGTTTAGGTAAGACAAGGTATTGATTAGTGATAGATAAAAGCACTTAATTACTGGAAAGCAATTAACGCAATTTTATTGCAAAAGCTGCGATTTGTAGAGCGACATCTTTGCCTGTAGCAGATATGTGGGATAAGAAGGAAAGCTAACTTTGAACAGTTTTAGTTTTTTTTATTACAACGTAGAGATCATTAAAACGCCCCGCCACAAATATGTTGTACAAGGTGGAGACGACAATACAACAATAAATTAAACTGCGTATATCTAATGACGTTCCCAGTCTGCATACGAAAATTCAATCAAAGATCTCCAATAGTTTAGTCACTATAGCTAGTCAAAGATTAGCAAAACCCATAGTCGGCGCATCACTACTATTTAGTTTGTTAGAAAAAAACACTTTTTTAATTTCAATGTTAGGATTTATTTGATAGTTCCTAAATTCTCCTATGTATTAATATTGCCAGTGTTTTCTTTTATTGTTGTATTGTCGTCTCCACATTGTATACAATCATTTGAAATGTGTATCCAACCAGCAGTGGAGGGGCGGGAAATGAGACATCTACCCTATCATCTACCCTATTTTATTTAGAACTTATCAGAACCGGCAACGTAACGCCACAAACCAACCAGCAACCTTCAGCACGAATGTAATTAACAACTAATAGTTAACGCGGACACAAAGGTAATTAAAAAGTTCATCTCACGCTAATCAGAGCATCGTCCATTGGTAACTAGGTACCTAGGTGTAAATATACTGAAACCATTGAGAAAACAAAAAGATTTTGTTGTTCAAGAAAAGAATAGAATTGTTTATTCACTAATGAGGTCCTATCCTATCACAATGTAGTTACTTAATGACACTTTAAAATGGCTTCCACGAGTAGGTACCTATTGATAAATATTTCAGTGATAGTCAGGTTATCAGGTTGTACCCGTCAACCTCGCTACGAACTTGCTTACCAGTGGCGATTACAGAATCCGAAGTGAATCCACGAGGTAACAACTTATAAAAAAACAATACCTCGCTGGATAATTTCGTGTAAGTCACGGCAAATATTACAAAATGAAATAAATATCATTTACCATTTGAGTCAAATGAATGGTATTCCTACCAAAAGGAGAACATACATTCACGATAACATGGTGAACACTTATAAGTAAACCTGTTTCGAAAAAAAACCCAAAGATGAAATCATAATCTCTCAGCACTTTTACCACTTATTAACTTGTTTTATAATCAGCCTATATTAATTATCACACTGCAAAAGGAGTACAGTATTGAACATTGATCGCTACAGATTTCACAATCACTTTATTTCATGTAGACCTTCGCAGACTATGTAAGGTGTATGCTGGTAGCTGTCTGTTATTTAACAGTATAATAATAATTCTTTTGTCACTGGGTACGGTTTCGGGTTTCCCCAGACTATTTTTTTCTAACTTCAACATGGCAATAATCATCTCTTTGTGATATTTTTTTTCTGCTACGGAAAGTTAATTAAAGCACTGAAAATTCGAAATCAACCGAAACTTAGCTGTGAGTGAACATTAGGACTGCTTGAAAAGAACCCCTGAAACCCCTGATATATATAAACAAAAACATGAGCAAATCCTGAAGAGTGCGCGCGCGTTGATATCCCGGGAATGTCCGACAAGTGACGAAGACGCCCGAGTCCCTCCTCCGTATTGTCAGTTTGTCTCGCGACCTCACCGCGTGATGATCTCATGACTAATTAAACATGGGCGTTAAACTCGAACCTAGTCGGGGAACCCGAGACTTTCGCGTGAGTAAAACCATATTCATCTCTCATTGAATCATTTTATTGGCCAAACATAATTAAAATGACTTCGAATTACTCTAAAAAACACGATACGACACGACACGATATAAACAGTTAACTACTATGTCTTTTTAGCTTATTTTCTAACTAAAATAGGTACTTAATTTCAAAGAGGCACATAAAAGACGCTTTTGAACGTCATTTACATAACAACAGAATTCATTTTAGTCTAGTCAGGGAAACTAATTATTGGACAATTTGCGACCCTTTGTCAATTTGCCGTGTTATAGCCATAGAATTGGCAAAGAATGACAGTTGTAATTGTAATTTGTGTAAATCTTTAGTTGTTCGTAGTTAATTTAGTAGTTAAGTTAATTTACTTGACAATAATTAATTTCTTAGTATCTGCTAACTCTGCTAAAGATATAAAACCTTTTGATCTGTGATTGAATAGTTTATTTATAGCTTCTCATACGACTATTTCTAGAGTATGGCCACTACACGTAACGTAAAGATATTTCCGCATCCTTATACTGTGGGTCATTGATCATTATATGTAACTGTAGTTACGGCTAACAAAGAAAGCTACATATATAATTCAACCCCTATAGGGGGGGATCGTGCAAAATTGCAACCACTTTATAGGGGTTCAATGAAGAAGGCCTTTTCACCTTGCAGGGAAAATAATAATCAAGTAGGTTTTCGGGGCGAACGGTTGTTAATACTTGTCTATAAGTCTATAAGTCTATAAGTATGTTTATATAGTCAACAACCTTGGGTGACTGTAACAGCCCCACCACAAACTAACGAGAGTGTTAAACTTCAACCAGCGATTTGATTGCCAGTTGTATTTTCAGCCAACTACGAAATCATATTCAGTGTAACACAATGTCAAATTAAAAAAGCTAGCTCCGCAGACCAAAAAGTCCGAGTCTGTATATTACCAAATCGCAACCTACCCAGCACCCTAATTGCGTAATACACGATCTATCACAATCTGGATCGGTTTGAAACAAATTGCTAATCCATTGCTTCATAAGTTCGAAAAATAAATCTGCTCAACAACGTAAATAACGCAATGAATGTTGGTGAACTGTCAAAATGAAACGGATTAGTCGGAATCGTTTATGAAAACGTTTTACGCAATTAGATAGCAGAAGTTAGTGCTGTATTACGAGCAAGCACTAAATTGTACAATAGTTTTTCAGTATGTTTATGATGTAAAGATATGACTCGTCAAGACTGTGCTTCATATAATGGGGTTATTGGTTGCCTTAACACTAGTTACGCTCGTTGAGTCAGCCTTATTTATATTTTGCATAACACTTTACAGGAATAGGTAGAAACACTGCGTAAACAAGGAAGATCCAGTGAGAATGTCCTTGTTTTGTTATTAGTTATAAAACTTACGTCAATTTGTTACGGACTTTTGCTTTTAACTGTTCGGAGTTTTGCAGTAAACATTATTGAACCCGTCTTCAAAAAACAGCATCCTAATTGCGAAACAACGCAATGAATGTTGTTGAACTGTCGAAATGAACGGCGTTGCCATTGTTGCCACGACTTTAAAATTATCCAAAAAGATTGAGCCATTTCCTCATTGATCAATCAATCTGGGAAAAGGCTATTTTCCCGACTATTTTGAGGTCGGCTTCCAGTCTCACCGGATGCAGCTGAATACCAGTAATTTACATGGAGCGACTGCCTATCCCGAAGAATTCCTAATGAAGTGATCACACATGCATTGCACACTACAAAAATTATCGAAACACTCACATACTAAACTTTTTTTCAAAACTGCTATTTTTAGATTTAAGGATTTTTTAGTTTGTTCATAATCCATAATCTGTCCCATTTTGTAACTTGCTGTAATGATTACTATACACATAATATAATACCTATACATATTTAACACACGCAACAAGTAAACCATTTACGGCGGGGATCGGAACTGTTTCTCCTAAAAACAGATTGTAACCTATCTAGGAGAACAGTACGGCACCCACTAACTACCTAGATTAAATAAACTTTATGCTTGTGCTTTTGGTATATTTTTAGCTTGCCGTGTAATCTATACCTGGTTTAACAATAAATCTTTATTTATCTGACCTCCATGGAATACCCATTTACTGGGTAACAGTATCCTTGGTGAGACTGGTTGACCCTTGGTAAGACTGTTTGACCCCTGGTAAGACTGGTTGACCCTTGGTAAAACTGGTTGATCCTTGGTAAGACTGTTTGACCCTTGGTAGGAATGTTTGACCCTTGGTAAGACTGGTTGACCCTTGGTAAGACTGTTTGACAATTGGTTAGACTGGTTGACCCTTGGTAAGACTGGTTGACCCTTGTTAAGACTGGTTGACCCTTGGTAAGACTGGTTGACCCTTGTTAAGACTGGTTGACCCTTGGTAAGACTGGTTGACCCATTTCCTCATTAATAAACATACTTAATTCTTAGAAAATTTAATAAACTTTAGACACTACAGTTACTCACATGCAGAAATTTCATAATAGGTACCTATAATAGGATAAAATTATTTGCTTTTTAACACCTCATTTTGTATTTTACAATGTTATAATTTTCCTGACCGTTGTTATTGTTATTACAATTTAAGATATGGTGCTTAATTTATCCCCAAGGTTAGGCGTTGGGTTATTGTACGTCCAGAGTTTAAACATAAGAACTATTAGCTCTATAAAGCAGTGTAATGAAAGAATCGGTGAATAAGAGTTTGGAGGAGTATTTTCACTACAGTCTTTGTAAAAGAATTCCTTAGGAATCTTTATTCTTTTCTTCGGTTTTTTACAGAGATACTTTTTAAATGTTCGGCAATTTTATTTTAATGTTAACCTCCTGTAACAACAACACCAGTATATTATTGTCCCACTGCAAGGTCTGGGTCTTCCCATACAGGGAAGGCACGATCACCACACTTGCTCAAGACAGCGAGTCGGCGATTTCAGACTTACTATATTCAGGTTTTCTCACGATGTTTTTCTTCACAGATGTCAGTATAATGTCCAAGACAAAATAAAGAAACAAACAAAGGACAGAAACAACATCAAGAATTAATTACTTATAAGTATTATATTCTATTCTAAATCTAATGACCTCCATCGACCAAGCAGAATCCAAGCGGAGGACTCTGCTCTCCATCCACGGATTCTTTGTTTTAAATTAACACATAGTCTGTGACTGCAGTCCCTAAAATTAGTGGCCCATAGATTGTTCAACTATTTTTTTGTTGTTACCCATTTGTTTCTTCCAGATGAAGAAACAAATTACCCTATACACATTAACAAGGTAAGACTGCAAAGACTGCTTTCACAAAATAGAAAATACAATGTTCTCCTGCATCTGTTGAGACTAGAAGCCCTCATATCAGGGGAGCTAGGCAGATAGTCAGACGGATCTACGTCATAAAACAGTCTTACACAACTACCTACACAAGATCAATGATGACTAATAAACAATGAGTGGTAACGTTATTTTTATGTAAATTTTCGACTACGGGTGCTTAGATATTGCGCAATTTCAGTTGTAGATTTGCAAGAATTAAAAAAGTTACTTATCGAAATTGATTGAAGAAAATGATGAAATGGTTGTACATGACGTAAGTTCATGTAGCTGTGCCTGTAAAAAGTCGCCATGACGGTTATATAATCTAGTTTTGTAGATACTGTCATGAGTAAAAGAAAATTCGTTCAGGGAAGCTTTACGCCTCGCTGACGCCGATTTATACCGTTGTCCACATAAGATTACTGAAAAGTCGTTAAAAACAGATGATGAAGGTCTATAATATAACGAAGAAAAATTAGTGCAAAACTGAAAGTTCTAGCAAATGAGATATTTTTTAGTTATGGGACTGTTGAACTCTCGACAATTCATTCACGCGCACATAAGGTACCTACTAATGAAATGTACGTTATTTACGTAGGGCTGTAAGTAACCGTACCATCGTACACGACTATGTTTCCAAAAAAAGGTATAGGTATATACTAGTATAAGTACATATTATAAGGCAGATAGTGATCATTATTAAAAATCGTATTTATAGTTTCCTGCTGCATTGTATGTTTATGACGTCAAACCCTGTCAAAATTACCCACAAACTGTCGAGGAAACGGTGACGAGTGTCCGGAACGGAACTATTTACATAATTTATTACAACACATGCCCAAATTATACCTATATCGATAATATTATGACGTACATGCTTAATATGACAAACTTCCATTTTCCTTGTGACGTAGATAGACACAGTTTCTCTATAATTGATTTTAACCCAATACGTAATTTTTTTTTTTTTTTTTTTTTAATTATTTATAATCTTTAATATTTGTAAGGCAGAGACAGAACACATTTTTTATAAACTCGAAGTATGCAAGAGCCTTTAACGTAAACTTCAATTTGTACTGGAACTGATTAAGCCTAAGTTTTTACGAAGGGATTTACTAGATGGAGAAAAGAAACTGATATCGGTTTTCCTAATATCAGCTCAATCGTTGCTTATTCTACCCATCTATTCGTTTCCGTACACTTAGCATTGAGAAGAGTTCATTGCTCTCTGCCCACACATATTGACTCATTATGTTAACATAGCTTGTATTCATATACCTTGCATGTCATGTCATAAACGCAAAAAATATACCTAGCTAGTTTTAGGAACCAGAATGATGAAATGATTTGCCTGTTTCAACATATCATAAGATTTTGTAATCTCTTACGAAAAATCTTTAAAAAGGATTTTTTAAATTATAACTTTGTTAGGTAAGTTTACAGTTCAAATGGCTCAATAAATAAATATACTACTTATAAAACCAAATTATATGTATAATAATAATAACTTATTTTACGTAGATGAGTTATTAATTAATTTCTTACCATAATAAACTCATAATAACATAATATATGTTTGTATGAATCCCATGCCCGTGACGCAATACCGAAGACCTATATACGTAATTTCATGAAGTCATAACTACGTTACTAGTTGTTTATGTAATACTAAGTAGGTACAATAACGTCAGGAACGTAGCACACACCTAGGACGAGAAAGACATCATTTACTACTTACCTATCAACATGTTTACGCCGTAATTGTGGTACATCCACAGAGTTTCACACTCACAGGCCTCGGCTAGTACATACGTCACAACATAATGATCTCATTCGTTTACTGATAACTGCTGTAAAACAGTCGCTAGCGGTTAGCAAGTTTGTTTTTACTTTATTACTCGAGTTTTTAATAAAGATTCGCGAATGAATGCCGCGGATCTTGAACAAGCAGTAAATTAATCCCAAAACATGAGTCACAGAGTCACTGAAAATTCTTTCAGTTTTCTAATTCAGGAAAGTCGTTCAAATCTCCCAAAACAGATGGAATAATCAGCACTTTTGTGAGCTACTATGCTTTTTGATTAGTTTTGTTTGTATTGTGTCTAATTAAATAATTTTATGTCCGCAAATTTAATGTACACTGTCTAAATTAGATGGACTCGTTTATATTTTTTTAAGCTAACACTTTTATATATACAAATCCTTCTTTCTTTTACCTAAACTGTTGCTGAATTTTCTAACACAATCGTTGTAGGAGCATTTAACAATTCATTACGTAACGTGCTGTGTTACAAAAATACATTATAATTATTGTTCGTCGAAAACATTGAAGTACCTTCCTATGTAAAGAAACAAATACATAAATAGATTTTTGGCACAATTAGTGAGGAAGTGTCGCCGTCTGTTTGTATATCCAAACGTTGCGTGGGCGCAGCGCTGCTTAAAATGGTGTCTTGAGGTCATTGCCAAGGGCGAACCTCATTGCTTTATGACAATAATTAAGTACGCCGAGTAACTTTTTCACGTTTGTCTTCATACAAAAACTAAAGTCTAACCCATCTAAATCAAAAGTCATTCATTCAAATTAGGCTGAATCAGCAGTTTTTTAATGTCAAAATTACATATAATAGTCGCCCAAGACTGGGAAGAAGTGTCGCAACAAACTCCCCGACAGCAGTGTCTACCCTATTTTGTTATGCTGCGGCAACATTGTCGCGATAAGGCTAACTACACTTCGCGCGTTCTCCCTCATCGCTCGACGTCTCGCTGTTAAACAGAGAGCGCACGAGGTGTAGTTCGCTTTATCGCGACAATGTAGCCGTAGCAAGAAACAGAGAGCTCGCTTGAGCTCGAGTTCTTCTTGCTAGAGGTATTCCGTACTCTAGTGTCTGGGGTAAACAGAGGCTTGGATGTTTGTTTCGATTTAATAGGACATATGGACCTACCAACATTAAATCGGTAGATAATAAGAAGTAACTATTGTTTATTTTTCTATTGCCAATTAGCAACTAATTGATAGCAATAAATATTCCGATATCTTACGTACTTATTTGCCTACAACAGATCTGGGGCAAAATTGAGGACTTGGTCAAGGTTAATAGCCTAGTTAGTGTAGAGTACCCTGGTACCTATGCAACTACCTGATGTTCTACATTCTTGGATGATAAAATTTTATCAACCGTAAACTCACTTATTATCATAACATCTGGTCTACTCTTAAAGTGTAAAAAATACAATAGACGTACCTATATATTTTTGGTAACCTATTCCTAAAGTCGTAAAACCCCCTTGTAAGAAATCGGCACCTGTTTCACCTCTCAACGAGGCATCCTCAGGATGATGACTGACTTGTTGGGGAACCCGAACACGACGTGTTGCCACGCCGAGCGCCGGAGAATAAGCTAAATAAGTTACTAAATATAGGTATCTACGTCTATAATGGATTTCCGGCAAGTCACGTCTAAATCTTAAAGAATTAGGCAGAGGTGTATGCTACATCCGTAACTTTCCAGTTATGTTTGTTACTTTACTGTTATTCGTTTAAAACTTATTTCTTACTATATCCGAAAATGGGAACACCATGTTGACTAGCCAAAACTGCTATCTAATTACGTAACACATTTTATGAGTGACAATCTTCATGTTGATAGTTCAACAACATACATTGCTTTATTTACGTTGAGGAGCAGATTTTTTTTATTTGAGAATTTGAATTTGAGAATTTATTACACAATTAGCGTCCTGTTTTGTCATAGTAATTTAAATTACAACTTGTACATGTTTAATTTTTTAACCTTTTGGTGTGCCTTTAAAAGGTTACTCGACTTTATTTCAGATGCACCTTTACCTTAGTACCTAGTATGGGTTTTACAGGCACAGTCATAAAAATAAGGAAAAACCCAGCTCCTTTTTCAAAGAGATCCAACAACTTCAGGGAAAATATGACTAGCGATATAATTAATTAGTAAAAACTAGTTATAATGAACTATCAAGGTAAGTTTCCATGAAGATATGTAGGGGAATTACAGTGTTTAAGTTCATTTGAACTAAGCTTATTCTCCAAAGGATGTGACGTCAGTAAGAAAGAATTCAATGTGCGTTTGTGGCGCACGCTTGGCGCTCTTTGTAGAACTTAACTTGTACTCTATAATGATTCATTATTATTTTATTAGCCTTGGTAAGGACTAAAGGTTGGAATTTCCCGAGTATTAAATGATTAGTATAGCTTGTTCAGTCTGAATAATGAAGCGCCCCACTAACGCATTTAACGCTCAAGCATGAGTGTATTTTGTGCCCTAAGTATTACCTTCCCAAGTTCCCAGTATTGTGAACCTTGCAAGGTTGAGCAGGTCCAGTTCGTCACACTACTTGTCGATCGATGTATAGGTGTCTCCAGCCAGAGACAATACGTAATAAAGGCAAGTATGGATGAAGAGTGCACCTAACAATAAATAGTTAATTAAATGTAAATTATCGCCAAGCTTGGGAGTGATTCCTTCAATGTAGAAAAACCCATCATTATCTATTTCGTCTTTTTCCAAGTTCTAGGCTACATATTATTATTTGTCTTTCATAAAGATCGGTTTGGTGGTTTAGTCGTGTAAAGGTGATAAGTAGGTAGATAGATAGACAGACTAAAGCCGGGTCTGCTGCGCCATGTTTGATCAATTCATCAAACCAATCAAACACGAAGCGATTTGATTGGTTGGTTGATTGGTTGGAACCAATCAAATCAATCATCAATCAAGTCGCTTCCTGTTTGATTTGCGGATGCCTGATTGGTTCGTGTTTGATGTTTGATGTTTTTAAAACATCCAAACATGGCGCAGCAGACCCGACTTTACTTTCGCATTTATTATTAGTATGATTTACTATTGATAGTCGTATCGGAGTTACGTCAGAATTGGAAATACCTAGTAAAAAATTGACTAACTATACGATTTATTTTGGTAACTAAAACATTAACTCCCGCGCAGCACATGTGTGAGCAATGTTAGTTATAAACAATGACTGTGTAGAATTTAACATAAGTGTTAACTATCGAACCAGATTTTTTTGCACACATCAATAACATAGTGCCTGAATTCCCTGAAGAGGTAGCCAGATACAAAACAGAACACCCACATTTCGCCAAATAAGTTGAATTGTCTGATAATAGGGGGCGAGCCTAATTACAATCAACGGGGAACAAATTCTTACTCGGGGCTGCTACTGCTATTGAGAAATTCCATGTGGAAACACCCAATAATACTTTTTCCCACCAGGGGATCCAGGATAGTAACCCTACCCTCAGAAGTAACACGTCTATAATATGACTATTTAACTCACACTATTTGCATATTACATTCTTACTTGTTATATAAGGTGCTATAAAAATATCTGCCACGGCTGCAATGGGAGATAGTATTGTGTTTATAGATTACAATAGTAAAGATAAATTATTGATCATGTGTCATATTTTTTTTCATACAAAAAATTGTACGTATAAATTTGCAAGTGACGAACTAGTCAGCTGATTTCAGTTTTCATTCACAGAACAGATGGAAAGAGATAGCAGTTGTTTTCATTGACGAAGTGCACTTCGCGCGTAATTTGTGAACCACGTTATGCAGAGTAGAGTCAATGTTTATTTAACTACTTTATTTTCTCAAATTGATTTAACTGTGCCGGGGTACGAAATTTCTTCACTATTGTTATCTTTAAACACAATACTACCTCTCATTAAAGCCGTGGCAGATATTTTTATAGCACCTTATATATCTACAATACATTGCACAGTCAATGAATACCTTAGCTATTCAACCTTGATCAAGTAAGTACAATAAGTAGGTATACCTACGCATCCAGTCACTGATACGTAATGATTTGTAAATGTAGTGAGGTTCAGATTTCCGTAGGCCTATCTATTTTTGTTTGTTCAGTCCAAAAACGTGAATTAATTCTGGTTTGAGTTGTCTCGCCTTTTAAATAAGACAGAAAACAAGCTTTTTGAACGTCAAAACATATGAAAAATGGTGCAAAACGCTCACCCATCACCACTTTCTAGTGTTTAAGAAATAGGGCAAGAAAACCGTCACAAAAATATTTTAATAATTTAATCTTGATATAAGGAACTATACTTAGTTTAAAATGTTAATCTCTCTTCCACAGAACGGGGTCAACAACAACTTGGGCGACAGCGACCTGGAGCGACCCACACAACCTCTACTCGAGCCCAGCAGAGAACGACAAATGCCTCCGTTAGCTGGTCAGTTTTATTACTATAAAATCATAGAGTAGGTATTCTAGAATATAGCCGTAAATAATTTTAACGCACTAATGTTTAAAAATTAAATCCGATTGCCAAGCGCATTGAACCTTCAGCATCGGACATTATGCAGGCATTACGTACTAGGAGAGCCCATGAGAAATAAATAAAATTTCCTGGCTGGGGCTTAACATCAGCTAAGAACAGCAGTGCTATTCTGTAACCATCTCACCGTGAAAATTTAGGTGAAGTGAGCGTGGAGTGGACTGTCAGTGTCATCCCAACTGATGCTAGGGATGCCCAAGCATTACATTTACAATCATAATCGAGATTTTAATAACATTTTTTATACTAAGTAATTCTATTGAAAGTTTTATATTACCTACTTTCAGTAGGTATTTAAGTGTTTAAACATTAAAATACTAATTAGGAGGTTTTAAATAAAATAACAAAACAGAAATTCAGTCAGACACTCAATTTTGATTTATTCAATTTTTTCCTAGACTGTTCGTCTGTTCCTTATTATAGGCTAACGCCCGAGAGCGTTACGCACATGGGAACAATAAATAAAATAAAACATAGACAGTTATGCTAGCTAATAATGAAAATGCGCATCGACATAGTTTTTTATTATTATGAATCCATTTTGATCCAATCGCGATGTGTTTTGAACAAGCGATTGTGATTGTGTGCTAGGTGTGAATTTAACCCCACTTATACTACGTGGGAACCTACCTAAACATCTAAGTACTTTCCTTTTTAAATAAAAAAGACGCGGACTTTAAGTATCAACATAATATTTTATTGTAAGTAGGTAGATAACTTACATATTACTTATTCATCAAATAATCAACATAAGCTATTACAAAATTCCACAATTCCACTGACACTCTTGCAGCGCGCGCATCAAGCAGAAGCGGTCTAAAGTCGGGTCCGCAGCGCCATGTTACATCAAACACGCACCAAACAGGCAGCCCGCTGCTACAAAATGTTATGTTATAAAATTAAATGTTTTTGTTTAATATTTAACCCACGCCCCCAAATAGCTCATTAAAATAAAAAAGACGCGGACTGTAAACCACGCCCCCAAATCGGTTCGTGTTTGATGTTTCATGTTTTTAAAACAGTAAAACGTTGCGCAGCGGACCTGACTTTAAACATGGCGCAGCGGACTCGTTAAGAATCGCATGAAGTGATAAGATTACGCCACGCTTGCGCGCTAGGCACTGTCACATACCTACTCAAAGTTTTTTTACTGAGGTACTAGTTAGGTACCTACCTACATAATGTTGAAAGATACCTTTTTAGGTACAATAAAAGTATTCGAACATTGTCAGCTGATGACTCGAATGAAATCCGACACATTGCGTGATGGGATGCGCTACTATAGTTGTGTAGGTGATCAAATAATTTAAATACCTCGGATTATAATAGTAGTATCTACTTACCTAAGTAATATTTTATTGTACTTACCTACATAAGTAATCGTTGCAAATAATAAAATAATATTCATCAAATCATAATCATCAACCTACTATCATGTTGAATTACTGACATTCGCAGCGCGCGCACAGGCTAGCTCGCTTCACCTCGAGTCCTCGATGACATTACCACCGCGTGGTGTTTCCTATGGTTAGGTACGTGAATCGCGTGACGTGAACTTTTTCACGCCGCGCCTGCGCGGTAAGCTCAATCCTATCAAATTTTTTCGTCAACGTGCTGTTACCATGGTTACCTGAATCGCGTGAAGTGAACTTTATCACGCGCCTGCGCTCTACGCGTTGCGCCGTCAATATCATCACATATATTTTTTTAATTTTTCGTCCTTTGTGGCCATGTCTAACTGTCCATATGCCTATTCGCATTCGAGTTCACAGAGGATTAGTAAGTACTTACCTATTTTTTTTTCAACGCTTTTACTCATGTATTTTTGTCTAAATCCAACCGTTTTTGTACATTTAAAAAGTCGGTATATTGCCATCATTATGTTTCAATAAAACAGTTTTTTGTTTTTACTAACTAGTACCTACTTACTTAAATATTATTTATGCATTAGGTACCTACTTATTTAGCTATTTGTTAGATTTTAAAAATAATCAATGTGTAGGAAATAAAGACTTTCGTGATTCTTATATAAGTAATATTTTGTTTGTATTTTATTTTTAAACCGATGTTATGGGTTGTCAATGGGGATTAGTGAAACTGGCGAAAGCTCGTGGCTAAGTAATAATAGCCGCACGGGGCAATCCAACAGGTTAAGCTACGATTGCCGGGGTTGGTCCGTGGATGGGTGACCATCTGTACCTACATATCGAGACTACTTCTCCGTGCCTCGGAAAGCAAGGTATGCCGTTGGTCCCGACTGTCATTCGTGGATCTTCGACAGTCGTTCCGGGTCGTAGAAGAAGCCCTAAAGTCTGACAAACAGTCTTACGGCCTGGCCACGGGGATCGGCGGTGCGAACGGCGATGCGGCGGGCGAGCCGACCATTCGCGCGGCATCGTTTGCAGGCCACGGGCAGGCACGTTCGTCGCCGCGACCAGTAAGGAAGTCCGAGAGCGGAATGTTGATGCTGTGGGTGGCCAGACTTCCAATTAGGTGGCCTTGCTAGAACTTCACCAATAAGTCTCGGTGTCCATTATTCGCGGCGAAAACAACTAAATTCATTTGATTACTACCCTAGTCGCCACGACTGCCGCTCATGTATTTGTTTCACTCGCCGACCGTGCCGCCACCTTTCGCCGTTCGCCGCTCCGCTTGGCTTGTTAGGTACATTTCTATGAGTTTGTTTTAGGCTAAGCGCGCACTGATGGCCAGTTCGCGCTTGGGCTTAGTTAGTCGTTAGACGCCTCGCCGGTCGCACCGCGCGAATATTCCGTGGCCAGGCCGTTAGCAAGGGGTACCTACTTATCGTATTACCCAGTAGGTACTGGGTTGTGGAGGTCAGATAGGCAGTCGCTCCATCCATTTAAAATACTGGTATTCAACTGCATCCGGTCAGACTGGAAGCCGACCCCAACATAGTTGGGAAAAGGTAGATTGACTTACTACTTATTTATTTAACCTCTGTGTAATGAGTCACTTATGGCTTAGGCTAGCTCGCTTCACCTCGACGACACCACCGCGTCGTGTTACCCTGGTTACCTGAATCGCGTGAGTGCTGTTTAGCGCTAAGCGATGTCATTATCATAACATTGAGACTTTTTCAATTTTCAGCTTTTGAAAGACATGTCAAGCATTGACATATTCGAGTGCGACATGCGACAATGGTTTAAGATATGTATTTGTCTAAATCCAACCATTTTTAATACCTATACTTTTATTTTAAAAGTCAGTTTATACTTACATCTTGTTTTCAACAAATGGATTTAAATTAGTAAGTAAAAAGCACATATTATGTAGTAATATCCCATCATCTAGATGTAGACAAATCACAGTACAAGATACAAAACCTTTAAGTTTAACATAAATGTTTAGGCACAACAATAATCTAGTTATGGCTGCTGATAAGATCTATTACACACAAATAAATTGCTAATCTCTCTTGCTAACAAGAAACATTAAAATTACATAAAAAATCAAGTACCTATTTATATCTATATTATATGTATGAATGTTTATTTGAAGCCGATAAAATTATGTATGTTTAGGTTGCTGTAGTCTAATTAAGTTTTCCTGTATATAGACTGTTCTACACACTATCTGCTGGAAAAAATTATGATGATACATCTTTATTAGGTAAGTGTTTAGTGTCTGCCTACATAAATAAATAAATGGAATTTATTCATTTCTTGCATTCCATAAAAAATGTTTAGTAATACATTTTCACTGCGGAGCCTGCTGCCTGAACCTGCCAGCCGAGGTTCAACTTCTTGATGGCGGTTCCGGGAACAGAACAGAGGGCGGCGTCGGATTTGTGGACTGCACGCTACCACCACTGGAAATAAAATAATGGTAAGCATTTATTACTATTCGATTTATTTCATTCACTCATCTGTGTATATTTTTTCAAATCAATTGAACCACTTAAAATAAAATTATCATTATCATCAGTATAGCAATGTAGTACTTTCAATAAGTATAGCGGTTTTATTACTTATTTCAAATCAATCATTTTGAGTACAATGAGTTGCAACATTACCATACTCTGGTATGGATGCTATGTTTACTTATCAAGAATTGTGTGTGAAATAATTAATACTTACCTCAGACGGTAACGACTGATGTGATGAAATCAAGTTGAGGCGGTGTCTTTCGTTCCTTTAATGCCTTAACAACTGCTGGGTCGAATGGGCTCATCTGCTGAGAGGTAGAATATATCAGATTAATAAAATTCACTTGTGTATGTGTGCCTATTCTATTTTTGATAGTTTTAACGTATTTTGTCCTACTGCTGGGCAAAGGTCTTGCCCATACTTTTCAAGTTTGCCATAAGTTCTTCGGCCTGCCTCGGTGACCACCGACGCCCATCTTCAGGGAACCCACTGTGTTACAATCCTGGCTTATACTTTAACCTTATAATACTTACCTGACTGACCACCACTCGTTCTTGCAAAGCTATCCATCAGACTGACCTATATGAACTATGAACACAGGACTATAGTTTAGAATAATTTTAGAAAAACTTTTACCAGTGCATGCCAACATTATCACATTCACGATTACTTACACAGTTTTGTTATTGTCACTGACATATTAATTCAAAGTAGGTAATAATTCCAAACTTTCATTTGTTTAATAATTAAGTACAGCTTTGTAGATAATAATCCTTTTTTTATTAATAAACTTTTGTGACTATTCCTGTGGTAATTTCCTCGATCAACTTTGAGACAATACTTCTCATTGATGTACCTTTTTCAAAGGGTTTATTTTGTGAAAATCTTGAGGTCTTATTAACTGTCAATGCTCGGTAGCCGCTTTAAGCGTCGAATATCATTAATAGGCAACGTAATTATGCATTTTGATCCTTTCGTTTATGACCGCAATAGTCGATACAACACTTGTTGTATCGACTTGCATCTTGCTTGCACTACCAATATTCAAAATTGCAAAATAATACACTTTTAAAATCACTAAGAAGATAAGAACGAAAATATTATCGACACAAACTTTACTCGTCCAGCTTTATAATGAAATCAAAAAACTAAAAACTTTATTGGCGGAAAACTGAAAATGAAAAGTCGAAAACTTACGAAAATCAAAAACCGCTTAAATTTGACAACCATAGAGTTGTTGTAATCTATAATGCTCTAAATTTATGTAGAAGTTTGCGCTCCGTGTGGAAACGAGAAAAACTTTGTCCAAAGCTCGACCGACTAGATATTTATGTTAATTAATTTTAAGTTGAGATGAACGAATTTTTATACAAACACGTTAATTATCACCAAGAGTACCTACTGGAGAAGAATATGTCAAACATCTGCCAAATTCAGTATTCATTGCATGTTAGTTCCATATGTTGCCACGTACATAAGGTATTTTCGGGCTGTAGAGGAAATTTTATAACCACGCAAGTAATCTCACGAGAAAAAACTTAGGAAATTCGCATTTTTCAAACCCTTGAAGCGTCAGGGTAGCAATGCATACAACATACAGCCTGACCCTGGGCCTAAGTCTTCTTATTTATAAACGTCACAATGGTGTCTTATTGGTTAATTTTTGACAGTTTTGGCCGCGTTCCGAGTTACAATGTAATCGATTTGAGCGTGCTAACACCCGTTCCGAATAAGCGTTAGCGCGATAACGCCGACCTATGAAACGTCGTAGATGACGTCATGACATGCGCCATCTTGCGATAACGCCGACCATGCCTTTTACTAATATCACTGTGAGTTCTGTCAAAAATGACAGTTGACTGAACTGTCATTTTTGGCAGCGCTGTAGTTTTGAGTCGCATATATCTATAAACTAACGTGGCTTTTTCTAAATTGTGCTTCTGGCTACCGTCGCCACTTAACCAAAGAAGAAACAGACATTTCAGATGTTTATACAAAGACTTTAAGTAATGTTATAAGTTTTGACATTGAGCAAGCACTGTAGGCGCGTTCACGAGCGTTCCGAATTGATGACAGACCTCAGCTGTCATAATCGTAATATCTAAATCGGAACGCAAAATATTGATGTCAGCGCTGTGAGCGATTATGGCCTAACTCGGAACGCGGCCTTTGTATGGCAAATCTGTCAAAAACTAACCATTATGACACCATTGTGACGTTTATATATGAGTAGATTTAGGCCCCCTGACCTTGCGATTTGCAGGTCAGTGTCAGGTTGTATGTTGTATGATTTGCGACCGTAACAAATATGGCTTTACAGAATTATAATCATAAAAATCATCAATACAACTCTCTCTCTCAGTTCGTATAATCCTATTGATAGACTATTTCATAAAATCATGACATTTAAGGATTGGAGATCTATACTCCACTTATTATAACATTAGACAAATAACGGAATAAATAACCTTTAGTTATTTCGATAAAAACGTATTACAAACTCCGTTATTTCACGATAAGTTGCACAATCTATTTGCCATTTACAGGTCGATTCAAACTTAATGGCGGCTCGGAAGTTAGCTACTCGCTGCGCAGTACCCCACCCCTCACCCCCGCTGACACATAAAATTGCTGCGCAGCAACTCGCCTCATGTTCCGAGCCGCCATTAAGTTTGAATCGAACTGTACAAGTATAGAAAAAAAGTGCAGTCATTTCAATAATATTGCACAATAACTATCGTTATTTGTCTAAACTTAAAGTAAGTGGAGTATAATTTAATTAATTTATTCGGATCGAGATTATTCGGTTTTCGGGATTTATTTGATCGTCATAGATGACTATCTATGACGATTCATATGACATCGTTATAGCGCTAACGCTTATTCGGAAAGGCTGTTAGCACGCTCAAATCGATTACACCGTAACTCGGAACGAACGCAGCCTCGGAATTCGGAATGCGGCTTTTAGAATGTTACTGTCAAATTCCATTATTCAAATTAAGGCGGTTTTTCAGTATTCCTATTCCGCCAGGTTTGTTTTGTGGTTTGTTTGTGGTATTTGCTGATCGACTAAAGAAGGCTAAACAAATACGTATGAAAATGCATACGTTTCCTGTTGGTGAGCTCCGACGCAAAGTGGCTCCCTGAGCTTTGTGATTATGAACTCAAGATCTTCAGAAAGTTTATATATGCCATAATCACTTTGAAAAAGGCACATCAATGAGTTGAGAAGTATTTGCTTGAAGTTGGTATAATCCTTAATTTCATTGTTTTCGGCCGAAGTAGTTACCACAGGAATAGTCACAAAAGTTTACGAAGGTTCGTATGCTATGTTATCAATAATAAAATGAGTATATTTCATTCAAATCCACTCAAGTTTCCCTTGCCAGAATTGCTTTTTATTTGAGCTCCTAACATGCTGTCCCAACTATACTAGATATGAGTTATTGGCAAATTTAATTAGGCTGACTTAACCCTCAAAATTAATGACACACTTATTGATCACCACTCTATCACCCCATATAATATTATATTATGTAAAAGAAGCCTTTCAACATAGTTTAAAGGCTTCTTCTTCATACTAATGTATACTAATACCTATACATGCCTTTTCAGATGATTAACAGAATTATGATCATAACTATTCTTGTAAAATGAAACATGAAGACCATACTTAAGCTTCTTTGCCTGGTAAGACTGATATTTTAATGAACTATTTACACTTGATACTTCCCGTGACCCATGGGCTGGCTTTTACCTTGGCCAGAGGCTAAGCATTGCCATACAAGGTGGCAATGCCACCAGTCTCTTGGGCACATTACCAGTTGACAGCGATGGGGAGGAATTTTTTGACACCATAATATTATTTTCTTAAGGATATTAAATGCTGCTTAAATTTAGGTAATGATTAGCACCTGTTTAAACCATACATTTTTGATGTTTAAACCTCTCTTAACTTAAGCAGGGTTTATGAATAAGAGGGTATATTTTTATTTTATGTACTACTGACTATAAAACATGATTATTTCCTGCTGATGGTTATTATAAAATAAAAGTAATCCGTTTTGATTTGATATTTAAAATAATACATAACAAATTGTTTTTCAGTTAATTCACTTGCACTGCCATTGATAATAGAAAATTGTAAGTATTTGTTTTATATTAGTAATTAAATAATGGATTTTTTGTACTTAATTCCCACTTTTAAAATAGTAATGATAATGTTGTCATATTAAACAAGCAATTTTTGTTAGTGATTAATCTCATTGTTGTGATTTTCTTGATATATTTTCTGAAATACAAACTTTAACTTTAACTTACAAAGTCAAATATTATTAAAAAATATACTAGGATGAGCTTATGAATGAAATAAACCAAATAGTAATGCTTACCATTTATTTTCAGTGGAGGCGGCGTGCAGCCGGCATTGGCATCAAGAAGTTGAACCTCGGGAAGCAGCAGGCTCCGTAGTGAAAATGTATTACTAAACATTTTTTATGGAATGCAAGAAATGAATAAATTCCATTTATTTATTTATGTAGGCAGACACTAAACACTTACCTAATAAAGATGTATCATCATAATTTTTTCCAGCAGATAGTGTGTAGAACAGTCTATATACAGGAAAACTTAATTAGACTACAGCAACCTAAACATACATAATTTTATCGGCTTCAAATAAACATTCATACATATAATATAGATATAAATAGGTACTTGATTTTTTATGTAATTTTAATGTTTCTTGTTAGCAAGAGAGATTAGCAATTTATTTGTGTGTAATAGATCTTATCAGCAGCCATAACTAGATTATTGTTGTGCCTAAACATTTATGTTAAACTTAAAGGTTTTGTATCTTGTACTGTGATTTGTCTACATCTAGATGATGGGATATTACTACATAATATGTGCTTTTTACTTACTAATTTAAATCCATTTGTTGAAAACAAGATGTAAGTATAAACTGACTTTTAAAATAAAAGTATAGGTATTAAAAATGGTTGGATTTAGACAAATACATATCTTAAACCATTGTCGCATGTCGCACTCGAATATGTCAATGCTTGACATGTCTTTCAAAAGCTGAAAATTGAAAAAGTCTCAATGTTATGATAATGACATCGCTTAGCGCTAAACAGCACTCACGCGATTCAGGTAACCAGGGTAACACGACGCGGTGGTGTCGTCGAGGTGAAGCGAGCTAGCCTAAGCCATAAGTGACTCATTACACAGAGGTTAAATAAATAAGTAGTAAGTCAATCTACCTTTTCCCAACTATGTTGGGGTCGGCTTCCAGTCTGACCGGATGCAGTTGAATACCAGTATTTTAAATGGATGGAGCGACTGCCTATCTGACCTCCACAACCCAGTACCTACTGGGTAATACGATAAGTAGGTACCCCTTGCTAACGGCCTGGCCACGGAATATTCGCGCGGTGCGACCGGCGAGGCGTCTAACGACTAACTAAGCCCAAGCGCGAACTGGCCATCAGTGCGCGCTTAGCCTAAAACAAACTCATAGAAATGTACCTAACAAGCCAAGCGGAGCGGCGAACGGCGAAAGGTGGCGGCACGGTCGGCGAGTGAAACAAATACATGAGCGGCAGTCGTGGCGACTAGGGTAGTAATCAAATGAATTTAGTTGTTTTCGCCGCGAATAATGGACACCGAGACTTATTGGTGAAGTTCTAGCAAGGCCACCTAATTGGAAGTCTGGCCACCCACAGCATCAACATTCCGCTCTCGGACTTCCTTACTGGTCGCGGCGACGAACGTGCCTGCCCGTGGCCTGCAAACGATGCCGCGCGAATGGTCGGCTCGCCCGCCGCATCGCCGTTCGCACCGCCGATCCCCGTGGCCAGGCCGTAAGACTGTTTGTCAGACTTTAGGGCTTCTTCTACGAACCGGAACGACTGTCGAAGATCCACGAATGACAGTCGGGACCAACGGCATACCTTGCTTTCCGAGGCACGGAGAAGTAGTCTCGATATGTAGGTACAGATGGTCACCCATCCACGGACCAACCCCGGCAATCGTAGCTTAACCTGTTGGATTGCCCCGTGCGGCTATTATTACTTAGCCACGAGCTTTCGCCAGTTTCACTAATCCCCATTGACAACCCATAACATCGGTTTAAAAATAAAATACAAACAAAATATTACTTATATAAGAATCACGAAAGTCTTTATTTCCTACACATTGATTATTTTTAAAATCTAACAAATAGCTAAATAAGTAGGTACCTAATGCATAAATAATATTTAAGTAAGTAGGTACTAGTTAGTAAAAACAAAAAACTGTTTTATTGAAACATAATGATGGCAATATACCGACTTTTTAAATGTACAAAAACGGTTGGATTTAGACAAAAATACATGAGTAAAAGCGTTGAAAAAAAAATAGGTAAGTACTTACTAATCCTCTGTGAACTCGAATGCGAATAGGCATATGGACAGTTAGACATGGCCACAAAGGACGAAAAATTAAAAAAATATATGTGATGATATTGACGGCGCAACGCGTAGAGCGCAGGCGCGTGATAAAGTTCACTTCACGCGATTCAGGTAACCATGGTAACAGCACGTTGACGAAAAAATTTGATAGGATTGAGCTTACCGCGCAGGCGCGGCGTGAAAAAGTTCACGTCACGCGATTCACGTACCTAACCATAGGAAACACCACGCGGTGGTAATGTCATCGAGGACTCGAGGTGAAGCGAGCTAGCCTGTGCGCGCGCTGCGAATGTCAGTAATTCAACATGATAGTAGGTTGATGATTATGATTTGATGAATATTATTTTATTATTTGCAACGATTACTTATGTAGGTAAGTACAATAAAATATTACTTAGGTAAGTAGATACTACTATTATAATCCGAGGTATTTAAATTATTTGATCACCTACACAACTATAGTAGCGCATCCCATCACGCAATGTGTCGGATTGCATTCGAGTCATCAGCTGACAATGTTCGAATACTTTTATTGTACCTACCTAAGAATGTATCTTTCTACATTATGTAGGTAGTAGGTACCGAACTAGTAAACAACGCGTAAAGTCCGCGTCTTTTTTATTTAAATTAGGTAAGTAGGTACTTAGAGGTTTAGGTAGGTTCCCACGTTGTATTCGTGGGGTTAAATTCACACTTAGCATTCGATCACTTGACACACTCGAATAATCTTTCATATTGAACAGATTTGTGTTAATAACGCTGAACAACGTCGCACAGTTTTTACTCGAGTCGATCTACAATCGCTTCTTCAAAACATCGCGATTGGGTCACGGGATATCGTTTATTTAAATCAGAATTAAAAAAATGGGTTCATAGTATCAGACTATGTCGGTGCGCATTTTCTTTATTAGCTAGCATAGACGTGTGTGTTTTATTTTATTACGCGCGAGTAAGTGCGTAACGCGCTCATAATAAGGAACAGTCTAGGAAAAAAAATGATTAAATGAAATTGAGTTTCTGACTGAATTTCTGTTTTGCTATTTTATTTAAAACCCCCTGAATAGTAATGTTTAGACACTAGCTTTGAAGTAGGTACTTATGTAATTTAAATTATCAAGAGAATTATTTAATATAAAAAATGTTATTAAATCGATCGATTATGATTGTAAATTATGAGTGTAAATGCTTGGTCAATCCCTAGCATCAGTGAGATGACACTGACAGTTCACCTCACGCAAGTTTTCACGGTGAGATTTTTACAGAATCGACTTAGAGGTGTACTGGTTCATGATCCATCGGAGGTTCTAGCGACGACCAAAATAATGTAGGTATCTCAATCCCAATCTTGATCCCGGTCTTAGTCTGTAACTAATCAATGGCAAAGTTTCCTGTAATCCTTGACGGGGGAACAACCAGCAGCAGTCAAAATATGAGTTTGAGAAGCATTAGTCACACAATAAAACTGCGATATGTCCTTCCACCTTCATCTTCTTCATGTTATAGTTCCTTCCTTTGTTCCTCAGGACCTGAGATCGACGACCTGGACGGTGATCCTCCGAAGGACGCCACACCTTACCCTGGCATCGATGACGGGCTGCTGGAGACCACAGACAAGAAACCATCGCCACACGAGGACCATGGTAAGCTCTCCTTCTGCCTTTTGGTTGGTATACGGATGAAAACAGTTTGCCGAAAATTATTTTGAATTTGAAATACAAGTATAGGTATACTGTCTGTAACGTTGTGGTTTAATTTTATACGACAACCACATTAAGTTCCAGTACTTTTGCTTAACACAATTTTAATCACAATCCGAGGGTTTTGTCTGTCTGTCACTACTCCTTATAAGTTTAGACGTGATTAAAAACTTGCCTACTAAAATTACGTCAATTTACGTCCGGCGCTGATTAATTTGACAGGACTAAACTAAAATATATCTTCTGTCCTTTTCTTAATGAAATAGAAAGAAAAAGATGAACTGAACTTAAGAGGGTTTATTCTGAAAGTTGGCAACGTCGCAAATAGATGTCAAATATTTCGCTGTTTTGATTAATTTGATAATATTTCTGTATGGAAATAAAAAATGTGGCTAACTAGCGAACTAGAATATTGATTATGAAATGCAATAATTAATATCGTAACACCGAATAGTTAGTTTTAGATGTAAAAAAAGTATTTGGTAACTTTCCAAATGCCTTTTTTTCACCTAAAACGGGTACAACATCAAATTCAATGTTATAATTGCAATTCATTATTAATATTCTAGTCAATTGGTTAGCCACATTTCTTATTTCCATAAAGTATTATTTCCAAATTAATCGAAACAGGTAAATATTTGACAGCTATTTACGACGTTGCCAACTTTTAGGATGCACCCTCTTAAAGGACATTGACCAAGTGACGTAATCGTATCGCTATGAAACATGCAGTGACTCAAAGATTTATGGTTTAATTTAAAGTATGATTTTAGGGCTTTCAAACGTTATTAACTATTTTATCATAATTCTCCGGATTACACAGTAATTAGGTCTCAAAATCGAGGTATGGAATCGAATCTCTTAGTGACTTTTTGTCACAATGTATACTGGTAAATTCAAAATACGAATAAGTCAAAATGACGTTTGAGCATTTTCAATGCTTGCTAATTCCGACAGTAAAAGGTTGATGAAGAGGCTTTAGAGGTAAGTAAAAACTCGAGAATGCACAACATGTAACAGATCATCGAACATTTAGCAATTTGTCCATCTTGAACGGAACATTGAAAATATCAAAGCATGGTTTCCACGAAAATGTCTGTTATGTTATGAAATAAGTCGCTTTTCACGACGCTTACCGTTGTGTTCAGCTCATCTATTGAATATTACATATATATTCATATAGGAACGCTCACGTAAAATGGTACCTATTAATACGTTACAACACTAAGATCAAAATGCTGAACATTTTTGTACAAAGTAATATTCAGAAAAACCAAAGGAAAATTAAATCATCTCGCGACACAAGCATTTTATTAAAACTGCTTTACCATTAAAACCCTTTTCTTAAGTAGGTAGATGGTTGATGATGGTTTCCATCTACTTTTCCAATTATACATGTGAGAACTGTGCAGAATGTTAAAAGCGTCAGAAATAAAAAGATAAAAAAACAATAAATAAAATATGCCGTGGCAGCAAAGAGATGACACAGTCCCTACTGGCGGCGGCGGCGCCCGTTCACGAACACGACGAATGAATCAGCATCATTCAGCCGAACCATTTTGTAGGTAACTTAATGATCCAATACACACGCCACCATCAGCGAAACATTAGAGTGACCATGACATACTCTAAGCCGCCAGGGCACATTTCAAGGCAATGAAACACGTAACATATAAAAAATAACATTAATTAAGTAATTAGATTATAGTTCCACCCACTCCCACCACCAATATCGACCATGTAGGTTCTTCGAATAAATCCATATTATTAATGATTGCATCAATTTCCATGAAGTTGTCATAGAAATTGTACCACCAGAGTCCGTTTAGTATTTCCGTTCCACGTACTGCAGTGGCCCGCTACTTTTAATGTCTTACCGGTGTTGGAGAAATCCAAGAAGCCAGAGTATTGTACACTTTTCACTAACTTCTCTCTACCAACTTGTTTGACTGTAGACTGTACTTAAAACAAAACGAATAGGACGTGCATATATGCTAGAAAGAGAACGCTCGCCGTTCGGTCGCCAGCATATTCTGCTCGGGATGCACGCGCATAGAATCCTATGACGCGCGTTTGCTCTGTTTTCAAAGAACAGGCAAATGTCATGGCATGGCATTCTGCGTTTCGTATAAACAAAAGTTTTGCTGTACTTTTAACACCTTAGCAAATTGTTATTACAATGTAAAATAATAATTGGTTGTTGTTGTTACTAATGCTATTCAACAATAATTTAAATAATTGGATGCGTAATTTAATTATTTTGCGTAAGTCAAGAAGGTTATATTGTTTACATACTCTTTGAATGCCATGCCAATGACATTTATGACATTACTTACGTGAAAGTAATGGGTAAAATAGGAAATCGAAATAAAAGCTAATACTTTTATGATCTTTTTTATCCGGAGAATTTAAGAATTCGCATTACTAGGTTAAATCATTATATATAAAAACAAGATTTATCAACATTATAAACTTAAGTCACAGCAGAACAAATAACGATACCAGGTCCGGTCAATCTCTTTTAGTTTAGTTTGTGAACAAGGGGATCGGCACCAATGTCGAACCTCCCGTCCGCCGGAATAAAATTATTTGGAGCTCCTGGGAATAAGCCGACGTTTCACTTTAATACGATACTGTTTCGTTATAAGTACCTACATTAACATATCTGTGCTAAGACTACACATACAATTAAATAGCGATCTTGACATTAAAATGAGTACAAACTAACATAATAAGTTAGTATTTATCTACGTCTGCTGTGTTCCTAAAAGGGGCATTGTCAAAAAGATAAGACAGTTCTGCTCATTTTATTAAAAGTACAATGTTATCAAACACCTCATTGTGACTTCCTTATATTAAGGTCAGAAGTATCCGATGTCACACAATGAACCACAGTGAACTGATAACAACAATGAACCACAACAATATTGGGTCACTATAGTTATCATCGACCGCTATGACATGAAAGGATGTGGTCTCTATGATTGTGATAATTTGTTCGTATACAATTTTAGGTTTTTTGTAAAAAATAGAGGAAAACGGACACAATTTTCGTGTAGATAATGAAATTATATGCGTAGGTCGTATCTCGTAGTCAAGTGCTACGCGGGCTACGAATGCTACGAGCGTAGCAAATGCTCCCGGGGGAAAACTGAATAATCCTAACTATCCTAACTAATATTATAAAAGCGAAATTGAGTTTGTTTGTTTGTTGCGCTTTCACGCTAAAACGGCTGAACAGATTTGGATGAAATTTGGCACATGACCTGGATAAGGACATCTAGGCTACCTACTTTTTATTCTGGGTCGCAGACGAAATCGCGGGTAACAGCTATTGACAGAAAGCCGACAAATAGAATTTCTTACAAAAACTCTTTCACTGCAGATTGTTAAAATAATAGTTTTATTTACTACCGAATTATCTTTTATCAAGGAGACTATTCTTCCTTATTTATACCCGACTACGGCAAAGCCGTATTATTATAAAAGTTGCGTATTATTTTGAGTTGCGTATTAGATATTTTGAGTTGCGTATTAGATATTCTGAGTTGTGTATTATTTTGAGTTGCGTATTTGGAATTTTGAGTTACGTATTAAGAATTTTGAGTTGCGTATTAGGAATTTTGAGTTGCGTATTATTTTGAGAGATGCCGTTTGAAGGTCGCGGCAACGGAGACTAGAATATGTATTTAATCAAGTGTACCTGCTCAGTATTCATGTCATTTATGCTAATTCACCGGTGCTCACTCCTAGACATCGGGTAGGTATTATAATAATTATATTAACTAAATAAACAGTATTATGTACCCACAAGTCTCGAGGCTGAATTCCTTCGAGCACGACAATCATTAGTGGTTTTTTTATTTTTTTATTGAGTTTAATTTTAATTGCATGTGAATTTATGCGGGAATGCTACAATACTAGCATAGTTTTTAAGACTTTTCTTACTAACATTATAAGGGCAATTTTGAATTACGTCTGTTTTTTCTTTTAACTACTTAGATTAATGTACTCCATAGGGTAATTCTAATTATCAGGGTATCTAAGGTATATTATAGACAGTTGTACAATACCTACCTACTCCTATGACATGGATCAAAAATATAATATAAAGTCGAAATAGAATTGCAAAATATGCTATTTATAGTTTAAACCACTGTCTACATTGGCTATTCTCTAGGGTTTTGTACCCGAACGGTGCCAATCGGAACCCTGTTACTAATCCGCGCCGCCGTCCGTCCGTCTGTCTGACAGCGGGCTGTATCTCATGAATCGTAATCAACAAATAATTAAAACTAATATTACGTTAATAATTATAAGAAACATGATTGTATTTTTGCGCCGTATTTTGCTCGTTCTTAATACGGTACGTAACCCCTCGCACTTCACCAGTTTTTGTGAAGGTGTGTAATTGTGTCTATCAACATTTTATTTTTAAGATAAGTTTGTGAATTAAAACAGATCTATCTAAAGTTCGGTCTAAATCTCACATTGCACTCTCAATAAAACGACACTGTTTGGCAATTTAATACAAAGGACTAAACATATCTGGTGAAATGTGGGTAAGACTCCTCTCACCTCTGCCACCTTTGTGGTATAATTACAAGCGTTATTAAACATAACAATGTTTAATATCTCTTCTATAGCACGTAATAAATGCTAATTCTCCAACCTCAACTGTTCATATACATCCCTTTACCTATAAGAAGGTTCTCTATTTGGATCCCATAGATTCCGTACCTAACATCGTGTTGTCTGTTACCCCAGATGGCAGCGATCATCACTCGGAGCTGGAGGCCAGCGACAAGACCACGTCGCAGCACGACGACGGCGCCACCACTGACGGTAAATTGCCGTGGGGGCATGACGAGGCAGACTACCCATACGGTGATTGGAACACGACACCTTTTAACCACTACCTTATGTTCAGTAATTGATCAAAGACAAAATGCAAACATGTTTTGGTGACAACATGGGGCACGGGATAGCACCTTAAAAGTTCCCACATTGAAATGCTGGTACTTACCTTTATACAGCAACAAAAGGCGATTAACACACACTTAATTATTGAGCAAAATATATTAATTTTAATTGGAACAGATGTAAAATTTAAAGAATATTATTTCTAAGCCATTAGATGAAAAACTAAAAAGCATTTTATTGAACTATTTTGTGTAAATTGTGATGTTATTTAAAAGGGACAGTGTTAATGGACTTGTGTTGCTAAGCGTACCTTAGGCTGCTTACATAATATATTGAATTTAAAATCAGTTAGGTACCTATTAAAAAGTACAATCTTGAACACTTTTTGATCAAAATGAACACACAACAGGCTATACCCGAATCGGTTTAGCATAGCGGTCATTGGCCCTTTCCCTAATATCCCTCCATAGGAACCCAAACATTAAACTACGTTTAGTTTTTCTGAAACAACTTGAGGATCACGATAGACTTTGATTCAGGACGCTATCGGATTTTAATTCAGTTTTTGCAATAAAGAATGCTAGAAAATGTAGCTGGGTCAATGACCGCTATTGCCAAACTAAGGAAAACTTTAAACTTGTCTCCTTCTCTGAGAACCTGGTAAAATGATCGTCAAGCAATTGGGTCAGAAAAGTCTCAAAGTTCTATTTCGTTTGAATTTCTATTAACCATATTATTAGCACCACATACAGACAAATTATTTTTATTGTTCCAATTATCGTAGTTTTTGACAAGCCCAGTTATCCACAATAGCGTATACCTACTTAAACTATACGCTATGGTCGGTAGCTAGGCTCAAGATCTTTAGGCGCTCTTGCTTTAACCCAACACAGCACATAAATAATAACGGAGCCTAAATCTAGACTATATTGAGTAAACCTAGATACATAATTAATAGGTTTTATCGACAGTCACACAGTTTTTCTACAGAAAGTCAAATGTAAAGAGCTTTGGCCTTTTATCACCCTCATTTACTCACCTCGCTTGACGCGCGTTTTGCTTGAATATAACTATTTGCATGAAGCATGCTCATTTTAAAGTGTTAGAAAACTGTAATATCATTGCGCCACTTCTTCTTCCCAACTAAAGCACTAAGAAGTGGTGAAGGGCGCGCCTTTTGGGGGACTGTCTTATGTAATTTTGACGTTCGAATGTGCTGATTGTCAGCCTTATTTGAATAAGTGACTTTTGATCTTAAATTAAAGTTATTGTTAGTCAAAACGTTGACTAAAATACTAATAAAATGTTTTACTTCCAGATGTCAACGGGGTCGCAACAAGATTCGGCGATTCGCGGCCAGTATCACCTATGCCTGGGGTAAGTATTCTCCATAAAAAAAGGTGATATTAACCTACCTAAGTTAAGATGATAAGTACTCAAATGGCACTTTACCAAGCTTTCTAGCAGCTGCTTGCTTACATCAGCAAGGTAAATTGTCCCCTAAACATACAACGGAAGTTCCCACTGTCAACAAAATCCTCCTAAAGTCACACGACACACAAGTACGTCCTGGATTTATGCGTAGTTCAAATATTAGAAAAATAAAACGATAAGTCCTCTAATCCCGAATGTTTAATTTTAGGAAACCTCGTACACTCGTTTCTGAGGTTTCATACCCGAAGTTTATCTATTCATTAGTGCTGTTGGTGCTCAATATTTTGTTTTTTTGCACTCAGTAGAAGTTGCATACATTTATAAAGTTTTCGAATGAATAACTAGTATTGAGAGTTTATCGACGACCTAAAATACCAGGCAATAGTGTAGGGAACATTTTATATCAGGGGATATAAAATGTGGTTCACGACGACTGTTCTGTCTGCAATGCGAACTTTTTTTTAAATATACTTACCTAGCTACTTCCTACTTCGTTCCAGTCGATTCCGGACGTCAACACTTACCAGCAGAAGAAGAACTTGGCGCAAGGCATGATGGACCTGGCGCTTCTGTCAGCGAACGCCAATCAGCTGCGCTACGTGCTGGAGTCCGCGTCCACGCACCCCTACTACTACTCCAGTCTCGTTTTGATCTCCCTTAGTATTATCTTTCAAGTAAGTTATAATCTAGGTACAGTTAAACAAGGTATACAGGCAAGAATATTCCTCTTTCCATTACACTGTATGCATTTTAATTGTGTGCGTAAGTGATGTAATAGAATTACCTACTCTGCACACTCACAATACTGTTTAAAAGAAGTGCTATTGCAAGTTTGCTGCCTGCTAGTCCTGCTACCATATAGCTGGTTCAGCTTTTTCTTTTTCTCATAAAACATAGTTTCGTAGAAGACTCTGGCCTAGTGGGTGCGGAAGCGCGGCTGCTAATGTGATCCTGGGGTCGATAACAATTGGTCTGGCTAATTGTTATAAATTTTTTTTTTTTTTTTAGCAACCCAGATTGGTTCGCAAGCACGACTTATCTGAGCGTGGTGCCAGGGTTGAATTCCTTCACCGGGTGTTTTTCTATAGAGAAAATTTTCAGTAGTAGCCCGAGTCTGGATTTGTGTTTGGTTAATGGCAATTAATCATAACTGGTGAGACTAGGTTGTAAAGTACCAAGTCTATGACCGTATCACACACACCTCTGTCTGCTTACCCCTTCGAGGATACAGGCGTATTGTTATATTAAATTACTTACTGTTGTTTTTTATCCTTTGTAATATTCTGTCTCAGCCATGTGTTAACACACATTTGTGTAGACAATAAAGCCATCTATGATATTTCTTTGTGTACCAAGTTTGGTTTTCTTGACCGATAGATACCTACCATTAAGTTCGATAGTTTAAGCTTCACTAGTACAATAGATGTCGCTTGTATTTTATAGTTATTCCGGATGTGCTGTTTTATTACCGACACTGAACTTAACTTCCGCCATGACAATGACACACATCCACAATCCACAAGTAATATTGGTGCTCAATGTGAAAAATAATATATACCTATAAATAATATATACCTATAAATAATATATAAGGTGCTATAAAAATATCTGCCACGGCTGCAATGGGAGATAGTATTGTGTTTATAGATTACAATAGTAAAGATAAATTATTGATCATGTGTCATATTTTTTTTCATACAAAAAATTGTACGTATAAATTTGCAAGTGTCGAACTAGTCAGCTGATTTCAGTTTTCATTCACAGAACAGATGGAAAGAGATAGCAGTTGTTTTCATTGACGAAGTGCACTTCGCGCGTAATTTGTGAACCACGTTATGCAGAGTAGAGTCAATGTTTATTTAACTACTTTATTTTCTCAAATTGATTTAACTGTGCCGGGGTACGAAATTTCTTCACTATTGTTATCTTTAAACACAAGACTACCTCTCATTAAAGCCGTGGCAGATATTTTTATAGCACCTTATATACCTATAAATTAGTATGTTCAACCAAAGCCTTTCATTTGACACTTCGTGAGTAATCAAGACACATCGAGGATAGGCTTACTTTTCGTCTAATATGCTCACAAAACCACAAGTCATAAAATATCCTAACAAAACCACTCTCTCCTCAGATCCTGGTCGGCGTGGGCCTGATCATGAACAGCCGCTACGACGTGAACGACCCCAAGGAGATCTGCAAGGCGGACAAAATAAATAACATGACTGTGTTGGGCATCTTCCTCATCACCATTGTCAATGTGTTCATCACGTCGTTCAGCGTCGCCACGCAGACCGTCACCGTGACCGCCGGAGGGCGACCGTAACAGGGTAAACAACAAAAACCAGGATTTAGAGATAAATTACCCAAAAATCTAAGTTAAGGCCACGTTACACGGTTCAACCTAATTAATTCACACGTATGTAGGTATAGGTACATAAATTCACGCATTTTTCTCATTCGGCTATGCAAAAACTACAGAACGCTACGATCCTTACAAATTCTTTTTGAATTGATATGTAACACGATTCAATTTGGTTCATTCCTCAGAACAATAACTAAAGGTTCATTCATACAAATTGAAAGTCATAAGTGAGCCGTGTAATGTTGCCAGTAGGTACCCGATGTAAATATAGAGCTGTAGCCAGTTTTAACAAGAAGTTTTGCTTCTGTAAGTAATCCTTCAATACCCAAACATATCAATTTATATTATTTTTGGACATTTTATAGAAAATTTTACTCAAAGTAGGTACTTGATAATTTTTAATAAGTACAACTATATTATGTATCTACATCAATTTTGCATTTAATATACTTAAGTAAATAATTGTAGGTATGAATATGATATAAAAGTAAATGCTCTTCAAATCCTTTGCTCAATCTGGCTACGCTGTTGTATATAGCTAGTTTAGTGTAATAAAGATCTGTAAAGTTTAGATATAAGTTAACAGCGCAGGCAGATCAACTATGTATTAAGATGATCCTTGTGAATGCAGTGTACCTATTCATAGACTCAAACTGTATGTTAGAGTTAACTTTACTCATCTTAGTTAATTTATTTATTCAGGCGTGAGTTGGCGGAATTCCATGACAAAATACAATAGACGTAACTAGATATATTACGTAAGCTATTATTGGAGTGAGTTTCACTCTGCGTCCAGCGCTCGGCGTGGCAACACGTCGTGTTCGGGTTCGCATCAAGTTAATCATGATCCTGAGGATGCCTCCTCGGTGAGAGGTGAAACGTGTCGATTTCTTACAGGGTTGTTTAAGACTCTTTAGGAATAGTTAAGCAGAGTAGGTTACTAAATAATTATATCTACGTCTATTGTATTTTGATTCCAGCTTCAACCCTCTTAACATCAAGGTACTCTGTTTTTCTTTCGTCCAAGTTCCTTAGAGCTTGTCCAGAAGGAGCGATTCTCTTGTGCGTATCACACGCGACCGTTTCGCCCAGAAAGAGTGTACCTACACGCGAGCATATTTCGTCTATAAACAATTCCGTATCAATATTTTGGCTCTTCCCTGGATACGTGTACTCGCTCTGGAGTTCGCGCGTTAACTGGGGGCAACAAGGCGTTCCTAGTATCTCGACTCGCGCGCATTACGCGCGAATCACGCGCGAGTCGAGAGTCTGGCGTAGTGCACGCGATTTACGCGGCGTTGCTTTGTGGGCGCGATGTATTGGTGCCTAGTATCTCACTAACGCGCGAAACGTTTCGCAGCGAATTCGCCCTTTCTGGATCAGCTCTAAGTGATTGTGCCAGTTTTTTTTTTTTAAATGCTACTGCTGACCTCGTGGTCCTGGGTTCGATTCCCGGGTCGAGCAAAGTGTTATTGGGTTTTTCCATCTGGAATTGCTCAGTAGCAGCCAGGAGTCTGGATTTGTGCCCAGTTGATGGCAATAGGCTCGCCCCCTATTAGATGGGACTTAAACATAGGTAACTGGCGAAATGTAGATGTACTTATAGATAGGTACACCTCTACCCAACTCTTCGAGAAAACATGGCGTGATGATGTTATGTTAATTTTATTTTAATCGATTTTTATCTGTTGCGCACATACTACACTTAAATATTGTAAGTATTCCCGATCTTATTCAAAAGACTGATATCACCTTACTATTTGTACTTAGTTGTAAAATTAAGTACTTATATCTCGATGATTTTAATTCATTTAAAATCCAGCTAATCTCATAGTATGTATTTTAATAATAATATTTTGATCTACATGTGACAACGTTACCAACATTTACAAGTCTTTTAATTAATTTCTTGCATGTAGGAAAATAGTGATAAGGATTTATAATCATTATTAAGTTTTGTATATCAAATAAAATATAATATAAGTTACCGATACTCGTTATTTTACTTACCTCCCATCCTTGGTTACGGCAATATCAATTTGGATGACTCAACCAAATTTAAATCGTATGAACCGTTCCTTCCTCGTGGTCAACCACGAGGAATTCTGTTCCGGATAGACATTAGTTTAACGAAAAATATCCACCCTTTGTTATAGTTCGTAAATATGTATGAACATGTCCTCCACTCACATCTTTCATTTCGCGTATTTCCCTTTCCGTGTTCAATTTGAAACATTTGGACCGACCACCTTGGTTGAATATTCATAGACGCCAAAATTCAGCTAAGTGAAATAAGCACTCCTCATAACATTTTGCAAAAAGGAATATTTAAGATTTTATCTACTCAGTAAGTTATAAATAAAATTCCATTAAATGAGTTTGATTCGATACCCATCGCCTCTGCGGAGTTTCGCTAGCAAATGTGACCCTGTTTAATTATAAAACCAGAGTCTATTTTTATCCGACTACGGCGAAGCAAAAAGGAGGGTTATGATCTTGACCGGTATGTATGTTCATCTGTTCCCCCATAACTTCTGAACTCGGAAGCGTCTCGGTCGTCCGCTGGTTATGGCCTATAACCAGCGGACGACCGAGACGCTTCCGAGTGTGACATCAAATTAAATTGAATATGGCGCCCTCTAGCGGACAAGTCATGAACTAAAAGATTTTTTTATGCTGATAAGTTGGGTATCAACTGAAAGGGCTTAATAAGCACATTTCAAAAATATATATATTATTACCCCAAAATAATTTACATAAAAATAAAAGTAATAAAAACTAAAACTCAATTACGATAACTACATTTTGAGTTGGCTGTTTAGCCGTAGTTGGGTTTTTCTTATGTAGGTGTGTGTATGTGAAAAAGTCGTAAATAAAATACAAAATTCAGAATCCAAAATGTATTGAATACAAAACAATCTAATAAAATTGTCAGATGGCAATTTCAAAATATTCTATTTTAATAATAGTTAATAGTAAGAGGAAACATTGGCCGTCTGTCGCGCGGCGGCGAGGCGGCGAGGCGGCCGATCGTATCCCTATATATTACATGAGAACTGCGCGCGCCTGGAGGGGCCTCATCACAAATAAACTAACCTAAATTACATACACATATAAAATACGCAGAGTCGAGTAATCGCTCTATACATGTTGCAAAACCGCTCTATACATATCGCATAACCACTGCTATTCGCCAATTACTCAACCCGAACGCTCGCCGATTTTATAATTGTAATACTAAAATCAATCAATTTCTATTACATGTTTAACATCGTACAAACTCATATTGCCATAGTTGCAGCACGTCGACGTGGCGTCTTCCGTATTGCTGATACGTTTTATAACACATCTCTTCGTTTTGTGAGTATCGTGGCGACATGAGGAGGCTCTCATTCATATCCGTGACGCTATACTGCGAGGGACCAGCGATATAATAGTTACTTGATTTCTCAACTAGTTCGTCGTCGCAAGCAGTAGTGGCGTCATGCTGGCTCCTCATTTTAATACCGCATGATGTTACACCAATGTATATAAAACTCCGTCCCGAAATATATATCGGAAAAAAAATTGATTAAAAATAATATATAAAAAAAATCGATATATAGGAACATAGTGTTGGAAATAAGAAAAAAACTATAGTTTCCTATAAACAGTCACCCTAGTATTAAGCTTTGAATATAGTGATTTAAGAAACACCGTTAATTTAGTTGATACCATCGGTACATTCATGAATGACTATTATATCTAACGACGTATTGTTATTTTCATTGAATCGTTTCTAATCGCGAATGCTATGATTGAACGTCGAGCTGCCCTTATGCTAGATACATCAATAATCTTATAATTGAATTAGATATGATAACTTTAAAACATCTTGAATAGCACTGTGACACGTGGCACGGTACAATTTTTTAGATGTTAATTTCTAGATGACTAAACATTTAGTTTATAATAAGTAAACATTACATGTAAGTGGGCAGACGACAACTGTAACATCTCCGATTTCACAACAATAGCAAGCACTAAATGAACGATGTTTCGTTATTATTTCGAAATAATTTGGATTACATCTAATGGAGTAAAGAAACTTTACACCTCCCGTAAGGGACAAAGGGATCATCTATACCTATTCTAATTACTTTGGAAGGGTACTTTAGATAGGGTGAACTACATATTAAATGTCTGCGTTATGTAAACGGGTCCCGAGTCTGTGTTTCGCAACAAGATGACGATATTTATAGTCTATTTCAAATAAAGATTAACATGAACAACTTTTACATTTGATTTTAATTCGAGACACGAAAGTGACTAATAAATAAGAATCACGGAAGGCAGATAGGCAGTAAGTCCAATAAATGCATAGTTTTAACTCAGATGAACAAAATTTTGTGATCCATAGTCATCCGAATATAGAAAATAGGAGTTTGAAAATCTCAGAGCAGCAATAAATGGAGTGCTAGTTAAAACAGTAGACGATCGTATGACGAGTCAATATTATGGTGATGGTACCGCTATGTTAAGATTTCGAACAAGCATATAACAGCTCCATTAGACTACTTGACGGTGAAGACAAAGTGTAGCGAGTGAGGAATGATAGTAGCATCGTCGAGTCGCGAAACAGTCCCGCATGGTGTCGTGGCGTGACGTGAGGTGACGTGGCATGACGTCTAGATGGCGTCAATGTCGACGTCGACATCATCGTCGTCCTGCGGCTTGGGTTTGGCGGGCGCGGCCGACACGGCCTTGATGGGCGTCGCCTTCGCGCGGTCGTCGTACTCGATCTGAAACGACAGCACAGGACTCACTTGTGTGTACAACTGAGAAACAAGACTGGCTATGCGGTCATAGACCGTGACTCTACATGTTTGGTATGTAACACTTTAATGTGATGCTCGTAGCTAAGTAACAGGCACACGAAAGACCACAGTTAAAGTTTATCCCTGTGCCTCACGTGCACGTTAAACCGTAGTTGTCATTCATAAATCTTTGCCTGTCTTTACGGGTAGTCAGAAGCACGAGTCTGACAACCAGTTTTACCAAATGTCATATATACATATCATGTTACCCATTTAGGTTGTGAAGGGCAGATAGGCACTCGCTTCATGTAATATATTGCTATTAGCTAATCTAAAGATGGCCCAGTCGTTGAGGCCTCGCCTTTCGTGATTTTTGGATTTCATAATATGCGTTGTCTGATATCGGTGAATGACGAAAATAGTGAGGAAACTTGGCGATAAACGCTCGAGCCTTCTCTGTATGAAAAGAGGTCTTCGCCCTGAAGTGGGACGAGAAAAGGCTGGTATAGATCAGCAGATGAAGGTACCTCGATGTCGTGCTCGGACTCGTCTCCGTCACTGGAGTCCTCCTCAGCATGCTGCAGCCACTCGAGGAAGGGCGCGGCGCGACGTCGCACGTCCGCGATCAGCTCCTTGCTGGCGTACTTGCGCGACGGCTTGGCCGACCACTCCAGGATCGCCTTCTCCTCTACGATGTCTTCGTCGTACAGCAGCTGGCAAATGTTATTATTAGTGTTTAGCAAAGACAGCAGGGATATAACTTGATCCAGTCAAGCTACATGAAAAGGATCGGTCCTCACTGAAGGTCCAGGCCCTCGTGGGGGCGTGCGTACAGTGTGAGTGTACAGTGTGTCACCTTGAGTATGGCCGGCACTTTGGGCAGCAGCGCGGCGTGGTGCGCGCACAGCGCAGTGAGCGCGTGCAGCACGGCGCGCTGTGCGCGTGTGTCGGCGTGCGTACAGCGCAGCAGGAGCGCGCGGTGTCTGCGCACGTCGCTGGCGAGGCTGGCGGGTCGCACCAGCACCTCCAGCATCACTAGCGGCGCCTTAGACTTCACCTCCAGCCTGTCACGATACACACTGTTAGCTTTCTTTTTATTTGATAAATTGCGTTGGAAACTGCCAAGCGACCTGCACGGGCCGGCACGGTTACGTCGGCGTAGACATGAGCGCCGCGCCGCCGCCGCCAACCATAGGCGACGCCGCGCCGAGCCCGAGCAGCGGCATTCAATTAATAACACACGGACCGAACCGAAAGCACGTCTGCGTGAATGCTGACAAAAAGCGGCACTAAACGTAGACGTTTATAAAACGAAACTCGTAGACATTACAATTTCTGTGTTGTCCGAGTTATCGACAAAAAAACAGAGTTTTTGTTAAGCTAAGTTTCAGTTTCAGATTATTTTAATTTTGTTATCTCTTTTACAGACAACTTCTCTCGACAGATGGATACATCGGCGCTCATATCTACGTTGGCGTTGAAAACTGGTTTTATTTTGGTCACATCGAATGAGAATGGCCTAATTAAGAGCAACTGTCAAACCAGCATATTTACAAAATAATACAATTTATCTCGTTGACATCATAATTAACTCCATTTATTCGCATTAATGTTTCCTTCAGCAGTTAATTCAATTCCACCGTGTATATGCGTCACCTCTCAGCCTCGTGCAGTATCTCGGTGACGGCACGGTTGGTGTCGACGTCTCCGGAGCTGGCTCGCTGCTTGAGGTACGCGTAGAACAGATCCATGCGCTGCTTCTCGTTCTTCTCGCTGTCCTCGGACACCGTCATGCACTTCGCTCCCTCCGTCAAGTCTGTAACGCAACACAACATGCCATTAAACGTAAAGTCACTCATACAGGACTAAGGTCGTATTAAAGAACCTTCACATAATCACGACACGGCTACTGCCATGCGTCGTACTGCTGCGGGTATAACTGTTGCTTTTTTACGGAGTAATAGATTTAATTGTTTGCTCAGGGTCATACTAGTGCCCATGTCATCACGGAATGCGTCATACCTTGCATGCGCGCGCGCACAGCGGCTTCGCTGACATCGACGGTCCAGCAGTCGTCGTCGTCGTCGTCAGCGGACTTGTCCTTCTCCTTCTTGCTGCTCTTGGGGTTGGGCGTCGTAGGCGTCACGGGAGCTTCGCCCTCCTGTGTTAAATGTTCACGTTTATGTCGGCTTTCAACGAATTATGGGACTTTAGCTTTAAAGTAAGGTATGTATGTGTAAATTACAAAATAAATAATCTGACAGCTAAAATTTTGGCTTGTTTATCGTGAGTTTTAAAAACAAAAAACGTTTATCAACGTTTAAATCCAAGAGACAGTTTCCAAAAAACTCTGGTGGTGTTAAAAATGTTATAAAATTACTGAAGTTGGAACGTAAACTAAGCTTTATGTGTAGGTATTAATAGAGAGAAAGTTGGTACCTTCGCGTCGTCATGCCCGTCGTGGTTCCCGTTGGCGGCGCCGGGTCCGGAGCGCTTGGAGCGCTTGCCGCGACTTCCCTCCGTCACCGAAGAGCCCTAGAACATCATGGTTTTACTCAAGTTTCCATAGGACTGTTTGAAAGGCTTGAGAAACACGTACGGAGTTCGCCAGAGTCTAAACATTAGTCATCAATTACGTATTGACCACAAAACAATCAAAGACATTTTTTTTTTCAAAAATGCAAGGAAATTAGAGGTATAGCAATATTAAGTTCTTTTTGCGTGTAGACCAAATCGGAAGTAACGCCATCGTTTTGTTTTTTCAACAAAATTCGACCAAAAACGTAAAAAAAAGTTTACAAACAACGGCTCCTGTAAATGTTATTCTATCGCCAAAGGATCATCCTTTGGAGCTTTGGGGCTTGTTTGGCGCGCATAAATTTGACAGATTGAGATAAGAATGCGAAAGTTCTTAAAAATACGAGAATAGCCCCTCAGATGTGTCGTGTGCCTCGTTACCTGCTGATAGGCCTGCAAGCTGGGGTCGAGCGCGGGCGGGTTCTTGAGGATGAAGGTGTTGAGCTTGTGGTTGAAGTCCAACACGCCGTGGTAGCCGCACGCCTTGCAGCCCTGAGAGATGGTGTTGCGCTTCGTCGACACGATCAGCTCCGTCTCCGGGTTGTCGCACTCGGGGCACAGGACGAACTTGCGGATGAACCTAGCAGAAGGGGGAATTTATTAACACTACTTTTAAATGCACAAATAGCCAGACCCGGAAAATCTTCAAATATTTGTTACGTACGGGTATCAAACTCGCAACTTAGCTGTCAATTATTCGACTTACGTATGTTAAGTAGCAGTTCAAATAAAAAAATCCATTGATTTTTTTTTAAATGAGTGTAAAACAATTTTGTATGTTTACCATCTCTTATGCTTGGAGCTAAGAGAATCTTCAAACAAAAGTTAACTATTCTGGTTATCAGTTTCCTAGCAAAAATAATGATACTTATTTATATTTCTATGTTATTGACTAAGCGAATGCTGAAAGAATGTAGTGGTCAGTAATGCTAGATTTAGTAGTAATTTACCCGTCCAGCAGGTCTTGCAGCTTGGCAGAGTCGTGGCTGCCGTTGACGATGAACCGCTCGTTCTTAAAGTCGAACTGCGTCTGCGCGCCCAACTCGCAACCAAAGTACTTCGTAGGATCTGCAAGTGTATCAAATACTCTCTCAATCAGAGTCATTTATGTTTACGCCGAATCTTATTCATTAATGTTCAAGACCCCAAATTGTTAATAGGTGTTTAGCGCCACTTCGCACCTCAAATGGCTTGATAACACTATACCCTACCACTGTAGCTTTAAACGTTTTACTTTATTGTTTTATTTTCTAAATTATTAATTTTGTACTCGATCAGGATCTAGAATTAATATGAATGTGTTTCTGAACAAAACAATAAATATGAGAAAATATAAAAAAATGAGAATTCTTATGTAGATCCATTTTCCCATTTCCAACTATTTCGTACATTACCCAAAAACCTGCTAGAGCGGAAACGCGGAAGCGTAAATAGGAAAGAGGATTAAGAAAACGCAGAATATATAGTTGTACTTACAAGTGGGAGGTCTGCCAATCGCCTTAGCCACTTCAGGCATGTTGACGATGACGGTCTTAATGCCGTTGCCTTTGCCCTCGACCTTGGCACAGATGCGCGGCATCTTGTACCGGTAGAAGGCATCCGCAACGTTGCGGTTTACGTTCACCGAACCCATGGCGGCGGCTGACGAAGCGAGCTGCGATGAGAATGGCCGGCAATGAGCCTTCTGGAACAGATGATGTGGTAAGAAAATTACTGTGCTATATGGTAAAGCGCCAAAAAGAGTAGTAAGAACTCTTGGTCCAATGACTCCTTATTCAATTCGCTAATGCTAGTGGTTTTGTATCCGAAGATCGTTAACATAGTCTTCCTCAAGCGTGGTCACTAGGACCGTACTTTTGCTTCCTACATCCAGCAGAATCTGGCGAACTGCAACAGGTCATCGGTCCATTCAACGGTTGCCACTCCAGAACTTTTCGGCACAATCGGCCATCTGTTCTGTGAGCCCAATGTGCCTCCCGTCCACAGCCAATTGGTAAGTTTGGAAATTCTTCAACAACGTCGATTACCTTGGTTCTCCTGCGAATCTCCATATTAAGATTCAATCACGCAGGAAAACCAGTTTATTTAAAACGACCACCCACACCCATCGCTTACTATCATTAGTTAGAGATAGTTGTTAAAGACAAAATGTATTTAAAAAAATGGGACAAGATTTCTGCTGAAAGTAGTAACGCTAGATAGTCAATAAAACTCACCGGATTTAACTAAAGCGGTCCTGTATCAGTGTGTAATATATGCGTGTGTTGTGTGTAGTATGTGGCGTGTGAGTGGCGTGTCTAGGGTCGTGGTGCGGGGCAGGAGGCGGCGTCAGTCAGCGGGGCGGCATGCGCGCGGGCCGCCGTGCGCGCCAGTCACGTCTGCCGCAGAGGCAGCAGCTTGCGGTGCCTGTTACTGCAAAATTTTGATGGTCTGCAAACAGAGCGGCGGTGATATGCTGACTTACTACTCATGTTACTCCCCACTTATATCTCGCCAGATTACGACAGCTTTTTTGATGAGTGGTCAGCCATCTCATTGATATTTCACTAGCGGCGATACTTGAATGAACGCTCGTCGCATCAGACAGCCTCCAACTTCGATCTTGCTGACTAAGTATCATTTTTATCAGCTAGTCTTTTTAGTTCACGTAGTTCGATTCAAACTTAATGGCAGCTCGGATGTGCGCTACTCGCTGCGCAGTACCCCACCCCTCACCCCGCCGACCCATGAATTCGTTACTGCGCAGCGACTCGCATCATGTTCCGAGCCGCCATTAAGTTTGAACCGAGATGTACAAGGCTGGCTTAAGCTCTGTCCCTCTATTCTGATTCCATCTTCCAAACGAGAAACTGTTCATTTCAGAGTTTCATTCAAAATTTATTTTAATGTTCATTGGCTGGAAAGTGTTCCAAATTGTTCGGACTTCCACGCAATTAATTAAAAATCGCAGTTTTATTTCCAGAAATAATGTTTTAAAGAAGGGATAAAAATTCCTATAATCCTTGTTGTAGTTCGTTGAAAGGTTTTTTAAAGTTAATTTAGTTATTCAACTTTCCCGTTTGGATTATCATAAAAGCGTTTCTAAAACGATTTCGAGAAATGAGGTAATCCGCTTTTAGCATCAAAACTTTTAGAACTGAAATATTGAGTTTCATCCGGAGTATGATTTGAGCAAACTTTGATTATTAGCCATCAGATTTTGAGATATTTCGTCAAATTAAACAGGAACCGTGGAGTTTGTGAACGAATATTTGCGTTATTCAGATAGGTTGGTTTGCAATTTTGCAAATACAGAAGATTGTGAGAGTTGAATAAATAAACTCAATATTGGAAATGGAACGGAATCTCAAGCCTGATCATTGATCAATCCATAACGTAAATGAAATAAAAATCTGTTGTCAAATCGATCTCACTTTTACGGCTTTTCACAAAAGAAAATACGAGATACCAGATTTCTTTGATATCGTTGTTTATTACGGTACAACCTACTTCCTATTTACCTGTTCATAAGTCAGTTGCGAGATCTTTCAGTATTTCTCCCAGTAAACAATGTCGCGGATTTGTGCGAGATCAGACTTTTTGTTGATACCATTTATTTAAAGTGCTTATAAATTTGATCGCGACTATATTACTCAGAAGATCTAGAAGGCAATTTTATTTAAGAGTCCGCTTGACCCTTTCTCAGTTGCGCATACTTAAAGCTCTGGCCACATGAGGCGAATCCCGCGCGGGATGAAGAGTCCGCTTGACCCTTTCTCAGTTGCGCATACTTAAAGCTCTGGCCACATGAGGCGAATCCCGCGCGGGATGAATGCGCGTGTGATTAGGTAGTCACGTGACTGCTCGCGCCATACAAGTTAGTTGACAATCGGCGCGAGCGAATACAGTATACAGTCAGCGTCAAAATATATAAGCGAAGATGTTTGTTTGTCCTCTTTTCACGCAGCACTCAGCAACAGAGCAACAAGTCGACCGAATTTTTTGCATACTTAGATATATTTGATGGACCGGTGAGCGTGTAGGATAGACCTCAGAGGCGAAGCCATGGGTAAAAGCTAGTTGCGATAAGATTAGTTACACTGCACTGCTACAAGGCTCTTTTGGCGCAGGAATGAAGTTGACAGGGGGGACGCTATAGATAGGTAAATAATTGTGTTTTGTGAAATGTATTGCGAAAACAAGATGGCGGCGTTAGTTACGATTTTGGCCACGCGCCAAAAAGACCTTGTAATTGTAACGCTGTAGTTTATGCGTTTTCTAAGTTGTTCTGGTTATTGTGGACCGTCTGTTCGTGTATATTGTTTTGACGCTGACTGTAAAGGGCCATGTAGATGGAGAGTTTCTCGACTCGAAGATACGATTAAGTATCAACATTCACGATTGTTGCCCTTCCCCTTGGGCGATAATTGCCTCGCCATATAATATTAATTGTCTCCGTGTAATCAAAACAGGTAAGTACTGAACTCGAATGACAAAAATCGAACTCAAAACGGTTCAAACCGATTTGTACGATAATCGTATGAAACTGAAAAAAAATTAAAAACGAGATCGTGTTTATTTATACAAGTCGAGAACTCGTAAGCAAGAATCTTCTTAGTATTTATTTCGCCGTGTAAACAGTCGCAGTATATTATCGCCTAGCGATGCAAATCTTATGAATGACATAGTCGTAGACGAGAATTTCGTTCTTGCCTGTATGTAAACATTATGCGAGAAACTCTCTCCATCTAAATGGCCCTATGTGTGCGTGGTTGTTCCATACCTGCGGGCAGTATATCTAGGTGTATGCGTCATGCACGCTCGACGGCTGCGGGCCGGTCTCCTGCTCGAGACACACCGACTACTCTCCTCGCACTGTACTGATGTGTCTGCAATACAATATTACAACTACGTTAATATTGATTGACGACAGACTAATGAAACAACAATGAGCAATGAAACTTAATGGTTTGAGCAAGTTAGGACATTGGGATCAAAATATTTATGTAAATCAGTAACCTAATCCTTGCTATTTTGTTATTTCACATGATTCTATATCTGCCGGATCTTGTCATTCAGGGATCGACTAGGAGTACATATGCATAAAAATATTACGAGTTATTGTCATAACCATAAAGGCTCGTGCATACTGGCGCGACTTGTCGCGGGACGCGACTCCGGAACCTAATTATTCAACCGTGCAGTTTTCTTAAAAATGTATTGTTAAAGTCGCGTAGCGCTGTCGCATCACGCCTATTTGCTGGGAGCCTTAACATACTGCATTAGTGCCTACTGTCATCTATCTTCAACATAGTGATAGGCAGCTAAAATCCGATTCGTAAACGCGTTCATAATATACACAGTCTGGCAAAAGTGCGCGCACTTTTAGACATCCTGTTACACGGACAAGAGACGCAGAGAAAAAAATACAATCATTGCGTCACTCCAAGCCATAAAAATCCTTTTATGTTTAAAATACGCGAGGTGAATTTATAGGAGAATCGAGCCGCGAAGCGTAGACTAAAATGGAAATAAAATTACGCGCACCGAACGAATCGGGCACATTCAATAAGACATCTGTTACTTTTCTCTTTATGCTAGGCCCTGAATGTTGCTGAAATAGTGTACTGAAGGGCTTTATGTAGCCTACGTTAGTTTGCAATAGCAAACCTTTTATATGTATTTCGATTGGTTGTTACAAGAAACAAAGTGGCACTTAGTCTAGTTTTATGTTGGGTTAACATCGTTACTGTTACTTTACTACACATACCGACAATATAAACTATTGGTCTAGAATTCTAGAGCAATATCTTTATCTCCTATATTAGACAGCTTTTTTCGTTTATTTCTCCACCAGTCTTGTGATGAAACAGACGCCTACATCTATGCAAATTGCTAAGGGTTTATGCATGTTCTTTGCGACTTCTGTAGTTGTTATCAGGCAGCGTTAAAAAATAATTTCTACGCGAATAGAAACGTTGTCAAGGTAAATTGTAATACATAATGTACTTACTTACCTAATATAATCATTAGGTACCTATTATTAATGTATTAGTAATCTATATGTTGGTATTCCGTAGTTCATGGTTACATGATTCACATTATTATGATGTGGTTTCATCATCATATAGGTAGGTATCCCCGAGTAGTTGAATGAAGTTCATACAAAAATGAGATAGCAAATGTCTTCTGTAGTTAGAAAAACATTTAAGTACTACACAGATAACAGCTGCCAATTACAATAATTTACGCAAACGAATCAATTTATGACTTTATTATGTTCATTAAGAATAATGCGAGTAAGAAGTAGGCAAACGTTGACACGTCCGATTACCGTTCAAAGTTATATAGATAAAAAAAAACGTGATGACGTCAGGAGAGTGATAAGCAAACTCACATTATCATGAGCTATCTCCATTCCCCGCCGTGGTCCGTCAAGCTAGAGGTACAAGGTGAGGTGATCCTATTATAACTGCAATGTTGACGACGCGAATTCAAAACAATACCCTCACACTACAACAAGATCTACCTTTAAAACGTCCTTGGAATTGAGCATTCTGATTGGTGGTAACGATCGCGTCACGCACACATGCATTAAGCTAGGCAAAGTTTTTAGTATTTTGGGCAAGGTGTACACAATGTGCAAGTACATTGGTGTTGAACTTGCTCGACATTACGGCAGCGTGTGGTGTCAGAGAGAAATGTACGCAGTCGCAGAATGTTATTGAATACGATTGTGTGCGGTCACGGCAATCGCTCGCCAATCATTCTCGATTCGACACGGTTGCTCGCTCGACCCATCGTGTTGTATGTTTAATGTGGGTTCGGATGTGGCCACTTTATTGCTACAATGTGATAAGCACTCTGATATTGAATTTTTTCAGGCGGCATTGAATTCTACCTTGGCATAAGTGGAAAGAAAAAATCAAGCAAACCACTTCTCTCAATTTCTTTAGTGTACTCCTAAATTACGAAAACGCGAAAGCGTAACACACATATTAATTTAGCCTCATTTGCCTGCCATCCGTTACCCCTAACATAAAAAATAAACAACCCTTGCGATGCACACAATATAAACGAATAAATTACGAAGTTATTCTAAAGGGGGCACCGAGCTTTTTATATACTAGTAAACAATTAAATTAAAATGTAGGGCAGTATATTGGTATTATTGGAAATATACATACAGTCGAAAATGTACAGTCAGCAAGAAAATGAGCAGTTATCTCAAAAACCACCTATAATCTTGCTGACTGTATTTGTTCTTTCAAAATCTATGAATGCAGACGCAAAATGTCTCAAGAAGTTAAGGACATTCTCTGAAGACCGTTTTCCTATAGGTCCAACGGTTAAGTCACCTACCCTTACCGCCCCGTCTCAAAAATCCATCCTGTATACATGCATGTATATTATTAATATGAGTTTTAATCGTTAAAAGAAATTTTTTGAGGTAACTTCGTGGTTTATCGTATTATATTAGTTGTATTATGTTTTCAACACACAATCTAAGTAACTAGCATAATATCCTGAAGAATATCATATAGTTTTCTGATTTTGTTTACTGCACTGAATCATAGACTTTTAGGCATTATAAAACTTGCGTTTTGCTCCTGTATTCCCTTAATAAAGTTAAATTGCCAGCAAGCCCCGCTTTCATTAGAGCAAGAAGTAGTGTAATTAAACTAGTGTGTTGGTTCGATTCTAGACGCAATTAATTAAAGAGTTCCATTGACTGGAGGCAGCCACTTCTGTAGGGACTAGGGAGAGTCGCTCCAAGACAACACATTTGCCGAGCACACTTCAGAGCCACAGAGCAGAAGTTACAGTAGAACGAATAAAAATATTATTTATGCTTGTTACAACTACCCATATCCTACGATCTTATAAATTAACACCGTCGCATGACTACTGCCAAGTGCCACAACAGAAGAGAGAATCAATTTTAAATTGTCTATAACTACAAGATTCACATTGAACGTGCACAAGTCAAGTGCTACCGAAGGTAAAGGCTCCAAGAATAAATCACAAAATGCTAAATCAATTGCAATTAATCAAAAACATGCAAAATTTGTAGCATTGTTTTGGCATCTATAGCTGTGACCTATAGATGCCAAAACAATGAAAAATATGAATTATCTAAGCTGGGTTTCATTTTCCAAAGAAACTGTCGCATCGAAACACTTCAACAATGTCTGTCAATGTCGGTCCTGAGTAAGATTATTTTTTTCAAGCCTTCGCTCGATGGAAGTTTCAGAATGGTCATAAAATATTTTTTATATATTCTTGTCCCACTGCTGTAACCGAACTGTGTGTAAAGTCGTGCCGCCGTCCTTCAATTACACCGTGCCGGGCCCGCAATGCGCCACGCTAGCCGCGCCTTACTTACACCACTAGACGGGCCATTCTTTAAATGGAACGCCAAATAGGGCTGCATTTATAATCTGGTTTTCTACAATCGGGGTGATTACTATATTTTTCAGGCAATTCTTTTGTGTAAAAGAAAGTTTACTCTCTGAGAAGTGTGTTCAAATTCAAACACACTTCTTTCAGCACTACTGGCACGAATTGATGCTGCCATGATCTGTTAAAACATGAAAGTGAAGATCCTAGCCTAGAACCAGCGAGGACTCCTAGCGGTTCCCTCATGACAGCAAGGTTAGGGGCACGATTTTTTTTCTATTATTTTTTAACATAATTTTTCATAGTATATTTTCTATACATTATACTCAGCGGAATGTCAAATTCATGCTCGTTCCATAACATCACGCCTGCATTTACCGAAAGGTTGGGCGGTACAATTCGCCATTTATGTTTGAGTCCCATGTAATAGGGGGCGAGCCTATTGCCATCAACCGGGCACAAATCCAGGCTCTAACTTACTAACTTTGCCTGACCCGGGAATCGAACCCAAGACCTCATGCTCAGCAGTAGCGCTTGCGACCACGAGCCCAACGAGGCAGGCGAGTTCATTAAGAGGCATATTTACGAGCATTTCTGGCAAAAGTGGTAGCACGCCATAGAGAACATTTTCTATCTGGTTTCGGAAACTTTGGAAGGACAGGATAATGACCATATTTATTGAATCGAATGCGCTTGGAAAAATCTGATGATATGCGTAACCTAGCCTTTTAAAAAGATACGAAGACAAGACGGGTTGACTAGAAGTCGCAAGGACCACTGTAAGGCTTCCTGTACACGCCGGAGCCGCACCGGCGCCGAACCGCATGTTTGTGTATACGAATGAATATCATGCATGCACCACCGTATCGCCTGGCCCACGTCGCCGCATAGATTTAAAGAGATGAATTTAAAAAAAAAAAAAAAAAGCAAAAACTAAAACCGAACTACGGCAAAAAGTCAACTAAAAAGGTATAAAACAAGTAATCTCAGACAGACAAATAAAAAATCCGAATCCAATTTTTTTTTAGTTCATGACTTTTTGTCTTCTAGAGGGCGCCATATTCATAATTTTTTCTATTTAATGCATTGATATACTAAAATCAATAATTTAATGTGACCTTCCTTAGCCTATAATAACCAGCGGACGACCGAGACGCTTCCAACGATACCTCATTTGTCAAATTATGATGAGCAGTTTAGAAGTTATGAGGGAACAAATGAACATACATACATACCGGACAAAATCATAACCCTCCTTTTTGCTTCGCGGTAGTCGGGTAATAAACATTGCTTGGACGTAGGTCGACTGTTCGATACGAACAATGGTCTTATTTAGTCTACGTCTACATAGGACATAGTACGAAACTATGTACCTACAAAACCTGATTGTATACGTAGTTATATTGTAGTAATTTCAACTCGACAGTTAAACCAAACGCATCATTCTTAAAACTCGTATCTCGTATGACCGTAATGTCTGACATTTTGTTTACACCTCAGTGTCGAGTTACGATGTGTATGAAAGTCAAATAACGACAATAACAGGAAACGTGTAGCATGCATAAGGTACTTGTGCCGTGTGCCGGGGAATTCGCACAGTGAACGGACACGAAGATGGTGGCCGGATAGTACATGGGGAATTCAAAACATTGAACATGAGACAGTGTTGTTTGGACTACCAGCGACCGACATTCATTGACTGTGTCTAGAGTAGGTGTGGCGTTGATAATAAGCGACAGCGAATGTATTACTACTATTACAATTATATGAAGATAATGTTATCTATGTGAGTTGAGGCAGAGATATAGATTTGAGACAAGCTCAGCACTCAGCAGCCGGTCTGTTTTGGAGAACAATTGTGTACAATCTCTTTAGACAGTCTCTACAAAGTAGGATAAGTACAAATAATACAATAATGATAAACAAAAAGCGATAGAAAACGAACTAAAAACTAGAACCTCGGAACCTTTTCTTTGATGAATTTAAGGAGAAGCAAGGAGAAAACGATTCAAAATGGCGTTGAAAATTGACGACAACTAAAATAATTATGCCAACTAATCATTAATCTAAAAGCAAAATAAACATACATAATCAGCCTACAAGAAAAATACATGATTGTATAATCAAACAGGCCATCACTTGCACCACAGCTACTCGGTATCAAATGCGTGTAGATCCGATGCTGTAAGCCGATACATGCGCGGGCGCAACACGATCGCTCTTGAGCTACCAACGCTAAGGCCTGCACTTATTACGTGTTTCATAGAATAAAATCATTCACGCACATCATGTTGCTTCTGGTTGGAACATTGAACTAACAATTAATATTTCTGAAATGAAACTTATCCTCCTTTATCTATCTACTGTCAAATTTCAACTACCGTCAAAAAATTTGATCTGTTGTGATTGGTAAGCGGATATAACAACAGCCACTGAAATCAATAGAATTATGACTAGTGATATTGATTTAACAATTGAATGATTAACATAGGATTAAGCACAGACCCGGGCGAAGTGGCGGTGCTTGGGGGAGGCCTATGTCCAGCTGGGGACGTCTTTCGGCTGAAATGATGATGATGATGAGGATTTCAGAAACGAGGGCTAAGGTAAAGAATCAAATACCACCTGAGGTCCAATAGTCCGTTGGGCAGCCTATCAACACGATGCTAGAAACCATGATATGGCGAGAAGAGCTATGATCGTCAGGTTCCCTACTTGACGGGTCTCCTGGGGCCTAAGTCTACTAATTTATAAACGTTATAATAGTCTCTCAATGGTGAGGTTTTGACAGTTTTTGTATGGCAAATCTGTCATAAACTCACCATTGAGAGACCATTGTAACGTTTATAAATTAGACTTAGGCCCCAGGTCTTATCTAAAGTTAACTGTCTCAATGTTTAAGATAGTCAAAGGAAATCAGTACATGGCTGACTCGAAACAAGGAGACAAGTGAAGAGACTCACGTCTATTTATGAGTGGAGGTTCTTTAATAATAAATAGTGCTAAAGCACATAATGTGGGTAACGCAAGGTGAATCGGGTGAGTCAGTATTATCAATTTATCAAAACTACGCCAGACTCTACACATCGCAAATCATATTACACATCACCGATTGTTTTATACACTCGACACCGGGTGTCTGCAATCTACAGACAATGCACGCTACATCCGGCTGACTACACAACACCATAGATAGCTACATATAGATGGAGTGACATGGCTGCTTCCGGCGAACCCCCTAGCTCCCAACCCTGACGCATCACACGTATTGACGTTAGTCTAAATCTAAATATGAACATTACAAACTGCCTGGCAAGCATATTGATTTATGATGGAAACTAATATTCGTGTTCCAACCTACTACAAATTCTCGATCGCACAAAACTTAGCTTTATCGTTAGAGCGTTTTTAATGAAAGTTCCAAGAGATAAAGTGAACAGAATTTAGGATTGCCTAGTCACATGGATTCGTGACATTTGACATTCTTGGTAAAAAAAGTACTGTAATCTGGGAAATTCAAAACTACTATGGACTCGGAATAAGATTTTCTTCTGACAGTTTTCATATGGAGAAACTGTCAAAAATTCAAAATATATTCGGAACAGAAGGCTTATTCCGCGGATAACATTTATTCCTGTTTGGTCGAATCCGCCCTTAGTAAAATAATTCGATTTAATTCAAAGTGGAGCAATTTCAGTACATAATACTATATGCATTGAGTCGTCACTGAATGTCAGAACAATACTTATGTATTCAAATTGCATATTTAACCAAATTGCCAAGGTATCCCATACGAGGATTGTAGCAATCATAAATTGCACAGGCACATGCGAACGGGAGGAGTCCGTTTATGGTCAATATCAAAGGAGAGAATATGTACAAAGTTGAGCAAGACAGTTGTGCCCTTTGAATGGGGCTATAAAGCTTGGGAGTTACAGCGAAGGCCCATAAATGCGGCGTCGTGACCGCAGCACGGACAAGAGGGGGTGAGAGATGGGATGGTGGAGCGGGGGTGGATGGGCGACGAACGGTGATAACGACCGGCGACGCTTCACGGGAGCATGCAAAGGACACATTTCACCCCTACGGCTGATAGCAAAGTTTTGATTGGCGTAAGCGAGCTTCTTTAAGCATAGCCTAGTGCACTTAAAATGGCTGTTCCGAATAAATGTTGCAACACTAATGAAGTGTTGCTGCTAATGTAATAATCTTAGCCCTACTAATTCATGTGGGACCTGAGGAAACACGTGCTGCAGTGCCACTGCCAAACAGTAAATTAGCGCCGCCCGTTATGATTTATATGCATAACTGCATGTTTATGTACACAAGTTGCCAGCAAAGCAAATGAACCAGTCAGGGGAAGCTACAAATCTCTCCTGCCTGTATCTTCGACCACGCAAGATGCTACGGGCGTAATATAAGCAGAACGATTTGAATTTAGTTGAGACGATTTGTCGACATGTAAATAACTCGATCAACAAGATGCATGTCTTATTTAGTACAATTATGAAATGCTTATAAGTAATAGGATTTTTATAGTAACGCCTATTTGCACATTACGAGGACTTCTAAGTAGTAGGAATTACGTTTTTAACGTAGAAAGAACCAAGTGTGTATTGTGTGGAAGAAGAGATGGCTAGAAAGAAGGGGAATATTCAGATTCTGGCTAATAGACATAAACAACGGAAGAGACAAGTTGCGACAATCCCCAATTACTTAATTTATAAGAATGATGATGGTTCTCGAGATAACCGCGAAAATACATACTCGTATATAAGCATTAAAATAAGAACCTACATTTAATTTGAGTAGATCAGAAACCCTTGCCCGTAATTTGAGCGATTGCTTTTGACACAATAGGATAATTTGGTAGTCAATAGGCTCTATCCTCTTTCTCGCAAATTGAGTTTTAGTATCGATGACAGAGACGTATTCCTGTATCCAAGATAGGTTACAAAAGTAACGTTGCGTTCAGTTAGGTGCCGAGTGACGATGGAAAATTTGTCCTGCTTAGCGCATAGAGGCTCAATTTACATTGCCGCGTAACGGAATGAATGCGAATTTTTGTCCCGAAATTGGGTCAAAGCATAATGAACTTTATGGCAATTGTGTAACGGATTAGATATGAACAGAAAAACAGGTCGCGCGTCTTCCGGAGATTTCTCGCGCATTCTCGGGAATTCCCGCAGCTAGCAGCTCGAATCCAGTTTGTGCGTTAACCAATTCAAATAAAGTTCATTATGCTTTACACTATTTCATTACAGTAGCTAAAGAAAAAAAACCTACTATAAAATATGACAATCCAAAGCCGTTTTAAAATACAAGGAAGACTTAATTCTTTCAGCAGTATTTTAATTGATTAGGTAAGGTACTGAAGTATTCATATTATCTCGTACAACTTTTTAATCAGTAAACGGTCGCGTGTTTCACCTTATCTTTAAACATGACTGTTTTTATATATTACTTGCCACAAATTTTCAGTGTAACTTAATTATTAATACACTTATCTAAAGCTACAGAATACATAATCAGGTTTTCTTTTCAATGGCAGAATTGGCAGATAAGGAGCTTAATTATGGCCAATGTCAAGACATCTCAAGTGCGTTGCCATCTCATAACCCAAGCTGAAAAGTAACTAGTGCCTGTTTTTACTCCGCAACAATACCTATAATAACTGATACCGAAGCTCAAAACAATGACTGCTTTGGTACTGCGAAAATTGTATTGGCTTCACAGCACACAATGCCATGACCATTTATTTAAGAGACCCCTAATTTTATTAGTCCTCTCCCCTTCCAATCAAAGTGACGTACAAACAAATCAAATTATTATTAGTACACCGGTGCCAGCCGGTCTGCACCGCGAGATTTATAGTGACGTTTGCACAGCGCCACCGCTGGCTGAAGTATAATGTTACGACAACGTTCTGAATGCGAGACATAGATTATTTTGACCACCGTTTCAGTTCAAAGATTTTGCTTAAAAAGCATCACCAGCAGCGTATGGCAGTCTACTTTTAGAAATAGGTCCCAAGCATTGCCACCTGGACCGGTCAACTGCGGTTCCCTAATTGATCCCCCCCCCCCGCAGTGAATGCGAGACATAGATATTGCGTCACGTCTAATCTACACGTGGTTTTCTGTGAGAGCCAGTAAAGGCTCGTAGACACTGGCGCGACTTAAATGTATCTCATTGTTCCTTCATTCATAAAAACTGATGGAACAATTTAATTACCAAAGCAATATCCTCACCAAGTCTCATAACAAAATTTCTGCATTTTCGTTAACTCCCCGTGTCGAACACTTTACGAGCAGCAAATACAGTGGAATGGCACATACGACGTACCTACAAGAATACCGATGAATCACCAGAACAGTGACGTCACCAAGCTTGCTACAATTTAAATATTTCCAAGAGGGTGGAAAATAATTGTTGCGACGAAATCTTGTGTTTAATAGGCGACAAATCACAAAGAGGGGACGCGGATCCGTTTCGTTATATGAAAATTGAAGTATATAATGGATATTTTGCTATTCATTTATGTTTAAAGCTTTCATAAAACATTTTTCGGACTGCTCTGCAGTATTTTGCCTTTTTTACACTATCATGGTAATAGAACTCGTTAAGAAACTTTCCACATACGGTTTCGACCTAGTTGGGTGTCGTATCAGGCACTACCAGAGTGTTTGGCACATCAGTGACGTAGTTAGGAAGGTGACACAAGCCAAGGTTGAATCCATTTGCCAGGTGCGAATGACTTAGATTCTGGTTGACTGACTTGGTATTGAATACATGATGGCACGAATTCCAATCTGCCTACGAATTTGTGGAAAAAAAAGTGAATGATACACCTGAAATTGAAGGAAATGATACCGACATTGTGTGAGCACAAAATGAAAGAAATTATGACAACTTGTTTTCCTAAATCGGTTTCAATGTCATCTACAGTACTCATCCATAATTTCGACGCTCTCGACGTAACATAATTCGAGTTCAAAACGGTATTATTTCCAACCCAACAACGTATCCCGTCTCCTTTCATCATTAATTCAGCGTAATCGGTGTTACAACATTCGCCATTTATCATTGTGATTCTCCCGACTCTTTACGACAGGAAAAGATAGCAGAAGGCACAACGTGTGGCACAGAAGTCGGTCATATTTGCGGCAAAGCCCCAAACCACTGCAGTAATGGTCGGTCATTTCGTACGAGCAAATGTTGTGTATGTCTCGATGTGTGAGTGAACGTGTCGTGTGGAACTTCTGTAGGTATTAACGAAGCCCGAAGGCTTCGCAGGACGCAGCTAGGCCCGGGGCTTTTGCCGCCCGGAGGGGTTGGAGGGTCGGAGGGGGGGATGAAACGCATGCGCTGCGCCTCACTATCGATTATGAGCTCAGCCGCCTCCAGTTTCTAGTCTAAAGTAGTTAAAAAAGTTGCATCTATGTAATAAATTTTTATTAAATCCTTTTATAGCTGTGATAGTGCACTTTGTGGAAAACCTAGTTTGAATACCAAATGGTACTTTCATTTGTGGAGCGTATTATTATAGTTTTTTGAATCCAAGGGCTTAGATTAGAATAGTTCTTTTATTTTGAATACTAGCGAAAAATAAAATGAAACTGCCAGTGACTCGCAGAAAGTTCTGAAAACAAGTCAGGCAGAACTTTCAAAGCATATTACATTCAGTTGAAAGAACTGAAAACTATGAACTCTACGATGTTCGAACTTTGGAACACGTGGCACCAGATCAGCACGCGACACCCCACCCTCCAACTAGGTTATTAAAACTGGCAGGAAACACAATCATATAAAAAGAAAATGACAACAAAAGCCATCTTGACAGGCAATGTAATAAAGGAAAAATAAATTGGAAATGGAGCGTGGAAAATGATCCTGAAACCGGGTCAATGAACTTCGACTGAAATATCGTGAAGCAATGTTCTGTTCGGTTGAGAGGTCCTTAAAACTGTTTCGAAGGTTTTTAGCTGAAGGAAAAGTTTTAAATGTTATAATAATATTACATTGTTCTGAAAGTGTTTTGGGCCTCTGATGGGTTTTAAGTTGTGAGGTCAAGGGAAACCGGTACGGCCCGTAGGGATCTTTCACGTTTAGTAGCGTGCTCCCAAAATTTCTGGGCTACTGAATAATGAAACATGATGTGTGCGTGTCGGTATAGTTTAAAATAGTTCCGAGACCTTGTTATTTAATAGCCTGCTTTTGTATTAGAATGTTTTGTAGCTAATACACAATTTTGTTTAGATACTTTAGTTTATTTAGTATGAAAAATTAAGAAGCAACATTTTCGAACTCACAACCGAATCTAAACGTTTTTGATTCCAACCAAAGTTCTTTAAAAATATTACTTAGTAGAAATTTATCTGTTTTACGTAAAAATAATAATTATATTAAAACGATGACAAAATAACTGTTTTTAATCGACTTTTTTACTCACGATTCGAAGTTTCCATAAACTTTTCAATAACGGCTCGTACATACTGACGCCACAGGCAGCGCTACCTACCCTTGTCGCGCCAGTGTGTACGAGCCTTAATGCGCTGGTTTATCATATAAAATTATGGCAGCTGATAATTTTTGTTGACAGTACTATCGGCAATTCAGCACTGATTGGAAGAGGCACTGTTCCAAATGATACCTAGTGCTCCTGTACTGTTTTACCGACAATTCCCGCGAGAGAAACGGGAACAGGCAGGGATTATTTCAGAGGGTGGAAAGCTTACATTTACTTCGTAATTAAATTTATAGGTACTGCGGATGAATCTGGTGCTGTCAGGCAATTTTGCAGGATCGATGGTTTAGAAAGAATCTGAACCCAGTGAAATGAATGAGGGGAAAAAGCTGTAGTTCCATTGATCACTTCCCCCACTCGACCTTAATTGAGAGAGGCTTTCGCAATATTTTTACATAATATGCGTATTCTACGGAGAAGCAATCTGATAACAGGCTGAGAGGGAAATAAATGCTAATAGTATACAAGAGGAAAGTGGATTTTATTTTGTGATAATGAAGCCGTGGGGGCGGCGGAGGGTGCTTTCTAACTATAGCTGAGGAAAATAGGACCTATTGAAAAGTTCGGTAAACTGACGGTTTTATTGAACTATCCACGGGGACATAAACGGTGTATAATACGGTTTTACCTAGAAAGTTAAGAAGTAAAAACACGAGTATTATTAACAAAGCTGATCTTTTTGTTTAACGGTATTGGGTTGTTGACATTGTTGCCATCACGGTTCGTACCTACTGATGAACTGGTGCAGAAGCGAGGAGATGGGCAAAAGCTAAGAGATAATCGAGAGAGCCCATGCCTAGACCATCATCTGCTCCAGCTATTTCCAGTCTCACCGGATATTTTACCTGTACCAGTATTTTACATGGAACGACTGCCTATCCGATGCTCACAATCCAGTTACTGGGTAATAGAATACTCCTTGGGAAGGGTGGTAGTCAGACTTTCGGGTTTTTGATTACCCGTAACAACTGTCAAAGATCCACCAATGACAGCCAAGTCCAACGGCTTAGCTTAATATTCGATCGATCCGTGCGGCGGTTTTTTTAGCCACAAGCCCATGTTCAGTTGTGGAATCATGAAAATTTTTGAGCACACAACTTATCACACAACGCTATCGCAAAATTGAAAGCAAAATTCTCGAATAAAACGCCGCCGATATTCATATAATAAATCTCAAGTGAGCCGAGGCTAAACTGGTCCTGTTATCACGGCAGCCAGCCAGTAGAGCCTACTGTGACGTAGATAAGGCCTAATGTAACGCCTACGCGTCATACACTTAGCGACCGCGCGTCGCCGCTTACCCAAATGTTTCGCAGACGTTACGTAAGCAGTATTATACTAACTGTTTGGACTGTTTAGATTAGATAAAAGATTCTGTTGCTGAGCAACACGTACTTGACAATTTTCCACGGCTACTCCTTAGTTTTTTAAGTCACACAATCTCTAAATCGCTATACTTGCAACGCTGGCAAGATATTGAACTGAAAGCACCCCTAGAAAGAAAAATACACGTGAAGTCCCCCGCCTTTTAATTTTTGTGGTCAAAATACATCACGTAACTGGCATATTTATGTGGCATATATGACAACAGAGGCGGATTCATGTGCTAAACTAAACCTGTTAACGTTTCTTCTGTAAAATGTTGTGACGTATCTACACGCTCAGTGACGTCTTGCTTGCATAAACTGCCTGCATGACTTAGCTTTATTTCAGCCATATCGATTAGTCTTTTAGGTGTGGTGTGGTGGTGGGGATTATCCCCATATCCTATTCTATTAAATGAGCATAATCATGTTTTCGAGGCTCTAATGATTTCGATGAAAGTTGCAATACGGTTTACGGGGGCGAAAAATCGATTTAGCTAGATCTCATATATCGGAGTAAAATCTTTTTCTCTATTTTCACCCGAGCACAGCTCGATCACCCAGGAATAACGCCGAAAATTGTTCTCGTATAATGTTAAGTAGAGGTATACCTTATAAACATTATATGAGAAAAAAATCGAGAGCATGAAACGCGAAGGTTTTGTTGTAAACAAAGACAATGCTCATTATTTAGACCGTGAAGTCTGGATACAAAGGAAGAATAAAAATTGTGAGCCGCTTTTGTTGATTGCTAGCATTACGGGTGAAACCTTTTTAGATTTGTTGGTTTTATCGGGCTCACGGAAGTATCTGTGAGTCTTCGGGTTAAGTAACAGCAGTCCTTTTGTATAGATGTTGGTGAAGAACGCACCTTTGAACTACTAAAGGATGAATAATTTCAAACTACTGGGAGTCTGGCAAAGAATGGCGAATGGCGAATTTGAAACAGAATTTAGTCTTGCAGACAATTCTAATACTATAAAAATTACTATTCCGAGTAAAAGAGCACTATTCCGCTGAAATAAAACACAATAATAAAACGGATGGCATTTCTTCATTCTCTATGGACTGTAGCCAGCTTAAAGAGTAATAAAATCTGAAGCTTTTTCCAAACAAACCAGATTATGAATGGAAATGCTGACTGTGGGACAAAAAGGATAAAGAGGAATGAAATGTGTCTTTTTTAAGCTTCGTATTTATGTCAGCTGACTCGACATACTTGTAATGTTAAATCGACCATTGCAAATTGTCATAGAAGTCTTCCCTGCTGTCGACCTTTCCATAAGATATCATTTCATGAGACGACGTCCTCACGACGAACCATTTTCCCACATCACTCAAAGCAGCCATCGACTGTCAACGATTGCATCTATTCAATTGATCGATAAGACGCATTACTGATGCAGCGACCGTCGCCTGCGCAGTTGAGTTGCATGATCTTGGGCCAACGAACTGTGTGAAACGACCTTAGATATTGCGCGCATTTGTAATTGTGACTTAATTTTTAGTCTTGGGCCAATTAAGTGGTTCATTGAGTTTTCGAGGTTGCGGAAGTAGTCAGACAGCGACAGAGTTGTCATTATAAATTTAACTTTCAAAACATTGTAACAACTTTCTAAATTGATTTTGATTTTAAACAATATTACATACAGTAAATTTTAGATAGGAGCCTGATTGTGGAGGTTGGGAGTTTCACGTTGCAGCGAGCAAAGCTTTCTCGAAATTAGTAACAGCAATGAACCAGAAAAATACCATAAGTATTTTAGCACAATGGTATTCAAAGCTTTGCTCATCAGACATGACGTAACAGTAAAACAGCGATTCAAACACGCATTCGCATTGTTTTCCATAGGATGTGCGGTTGTTTGCGATGCCATGTCCGCGCGTAAACTATTGAAACGCGGGCACACAACGAGCTGTGTCCACAACCCATATTGCCTACATGTATTTTATGTTTACACGATGTTTGCTGTCATATCAGAAATGAGTATAGGTACATTTTACTGTTCGGTGCGAATACTAGATGGAGTCACTCACCACTTCTACAGAAACTAAACTGAACTTAACTGATTCCGCTATATGAATATTTACATCTAAAATTGTATTATATTCATAGCCCAGAAGAAAAGCTGTCGTTCTCTGATGCCCCGTAAAGAACGTCCATACACTATGACAGGCTAAAAACAGGCGTTTAATAAAACTGACGTTTTTCAGTCTATTATGTATACGCACCTTTAGGTCAACAGTCTGGTGAGGGGCGACATTAATATCTGTAGGTAAACATCGAAACCTTGAATGCAGTAATTGTTTTGATTGAATGCAGATAACTGTGTATCAGTGGAAACGGGCGTGCCGACCATTGTTTACCGTTTACGATTCAATTGCAAACAAAAATATTCGATCGACTTCATAAAGATCTTTAACACAGATCGATCACAATATTTGTTAATAATAAAAATTCATGAATCCCAAACCAAAGAAGAACTGAAGATTTTATTTCTACGAAGCCAGTTGTATTGGGTCAAAGTAAGTCCAATCAAAGGCATTGCTGCATTGCACGAAGCATCAGATTCTTCCTGTAAAAATCGTAGAAGTGTTACTAGATCATTCATGATGGATCTGGTATAACGCGCTAGACTTGTAGAGGGAAGGTCACTTCCGTCCCGATCAATTGTGTCACGGGTTATACCAATGCAGGCGGATACACTAATAAAACAATTATGAAAAAATAACAAATGTAAAACATAATGCAAAGAGATCTTGACAAACTTCTGGGATATTGAAGAAAACTATTACGGACGCCCATTTGGCTAAATATCGCATCAGTCAGCACCTGAGTCCCAATTGATTGTTTCAGATGTTTTTAAAACAGCAAATAGGACATAAACAGGCATGAAGGAGGGTACCTAATCAAAGTTACTACAAAGCAATATTGGTTCTTATAGAAAATATTCCACATGTTACAGAAACGACATAAATCTCATTATAGCAGATTCTGCGAATAACAGTAGCAAACAGACGGTTGGTTGGATGGTTGTCCATTGATGAAGATAATCCCTGTCATTTAGCTAACGCTACATCCACTGCCACATCGAGGCCTCTCTAGTTATTTCCTGTCCAATTTCAATATGATACTAGTACATATCAGTTTGGATAGAATACTAGGCTAGGCGCCCACATCCAAACACCACTAGTTACATACTCGATTAGAGACAGCAGACTATTTCGCCATGACGGTATTTTTAAAATGAACTAGCAACTGGTTTTAATCTAGATTTCTAGAGCGGATTAGACGATCGCTTTAGGTATGACTCAACCTTTCCATCAGTCCCGCGAGGGTTAACTATTTTTGGTGTGACGTCATTATTGGTGTTTGTATAATTATGGATTTTTGAGCGAAATGGAAAAAGGGAGAGAAGAAGACAGTCGAGTAGACGATTTGGTAATGGCAAAAGCTACTAGAAAATCTGAAGAGATTAAACTATAATAAAAATTAGTTTGTTCAAATTACATATCTACATACAAAGACGAAACAAGAACAAAAGGTGAATTTTCTGATCTAGTATTCTTTGAGAACAATAATATCTTCCGTGTGCTGACAAAAGGATTGAAGCACCTGGGAGAACAACCGAGGAAAAGCTATGATAAGTCAATAGGATCGCTACAAGCACACTTTACTGTTCGAGGGTCCTACTGGTTGATGATTACACTGCAATTCTTTGCTGCAAAGTATTGATTTTGGTGAAAGTTTCAGGTTATTATAGATTTTCAACATGTGGCCAATTATAGTCTGTTATTTTTTCTTTTATAGTCTAGTCACATTTAGGGGTCACCTCGGAATGAGAGATAATAAACTGTAAACTTGAATAAATCTACCTTTTTGCATTCACAAATTTGTCTAAAAAGTCTCTTAGAGACTGGAAGGTCACAAAAAACTGATTTTTGTGACCTCTGACCTTAAACATGTACTTCAATGAAGGCCAAGCGCATGCGTTACTTCTACCATCATTTAACATTCTTGATAAAAAAGGTAACAACGACCAATCATACTTCGCCTCATTCTAACTCTTTCGCACAAAATCTCTGAGAACACAGCGCCAGCGCTCTCCCGCTAGACCGAGAGCCGACATCGCGTAATAAACGTGAAAGGCGGTCGTTGACCCCGCGTGACATAACCACGTTTCGGCAACACTTGTAACATTCGCGAAGGGATCCGCTAGACTAGTGTCATTAAAAGGAAAGTGTAGGCGCTCATGTATTTCACTCACGAATTTACGATTATTCTATATGTTTATTTGGACGTGCGTGAAATTTTACTGTTGATCATGAAATAATAATTTGCATGTTATAAAAGTATCTTCCTTTATTATTTATTGCATTATTTTTTCACGCCCAATGACTAAAGCACCAGGCTAAAACTTATGCAATAGTTTACTTACTATCCGAGCATGTTGCCACATTCAAAGAAAATGATACTTACTATATTTGGATACCAAAAACTAATACATCTAAAAAAGCGAAGAATTCACATGTTTGTGCAAAACATTCGCTGAAATGTACTGTTATTTATTTTGCAGATACGGGAAGGGAGTATCTTACATGGGTACAAGGTACAATATTATTCATGAAACACATAGTCTCTGTGGATATGTAAATGCACTAAAGGGTTGTGAAGGCAGATCGGCCGAGGTTCCTGTTAATTTGGATTTAGGCGCTGTTATCATTGTCGCAGTTTCTCAAACTTATGTAAAACATACGGATACCGGGTGAGGGAGGACCTGAATATACGGTACTTACGTCTATCCATAGAAGAAATATGCATACCTATCTATAGTATGAAATGTGAATGTAGTCAGTTCGTAAGAACAAATTGAGGGCAGTGTGTTAATGTGGCCATAGATGAAAGATCAGTAATCTGTCAAGTGTGTTTTTAAATAATGCGTCGAAATTACGTCACGGTTTTGAGCATTTTAAGAACTGAAGCAATATCGAACTAATATCAGCATGAGAAGTGTTTGGTTGTTTCATAATAATACTAAAAGTACAGACTTGCTTTTCGGTCTGGATAAAACCTGAAGTTGAAAATCAGGAAGGCAACTTCGGACGAACGAGATGGGTCAGAAAGAAAATGCAGATGATAATTAATCACAATATTCACAACACGTATTTGAATCGTGATTTTTGCCATCATCTAACTTCAAAGAACAGTTACATTAGGTAGTTACAAAAAAACCACATACTAATCTACTAACTTACGCGTACGCAGTGCGGCAGTACGCACGGAATGAGTCGAAGCACTCGAAGCGCGCACGACAACGCGCAAAAAATGTTGTAAACATTTCTAAGAAGGCAAAGAAAACAACCTGGCCTTCTAATGATTTGTCACAAACTCTTTTGTAAGTAATCTCATTTTATAGTGGCAAGAGGCTGTGGAAGTAGCCTTTTTGCACGAGTTTTATCTGTTGCCCCGAATCTGCATCTACCCTTTTACGACAGCTATTCTATTTTTGAATAAAGTGTTAAAAAGATCATAACGCGGTGGAAAAAAGCCGCTGTGTTTGCAAGCTTCCGCTCAGACTGCAGGAAAGGTCCACCAAAAGTTATAAAGTTAATTTGCGATGATAACAGGATATACCAAAAATAATGTTCTTGCCATCAATAGCTTCATTTCTGACATAGCATTTCTTTCGTTACGAAAAACTTGTTTATTCATAACCCGGCCATATTTTTTAAACACTCTTTTCCAAACATTCAAAGAATCGAACGTTGAAAAAAAAAAAACAAGCAAATGTTTTTCGTGCGAATACAGAGGCCCAGCAAGGTAAGTTAAATACAGGGGTTCGCGATGTGTGGCCTTGTCGCGTTCGTATGAAATCGGACCTTGTCAACGGCTTCCCTATTCATGAGGCTATACATAAGTGTGCAGCGACAAATGATGAATGGATGGAAGTGTTTAGAGCGTTGCGTACTTATTAGCATATCTTGAGACGAGCATGCATGTATTAGCAGATTGGCACGTTTTTGGCAACCTTGTTCTCGTTGCCTCTTTTTACAATATAATTGACCAAGTGTTAAGAATGGAGGCATGATTATCAATCACAAGAAAGATGCCATAGTTAGCTTATATAACATGCCAGCATTTAAACAGTATGGAATACTTAAACTCTCTAAAACGTAGAAGCATACAGATTCAGTCAAGACACATAGCTAAGATACACACAACACCATAAAAAATAAATCAAAGAGCTAAAATAAAACTTTCATGCACGAAATGTGAAGAACAGTACAGAAATAATTGAAAACAGCGATAACAGCTGAAACTAGGCTCGATTGTTACAGCAATTGGATGCAGCCGCTGCGCTATTACTAAACTAGTTTTAATTAATAGTAGTTCGAAATTTTTACCATTGCAGGCACTAACGAAAGACTAGGCATGTCAGACATACACGAAGCCCTACCGACACTAATACCTAGGATGGCAAGATATGTGGATTGCAGAAAAATCGTATTTTATTAAACAGTTAGAATACAATAAACGATGAACATGGGATTCACTGATCCTTTAATACAGCGGTGGAAATCAAAGCCACAGGAACACTGGAATATGCTTTCCATCTAATCAGTATTCTAAATATACGCTCTAGCCTGTGTCAAACTGTACATTTCTTTGAAATTACATTTCGCATTTTCAACTAGAATTTGAATCTCGTGGTGCAGGCGCCCCGTATTCTCAATAACGTCGAGTGAAAAGCCAGCCATGCGGGAAATCAAATGCGACTGTGCGACGCACATCTGCATTCAGCAAACTTTAGAATTTTTCGTCTCAATGCCTTTAGAGCATTGACATCATCTTCCCTTTCGTGACTCACAATAGATATGTATCTACTCCACCTTTTCAAACTACGAAAATTTAATTTCCGGAAGAAATCTTTCACTGTCCCAAAAAAGCAAATCTAAAAAAAACTGCAAATGTGAAAGGTTTTTAAGGTTAAGCGTTAAGGGTTGTGTTTAAAGGTTAAGGGCCAAAGGTAACTGCGTCTTATCTCAAGAGCCACAGAATTTCAGGACGACCATTTTATAATGAACAATTATTATGAGCCAACGAATACGCTATCATATTTTCCAATCAAGCTTGAAGACTGAAACCCACGCGGTCTATTATAGGACGTAATATCGAGTTTCCAGTAGATGAGGTACTCGTGAACCGTAATGGTATATGTAACCCAATATAATTCTGTGCAAAATGTGTATCGATCGCATGCGAGATGTCAGGGAGGGTGGGGTTGCAGCGGCCGCGCCGGCACGTGGTGGGCCGTTAGCCACGCTTAGATTAGAGTTTTAAATTCTAGTCAATAAATTTTTAGTGCGTTACACGTGAGCTAGTTTTAGTGCGCACTCCATTTAGTTTCGTGGGTGGACTAATCTTTGTTTATAGGTTTCAGACGTAGAATCTATTGTCATGGAAAAGCTTTATATGCGTTTATAAGGCTACATGCCTATAGAATGATAGTAATCGATCTGAAGATCCAGAATGCTGTAAGCATTTACATGTCTAAAAGGCCATGTCGCGGAGGTAACACACATGTAAATCGTTATTGGATCTCACTCAATCTCTCCGGCATTTGCATGAAAATCACGCTGCTAGGATTTACATCAGAATTGTGTATTCAGGGTCTAAGCTTTTATGACGTGAGGTACGTTCTTCGTCAAATAAGATGCGTAATCGAAGAATGAATGTGAGGTACGCGACTGGAATTACTTCATTGGTAGGAATCACGAATTTTGGGTCGAGGGCTATTCCCTCATACCACAGGTTATACCTACCATACCAGTTTACCATGGTAAACACCACTCAAGCGTTCATATAAATTAAAAGTTTAAGCTAAGAGTAAAAAAATCATTATAAATAACAATTTGTTAAGAAATTAATGTCATGGTTTAAGTACGGGTTGGGTTTAGAAACGTGCCGCCTCGTTAAAAAGAATATGACGTTATTTGGGGGGTCTCCAACCCTCCAGAACATTTTTTATTTATTTTTATTTAGGAACGTAAATATTGGCTCCACTGTACATTATAGACCGCGCGTGCGAAGCTTCAAATTTTTATGTATGTAGAACGCTTTTGCAAAATGTCACAGGTAGCAAGCGCCTAGTTTTCGAGAGAAAATCCTTAAGTTTCGAAAATTTCTTCTTATTTACGGAGGCAGAGCGAGCCCAGAGAAGCGAGCTTGAGACTTGGGGCACCCCGGCTCGGAGAAGCTAGGTTCGAAGGGGATGGCGGGGTCTAGTGACCGAGCGAACAAAGGGGTGTCCCAAGTCCCGACACATCTCGACTTAGTAAAAAGGCAATAATAATTTAGGATGCAAGAGCGAGCTCGGGACTTGGGGCACCCCGACTCAGACAGGTTAGGTTCGAATGGGATGACGGGGGCTTAAGTGAGAAAGGAAAACGAGCGAACGAGCCCCCCTCATCTCCTTCATATTAGGTTCCTTTAAACCCTGCAGGCAGAAATAGGAGCCCCACGAAGCGGGACACCGTCAACTACGCCTTACTTCAAAAATGTAATATTTACCATATAACCTTAATTTTTTATTTGACCTTGACCTTCAAAACCTCTGACATTTACCTTGAAAATGGGACTCCTGTGAACTGGTGGGTGGGGAATGCCCTCTTCCTCCCTTCCACCTAACTTTACATTTAAATCATCAACCAAATCATGTCATATTTAAAAAACTATGTATCTCCGGCAGACTGGGAACTGGGGTGTTTCCTATCCCTACCCTCTTACCCTCCCGTACGAGCCAAGGCGGCACGTATCTAAACTTTAACCATAAGTACGACATAATAGACAATTTATTGGTAAATTGCGTGTTATGTCGGGATTAAAAGTCAGTTTCGACTTGGAGCAAATCTTCAACATAGAAGATACCGATCTTATGTCAAAGTTTATCAAGGGTCCATGACTAAATAAACAGGAAAATGACTTGGCATCTTTAAATCATACGAAATGACACGTTAATATTTATTGTTCTCGTATTTGTTAAGATAATATCACGCCAGTATTCTACAGCGGTTGGCAGAGTTGTTTGGTAGGTTCACCCAAATTTCGCTAGATGTCCAGACTTTCATAGGAGGCCTTTCGAGCAGCCTCTAATTTGTCATCAGGATATTTAGTATTCTAAATGGGTAAGGGTGGACTGGTATTCGTTGAAAGACAATATAATTAAACAGGCTGGGAGATGAGTGAAAGAATTAAAAAATTTCGTATGAAAGACGGCCGGCGGTCTGCAGTGAAACTTAAACCTATGTCTCCAAGTGGACTGCCCAACTACGTCGCTTGATCATATTGGACGTACCCATAAAATAACTTCGTTTATTAAATTGTCATATTCTAACAATACCAGCAATTACGAAGATAACAAAACGCTCCTCTGACACTTTTGAAATTCCGCCCAACCTTAATGACATGGCGATAATGGGTGGCAATTAAAATAGCTGTACTGATAACAAGTGACACGTTTGATGCAGCTATCGGTTTGAGAGCAGTGCCCATGCCCATCGATATTCACAAGACGTAGGCAGACGCAGAAATTTTAGAAAGTACTGACATGTTTTCAAGTCACGTGCATAAAGCTGGGTTGGTAATTGATAAGAACATCGAAGGTGACAAAGGAATTGCACTAAGTGCATTCAGAGCAGTGACTACCAGGGCCCTACAGTAGCCATAACAGGGCCTAGTAGGTAACTGACAATGCGATATATATTTGTCAAAAAAATACATTACCTAATTGGCACATTTTCACGACAGTTGCTGTTTTTAATAAAGAAGAAAATGTATGAAAAGTATGCTGTAAAATTGACAGATTGTCGCCTGTCGGTTTTATTAAATAAATAGGCTCCTGCTCTATCATGTATAGTTTGTCTATCACAAGTTCCCATCAGCTGGTGACAATACAATGCTCTTAATACACCCTGGGGCAGTCGGCTTTCCATGCCAATCTATCATCTATCGATCATGTCATGAGAAGTGGCTGGGCTCATGAAAAAACCAAACGATTTGAGGTTAAGTAGCTGGTATTAGCTGACTTTCTATTCTTTTACTCGATCTGCTAAGGCTGACAGTTGCAGACATCACTACAAGAGTAGATGATGTAGGTCTTAAATTAAATTAAACTTTATTTCAGCCGTGTTTTGAAATTTAAAAATATTTTTATGAAAGCCAAACCCAGACAGACTTCCCCAAGTGTTAAGGCTCCCGCAGGTAGCCGCGACGAGACTGATACATCTTCAAAATTCGTATCATAATCAGAAATTCAGCAACATCAGTCTCTAAAAACTGGCATGAGCGCTTTTATATTTGAAGGAGCATTTGGACAGTAAAAATCATATATTACGTGGGGTATTAGTAACCGGTTACTTTACCAGTTCTAAAATGAAAGATGGGCAGACTAGGCAGCTGAGCAAAAATGTGATAAAAATACAAGAGTTACAATAATAATTCTTTTAACCTGCAATCAGTAATTTCACACAATGTTATTTGTGGCATTTACTACTGGCTAAGTTAACAGGGAGATAAGACCACAGATATTAATAAACTGTAATCATTGTTTATTTTACATTTGTGTCTGATTGCCTCTGTGCCTAGCCTTGTCAGGGATTTGATATAATTAAGTTTCTTATTGCATTTGTTTGATTTTTATGAAACATAAAAAAAATGTAAGCTTTGAAGATAAGTTCAAAAGTCCTATATCTGAGTTTGAGTAAGAGCTTTCCTGAGTATTTATTTATACTTTTCTAATTATTAAACACAATATAGTTAAATAAAAATATCACAGTGTGTCTAAAATGAAAGGTTTCTTATTGCATTTGTTTGATTTTTTATTTAACATTAAAAAAAGATGTTATGAATTGAAGATAAGTCCCAAATTCCTTTAGCTAAGGAGCGTTCCTGAATATTTATTCATATTTTTTATTTAGTAAACGCATTCAAAGACACTGAACGTGACACCATTGTATCTGTGTGAAGTTCAAGCATATGGAGGTTTAGTGTCCCTCAAAGTGGTACACACATAAGTGAAGTAATAAATATCATTATGTATCTGCACCTGCACCCTTGTGTTGTCCACTTTCATGTATCCTACAGCTAATTGGTGATTAGTGTTTTGTGCTACAATATAAGTCTTGTGTATTTCTTTTTTCTGTTGTATATTTAAGCTGTTTGTTGATCCATTTGAATAAAATAAGATTGTTTTTTAATGGTAAAATCACTTGCAGTGTCTTCTTAATTTAATGTTTGTTATAACACATTATCTTAAATTATTATTGATTGCATCTGATGACTTGAGTAAAGTCATGATAAAATTGAAGTATAGGTTTTTATAATAATCAATAATAGAGATAAGGTAGATAAGCAAGTTTTTCATATATGTATAATGTTTATTTGTTGGAACAAAACTATAGTACCTATTAAGAGCATTTTCCTTAAAATATTTATCTTTAAGAATATTTTCATAATTGGCCTATGATTTAAAACTTGTAAGTAATTGTTAATGAACAACTTGTTTTTATCTATTTTCCCAAGTAATCAATATTATGTTTCGAAAGAGTGTTGCGATGTGCAGTATTAGCATAGTTGCAGTTTAAACAAATTCCAACAAGAAAATGTTTACTGTTCTTTATAAAATCATTTTAATTTGTAATACTTAATGCAGTTGTGAGCATATGTATCGTTATTCAGATTTTTTATAAAATAAATTTTTCCATAAATCCAGACTTCATGAAATTTTGTCAAAAAATCGAGAAATTGCAAATTCATAGTAGGATAACTTACTCCTTCTCATGACTAAAAAGGCCATTAGTTTTTTCAATATACTTATTTTTGCCACAAGTACATTCAGCAGATTTTTTGCATAATCATGCAAGTAAAATAATCATCAGTACTTGAGTAAAACTTAGGTTTTATTGGACGTTAAAACTCTAATGATGCTTCATTGCACATTAATTGATGAAAGTAATTTCCACTTTGGGTTATAGAAAATCTCGATTATAGATTCCATTTCCACGCGGGCATCGCGGGTATAGTTAGTAAGAAACACAATATCACTCACCTTTATATCTTGCTAAAGTCATATAAAACGGTAACGCCCCAATGGACGAGAGCTGACGAACGGGATCAATTGTTGATACTGGCTTCGAGGAAGCTGGCTCCAGATGAACTGCCTCGCACACGCCGGGCGCACTACCTGCCGCAATCAGTAACACCACAATCAGCTATAAATACACACACACTATCCCAACGCAACATTTCCAACTATTCTAACCAAATTCTACTGCAGCAATGTACGCACCAGCTGGCGAAAACGTGGTAACCACGGTTCGCGATACTACTATACTATACGTAAATATGGACTAAAGATATTCGATATTACGTCGCTAGCTACCTTCCACTGTCTATGACGAAGCACCTCGCTATTCCACCCTCGCCGTGCACTTGGAACGCGTAATACAACAAGGATCACGATCGACTACTAACGAACATAAAATAAATGAGATTTCATCAAACGCAACACGTTTCCGTGTCTAAATATGACGACAGAAAATAAATGAAAATTATACACTTTCTTATGTTTCTTGAACTGCCTTCACACCGGAAACGGGCATTTTTTTTAAACTTGATACAACGACTATCTCATAATTTAGAATGTACGATTTTATGCTGGAGAAATATTTCATTTCTAGGTTTTTGGACTTTAAGTAGTAACAGAAAATTTTTGAATTCATTAATTGTAACAAACAAGCGAAAAATACACCCCAAAATAAAATTGGCAGCAGGAAATACAAAAACTTTTAAACATTTCTTGTGTCTATGCTCTATGCCTGACAGCTAGATAGTTTTCGAGGTCTGTATAATTATAAGACTTTTGATCGAATACATACTATTATTATTTGTTTGGATAAAGCTAGCATGCAAAAACATAGGCAAAAAATAACGCTAAACAATGTATTATAAAGTAGTCACAAATAAACTGAGGCTTTTTTATTTTGTATGCTTTTTTATTCTTTTAATTGTTTTGTTTTTGGTAAATGTAGAACGTAGAGCGATTATCCCAAAGCAACGAAAGTATGATTCTGATTCGCCACGGATTAACTATGATTTTCGTAATTGGTCATTCAGACGTCATTACAAACCATAGCCAAAAAAATCTATAATTTATTGTAACCAGAGTAAACTTCAGGTCTTTTTGACAGGAGATTGCACGGATTATGAATAAGTTTTCGTCGTAGTCCTAAAATTCGACTCTTTATTTTACATAGCAGATTTTTATTTGAATAATATAGTAGTAAATAGTTTTTTCGTATACCCCGTGGGATTTCTTAGGGTATTTACAAAAATGGTGAGAATAGTTGAATGATTTTTAGGTTAGGTTATGTTCAATGTCCTTGGTTCAGGATAATATTTTCAATATTTTTAATTTTTTAGCATTCATGTCGACAATTGATATACAGTCCAGCACGGTGGAAATTTGCATTACCCACCAATTTTAAACCGCCGACAGTAGTCGCCAGTAAACCAGAGAGGGTAAGTTACCTATATTATATTATTCAGTTAGCGCATTACAATGATGAAATTTTACCAATAAAGCTTTAAGAAACTATCGCCTCATATGAATTGAGTTTCTCAAGACGGTCAGTCCTGAGAAACTCAAAAATTTGTTAATGTTTATGTCATAAAAACTGTGTAATTTCAATGAAATCAGTTGATTATCTTATAATACAAGGACTCGTAGATATTATCAAAATATTAGTTAGCTTCACATTGGGGAGCTTAAACTGTGTCTATTAAGATTTACCTGCTCACTAAAAGTATCTCAAGCAGACGTGACCTTTACCCCCTTTCAGTTCAATGTGCCAGAATGCCGACAATACTCAGCACGAAAAGGGTTCTTCTCGTCCATCATCGAGAACATCAAGGAGGACATGGCCAAGAACAAGGAGATGAAGGACAACATCAAGAAGTTCAGGGAAGAGGCACAGAAGTTGGAGAACTCAGACGCATTACTGGTTAATACTTATGTCTAACCAGTTTTTTTTAATTCACCTAGCATTGATTGAAACTTAGGCTTGTATTACAGAATAGTTCTGTAATATGGGCTTCAGTTACAAAAAGTCACATCACCACTGTCTTATTTAAACTCAGAATTAAAATATAGTAATAATTATTTTGTAATATAATAATATATATGTATAAAAATGTGTAGGTAGTCAAATATTTATTTATTAGGCTCTTCAATAATGAATATAATTACTTTACAATTTGTACATTGGAAAGTCTAAGCACCTGCTAAAACTACTACTTAAAGAAAAGCACAGCATGCACTATGTTATGTAAACATGGGTACATATTAACATAATTAATTAATTATTAATACATAGTTTGAAATATTTATGGTATTAAATAAGGGAGACTTACACATTGATATTTTTACTAGATTCTGCTAGTATACCTACTTCTGTCTCATGCTGAAGATTTCTTCTACTAAAAAGTAATTCTGCACCTTGCAATGCTTCAGTATAATACAGAAATAAATGAAATGGTTAATGCTATCATAACATAGCTTACATTCAGTTATACAATAGAAAATGAAATTCTGACTTTATGATCACTTATTCCAATCGAAGAATTAATGAAGCAAACAAATCCATTTTTCTTGGTATAACAGTGGACAGTGTCTTGACAGTGTTTAAGGTCACAAATAAGATTATTTGTTTCGCTTTTGCTTTGTGGTGAGTTTGTAAAATAGCCACCCTCAAAACAGCCCTCTTAGTGTATAATGGTTACATAGCTTCTAACATTAGATACCTAATTATGGCATTGTGCTTTGGGGGAATTCTGTTCTTGAAGAGGGTATTTATAGCCCAACAAGAATGTATCCATGCTCTTTGTGATGTGCCACCATTGACTTCACGTAAACCTCTTTTTAAAGATCTAAAACTATTAACTATTCCCTGTATGTACAAATTTGAATGCTGTAAATTTGATAAAATGTACTACAGCTTATTTCAATGTCTTGGAGACACTGTTACCTTGAACACGTGATATCCTGATAGACCTAATTGTTTCTTCAACGAAAAGCCACTTAGATCACAAAAGTGGCTTTCAACGGTTATAAACTTAAACAAACGATATATAATAAATGACCAAAATCGTATACGGAACTTTCGTCATACCTTTGGTATGAACGTGGATCCACACGAGACACAATGGATTTTTAATTGTGTCTGTAATTACGGCATACAAAAGGTTTAAACAGCAAATTCAAATGGCTTGTAGAAAATTATTCAATTCTACGAATGAGTACTTAGAAACATTCACACTGACACCTTACTATAATAATTTGTCAAATACCTACTTGACATTCTTAGTTTAATAACTATGATTTATGTGCCAATTTACTAACTTCATTTATTTAATTAATGTTATCAATAATAAAAATTTCATTTCATGATACAGTTACTCTAAAAATCTTATTGAGTGATTAATTATGTTTTATGAGTAACTTTATAGTAACTTAACACTTAAACATATTCATATTGTTAATTTCCAGGCTGCGAGAAAGAAATTCCATGCGGTTGAATCAGAAGCTTCTAAGAGTTCGGAAGTACTGAAAGAAACGTTTGAAGGCATCAAGGGAAAGATGGAGCATGTCATTGAGGAAGCTAGTAAAACTGATATCGCCAAAAAAGCTGGTAAGAAACGATTGATCATAATAATGTAATTCAAGGGTGGTTAAAATGCTCGTAAAGAGAAAAACACTTCATTGAGGAAAAGTAAAGAAACTGTCATAATAATAATTTGTTTCTATACCTACACGGACTTAACATCCTTGGGCCGCGTACCGACATACGCGTTTTATGCGCGTGTACTCCCAAAGGTTATTGCAATTTTGAGTCTTATGCTAATTACTTAAAGCTTATTTTCTGCGTGAAATTTCGGACCCCGACCAACTGCGTCGCATCCCACCCGCCCGCGCTATTACTTCGTTTTCACTTAGCGTTCTTTCTGAACTTTTTTCTTTTTGCTCGGCGTAGCGTGATATTACATATTATCCTATAACTATCCTCAAGAATTGGGCTATCTAATGTAAAAATATATTTTTTAAACCGACTAGTAGTTCCGGAGATTACCCAATACATACAAACAAACGAACGAACAAACAAATTTTACCTCTTTATAATATTAGGATAGACTAGATTTTGCCCGCGGCCCTGCCCGGAAATTATTCCACGGGAACATACCTACTAAGGGAATACAATATCCTTGTATCAAATTTCATCCAAATCTGGTAAGGCGTGAAAAGGTAACAGACAGACAGAGTTACTTTCGCATTTATAATATTAGTAATCTCTTCATCAAATTGAAATGTTCATACGAATTTCTCTCTTTTACAGGACAGTTTAAGGAAGATTTTTCGAAGACTGCGAAAGGCGCGGCGGAGAGCATAGCTGACACGGGCTCCAAACTCGGAGCTACAAGTGCTTTCAGAACTATTTCACAGGTAAGACTCACTAAAACCTATACTGTTTAGTGCACTACAAGGATCATTTGACGCTTGAATGACATTGAGAGGGGGGCGCTGTTGGTTAACATTTGTGATAATGTTTTGTGAAATTGTATTGAAAAACAAGATGGCGGCGTTAGTTCAGATTTTAGCCACGCGCCTTCCGTCCTTTTCCACGAAATCACTCCCACAGATAGCAGGAAAGCGAGAGGAAAGATGTTACATCAATAAAATAAATAATGATATGTTTCATGTATTGCGTATATCTTTTATGGAGATCCTGAATAAATAAATAACAACAATGTGTTTACAGGCGACCGCAGTGGTGAAGCAAGAGATATCGCCGCGAGGGTTGGAAGGTCGTGTGTACATGGCGCCCAATGCTTTACGGAAACGAGTCGAGGTCAGTATCATATGCATGCTTCTTAATTAAGGGGTTTGTTTTAATCTGAGGAGTTTGTTAGTTTCCCTAGAAACTACTGCTCTATAGGTAATGTCAGCTGCGCGTCCGTGGTAACGGTAAAATTAGAACTACGAAACTTGATCTTACTGCTACGAAATAAACGCGCTATCAAAGTCAAATTGTTACTCCTACTGTGACGGTATCTACATCGCCACAAGCGAACTATGCGTCACACTGACGTCACACAAAACCCTGCATCGTGCAAGCAGCGTTTACCGCGCGACTAGCATCCCGACATCAATCCCCGGGCAGTAGCCCACCAGGCACGACACCAGTCTGGTCGGAGGATCCTCCGTTTTCTATGGAGGATGATATAATAGTAACAATTTGACTTGCTAACGAGGTATTCCGCCTATACCAATTTGAATAGCATGAACGTGCGGATGACTACCGCCTCTGTGGTCTAATGGTAATACCACCTGTCTCAGACCCAGAGCTCCCGAATTCGATTCCCAGCAGGGGCAACATTTTCTGATCGGTTTGGTTGGTGGTAGGGCTTGTTTAGTTGAGGTAGGATAGCCAGTACCTCTGTGGTTGAGGATTCCGGGTGAAGCTCGCTTCCACCTTCGGCCTGATCATCATTTACCATCAGATGAGTATGTAGGCCAAGAGCTTCCTCATTGGGGATAAAAAAAACATTAAGAAGAAGATTTACAGCTGAGAATATAATTCCGCAGCACTTACCCAAAAAAATTGATTCAGTCGTTTTAGTATAAACCTTTATAAGCATTATCGTCACTTTTCCGTTTTTTTCGTTGATTAATCCCGATTTCCGAAATGCGTTTATAATTATTAACAAATTATGTTTATTACGGAATTCGCTTGCTTATTAAAAACGTTTATTCTTTATTTTCTCTAAAAAACTGGTTTGTTTGATTCTGGTACATTTAATCTCGTATAGGTTGCAACAGACGAACGGACATTCGCTCCAGACACGGAAACGTTGGGCGTGGAGCTACACAAGGACTCCAAGTTCTACCAGCAGTGGGAGAACTTCAAGAACAACAACCAGTATTTTAACAAGGTAACTTATATTTTCTACAAGCTGTACCTGATGGGATTTCTCATCGGCAAAGATTACGAACTTCCATACAATTTTCATCCCCTATTAACTCCTTTAGGGGATGATTTTTTAGACATCTTTGCTCTTTAGTGCTCACTTACGCTATTTATGGAAATTTTATGCTAGCATTGTCTGTCAATGAATAAATGAATTTAGGATTTATGTTAGGTAGAAGATTAATCACATATCATAATGCCTCTAATCCTCTAAGCTATGTCTTTACTAAACTCTTACCCAACATGTTACAGGTACTAGATTGGAAAATAAAATACGAAGAATCTGACAACCCCGTAGTAAAAGCCTCACGTTTGCTTACCGAGAAGGTAGGCAGCTTGTTTGGCAATATATTCGAGAAGACCGAACTATCGAAGACCCTCACCGAAATATGCAAGATCGACCCCAACTTTACATCGCAGTCCTTTTTAGAGGACTGTGCGAACGACATCATACCGAACATTCTCGAAGCAATAGTACGCGGAGATTTAGTCATACTTAAAGACTGGTGCTACGAAGGCGTGTTCAACATCCTGGCTACACCCATCAAACAGTGCAAACAACTCGGATATCACCTAGACTCTAAGATACTGGACATTGAACAGATCGAGCTCGTCATGGGCAAAATGATGGATCAGGGACCTGTTCTAGTGATAACATTCCAGTCTCAGCAGATCATGTGCGTCAAAGACAGTAAGAACAAAGTGGTCGAGGGAGACCCTGACAAGGTGATGCGCGTGAACTACGTGTGGGTACTGTGTCGCGACCCTCAGGAACTCAACCCCAAGGCTGCCTGGCGATTGCTGGAGCTATCCGCCAGTAGCGTGGAACAGTTAATATAGGTGAATTAATGTAGTCTTAATTAAATCGTTGACATTTTATTGTATGGTTTTCATAAACCTGTCCATGAATTTCCTCAAAGGACGCAACATCAGACCAAATGTTCGACCGGACGTGGTCCGCGGAAATAGTGCATCTTGTGTTGCTGCCAGCACTTCGACTGTTATGTGAACTAAAGTGAGTTTAATAGATAGATACGACTCAAATGACGATCCGAAAGTCTTTAAAATATATTTGAGACTACAACGATGATAGAAAGTCTATGAAATATTATATATATGAATCGCTTATGTAACAAGTCATATACCAAAGCGGTATGTACCAGTCAGTGTAAATAATGTACCATGTTTAAGTTATCCCAGAAGTTACTGATTGTTTCGTTTGCAATAGGATTGGAGCTGGGTTCAATCGGGAATGTACTTTTAAGTTTTTTAATACTCTGAAAGCTTTTCATGCACATAAGGATTTCACAATACAATGTTTATTTATTTTTTGTTTTGAAACTACAAAATATTCGTGAAATATGTCTATCGAATGAAATAGTGTAGTTCCGGTTTTAGTGAATGCAATAAAACGACATTTAACACGAAATAGTGATTACAGCGGATGTAACGTTGTAAGGAAAGGTTTTCGAGTAACATTATGTTTTGAGTTATCGTTTATGATTATTTTGTATCATTATTAGTTCGTTTCGAACGATTTATTATTTATTTTAATAAATTGTTTTATTTTTATTATTTGTTTGTATTTTATTTATTGTTTGTTTGAGAGTATTCTGGAGCACAAAATAAATGCAGCAGAAGGAGCGAAAATATGCGCATGCTGTAACCAGATCTTAGAATTGATCATCAAGTGTTCAACCATTTAATGAAATGGCTAGCCAAAATTTACCATACCGTTTAAATTTCGATTCCTTAAAGTAACTGTACCTGACTACCTGTACAATTTCGATATTGTAATATTGCGGTATTATTACTTTTTCAAGTATCAAAATGATAAAATTAAGGTTTTTTTCGTACCCTGCCGCCCGCGCCGAGTCGTTGCCGCTGCCGCCGCGTCGTACTTTTCGGTACGGAAATTATTTTGGAAAAGGTATTAGTAATGTATAGGTGTAACGTATTCGTTTTTTAACGGTGTACCACAACCGTAATTCTCAACCTTTCTGGTTCTAACTTTAAATCGAAGCTGTATCGTAATTCTATACCGGTATCATACCCTTATACCTTTACCGCTTTCAACTCCTGGATGTCAGTCAACGTTCAGCCATATCATTAATGCAGGGTATCCTATAGTACCTATCCATGGTTTAAGGTGTAGTAAAAATTGCCAAGTAATTGCGATCAACTTGGAAGTAACGCTACTTCCTAGCTGGTCGCTTTCCATAATATCATAATATTTGTAAATCCAATAAAAGTCTGGACTGTTGCGTGGTCGGGTTAATTTGTTTGATTTTTTAACCCCCGACGGAATAAGAGGGGTGTTATAAGTTTAATGTGTGTATCTGTGTGTCTGTATATCTGTCTGTTCCCTTGTAGCTCCCAAACGGCTGAACCGATTTTGATTATTATTTTTTTGTTTGATAGGTGTCTTGATCGAGAGTGTTCTTAGCTACAATTCAAGAAAATCGGTTCAGCCATTTGAAGATTATCAGCTCTTTTCTAGCTGATGATTGGATGTGCGCATCTTCCACGGGTCTGATCGATTCGAAATTTAGTATTCTGTTTCTTCAATGATATTAGAAGAACCTTGAACGGATACTGCAGCATCACCTGGAATTGTGTCGGGGATTATTTAAATTTTTAATTTTAACTTGTTGTATACCGCCGCCATGATGCTCAACAAAAACAAAGCGACATCAACGCCTCTACTGGTGGATAATCTAACAATTTTTTCGTGATGATAAATGTAATGTTTGGCCACATCATGAAGTAGTATTGCAAACGCACTGTTCATATCGTCAAACATTGAGTAGGTATTCAATGATAATATATGGCCAACCACATGAAATGGTCGAACACACACACAAATGCGAGTCGAGTTGCAATCTGGACGTGAACCGTTTTTGCGTGCTTGTTGGCGTTTTCGTTTTGTATGGAGCAGACTTCGTGTTTAGAGCCTAAGCGCACGTTACGACTGACGTTCTTAGGCTGACCCCACATTTGGCGTGCGCGATCCACGGGCGTGCGAGTAGCGCGAGCGGCAACACCCGACGCGCGCGCGCGCTGCGTGGGCGTCGGGTGTTGCCGCTCGCGCTACTCGCACGCCCGTGGATCGCGCACGCCAAATGTGGGGTTAACCTTACAGACATGTTTAGATATATATTTTAATTGATAACTAGTCTTTACACAAGTTGTAAAGACTAGTTATCAATTTTAGATGTAAACGGTAAACGAATATAGTAGATAGTTATAAATAAAAAAATGTTACGTAAAATTGTCTGTAACAACGTCATTCGCTACGATACGCTACGTTGTATCGTGTGTGGGTAAGTGTTATTAGTTATAACTAACTTAACTTCACCATCCGGATTAACAAACTTGTATTTCCTGACAGCTATCGTTGGACCTAGAGTTATGACTACAGAAGAGTCAAATAGAAGTAATTTACTGCTTTTACTGTCTTTATAGCATGGGTAAAATTGCACCTCATAGAGAGAGATCTTACCTGATTTGCTCGACCAGGACAATCAACATCACATACCGGTAACAACAAAATCCGCAACAAACGAAAAATGTATAGCACTTAGTAGAGCTATCAAAATACTACCCAGCCAGGAACCACTTACGTTTTTTATTCACAGTGGTCACTGTAATGCCATTTTAGAAAGATAAAAAAACTATAATAGGAATTTGTTTCTGTAACTTGCACGTAAAGTGTGTACATTTATTTTGGGTATTCTGCAACGAAAATCAGGATTTTTAAAATTCCCAATACGAGGCGTGCAACAAATTATGACTTGAACTTTAGGCTTAATTTCAAAACGAATGAATTTATTCTTCGAAAAACAATTTATCAAAAAAAAGTAGGTACCTTTATGGGTACCTATTTTTATTGATAATCTGTCATATTCGTTCGCCAGCTATCAGAAAATTAATAGTTTAATGTTCAAAGCGAAGATTTCTCACAATTCGCAGTTTATGGTCGAGAGGTGAGGAACAACCCATTTTGAACCATATCGGGGTCAAAAATGTTGCAAATTAGCTATTATCACCCACTTCTAGGAATCCACGCAATTACCAATCACTCTGTAGGTTTATGAGGAAGTCTGAAAGTGGCATTGGTTGACTGAAAATTTGGGGGTGGAAATCGATTGTCATGGTATGTGATGCGGACTTATGGGGAAAATGTCATGAGGAAAGTTATGAGCATGGATGGCTTTAAGAGTAGGGGAAGGCTAAAGAAACGATGGATGAACTGTGTGAAAGACGATATGGGTAGAAAGGGGGTGACTCTCAAGATGAGACAACTAATAGAGAAATATGGAACTAAAAGACATGTTGTTTCCCAGGCGCAGGAGAATGTTGATGTTGCAGGAGATGTAATTTATTTATTTTCACAATTCACCTACAAAGGAAGTAATTAATAAAGGTTAGAAAAAAAACCAGCAATAATTTTAAATACTCAATTATATTGGAGGCACAATGAACAGACGGTGGTGCCGTCGTACAATACAATATATTTACAAATACAATATAACATTAGTGCTACTTTACGCGTGAGAACACCGATGCGGATGACGCAGTGACTAGGCTACTAAACCTTAACGTTCCTAATGAAATACTTAAATAAAAACTATGTTAGGCTTGCTTGCTCGTGGAATGTACGATTGGAATCATTTTTATATTGATTTTAGTGTTTAGTCCAATCTTTTTATTAATGCAAAATGGTCAGTGCCAAAGAATCTATTTCACCTCTCGTCGGTACAGAAAATAATATCTGTCGAGAACATTTTGATATTTAAAATGAAGTCGCTTACTGCATCAGAATAAGGCGCAAGATAATAATAAGTGTTAGCTTTTCTTTGTACTGTAAGCTGCATCAACATGACATATTGGTATCGTTAAAAACTATACAGAAATAACTTTGTTGTCATAAAAACAATAAAACAAAATTAATTAATCTTAATTAAAATGGCTGTCCAACTCAAGAATTTTACTAACTCTTCGATCAGACAGATTAATAAAATTAAATCTTGATGTTCACAAAACGCAGATCTTAAAATAAAAATTATCTAATTTGTATTAAATTTCTTATCATAACTTAAAATTATGTAATATATGTGTACTTACATAATTATATTATGCTTAAAATATTATAATTACGCGCCAAAAAGCTCAATCACATAATAATTAACTACACAGTGTTGCAAGTGTGTAAAAAATCGTTACAAACGTTAGTAGTGTTGCCATACACGCTCTACACTTTAGTGTTAAAATCGACGGATTCTCATAATATTTTATTTATAAGTAAACATTTGTATTTCTCTGTTTTAAGATAACTTGATTAAATTATTTAAAGATCTCAATTATTCATTTAAACAAATGTTTACAAATAAACTAACCTTTCTTTACTTAGCTCGTTTTGATCACAACCGTGCATCTATTCAACGCTAGTTAATAAGTGTACAATCTTTTAAAATTAATTATAAATATTATAATACAGTACAATTTGCATAAAAGGTGAAATAACATCATATTCATCAAATAGGCGTTGAAATAGGCATCGCAGATCACGTGTTAAAAGAGTCTAAATTCAGTGATTCTTTTCAAAAAATCCATTACAAGATTAAGTTATGGTTAACTTATTCTTAGCTTCGTGCTAATTAAAATAAAAGCAATGAATGATTTCTTCGATAAATGTTTGGTGTCCGACTAATAAGTCAAAAAGTGTTTGAATACCTTGATTTTTGTTTTATAATCACAAAATTGGTCTTAAAAAATTCTTCATGATTTCAAGTTGCCGTCGTAATTTATACATAGAGGGGATGTAGAACAGAATCAGTGAGAGTTGAAAAATACTAAGACCCTGTGTCCTAACCGAAGGTAACTGTCGCACGAATATGCGATTATCGGATCGTTTATATGTATTATAAAGTACAAACGCGACTCGATGAATCGCGCGACTACATCATTCATGTTAACAATCGCGTATTCGCGCGACAGGTGCTTAAGACACGGGCGGACTGTTTTGAATAAGATATCATTGAACACATGGCTTCTTTACCACAGATTCGACAAGATGATTGAAATATTCTGATTTTAGTTTTTCTAGGCCAGCTTTTTGACCTCGGAATCACCCCCTCTATACCTACAAATTCCCCTTTGTGTAGTGTCGTTAGTCCACCTGCCACTGCAGTACGCTGGTGTCGAGGCCGCCCGTGGTGACGAGGCGCGAGTCGTCGCGCAGGAAGCGCGCGCACGTCACGTGCGACGAGTGCCCGCCGTACTGGTGGCACAGGGACTGGAATACAATAATACCATGTTTTATTTTCAAAATATATGTGTTAGCAGAGTTCCGGAAGGTAAATATATAACAAAAAATTTAGACACCCTTATAAAAGTTGTGATACTTTTGTTTGAAAGAAGAAAAGAAAGAAAAATTGGTTTAATTTTCACAGAAACACGTGCATAGAGAAAGATGGGTAATCAGAAGAAAAAAAAATGAGATGTAGAATAGGTAGGTACGAGCATAAAACAGACAGTCGTCAGCTGCACGTCATGACTGTGACACTCCGGCTTCCACTCAGCGTGATGCTGTGCTATGGGGGAGCCACAGCACAACGCTGATTTTCGGTGGTTTGTTAAATGTTGTACAAGACCAATATGACGTACATAAAATAAAACATGTATCACACATGTAAGACCAAACATTGTTTCAGAAATATGTTGTTAACTATTTTGTTGATATTTTTGACAAGTATAAGACTTGTTTTATGTATAAGTGATTATCGAAACTGGTAGATAACATGTAGAATACATCTTAAATACCTCGGTGTATACGCGGGAGTGAGACGGTATGGCTTACCTTAGGCTGTGTGACCGGGTACGCGAACAGCTTCACTTTACCGAAGTCATCGCCCGTGGCCACCAGACGACTGTCGTTGGACCTGCAATCATACATTGTCACTTTAAATTTCAGTGAGTGTAGCGATCCGCGCGAGTCCACGAGCACGGAGCTCGCGCACGTGTGCGTGTGTGTCCGCTCGTGTGCGACGCTGTGTCCGAGCGACGTGAGGGGACAGAGTGCGCTGTGTGTGCACTATATCATACATATATCTCCCGCGCCGAAGGCAACCAGCCTTCCGCTGAGATAGGTCGCCATGGCCGAAATTCGGTGGAGGACTATTATAGTAGACCTCTTTCGGGGGTCAAGGCATCTTTTCGTAAAATGGAGTTTATATAGTTTGAAACCATGGAATTAGTAAACTGGAAACAGAGTTTGATACGAAAGTTCAATGTGAACAAATAAAAAAAGGCAATCAAAATCGGAATAATCTCTATTTAACCAACTTTAAAAAATCGAAGTGATCTTGTATTTGTAGTTTTAAGTACCGATTTACACATCATCAAATGTAAATGGGCCAGGGATCTCCTAGTTATCTAACTAGGAGATCCCTGGCCCATGTACATTTTTGTATGAAGCACAATATTGGTCTATGCATAACTATGAATTTCGTACCTGGTACAGGAGTTGATATCAGTCCCGTCGGCATTCTCGGGCCACACTCCGATGGTCTGGAAGGTGATGGGGCATGTGTTGCTGTCCCACACCACGTCGCGCATCGACGTCGGCGCCGGGATCTGACGACATGTTGTCGCGTTCCCTGGGGAGGAGAGAGACCATTTAACGCCTATTTATCAACATGATATAACATATTTTTTTAATAAAATGAAACAAAACAATGTTTAGATTAGGTTTAAATCCATCACCATTTCTTTCAATTATACTTTTTCCGTTTAAGACATGACTATCGAAAATTGCATATTATTAGATATCACAATATATTATAAACTAACCCCTGTATTCCTCGTAGGGTGGAAAGACGTGTTTTTTTTTGCATCATAAAAGTTGAATACAATAAACAATATGTACTAACTTAATACAAATGAGTGCTTACGAAAACAGATACTCACAGTAAAGGAGCTCATAGTCTCCAGAATTGCTTCTGATGTACTGACTATCCTCCGACCAATCCAAATGCGTTATATAGCTGGAGTGACCCTGCGAATATTAGTTACATATATTATAAAGGATACAAAGGTGAACACACATGTATTAGCACTACCTGCACTACTTATGTACAATCATTTGTGTAAAAGTACTTCTTACGTGGAAAATCTAAAGATAATCTCTCAAAACGAACCCTTTTATAAATGTCGTGCAAGGCCGAGTCCTAACCGGTTGCTTCTTATATAAGGTGCTATAAAAATATCTGCCACGGCTTTAATGAGAGGTAGTATTGTGTTTAAAGATAACAATAGTGAAGAAATTTCGTACCCCGGCACAGTTAAATCAATTTGAGAAAATAAAGTAGTTAAATAAACATTGACTCTACTCTGCATAACGTGGTTCACAAATTACGCGCGAAGTGCACTTCGTCAATGAAAACAACTGCTATCTCTTTCCATCTGTTCTGTGAATGAAAACTGAAATCAGCTGACTAGTTCGTCACTTGCAAATTTATACGTACAATTTTTTGTATGAAAAAAAATATGACACATGATCAATAATTTATCTTTAGTATTGTAATCTATAAACACAATACTATCTCCCATTGCAGCCGTGGCAGATATTTTTATAGCACCTTATATATAAGTATGACATAGATACTCGCGCGATCAATCAAGTCGTGTATTACGTCATTATTTAGGTAAACGATCACGTATTCGCGAGACAGTCGCTTTTAGTTAGGACGCAGCGTGTTTAATTAGAAACTGTAATATGCAACCCAAATTGCTATAAAAGCGATTCGTTCAAAGAGATGATTCTGTAGGTTTTATTTTCAAAGTATTATTTTCGGATTGCCAGTGTTTATATATAGCAGGGGTTTGAACTCTAAAAACAAGCATAGTATTAATTTACATTCAAGATAGAAGCTCAATATAGTAAGTAGATAATCATAGGTAGGCTGACAATCACATTTTCCAAGCATATTATATGTTATTAATTACAGTATTTGCTTACTTATATTTTAAGGATCTTTTACAATAGTTCTCCATTGCTTAACATAATAGGGAAGGGGTTTCATTCCTGGTAAGCATTCTAGAGCGAATTTTATACTTATTATTAAACATGCAATATGAATGTAATGTTACCCTTCTACGTTTTTTCTCCGTGCACTAAGTCGCGTGAAATTGTACAAGTTAGGATATTACTCATAAATAAAGATGGCTGTTAGTTATAGTCCTTGCGCTCGTGCTAGTCACGGCCTTAGCTATGCTCGCGGTGAGACGGGGGAGGCGCCATTGTCAAGATTGTCAGTCTGAGTTAGCTTGGCCGACGTCTACCTCCCTCTTGTCACCTCGTGTGATTAGCACGGTGGCTAGCACGAGCGCGGTGCAAAGCACGAGCACGGTGACTAGCACGAGCACGGTGACTAGCACGAGCGCGGTGACTAGCACGAGCACGGGTACTAGCACGAGCGCGGTGACGAGCACGAGCGCTGTGACTAGCACGAGCGCTGTGACTAGCACGAGCACGGTGACTAGAACGAGCGCGGTGACTAGCACGAGCACGGTGACTAGCACGAGCGCAAGGACTATAGTACAGAAGTTTCTAACAATAAAGTAGTCAGTTCTCATTCTTCAACAACTTATTACTATTGATAGAGGTTAGGTCTTACATAATCATGAAGCTATAATTACTTCACCTAAATGAGTTTTGGATAGTATAAAATGGGGTTAGAATAATAGTAATGGCTAAGATTGATTAATTAACAGCACTATTGGCATACGTAATATATTTGAATGACATGATAGTTTGATGTTTACGTCTTATGATACGTACGCATTCTATAAATTGACCATTACTTTCTTAGATAAGACAGAATTGAAAAGTTAATGAGTTTGTTGCACCACTACAGATTAGTACAGATGGTTCACTCCGCAAAATCTTTAAATAAAATTGATGATCATGATTTGAAATGTATGATGATTTTTGATTTTGAAATGTATTAAAGTGTGTTCTTACCAAGCACTTCCCGAGCCGGCTGTACCTCGCACCGTTGTCATCGACGCGGTACACGTAGATGAAGTTGTCTCGAGAGCCCAACGCGACCAGCTTGTTGTCAGGCGAGTACTGGATCGTTTGGATCGGCTCGCATCTGATAGTGGAAAGATGATGAATATTTTTTATTTCCGTCAGCAGGTTAAGGGAACCTGCTTCTAATGCACGAGGAGGCGGGTTCGAAATTAGGCAAGCATCAAGATGCATTGTTTTTTAATTGTAGGTTTTGAAATATATAGGATGGATTTTTGAGATGGGGCAGTAAGGGCAGCTGCCTTAACCGTTAGAGCTACAGGAAAATTGTCTTAGGAGACTGTCCTAAACTTTTAGAGAAATGTTGGTCTGTATTTACAGATTTTGAAAGAAGACTTAGTTTGTTAGTAATATTTTTAATAACAGTGTTTGTAACCTTATCCCTCAACACTTAACGACGATTTTAGGACATCGTCATAATTATTAGAATTCCTGCTACAAGCTAAAAAAAATTGTAATAAAGTCATGAAATAAATATTTTTTTAGCTTGTAGGCGTTCACAGTCTTCGGCGACGCGACTTGCAACAAGCGCGTCATCTGTTCCCGTCCGTTGCTCCGCGCGTCACATCGCGGTGACTCGCGTATCATCATATCTATTATTTTAAATGTTATGCATCTCATCATTTTGTTGACGGTCTGACTCGAATTGTCGTAACAAAGTGCAGCAATAGTAGTGGTGTGGTACATACCCGTCCTGATGGTCGGCCAGCAGGTCGCGCGAGTGCGGGTCGTACACGCGCCACTTGCCGGTCAGACAGCCCACAGCCAACACTCCGCCGTCCCGCGACCACGCGCAGCACTGCGCCCGCTCCTGCAACAGACAAGGGTTTTACTACAAGCTCCAAATATGTATGAAAACTTTTACGAATGTGGACATCAATGATCTGTGATGTTTTCGGGTGACCACAAAACATCAGCGCTGTGCTGTGGGGTCCCCATAGCTCAGCGTCACGTTGAATGGAAGCCGAAGTGTCACAGTCACATTATGCAGCTTCTTACTACTTTATTCCGTGCTTTTATTTTTATATATTTTGTTTTGTTTTAAGGACTAAGTAGGTATTCAAGCTAACTTTATAAGCACGAATTTTTGTGATAAAATAAACTTTATATTGGCAACAAGGATTTGAATAGATTTTAGTAGGTACGGTAGGGCCGATGAATCAATTACGGCCAGTCCGAACTTTATTCCTAGGTTCAGACCGGTCATGATTCGTCGGCCGTATTGTACAGGTTACTTTAAATGGTAATGAAGATGATATGGTTAGAAAGGGGGTGATCAAAGATGTATGATTATGCTGAACATTTTTCACAAATGAAAACGGTAGGTACATTGTTTTTTGTTTGAGGTCGTACTAAGATACATAAGAGAAAAGGTAATGATTTTAATTGTCATGCTTAAAACACAACAACGAACGAGACATCCTGCTACGAGCAGGAGGATAACGTTGATGCGGAAGTGGTTACCTCGATGTCCTTGCTCCACACGGTGCAGTGCGACAGTCCGTCCCACAGCTGCAGCAGCTTGTCCCAGCCGGCCGTCGCGAACTGCGCCAGCGACGGGTGCGTGGCCAGGCCCCACAGCTCGTCCACGTGACCTGGCCCACCATAATATTATATTAATTGTTCTAAATTCATTTCTTTAAAGGTAAAAACTTGCTGAGAAACAGAAAATTGCCAACACTAAATTTATCGGTTATTTTAAATATAAAGCAGCGAGTTACCGAGCACGGCGGGCGAGAACCCGAGCTGCAGGTCTCCGTGTAGCACACAGTTGCGCGTGGTGCCCGCGTACAGCGAGCCGCGACCCTCGGCCAGCACGCGCACGCCGCCGTAGTGGCCCTCGATCTGACACACGCATATAACTTAGGGAATATAGTAGTATTTAGATACTGCTATATTCCCTACGCTCGGGATTCAATATAGTGACATTAATGTCACTATATTGAATCCCGAGTGTAACGAATGAAAAACTACAATCCTGAGTGCAGCGCAGGATTCAAGCTCGCCCAAGACGAAGACACGTTTATGCCCGAAGTGAATATTGTACTTTTCACACCCGTGAGGTAATAAAAAGCAATTAGATTTTTGTTGTGTTTTCATGTGATTTTTAGATCAGGTAAAAATTCAAACCAACGAGTTAATACGAAATGCAGTACAATATTTATTGCTCGGCTAGACTGCAGGGCATAATCTATATACACAAAAATGAAATGCTGCTCGTTGAAAAGCACATCACTCAAGAACAGCTGGACCGATTTGAATATGTTTTTAATATTTTAATTTAAATCGTTCGTGATAGTCCGAAATATAAAGAAAAATTTGAAAATTTCGAAAATTGGAAAAACCGAACTTCCTTTTAAAATGAGATTTTTAATATTAATTATTAAAATTTGGACAGGACGACGTCTCTCGGATCTGCTAGTAGAATTATAAATACTCACGACATTCTCAAGCCCAGTCGCGTTCATATCGGGATCAAACATAACTATCCTCCCATCCTTCCCTCCTCCAGTGACAATATTTCCTTCCTTGAGCACACACACAGAGAACACAGAGCCGTCGTGCACGCCGCGCACTAGCTTGTGGATAGTGTTAGTGCCGCGGCCCCACACTATTATGTTCCCGTTTGAGTCGCCGGATAGGACGTCGCCTGAGGAAAGAAAGACATAAATATAAAACTCGATTCTATGCTCGGGGTAGGCAGGAGATAATATACAACGTGTTACTTGATATACCACAGCTCAGGGTATTAATGAGACCATGTTAAAGAATCTACTGGCACACAAATTTTGTTTTTTTCTGGGACTTTTTGTATTATTTTTACATGCATAACCTTACCTAGAGTTTTGGGACATCAAAAAGAAAGAACACGTAAATTATGTGACAATACCTTTAATATAATGATAATATTAAAGAAAATTAGGTAAGCCTTTTGAAAAATTTCTAATGGAAACCCATTAGCATTTTTCCATATCCGGAGTTATAAAGAATTAATTTCTTTTAATAGTTTGACAGTTTAGTGTAAGAAGTTTATAATCTTCCGGCACTAATTTCTTTTTATATTGTTCTAAATTTCAAAATTAGCGGAGTGTCAGTTTGCACTAAGTATACTGGAAATGTCTCAGAACAATGACTAAATCAATGTAAGTAAACTGACACTCTCCGCTAATTTGCCGTGTTACAGCCATTTCATACAACTGTCAAAGAATGATAGCTCTGATTTAAATATACGCAGACGGAAAATTTAAGTTGGTAGTCTATTTGCTTTACATTTATTTTCCCTGACTCAACATTTTGTAATTTCTGAGAAGGTATTCAAATAAATCGGGTAAACGGTACGGGATATCAGAATGTCTCAAAAAAAAAAGATGTTGGTTTATTGTGATGGGTTGGTTTATTTTTTTAAGTATCACAGATGGAACATCTTACACAACGTACAGAAAATGAAAAACTCACCATTATGATTAAACCCGAGGCAAGTGACGTATTTAGGCTTGTCCCTGGTCTCGAACACGCCCATTCGTTTGTACAGCATGTTGGTCTGGTCCAGCGTCCAGAACGCGATGTGGTTCTTACCACACGTCACGATCTGGTTGCGATCTAGAGGGTGGAACTCTGCCGCTACCACCGTGTCTACTGAGCACTGGAATTTGGAGTATTTGGAGTTAATGGAAGGGAACTTCAAAATAATAAAGTTTTTGCATAGTCCAACGCCAACAATTCTGATCAGAAATGATGAAAATCATATTTTTGACTTAGTTATCTCTTTTGCAAAAGGACTACTTAATCATAAATAAGAAAAGGAGATTTTCATCAACCACCTCATCCATCGCTTTCCACCAGGCGAGATCGAGCTCAAGAGCTGGCCCATTTCGCATATTTTTTTTCTGCGCTACACTATTTGTTATCGATTTCAAAATTATATCTTTTAATTTTTTTATTTGTATTTGAACCTTTACCTTAGTCTCAGCAAGACAATGTCCCTTATCCGGCCGCTGCCACTCCCACACGGAGATGGTATGGTCGGGCCCGTCGTCCACAGCAGCAAGTAGGGCTCCGCCATCAGCGCGGGAGAAGGTCACGCAAGACACCGCGCGCTCCATGTGACCCGCTCCGATCACTGCTAGTGTGGCGAGGGATACCGAGTTCCATACGCGGACATGTGGCTGGGAAATAAGGGTTTGTTATATGCATGGGTTTCATGGGAGTGGGCTCTTAAAATTAACCAATTTATGAAGAAGAATATTTTATTTATTTTAAAGTCTCCGTGGAGTTTCTTGCCCGTTCTTGTCCATAGGTACCTACTACGCTTTGGAAGGGGCAACTAGCTTCATATTTCTGACTGACCAACTCTTTGACAATTCAAAAGTACCTGTAAATGGTTTATTTGAAATAAATGCATTGCTAAAGCTACTAGTTAGTGCAGATACGGGAGAAGGAGACTCCAGACAGGAAATAATCACTCACCCTAGCATCAAGCCGGTCATGACCCGCGCACTGCCCACTAGCTACGATCAACTTGTTGGGATGTATGGCCAGGCACTTGACGTCATCAGTGTGGCCGGTGTAGTGTCGCTGGCACTGCTCATCAACGTTGAACAGCACGACTACAGCTGCTACGAAGTATACTATCTCACCGGTTGGAAGGAGGTATAGGTTGCTGCGACAGTCCTTGCCCCTGAAACAAGCGGGAATATATGTTTAAAGATATTTACACCGACGTCTCTCAGATGTCATCATCTGCCAAGCCTTTTCTCAACTACATTGGGGTCGGCTTACAGTCTAACCGCATGCTGAATATAAGTATTTAATATAGAGCGACTGTCTATCGGATCTCCACAACCCAGTTACTGGGTAATACGATACCGTCTGGTAAGACATCTCTCAAATGTGTTATTGGAAATATAAGCGCATGAAGAATTTGAACTTTGTAGACTACAATCTTTTTTTTTGATATTGTATATCTTTTGGTGGCGGGAACCACTTTTCATCATACATACTTTAGGCATTAACGAATTTGATTAGATGGAACAACCGTCACTTTGTCGGTTTCAATTACTAGACAAAAACTCATACAGTGCTTTTAGCAATCATGGACTATCAACGCTGTGTCATCGGCGTACGTAAACATGGTGCAATTTGGAATATGTGCATGACACAGGTCATTGATGTAGAGCAAAAAGATTGGCGGCTCGAGGATGCTACACTGCGGAACACCGAAGCTGATAAATTATTATCACTCTTTGTAGAGTCGATTTTAAGCCGTTGAGTACGATTAGAGAAATAATCTTTAAATATGTCCAATGAGAGGGCACGAATCCAAACATAGATAGAATAGACAGATGATAGAAGACTACACTATTGCCGAAAGCCACAGAATATGTTTTATGGTATAGTTGACTTCTACGCAAACGGACGAGCAACACACACGGGCAGAAGCTAGTACTTTAAATATTGGAAGGACCAAAGCTAAATTGCACCATCAGTCTTAAATCTTAGTCATAATAAAGTGCAGTCGAAATTCCCACTTAGTATAATAACCCAAGGTCGTGGTCTCGCTTGTGTGGACAACTGTGTCGACGGATGAGTCACAAGCAATCGATTGAATACGTACAAGTCACTGGTCACCGCTGAAAGTAAGACTGATCAATGATTCAGAAGATATTGACGCTTGTCGAAGGACTATCGATTGGTGACTGTCTAAGAAAATATAATTATTGACAGGACAAGGTCAAAGAATTTCTGGCCATGTTGGCCCCGCAAACATGATAAGATCGTCACACACCTTCGCCGCGGTCTATCCCGACGGCGATGTCGTCCCTCAGGCGTCCAGTGAGTGATGATCTTTGCCCATCTCTCTGGGTGCATTCGAGCGGCGATATTAGGTATATAGTATTAGACCCATAAGCGACCGTGTATGACCAGATGAAGGCACGTGGATGAATCATAAGGAGTAAGTACGAAGATTATGTAGGGAAGATATGTAGAAAATGGTGTAGGCGTTCTACCCTACCCTCGTGGGGCAACGGCGTAGGTATGTTTATGCATGAATAAAAAAACCTAACATTACGTAATTCCCGAAACATACATATTTTAATGTAACCCAGTTTCTGCGTGGTAGGCCCAACAAACAACATGCCGATCAACATAGTAATGAAAAAACCTTCAGAACGTAAACAATGATCATGTATCACTATCAAATAAGTACTAAAAAACCGAATGACTCAGTAGGTTATAATTACAAGTTACAACAATAAACATCATTGTAATGTCAGTTTTTGTTTCAAGCCGAGCCGTGATTGTTGAGATTATGGCCTTGAATGGAACTGGTTGGTGGTCACTCTGGCAGAACGCGACGTGCTTGTAGTAAAACCACTGGTTTACTAAAGCTAACATGAATTCTGTAGGGTCTTCTTACATCTCTTATTTCTTCATAGATGTAATCAAATCTTGGAATTGATGAACGCTTTAAACAATTATTGTTTTTGGATGAATCCGTTACTACTTAGTTTTTAGGTAGCCTGGGCATAGGCCTCTTACCATTATGACATCCAGGTATTGCGGTCTAGGTCTAATTAGGACCATTGTATTTGTATGTTACAGATAATGGTGGAGTTTATCGAGGAGTTTACGGATAAGTACGAAAATAAAGACTTGAAGTGAAAATGGCAGGAGTAGTTAACGGACTTCCAAACTTCCAAGTTTAAGTAAGAAGGGAATTGCTTTGAATCATCTCGTACATAACCGGTAGCATATTCAAGGTATCGTATTAACAGCTAAGTAAGCTAGGTTGAAGGTTCTAGTTTTAAATCTCATGTGTGGACTGCTGTTTGCGGTAGGTACGCTAGAGCCTTGTTCCAGGACTGGAACATGTATTTATTTCGTGTGATTAACACATGATGTTCTACTTTAAAGTTGCGTGTCTCATGTAGTCATAAGTAGTTCAATGTACGGCTGTTTCGTGTTCATACAACGAATTTATGTGTTTAGGTACCTATTAAGTTCAAAGACCGATAAGCTCTTGTTAGCTAGCGTTGCTATGGAATATAATCTAAAATTCTAAATGCTAGAGTGTTGAAGTCTAGGTAATAATTTACACCAATAAAATTCAAGGCCTTTTTTTTTATCAAAGCAATTTTGTAAAAATTATATACAGGCAGCGGAAGACAGCAATTGGGAGAAACCTATCTAATATGGACTATAAATCTATCCTATCCACAACGCGAGACAATTTTATTGAATTGTAATTGAGAATTCAAGGCTGAGTTATCTATCACGATGTCAATATTAACTGGGACTCAAGCCTCTTCTCCGTGAGCCGTTTTAATGCCGTTCCAATGCTGATCCAATAAGCGGGGCCAGCGCGATTTGGTGGATGTTTAAAATTGATCATAACACAAATAAACTGCTATTTAAGGTTGTGGTGACAAAGCTATTACTCAACTCCTCGAAAAGCTTGGGTGACCAAGCGTCAGCAACCTTGGATCAGTGCTAAAGATTGCAGCATTGCAAAGACAAAGGCACAATTTTCTGCTGACAGAGCCAAGTAATTGTGGAACAAGTAATCAGTTGGGTTTGCCCGGGGATTGGTTTGTATTGGTATCGCTACAAGGTTGCCACACTTATTTTTTGGTCAAGGTATACTTGACTTTAGCGCTTTAGTCACAGGTTTTACATTATTGGTTTGTTATACTAGCTGTTACCCGCGATTTCGTCCGCGATCCAGGATGGAAAGTAGCCTATGTCCTTTTCCAGGTCTACCCATGTGCTTAATTTCATCCAAATCCGTTCAGCTGTTTTAGTGTGTAAGCGTAATAAAAAAATAAACAAACAAACTCACTTTCGCATTTATAGTATTACTGATGTATACTATATGTTAATCAGGTAGTGAGGTCAGGTTACCTACTCGCAACCGGCTGTATGGCCAGATTTATGAACATAAACGAAGCAAAAAGATTATGTAAAGATCATAGCAGATTGGCGTTCTCTCAAAGGCTTGAGTTTATGTAGTGATACATTTAATAATGTTCTTTTTTATAACCTTAAAATTTCCATGTTTAGAAAATAAAACAGATAATGTTTTAGAAAGTAGTGTTTTCGCCTTCGATGTATTATGTCGCCATACATCACAGTGTTGTTATGCGGGCATGTATAATTGGCATAAAAACTGTTTAATTTGGACTTCTAAAGTATTCCTTAATAGCCCAACTATTAAAACAAATTGAATAAACGTTTGTACGTTAAATCGCGCGACATTCACATAATTACTAACATTAAAAGAGATGATTACGGAAATGGTGTCGCGTTTTGGAATAATTCCGAGTTTGGTTCGTGTGTAGGCGCAAATTACGGCTGTATCAGGAACAATTGGTAAATTGGTCAATGAATTTCACTCAATATAGACGTTATAGCTACTGGCGAAGGAGGCTAAAGAATGGAAGGAAAACAAAGCTTACCTTTGATAAGAAGTAGGTTAGTTTCAGTAGTTGATACAATAAGTCGTTGGTAAGTAGTAGATACAATAGTTCTCACATGTATAATTTTAACATGAATGATGTAACCAATATTTTGTAAACATAGGTATTTTAATTTAGAAGAGTGTCCGTGGAGTTTCTTGCCCGTTCTTCTCCATAGGTAGGTACCATGCTTTCGAATGGGCAATTAGCTTCATCTTTCTGACTGAAACCCTTTGACAATTCAAAAGTGCCTGTAATTGGTTTATTTGAAATAAATGCTTTGAGTTTGAAGTAATCATCATACAATGTTGCAGATAAACATGTTTTGTAACAAGCTACCTTTGATATTTATTTTGAACGATTATCGCACCATCTGGTACTCAACCCGTGCAGTGCAAGGTTGCCCATTTTTGGGAAACATTGCCGAATCTGCCATATGAAACGAGTTTTGGTATCCTATAGGTATATATGTATGGAAGTATTTCTTATTGTAATTGTGAAAGGGAACTTGTAACGAAGATAATTATTATGCCTAAGTAATGAAATGTCTACAGAAAATTAATGACACAATTTCAGCATCATAATAAAAATTACTACAAAGCAACAATGACGTGTTTAATTCCCTAAAGTAACCCTTTATTTTCGTTTTTCATGAATTAACTCAGGTTAATGTTTAGTAGGTACGTTCACCTTTATCACGTTCATGAGGTTCAATATAATTACTTATAATACGACTAATAAATTGTAACTCTATTTTCTTGTTTTTCTTTCTTAGTGTGCCTGAAACACACAGCTGTAACACCTAGAAGTGCCTATTGAGTTAAATTGTATTTATCGCTTTCCTCTTCTTATATTTTCAAAGACAAAGACTCCTTCTTATCTCCATAATTGGCTCGTTTAGCTTGGCTAGCCAACCGTAAATATTTAGATTTTTATAATTCCGCATTCCAGATACTAATCTTGTTTTCTCCGACACTAATGTGGTGAAGTCAGGATTATTGTTTTATTTTAGCAACATAGAAATATGGGTTTGGTATTTCGACCAGGCGCATCTATTGGTTACAGGCTTTTCCTACTCCGTATCACTTACGGACATAAGGTTAGTTCGGTGTCCGAACTAAAGCGTCAAACAGACGAGCAGCACTTTGCTGTCGACGGAGTCAACTTCAGCTGTCGACAGAGCCTACTTCAGCTGGCGACAGAGCCAACTTCAGCTGTCGACAGAGCCAACTTCAGCTAAGTTGGCTCTGTCGACAACAAAGTGCTGCTCGTCTGTACTCTGCCTAAGAATGAACGACAGCACGATTTGGCAGTTGTACGTGTACCTACGCCCGATGTGTATTTGCCTGTCCGATTTTTATTTGACAATGTTTTAACGGATCAACTACTTTCGGGCCCGTATCTGTGTTGACGGACTTAGAGAGTAGACCGCTTCATCGGTCAAGTGTTCGCCAGGGTAACCGCTGCGTGTGGTAGACTCATGACTCCGATTCCCGGGTCGCGCAGAGCCATTATTAGCCACAAAATCAGAGGCTGGGTAATGTTATTGCCAGTAAGCACTGACAATAATCTCACCCCCTATTACATGGGTCTTCCAACATTGCCGTCCCTTTGGGAAATACAGGCATCATCGGAATTTTTCCGTCTATCAAAAGCATTTAAAATAGGATTTTTTTCCTGAAATAATCTGTTAACATGTTATTCAATCGAAACAGTCATGATGGTATCGATAGTGTTTGAATAATATCGATGTTTTCCTATAATATCATTAGTGTTATTTGTGTGCTTTTCTACTTATCAATTTTTGGGGACACTAGTCACCTTTAGTATATTTTTATTTTTAAAAGGATGACTCAATATTTGGACAAATTATTTGTCTAGACTATCTACCTCGCCAACAGGGTGTGTTATCCTGTCCATTACCCATATAACTTAATTAGTAAAAAAAATAATGGAGTTCTTATCGCCATATCTGTAACCTTGGTAAGCCAGACCGGTCGATAACGTTTGATACTAAGTGGGTTCGTTTATTATTCAACAGGAAAACTTTTACGTTTCAGGGGAATGTTTTTTCCGATTGAGATTATATATGGAGATAACAGGAGTGTCATGTTTGGAGGGTGTTGTACATGGTGTGACAGAATGGTGGAATGATATTTGAAGATTATGAAAAGTTTGAAATACGACAACATAGAAGTTATACTACATGTTTAATAGAAAATTAGAAAAAAAGAAAGAAAAATAAGAGAATAGATAGGTACATTACATTACTGACGTTCACATGTTCACTTGACGTTACACGGTACACCGAGAATCCTAGTCCATTAATACGAGTATTTCTAACAATGTAGGTCTATTCTGATGGTGTCATTAATGTCCTATGTGATGTGATTGACGGGCGTAACGATACCAGCAAACAAGGACACTACATTATGGAATTACTTGCTTGTAGGTACTAACAACTTTGGAAAAGAATACTTATTTAACAGAGTTAGGCGAGAAAACTCTATCCTGTCTATTCTCACTCTAGTTTTTTCGCACACTGCAAGACAGAAACAGACTCCACCAATATCCTTGTAAAAGGTAGTGTCAGTTTTAGCTATGATCTTAGATTCCTCTTTCAGAAATTAAATTTTACTGAGCTGGTTTTAGTAGTTAGTGCATCGGATTGTCTTGATCTGGAGTTTTAGTTCTGTAGGTCATCTAGTGGTAAATCTATTAGTCTTGCGTAGTTCGCGAACGAGCTAGGTCGTAAGAGTGATCCCACAGACGAAATAAGCTATCTAATTCCCAGATCCTTCACTTCTTAGTTCATTAGTTTGTTTGATAAAACTGACTGACTGTTCGAGAATGAGCGAGAGAGCGGAACCGTGCCGAGCTTGCCACGTCACAACTAACGCTCAAAAAAATAACCTATACCAAGCTACTGTTCGCCGGAACAGTAGCAATCTGGCTTTCCTGGTTCGAGACGGGAGCTGTCCAACTAAAAGAGCGACCTACTTCGCTAAAGAACTGCAAACTAAACTGAGCGCTCCAGGTCGCGAACTATTGCGCAAGTCTAGTCTATGGATATCTGTTATACTAGAGGCCATCCTAACAACAAACCTGAAATACCTCATGTTTGTGCCTGCTATTACACCGGCACCCATTCCTAACCAACCGAAATCCGGCAACTCTGATAAGTGGCAGAAATAGGTATGGTCACTATAAAATATTACTATAGTCAGTGCGCGACTCCTAGTCACCGCCTGAGGTATGTGAGCGGTGAGACGGGGGAGGTAGACAAAGGCCAAGCTAACTCAGTCTGACAATTTTGTGAACGGCGCCCTCCCCCGTTCACCGCTCATTTACCTCAACCGGTGACTAGCAGTCGCGCGCGGACTAAAGTAATATTTTCCGAACGAGCTCTTTTACAAATACCTCTACTACTACGTTGGCCTAAAAATAATATTCAGAATAGAGCCTTACCTGTACCCATACACCCACTCCAGCTTCAGCTTATTCTGTGGTGGGGGAGCTACTTTCGCAGGGTCCAGTCCCTCGTGCTCGCTGGGGCCGTACAGCACCACCGGTCTACCTCGCAGGTACATCCGCATGGAGCCATCTTCTTCGTTGTATTGGCACGTGTGGGTGCTGTAAGGGGAATACGTGTTAGATAATTTAGATTCAGTTTTTTTTTTTTTTGGGAATTTGCGCGTTTGTTTTACGTAAGCCGATTTTCTTTTTTATTCTGAAGTAGTGATTCTCGCTTGGGTAAGTACACAATGAATTTCTTTTTGATCTTCAACTTTTTTGAGTAAGTATGAATTTAAAAAAAGGCAAGATTTCTGCATCGGCCACATGCCAGGTGTGGCCGATGCAGAAATCGGGTCAGGCAAGTAAGACAACCGAGTGTTTGAAGATGCGATAACAGGTTTTTTGTCAAGATAAACATTCTGATATTTATAAGTACTACTTATAGGTAGGTACTAACTTCACCTACTTTTCAGAATTCTGTTTTTTTTTTCTGAAACGCTTAAAGACGTAAGTTTTTAAGGAAAATACATTTTGTAACTGTAACAATACTTACAATTCCTGCAAACCAATGAATCGCATTTCTTAAAACTAAGACGTAAACAAACAATTAAGTATAATTAAGTATGTTAGTCAATAATAGTGGTTAGTGAATCAATTGCATAAGTACAGCAGGTTAAGTTAAAGTAAAGTTAGTTTAAGTAATTAGTATGTAAAGATGCACCTGCAGTCCCATATAAGATGCAAATAGTTAGATGACGTCACACAGCTTACGATAAATTGATAAATGATATAATGATATGATATAATGTCTGTTCAGCAAAAAAAAAAATCAAAATAAAATTAGAAAGTTGGAATTTACCTATTATTGTTTAAATATTTTAATTATCTACTATGACACTATTATTCTGCAATTTGTTTTTAATTAGGTACTTAAAAGTTAATTTATTTCTAATTTGATGAACCGACACTTTTCATATTAAGTATATTGCTCCCATGACACCCAATCACCTGATAATATTATGAGGTCATAGGTACTTTACCTAATTACATAAGTACTTAGGCTTTAGTACATAATGATCTCAATCGCTTTATCCATTTAGTAAGTGCAAACAAGAGGTAAGTACCTAAGTATTAGGGGTCCGAACGGGTCAACTTTTACGTGATTGATACCCGCAAATTGATCGTATAATAAATGCAATTGAAATGATTGACAATGTTACTACAAAATAAACTGATGGTAATTCATCAATTGCAATTGATCGTTTCGAGGACCCCAATATTGTAATAAACCAATATTACATTACACTCTCTCTAAATGAATAATTATGACGACAGAAAAACCTCCACAAATAAAAAAAAGTTCAAAACTTCAAGCATTTCCAAAAAAAAAGCAAAGACCAAGGCACCGCAACATACTTCCACAAGCGCAAAAATTCGCAAAAAATCCCCAAAGCAACTTACATCGAGGTGAATGACATTGTTACTGCCAAGATGCGTTTAGAATCTGCCCACGATTTAAAAAAAAAATAGCCACCCGCGCGGTAAGCTACCGGTTGTCCAACTAGGCGATAAAAATTAATCTAAAATAAAATATACATGTGTTACGCTTTTATACAAATTATCATTTCTGATAACATCTATGTTTGTACAATAGGCATTGAATACACGCAATTTCAATAGTATAAACAAAATGTACAATATTAAAAAACAACATAAATAAATTGTTACGACAATCTATTAAATTGTATCGGCGATCCAATGTATAGATATCGTATTCCAATTTATTGTAATTTATTTCACGACTGTTTTAATTATTGTGTATTACTAAAAGTGACGGTGAATCTTTCTACAACAGACAGAATCAACTGTTAATAGTAGATTTATAAATGTAACAGTTTTTTACCCTTCCTCCATGGCGCCAAAAGATTACCAAAACTTTTTTTTTTCGTCCAAGTAATTCAAAGTTACCGAGATTCGAATGCGAACTTTTTCAAAACCGGTATTCGAGGCACGAACACGAATCATGCAGCCGGCTGCCGAGAATGTCTTTGCCAGACTGCGTGCGGTTAGGAATAAACGGACCATGAAGTTAATTTTCAAGTTTAGAACGCGTTTCATTCGAATTGTTAGAATTCCATTGCTGGGTTTGATAAACCGCTATTCTAAGTTGTAGAGGAAAACAGACAATGTAGTTCAAGTAAGGGGTATTCATCTAAATGATTCAAGCATCGTTGTATGAGTTTCGCGAATGCTGCTATAGTTAATTCTAGTGAGTCATTCTCATAATTTCAATGCAAGATGACGTACTCTTGGATTTAAGGAAATTACCATTTTACCTGTCTTATTGTTGACTTGATAATGCACTTGATACCGCGGTCAGGTCAAGGTCGAACATGATCAGTATGATCACAGATTAGAATATAACTTACGCCGCTGTTTTTCTCAATTTAACATTAATGTAAGTAACAACTGATTGATCAAACACCGGTTCAATTTTTATCTAATTAAATTTATATTACCATCAGGTAGGAGAGGTAAACCAATGGCTCCCAAGTAGAAGAAAAAAAAAATTGCTTATTTAGAATATTTTTTCCTATAATATTTTTCCTTGTTTAAATAAATAAAAGATGAATCAAAGAAAATAGCACCATGGATACATTAACATTTATTTGTCAAAATGAAAACTGCACCTAAAAAATAAGTCACCATCAGTGGCATCTAGGTGGCGGTGAGACACTTAGAATAACACCTACACATAGCTGAACAGTTTAGTACAGAAGCCATCACTAAATGATCATCTGCCAAGCCTTTTCCCGACCATATTGGGCTGGGTGTAGCTGAGCGAGTGTCTCTATGAGCTCCGCAACCCAGTTACTGGGTTACACGATACCCCATGGTGACTTGTTATTATAAGCTCTAGACGTGAAGACCTGTAATTGGCTGTCAGATTATCATACTGTTAATTATCACCATTATGTTTAGCTGTAGGTCTTCCATAGTCAATAAATAAATAAGACTTTCGGGCTTCTAACTTCCTATATCGATTGTAAAAACACTGTATAAAATGACAGCCGGGACCAGTGGTTGAACGTGCTTTACGAGGCAAAAGGGGTCTCGGTATGTAATCGATGATCACCCTTCTCAGAAGCCAACGCTAAATCCAAAACAGAAAATATTAGTCAAATTGTGGCTATGATTACTTTTTAGATAAATGTGCATCAATTTCTCACGATTTGACGGTTTCCTGCGACAAAATGATATATTTGATCCACCCACGCGTGACAAATAAGTGCCGCTATTATTCTATAAGTTCTATTCAATACATTCTTCTAGTTAAACGACTAGTGTTGAACCTGATAATTCAAATTCTGATGTTTCGGCTTTTATTCTCAGAGTAGTCGGATGGGAAACGCCGACCTCATCTAGTTCTTAAATATTGACGTGTAAATGTGTTTGTACAAACCTATTTACAGAAAATAAAATCATTTCAGTTCAAGCATGTTTTAAGCCGATTTCGGTTCGGTTTAATTCGTGCACTTCAGCCAAAAATTATGTCTTGATTTAATTCATCGAATAACCCTTCGGCCCATATTACAATAACTCAAAGAGTTCCCATCCTTATTCTGGAGGTCCTCGGTCGTACTTCCCTTCGATTGCAGGTGCAGGACTGTAATTGGAGAGCTACGAGATTTTGGAGACCAAAACACTAAAATATTTTTTTTTTTAATTAGAAGCATCCGCTTGCTGCGAATGTGATAAATGTAGTCCGCAAAGTCGACTTCGGGCTGCAGTATTATTTCTTAATTAATGTCGCGCCTGCATTCTCAAATACAGCAATATGAATATTTATCTTTTAAATTTTTTACGGAAGCCGAATGTATCGCCGAAGCCGAATCTATGCCCCATCACTAATGTTGCGGTGTGACGGCCGTCGTCCATTACAGTGTAATCAGATGCGCTAGCGTGGGCAAAGTTACACAATACACACTTTTTGTCCTCTACCGACTGTACAGTGAACAAATTGCCATGCGAACCTAAACGACTGCCTATGTATGCAAATATGTTGATGATGGAGGTCAAACAAAAACATTAAGGATGTTTAAAAAAAAAAAAAAATTTTTTTTAAATACTTTCTGGGTTTATTTTTCTAGAGAGTAGTGAATATTTACAAAGCATGCACGGTTTACTTTATAAATATGTGTATTGTACAGTTTGTGTAAATATAAGGTCTAGATAACTTTCTACTGTAGATAGATAGGTAACTACTCAGTTTTTGCATTATATTGTTGTACAGTCTAAAGTGTGAGATTTCTCTGCAGCTGATTGTACCTACTAAGGTATTTAAAAAAACTTGATCACTAAAGTTATCGTTTATCACGTAATTTAGTATCACAACTGCGTGGACGCTAAATGTTTTTCTAAAATATAAAAACTTTTTACAAAAAAAACCAACCGACTTCAAAAAAAAACACTAGAAAGTGAAAAATAACTTTAATTTCGGAAGTCGGTGTCTTTGGTTTTGAATTTTCGTTTTAAGCCACCGACTTCCGAAATTAGTTATTTTTCACTTTCTAGTGTTTTTTTTTGGAAGTCGGTTGGTTTTTTTTGTAAAAAGTTTTTATTTTTCACTTTTTAGTTATGGTACCTACCCCCTACTAGTTCGAATATCACGACCTGCTATGTAAATAACAGTGACAGGAAAATGTTAAAAGATCGTCCATATAGGCTAAGTGGGAAAAATACGTATTAATGAAGCTAACTCAAAAAGTTCTCAAGCTAAGTTAATAAAATTTATATGGGACTACCTTTAGAGCATACCCTTTCAAACAAAAAAAGAATTTTCAAAATCCGTCCACAATTGACGAAAATATCGACGGACATACACAAAAAAAAAAAAAATTAAACATACATACGCTACGAACATATAACCTCCTCCTTTTTGGAAGTCGGTTAAAAAGTAGCCTAAGTTACTCTTTATAACATCAGCTACCTGCCAGTGAAAGTTACGTCAAAATCGATCTAGCCGTTTCGGAGATTAGCCGGAACTAATAGACATACAGACAAACATTTAAAAAAATGTATTTTTGTTATAAGTGTGTGTACCTATATACTTTCTTAAGCATTTAGTAAAAGCTGTTATTTTCACACTACAAACAGCGACTTCAATTTATATATTGTTTTTGTAATTAGTAGCCAATATTTTGTATTTTATTTACATAGTGTGAAAAACTGTTTAATAATCAATACTCCTCCTTTTTCCTTCTATATACATAGATCCTAGAACCTGGAATCAATGAACTGTCCTAGAACCTGTCTGAATGGACCAAAATTAAAAGAAAAAGAAGACCAAGTAAAAAAACAAAACACTGTTAATATTTACAGAGAAAGCTAAAAATAATCCAACAAATTCGTTGAAACAGAACTATTCCAACTAGAATCTAGGTGATATTTGAACAATTGAACTTGACAATTCTATTCACCACATATCTCCACAATGTACATATACAACTAAGCGTATATCGATATCGTTACGCCAATTGTAGTGAAGGTCACAGAAGATCATTTATCTCGACTTGAGGAGCATCTTCATAACTATTGTCTTGCGTCAACTCTAAATTACCTGTAATTGTCACTTTTTTTAACAGTCTAATGATTTGTAGCTTCTTTTATGTTTATTTAATTGGCGTAGTTTACAAAAATATCATGGCTTTGTTATATTTGGTGATATCTTGGTGTGTGGTGGTTCATACGCTTTTTTTAAAGTATTCGCAATTACATCAGTTTACAAATTCTTATTGCTGTAGGTATATCCTATATATTTATTTACTACTTTTGCATAACCCTTACAAGTAGGTAGTCAGTAACAGAACTAAAACTTCATAAAAATGACATAGTTAGTTATTGTAGATGTTATCGTAAATTAAACTTATATTTAGTAAGTACCAGTATCACCATAACCTACAAAACCTTAAAATAGTAATATTAATAAACTCAATCCCAAACGCATTAAATATTAGTCCCAAATTATTTGCCCGTCACCAACCATTGCCATGTTTGTACAATCATTTGTACCAACTTACCCATGTTTCAGAATCGGTCCATTTTGTGACGGCTGCTTAGAATATAAGTTTAGCAACGACTTTGTAGTTGTAAATCTAAAGAGAGCACAAATAAACAATTAGACATTACAGGAAATTAATAGAGAAATATGAAATAGCGAGAAAATAACACGAGCTATGGCAAAGAGCATGAATATTTAGCGCTTGTGTGTGCAAAGTAAAGTAAAACTGAAATGATAAAAGCTTTTGGTGTTGGCTTATTTAGGCCTCGAAGTTAGCGGTGATGATATCTCTAGATTTGTGAGAAATCTTTTTATTTGTCTGGAATTTTCGGGTAACCTGTAGCGTAATTTCACAAAATCTAACGACGAAATACTAAGTTACACAGTGAATGTATAAAACGGGGCACACATTTTGTATTTTTTTCTGTATGTGACCAGATATTTGTATTGCCAGCTAGGCTGAGTTCAAACTTGCACTCGCATTTTTTTTTTCGATATCTTTTTGTACGTTTGGAAAACTTTACTTGCGCGATCTAGGATTCTATGACCTTAGTGGCGCCATCTGTTTTTGTTAAACCAGTTCTCCTTTCACGCGATAGATGTCGCTTTAGACTGTTTTTACCTTTGTATATACCGCTAACTTCTAGGCATAATATGATACCTTCTCCACATACCTGCTATTAGGCAGCAGTCCCTGCGCGTTGAAGTCGCCCGTGGAGTTCCAGCGCTTCGTGAGGTTGTTGACCCCGGGCGAGACGCTCTGGTTACTGGACGTAGAGTTGTTTCGTGATCTAGATGTATACGATATCACTACGATACTGGCGCTTAGCTACTAGACTATGAAGCTAATGCTTTGGGAAGCAAGCGGTTAAGATGGGCTGAGAGTACTAGCTTAGGGCTGGATTTATAATACCTGATATGTAGGGACTCACAAGGAATTATGGCCGAGGTATCATCGGCATATTCTGTTCACTGAATCTTACGTTTTGAGTGTAAATGGTCTGTAACTAGCGGTTACAATAGGTAGCAATCTACTTGAAGAAATCTTTTAGTCGCTTTTGACGTCATCTGTGGATCATCAGGCATGATTATCCACATTTTGTTTTACACTTATGCATTGGATAAACTATCTATGTTTCTGCAGGATAATGCATGCGAATGCCAGGAGTATGCACTTAAGCAGATGCCAGCAAATGCTTTGTAGCAAAATATCCTTCTTGGTCTAGTGGTTGCAAACGTTACTGCTGAGCATGAGGTTCTGGGTTCAATTCCTGGGTCGGGCAAAGTGTTATTGGGTTTTTCCATTTGGAATTTCTTAGTAGCAGCCCGGAGTCTGGATTCGTACCCGCTTGATGGCAATAGGCTCGCCCCCTGTTACATGGGACGTAAAACATAACCGGCAAAATATGTGTACTATAGGTGCACCTCTGCCTAACCGTTTGGGGAATACAGGCGTGATGATATGTTATACTTACTGAGTATTTTCTGCTCTATCCACCACCATTTCAACTTCTAATTAAAATAAAACCTACTTATTTCGGTTCGTTTTGAGAAATGATCCCTTGCACAGCACTACAATAATAATATGATACCTTGTACCATGTAGTATACTCTTCCACAGTCAACCTTCTCATTATCGTGCTGAGTAAGTTCACAATTACCCTACTTTTCCCGCTCACCGTGTTTTCCCTATGCTTGCACAGACTTTTAGTAATGATATACCTGCCGTGAATACAGCACGCGTAGTATGACCATCGTAGAAACAGGGTTTTGTCGACGGGAGAATAGGCAAAATGACATATTTTGCCTATTCTCCCGTCGACAAAACCCGTTTCTACGTCATGTTACGCGTGCTGAAGTAGTAGATAACTTGCAGAGTCTTAAAGGAGTTTACAACATATTATGTTAACACACCACACGTGCATTAATATCATTGCAAAAAGTAGTCTTTTGAGGCATCGTCAAGACACAACAAGAGCCATACAGCTTATTTTATGCGAAGTAATATTGCTACCAAGTATTTTGTGAATAAAACTAATTCAGCTGTATGTAGCTTTGCAGTTTGGACATGACTATGCGCCCTAATTCTCCCAGTCAGTTTCCAGGCGTGTTTGAACGTCCCTAATAGTGTTTATCATATGAAAGTAACCTTCCCACCCATCTACTTCATTCTCCTCTAGCAGTAGACACTGTTGCTATTTCTTTTGCCCACCGACTTAACTAAACGTTGCTGCCTTTTACTTAGAGAAATCAAGGAAAAGGATGAATGTGATTTAGAACTGTCAATAAATTTTAGGTAAGTATATATTAAACTTGATAAGCTTATTAAGCGGCAATTCTGAAATACATCTCTAAATTTCTTCCGTCTCTTTCTTGTTCTGTCTGCGAGTAAAAGATAGCAACCTAAATTTTAATTAGTTGGTGACCAAGAGAACCCGCAGCAGTACCAGTTGATCTATTCTGAAAAATGTCACGATGAAAACTTAGGTGTAGTGAGATGTCAATCCCTAGCAGCTGTCAAGTGGAATGACAGCTCACTGCACCTTAGTTTTCGCGGTGTTTTTACAGAATAGACCAGCAAGTCCAGTATGTACCTGTAAGGCTGCGGCGGGTGCGGCACGTGGTGCGGAGCGGGCGTGGCGCGCGGCGAGGGGGAGGGCGCGGGCGACAGCGACGACGACGATGCCGGCGAGTCCGACTGCAGCGAGCCCGTGGACTGGTGCTGAGGGCCGCGTCTGGAAGGACCGAAATAATATGCGTTAGTTTACAGAGCAATGTCGAAGGTGGTAGCACAGAGATGTAGGAGGGACCCGCCAACTTATCGAGCAGGTTGCAGATCACAGTCTGACACAACTGCCAATAAAATTATTTAGCTTTTCGTATAAGTATTTACTAATTTTGGATATCACGAACGTCTGAATTCGCCAGAACGCACTGAACACGTGATCATCGTTCGTTTCTTCTCTATACGAGAAGAGGCTTCTAATTTTTAGGTGGGACCTTTACGATCTGGTTTTCATTACCTTTAACCGCTGCACAAGCCATTATGCATAAGCCTCAGTTTTCGCTGGCAAGCCATAGCTTGCATGAAATACATAATAATCTTTGTAGTCATGAAATAGTGCACTATTATAATCACCTTTGTGGTAATGAGGATGTACTGGAGCCGTAGCTGGAGGTCCTCTTGGCAGTCTCCCGGTAGGACGGCTGTCTCAGTCGTAGCTCCCTCGTCGGAGTACCCGTAGACCCTGGAAGCAAAAGAGAAGTTCTTTAAGAAAGAAAAATAAACCAAATCAGGTTTTCGTTTGAGCTAGTTAATCTTCCCAACTTGGTGCCTGTTTCACTGTACTTGTATCCATGATATAGAAAATTAAACTCAAACTCAAAGCATTTATTTCATTTAAACTGTTTACAGGCACTTTTGAATTGTCAAGGAGTCGGTCAGTCAGAAAATATGAAGCTAGTTGCCCATTCCAAAGCGTAGTAGGAGGTACCTATGGAGGAGAACGGGCAAGAAACTCCAAGGACACTCTTTTGAATCAAAAAATTGTTACAAAAATTGGTCACAATACATGTTAAAATTATACATGTGCGAACAATGAAGAAAGACGTGCATGATAAAAGCGTCCGTAGATAAAAATAAAAAAACAATTAAAAAAATAAGCAAGCAATTAAGTACCAATGCATTATCTACCAACTATAATAAAAATGGAGAGTAGTATCATTAACTATCTGCCAAATAAAGACACCGGAACTTATCCGGAAGTGGAGTAACAGGCCAATTTGTCTGAATTGGTTTTCTATTTTATTGATCACGATTTTTCTACGCATCCTGCCATGTCTACCGTCCTTTCGCTCAGTGCATTTACTGAGCAAAGAAATCTTCGCACGCTCATCTTGGAGGAAATTAAACTTCATCATAATTTTATATTTCCCATCGATAACTTACTTATTGGATGTACATTAAATCATTTAGAGTTAATATATGCTTCCGTGGGATACTTAGTGAAGTAAAGAGCATTCTCTCGAATTATCGATATGTCGCCCAACTGGAAATACTTGCTTAGGAACGTTTTAATCTACATTTAACTACATAATTAATTGTTTGTTTATTTACACAAAAGTCTTCAAATAATAGAATTATGTACGTCCAAGTTTTAATAGAAAAAAAGGGCGAAAAGCTCAGTCGGCATAAAAAAAAATCATCCGCATCACTGTCAATAGGAAAAGTGTCCAAATGACTGGTATTGCTTACTTAATTAATTTGTAAAACCAAAGTACACGCTATGGACGTTTTAATATAATACCTATTATAACATTACTGGAACACGTCAGCCGAATGATATATGAAAGGCTTAACATAAACTGGGCCACCAGCCGTGCCTGTTCATGTAAGTATTAATTTATTACATTCAATACAAAAACTATACCAAACAGTGAAAGGATATGGTTTCGTAAACATTGACTTTACGTTGTATGCCGTAATAAATACATTGCAGAACTTTAAATAACAGAAAATGATTAATTTAAGATTTATAACCGTGAAGTTTAGTCGAGGGATTAAAATGTTAAGCACCTTACGGTCAATTTGCTTGCACCGTGCATATTGACATGTACACACAATGACTATACTGCCAAAAAATTAATGCAAATAATGACTGTTCGAAATGTGACATGAAACCCGCTATGCGTGGAAGTTATGTGTTTTCTCGAACATGCTTGGAATTCGAGCATTATTTTAACAACCTTCTTCGATATAAATCGAAAATGCTTTAGCTACTGGTCAAATACATGCGAGCTGTCGGCCGGTTAGTATGTTAGTATGAAAATCCAAATCTGTCGCATTTAGCGGCCGAATAAATTACTATGGAAACTCATATCTATTGTGTAATTTAAAAATGGAACGAACTTTTTACTTCGACACATGGCAACCAAGGAGGTAACATAACAAACATTTTATTTAAATTTCGATTTGGCTTGCAAATAGAGCTGTTTATAGTTAAGAAGAATCAAATGAACATAATAATGTCGCGTGAAAAATTATCGTTGTTCGTCATTGATTCTGGAATTCATAATTTATTTGCTTAGTTAGTTTCCGCGCATTATTTGAGAAAAGTACTATACAAGTCTTGGTCGCAACGAGGTATTGATGGACTCACATTATGCCGTTTCACGATTGTCCATCAATGCCCCTGTTGCAGGACGCGACAGGAGTGTACTATTGCTAAATCTTTTCTTTCACCGATGAAAATTGAACTTTTATTTAGTAGTGAAAGTACGATGACAAATGCTATAAAAACAATGAATTAGCAGTTACTATAATGGCTATATTAAAAATAAATTGCTGTCTGCATTACAGCTATTAGTCAAGATCTTACTGTAAGTTTCTAAAACAAATAATAATATATATCGTAAAATGATTATTTAGCCATATGGATGTTATTTTTTCAGATTTTACTACGAATAACGTTATTTATTTTATTCTGGGTACTTTTTCATACGTATAGCACTGTTTCTCTCGATTCTACGGATTTCGCGCTCTGCCATTCACCACTGTATTTCCATTTTTATATTATTTTTGACAGTAATTGTTTTTGACAGTTCTGTAGCTAAATAGACGATGTATATTCTCATAGGCAACACTGTTTCTCTGACTGAAGCTCTAAGAAAAAAATTAGAGAGACTGACGACTTTGTCAGGCATCCACAAGAGATAAATGAAGATTTGGGAGCTCTTGAAATCTCATTCTCATAAAGAAAGAAAGAATAAGTATTTATTGGGACTCGCACAGAAAAATCACAAACTAAAGAGAATGATACAATCAAAACAAACGAAACTATGAAATATTAAACTATATTATATAGTATTTAAAAAACAATCCCGTACGAGTCCAAAAGGCAAAATCCCAGCATGATGCTGCGAAATTTAAATACCGTATTGCCACTAAACATAATATTCACCAGTATAAGCACCATTTCTCTGTCCCGTGCTGGGGGCGGTGGGCGCCCTGCCCTCCAGCGCGTTCAGTCTCCGCAAGGCATCGGCGAGGGTGGACCGGAGACACAGCAGTTCCTCAGCTTGGCGAGCGCATCGCACCTCCAGCTCGGCCACGCGGGCCGCCAACCCCGCGCCTTCGCCTTCTAGCATTTCATCTGGAATTGAGAAAGCGGATATTAGATGAGTTGATAATGTTCAGGATTTTGGTAATGATTACTTAGGAAGACTCAAAATGGAAAAAAAAATATTCATATAAACTACACGGGTACTTATGAAACGTCACAAGCTGGACAGTTCCAATTGGTTGCTTCCTATGCAGAAGAGTTGGTAAGAAACTCCACGATTAGGTACTCTTTTAAAAATAATTGCCTTCTACAAAAATGCGGCTGCGGCCGTAAAATGCCGCAGAAGGTGGCTGTTGAGGAGCCTGCAGCATACATTCCGGGGATGAGGATGACTGTGTGTCGGAGTGCTCCGAAAGCTAGGAATGCCGTGTGGTTTGAGTCAGAATCTAAGAGAACCCTATCCTCGGCCTAAAGTCGACAAAGAGATTTGATATCAAGTTTTAAAAACAAAAACAAAAATGCTAATTATCGAAAGCTGTATGGTTCAATAGATTGAAGCAGTTCGTTGCTGTGCAGCAATGCCTACATAATAGTAACTTTTATGTCTTTCAACTATCACTTGGTGTGGTCTGATAATAGTTGTAATAAACATTGGCGAATCACGGAAATTAATTATTTCTTACGTGATGAAATTAATATTCTCTATAGCATTGATGGTAAATTCATTAATAGAATGCTATCGGCAATTAATTTGCTTTCACACATTGCCGTAACTCATGATATTCGTGATGGATTTGAGGAGTTTCTTAATAATGATTGCGATGATGCCAAGGCTAATAATGTTACAAATGATCTTGCGTCAATAGGAAGTATTGAATAAGATGTTATTAAAGAATCGATGGATGAATCTAATCCAGAGAACCGAAAGGAAGTAATACAAACATGACAGATTATTTTTGTAAAAGATATTGAGTCGGAAATGGAACTGAAGGTGACAAGGTGACCGATAAACAAAGTAAAGGTTGCAACAAAATCTGCTTACGCAAATGCCTGGAGATAAGTCTTGATGACTTTATCATTACTCCTGATTGTTTGGCAACTCTGACCAGTCACCACATTATGTAGCAATGTAGCAGTTAGCAGCCGACCGAGTCAGTACAACAGAATTGGTTTGCAAATTCAGCTCCTTAGTTGACACACTATTGTGTCCCAAACAATAGTATTTAAACGAGTGTGCAAGAAAAAAATTGCATAATCAGGTGTAAGGGAATTTGGACTTTATGTCTTAGGTAGATAGGTTAATTGGAGCGGAGTTATTACTGTCGTATATGTGATTGTGTATAATGTTACTGTAGAGAGCTATCGGCAGTCGCTTGTTGAAGGACTTGTTGTGTTTATTTATATTTATAGTTGTTTTGTTTGCGATGTGTTCAATATCATTGCAAATGTTACTGTAGGACGTTACCTACATAGTTTGTAATAAATGTGGGTCTAGGTCGATACTAGGACCAAGTCAGATATATCGCAGTTATTGTATTCTTTTGTTTTATATTCATCGAGCAAATATGATTGTCAAACAAACAAGCTTCTCAAACATAAAAAAAAATATGATAATCAAGAATTATTAGGACATTTATATTTTGCTATGCTCGGCTATTGTCTCAAATATTATTCTCTCATCAGCACGCGTAGCATGATCACCGTAGAACCGGGTTTTGTCGACGGGAGAATGGATAAAATGACAGATTGAGATTGTTTATCTGTCATTTTGTCTGTTCTTCCGTCGACAAAACCCGTTTCTGGGGGTGCTACGCGTGCTGCTTCTCTCTTCACAATATTTTCGTCTGACTTACCTGCTGTATTGCAAGTACCTACAAAATATTTACAAAAACCCAGACAGTCTCTTATTATATACTACAAACAAGTACAAACCCAGGATATAAGCAGCACAAGGCAAGAAACAACAGAAATCACAACATAAAGGACAGGTCCACAAGACAGTGCTTCAAACCACTATAAATATAGGTGCCAAAAGTAGGTTTAATCCATTGGACTCACGCCAGGCTGCATAGACATCGTTCATGGTGTCTCCAGGTGAGTCACTGGCCCTCGAGCTCCTGGAGTCACGGTCTCCATGGCTGTCCATCTTCAGTGGCACTTAGTGGACCATTTGGCACATATTAGGTACGGTACAGTTCGGTTGATTCAGTTCATACTTTTTGGTTCCCTTACGTCTAGCGAACTTCTGTTTTTGAAATAGATTTTGTTGTTACGTCTGCATTTGTTTTTTTAAAACCATTTTGCTTTGTAACTTTTCGAATATAATAGGTTTGTTGTAATATTAAGGAAGTCAAGTTTGAAAAGTAAAATAGATTAGATTGTTTTATTGGTCAATCTATTGAGCTGTAGGTGTTAAGTGAATGTTGTCTTTTGTGAAAAATAATAATCGATCCAAGTATTGTAAAATCATTATGCTATAATGATTTTACAATATTTGGATAGATTATGAAAGACTCAAAATTATCATCCTCGAAACCTTCGGCATTGGTTCAATATGTTTACTCCAATCTATGTTTGAATTCACGTTTCAAGTATGTAAGTGAAATGTCACCAAGTAATTGCAAAAATGCGTGTAACAATGTACAGCCACGTCCAAGTCACTTTCCCACATATTGAGGAATTCGGGTAACGGTGAATGTACAGGTGTGGCCGTTTGCATAAACATGTGCATTCTATTGGTAACTGTATCTCGACTCATCTCGCTTCGGCCGCGCTGACCTTTTTGTTTACAATCTTTATGGTGACCCGTTATTCTCGTTACCAATGGTTAGATGAGATTTTAAACCATTTCCTTCTTTCTTTATCTTATTACAAACTTAGCCATTAATATATACGTACACATAAAACCCTAACAGGCGGATACATACGTAATAAAATTATCTTGTCAGATCAGGGGACGGCAAGTATCCGAGGAAAAACATTTACGAGTGCGAAAAAGACAAATGAAAATTATATGACCATCACATAATGTCTACTCTTATTTTTGAACAGCACATGACTAAAAATAATTCTACCTTTCGAAATACTCGACCGGTATCAATTCTCACGATTCCGTAATAAAACTATCTAATTTTGTTATTACTAAATCAGATAGTTGTGACTTACAAAAACGTTTTAACTAGGTTAAACCATATTCATATTGTACACACGGCTACACATCAAGCTATACATTTCCAGTTAATGCTGATCTCGCATTATATAGGATTTCCGTACAATGCGAGGTCAGCTTATACTGGAAATGTATAGCTTGATGTGTAGCCGTGTGTACGATGCAAGTAGCGATGTTATATGACGTATTGCACCAATTGACAACTAACGAGTTTAATGTGACAAAGTTCAATAGTGAACAACGTTTTCGAAAGGTAATTAAACTTTTTGGAAACTTAATTGTTACCATGACTGCAGATTAGTTAGAGGGAAACGCACTGAGCACACACTTTATGTAAGAAGACGGTAGATCACGAAAGTAGGAAGTCATCGTTTATTGGACGACAATCACCATGGAATGAAGCGAGTTAGTGCCACAATACATGAGCTTACGAAAACAGCCGAGTGGACTTGAATTCAGTTGAAGTAAAATACAAATGATTGCAGCTTCAGCAACATAGGCCAATGAGATCGATAGACTATGGATTACTTCAGAACAATAATGTGCAACATTTGATATACGTATCTGCATTAATTCTGATCAAAGACATAAATATTGTTTACTCCACTGACATTTAATTTATTATATTTTGTATTGTGTTGTACAATGACATGTACCATAATTCAATTTAATTACTAACGATAACTTGACATGATTGTAATTATGACCTATTCCTTATTATTATTTTTATTTTATTCTTTTACTACCTACCTACTAACACAATTGACTTAAATATGACCTTATGTGTGTTATTGTATATTGTTTTTTACTGTTAATTGGACATTATATCATAAAATTATATCTATACATATAATTCTTCTGAAATGTGCTGTGAAATGAATTGTGTTTTGATAAGTTTTGACTCAAATTCCGGTAGTGTATTGTTCTTAAACTCAACAGTAAACAAACATTTTGTTTTGCAATGTCCTGGCAATTCATATTTCAAATGTTTTTTTTTACAAATTAAAATACTTATCTAAATAAATTGGAACAATAAAACCTACTGCTGATCAGAAGTTATAGTTGATAAGAATAACAATTTTCTTAGAAAACCGATGATAGTCTAGGTGCAGTAAACAGTCCCGTGTACTACAACACTTAATATATTCGCACAACAACAAAGTGTTGATATTTCTCACGACCGAGAAAGTTACGTGAGAAGAACCGTACAAAAAATAAAAGTAAACGCAATGTTTTGTTAGCTCATTACGATCTTTAACTGCTTCGAAATAAGGTCGCTGCTCGGACATAGATTTAAATTGCTCTATTATAGATAAGTGGTACGGTAGAATTAATACTGTATCATTCATAATGGCGCTTAGATTGTTTAAACAATTGGGTTGTTATTAAGTTTTAATCTTTAAAATAATCATAGAGTTTTGTATCGTTAATCATTTGTATTTATTTTATAGAAGTACCTATAGTAAATCTGATGGGCCAGAGTCGTCACGCAGTGGGAGCCAGCAAACGGGCGTCGGGCCGTGGGAGACCTAGAAGCTTGCGTGATAACTGAGAGCCGTTTTTGGGAGATGGGCCGGAGAAGGCAACACACAGGGAAAATTTGAAAGCTGTGAAGGAAACCTTTGCCCAGCAGTGGGAAATACAGGTTAAAAATAGTAAGAATTGCTTCCTTTAGAAAGCAATTCTACCCAAGTAATATACAATTTCCTAGTTAACGTCCAGTTGTAAATGTCGTAGTTAATATCAAATTAATAGAATATTGCTGTTGTAAATAATTATGGAAGTGTCGAAGTAGAGAATGGTTTTAGAACCTTCTCAAACTATACCTTTATAAGTTTATAGCCTTCCTTATAGCTTCAACGCTTCAAAGATACCAGAAAATGGCTGTTGTAATTTGTGGTACTTAATTTATAGATAACGCAAAAAAGACTAGCGAAAAGTAAATTTCAACTGTTCCCGAAGGTTCATTCCTAAGTTACAGGAGTTTATCAATAATCTTTTCTTCTTTCAAACAAAAATCTGTAGCAAAACTAGGAATTTTCCACCGAATCTTGAAGCAACTGTTCAAATGAGTAATTAATCGCAAACCATAGGCAACAGCCACCCTAGTGTTCAAGTCCTATCATTTTAACTTTAAATATACTTCTTGTCTATTGGTACGAACGCTATTTAAATTGTTTGCTCAATAAAACCTATTATATTAAACACATCACAAATTGAAATAAGCCATAAATTATGGGGAACAAACAACAGCAATAATTATTATTCAGTGGTTTGGAGTCTGGAGAAGTGAAGGCTCATGCTTGTAAAACGTATACGTTAACATTATATTCATGCTTTGATCTCTGTAGCTCATGTTAAATAGTACCTAGACACTCACAGAAACCTATGAATAAATCTTTATTACATACATCAATAATTCAAAATCAATTCAACTAATTTAATAAATTTACATTTATCTTCTAACATATTTACTCAAGTGATGTAACGCGTTTAAAATTCCATTTAATTTACAACATTCATATAAACAGCTATGGTAATCAAAAAGTGTTAAATACAGCATGAATTTGAATATAAAATGGTTAAAATTCACGTCAAAGGTAACGGGAATGTTCCCGTTATTTATTTAGTATTTAATTTTAATCTGATAGAAGATATCAATGTTATCTTGTCTGTCGGCGACGCCGAGTCTAGATCTAACGTTCCATTTTATTGCTTGGCACGAATCTCGTGGCGCCTGCGGGTGTCCGGAAACGTTGATGTTTACCACATTTGTAGTGAGAGTTTGTAAACTAAGTTTTATTGTGATTGTCTTCAATCGATGAAACAAGGAAATAGCAAGATAAGACACGATGTATAGAACTAATGAAGAAGAGGGAGAGAAAAGAGATTGTAGTAAAATTACAGATTTGAGACCGAGTCTTTACGAAGCTTTGGAAGCCTAGCAAGATGGGTCGACGACATGATTAGGTAAACTCGGAAAGACCTGGACGGGATGGAATCAAGAAGGAAGTCAAAGTCAAAGTCAAAGATTTATTTGCAAACTAAGTGTACATTTTGGTGTTTTGGTGTTTTTGGTGTTGCTTGAGCAGGATGAAAGGCTGTACATGGTGATGAACAAAATAAATGAGAGAAGGGTACAGTATAATTCCGAACTTATATCAAACAGTAAAACGAACAAATTATTATATGCTCGGAGGCCCCTGAGAATCGAATGACAACAGGTAGTATAGAAACAATGTTTATGATCTTAAAGCAACATGAAATGTGCCATTACTATCGCAATCGACAAATAAACTCCACCGATTGGCTTGTAAATCTAATATTTTACGACTACACAAGCCTTTTAATCATATTAAAGTACCATTTGTTCGAACAGCTTAGTATTCCCCTCACTTCGTAATGGAAAATCGTATCTAAGTACGTACTTAGGGTGATCGTACATCCGTCAAAGTAGGAGCAGCATTGCCAATCAAATCACGGCATGGTAGACTAGTAATCCCATGGTTGACGGCAAACAACCGGATATGACGGCAACTAGCTATCGTTTCCATTTCTAAGGGTTACAACACTTTGGTGAAGGTGAACGTGCAAGCTACGCAATTACGCACATACACTTTACGTCTTCGAAAACTGAAGCAACCACATAGTTGACAGAATTAGCAAAGTTTGTCGAAAGAGACAGACATATAACAGCGTAAAAGAAGAATGGATTAGTAGATGTTTTGAAAAAGACTATAATTATGTTAATATGACAGCTTAGCTTATAAAAGTTCTTTATCAGATCCAGCAGTAGGTTGTAAAGTTGGGATAGTCTGGGTTTTGGCAACATTCTCTTGCAGCTTCAAAAATCCAATGTGCCAGAACGCGTCCAGCGATTTTTTGCCGGTGAGAACACTTCTTAACATCAGATTATCTCATTGTAATGCTGCGCGTGCGACCGCTACATGCATGCTAAACACGCCATGAATTTTAAATACGGAACGAAATGATGTAAATGACGACAATCGCTGTAATTCTGTCAGCCTGTCGCGCTTCTGACGACTTTATAACTTTTGAGCGTGTATTGGAGAAATAAATTGAGGAGTTTATTTACGTCATTCACGAAAACAAAGGGGAAATGGCTTGTAAAAGTTTTGGGAAGAATCCTTATGAAGCTTAATAAAACCTACAGATTTATTTAACAACGGAACCGGACACCGGATTCGACACAGTTAACTATTTTAAATGTAATGATAAATTATTCTTCTATAAAAGCCCTCACCTTTCTCAACAGCCAACTACAATAAATCCACCAAGACAGACGTACGACTTGTAATACATGACAGTTAACCAGTTTATGATGAATGCGAGGTACGGATAGTAAGCCGACAACGCGACGCAACGTCTCGCTCCGCTGGTATTGAAAACGATGCTTGTAAATGAGATACGGACAGCAGGATGGCTCCATTCGAACGTGACACTTCGGAAAATGTTGACTTTGATCTTAGATAAACAGCTAGTCAGTATGTAAATACTATATAAACAGTAGTTTTTGCTATAACGATTGACTTTGTACACAGAGATGGACGTGGTTTTATAAGAGTGGTAGAGGAAGGTCACTTTAAGGATATACAGACGTATTGTTTCTGACGTGCTGTAATCATCGTTCTGAATCATTGCCTCTTCCAAAATAAGTTGTGGTTGGAATACACGGCAATCAAGCTCTGACAGTATATTATTTTTGATGTCTGCATAAAAATATCAAAGAATGCTCATATTGAAGGAACGATTCAAATGCTTGCATTATAAAACCATTAACGTTGCCAGGGACGAGGAAATAGGACAAGACTCCCCTTCCGTTTCTCAAAGGCCATAAATTTGTTGCACACCCGCCTGTCTGCTCCACTTAGTAATGCATTGGGATTAATAAGTTACGAAACTCTACGGAAAACGATCAATATTCCCCTATCCGGATCATCATCGCTCAATGGAAATTGCTACGAAACAGGTGCGTTATCAATTTCAACATTATGCACTCTAATTGTGCTATCATCCGCAGGAAGTCTTTATATTTTATCTGCTTTAATATTTTTTTCCACATCCTCTTTAATTGCAGTCACGTTCGTAAGCACAAAACTGTGTAGGTAATAGTTTCATGAAACCTGCAGGTACGTATTTTTTAAAGTCTGCATCACGACCAAAATAGAGGTAGATTTTTTGCTTTACAGTCATATTCAAACACGTCTTAAATCTTGTGAACACGACTCGGTGATTTGAAATAGAAATGTGGTTAAACGTAAGTGCCAATCATGCAATTAAAGTTAAGATCATCAATATTTTGAGAAGCATACATGGCTGTTGACTATGTAAATAATTTTTGATTGAGCAAACATGATTTAAATAACCAAATAAATATATAATGATGGAGTTCAAATAATCAATAAACTGACTAAATAATTCTTCTATTTTGAGAATTGTGGAACAAGACAAAAGTGCATATATCCGAACATATGGATAGGAGTCTAGGACACAGTTAAGACCCTGAGCTAGTATCCTGGTCGATACTAGAACTAATGCAATTATAGAAATAGACTTTATGTATAAGGCTGAGGAGATGAAGACGATTAAAACATACACATTTGCCTATACACAAGGTATACGATCAAGAATTCAAGACATCAGTTTTCCTTAACACAAGCAGCTTATATTGAATCCATGTTACTTTCTGTACCTAACGTTCCCCGTACTTTGGATATTTTATTTTTTAATGCCAGCTACATTAACTTTTCAGTATAACCTGAGGAAGTACCCATACCATATGACACTTAACCCATAACATAAACTGCAGCAAAAAATCATAATTATAAAATAGGATATCGTTTTACCTCAGACAGAGTATGTACAATATTATTCTAATCTCACACATCGGCCATCATGTTTACACAGTTATGACGTCACGCAAGTCGGGTAGTCACAATATTTGATTTAAATGTTTGCAAGTTTGTTATACAACCGACTCTGAATAGTTTACAATAACCTGGGATTCTACTACTTGATTCATCATCTGTTATTATAAGCTGCGTTGTATTTCATCTTCCACAAGATTATCTGAACAGGTTATTTTGTTATCATAAGGAAACTTTGGAATCTGTATAAATTTTCTTATATAATCGGTTCCTTAATGACGTGGCTGTGCACATGTCAACTTTCCCAGAGCCCCAGTCCCTTCCTTATGGCAGTCATATGAATTGGAACCAAACGTCATGGGTTTTACCCAAAGGTTTTTACCAGTTTCCTATTTCAGTCAAATCTTTCTACTTTTCTCATCCGCAAACTGTTTAGATTATTGCAAAAATACTGCTGAGAAAAATGTCACAGACTGATTGTTTCCAAGTCCTTTTCTTCTATGTAGGCGTGAATAGATTTAAGCCAAGACCAATAGAAAAGCAATTGTTTTCAGAAATAGAAGAAACCTTGAGCAAAACAATGTGTATGAGGAAAACCCATAAATCTGCAAACCCAAGGTCTATGGAATAATTAAAGTGGACATTAGTGAATATGGCCAAAACCAAGCCAAACCTCACATCAGGTAAATCGAGGCCGCGTTATAATTAGACAAGAATAGTGAACCGAAATGACCAGTCGTTTAGCAGATATCTGATAATTATATGAGGAGTTTATATGGAGCTAAAATACCGGAATATTTTGGAGGAATAAAATATATATATATAATAAGAAATCATCAAGGAAATGAAATACTTGGGAACATGAAGATACTTATTAAATTTATAATATATATTTTTCGAAACTATTTTGTTCAAGCGCAGAAAATTGTGTGGAATTATCGTTTCCTTCCCACGCAAAATTGGCCTCATTTCCGATTCGATCATTTCAACATAAATAAAAGCCGTTCCCCTATTATCTTATCCATATTGACCGGTCACGGAGCGCACACAAATTGGATTAGTGATTGGCATTCGCAAAAAATGGCTTCTTTTAGAATGAACTAATTCACTATTCTAAATATGCTTTATCGTTTAGCAAAACAAATGCAGATAAAAAATTGCACACTCCCAAATTACGTTGCTCGAGCAACGAAAGATAACCTATGTTTTTACCACAACTTCAATTTCGCAGTTCTATTTTTAAAACTCAATCACAGACAATAGCACCAATTTCACACTTCACTCTTTAATTTTTGCTTATTTTTTGTAACAAAACGTGGCCCAGGTTTTGAGCCGGCAGCCTCAGCACTAACTGAATTATCAATTGGGGACACACAGCTGATTAAACACAAGATGAAATGGTTCTAAATGAAACCTGATCTGAAATAGAACCTTATTCTCATGGAGAAAAAGTAGAAAGTGGTAGAAATGGAAATATTAGGAACCCTGTCGTTGTAAGTGGGGTAGGTCGACGCGCATGCGTGTGCTATCACAATGGACCATCGAAAAGTACTGGGAGTATTCGAATTTAAGTCTTATTGCCAAGTGAAAAGGTGGGTAATTGAGGGAGGGCACAACGCGCGTGCGTGTAGCTGTTGTAGAGTAGTAAATATTTGAAATATTTTGTTTGATGATTTACAAACAGTAACCAAGGAAATGTAGGCAGTTGTGTACATAATACGCGGTTGATTTACTTAGACTTTATAAGCGAAGCGGAGAACAATGTAGAGTCAGGGAAAAAGATTTTCAGGGACAATTCTTTGGAATAATAAGGATCCGGTGTATATAAATAATCGAACAGCAGTCATTCAAGCGAACTGGGTTAAAATAATCGAAGCTATTTCAATACAAAGCCAGCGGTAAAAGGATAGGAATCAAATCGAAAAGATTGCAGAACGCTTGGAAAGGTCAGACGATTTGACTACGAAAGCAAAACCAATATCGTAGGATTGTCAAGCGTTAGACATGCTTTGGATCCATCCCAGTATAAAATTCCCAGGAGACAGGTTATCCCTAAGCTTTGCTTATTTTTTTTAAACATTACAAAGCCTTCGGCTTTTTCTACGCTGATTTACATTTGCGCTTTTTTATCACCCTGGACCAGCTGTTCTGATCCATAGTAGAAGTTAGCTATATCTCTTATTTTATTTCAATCATTCGCTATTTTATCATTAATCCATTGAACAAGTGAATGATAAAACTAACAAGCGAATAATACCCTAAACCAGTATTCTATCGGTCAACAAGGTTAGTGATGATGTAATATTGACATCATGTGCCATTCAATTCAAAGGATGGCACATGTACTATTTATTGCTCATGTGACCTTCGATGTCACATTGATTGGTTGGTCCTATAGTAATGATTTTATTGTCTGGCTTTAACTCAATGTAATCTGTCGAGAGAATGAGAACTCTTTTAACAGTTACGCAGACATTGTTCTTGTATCATACTGATTTTCATTCGTAATTTATAGGGCAAATCATCGCCATTATCATTTTAGCCTGGACACCCATCGATGCGTACGTGTGGATCAGCTTTGCTTCCTGCCATACTACAAGGTACAGTGCGATTCCGTCCAGTAACTAATATCGTCTGCCCAACGCGCTTTTGGACGTTCCTAGTATTTTTAGCCTTACCTTGGCGAATGGTTACCAAGTTTAATTAAGCCCGAAGGGTAAAAAACCCTCGTATGGATTGTGCAGCAACATTTAAATGAGTTAAAGCAGCAATTAAATTTGCTGCCTACAGACAGTTTGCTAATAATTCAAAGTAAACATCAAGTTTTTCGTACACCTTACAAGCACACGTTTCTAAGGTTACGCATAATTAATGGGGAATTCCATAAGCAACAGAAGAATTTTAATTACATTCTTGCTGAGGTCATTATACAAATATAAAGCTGTGTATATTGACACTTATTCAAAAACAAGCAGTGGTTTTTGTCGTTAAAGCGAAGGAATGTGGATCTCACTTTTAAAATGATAACCTTTACCATTTAATGCCATATCTTGGCTACTTTCATCACTTCACTTCGTCACTTCGTCATCGTCGCTTAAAATGGTAAACATCTTATCTTTTGTATTTTGTTTTATTTCAAGCATCATTTAGGCATTACGTGCATTGATTTTAAAAACCCTTTTTCTTTTTGTTATTCTTTCGTTCACCATCGTTCAGTGCACCCATGTTTTGTAACAAGTCATCAAAACACTACCAATCAAAATTCAATGTCCCAAACAGCTTTTTAGTGCTGTTCTTTTATGACCACCATACTTGTCATACAAACTTCAATCCATTGTCACAGTTCATTACATTCGACAATATTCCATTCATTACATTATGCACCATCTTTATGCTATCTCTGTATCGTTTTACGACAGTGAACTCTTATAAATTATCTATGTAGGCGAATATTTATTATGTTAATAACGTTATCTACTGTACCGCTTTCTAGATAGTTATCAAGGATTCTGAGAACGATACAGAGAAATGACTGTTTGTTATTATGACGTCCTGTTGAGCCACCCATGTGGAACACGCTTGTACTTTAGAATTTTATAGCTACTTCGTGAGATCTCCGATTAGATTCACCTTCTTATGTTTTCTCAAGGATTTCAAATTAGACATATACGGTTTCTATGTATCGGGACCATAATAAAGGTATCAAAAAGTTCTTAAGTCGTATGTCCCCAATAAATGGAAAACTAGCCCCTTTGTCAGTATCTCCTATGATTGGTGAGGCAATGGTTTAATCGTAAAGAGTACCATTATCCCATATTTAGAGATAGATTAACAGCTTTGTATGACTACCTACGATCAAGACAATTCCATGCTTGAGCTAATCGATCACCAATGGCATGCGTGACAGTATTTTAAAACACTATTTACCATATTCCCATGCAAATAGGCCCACCATTTGTCTGTTTACTACCTTAAGCAAAGAATTAGAATATACCTAAAAAGGTATTTTCTGCATGCAAACAACATTATAACTTTGAATGGAGTGATTTAAAACTTGCGTTGGAATAAGCTTCACAAAAGCAATATCTCCTGGTGAAAGATTCCTTTTAGCTGGGATTACAGACTCAGATCACGAACAGGCAGACACAAAACAAATATCTTCAGCACGTGTAAATATTTATCCCGGAGCAGAAAAGAAAATGTATTATAAAAACATGGATTTCTTTAGCAGACCAATAATGCACCCATTACTTGCCGCATATAACTGCACCATTCCTTACGTGATCTTACTATTTCTAAACCAATCAAAGTATATATCCAATAACAAATTCCTCTGCGACTCCATTTCTTTTATTTATAAAAGTAATCAAGGTTTCGAGAACAGCTTCCGGCATTCTAGAGATATCTTGTTCCTCGAGACCAAGACAATTTGTTTTTAGGAAGGAAACCACATAATGTTAACAACATTACGTATTTACCTCGTGTTGCATTCTTAGCACATCCGTGATTGATTGACATTGTAGACTGGAGCTGGGGTAATGTTACATTGTAAACTTGTATTTGTAGTGTGTTACTTAATATTGGCGATACTTCGATATTTCTATCGATGAAGGAGGAAAGTTTTCCAGCGGGATAATTGCGTACCACGTTAACAATGGCAATTATTTTACCATTTCAACATCATTCATTGCGTTGTTTATGTTTGTGAACAGACAATTTTTTAAACATATGAAGCAATGGATTAGCCATTTCCTTCAAAATCCTTCGGATTGTGATTAAAGGTGTGTTACTGTCACAATTTATTGGGATGCTGGTTATTTATTTTAGAGACCGATCACTTTTGTAATTCATTTCTGTAGATTGCTATCGAATTAGCGTTCAACTCTGCGATATTTTTTTTCAGCCAATTAGTAACCATTTCATTTGCAACGGGATTTTGTTTCGAAAATCAATAAACCCAAATGTGCACAAACTTATGAAGCAGTTTTTCTGCTGAAAAGGAATTAGGTAAGGCACTATTACCCGCTTTTTGCAGCGATTGCAGTCAGCAAACTAATCGGATAGCGCTAATTGAAGTATAATCAGATCCACTCGACCTTGACCGAAGGCTGACGTAACTGTAAAGTTTGTTTTACGCAGTGATTTATTTGCTAATAGCTTTTTCACTCGAATCAACACAGCCTGCAGCAAGGTATGTATTCAATCGAACCTCAAATAATCCCCATTTTACTTTCCTAAAAATATTACTGAACTCTCTAATATAATGATGGCGCCTCTTTTTGTGAACCACAAATAAGTCCTATTCTGGGATCCTATAAATACTAAATAGCCAAGTAACTGCGACCAACTTGGATGTAGCTTTGGTCACAGTTGGTCATTCACCTAACCCGTTTGGTGGAGGTACCCTACCTTGGTTACTGTCACCAACAGCAACAGTCTACTATTGGCGACACAACACCTTCCCATCCACACTCACCCTCTGTTCTCTGCCTTGTGCATTCAGCCTCCCACTTGCCTTGCTTAAGAATTATCATTCCAGCTGGAGAGCTTACCACTTCTTCGGCAGCTTCGTGGGGATTAAGAGAATCTGCAAGACTTTTTCATTCCTTTTATCGTTTATGTGTTGCTCAGTAATAATGTTAATTGGAAAGTTATTATCTATTTTGTCAGTAGCGGCTCCCGCATTTAGTACCCAAAGTATTAAAGACTTATACCACAATGATTTCGATGCAATTTTATCGCGTGATAGTAGGTGATATGGATTACTCAATACGATTACAACCGGTTGAACAATAGTTCTGTTATAACCAGTATAATATTGTCTTTTGAACTCGTGTAATTTAGTCATTATCAAGCTATCAATAAGAGATGCTTGTAGCTAAGTAATAACAGCCACACGGCAAAGTCTAAAGTTAAAGTCGATCCATCAGGTTAAGTTACGCTTGCCGGGGTTGGTCCGGATGAGTGACCATCTTTACATACCGAGTCTCCTCCGTGCCTCGGAAAGCACGTTAAGCCGTTGGTTTCTGCTGTCATTCGTGAATCTTTGACAGTCGTATAAGTCTGACAATTACTCTTACCAAGGGGTATCGTATAACCCAGTTACTGGGTTGTGGAAGTCAGATAGGCAGTAGCTCCGTGTAAAATACTGCTTTTCAGCTGCATCCGGTTAGACTGGGAGTCGACCCCAACATAGTTGGGATAACGCTAGGCAGATTGATCAATCTATCATTAAGAATGTATAACTTACAATTTACCAACCTAGATTCTACTAATTGGCACAATTGGAAACTCCTGAACAAATTATTCTAGGAATAGAATGATGATCAGATGCCCCTAGTTGCTATACGACCTCAAATATTTAAATAACATTATTATCATTCAATGTCTCGTCCAGTCAATGATCTACATGGCCATATTGGCCATCCCACGTAATCATAAGCAATGTTAATAATCGTACTGCTGCTATTCCTAATTCAACCATTAAACTCTGCTGATTAAGATTCAATATTTAGTATTAGGCTAAGAATTTCGTGGTGCAATTAAAGTAAAGGTAGATATTAAAGTGTAGGCAATAATTAAATTAGCATAGTAAACAATGCTATGGTGGGTTAACGCCGGCGTTTGCGTCGGCCATAGATCAGCGATGAATAAGTAATTAGATGATCAGTCACGCACGCACGCTCCGAGGCGCTTCGATAAACACCTAGCGTGCTCTCGGGAACAGTCGGTAAACGACAAAGAGCTTCGTCTGCTGTGCCCTAGACGGTATAATTTTCTACTTATCTGTGTAGTATTTAATAAAAAAATAACCGTTGTCTCAAGCAGTAATGTGTCTGGGCTCTCAAGACTTCTAGACTCGTTACTTTGGGGACCTCAATAAGATCCCTAATTCCAAATTTTTTGTCCAAAATAAGTAATTCTATGGTTGCGAACCTATCTTGTTCAGGGCACTGCAGTTAGACTTGGGCCATCAGCCGAGATATTGAACCAACTTGCATTGCCAGACTCCATTATAGGTTTTGCAAGGCTGTTGTTTCTATATCTATTTTGTAAGATATGACTCTCTTGTCATCTCTTACAAAATCTAGTAAATGTAATAGTATTGTCTACTCTTTTCCAAGACTAACGGTCAATGTCGCGGAAATTCGCACCTCAGGTAGGTACACAGTCAGTTCAAAGTGCGATAAAAGAAACATTGTGGAGATACTGTTGCGTCATCGAGTAATCGTATAGGTGTTACCATGGTTACTTCTTGACATCCATTCCGAGTCGTTTACTGTTGATTATGTCTTGCATAAGCTGGAGACTTGAGGAAATCATTACGGCTGATTGCTCATATGTTTTTATTGACATGCGTTTTTGTAAGCGCTTCTTTCCGGTTGAAAGTATGATCTTCAGTTTCCTTGGTTAGCCATTTTAATACTTCTGTTTGATTACAAGTGAGCACTACCGTCTCTTGAAGCACTCTCAGTGATAAGGCTAAAGAAATGATTTGCAGGTTTTATAGAAGATTGACTAAGGATAATACTTAAGTATTTATATCAAGTATAGGCTTTACTCCAGCTTATTTATCTCTAAGACTGGATTCGACCAAACAGGAATAAATTTTATACGCGGAATAAGCCTTCTCATCCTAATAAATTTTGAATTTTTGACAGTTTATCCATACGAAAACTGTCAGAAGTAAATCTTATTCCGCGGATAATATTTATTCCTGTTTGGTCGAATCCGCCCTAAGTCGTCTACGTTAAATGAATTTTGTTGTAGGAAGGCAGATAGATATAAACTTCACATAATTATAATTTAGATGCAATGCCAATTTACTTTATAGGCACCTTAAACCACGCTTTAAAAGACAGAACAATGAATTGCCATATCTGGTCTAGAATCTATGTTCAGATCAAATGCGCACGCGTCACGTGGGCGGCCATATTGGCAACATGGCTACCGGGCCAGGGTCGACAATCATAATTACACACGACAGCGGTATCCGATGACAACCAGTTGCTCAATCACAATGAGTCGTTAATTCAATTGTTGGTTCTTTTAAATTGCGCTACTGATACTGAAATTGTGGTCAATTCTGGAAATCTGGATCTGGACTATAGATGTGGGGCAACAACCTGCGCGTGATTGGATGCAGAGTGCAAAGGTCAATGGGCCTACTGGATTAGACGGTTGTTCAAAGGACAGTGTGCGGTCAACAACCCGTTTGTCCAGCGAAATGAACGTATGGATTGTGACCTTTTTGGGGCATTGCCTTTACCTTATGGACCGCAGTTATCTCAGTGGGGATACTTCTCATATCGAATTGGAAGGGCTGCACATAAGTCATTAGTATCACATATATGTTGTTAAGCACACTTTGAAGTCTTCCTGTATTGCGCTGTAAAGTAATAGTTCAAGTCAAAGTTCAAAATGTTATCATGCAGAAACCTTCGTATTAATTGATATTGATACTTTGCCTCGATCAATTATTTCACTGAAGGAACTATTGCTTTGATGACTAATACGGATAATGTTTGTCCGGCTCAAATGGCCCCCCACCTCATCCCACGTTAAAATAACAGGAATCGATCCCCCTCGAATAATAATAAAAAAAACCTTCAACGGGCAAGTCTCAATAGCCGAGTGGTGATAAGCAACCACGCGGAACGTCACAGGTTCGCTTCCTGCGCAACAAAACACAGGAAACCGCCACCGGAAGTCAGGTGTGGCGCGCATGCGGGGTTATTGTCTGACCTAATGGGTTTGCGTTAATCATCGTATTCGCTTGTCTATAAAAATAAGTTTTAAGTGGGCTACGAGAACAAAGTTCAAGACTAAGATCTGTGGAACTTCAACAGATATGAGAATAGTTTTCGATTTGAAATAGTTCCAATAACATGATCAAATTGTAGTGGCAATAAGCTTCTATCTGACTTAAAATCAATCAGTTTAGAATGTTTCCACAGCTGAGACACACCTCTTCTCTGTGAGAGGGAGTGGACCGTGCGTTCCCAGTGCGATATTGGTGGAAGGCGTCACCACTTCACCAGTAAGATATTATGGGTCTATCTAGACTTTTGCCTACTCGTTATTATAAGAAAGATGGACGCTTCGTGCAGCCTTCTGGGCGTGGTGAGAACTAAACAAAAGGTAATGTATTTTCTCACATGAACCTATACAACTATACATACCTAGTTAGTAATAATTAAACATACTGCATACATTGTTTGTGGAGGAAAACTTAGTGAAAATTCTCCACTCGTGCATAATATATTATTAGCATTGAACGGCGATAACGTCATTGCGGAAGTCACGTTATGTGTTTTAAATAAGCTGGACGTGACGTCTTTCTTTTGAAAGTGAGATCCAGAGAAAATTCCTTATACTATAGGATGGACATAACATAACGCCTGTATTCTTCGACGGGTTAGGCAGAGGTGATGGATAATACACAGACACATAATATCAACGGGAGCAAGGAGAGTAGGAGTTTGTAAGGATCGTAGCAGGTGGTGTTCTGTAGTTTCTGCCTACCCCCATGGGAAAAAGCCGTGAGTTTATGTATGTGTACCTATGTATGAACATATTTCAAATTTTGATAGGATGGGCGTGGTCAAAAAAGGCCACAAAGCACGCTGTCTTAGGTTAGGTGACCTGGGAACTGGATTCTACCAGCATGTAGAAAAGAAAGAAGCTGGGAAAATAAAGAGTATAATGGAAATAATGAGAGAAGGGATCGACGAGTTAAACTGTGAAGCGGCACCATCCACTTGACGAAGAGACGATAACAGAGTTCTATTAAGACAGCCTTTATCAAGAAGAAGGAAAGTAAATTGATTCAGGCGTGACTTGGCGGTAATTTATTATAAAATACAATAGAACAAAACAATAGAAAAAACCCAGTAAGAAATCGACCCGTGTTTCACCTCTCAACGCCTCCTGAGGATGCCTTGTAAAGGTAAATCGATTTCTGACAGGGTGTTTTATGAATCCTTAGGAATCGTTAAGCGGAATTGGTTTCTAAATAATTATATCTACGTCTATTGTATTTTTTAAGAAGAAGGAAAGCTAGAAACAATAGAGTGTCCTCTACTGTATGTATCATAAATTGTCTACTTTCCAACAGAATGTTACTTTGTCCAGACATCTGCCCCTTTGAGGAACCAATGAACGCCACTAAAGCTGCTGTTAATGTGGCCACCTACAGGCCCCAGGTAAGCTTATAAGTATTAATATTCCACCATCGACTCGAAATACGAAGAACATAATGTTTTCCCACGAGATCCTACCCATCCCCTCTCTCTCTCTCTCTAGGAATGCATATTCACAATGTTATTCCAGCCTATCTGTATAAAGTTTCACACTTCTTCCCATATTCAAATTTCGCATAATCAGCATCAGATTGTATGACGATATTCCCACGAACACGCACTTAGCTGTAGGTTCCCCCGCCCTATGACATTGTATTAACTTAAATGTACAGTCGATAATACAAGCGTTCAATATTTAATGCAGTATTTCAGATTTCAGACGGTTCCTACAAGAAGTTTAAGATCTTAAATCCAAGCAGGGTGACTCTTGTATATTTATTTTTAGTAAAATTGTACATGTTTTGTGAGTCAATGTATAACATTGAGTATCGATACAGGATATTCGTAACAGTAAAATAAAAACACAAAGAATAAAATTAAGTACTTAAGTGTAAGTACTTAAGTACTCGACTCTTCACATGACCAGAGCGCTGGCTTATTTTTTGGCCAAAGAATCAGCATTGCCATACACCGTGGCAATGCTGCCAGCCTTCTGGGCACCTTTCCTGTTGACAGCGACGCCGGCGAATTCTTCGATGCCCTATGATTCTTTCCCCTCCCCTTTTTCTATATACATGTACATAGTTTGCTAGTTAAATTAGTATACATAAAATAAGGAATGTAATTATATATGTATATGAAAATAAAACTAAAAGCTTAAGTGTAAACAGTTACAGAAAGAAATGTGACGAGAATCGAAAGTAACCAAATTGTAAACTGTAAATTAGAGGTAAGTGAACCTTTTTCAAAGAGCAAGGCCACAAATGAAATTAAATCAACTGTATGTAAATAAAACCTCTAGGTATTTAAATACACTTTAAGTGACAAATACGAAGTGCTATAATTACGTATACACGGTGTAATTACGACATTATCGTATATACTTTTAATAAATATGGTAGTAATGGACAAGTACAAAAATATAATGGCTAACCACTTATCAAGTTTACGTAATGTGGGTTAATGTTAAGTTGGTGCTAATGTTAGGCAATAAATATTTTCTTTAATATGCAGTTCTGCTAGTGGATACAGTTTTGATTTTCCGGGATGAAAAGTTTACTAGTTACAAGACTCGGCGACTGGCGGAAAACTAACTAAACCGCTGGAGAATTATTCACATCAGATTTGGAAGATATGTTTGAAATACATAGGATTTATTAACCCCCTCAACTCAAACTCTCAGTAAGCAGTGTAAACAATTTACGTGCCGTAGGTTTAGGGTTCTAACTAAGGCAAGGCACTTTACTTTGTGTATTTTATTTCATCACCATAAGAATACATCGTGAGGAAACCGGGTTTATCCTAGAACCAAAGCTTCGAAGACATGTGACACCCACAAAGTTCCACCCAATTCGCACTGGGCCTGCCTGGTGGATTATGGCCCACTGTATCTCACAGACAGTAGAGAGAGTAGGCCTGTGTCTCAATAGGGATAACATTATAGGCTTAGACAAATGACAGGTTGAAGTTTCATTGCGAACGAAATCGCAGACAACAGCTGGTAGATTCAACTGAAATAATTGGTTTTGTTACCGACAGTACAAAATTGCATGCAAAGCTTATTACAAAAACAGCCATGGGAATACAGAACAATTAAATATGATTTTTATGTCTTCATGAATGACAATACGAGACCTTTTGCGTTTTTCCTGATAAACATATAATAACGGTATCTAGCGGTTATAATTACAAACGTTATGAGATTGTCAACGCTTTGTAATTTATTATGTCAACAGGTTTTTGTTGAGGAGCTCGTGGCTAATATAATAACAGCTGCACGGGTCTCTTTCTCCTGCCTCAGAAAGCACGTTAAGCTGTTGGTGTGTCATTCTTGGATCTCGTGTCGTCAGAAACCCAAAAGTCTGACAATCTGTCTCACCAAGGGGTATCGTATTACCTGGTTAGCTGAGTTGTGGATTATCTGACCTAGATACGAGAATCCGACACCAACATAGTTGAAAAAGACTAGGCAGTGTTTGTTGAGATGTTGAGGGGACGAATGAAAGGCGACTAACAAAAGTTATTTGCAAGGCAGATGTGAGTGGACAACCTAGAAGGACATACATTTGTGACCTTATTGGTGATGTTCTCCAGGTCAGGTGCGTAGTACTTACGACCGGCGTGCATGTATGAACGTAAACGAAGCAAAAGGAGTATGTACGGATTGTATAGCAGGTGGCGTTCTGTAGTTTGCCTACCCCCATGGGAAGTAGGCGTGAGTTTATGTATGTATGTAGATTTTGTTCAATAAACTAGAGTTGAGGAATGTCTGCGTGCTGAACATGGTAATGACAACATAAGTTAATAATCACCATCATCTTGTTATTCAGTAAACGTGTCCATTGTTGTTATCTTTCAGAGATCGCTGCACTTATTTTCGTTTATGGAATTATTGTAGAAATCACACTTAGCAACAGCATCACATAACTTTGATGTTATTAACAGGAAGAAGTTTGTTATTGATGTTCAATTTGATAGAATACGACTAAACGGAAAAGGGGGTTGACTTGTTCTTTCTGCTAGCCATCGGGATGGAAAGGATTTGGACTTTTGGAGCGTAAGGAATCTGGCGCTCTGTATTCTAATCGATTCAGATAAAGAGCCATTGTTTTCAGAAGCACGAGATTGAACAGATCGCTGGATTGTGAATGGGATGGGCTTAATGTTTTGCACTGTTATTTGATACAGAACATAATTTCACTTTCCGACTAGAAAATATAAAGAAATTAAAACTACTAGACGGAAGACGGTCTACTTCTTCAGTGTTCCGTGTGAAAAGTTTTATACCCTGCATGAATAAAATAAAAAAACAAAAATTTGGTAGGTACTTACTGGCATGGTCGTCGTGCAACAGATTGTGGTATCTGTGCTGCTTTTCGGGCGCGTCCAGCCTCATCATCACGCCGTGCTCACCACGACATAGCAACTATGCTGGAACAAGGAGATGTAAGATTAGATTTGAGATGTCATGACAAAAGTCGTAATTGTTTTACAGTAATATTTTCTTGTCTCGCAACCAGCGGCAGCGTGCCGTATATGCACGTCAACGAAGTAACAGAGTAGCTATGTAAGGATCTTACAATTCGCGTTCTGTAGTTTAGTTTATTCCCATGGGCAGAAGGCGTGAGTTTATGTATGTATGTAATATCTTTTGCTTAGGCAGGTTCAGGCCTATGGGCCAGCTATTTAGTATTTATAGGATTTAGATCAGATCGGCGTTTAGTTGGTCCCGATAAAATTATGTGTTAGACCTTTATGCTCCCATTGGGTAACGTAACAATTTATAATAAATAGTCCAGACTCTGACTGGTTAAGGTAAGATTAAAGGAAGTCAGAACAGGATGGCAGTTGGATGGCGGGTACCAATAATTTTGATGACCAAAAACCAAGCTACACGGAAGAGTGTCAATAATTTCTAAACAGCATACATTTTGTATGTCAAGGCTACAAAATAGATGGTTCTTCAAACGAGGCGTGTTTGAGCGTGGCGTCACCTTGTTGAATCCAAATATGTATCGTCGATGGCAATGTTGTATTGTAAAAACTGCACAAACTAAAATGTCAATAGCTGCTTAGGTACTTCACACTACTGAGTAAATAATCCGAGGAAAATAAAATACAATCCTCAAGTTCGGTAATTCAATTACCTGCCACACCCACTCTGATAAGGATTTGTAAATAATTCCAAAACGTCAGAAAGGTTTGTAAGAGTGGGTTGCAAAAATCGTTGGTTGCCTAATACAGGTTGTTGACCGACCATAATTGGGCAATTCAATTGATGTGATTGTGCTTTTATTGTTTGCTTTTTAAGTAATTTAATGACCCTGGGGATTTATGGTTTTGGTGTTACTCATACTGTCACTTTAGTGAGTGTGTTGGACAAAAATGTACTTAAAAGTATTATTTTGTTTTACTAAATTATAATTTTTTGGTCAAACGTTAATTTCCCTTGACAGTTTTAATAATTTTATTTTGAAACGGGTTTTATAATTTTCTCAAAATAATATAAATTAAAAGTGGTAGGTATTAAAGAAATAAAACCAAATAACGGCAAAAGAAATCACATTTCAACGAGGCATTTAATTACAAAAAATAAATTAAACTTTTTGTTTCGTGGCTAATATACAGGCTAATGAGACCTACATTCAATCATTATAATAAGTCTAAACTAGACGAAAACGTGGGTAGGTAAATTAGCTGATTATTCAGAATAGTTATTTATTTAGATCATGTTCTAGCTTAGTATCGTGTTTCGCGTGAGGCTTTTGAGTAGGTAATTAATTAATAGAAAATGTTTCGTTAGCAAATTAAAAAGTTAAGTAGCACAATAAATTATTAAATAAAATATTAAAATAATGAAATGGCATTCATATAATTTATCATTTAGATTAGGATTAGGCACCAATAATCCGAAGCATTTTTCATCAAAATATTAATCATACAAGAAAGTTAAAAAAAAGACCCGCTCGACCCAAATCGATATAACGTTTTTTACCCACTTTTACATTCGCAATCAGCGTCAGACACAGCCTAGATTCCATAATGAAATTGTTGGAAACAATACTGTTTTTGATAGCACTGAATTAAATTAAAATGACCATTTCTGCGGTAGGTGCTCTCATTACGGGTAATTGGAGCATTGTGCCGAGATGAAATCAACCTCGTTTTTATACGAGAACTAAAATGTGCGGTGTTTTGTGAATGTGAAAAGTTTTCTGAGGCCTTAGTGTAAGTATGCAAGTTAGTAAACGTAACTATCGCGTTTGCGTTAAGATTTTTATTCTCACTTTTATATTCTTAGCATTATGATCTATCAGTCAAATCTTAACGCAAACGCGATAGTTACGTTAACTCACTTGCAAACTTGCACTAAGGCCTCTGAACATTGTCTTTGGGCGTAGAGATATGTACAATTGACTTACTTAATTCTAGGTTTAATTTGGTTCGTTAAATTCACTTGATTCTGGGTTCAATTTGTTTTGTGTTTAACCTTGGCAATGAAGAACATGATTAGACGGACGTAATTGGGCAAATTCGCCGGTCAAAGGATATATCTGATGTTTCCTTCAGCAATTGAAAGATAGGAGTTGGAAGTGCGCTTCCTAGACATAAAGGAAGGTGTTAAAAGTTTATTGCACCGATTTAGTCGGTTACATCATTCAAATCTTATCAGCATGGGAGAGCAATTTGTCTAGTGATTGTGATATTTGAAATCTCATCTCATTGGCTCTTACCGCTTGCATCACTACTTATTATTCCCATTGTTATCTATAATCGGGTCGCCGGTAGATTCTATTTTAACCCCCGACGGAAAAAGAGGGGTGTTATAAGTTAAACGTGTGTATCTGTCTGTTCCCTCGTAGCTCCCAAACGGCTGAACGTAGTAGTTTTTGATTATTATTTTTTCGTTTGAAAGGTGTCTTGATCGAGAGTTCTTAGCTACAATTCAAGAAAATCGGTTCAGCAGTTTGAATATTATCAGGTTTGTTTAGTTGATGATTGGATGTGCGCATCTTCCACAGGTCTGATCGATTCGAAATTTAGTATTCTGTTACTTCAATGATATTAGAAGAACATAGTAACCTTGAAGCGATACTGCAGCATCACCTGGAATTGTGTCGGGGGTTATTTAAATTTTTAATTTTAACTTGTAAAGTACATTAGTTTACGTGAAGGTAAGATCAGATGGCATCGTAAGCAAGCCTGCGGGTTTTGTCGACATAAGAATAGACAAAATTACAGATTGTTATTGTTAATCTGTCATTTTGTTTATTCTTCCGTCGACAAAACCCGTTTCGATTGTGATCATGCTTCGCGTGCTGGAGCTGAAATTGCAAAAACTGCAAGCGTGAGAAGAAGGGTCCCTGTGTCCTGGAAGCTGGCTAAGATACCTAGAGAAGTCTAGGTTTTATACTTAATAGGCGAAGCACGTCTGCCTGAAGTAACCTGTGTCAATATTACACAATAGTAGACACGTACACTTAAATCGTGACCGTGAATTTACTGTTGAAGAACGTAAACAGCTAAACTGGTCAGTCAGGTTTTTCTATGAATTTAGTCAATTAAGTACAGAGGCCTAAATGAATGCAAGAAGCCCAAAACAGGTTTTTGTGGAAATCGATAGAGGTTTTGTTCGACAAGCTGGAGTGTTGACTTTTTCCAGCTGATACAGTACAGTAGCAGTAGCTTTTGGTTCGTGTTTCGGGTATTTTACATATGTCAATTTTCGGAATACCATCAGAACAATGTTCGTTATTCAGTTGGAAGAAAAATACATGTTGCACCGACCCTAAATAAATTGGGATAAGAGGAGGAGAATAATTGAATTTCTCTTTAATTATCATTCAGCCGAAAGTCATCTGCTGGGCATAGTGCCTCCCCGAAGCATCGCTAATGCGCCACAACGACCTATGGCTTTCAGATCGGTAAAAGCCTCGCAGATCGGTAATATAAAATTATTTGGTTGATTTGGTAGTTCACCATCAACATCCAAACTGTCAAGATACCTACTATCGTCTGACAACGATCATTCATTAGCCATTAAATTAAATTACCCATCACATAATCCCGGAACCCGTAATTACGCGAATTAGATGATGCAATCAATAAAACTTTTTGTATGTATACCGTTTTGGCGCGTAACAAAAAACATGGCGCCATCATTGTTTGCTTTTTTCTTATTCCCGGCTCAATGCACTGCGCCAACGCACGCCTACGTCTACCTGTGCAGGCAGTAGGGCTGGCACAAGGAAAAAATAAATTTAGATATTTTGATTGAAAACTCTTTACGATTTTATGTTATGAGTTCCTATCGACGGCTGCCAAGATTTTTTTAAATACACTAGAAACGGAATATATTTATATTTAACACAGCGTCATCGTTTAGTTACTTGTATGAAAAAATCGCTATCATCATTCTCCTGCTAATGCCAATTTATTTGGTGTCGGCGCAAGTCTTTTTCTTCCATACTTCTCTATTAGTGGTCATCTCGGTAGTCACCTCCTTTCTCATCATCTTACACACGGTCCATAGTTCCTTTAGTCTTAAAACTATCCACATTCATACTCAAATCTTTACGACTGTAACATTAGCACATTAGCAGCGTGTCGTTATATGAATTCAGTCAGATAGTGTCTCGCACGATTTGATGCAATATATGTTATCTATACACATTTAAATATAATTGAAGTATCTGTTTGTAATCTATATACATACCTACCAATAAATAAAAGTGAAGTGTATGTTTGTAATGTCAAAATAACAAATTTATAACTTTTTACTAAATGCATAATAATATGGTATAATTATATACGGTACTTATAAAAATTAAAAATAAATGTGTGTTCCGGCTAATCTCCGAAACGGCTGGGCCGATTTTGACGGAACTTTTACTGGCAGATAGCTGATGTTTTAAGTAACATGACGCTATATTTATTTTAGACAAATAATTAGAGTCCACGCGGGTGAAGCAGCTAGTAGGAATAAAAAAGAAAATTATACACACAACGGCACTTTACAGTTAATTTAATACAGTAGGCATTATTGCTAACGGGCCAAGAGACGTGTGACAGAATCAAATTGCATTTTAAATACGTATAACTTAATCGTGTAGATTGTAACGGCAAGCCTTGTGGAGGATTTGATTCGCTGTATTTAATACAAAATAATGAGTAACATGCAATGTGCGATGGAGCGCAGTATTCTTCTAGGCTTCAAATTAATAGACCATATTCCACACCACATACAGATTACTGACATTGCTCAAAAAGTCGCAAAGTTGAAGTGGGACTGGCCACTTCTACCACCCAATGAGCTGGCAAAATAACCACTACGCGGAGCCCTGAGACAGCTAGAATGCGTCGCAGTAGCGGCAGATCCCGTAGAAGATGGTGGGACGAGCTCGATAAAACCAACGACCAGGGGGATAAGTCTACTAATTTTTACACGTTACAATGGTCTCTCAATGGCGAGTTTTTGACAGTTTTTGTATGGAAAATCTGTCAAAAACTCGACATTGAGAAGCCATTGTAACGTGTATAAATTAGTAGACTTAGTGGTTCACATTCGCACTGGATCGCTAGCACTGGAAGTCATGGGGAGAGGCCCTTGCCTAGCAGTGAGTTGATGAGGCAGTAATGAGTAACATTGTTGAAAAGGCCAAATACAATGAAATAACATGGTACCTATGACACGATTTGTTACGTTTATTAACGTAACAAATCGTATACATTTTATTGATAAACAAGTCGTGTCCAATGTCAATGTTTTGATAAGCGGCCATTTTGCACCTCACTGATATCACACGTCCTTGCGATCGAAACCAGTGAGAATGAAATTCTCTTGAGCTGTTTCACTTCCTCAATTCCTGTTTATTTAAAAATGGCGTAACGATTCGTACTAAATACGTTTGAGGACTACATAATTATATTAAAGAAATCTGATAAAAAAGACACGCTTTTATCACGCACTAAAAATTATAAAATAAAATCCACTTGTATTTTAAGTACTTTATCGTAAGTTACGGTATAGTACGTATGCACTTCATTTACCATATTCAATGATTAATTCAGGTTAAATGATTATACCAAGACTGCGTTATAACGTAAACCATCTACATTTATTGCTAAACCTATCTTTGCAAATAAATGATTTTGATTTTGAATTTGAAGAAAGTGTTAAGTATTTTAAACTTCCTACTTTTTACAAAATTATAAAGAACAGGATTTTAATGAGTTCTGAATGAGTTTGGAATGTGGAAAGATAATAAAATATACAAATGATCAAAAGCGATAAATCAATACCTATTTAAATAAAACTATAATTTCATATCTGTGTCTATTTTATCAATCTCCTTAATTTAAATTTAAAAAAAATTAAAAGCCTTAATTTGGTATATCATATCAATGATATACCAAATTAAGGCTCGTTCACACTGACTTGTCGCGCGACGCGACTTTAACAATACAATTTCTAATAAAACTTCACGATTGAACAATTGCCGGTGTCGCGTCGCGCGACAAGTCGCGTCAGTGTGAACGAGCCTTTATGGGTTTTTCGGAGAATCATTGTTAATATTATCAGTAATTTACACTTACTTATCGGCTAATAACGTGTCTATAAACATTAAACAGTATGATCCGCTAATGCAATCCGAATCGTTAAAAACAACTACGTCATCCATCACACGTGCGATGATATGATTTGGGCCTATCGGAGCGTTACTGCCACGATATTACTCATTCCTAATGATAAGTTCAAAAATAATTATGGTTTATGAAGTAAAATAGCTTTTCTTTGCAGCCTAGTTTCATATTTTGTAGGTTCTACCGTGCCTCTTAATGTCATCCAAACCTCTCTCTACCATGTCCGATTTTATCCAATTTCTATTATTTTCAAAATTATTCTGCCTAGCCTTTTCGCAACTATGTTATTATCGGCTTCCAGTCTAACCAAATGTAGCTGAACACCAGTATTTTACATGGAGCGACTGCCTATCTGACCTGCCCAACTCAATTACTGGGTAATACTGTACTTTTGGTAAGACATGGTTGTCAGACTTTTGGGCTTGAATGACAGCCGGGGCCAACGACTTGACGTAGGTATTTTCCGAGCCACGAAGGGTTGGTTCTCGATATTTATGTAAAGGATGTTCACCCATCCACGAACCGACTGCGGCAAGCGCAGCTTAACCTTCGATCGACGCGTGCGGGTGTTATTATAAAGCCATGAGCCCCTAATATGAATAAATTAAAAAGTGACATTTCATAAACTACTTGAGGGTCAGCCCTAACTCTCGTCATAGCGTTACCGCGACGCAGGCGCACGCATTCGGGGGCGGTCGTGACGCAACCGTGTTGAATGTTTTGTTCCTATTCCTAGCTCCTGGTGGATAAGCTTGCACTAGGGAGCTTGGAAGCCAAACAGGAAGCCCTAGAGGGCGATGACTTGCATTGTGTAAATATTTTATAAGGGGACTTGGAAAATGGATGTTTGTATTACCTACTAAGGTAGGAAGGTGTTCATAATAAAATGTAGTGAATGATAGATTGCTGTGTAGAATTTTCCATCTAATATAATAGGATGACATCAACTTGTTAAAGAGTAATTGCAGTACCTTACCTACCTTCATATAGGTAGGTTGTTAAATATAAGTTTTATGTGCGTATCTTCTTAGATACATAAACCTCGACGCAATCAAGAGAATCATATGTAATTTAAATTATATCGCAGAATTATTATTGTTAGGTTACATCCTATAAAATATTTTATTGTATTTGGAAGATCGTGGTCGCGGTAAGTACCTACTTAAATCATAAACTTTCGAAGAACCATTTTAAATGTACACTTTTTTTTGTGTTCAATAAAATGAAACTTTAGAAGGAAGTAGTGTACGTAATAACTCTTTTATTTAACGACACCAACTAACTCCATTAATAACCATTTATTAAAATCATCTCCACGACTTGCAATTAGCAATCTAATCTCTTCAGCCATAAGAACATTTTAAACTAAAAATAAAAGACCATGACGCTCGTACAAACGTGGCCAATAAAGGATAATATTAAGGCTCCACAGACAGGCGCAACGCGACTCTGGTAGAACAATTTCTATGAAAACTTCATGGAAATTGTTCTACCATAATCACGACGCACCGTGTCACGTCGCGCCTGTCTGCAGAAGCCTTTAAAATCTAAAGGTCGAACACTATCGACAGGACGATAAAATGATAACAATATTGATATGAAAGTAGGAACTGGACAAGTGTCAGCAGTACTTGTATCGCAAGATAAACGAACTTGATAAAATTCATAAAGAAACGGTATGTTTGTGACCAAGTTTTGTGTAGGCGACGATCTTAGCAGGGAGGCTGGTAATAGCCGGATGAGAGTTGTCGAGAATCGAGATGAATGGCGTGCAATTGGAGAGGCTGTTGTCCAGCAATGGACTGTTGTAGACTGATGCTGATGATGATGAAGAATGTATATTAGGAAATTACACAATGCCGCTTGGGCTGGGTTTGATTGCCTGAGGTGCTCTTGAGTTTCGTCAATTTTGGTTATAATTGCACTGAACTTGAAGAATGGGTACCACCAACCTACGTTACATCCTCCTGCAAGCACAACAATGATTTGCAATCGTTCACCTGCCTTCCATATTTGGTGATTAGTGATATGTTTATAAATAACAACCTCTCAGTGATCACTCGGAGACCGAATTACTCCTTTCTGGGCTAATAAGTTTTCTTATGACGCTAATTACTGGGATATTTTCATAAAATCCTTGCTATGTAACGCGTGTTTATAGCCCTTGTCTCCCACTATCGCGTTTCTGTGATAATCTAGAAGGGATTACATCACTGTAATTGCCCTGCATTCTGTAATATCTACACAAAAAGCCCGTGGGTGATGGACAAACATTTTATCAACTTACTCCGTAGGACTAATTGCCAGTTAAGTCCCACGCAATCATTAGAGAGTTGTCATTTTGTGTGTAACATAAACTCTTGTTTAGTTATTGTCAAGACTTCAACAGGTTAATTGAAATCTACATTTATATCAGTTCCTTGGCTTATTGACTAACTGACAGACAACATACAGCCAAAGCCACTAAAGACAAGAAACATTTTTATAATGGGAAGCGATGTCAAAAAGAATGGAAAGATAAAGTCTCGTGCAGACTAGCGCCAGTTTGCACGAGGCTTAAAGCGTAAAATATTTGAAATCTTCTCTTTCTATGCGGGAAAAAACCGGGGTGCCAAATCTAGCGAAATCGCTGCAACCAGCTGTGGATAATTCACATTCCACCAGTACAACAAAACCCTGACAGATCTAATCAACAACATGGTCAATGAGGCAATCAAAAAGACACACAAATCGATCGTAAGCCGTCCGTCTCGGCTATCAGATGGCTCCAATTGGCTACAATTAATCAATCGAGTGATCTCCATTCACAACCTGCTGTGTGAATGGTTGGTACATCTACCGGTGGCACAGTTTCTGTGCTATGTGAAACGTTATGAGATTGGGGCAACGAGAAAAGAGGTGACTTGACGGGAGCATTTCAGAAACGCTGTTTGAAGCTTGCTGCCCGATTTATTTAATTTCATAACATAAGATGACCTCTGCCTAGCCCTTCGGAAATGACGGGCGTGATAGTACCTATCTACATACACCAGTTATGTTTAAGCCCCATGTACTTAATAGCGAACGAGCCTATTGCCGTCAATCGAGCACAAATACAGACTCTGGGCTCCTACTGAGTTTTTGTTGGAAATCCTAATCACACCTGATAACCAAGGACCTCATTCAATTTCAGCATTTATGTAAGTACCGTGTATCTAGTAGAGAGAGATATTATATTTATACAACTATCATACTACAGGATGCCCTTAATAAACTAATCTACTGAAATCGCTGAGGTCCTTTCCCAAAGGTAAGACTGTCCGACAGCAGTAAACCATAAAGGCTCGACCAGACCGGAGCGACGCGACACCGGTAATTGTTCTACCGTGAAGTTTTCATAGAAATTGTTCCGCCAGTCGCGTCGCGCCTGTCTGTGGGAGCCTTAACGAATTTGTTACCATTAAACTGTGTTTCCTTGTCGTACTTAATTCTTGTAATTATCATGAAGCAACAGAAACAAACAATGGTAAAACAGGCACTTAACAAACGGGCACCTTCGTAAGTGCTAAGGCAGTAAGTAGGCAATTGTGCTATTAAGTAAACACTTAAACAATTTAACAATAACCCAAACTAATTGATTCGTAATGTTATTTCAAGTCTGTCGAAACAGTTTAGAACACAGGCTGTTCGAATCGCGGTTTTCATGGCCCCACCGAAAATATAGTCGCTCATTGTATGCAGATGTGACAGATGGCGAAAGTAGATCCCCTCGGCGTGCCGGCGCGGGAATCGAACCGGCAAGCCTTTCGTTTTGGTGTACTGTGTGGTAACTACCGACCCTGCTTGCATACGAATTTCAAAAAATGTTTTACATAGCATGAGACGGTTTGCGAATTTTGATCGAACTTCTTATGAAATCACGCTGCGTTTTGCGTTTGATTTACGTCACAACATTTCTTCGAAAATTACAAGGAAGAACAGGCGGATTTTTTTAAACTGTGTTTTTGTCCAATTTGGTACGTATTGAGTAAGGTGGCATACTGAAAGTGTTCCATAGACCACTTATTACGCAAGTACAAGTCACTTTTGAAAGGATCTAGGTCCTACATGATCTGAATTTGGATACAAACGATGCATTTAAATAGCCTGGTCGAGTAATACTAAATACTCAATGTACGTCTAGCACAGTCTAGATAGTCTATCTACGAATACGACTGTTAATATTTTTGAATTTCAAGTATTGTACACCACGCATGCATGCTATGCACCATAGAAACGTCGACGGAAGCATAGACAAAATGACATATTATATTATATATTGTCATTGTGAATCTGTAATTTTGTCTATTCTTCCGTCGACAGAACCCGTGCAATGCGTGGATGCGAGAAGGCATCTCATTCTGATATTTTAATTACATAATAACGCTCTGAAAACTATTTATTTCGACATACTTAAATAAATTAAAGGGTCACTACAGCGATTATCTACCAAAGAAGTCCATTTAGTCACGCGTGACATAATTATCAAAAACCGGCCAAGGGTTCCGTACCGCATTACGGTCGAGCAAGCCGAAAAATAGACGTTTCTTGGACGGAGCCGTTTAATTATCAACTTTATTTCATTTTTATTGTTTGTTGTTATAGCAAAAGAAATATACACTGGGATAAAAATTCACCTGTCTACCTATTACGGTTCTCGAGTTACAGCTCGCTGACAGACGGACGGACGGACTGAGAGCGGAGGCTATTTAGTAATAGGGTTCCGCTTGGCACGGACCCTAAAAATAAGTCAACTAACGTACCTTACATAACTCCAACTTAAAGTTCTATAGGTCAGTATATCAAGTGATTGTTAGGTACACATTATAACCAGCCTCATTGCCCACAAACAAAACAATCAATCTTTACATAGTTAAGTAAGTAGTAGGTATCTAAGTGAAAGTAAGTTGACACACGAAACACTCGTCATGTTTATGTAACAGTAATTACATACATACATAAGTTGTGTTGCTTTAATACATGTATTACAGGTGTGTGTACCGTTTTCAGAATTTATTTTTTGAAAAATATGAACTCAATTTTCTTTGGATGTTTTTTATTGGCCTCATTCGTCTAGTGGTCAGGCAGTATTATTGGGTGTTTCCACTAGGAATTTCCCAGTAACCCGAAGTCTGGATTCGTGCCGTGATGGCAATCGGCTTGCCGTCTATTACATGAGACTTAAACATAAGTGGAGATAATTATGTAGGTGAGGTACACCTCTGCCTAAACCCTCGGGAAATACTGGCGTGATGTTACGTTTGTTATTGGTAAAGTACGATTTGTCCACTCTCACCTCATATGGTGACGATGACGCTCGCTTGTCTAGAGGTAGACTTGAAGTGCAGATTACTAAATGGTCCCACAAACAGGCGCGACTCGACTTTAACAATACAATTTCTAAGAAAACTTCACGGTTGAACAATTACCGCTGTCGCGCCAGTATGTACGAGCCTTAAAACGCATTTGAAACAATTCTTGACTGCCGACTAATGTCTTGGTGAGTAAGTGCTTCTGCTATAGAGATTCCCTTTCAAATCTACAATTTCAATGGAAGCACCAGAATCTGAGTAGTTCCCAGGAAAGTTCTAGATTGAGAACGCGTGTAAGTACATTTTTAAATAAATAAATAAATAAAAATCTTTTTTTTTTTTTTTTCTTGATTCTTTCTTGTTTTTTTTTTTTTTGAAGCCTTTTCAAAAACTCCGGCCGGATTAGTAATATCCGTACATTGTATTTCAATTTGTTCTGCTGTTTTCAAGTGTTTTATGAAATATATCGTAAGATAACAATGTTGCTATGGTGCGCACGTTTCCTTCCTTGTACCATTCTTTGGTTAGTTAATCACTTATTGTAGGAATTGACCTCCTTGGTATTACCAAAAGGCTGGACTATTAAACCTACACAACCGCCTATGCCGATCCTTTGTTAGAAAGAGGAAGCTAATTCTTTGTACACAAACCTACGCAGTGTTTAACAAAGATCTTATTTTTTTCCAATTTGCTTCTTTTCCTGGCAAATTGATTGTTAAGACTTTTTGGCCACTGTAACTGCACACTGCACCATAGACATAGTATGTGATGTCTTGTATCGCTAGTTTTGATCACTTTTATTTGTATTTAAATTATTTCGGGGTTATAATGTATTCATACATAATAAACTCACGCCTTTTTCCCCTGGGAGTAGGCAGTTCGCGTCGTTTCCACTCACACTTGCCTTGTAAATACATTTTGTTAGTCGCCGTTCATTCATCCTCTCAAGATGACCAATTTTTAAATGCGGTAATTAATTAAGCCCTTACATTTTTTTGTTAAATTATGATGAGTAGTTTAGAAGTTATTAGGTAACAGATGAACATACATTATATAAATTCCGGTCAAAATTATAACCCTCCTTTTTGCTTCGCCGTAGTTGGGTAAACAGTTGTGATTTCGTTACCAAATCTTTGGTCCTATGGAAAAACTGGTAATATCAAAACATTTCGTTTGGTGTGTGCGGGCTTACACATTATGTGTCTTAGATGGATAGCTATCCAAGGTATGACTGAACTAGATAGTAGAAGTAGATAGTAACCTTATCTACTGCCTACAAAAAGCTTCTCAGCTTACTTTTGCAACATTTGCAAGCCTGGTGCAATCAATTACATAATCGATGGCACAGACAGGTTAATTTAGTTAATTAACAGGTGATCTAGACCGTTCACATCCAACCTCCTTTGACCGACTGACCTACAGTTTCATTAGACTGACATAACATTCATAGCATCGACATTTAACACCAGATAGCGAATTGCAAATCATTTTGAAAGAAAATAGAAGGTGCAGCTGTTACAGTGCATCAAATTATGGCATGGTTCCTTTTGCGTGGGCTTTAATAGACTAAAATACAATAGACGTAGATATATTTAGTAAACTATTCCTAAAGAGTCATAAAAAACCCTGTAAGTAATCGAAACGTGTTTCACCTCTCAACGAGGCATCCTCAGGATGACGACTGACTTGTCGCAAACCCGAACACGACCTGTACCACGCCGAGCGCAGGACGCAGAGATATTCAGAGAGATACTGAATCAATTAACTATAATAGACTACAAAAACCTAGCAAGAGAATAAATAAATATGGACTATGAATTAAAAAGAAACTCAAGTACTTAAATAAGAAAGACATTTTCTGTTTGCATCTCCCAAATTCTGTTGTCCTGAAGAGTGATTAAAGGCACTTTTTAGCCATAATCATTCATTCTTCAGGACAGCAGAATTTGTATTCAAAATCGTTTTTACAACAACATTTTTAACGCAAAGAAATATGAGCGCTTCTCTCACTACGTTCCTAGTTTAATAGTCTCAACATCTGCAGGTAGGTCCTTTTTTCCTGGAAACTACATAAAACTAGATATGTTTATAGCCTAGCTCAGCTGCCTGCCATTAAACCTAGGTTACAGGCTGGCAGTACGTAAAAGGATACTGTAAAGTGTCGGTAGCTGACCGGTTTTTTCGCCGATAAACGCCGCCATCGCCAGATGCATTGCGTGGCGACCTTGTAAGTGAACGGCTCTTACTTAACTCCGGAACATTATCAATATTTATTATTATATTTTCAATCAACAAACACTGAGTCAGGGAGAGAGTCCTCAGGATCAGTCTTTGTTTGAAGCAAATTACTTCATATTTGCCTCTTCAGTTGTACGTTCTTGATGTTGATATCGAGTATTGGAAACAAGTTTTGATCGATACAGGAAATGACATACGGTTTGAGTTCAGTCAACAAAACTGTGAAACATACTAAAAATACGCAGAATTAACGGATGAAATCGGAAATTTACAGTAAAAAGGTAACTTAAAAAAGTATGAACCAGTTAACATTAAATAAGATTAGGTCATGCAATTCAGAGGAAATCAATTGAAAATTCCGCTTACAAAAAAGTTTTTTGTATATTATAGAAATGAGTTCAAGCCATGTCAAAGCACCGTTAACCAAAAAAACATTGCTTTCCTACAATACGACCAAGTGTTTTCAACGACACTCATCAACGACACTCATCAAAGACCATGACAATTGACAGCCATATTAGCAGCACAAGTCCTATTATCATGGAGGACATTTTTGCCAACACGAGGATGCCAAACAAGGCGTCCACGTCTGCCTACGCCCAAAGCTAGTTGCAGTTTGACATTACCCATTTAGATTACCCGTCGAACAGGCTGTCCTTAAAAGACTACCTGTAACGTGAGGTTTATGTTTTTTGTGTAAATCCGTCGAACAAAAGAATTTAAAGCAGTTTGGAATCTATTAAGACACGGTGTTTCCAAAGAGGATGCCAAAAAACATAAATTTGGATACAGCGATTAGGAGCTATTTTGGGTTTCGGTTACTTAACTTAAGCAGGTATTTTCCATGGGCTCGGCTTATTTGAACAGGTAAACGTATCATCCATTAACTCATTATACTACAAAGAACTAGCCGCCCCAAGCCCTTCTTCATCCATCATAATAATGTCATACAAATGGCTGCCGTCTGGCCTCTACGACCTTTAAGTAAACCAGGTTTTTGCTGTAAGGCTATATTTTAAGCCAGTAATCATGCCATTGCTTCGTAAGTAATACATATACCGCGTTAAAATAAGTACTGGGGCTTGGGTAATCGAATAAAGGAAAAGGGATCATCAGTCTTTGATTTTTGGTTTTGAATTTTTGATACGTAAGTCAAAATCTAGCGTTTTCTCCTCCTGATGTTGTGATTGGCGTCTAGAGTACTCAAATGGGACTGAATAGCATTTTTTTTTCAGATTCCGATATCCTAGACCAGTGTTTTGCAATCTTTACAGATTGACAAATTTTGGCGACCCCCTTTGCAGACAGACGAAGTATACCTTGCCTTTTTTTCCTTCTGCCGGCGACCGCCCGAATAAGGATTAGCGACCCACAGATTGAAAAACACTGTCCTAGACAAATCGCAATCGTATCGTTTCGTATTTCTACAACGATTTTCAACAGGATTGACATTGCTTTTCGCTAGCTATGTCAGTCCCACACAAATGTTGCGGCGACCCCAAATAAATTGGGTTAAGGGCAAGAGAATGATCATGTTAACAGTCCCATAAATTTTTGACTTTTCCATCATTATTATCACGGACTGTCGCTTTCTCTAGGCCCTCTGGTTCTGTAACGCAATTTCGGAGAGGCATTTTTGTAGGTCAGGATGAGGACTGTGATAGGTTGGATTGGTTACAATCAGGAACTTCCATCTCAACTCTACAGCCTGATTGTCTAGGTATTACCTATATTATTAGATTGCTTCGTCTACAAATATTTATTTGATTAATATACTTCACACGATATGATTTGTCGTGGCTGAATACTTATCGACACTCACGATAAGATCACTTTGGCACTGATATCGCATGTTGTTGATTTGCGTCACTTCCTAGTTAAAAATACATGTTTTTATCATTGTGATAACGATTGCGAATTATAAATTAAGTCAATACGAATTTTCAATGCCAATAAAAATGTAAGATAATATATATACTTTTTGTAGTTTTTGAAGGCCGGACAGAACAACAGAATCTAGGTTCTGTCTTGTTCTTTGAAACGCTTGGGATCATCTTTTATTTTTTAATTTAAATAAATATTCAAACATGATGTTCATTTTAAGTTTCAAAAGTATTTTATGAATGAAATCTGTAAAATTAAGAAGTATTATTAATTAATTATAAAAAACTGATGATTTTTAAAATTCCAAAGTAATTATTTATTATTATTTATTTAAAAGTAATTATCGAACTAACACTTTTTATAACGATTCAACTTAAGGTATGCTTGCAGTTATGTTAGTGAGGAATAATAATCATCAAACTCTAGTGTCATTCCAAAGGCATGTAAGTACCTACAATCTTCAAACTATCTATTGCATAGCGGTACAAGCAGGAATTCTAAACATTCACAATCTGTAGGCAGCTGTCCTTTCAATAATTTCAGGTTACACTATGAACGCGCAAAGGAGAGCGGTCAGCAACCTCGGTCCTATTCGCACGTCTGAGTTTGCGCATACAAAGTAACAAGCGTGTGAATTGTCGATAGCTTACTATCACTAAAAAGAGAATGTTTTAGTTATCTTTCGGATCTTTTTTTTTGACTTGAATTTTATTTTATTATATTTTGTAGCACTGGAGCGGTCGAAGTGACGACGCTTGGAGGAGGCCAATGTCAGGCAATGGACGATGCAATCATCTTTTTACATCACTGCTACATAACGTCACCAATGTCACCATCATGCATCATTTCGGCCTAAAAATATGATTGCTTCGCACAGTTTTCACTTTTGCAATATGTAACATTTAAAATATGAAAATGTTACATGATTGCAAAAGTGCAAACTGTAATGGACTGGATGTTTTTTTTAATGAGTGATTTTATGATTGAAACTATTCCAGGCTGCATAGAAAATGAAGAACACTTCTTGATCCGCATTCAGCAATAAAATAACTGAAAACCTGTACCACAAGTCCACAACCAACAAGTTATCATAACGATCGCAGATTCTCGACAAACATTCCTGCTGCCAAGCCGGCTAGTGGCTGGTACTAACTCTGCTACTAAACAGAGCATAGATGAAGGTTTTGCAATTGTAGGTACCTAGAACGTGGAATAGAACTAATGGAACTATAACTTTCCTACACTTTGTGTAAACCATACATATAAGAATGTAAACATAGGCAGACACCTTAGTGTGTGTAACACTTATTCGGCTCTATTCAGCGTTTGCCCATAGAAAACGCGCAAAACGCGTACTCGTCCTTACAGCTATCCGCAGCTGAATGGACGCGTACGCGTCTCATCCAAAATAGTAGTTTTCTATGGGCAAACGCTGAATAGAGCTGACTAGAGAGAGAGTGGGCTGTAATCTACCACGCGGGCCCAGTGCGGGTTGGTGGATGTCACGGCTTCGAATTTTTGGTTCTAGGACATGCCGGTTTCCTCACGATGTTTTCCTTCATCGTTTTGAGAGCTACTGCTTCACTACTGTGATGAAATTATTGATACAAAATAAAGCGCCTGGCTGGGTTCGAAGGACTTAAATAAAACGCCTAACTTAACCCGTTCCCACTGGGCTACCACTGTTCGCACAGTTAACAAAACCATTACGTATGTTGTTCCTACTATACTACGTAATTTTCTGTATCATCTCCTGTATTCAAGTTGACTGCACACAGTAGTGATTATGATTAGTGACTAGGTGATTAGATATTATGAAAATTATCTTTCAAAGACCGTTCATTGTGGTGGTCTATTACGTCCCTCCGAGAACGTTTACTACCTGTAATTATGGTGCGATAATAAGACTAATTACCTCGTTTCTTATCTCTAAAGTTGCCTAACACGCTTTTGTTTAAAAAAATTACAACACCTTAAAAATCCTAGTTGTACAAGTAACGGGGTCGCTGAACATTGTTATCTTAATTTACTTAGTTTTAACGTTTTTTATCTGCGCGCTATGGTGCGGGCACGGCCGGTGACCTCCGGAAACAGGTATGGCTAGTGATGCGCCGTTACCGATTTCGAATGATAGTCGAATCGCAATTAATTAATATTTAAACCGATTTTTTTATTTTATCAAATAAACTTACTTACAAAAAATATTCTTAGGGAGCTGTATAATTTTCCCTAGGATAAAGAGCCGTAGGAGGTTTATTATATTTCCAATTTAACGTAGGTAAATATTGCCCTAGTGTAATGTGCTTTTACCAAATGACTTACCTCTACAGCGCGTGTGTGTGCAATTTAATTTATTTTTTACTTATGAGGCGTAACATCAAAATTATGATCTGGGTAAGTGAATACGTATTTTGACACACGGTACACTTTGTCTCACATCAATGATCGATTAACATGGCAATTTAATCGAATACCTTTGAAAATTGATTTCCAATTACGGATGTAACCTACGTCAGTCTATTAATTAATAGAGTAGCTAGGCGAGAAGATGGTACATAATGTGTTGACGTTGGTTGCCCTATTACGAAACTATTCCAAATCGGTAGGTACTGATGGTTTCTTATCGATAGTCAGACACAGTGACTCATTCGCGTACTTTCGCGAGGTCCCATCTCTAGGCGACCTACATCAGTACATTCTATTGTTGTACCGTACGTGTACGTAGAAATCGTAGGAAACAATATATTTTAATTACGATTGCGCAGACAGATGTCAATTTGCGTCAGTAACATTATTTGATTGATGATTCAGATGTTATGTGAATCCGAAGATTATGCCTAGTAGGTTTTGTCGAAGCCTTGAAGGGAAGGGAGTTTCTTTCATAACACTCTAAAGAGCATCCGCCCTACGAGGACAAATTACTTCCATCACATCTAATACCAGCATGGAATTTATAAATAAAAATGACGTCTGTGGACACTGGTCACAAAAACAAAACCGGCTTTTTCTTATTCTGATCGTGTAAGGGCGCACGCCCCGCAGGCCGCACTTCAAGTTTACCTTGGAACTTTCCACAGCCTTCTGACCTTCGCCACTTAGCTTAGAAAGATCCTGCTTCATTTATTGCAATGAATAATGGAACTGCTTAGTCCTAGACCTCGTTGCATGTAAATGTTTAGGTCGAATAGTTGTCTATGGTTGTTTGTGGCCAGTTACTATCAGAACCGTTATCGATTTGAATAGGAATTTATGGAACAAAATATTTAATAACTTAATTTTCTTTCGTCAGTTAAACTAGGTAAGTACTTACTTATAATATATTTTACCTTTACTATCCAAACAACCTTATTTATGATGTTTCTAAGTACCTACTTACATATAACATTTTTAATTAATAAACATACCCTGCGTATGAGTGCTGTAATTATCTAGGTAGGTACCTACCTAGGGTAGTCTAAACATCTGTCAGATAAATGAGTGAAGAAGTTTACCTACGCTAGATACTGATATATTATAATGGAATGTCACCTGCCTAGGTTGGTGTCTAACGCGATGTCATTAAAATAAAGAAGACGCCGCTTACGAGTTATCAATTAGGTAGGTAAGTAGGTACTTAGATGCTACCTAATTACATTTGAATTAATACCTACCTAATTGATTAAGTAGGTACTTATTTAGTTTCTTGTAACTTTGGTTAACTTTGAGTAGATAGGTATTATTCTTATTATTGTTAAATACTAGGTGTTTATGTAGATACCGTATTAAAAACTGAGAAACAAAATCCTAAAGAATTCAAGGTCACTGGAACTGAGTTCCAATTTCAAATAAACTGCCCTGCCCTGCCCTGCCAGAGACAAACAAAACGATGTTTCTGTCATCTGCGTCGCCGCCCAATCAGAGCCAAAACATTTTATATCAACGAACTATTTTTTTTTCTCAATTACAATCGTAGTTTTACCGCTATTTCACCATGAAACATTAAACACCATAACAAAACGCTACTCACCGAATAACCCAATACTATCAGCAGAAAAATCCGACACGATTCAGTTCCGTTAATACAAAGTTTTACCCGCGATTTTTGTTTGAAAATCACGTTAAAACTGAACAATTGACACTTTTGATTGTTGAAACACTTCTTTAGTCGCACTTGAACACAGTTTTCACTATCACAGATTACGTGTGAGGTGTAATTTAGTCAAAAACATCGATACTTTTACGTAAAGAGTTTTGAACTGATAAGGCACGATACGCGTCTTTTCGCGCCGGTGACACTGTTGCTACTAGCGCTGGGCTCGGCGCGCCGGGCGGCATTCGCGGGAACTAGTTTGTTGAGTTAAAGCGACGGCAACGCGAGGGCCGAGGCAGCGACGTGCGAGCGATGCGATGCGAAAGCCCGAAGGAATTGGGGTGTTTTGCGAAATTGCAATGCAATACAATATTGTAGAATAAAATATAATACCTACTTCTGTGGTTTTTGTTTCTTTAAATTAATAATGTTTTTGATTCTGTGCAAAAAATAGCTAAGTAGGTAAGTACCTACTTAATTAACTATCTTGCCCATTGATCTAGTCAATTAAGATCATGGTATAAAAAAAGTTACCCTACGGAGATTTTACCTATTCAGTTTCAAACATTGAATCTGAAAGGTTTATTTTACTGGGAAAAATTACTTAAGTAAGTAGGTACCTACATAAATAGGAGGCGAGCCTATTGCCATCAACCGGGCACAAATCCAGGCTGCTAGAAATTTCTAATGGAAAAGCCCAATAAAACTTTGCCCGACCTGGGAATCGATCCCAGGACCTCATGCACATTTAAACAGAAAATAAAGAACGCAAGAATCTATTTACCTACATAAAAAACAAAAAAAAAACAAATGAAAAATCTAGGAAAGAAAAAAATGCAAAGTTTCGCGGGTATTTATTGTTAACAACAATCATTTTTATTGCAATAAACGTAATATAATTATCTCACAATATATAGGACTGATTTATGAGATGAAATGATGATTTTCCATATGTCTGAATAGAATAATACTTTTAAGTAGGTATATACTTATCAAAGTGTACTGTCTATTTAGAGCTACATATAGAATCACTTTCTAACAACCACAGATGATCTTCAGCAATAGCATTTTCATTTTTCAGTGCAGTCAAAATATTCTTCATGACATTGGCTTTCTTGCGATATCTTCTGACCATGGTCTGAAGTCTTTTTATGTGCATCTTCTGTTGCTGCATCCCTTTCTTATACTTCTCTACTTGTACCTTATATCTTTCCACAATCGACCTTCTTTGTCCAGGTTTTATAATTATTTTCTTTGCGTTTATTTTATGTTTTGAGGTTTTTAATGGCTGCAAAAAGGAGTTCACAAATTCAAAATACGAAAATTTTGTAAGTAGATAACCTCAATTTTTCCGACAGCTATTTACTATTTGCTGTCGGATGATGATTTATTTTTCATTTTAAGGCTCGTGCATATTGGCGCGACTTGTTGCGCGATGCGATGTCTACCGTGAAGTTTTCTTCTATTATCAAAGACGCTTCGCGCTGTCGCATCGCGCCTGTTTGTAGGAGCCTTAAATTAGTGTTATCTAAACAAGTTTATATAAATAGTAATCGTGGTGAATTGCTGATAATTAATTTAATGATGATGTGAAAAGCTTACAGTTTCAAACACCAGTCTCAGCTTGAGGGTAGGAACAGCTGCTGGGAACAGCCTCCGACTCTTAGCTATGGGCTGGAAGCATTTCTCCTCAAAATGTGAGCTGCATATCACGCCATTTTGTGTAGGAGTCCATTCGTCCTTCCGGCCGCAAGCATCGATCCATTTTTCTTTCAGTTTTGGGTCTTTTGGGAAACTGCAATAAATAGAGAAAATGTTTCAAAACTCCACACTTAATATTGTGCTCTATTGGGGGTACTGACCTCCCCTATCACCCCTTGGGCCCTCACAGTATGTCGGACAATATAATAGACACCCTCTGTGTAGAAAGCATTGATATTTTTACACATTAAGTAAATTGACACAAAATTTTATTATTCCATACATTGTATTTCAGAATTTCATGATAATTGCACTTTTAATTCTGTTTCGATTTCAATGTCGCTGACTGTACAGCCAACAAGTTATTTAGTATACAGACAGGCAACAATATTCATCTTTCCACTTCAATATTGTCTATTGTGTACGTTGAATAGCAAACTCACAACATTGTATAAAAGTAGTTGCATGTTAGCTGCCTGCAAACCAAATAGCTTGTTTGAATGTACCTGTAAAAAAAGAGCATTTATTTACCGATGATAAGTGACACCACATGTCTTAAAATTTGCCTCGCTGCTTCTATTTCCACAGACTTGAACAGCACAACAAGGCATTATGTTGTACAAAAGTCTACCCCTTCTACTATACACTAAGTATACCAAAATGGTGTCGGTTGGATTGGAACCTTCATTGGAATTGATAAAAATGGCGACCAAAAATCATCTATGACTATGACTTAGCTCACTAAACCAGTTTTGATTACAATTCAGTGGGAATATTATTATGAAACAGGTTTTCGGATTTGCGTTATTTCTGCCCGTCGAACAAGCGTGTAGCTCGCGGGGTGAGCACACTGCGTCTATTGCAGGGTGTGTGAGAGGGAGACCCACTCTCTGTCCTCTTTGGTCATATCGACGCGACGCCATCGTCTGTCCGCGTCGCTGCGCATCTTCGTAGCTTCTAAACCACGCCTATGGACAGGATTCCACAACAATAATGTCTAGCCCTATGAATAAAATGCAGGTAAGTACTTACTGATAATAATGTCTGGTCAAGGATTTACCTTGGTTATTTTCACTTTATGAAGATATAAGTAAGTATTAGTAATAGTTACAGGATTTCTTATATTTGAATTGAAAGGGCAAAATACTGGAACTAGTTAGTACTTTATTAGCTTTATTGCACCGAGTGTGAAAAATAATAGAAACTAAAGCTTCAAGCACCATAATATATAAAATAATGAAAACATCAGGTGTAATTTCGTCCCTTAAAAAACATGCAGCTGGTATTAAATGCTGATCATAAAAACGTACTGGTCTGCAACAGCTGATCGACATATGGCTAATTCATTAAACAGGCTAAAACAATATCATAGAATGATAACTCTTTGATTGACACTTTCCATTACGTCGCATGTGAAGGTAGGACCCAACCAATAGCGAATTTGAGCAGCGATGTATGAAGAATAGAAGTTCCTGTTCTTTTGTACGACATGGCTTAAGACCCTTCGGGCAGCAGGTGTTGTTACCTGCTTTCAACAAAAACGGAATCTTCATTTACTACCTATTTATTTATATGTAAATGCTCCTAGGTGGCAATAGCAAGGTGTTTAATGATACTTAGGTACACAGAAGGTAACATCTATGTATACTTACTTCTATGCTAATAATATAAAGAGGTCAGTGAGTTTGTAAGGGGTAATCTTCGAAACTACTATTCCGATACCGAAAATTCTTTCACTATTGGGAAGCTACAGTATTGCTGAGGGTCATGGATATGTTGTGTTAAAACTAGACATTTCAGGTAGACGAATTCGCGAGCAGAAGCTAGTACCTACTATAAATACGATCTTAGATGTAAAAAACTGGTTTACAACGTAGGAATAGACGGTCTAGTCCAATGCTGGCATTGAATTCCGATGTTTCCCACCAAGTTACCTGTTCACATGGCCATACCACACAGCACAGACTATTAATGAGACAGATACGCCTCTTGGTCGTTTGGATTCGATTAACCTTTGATCCTTGAGTTGGGACCAGAAAGTCCTGAGTGAACCTTCGGAACGTCTGTCGTGGCGTCTAGAGAACCACTGTATGTGGCATAGCTTGGAGCTATTATTTCTTTACCTATACTTAGGCGTTAGGTGACACTTAGAAAACTCTTAAGAAAAAAAATCAGCCATTATCTAAACTAACAAACGCTAATTTCAAACACATATGCTCATTAAATCATAATAAAGCCATCAGCACGTTTCAAAAGTGAAACGAATCGCCAGCAATGACGCTCACGAATAATCAGCGAGTGTTCACGACTGTACACGATGGCACTCGGATCGTGACCGGGTTGCGTACGCGCAGCCTTGCCGATATGGACGCAGTATTGTTCGCACTTGACACTGGATAATAATGGCATGAGGTGGCCAAGTTGTGTGGCTGATCTAGGATTACAATTTGCAAGAGCTAAACCTTTTAAAGAATGATGAACATGACCTGAAGCTTAGCTTTGGCTTAAATTGACCTTGGTCACTGTTTCCGAGTTAAACGTTAAGGCGCTCCCTCACAGGGAGCATTCGCGTGCAATGTAACATTATAGATTCGACTTTGAGCATTACATTACAATACTACCTCCCTGACAGACGCAACAAAAAAAGCGCATTGATGTTACAAGTTGTATCAAAATATTACACATGTATCATTACAAGGTGCGCATTGTAATGCTTGGTTCTCCTCCCTCACTGATGTAATGCTCGAATTGTATCATTACAGGTTGCGCACTGTAATGCTCGGTTCTCCTCCCTCACTGATGTAATTCTCGACTCTGAACGTTACATTACACGCGAATGCTCGCGGTGAGGGAGCACCTTTAAAGGTTGTGCTTGACCAACTGACATTTTGCAATGACGTATTATATATAGACACGTTATCAACAAACATCTCGGCGCTTAAAAACGGCGAAAATACTAGATAACTACTTATACGCGTAAAGAAAGGGAAAGAAAATATGACACCGTACGGCGGAATGCCTGTTGCTAGAGGGAGATAAATAAACATCTTCAGTTACGTCACACACGATATAAATTAAAAACAAACGTAGCGTCGCGCGACAGGTTGGTGCGTGACTGAGCGCAATGTGGCCAATTGGCTTCATTTCATGTTGCCATTTTAGAGTGCGGACAACGTATCTATAGTTTTATACATCATTGACATTTTGCATAATTTTGCAGAGAATGCTGCATCAAGTCAATATAGCGTATCGGATGGGGACTGGGACTGGTTCATGACTCTTCAATTGCCAGTCTGTGTCATAACCAAACTCAAACTCAAAAGACTTATTTCAATTAAACAATTTACAGGCACTTTAAAATTTTCAAGGAGTCGGGTCAGTCAGAATGATGAAGGTGCCCATTCCAAAGCGTAGCGTAGTAGGTTCCTATGGATAAGAACGAGCTCTGTTCTCGGGATATCAATTGATGATAGCCTTCTATCCCATTGTATTACCACACAGTAGCTCAGTTTTTCCAGGCGAGTTGTTATTTCGGCAATCATTAATAACCATAAATTGTTGATTATTCACAGAGATTACGAGATATCCTAGGTCATAAAGCTTATTTCCTTTCATTGTTATACACCATGAAAATAATTGTTAAGGTAGACCTCAGAACTGTATAAAAACCGTTGCGTTGTTCAACAGACGGAAGTTGATAATCTTGATAATATTAATGTTATGTGAAAGATGTATCTTAGTTTTAAGGTCTATTTTCCCATAACTATCTAATATTTGAAGAAAATAAACAGTGGACTGACCTTTCATAGCTCATCTTTATTATTACCGCCTATTACTAAGCCGGAGCGGAGGAGCTCGTGGCTAAGTAATAACAGCCGCACGGGTCGATCCATCAGGTTAAGCTACGCTTACCGGGGTTGGTCCGTCGATGGGTGACCATCTTTTCATACCGAAACTCCTCCGTGCCTCGGAAAGCACGTTAAGCCGTTGGTCCCGGCTGTCATTCGTGGAGCTTTGACAGTGGTTACGAGTCGTCAGAAGCTTGAAAGTCTGACAACCAGTCTTACCAAGGGGTATCGTATTACCCAGTTACTGGGTTGTGGAGGTCAGATAGGCAGTCGCTCCATGTAAAATACTGGTATTCAGATGCATCCAGTTAGACTGGAAGCCGACCCCAACATAGTTACGAAAAGGCTAGGCAGATTGATTGACTAAGCCGGAGCCGACCCATTACCATGAGATTATGACTGTCGCATAACTTATGGTGGATGCTCCAAGGTAGCCCTCGTTATTCAAATTTTCTTACGTTTTTTTTTGCCATTTGCAGGTCAGTGTCCGGTTGTATGTTGATTAAAATATGATTCGCGAAAATTTGAATTTCGCGAGCTACCTTGACGAATCCTCTTTTGTAGAATTTTTCGGTTTTTATTTTTAGTAACTCAAACCACAAAATGGCAAAATACTCTCTTGACTCCTTCTATTATGAGAGGCTGAATATGAACACCGAAAATGTGGCTACAGCACTCATCTCTCACACACACTCACATCATTTATTTAACTACAGTTCTGAATAATTATCCCACTGCCATTCACCTGTCTCCTGTCCCATACAACTTAGAACCTAGTGTTAGACTTGCAGTTTATAAAATTTTCAAAATATTGTTACAGAAAAATGTTTACTTATTTATGAACACCAACTGCATAATAATTACATTCAACTTTGGTATAAGTACAACAATTTTAATCATAACAATAGAGGCACAATATGTTGCACAGTTTTCCGTGCCAGATGACGATCATTACGATACCCATCAAATTCCAATAAAAACATTCCATGAAGTACTCGGCAACGTTCAACTAGCTTCATCTTTCTGACTGACCGATCCCTTGACAATTCAAAAGTGCCTGTAATTGATTTATTTGAAATAAATGCTTTGAGTTTGAGTTCGGTAACTATTCACAACACCGCATACTATCCCAGTGTCTCCACGTCTCATGGACTCACGGTAGCTCACACACTGTACTTTCTATGACTCAAATGAAAGCCGAACACCTGATTGTTCTATAGAATACAGAGAACGTTATGGGTTAAGTGTAGTTTTTAGGGTTCCTATATCCGAAGGGTGCCAAACGGAACCCTATTAATAAGTCTTCGCTGTTCGTCTGTCTGTCAGCGGGCTGTATCTCATGAACCAGCTAGACAGTTGAAATTTCACAGATTATGTATTTCTATTGCCGCTGTAACAAAAAATAATAAAAATTAAATTAAATTAAAAATTAAAGGGGATCCCCAGATAAGACACGGCGTTTTTTGCCAAATATTGTACAGTGGTATGGAACCCTTCGTGTGGGAGTCCGACTTGCACTTGGCCGGTTTTTCTAACTAGTTTTATTTTGGCATCATCGACGGTAGCAAAATTTCGCGACTTAACTTTTAGGGGCTGGCTTATACAGAAATGAATGCTCTTTCTAATTGGCAATGCAAGGTGTGGTGATGTCATGTGTCGTGAACTCGTGCTCTGTAGCGAATATTAAAAACTTGTTTCTAGTGACTCATTTCAAATTAATACAATATAGTAATTTATTGCCAGCAACATACTGTCGGAAAGACGTCATGAAGAATATATCCTGCATTAAGTAGAAAAAGGATTATCCTTAAAATAATCCGAGTTCTAATGATTAACAACACAGACTTACGGATATTACAAAGGGATTAAAAGCTTAATACCCAGCCACAATGACAACCAACGCGCCAAGGTAACCCGCGAAATTCAAATTTTCTTACGTTTTTTGCAATTTGCAGGTCAGTGGCAGGTTGTATGTTGATTCAAATATATGATTCGCGACCGTATCAGATATGTTTTTAAGGTGGAAGCTGAACATTGTTTAAAATTACAACAATTAAATCCGAGGGGACCTAAAAAACACTAGCAGAAATAAGTTTTGAATATTAATCAAATGCACACTCCAGTTGACGTGAACTTTCTGATCATTTTATATTAATTCTACAGGGTAATTGGTACATCTTGCCATTCCATTGTGGCGCTGCCTGCCAAGTGATGGCACAGCAGTCTGTCAAATTCAGCACATTTAATTTTAGTTCCTTATTCATCCGTATTTCAAGATAAACTGGTGTTTTATCTGTAATTGGAAGAGACTGCATGACATTCTTCAACCTGTATGACAATATATTCAGATGAGTTAGCGTTTTTCAAGTGACGCTAATGGTGTAAATAAAGCTCCGGGGTATAGAAAGCTATGATCTACGGCAAGTGAAGAAGTAAGCGCTGGTTTGTGTGTTTGAACCACCTTTTATCTCTGTTATTTGAATGGATATTTAAATAGTCTTACAATGATGGCGTAAGTAATTGAAATAGGATTGAGGGCCATGAAGATAATTGGAAAATATTTTCCGTATACTGTCGAGAAAATATGGATCATACAAGCTTTATGCTAAGAACTTACCTATCAAAGCTCGCTTTATACGAAATGTTTTAAACTTGCAGTATGTTGGAATACAGAAATAAGTTCTTCCACCATGTAATCATATAATATAAGGTGTATCTTTTCATACACGAAATCTCTTAAGGGGTCATTGTACTCATCATTATGAACAACTTTCTTTATGAGACCAACCCTGAAATCGAGTGAAAAAAAATCAGCTGTTTCCTACATTTTGACGAACTATGCGAACTTAAATATAGGGAACAGGTGATATTTTTCTGCGATTTCAGGGTTGGTCCCATAATGAAAGTTGTTCATAAGGATGAGTACAATATATACTTATATTAAGTTTGGTTTAGATTTATAAACATATAGAGCATAAGACCAGTTTATCGAGCACAAATCTGGGGTGACATCACAACCAAACTATTTCAAGTCGATGACTATATCCCAAGACGGGTGAGTCCGCTATCTTGCACAAATGTTTATAAAATAAAAGATAATAACATCGGCCATGCCTCGGGCTGGTCATCGATACTGCGATGTGCGCTCAGGTAAGCCATCTTACTTTCCAAATGATTACCACAATTACCGTTTGTGAATGTTTGAAGAGTTGAAGTACTCAAATACGACAAGAGATCGTGTTTTGTTACTTTGCGGGAATATCGGTAGACCTGTCACTGTGAGAACGTTGTAGGATCAACACACTGTCGATTTGCAGACTATTTACCATTTTTTTAAAGTATCTTGTTGACAGGCCTACACTGTCCTCTCATACCTATTCACACTGTAATTTTTTGAAAACATTGTAAAACCCATTTATTTTTAAAAGAGTAACCGTGGAGTTTCTTGCCGGCCCTTCTCCATAGGAAACGACGAATTGGAACCGTATACCTAGCTTCTGACGTTTCATAAGTGCCCATGTAGGTTTATGTGAAATAAAATATTTTAATTCTGATTACGAATGTCAGGAGTGTCGCCTCAACAAATCGATTGGGTTATGTTCTGGGTAAGTGGAAGAGGGGGAAATTCGGGTAGACAGACAAGTCTTAGTAGATTTGCACTACATACATTAGTGATGAATTTGGGACGATCTTTACATAATGAAATCCCTCCATCAACTCTGACGGCAAGACATATAAAAATCTATGACATCTGTTACTTATGTAGGTAAAAAAAGTCAGTAAATATGAGAAAAGGGTAATCCTTAGAATAGATATATCATTCTAAAATCCTACACTGGATATCGACCTTAATCTGAGACACGGATGAGTGAAATCAAAAGAATTATAATCTTAAAAGTAAGTATGTTTCTTGCGGGGTCAAAAAGAAAATCATTTGTCACCTGTCTACATAGATTAAAGGTGAAATGGAGGAAACACGTTGCTTGTAGGCCGTAAGTTAGGAACCTGTTACAACTTACCACTACGCACCGTGATCTCTGACCCGTCATTATCATACGTGTAGCGTTACGTTTAAACTTCTGGGTTAAGTTGCGTTTTTCTTTAGGGTTGCTAGCACAGCTTAAAACTCAATAAGAGGTACAAACTCTCCCGAGATTGTACCAGTTGATCTTTCAATTTCTTCATTCTGTCTTACTCAGGTTGTCGGCTATGTTATCATAATATGAGGTCTTTAATTTTAAATAAGCTTGACAGTCTCTTCATCTGTTTCCATATTTTTCTATTATGTAATGAACTATCCAGTTCCTCCTTTTCTGTTCCGTTATTAATACGTAGTTATATCTATCTTCCACTTATATAAACTATACGTCCAGGTCCACGAGCATTGATGCGATCATCGTGATCGATGATCGCCAACCCGTCTTGAGCAAGGTGATCATGCTCAGGCCTTCTCTGTACGAAGAGAGGGATTTACTCTGCAGTGGGACAAAAATAGGCTAGTGTATATTTTTATAACTATCTAGTTATCACACAGTTGACTAAATGCTTGCATTTCGGACTTCGAAATCTTTTGTACTATTCCTGACCAAATAATTCTGTAGCTAGCAGAAATAAATCACGACCATCTTCCACCTCACCTTGTGTTCCAGTTAGATTAACAGCTCTGTATCGCGGTTCACTGTTACCAACTGTAGCTCACCTTGGCCCTAGACATGTCGCGTTGACATTTTACAAGTCACTATTTATAGATAGGCTCTGCAAGTATTCGCGAATTTCGTTCGTACTTCGTACTTTATCTGCAACAAAACTTTTGAACTACTCTTATCACTTTTGCATAGTTTGACTGATTTGTTGCTATCTTGCTTCTTGCATAAGTTTCAAGTCAAAAGGAATGTAGGCAACAGACTCGCGGCGTGCTTTACATTTGATCCACTTGGTTTCAAACAGTTAGATTCTGGTTTTAGCCAGTTAGATCCTGCTAACAACCAGTTGTATACTGGTTTTAGCCAGTTACATCCTGGTTTCAACCAGTTGTATACTGGTTTTAGCCAGTTATATTAAATGTTTTCCAGAAATATTCCTTTTTTTAAAGGCCTCGTTATTCTTTCTGTCATGCATAAAACATATTCTTTTGAACCAGAATCAAACTAGCCTGTATTGTCCCACTGCAGGGCAAAGCCTCCCTCACCACCATCCATCAAGAAGTTATTAGATTTTCTTGGTAGGCCTTTGACGACCAAGATAAACTTGTACGAAATCAAAATTCAATTCAATTCGTTCCAGAAAGTCAACTCAATGTTATAAGTAAAGGGACATGGTCGTTTGAACAGAGGATCTCAGAGCAAATGGTCAAGAGCACCATATGGCGACCCTGGCGACCCTGGTGACCCTGCCGTGTAGGTCACCGCGACCAAAACTGGACCGAAGCGGACTGTGTTGGTGAAATTGTACTTTTATATCGTGGAGAGAAGGTAAAGTTTTCTAATAGTTTTGTTGCATAATTCTATGGATCAATCAACTAAGCTTAGTACCTACTACAATTTTTGGAACAATTGGAGTTTTAAAAAACTTCGTCGTCCCGAGCCTCAGGCCTTATAGCACTTTTTCTTGCCGAGGTGTGGCCGAGGTAAATATTTAAGAAGTATGAAAGCTCAGTACTAACTTTCTCAGATGTCTTTGTACACCACTTTTTGTAGAAGGTTGGAACTTATCTATCAAACATTAAATTTGGTTTCATTTACTACAACCATGTTTAGACATATTTTATAATATCGCAAAACTTACACAAGTATAAAATAACAAAAACTAAAACCCAACTACGGCAAAAGTCAACTAAAAAGGTATAAACAAGTCATCTCAGACAAACAAATTGAATATCCGGAGTCACACGTGTTTAGGGAATAATCGAATATATTACGTGTGACTCCGGATATTTAATTTGTCTGTCTGAGATGACTTGTTTATACCTTTTTAGTTGACTTTTGCCGTAGTTGGGTTTTAGTTTTTGTTACTTTTATTTTTATTTAAATTATTTTGGGGTTATAAGATATATATTTTTGAAATGTGCTAATTAAGCCCTTTCATTTGATACCCAACATGACACCATTAAAAAATCTATTTTTTTTAGATCATAACTTTTTGTCCCCTAGAGGGCGCCATATTCAATTTAATGTGACGTCACATAGCCTATAACCATCGGACGACCGAGACGCGTCCAACGATACCCCATTTGTCAAATTATGTACAGTAGTTTTGAAGTTATGAGGGAACAAATGAACATACATACATACATACATACATACATACATACATACATACATACATACCGGTCAAAATCATAACCCTCCTTTTTGCTTCGCCGTAGTCGGGTAATAAAATCACACTTTACTATAAGCGCCAATCAATTAACTCGCTTTGCTATAACAATCCAGTTTGACAAAGTGAATGAAAAATGCCATCTAAGCTGACACGATGGCCTTTATCTACCTTGTATAGAGTATTTAATGCACCCACTGACCCAAAGAGGAATGTGAGCCTGACTCATTGGCACTGCTTTTGTTTCATAAGAACACGTTTCCATTTGAACTAGTCGCAAAGCGGATCTTGATCGATTTATATCAGAAAATGAAGCAAATGAAGAGATGACTTGTAAAAGAAATGGTGTTGAACGTGTTTGCGAACATGATTGGGACCTGGAAAGTATTGTCCACATTTTAGATGTTGTGATGGGTTGATTGGAGAGTCAGTGCCAGAAAGGAAACAAACGAGACTAAATTATGAAATAGTTTGCGCTCACTCAAAGAATTGATTAACAGAATACTTCGTTCCTTTAACAAAGTACTCCTTATAAGCTGTCAATCATCTCAGTTGTCACGCGGTATTTCGTATTTCGCTTGAGTAAAGCACTTCTGCTGACATTACTTACATTTCCTCATGAGCAGACAAATTATAAATCAAAAAATCTAACTCTGCGGAAGTCAAAAATACTACTTTGAATCGAAGTCGATCCCAATGACGCATCGACCAATCTTATCCTAGAATTTTAGTCACATATTTCTTCAAATATTATGATGATGCATCACCCAATCATTAAATAATAAATACATTCTTTATTTATTTATAACAACATTACTTTCCAGTTTCCAATCAAATGAAATTATCATAATCATAACATAACGCCTTTTTTTCCTGAAGGGTTGGGCAGAGATGTATGTCTACAGTACATACATCTCTGTACTCGTAGTACAGCGTACTCTCGTACCTGTAGTACAGCCACATTGCGCCAGTTTTATGTTTAAGTCCCGTGATATCGAGCCTATTGCCATCAACCGGGCACAAATCCGGGCTCCGGGCTGCTAATGAGAGATTCTAGATAGAAAAACCCGATAACACTTTGTCCGACCTGGGAAACCAACCCAAGAACCTATGCTCAGCAGTAGCGCTTAACCGCTACACCAACGAGGTAATTTTAATAAACATTTGATCTCCAATTACGTTTCTACAGTTCAATTCGCCAATTGCTCGACTTAGTTCCTGTCCATACAAACACCTGTTAGAAAGTCCAATCATCGGTTAATCTGATACTCATTCACAGCAATCTATCGATGGGCCATTATAGACGAATTGATTGACGTCGGTAATGCGCCTGATTGGACGACCGGCGGCGCACGATTGGACAATCAGCGACTCGAAGAAACATTGTCATTTGTTCATTCGAGACCCAGTGATCTTGTTTCATGGAGTTTGTTTTGGAAAATATGTGGAGTTTAAAAGTGGACTTGTCCAGTCAGTGCACGGATTTGGCAGTAATCATGCAGCTCAACTCAGAACTTAAGGAGCTCAACAATTCGACGAACAATACAAAAGAAAGGACATTTGATGGATACGCCGTATAAATTACTCAAACTGCCAGACCATGATTAAAAATAACTGAAAAAAGAACAATGACCCACATAGTCTTCAATATTCCAGAAACTATCAATTACGGTTTAAAGCTTTATTTAAGTTCCCACGGTATAACCATTAATGTGGTTATGAATCATTATGGGGCTTTTTCATCTTTTCGAAAACGAAAAAGCTAGTGTCTAAAAAGTGATTCATATGATATATGACTAGCCGACAAGAGATCTCATCAAACATTAAAAGTTCCCAAATTAATTATAATAATTACCGCCAATAAATTATTTATATTCTACGAAAAAATATGGTAGAAATGGCCGCTAACTCCCACTTCATGGTCAGTGTAACATGATCAAGTGTAATTCGAGTCAGTGAGAGTGCGAAGAATCGTCTGACAAACAACGGCCATGTGTGAAAGTGATATGGTTCGTGTAACTGTCTGCGAAGAGGTCGGATTAGATACGATACCTTGTGGGAAGTGTTTGCTAAACTTGCTAATGATGCGCGAAACAAAACGTTTGATTACCGGATGTAGTTTTATGAGGTTATTGTTTCGAGATTTGATCGAGACGTTTAGTCTAATCGTGTAATATCCTGAACAGAGATGACTGTCTTTATGACTGCCATAACCGGCTGTTCTATAAGCAATTCTGTAAGCAGACATTATTAAAAGGAAAGTGGATAAATTGGGTCATCAAGTTGGTGAAAGATGATAATCATTATAATTAATAGTCTGGTTATCAGAAGATCAAAACACCACTTCCACCACAAAGTTTTCGTAAATCAAGTAGTTAGTTGAGACGATTGAAAAAATAATGAGATTGAATATGCAAGAGAAAAGGAATTTTGGACCACACTTGTTCCATATTGAGCCCCTTCCCAGTACCTAACTAGTGACAGTGGAGAATCCGAAGGGCTTACAAAACAACTGCATGCAAATCAAGAGCCCGCACTCTCTTCAACCATACTCTATGCCCAAAAAACCATGGTCACTGAGCATGAACAAAAAACAGTGCAAAGCCAATTAATAGAAAAGAAAGTGCCGCAACGTATAATAATGTCCGTCTGTCTGTGGGAGACTGCTGCAGGGCATTCTGTTGGAAATATATAATAATAACTTAGAGGTACTTGAACTTTTTGTTAATGGTTAACTATCACTTGTGATTTCATTCGCTTTACCACTCGACCATTACGCTTACGGTCCCAAAATGGTGGTATTAACTGTGGTTACATAATGAGGATGATGAAAAGACAGATACTATGCGTTCGGTTTTAAATTAATTGAAAACCCAGTAACACCTTGCCCGACCTGAGAATCGAACCCAAGGAACACTCGCTCGGCAGTTGCGCTTGCGACCACAAGAACAACGAGGCAGTGGAACAGTAAACATGAACAAGTCTATCTGAGTTTATTGGGTATAAGAAACGTAGGGTGGAAAGGAAACAGCAATACCCTAGCATGCTTAGTTTTCTGAGAAGGCAGCAAGGCAGCGCTTTGTTTGCTGGTTCTTCAAAGACACAACTAGACGTTTCATAACTTAAATTTACTGATGATAAGTGATAGAGAGTTGGACATGCTCAGCTCCTCACTGAAGATCTCAAATAGTTATTAAACGACATATCAAGCAGGAGCAACTAGTTTCATAGTATTTTTGACGCATCGACTCCATAACAATATTTAAAAGTGTCTGTGAATGGTTTTGAAATAAATGCTCAGAGTTTGAGTTAGCTAGCATAACGTAAAAAACTTTGTATCTGATTCCTTATTCCATGAACCATATCTTTCAAATGATATTATGGCACACATAGAACTACATATTGAAAGACATATGGACATGGAACCATTCGTGTATTGCAGCGAGTACCAAAGCTTTTCATGTGGAAAATGCATCGATGAGAAAGATAACCTTGCACACTTTGTGGTCGGTTGAGTGTCGTATCGATGGAGTCGTAACGGCATTTAGTAGTCATAATATCTCAGACCTCAGAGTTTAAGGGTAATACGTGACCATACATACATAATGCAGGTAAGTCTTTATTTGCATGTGCATTAAGGCTGCGTTTCCACCAGAGAGGAGCGAGGATGCGATGGAAGCTAAGCTAGCGTTGTTATTGGTTAGTTACGCATCCTCGCTCATCTCTGGTGGAAACGCAGCCTTATGCTGGGACAATTCGTGACCTCTTGGTGAAGTTTGGAAAAAGATGTGTGTTATGTGTGTTGTGCGTGTGTGTATGGTTTTGATGATCAATTGAATAGAGACAAAATGGTGGAGGTAGGTAATAGCACCATTGTTTAGATAAAAGGTACCCTAAAACTATCCTTTGAACAACAAGACATCTCTGCCGAATAATTTAGGAATCAAATAAATAAAGCTAGAAATTAAAACAATATTCATGAGTCACAAAGATTTATGCTAAAACTTCTAAAACATGCAATTTGCGAGTCAGCTGGCAAATATTCAAGAAACACGCAAATAACTGTGCTGTGGCCAATTAAACAAACTACAACAGATCAAATTGTAGTTAACTGTCGGTGAAAGAGTTACTAGCATGTTGCTTGTGACAGATGTTTATAGTTAACAAGTTTTGTTGCCTGGCTATGTTTGTTGATATTTCTGTATTCATGAATAATTTGTCTACAACGCAAATAAATTGCCGGTACATAGCATTTGCTGTAAGTAAGAATTCGTCAGCTGTCACCTGGGACACCATTGAGGGTTGGTGGATAAAAGACACGTTTCTTGTTGCTTCTACAGACCGTTCTTCTACACTATAACTTGTCTCTTGCCGTCTCTTGCAAGTGACGTCACCATTGCTTGTCAAGGAAGCGCTGACAAAACATGAATAAGGCGTTTGTAAGATTCAGCTTCTCAACATAAAGTTGTCATTCAAAATCATCTAAATCCCAAATTAGTTTTATAAACATCTTTATTTAAAACTGAGTCAACATTTTCACCAGAATCCATACGGTCCCTACGTGCAGTTTTCAAAGCGGCCAATTCCTTTACAAGTCGTTTACCTCTGATCTTTCGCTCCAGATCACAACATCCTAATACAAAAATCCGCTAACCACAATACCTACCTACCCTCACTATGGTGCTAAACCCGGCAGAGTGGACCAAGACCGGCCCAAGATATTTGCGGAATGCGGCCCGCCAGGCGAACGACCGCAACTGCCCTGCGTCCAGTAGGTAGGGCTTTCACATTTCTCTCGCCAAATATTCAATTCCAATGGTTTGATGGTAAGCGAGGATATTGGCAGAGGTCCCAGAGATATCGACAAGCTAAAAGAAACGTTAATTAGCAATACAGAGCTTGTTGACAGAGCTTGAGAGCTTGGAGACACTTCATATAGTATACACATCTTTAAAAGCTTACTCTCTCCTTGCCTTTTTGTTCCGAAGGTCATGAATGTTAAAGTTATTAGGCAAGCTTTTAGCGTCTCACAAGGTAGGTTACAGGGCAAGGACTTCTTAACATCATTAAGGTAATGAAACACCAAGGGCCAATGCTTTTGGCTAATCCCATCAACTTTGTTGCAACATCAATTACAGGCACTTTTGAATTGTTAAGGGGTCGGTCAGTCAGAAAGATGAAGCTAGTTGCTCATTCCAAAGCGTAGTAGGTTCCTATGGAGAAGAACGGGCAAGAAACTCCACTGGTACTTTTAAATCAAAATATGTTTCAAAATATTTGTTGAAATTATAGGTACATGTGAGAACAATGTAGAAAGACGTGCGCGTTAAAAGCGTCTGTAATAAAAATATAAAAACAATTTAAAAAAAAAAATAAGTATAGAAAAACGGACATTCTTCCCTAAAGTCTAATAGCTAATGTGAATGCAATAAGGAAACTATGTGATCACATAAGAGCACTTAGGAACCGACGCGACGGATGCGACAAGTAATCAAGTACAGCGGCAGCGGTGAGTGACACTTGCCTGATTTAGCTTTTAAGTGCATAACTTGCGAAGCTGTGTGTGGTCCTTGATGAAACCGGTCTATCAAGAACCGGGAACATCTGAGGAAGGTAGGCAGGGTGGGTTAAATATGTAGGTATTTAGCTACTTCTACAAAGATGACGAAATTGTTGGAGGTGCCTTTGCTATTGAGGATCTGGCGATCGCACAAAATGTAAAAAAATGTTTATTTAAATTCAAATTAGAAAGTCAAAACAAATGGCTACCCCCAAAACGCCCGCCCTTCACCACTCTCTAGTGTTTAAGCTGAGAAGAAGAGTATAGCGAATAGCGATAGAATTTTGACTGAAGAAGAAAAATGATTTAAAACAATAAACTAGTTTAATCATACATTCTAGGTAATGTTCCTTTCAAAATCAAGAACAAAGAAAAGAAAGAGTACAATTCAGTGAGTAAGTCAAACATGTTATCAGACACACCAACAATAAAAACATTATATTTTGCAGAGAAAATGTATCCACCTGTAGCAATCAATTTCACTTCAATCAATAAAATGATAACAGTTAACAAAAACGTAAATGTCTAAAGAAAATTGTTTATATTTCTCAGTAAGCCCATGTTAAGGTGTAATGTTCCCACTGATAAGGCACTGGCTATGTTTACCTGCGCAAAAAGTTCATGCTGTAACCGCATCCGGTGATAAATGGCAGGTATCCAATGTACCACGTCAAATAGCAACCATATTATTCTTGTCTTTGCGATAGTGCGGAGCAGGCATTACGGCTCCTGCAGACCGGCGCGATATCGCGGGCGCGACCGGTAGCGCAATCCTTGTCGCGGCCGAGCCTTTACTCAGATCATCATCATCATTTCAGCCGAAAGACATCCACAGCTGGACATGGGCCTCCCCCAAGCACCGCCACTTCGACCGGTTCGGTGCTTCTCGCATCTAGCGACTTACTCAGATCGTCATTATAAAGTGATGAGTTTTTTCTGTCAAAAACTACCATTGAGAGACCATTGTAACGTTTATAAATTAGTAGACTTAGGCCCCTGATTGCCTGTAAAAGTTCAATACTAAGCGCCTACAGGTAATTTTTCTATAAAGTGCATGTCTTGGCTTGGCTGCTAAATTAATGACCGCAGAAGATAAGTTATGTTGGGCTTATAGACTGCAGTAATATTTTGCGACACGTCAATAGTGAATATTCTTTGATGATATTGGACAATTTGAGCTCAAAATTGGAAACCATAGATTCATAGTGTGATCGTTTTGTCGAACCTAAAAACTGAAGAACTTTAAAAAATAGTTATAAAACTAAAATCCAACTACGACAAAAACGCCGACTAAAAAGGTATAAATAAGACATCACAAAAAAGGTATAAAAAATTCGTAGTTAGGTTTTATAACTTTTTTATTTTTTATTATTTTTGGGTTAAAATATATATGCTTTTGAAATTAATTAAGCCCTTTCTTTTGATACCTAACATGGCGTACATAAGTGGTTTTTTTTCGGTATTGACTTGCCTTGACATGACTTTATGTCCTCTAGAGGGCGCCACATTGAGTATATTGTGACGTCACGTCACGATCAAGATTTGCCAAATTATGATCTACTTTAAAAGTTATGAGCGAACAGATGAACATACATACCGGTCAAATTCATAACCCTCCTTTTTGCTTCGCCGTAGTCGGGTAAAAACCAGATACGAGGCGGATCATAAAGAAGGTAAATATAAATAATCCTACTTTGTCTTGCAAAAATGGACACACATGCAGGATACAGCGATCACTAGAGCCTTGACCAATGTTGAGATTGTTGATGAAGATAGCAAGCGGACGCGACGCCTTACCTGTCCACTTAGCAATCAAGTGTCGCAACTACTGAGATGTGTCGCACAACATTACATTTTACCTTTTTGAGATCAGCAGATACGTGTACTTAAGATTAAAATCTTTATTTGTTGCATTTGTTGTCTGTCGTTTAAGTTCTGAGGCCTTAGTGTAAGTTTGGAAGTGAGTAAACGTAACTATCGCGTTTGCGGATTTTTATTCTCACCTTTATATTCTTACCATTATGATCTAACAGTCAAATCTAAACGCAAACTCGATAGTTACGTTTATTCACTTGCAAACTTACACTAAGGCCTCTGAAGTGAAACTATTATCTATTTCTTTGTGCACATTAATGGTACCTCCTGATCCTCTCTCGACGAAGTAGAAAAGTTTAAAATTGCTTGCAATTTCATTGAGCTCTACCTATTAGCCACTCTTCGATTACTATATTACAGGTGACTCTGCAGTGGTGATGCGTCCATAAATTGAATTCACTAAAACAGGCTAAGTGCGAGTCCGGCTCTTCCACCACCAAACCATACTACTTGCACAATGAAGGACGTCAAAGTAATTAGTCAATGGAAACAGTGTACTTACCTGTGGTTACCAGATCCGTGTTGTCGTGTGCAGTTTGTGCAGTTGGCGTCAACGGTCGCCACGCCCCGCACCTGTCGCTCGCCGCTTCATAACTTACAAGTTACTGACACCCTAGAAAGTAATACTAATTTAATATAAACTGTAGGTTGGTTTGGGTTTTTAGAAGATTGCAAGAAAAAAATGGTGATGCTAAGCTAACACACACAAAAAACAAACTGCGATCACTAGCTACTCTTTCTTGTATATCCATACTAATATTGAGAATGCGAAAGTAGTCTAGTAGTCTGTCTGTAACTTTTCACACATAAAGCACTGCATCGATCGTTATGGAAATAGATAGCCTGGGCCTGGAGGACAGGCTACTTTTTAACTGACTTAAAAAAGGAGGAGGTTAATTGTTCCTGACACAAAGTCTAAAACGCACGCCTCAGAACGCGTTCAAAGTCAGAACTGCTAAGTTATAACGGCCATATTGTACGTTCATACACATTGAAATGAATTAACTGATTTTAACCACCAAAATTATGATAGAAGTGATACAATTTTTAATGTTTTTTTCAAAATACCAATACATTTTTATATTGCAAGCAATAAATTAATAAGATAGGCGACTATGTCCAGCAGAGGATATATTTCTGCTGAAATGATGAATGTTGATGAAGTTCCGGAAGTAGTAAAACAATTATGACATTCTAATAAATAAAAAGTGATAGTTTCCATATAAATTAGCAGCCAATGCTCTTTTACGATCAAATGATCATCGTTAGTTGTAAAGACATTTTTAATTATCGCCCCTTCAGATCGGCAATTTGATTAATTCGCTAAAGTTAAGCTACGGACACACGGTTCCATTTTGCGGTTATGCGGTTTCGCTTATTTCCGCTTAATTTCGTCGGTGTCTAAATAACAGTGCCTGTAATGTACTTTTTCCATAACCTTTATGTAAATTAATCTTTTCACTGATATCTGGTTTTTTTTTGTTCTCGAATTAATGAAGGCAGGCAAGTGATTTGTAGTAAAAATTCATGTTCCATTTTTTATTAAATAATTTGTGGTGTAGTAATAATCAAAACTAATGTAGTTGGAGAAAATAATTACGAAGCATTAAAGTTGTGACTTTTAAAGAAAACTTTGATTAACATTCTATCAAAATTTCTTGGAGTAACTATAGACAGTAAATTAGATTGGAAAGCACACACGGAAGCTTTAAGCAAAAAAATTAGCAATTCCGCATATGCACTGTATAAATTAGCCCCAATGTTAAATGTTGATGCGCTGCTAACTGCTTATGCTTATCATGGCTTAGTGTCCTCTAACTTAAGGTACGGAGTAATTTTTTGGGGCAATTCAACAAATAAACATTTCATTTTTAAAACCCAAAAGAGGTGCCTCAGATCTATGTTTGGACTCCATGTTACAGAGAGTTGCAAACCATTTTTAAAAAAATATAAAATATTGACCCTTCCATCCTTGTACATTTTAGAGACCATTATGTTTGTCAAATCGAACCCACACCTATTTCCCCTATTATCAGATAAGGTAATTCGAAATAGACGCGACAATAGCAAACTTTGCATTCCTAGATCCAGGACAGCACTATTGCGGAAAAGTATATTCTGTATGGCGCCAATTCTTTATAATACCTTGCCAAAATATTGGAGGGCTTATACAAAAGATAAATTAAGAAGTAGGTTAAAACGCCTTTTGTTAGAGAAAGTCTATTACACCACTGACGAATTTTTGGCTGATAAATTAATCTGACTTGTGTGAAATATACTTATTATTAATCCCTAATTACTTTGACATTTAATTCACTAATTTTATATACAATTCTCTGATGATTTTATATTATAATCTGGATTGTTAATGGATGAATGTATAAATTATTATTGTATGATTACTTATTTAAATTTGTACGCCGTTGAGGCAAAACATGACCGAATTGAATTTTATGGAACATCTTGCATGCCATGTTTTGGACAAATAAATGATCTCTTATCTCTTATCAGATTGCTCTTTTCCAGTGATATTATGGAAATTACTCGTGTTTATTAGTCACATTAGCCTTTCTACGAAATACGGTTTTTCAAACGGGACAGTTATTAACTTTAAATTTTATCGAATTAAAAACGGAAATTAGTTCTAATAATTCGCATTGTCTTCTTATAATTATCTTTTCCTATAATGTGTTCTCACCCTTACAGCCTCCAGCATAATAGCTGATGCCACCCACGATAGTGTATTACGAACACAGCATTGTTACAGATCTTAAATAGAAATGAAAGTCCAACAATAATATCAGATTCTCATAAAAACTATTAGATTTCCTATCTCTTTGATATTTGAATGAAGAGGGCCGCTTTCTCTGACGCTTGTTTGATTTGAAAGGTAACCATAACCAGATGTAAATCGTGGTTAACTTATAAAACGTTTCTACTAAACAACCTGACCCCACCCTTAGTTGGTAGAATGCCTATAATGCATTAAGTTCACCTTAGTACCTAATTGCGTGCGAGAAGTTATTTTTTTTTATAATAGACGTAGATATATTTACTAAACTATTCCGCTTAACTAGTCCTAAAGAGTCATAAAAAACCCTGTAAGAAATCAACACGTGTTTCATCTCTCAACGAGGTATCCTCAGGCAGGATGACGATTGACTTGTCGCGAACCCGAACCTGACGTGTTGCCACGACGAGCGCTGGACGCTGAGTCAATAAATAAATAACCTGTGCATGTACAGAGCTTAATTTTGAACCGACTTCAAAAAAAGGAAGAGGTTTCACTTCATTGGAATCTTTTATTAATCTGCAATAAACAATGTTTTTGGCAAAAAAGTGAGGGCTTTGATTGTATGGACTATTAATAAATAAGATGACAAAAACAGATGATGAGATTATCATCATTCTCCTGGCTCCTATTTTTTTGTGGTTGACGCAACATGTCTTTTTCTTCCATACTTCTCTATTACTCATCATATCGGTACTCACCTCCTTTCTAGCCATATCATCGTTCACACAGTCGTCCATCGTTTCATCGTTCTTCCCCTATTCGTATAGCTGATGATGGAACATAATGCTCTTAAAAATATCCATATAAAAATCCTTTGACTTCCTGATAAAAGGACCTAAAAGACAATAAGAATTTACTCACTGCTTTACAAGTAATTTTTCAATTTAGCTGAGAATATCTGAACAGAACAATAAGCGAAAGGTTTCCGTCACCCACAGTTGTGGCAATTCGAGAGTAATTGAAACTTGATCTGTTGTCACTTATGTGAGACATACGACGTGACAACTCCTCAATCAGCTGACAAGCTATAAGCTTATGAAACTGTCGCATCAAATCAAAGAATGAAGTGGCTTAAGTTATCATACTGACTGTGAGTTACCAAATCATCATCATTATCAGCGTATTGCAGTCCATGGGCTGCTGGATATACCTAGGCCTCTCCAATTGCACGTCATTCAGCTCACCAGCTAACCAGCACCTAGCCAGAGGGCGTCTTACCTCACGTTTGACGATTCCACTCAAGAACACGTCTACTCTAACTTAATGAGTGTCTAAAATTCCCTGGGGTCCATTACGAAGTACCTAATACTATAAGGGCTATCACTAGGTGCGTACAACTTGTTATGTACTTAGTCGGATTCTGTTAATAATTTTATCTACACCCATGCTATAAATCCTCTATAAAAGTTTCTGAAACAGTTAGCTTATTGACAACATTAAAACGACCAGTGTCATTGTAACCATTATATCATCCAAACGAGTGTTATAATGTTGTACTAAATTTCATAATGCAACTCGTTTGCTCCTTCGATTCCTTCCGGTCAGCAGGTGCAGACCCCCACGCCGACACATCTGACACATTTGCCAAAATACGATACGTCACGTTTGGCGGGTACGGGCTATGGTCAGATAATTTTGGAACAGACGAGGTATAGTCATACTCCTTCAAACGATCAACGCAGAATTATGTAGAAAATACAAAACGTTCGACACTTTACTAAAAATCTCACGGTCTCTGGTGGCAGATCTAATAAGAATGAACCTTATTGTATAGGTGCGTTCACCTCGGTACTCGGGAGCCGATACCGTGACCTCTGAGAAAGTAAAACTGTGACCGCACGCCTTCCTGTTACCTTTGAGCTCGTGTGCTGTGCTGATATTAGAAAGTACTGTTATTATATTATTTATAGCAAAAAAATTCAAAGAAGAAACGTTTTTCGGCGTTTGGAATGGGTGAAATTACTACTCAAGTCAGCTATTCAGTAATTGGCGGTTATTTTCTGCCCCTTCGACATCAGTCTGTTTAGCCCAGTTTATAGTCCGTATCATCCTAACTAAAATATGATAAATGCGACTAACTAATAATATAAATGCCAAAGTGAAAATTTGGCACATGGGTAGACCATAACCTGGGTTAGGACATGGAATACTTTTTGTCTCGATATTCCCTCGAGATCGAGACTTACGTTCGTAAAACTGCGGGGCGCAGCTAGAATATAATTTACGAACCAGCAAGCCAGCAGGTCTTGCCTGATACTTAAAATCTTGATTACTGCATGTCCCATGTGCCTGCCATTTTCCCAGATTTTTTTATAAAATGTTTACCACTGGAACCTGCAGCAAGGTCTTACCAGAAACATAAATCCGGTAGTTCTTTACAGTTTATGGTTTTACTAATCAATCGGGCAAAATAAGATCCTTATACTGATTCCTGTCATCAAGAATAACAGACACAAATACATTGTATAGGATTAAACTATAACAGTTTAATACATACATAATTATGTAGTAGGTATGTAGATACGTAAGGTGCATTGTTATGTAAAAGAGCGCTTCTCGCCATCAAACGGAAAAATTTGGCGAGTTTAGAATCAAGTAACCCCTCTGTATTTATAATAAATCATTAAACAATTTTAAAAAAATGATTAAGTTGTTTGCAATGTGATCAACATCAGCGGGAAAGCTTAGAAATCTATGTAGAAGTATGGACGCAGACGATAGTTTTTCGCAAACTTTCTCTGCAACCGTGTCCTATCTTGTGTGATTAGTTGATTGTTATATTACAAGAGATCTGTAGACAGTATGGAATTGTTACAGAACAGCGCTGTGTTTCCATGGTGTTCACCAGCATAAAATGGTTTTATATTTCCTCCCCTCCCCCCAAATAGACTTATAAAACGTTAACCATCATATTCATAAACGCTGCTTAAAGTTAAAAGACGTTTAAACGTCAAAAATGTATAGTTAAACAGGTGCTTAAAGCAGCGTTTATGAATAAGGGGGTAAATGTCTAGAATTTCGTCTATCTAGACCAATTAATTTCATTGGGAGTCCGTTTAAAAAAATAATATACCTATGTTTGTCGTGGTCCGTTTGGAAGACGATCCTTGACAATTCAAAAGTGCCTGTAAATGGTTTAATTGAAGTAAATGCTTTGAGTTTGAGTTTGAAATTACTAGCAACCGAGATTAAAATAATGAATGTTTTTTTTAAGTTATACCTACTTAAACAAATATTATGTAATGAAAAAAAATAACTAAGTCATTAATATAAACGTGAAAAAAGTTTTTTTTTACTTTGAACTATCTGTCTGAATTGTACAAAGGTACACTAAATTACAATTTTAATTTTTTTATTTTGGTAGTTTTAGTTATAAATACTGTTTACTTAAGGTCCGCACAACGTCGTCGGCGTCCGACGTCGGCAGTCCGGATTCGGACCGCGGTTCGCCATTTGGTGACTCCGGTCTAGACTCTAGAGGATAGACGACAGCTCAACTAATAAAAACAGTGATCATTAATCCTTCTGTCAAGCATACCTAGATGGTTGTTGGTTAATGATTAGCACTTAACTTCTATATAAAATAATTCATAATTAGCGCCTGTACAATATCTTGAAGCAAAACAACCATAAGTTCTGGTACGAAAAATAAGCAAAAGGCAATTCCATTTATTATTCTATTATCTACTAAAAATTATAATGTTAGAACACGAACATCGACACAATGAATTTTAAAGCTTATCATCTAGAATATTCCTAAAATAAATCTATTTAACTTTAACTGTGAAGGTGACACAACACGCTTCGGAGTCCTTCTGTTCATTCCACAGCTTTATTTTCACTGGGAATTTTCCCTGAAATAAAATTAATTAATATTAAACTTTAATAAATAGTTCTAGTATAAGCAGACCTCTTATTGTAGGGAAATCGTATTCAATGCGAGATCAGCTTATACTGGAAATTATAGCTTGATATGTAGCCGTGTGTACTATGTATGACTGTTTGCTCTTTAACAAAATTTCTAAACGGCTGGTTGACACTTCCCCTGACCCAAGGGCTGGGGTTTTACCTTGGCTAGAGGCTAAGTCTCTTGGGTCCACTATCAGTCGACAGCGATGCGGATGAATTTTTCGACGCCATATTTTAGTTTGTGAATAGTTTAAGGTGTTACGGTCGCAAATCATAATTTAATCAACATACAACCTGACACTGACCTGCAAATTGCAAAAAACGTAAGAAAATTTGAATTTCGCGGGCTACCATGGAGCATCCACCTTAAGATAAGTCAGTAGGTAGGTACATCATTTTGTTATTTTTATTAATTAATTAATTAAGTAGTTTAAAAGTTGTGTGTACTTAGGAAAAATCTGTTATTTTGGCATTTTAAGTTTTAGTATGTTAGTAACTATTAGAATGATCCCTAAGAATATCAAGAAGAAGAAGTAAACGAATACTCCCATGTGTAGAGTGTTATTTTTTGTGGCCCAGTGTTATTGGGTTTTTCCATATCTGCAATGTCTCAATTAGCAGCCCGGAGTCGGGATTTGTGCCCGTTCGATGGCTATAAGCTCGCCTCCTATTACATGGGAATTAGATACACCTCTGCCCAACCCTTCGAGACAACGAGGCGTGTACCTATAGGTAATGTATGTATATTTTTTTTGCGAATTCATGTTGGTCCTTTTGTTTTTGGTCTTTGTTGCCTCAAATGATTTATTTATTACACTTTTGCATTTCATTTTAATTATTTCGGATTGTTTGCATAGGATTTTTTACTAACATTATCGACCATTCGTATTAGGTATGTAAGAAGATTATTATTTTCCAGCACTGAATAGGTACGTGTCTGCAGTCAAAAAATAACTTTTACGAGTTTTTACTTGACCTTTAAGCATATGAGATGAAAACATCGGCCAGCCAGTAACAAACAGCTTATTTATGGCACAGTATGCTAATGAGAAAAGATGTATATTTTTCTCCGAGATAAGCGTACAAACTGGTATTATATTGGAGCATTATTATTATGTGTTTGACTATTCCAAAGCTGATTACTTTTAAAATAAATCTAAGATTTACGGTGAAGGAAATCTTCTTAGGGATTCAACAAGAGTATCCCTTGTTTGTATGGGTCTACTTATTCAAACAAAAGATATATCTTATACTACCTTCTGCCCGCGCCCACCGCGTCGTATACCCTCGCCCGCCCGCGCTATTACCTACTTCGTTTTCGCTTAACGTTCTTTCTAACTTTTTTTGCTTTTTGGTCAGCTCCTAAGGGTTGTAGCGTGATAGTACATAGCCTATAACATGTCTCAAGAATTGGGCTATTATATTCAATATTACATCCCACACTCCACACGTTATTAGATTTGTCTAGATTACCCTGCAATGAAATGGTTTCCGGCTGGTATTAACCATACTTACGGACGCCCTCTTGTCCACCATCAGGTCCACATCGAAGATCCTCCTCTGATCAGCTTCAAGTGGGCAGAAGAGCAGTCTGCAAGCGTCACTAGGAGTTTTGATGACAGTCGAGAAATTTCCACTTTTGTCCACATCACTGGTGATGGACAGCCTCAAAGACTCTGCTGCGAAGTCTGAAAAGTGAAAGTGAAGGAAAATTGACGTGAGTGCGTACAAACCTAGAAAAAAAGTACTAAGAATGTGTGCAAAAAGCTTGTACCTAGTAGTAATAAAAAATAAAAAAAATAAATTTCAAAAATGCCTCCACAATTTTTTTCGCCTTGTATTAATACAAATAATCTTCACATCTTTATCCTCTTAGTATTTACTATATAATGTACAAATAAAAATTGCGTGAAAATAAGAGGTAAATTCGTGATGTTTTTTTTATCGAGCTACTTTTATTATTATAAGTTACTGTTCCACAAAAAGTTTGGAAATATCATTTTATTTTATAAGTAGGTGTATTTATTTTATATCTACCTAAGTCTTATCAATTTCATGAAAAATCAAATTTACGAATGGCAATTTTGGATCGGTCCCGTTCTTAGTCTGACTAATTTATTGAATGTTGTTACAGGTGCACAGTTACTATTTACGTTGTTATCTATTGGTACATAGCTACTTTACCTTCGCAATTATGTACCATTTTTGTTGGGATCCCTAATGAATTAGATAATTTGATAGGTGATACTAAAGCAGACTTTTCATCCAAAATTAGCATCTTGAGTTCCCTAACCAATTTAAGCATTGAAGCAGACATCTAAGCCAAGGTCATAACGATGACCAAACTTACGTGGTGTCATGTCCAAAGTGATGCCATAACCCTTGTTCCTCTTCAGGGTGCAGAACGCTGGACCTTGAGGACATGGGTCCACTATCACACTGTGGATACTGCATTGGGAGGCGTCCACTGGAAAATTTAAACCAAGGTTAAAAGCAGTTCTACATCCAATGATTCACAGGATCTTTGCACCACAAAACCTGGAGTTACCCTTCAGCAAAAGATTTACTAGCTTTACAAACATATTGTCAGGATCAGGTGTCCAAAACACCACACCACAAGCAGAAGGCAGTCTCAAGGATTGTCCCAATAAAATTGCAGGTATTTGGAACTAATATAATAATTTTTTTGTATGTGCTGTTCTAGAAACACTTTCTTTCTTATATAAAGTCTTATAAAACTTAGGTAAATGAACATATGAAAAGCTAACTCACCATCCTTACAAAGCTTCCTCGTCACAAACTCGGACTCAGCAGCCACCAAGCCAAAAAACAATGCCAGCACTAGACCTCTCATGTTCGCAACGTTTCTGAGCTATCACCAGACGTACACTAACTTATTATTGTGATAATATAATGGTCCTATTGACCGCAAAATAGATTGGAGTAGAAGGACAACTCGATACAATGCGCTGTTACGATCTCACGCGGGTAACCCATATAGAGGCGGTGAGAGACAGAAACATTGCCTGTGCTTGTTTTAGATGCTTAGTTGTTTCTACAACTTTTTTAATTACAACGTATTTTACAGAACCGGTACCTATACGGCTTACTTAATGTTAAATGGTCGCCTGTAGAATGTTGCTTATGTACTTGCCTTGTCTGTTGCTTTATACACTCTTTTTCTTATGTACAGCCTATGTAGGTCACGTCCTCATTGTGGTCTAGGTCTCAGTTTATTGCGTGCTTCATCCAGAACATTCCAGAATGAAAAACTTCGAAGGAAGGAAGAGCTGAGAAGGCAGGCAATGGTGATTGGTGGCGGAAATTGATAGGAGGAACTTAATTTAACTTGAATTACCTCGTGGCACTTATTTTACGACAGCTCATGGTTATAAGTTCTTCGCTCTTCTCATCAAGTGTGATAAGACTGCTTATGACTGTCAAAATGCACTCAACGATCAAGACCTTAGTGTACCATGTTTTAAAGCAAATAAATATATTCTATTCTATTCTTAGGAATGACAATCGAGAGCTCTGGAGCGACGTCACGCTTAACGTGGTTCTTCAAAATGAAGGGTTTAAAGTGGATTTAATGATTTTATTTGACTTCATTTCATTCTAATTTTATTTTAAACTTGGTTTTAATATTGTTAAATGTTTATTATCAGAAGTAGTTGCTCCATGTTAAATATAGTAATCAGCTGCATCTTGTTAGACTGGACGATGTTGCATAAATCCAGCTAAATTGTAACCTCACTGGAAGGTCATTGGCCCCTAAAATACAGCTACTCTAACCAGCTAGCTCTGGAGTCGGGGTTTCACACTTTTTCTGCAACCCGGTTTAAGGCTCGTACACACTGGCGCGATATCGCGGGCACGAAAAGGGTAGCGCTGCCTGTCGCGCCCGCGATATCGCGCCAGTGTGTACGAGCCGTTATGCTAACAATGCATTTTTTGCCTATATAATTATGATGTATTTTTCAGTTGGTATTCTGTATTTTCCTATCAGTGTATATTGGCTACTAATGCCAGTAATTGATAATAAATGGGAATGTGCTCTTTTGTGTTTAATGGTCTGTTTGTTCATTACTACGCATGTGCGTTGTGAGTACAAGTGTCAGATCTGAGTGGTTTTGCGATGTAAGTAATAAGAGTTGATTATACTAAGACGACGTTAACGAAATTTTTTTTAGAATGAATTTTTTTTTAAAATCTTACAGAAAATCGACGACAATATTATCTAACCTTATGGAGGAGCGTGGGTAAGGAATAACAGCCGCACGGGTCGATTTATCAGGTTAAGCTTCGTTTGCCGGGGTTGGTCTGTCGATGGGTGACCATCATTACATACCGAGACTCCTCCATGCCTCGGAAAGCACGTTAAGCCGTTGGGCCCGGCTGTCATTCGTGGATCTTTGACAGTCGTTATGGGTCGTCAGAAGCCCGAAAGTCTGACAACCAGTCTTACCAAGGGGTATAGTATTATCCAGTTACAGGGTTGTGGAGGTCAGATAGGCAGTCGATCCATGTAAAATACTGGTACTCAGCTGCATCCGGTTAGTAAAATATTTATTCAAGAATAAAAATACTAAAAATCATCAATACAACTCTCTATGTTCATGACATTTGAGGCCAATTTATGAAGTTTTATTCTAACTTAAGGTGTTATATTGCTGATTCTAATTACTTATTTTATTTCTGTAAAGCCATATTTGTTACGGTCACGAATCATAATTTTAATCAAAATATACAACCTGTCACTGACCTGCAAATTGCAAAAAACGTAAGAATATTTGAATTTCGCGGGCTACCTTAGCGGATCCTGATGCTACGGCTACATTGTCGCGATAAGGCGAACTACACTTCACGCGGTCTGACTCGCACACCGCTCGACGAGTCCTCTCGCTGTCAAGGCTCGTGCATACTTGCATAATGGCGCGACAATTGTTCTACCGTGAAGTTTTCTTAGAAATTATATTATTAAAGTCCCGTCGCGCCAGTTTGTAGGAGAGTTTAAACAGAGAGCGCCCCAAGTGTAGTTCGCTTTATCGCGACAATGTAGACGTAGCATAATACAGATGTATGAAGGAACAAGGCATGTTGTGCTGAGCCGAGATAAAGAGAGAGGAGAAATATAATGATACCTACTTAGTTTATGTCTCTAAACATTCCACGAGACATTAATATTCCTCAGCTTCTTTATCGAGTACACTGACTCCAGAACTTATCGAGTGTTTCGGCATTGTCTGTTAACCTTTAGTATTGAACTTTGACATTGGTATTCAAGATAATTTATATAAAACATACATAAACGTTATTGCTATACTGTCTCTGATCTTAGTTCAGCCGAGTTTTCATTGAAACATATATTTTTATGGTTCCGTACCTCAGACAGGAACAAAAATAACTCTTATAGGATCACTTCGTTGTCCGTCTCTCTGTCAGTTTGTCAAGACCGTTTTTCTCGGGAACGCGTGGAAGTATCAAGTTGAAATTAATATCAAATAGACCATCGTCCCTTGGAGTTTAAATTAAAAAAATCAAATTCGACTGGTAGGTAGTTCCGGAGTGATACGAGGTCAAATAAACAGACAAACACAAAAATTCTAAAAACTGTTGGCACATGTTCTGTTATCGATTCTAAGTATCCCCAGCCTTTTTTTCGAATATCTTTCATGTACAGACTTTCGACCCTCTTCAGCTTTATTATATGTATTGATTAAGTTTCTAATTCATTAGTAAACAATATAAACTTTTATTTATCAATAGATAAACAAAAGGATCTATTGATTATTGTTAAAATAGAATAAAACGATAACACACAATATTACTATCTATTATTTATTCAAGTAGTTACTCCGCGGGCGCAGCGGTGGCTTTCTTCTCTTCCTTTATCAATTTAATGGAGAACTGCACGCAGCACGTTTGGTTCTTGTCGTCTTCATTCCAAACCTTCCATTTCAAATTGTACTTACCCTGAAAAGTTTATAAAAAAAAATCTGTGTAACCAAACGAGAGAAAATAGTCGGGTTAGCCGATGCCGAGCCATGATAGTATCTTCTAACCTCCGAAAAATATCATGTGTTTTAATTGAAAACAAGTTTTAAGAACTATAAAATAGTAGGTCACGCCAAATAAAATTATAGTCAGTCAGTCAGGGTGCCAGCGCTGACTGTCTTGATTCCTGATCCTGGGTGCGCCAACGGACATTTACTTTGTCTTCCAATCATCACCGTTATGTAGTACAGAGAGACAATACCCGTATTTTTAAGAATGCATTGGCATCTCGTACGCAATCTGTCAAAAATACAATCAATTTATCAACATTTTTGAGAAGTTGGACAGATTGCGACTTTAATGTGAAGTTTTTTTTTAAGTACGAGAATTGAACTTCAGAGGGGCAATTCCCATATTTTTAAGAACGTTAGCATTCGCATCTCATTCGCAATCTGTCAAAAATACAATCAATTCACCAACATTTTTCACAAGTTTGACAGATTGCGACTTGAATGTGAAAATTTTAAGTACGAGAATTGGCCGTCTGATGTCTATGATGGCGTTTAACTCTTTCCTCCAGCCTAACTACAAATGAATGGATGATGAAAATAAAAACCTTTGGTAGTTTCGTGCCCACGTGGAGGTTATAGTTCAGGGTCTGTGTCTGGCCGGCCACCGTGGGGCATGAGGTGTAAGTGCAGGCATCAGTAGAGCCAAAACCGGTAAAAGGAAGTTCCATTCCACCGTTAGCCCAATACACCAAGGTCTGCAGGTTGCTTGTGGAGAAGTCTGGGGGAGTTAACATGAACGATTATCATCACATCACCCAGGGCTGGGGTTGTCTCGCCTGAGGTCGTAGCATTATGCTTAGCGATGGCCGTTTCAGGTGGATGTGACGCATATGTCCCCCAACCTGTTGTTTTCATGTATTTGTACATTCTTTGCGTCATGTTTACATGTTATGAATTAAAGGCCGAACTTTATCATAAACATGAGCGAAATCTTCTGTATTATTGCAAATAAAACGGTTTACAAAAGTTTAATATGTTGCCAAACATAGGTAACCACATAAGAAAGCAGAAGACTTTCGGACCTACCCCCTTTATGTACAGGTCAATAAACGTAGAGAACCCTCCCCCCTCCTACACTAGTTACGCTGAATCGTTACTTATTCAGTTCAGTTTGATGGTCTGTACAACACCCTTAAAAATGAACACACATTTCTGATACAGGCTAGAAGAACTGTAGAAGACTACTGTTATAATGTTGAACGTTTATATCTTACTTGGTGTAAAGTCAAAGGCCAGGGACACGTTTGTTCCTCTCTTGAAGATGCACGTCTTGCCTCCTGCGCATGGGTCGATACGCACCTCGCCGAAGCTGCAGATATCTGCATTAGCTGGAATAAAAACATACGGCATTGCAAAATCTACTAGATTTCAATAATAAATTTCAAAAAATCTCGGTCTACTTCTCATTTGCCAAGTGTGCAGACTCTATCGTGCAATAAGTTTTCACGTGCACTGACATACGTAGTGTAAATATCTCACTTCAATACCTATATACTTATGTATGTAATTCACACGTCACACTCGATAACAAAATTACAGATTGGGAAAAATCTGCATGTTTCTGGAATTTCATACCTATTTAATTAAACAGCGCTGATTGTCTTGGCCGGTACCTACTAGTTCATGAATACACGGTGTTTCAACCCAGCTAAATACTGTTTTTTTGCAATAGCCTAAAGAGTTTTTAACACATTTTGAATAGACAAGGAGACTGACAGTCAGAAAATAAGTAAGCAACTTTCCTAACTTATTGTCGTCCATTTACTGGTGCGTTTCATTTACCCTATGGTCTCATGCTCAGCCAACCGTATAGCATCGTTAGGAAAAGGCAGATTTTGATGAAGGTCCTAAGATCATCAGAGGCAATTTACAGTTCCAATATATTTTACGACCACATGTGCGAAGAAGCTACCGAAAAAACAACCTCAGTGGTCGGAATTTTGAAGCTCTATAAACTGAAGAAATAGGTACTGCTGTACATATTGATTTTGGCTAAGCTGTCAGTCAGACATGTGAAATACAGCCAGAGAAAAGACAAATTGACTTCCAATAAAACCAATTCGTCTTCAACCGGAACGCTAGGAGTGGTTGCTTTCACAAAGCCATCGATTAGGTCCTTCTTCCCTCAACCTCAAAGAAATTTAACGAATACAAGTAAAAATTAAAAATGTAAATAACCCCCGACACAATTCCCGGTGATGCTGCAGTATCGGTTCAAGGTTACTAGGTATGTTCTTCTAATATCATTGAAGTAACAGAATACTAAATTTCGAATCGATCAGACCTGTAGAAGATGCGCACATCCAATCATCAACTAGAAAAGAGCTGATAATCTTCAAACGGCTGAACCTATTTTCTTGACTTGTAGCTAAGAACACTCTCGATCAAGAAACTTTTCAAACAAAAAACAAAGAATCAAAATCGGTTCAGCCGTTTGGGAGCTACGAGGGAACAGACAGATACACAGATACACACGTAAAACTTATACCACCCCTCTTTTTACGTCGGGGGTTAAAAAACAAAAGGAATAAAAGAAGATTCCTTACTCTCCTCACACTGCGAAGTCCTCACAATTTCGGCGTACCCGCTTGCAAATAATGCAGCGAACAGCACAATATGTACCAGACCCATCTTGAAAACGACTAGCGACTGTCACTGCACTCTATGCGAATATCTATATTACGACTGCGAACATTTTCTGCGAACATTTATAATATTATCACTGACATGACGACCCCGGACCATGTCACAGATAAACCGTAAATAACGACATTGTTTATTGTGTCTGGTGTTGGCATGTTTCTGTTACGGTCAACACGCATAATATTTCGTGGTTTCATTTTCGATATAAATAAACAGGTAGTCCTTTGACCTACAAGGCAACACTCGCACGCTTTTAAAAGTTATTTATAATTAGAATAGTGAATCGATTTCTTTTTAAATAATAATCGATTAAAGTATCGACTCGTCTACCCTACACTATACTATAGACAGTGACCTCATTCTTTTTCCGTGCGAGGCAACGAGTGCACGCGCTCCTACCTTAGATTGTTTTGTTCTTTGTTTGAATTTTTAAAAAACGGTAATTCTTTACATTCACGATGCCTAAAAGGTCCTATGAAGAACGAATTGATTATTATATGAAGAAGATAAAAAAAATACGGGATAAACACCGTCACAAACGCCGGCGACGAGAAGATTCTTTCTCATGTTCAGACGACGATAATCTCCAAGGTTAGTTACTCTTAATCTCTGCTACTTCTACCGTACAAGTACTGGTCAAAGTGACAGTATTGATACTGGTAATTTGCCATAGATTCAAATTTGAGCACGGCAAATATTCTACCCGCCATAGATTCCATAAGCGAACGAGGCGTTACAAATAAATTGGTAATAGATTCGAATTTAGAACTGTTACTTTTTAACGTACTCCTACCCACAGTTGAGTTACGTTTGTTATGTTTTCCTTTAGGAGACGAAACAGCGATGTGGGATATATCACAACCACCCGCAGAAACTGAGCCACAACCTGGTGTTGGGCCTGAAGACACAGTCGTCATACCTGAGCCCGATGAGCCTCGTGTTGACAATGTGCTGGAGTCTGTCTCGACTCAACAGGATGATATTAAGTTGTTACCACCGGCGCCGCCGGTGGCGCTTCCTGAGCCTCCATTGGATCCAAAAATGCTATCCGCTCTTGGCGAGGCAACTGATGAAGGACCTATATGGGGCCAGGAAATACACAGCAACTTAACGCAATTATGGTTACCATTACTCAAAAAGGGAATGGTTAAGGAAATGAGAGACAAAATATTAAAACAGTATCTCATACCCAGTAATTGTACATTACTTCAAGCGCCAAAATTAAACATTGAGATCTCAGCCGCTGTTCCAGAAATGGTAAGGTTACGCGACAAAAAAGTTGAGACATCTCAACAACAATTAGGTGCAGGCATTACTGCTATTAGCAAGGCAATGACTTCATTAATAACCAGTGACAACAAGATCGAAGCGATCAAAACATTAAGTGATGGTTGTCGCATTTTATGTGATTTACATAATTCCGAAACCCAGGCTCGGATCAAAATGATTACACCCGGGCTAGCGAAGCCTTTCCTCAATGTCATACAGGACAGCGAGCGAGATGAGACGTTGTTCGGTTCCACATTACCGGATAAAATAAAGGCGTCTAAAACCATTGAAAAACAGGGTTTACAGATAAAGAAAACTGTGCTAGTAAAATCTAATACTAATACCCAGTCCCAAAACACAATGCCTGTGCGTCATCAGTTCCAGGGAAACTGGGCCGGACCTTCTCGTTACCCAACGAACAGGGGGGGGCGAGGGGGTCAGAGGAGATACCCCACGTCAGCGCGTCGATCAGTAGCGGCGACAGCAACAGCGACATCGCTAACCAAGACGAACCCGAACCGGTCACGTGCCCCTGCACGCCAGTAACGCAGGTACATGCAGGTAGGGTACAACATTTCTATAATTGTTGGACCCACATTACTAATAATACCAGTATTCTTAATTGGATCATGAAGGGAATACCTATTCCGTTTATATGTGAGCCGTTTCAAACTTGTATCCCTCGAATTACGTAGTCATTGAGTGAACAGCGTGAAATGTCATTAGCTATCGAGAATTTAACTGAACTAGGTGCTATTTCACAGGTTGAGCCCAGTTCAGAACAGTTTATTTCTAGTACATTTTTAGCTCCAAAGTCCAACGGTGGTAAAAGGTTTATTCTGAATTTAAAATGTCTAAATCGATTTATACCTAAAACACATTTTAAAATGGAGGATAGTAGAACTGCCTGCAAGTTAGTACAATCAAACTGGTTCATGGCGACCGTAGATATGAAGGAAGCATACCTACTTATACCAGTTGCCAAGCAATTTCGTAAATACCTTCGATTCCATTATATCGCGCAAAACTCAAATGAAATAATAACTTACGAGTTTAACGCATTACCCTATGGGCTCGCCATAGCTCCTAGGTGTTTTACTAAGATTGTCAGAGAGGTTGTTAGTTTTTTACGTAATCGTGGTTTCCTATCTGTATCATTTTTAGACGATCTGCTTTGTTTAGGGAGCAGTTACGAAGAATGTCTTCGTAATGTAAAGGAAACAATTTCATTACTAAAATGTTTGGGGTTCGTAATAAATTACAAAAAAAGCAATTTGCAACCTCAAATATCATGCAAATTTTTAGGATTCATTTATGACACCACCGTCATGACTTTATCATTACCTCTAGACAAACGCAACAAGATAGCCTGTTTAGTACAAAAGTATTCCAAACTACCCATAGTTTCAATTAGAAATTTCTCCCAATTGATAGGAGTACTCGTAGCAGCGTGCCCAGCGGTGCGTTACGGTTGGTTGTATACAAAGATATTAGAAAGAATTAAATATTTGTTGCTAAAACAACACGGTACATTTGATGTAAAAGTTAAACTTCCTCCTATCATCTTAAGTGATTTGAACTGGTGGGCTCAAAACATTTACAGAGTAAATAATCCAATAAAGCCCCAAAGCTATGCTCTGGAAATTTACACCGACGCGTCACGCACAGGCTGGGGTGCATTTAGTAACGGGGTACGAGTCAATGGTGCTTGGAAAGAAAGTGAAATTAGCTTTCATATTAACTATTTGGAACTAATAGCCGTATTTTTCGCCCTTAAATGTTTTGCTCGGGACCAAACTGACTGTGCTATCCTGCTTCGCGTGGATAACACTACCGCGATAAGTTATAATAAACCGCATGGGCGGTATTCAATTTCCACACTTAAGCGCACTTTCTCGTGATATTTGGCAGTGGTGCGAGATGCGAAAGCTGTGGTTATTCGCTTCGTACATAAACACAAAAGACAATGTCGAGGCTGACGAAGAGTCACGTAGGGTGAACCCCGACGTCGAATGGGAGTTATCACAACCTGCATTTAAATATATCGTAAAACGTTTAGGTCAACCAGAGATTGACTTATTTGCTTCTCGTATCAATGCCAAGTGTCACGAATATGTGTCCTGGAAACAGGACCCAGAAGCGATAGCCGTAGACGCATTTACGATTAGTTGGTACCCAAAATTATTTTATGCTTTCCCACCATTTTCTCTGTTATTAAACTGTATACAAAAAATTATACAGGACAAAGCTACTGGCATCTTGGTTTTCCCAATGTGGCCTGCACAGGCTTGGTATCCCATGTTAATGGATCTACTAGTTGGGGAAATTGTTGTCTTAGAACCGTACCCAAAATTACTATTGTCGTATTTCAGACAACAACACCCGCTCCACCAGACGCTTTCCCTGGGGGCAGCGCTGCTCTCAGGCTCGCGTTCTCCCGCCGCGGTACGCCGCCAGCCGCTCTGCGCTTGATGCTCGCCTCACTATCAGAAAGTACACTAAAGCAATATAGCGTTTGTTACAAGTTGTGGTGGCAGTACTGTAAGGACAATAATTGTAATGTGTTCGAGAGTCCCATCCCTCACATAGTAACTTTTTTAACCGAACAGTATGATAAAGGTGCTTCTTACGGTACGATTAACAGCCACCGTTCAGCATTATCCTTGCTCATAGGAAACAATTTAGCTTCAGACGAGTGCGTCAAACGCCTCCTAGGGATATTCAAACTGAGACCATCTTTACCCAAATACTCAACTACTTGGGACCCTCAAATAGTGCTCGACCATATTTCGGAATGGGTTCCACATACTCAGCTTAATTTAGAAAAATTAACTAAGAAACTTGTTGTATTACTGGGTCTGTGCACTGCACACAGAGTACAAACTTTTTCCTTAATTAAAATAAGTAATATTCATATCAATTCAAACGGTGTCGAGATTGTTATAACGGATATTATTAAAACCTCTGGGATAGGACGGGACCAGCCGGTTTTGTATTTACCATATTTTCTAGAAAATCCGTCTATTTGTCCAGCAACAATGCTAGTCGACTATATGTCTGCAACGAAGGCCTTAAGGCCTTCAGACACAGATCACCTCTTAATTACTGTGAAGCGTCCTTACAAGAACGCGACAGCACAGACTATAAGCAGGTGGATCAAACAGACGTTGTATGCGAGCGGCATTGACGTGTCAGTGTACGGCGCACACAGTGCCCGCTATGCTGCCACGTCAACGGCGCGCGCAGCTGGGCTAAGTCTTGATCTGATTCGAAAAACTGCCGGCTGGACTGCGTCCTCTCAGGCCTTTGCTAAGTTTTATAATCGACCTATTGTAGAAAAATCTAATTTTGCAAAATCCGTTTGTTTACCTATGATTAATGATTAAGAATAAAAAAGATACAGTTACGAATCAAGTGATTGTAATGTAATTGTTGGTTGGATCATTTAATATAAGAAATTTATGATTTATGTTATCTCGTGTTTTGATTGTTATACACCTACCCAAGAGGCATAAAACAAATGTAAAAATATCACAGTCTCTGAACATCTACCTGTTTATTTATATCGAAAATGAAACCACGAAATATTATATATGATCAAACGAACTTCTTAAGTGAAGTTAGATCGATATAATATGAGTGGTTTCATTTGAAGATATAAATACCCAACCCCCCCAAAAACCCAGTTTATTTTTACTATTACACGAGAAGACTTGAACTCAAGTCGCAACTCTAAAATAATGAGGTCACTGTCTATAGTATAGTGTAGGGTAGACGAGTCGATACTTTAATCGATTATTATTTAAAAAGAAATCGATTCACTATTCTAATTATAAATAACTTTTAAAAGCGTGCGAGTGTTGCCTTGTAGGTCAAAGGACTACCTGTTTATTTATATCTTCAAATGAAACCACTCATATTATATCGATCGAACTTCACTTAAGAAGTTCGTTTGATCATATATAATGATCGGTAATTGGGGGTAATTTTCTAATAGTTATATGCATTTTGTTTGAGCTGATTCGCTTATTTAATTAGCTTTGCTTGATTGTGGCTTCGTGTGGTGGTGTCATTATGATGTTTAGTTAATCTTTTGAATATTATTTACAATTTTTATGTGTAACAAGGAGGAGGGAAGGGAAGTAAAAAACCGGCCAAGTGCGACACGAAGGGTTCCGTACCGTATCGGTCGGGCAAAAAACACGTTTCTTGTATGTTAACCCCCTTAAATTATTTCTTGTTAAAACTGTTCGTATCGCTATCGTCCACGTAGTTTGATATTAGTTCAATCATGAGGTCACTTTGCGTACAGAGACCGACAGAAATCGAAAAAAGAAAAACATCAGTCTATGCATTAACAAACTTTCCTTGCTAAAACAGTACTTACGTGGATGTTGGAGCCGAGTACGATGGCCAAGAGAGGCGGCTAGAAGGGCTTCCTCATGACACCACTCATTCAGAGATGCTTATTCCTTTTAAAAATGTAAATTGTTATTGTATGATTATTTTAATTATTATTTTATTGTGTACAACATTGTAATTGAATTGAATTGGTATGAATTGAATTGAATGAGTAGTGTTGTGTATGTAATGTGACCGTGTGAGTATTTTGTGTATATTATGAGTCAGTGATGCTCGAAATAAAATGATTTTATTTTATTTTAAACTTATTAAGTTCGACCTTCGTAACTGCAGGGGCCGTATATCCTTCCTTTCCCCTACACACTACCACCAACATCCATGCCAAAATCTCTGTGTCAAACATTAAAAATCGATTGAATTTGTTTCCTTTACTTTCGTATTGTGTTTTGTCCACAATGACGAAGAGGGAGAATGATAAAATGAAAAAAATAAAAATTGTGAAGTAAAAAATATTTATTCTACATTTATTTACATAAAAACTCCCTCAAATACGCGAAGGGAATAAGAAATACAATTAACTGAGTACGTTGTTCAATTTCGTTGTCATCGTTCATTGAATACCATTAAAACTTAAATTACGTAATTATTTCTATTAACAAACTATTTATATACAATTTAATACATATTTTTTTACATACGCCGAGTAAACTCTTTGGCATACCGTGTCTGAGTGCATAGATTATTTAACTTAAATATAGGTACAATCTCATAAAATAATTGACAATCTAGGATTTCAGAAGTTAATCATAGTCTTGGAGAACCTACATACGTTGTCGTGTCATTCAGGGGTTGGCTGTGAAATTAGGTAGGAAAAAAAAAGATCTGTTCTGGCCAACATATGGTGGATAATGAGCGGACACTGGCAGTGTAATGAAGTTAAAAAAACGAGTAGTTTTTAAACGACTAACATAAAAAAAACGTTTTTTTTCACGTTGGTGCGCGGATTTCTCCGTTATAACTGGGCCAATTTACGTGTTTCTTTATTCATTTGGCAGAGGAAGCTCGTGAAGTGGTCCCATATAAATTTTATTAAGTTTGCTGGGGTAGTTTTTGAGTTAGCTTCAATAATACGTATTTGTTCCACTGTGTATGGATGGTGTTATAGTAACTTCCTGTTACGATTATGTAGATAGCAAGTAGGGGTATAAGAATTTGTGTTAGGTAAAATAATAAAAAGTGAAAAATAAAATTAAAGTAATTTTTCACTTTGTGGTGGTTTTTTTTATGGATGGTACTTACTGCGAGCATTCGGTTCGCGAATTTATTTTACAAAGATTCGTTGCACGAGCTGGTGTTACGCAACGAACATTCATTCGCGAATGATCTGAGCAACTATTTGAAGTTCCTAGCCAAGCCTAGTAGGTAGTTTCGTTTCATTGAACATTTACTCCTCAAGATAAAGTTAGAGTTTATTTAAAAACTTTGAAGAATACCCATTATCAATACTTTAACAACATGTTTATAATTAGATATTTTCGTGCATGAGTTTACATAGCAGCAGAGATAATTCGGGATATCATTATGCCTAACATATTTTTTTAAATTAAAGCTTATATTTTTTTCAAATTTCAACTTTAACCTTTCCAAACTAAAATTATTTCTGTAAATACAGATAAGTAGGTATTTGGTGTCTCCCAAAACAAAACTTTTTTTTTGCTGTGAGATATACAGGGTGGATTTTTGAGATGGGGCAGTAAGGGCTACCTTTACCATTGTAGCTACAGGAAAACGGTCTTAGGAGACTGTCCTTAACTTTTTGAGACATTTTGATCTGTATTTAAAGATTTTGAAAAAAAAATACAGCTAGCAAGAAAATGGGCAGTTTTCACAGAAACTTTTTTTGATGCCAATCGATTCTATTTCTTTTATGGATCAAAAATCTCTACCGGGCCAACTGAGGTTTGACTACTAGAAAAGTCAGAAATTGCAAAGAACTTTTCTCATACATTCCGTTCAACCGATTTTGACATCTTTTGCGTTGGTGGCATTACAAATGGCCGCTGCAATAAACAGTTGGTATTATAATCACGTTTTTGCTTTTGATGCCATATGGCCTTACGACTACGGAATAGAAGTGAAAATCGGTTGAACGGACTGTAAAATATTTTGTTTAAATGTCTAATCTTATTGTAAATGGAATAAACATAATTAAATTTTATCGAAGATGTTGGCATACTAATAAAAATTACCTTTTGTTACTGAATGAGAGTTTTCCCCCGAAAATATTTGATTCATTAACACTATCAGTAAAAGATTAAGTCTTCTTGGAATGTCATGTTTCCTTGTTTTGAGTATTTTTGTGTTTTGCACAATATTTATTATGAATTACCCGTAATATTAGAAGTTTTAAATGTTAACTAATAGAGATGTTGATGAAATACTAAAACAGATCTTATTAGGTATGTCACTTATTCAGTTTCAAAATCATGGCATTGGCATCATGATGGGGTGAACGTTAACTAGTCATAAATATTATAAATCAGTGCCTTTTCATAGAAAAAAATCAGTTTCATACGATTTGACAGGTTAATTAAAAACGCATGAAACTGTTTTTTTATTATTATTTTGGCGTTGGTCCCGTATGTTTAATGAAGTACCATTTTTTTCCATATTTTTTTACAAACCTAATAAATGAAATTGGCTTTATTATAAACCTGAAACTTAAATTCGAAATAATACTTCAACTAAGTACATGCCTTATTGAGCTACTCCCATATAATTCAGTCTTCTCAACACGCAAAAATGTCCCTTAACACAACTACATAAAGTTCAGTTTCAAACGATAGCCAGGGTGGTGGTGGTGTTATGCTGGTCTTCCCTGGGCATGTGGTGCATGTCGTGGTGGATGCCGGCTTCCTTCAGGATCCGCATGCGGGGCCCGAGCGGCACGCCGAGGGCGCGGAGCTTGTCTTCTCCGACGTACGGCAGTTCGGCTGCACCTACTTTTTCTTTTTCTAGAAGGGCTGCGTATTTCTGTAGAAGGAATTAGTGAGGATTAGTACATAACATAGCTTTTAAGAGCGTTTTAGACTGTCTATTTGAAGACTATTTTCTATCTTGTTAAGTATCTTGTTGACAGACCTACACTGTCCTCTCATACCTACTCAAACTGTAAATTTTTGAAAACATTGTAATACCCATTTATTTTTAAAAGAGAAACCGTGGAGTTTCTTGCCGGCTCTCCTCCATAGGAAACGACCAATTGAAACCGTGCACCTAGCTTCTGACGTCGTGTCTGTGCCCATGTAGGTTTATGTGAAATAAAATATTTTGATTTTGATTTTGAGCGTGCATTCTGAAAGTGGGCAACGTCACAAATAGTTGTCAAATATGTTGGTATATGAAAATATCGCTAACTATTAAAATCGAACTATTCGAATTAAAATATTGACAGTAGTAGTGTTACGATATTAATTTTTGCATTTCATAAATGCAATAATTAATATCGTAACACCGAATATTTAGTTTTAGATATAAAAAAAGTATTTGGAAACTTTTCAAATGCCTTTTTACACCTAAAACGGTTACAACATAAATTCAGTGTTCTAATGTACAATTAATTATTAATACTTTAGTTCACTAGTTAGCGACTAGTATTATTTCAGTCAAATGATCTTTGTATAGTTACAACGGTTAAGGTTAGTGCCCCTACTGCCCCATCTCAAAGTTCCACCCTGTAGTTATATTAACGTACCTCATATCCAAGTTTCTTGAGGAACAGCCTCATGAGTGGGGGCTCGTCTCCGAAGAACTTGGTGAGTCGCTTCACGCGCTCAGGGTTGCTGAAGGAGTAAGGTTCCAGGTGGCGCCCGTGACTTCCTGAACGAATGTACTGTTGGGATCTGAAAGTAAAGTAGTTTGGGTTAGACGGGAAGGTTTTAAGAGTGAGTATCCAATCCAAAAAAAATGGTACAGTAACGGACCATGACAAACCATACCAGGGAGCTACCTATGTGGTCTAGTGGTTAGACAGTTAATTGATTCAGGTGTGACTTGGTGGAAATCCATTATAACATTTCCTAAAGAGTCATAAAAAACCCTGTCAGAAATCGACACGTATAAGTAGGATGTGTTACTACGACTTGTGACACGACGTGTTATTACCACGCCGAGTGCTGGACAATCGTCATCCTGAGGATGCCTCGTTGAGAGGTGAAACACGTGTCGATTTGTTACAGGGTTTTTTATGACTCTTTAGGAAAAGTTAAGCGGAATTGTTAGTAAATATATGTTCGTCTATTGTAGGACTCACTGGGAATCTAACCAATTCCCAGTTGGGGCAAAAGTTTATGCTCACTTAAGTTGGCGGTAGGGCTTGTTCTAAGTCCGCCTGGCTAGCTACCACCATCTTATCTAAGTTTTTCGCCATAACAACAATCTTAACAGCATTGTTGTGTTCCGGCAGTTAGAGGTAAGATAGCCAGTTTCTCTGTAGTTGAGGATTCCGGGTGAAACTTGCTTCCACCTTGGGCCTGATCATCACTTACCATCAGGTGAGATGCAGGCCAAGAGCTTAGCCGTGGTGGTAAAGAAACCTTCTGTTTAGGAGATACTGAAGGACAAAATTCCAATTTTTTTAAAACTGTTTCGTCGTAAATTCGCGTTTTCGTCTACTATCAACACGATGTAAGTACTCACTTGTACATATGCCTGAGTGCTGCTATCTCGGCTCGGATATTGTCCATCTCCTGCATGACGAGATGCTGGGTCCTCATCTCACTGGACAGGTGTGCTACCGACCGCGCCAGCGTCACCACGTGCGACTCTAAGCGCTGGAACCGCTTGTTTATACCCTGGAAGAGAAGGTGGATTCATCTGATAAATTATGAGTGATTCATGGTTCAACTATTCATCATGGTTTAGAGTCTTTACAAGCTGCAAAGGATGGTTTAAACGAAAGGACTAAAGCGTGTACAATAAAAATTATAACGTTTTAGGGTAAGAATACTCAAAAAGGGTCATCAATCCAGAAGACATACTCTAGAAATTCATTATTAGATTATTCTCAATTTGTAACGGGATCGTGCTTACCCCTGAACAATCATCTGCTCAACAAACTGTCTTCTACTAAGAATAAACTCAAACTCAAAGCATTTATTTCAAATGAACTAATTACAGGCACTTTTGGATTGTCAAGGGGTCGGTCAGTTAGAAAGATGAAGATAGTTGCCCATTCCAAAGCTTAGTAGGTACATATGGAGAAGAACGGGCAAGAAAATCCACGGACACTCTTTTAAATTAAAATAAAATGATTTCTATTACCTTCAGATCATGTTTCTTTCTGTGTTCGTTGGAGCTTCGTCTCTTGTCTCTCACCGGCCGACTGCTCACGGAACTGGACGGAAGTGACGACATACTACCGTATCGACGCTTTGATGATAACCTGGAATAATATTCATATTAGTTGGTAAGGGCTGACAAATATAACAAAATACCTAATGTTAAAAACGGGATTTTTGTTTATTTATGACGCAGCAGGTACGTATACTCTTATGTGGAAGTATGTGAAGATATTTAGTTTGGATGACGATCAGATAAACGGTTGAACAGATGAATGTCAAAGTCATGAAAAAATACCAGTTTTATAATACACATTGACATTGTAGAATATTACAACAAAATGACATGCTTACTTTGTAAAGTAAGGTCCAGGTCCACTCAAATCTGTGTGGTTCTTTCCTCAAGTGACCATTTCAGACACTAATCTACATGGTCCTCATATGGCCTGACCAAGATTATGTTTGGACTTTAAAACTGACTTCGACCTCTGAGTTTTTTTCGGCCTTTCTTCTCAGAGTAGTCAGGTAGGAAACACCGACCTCAATATGACGTTTATAAGTGATTCCGATATCCTATTACAGAATAAATAATTTCATGTCTTTTTATTTCAATGGCACGCAGATTGTCAATGTCCTGGATACGTTTCGTGACTCATGGTACGGGTATCCATTCTATCTAGTAGTTCTATGATCTCGGTGACGTGGATCTCAAGTCTCGGAGTCTACATAGTCCTGACTTTTCCGTACAATGTATATTCCGATCGACTCACCTCGACTCCCAAGTAGGCTGCTTAGCCAGACTGGTGGGCTTCCTGACGCCGAGCAGCTGCAGCACCTCGGCGTACATGTTCTCGAGGCCGCGCAGCTGGCGGCGGATGGCGCGCGCGTCGCCCGACGACGAGCTGTCCGAGCGACCCTCCAGCAGCGACGACAGGTCCAGGCTGCGGGTCGTCGTCGATGTCATGTCGGTTGTGTCTAGGCCGAATACTGGAAGACGGTGGAAAATATTAGGTATTTATCTAGTTGAGACAGACAATAATTGACAGCACGGTTGGTGCAGTGGATTCCCGCACGGAACAAATATTTGTATGACCTACAAGTAGTTGTTCCGGATATGGCTGTTTGTGAATGTGAGTTTAAATTTTTTTTAACGCACCTACAGTGCACGAGAAACTCCTAGTGTGGAGATTGGAATTGTATCTATTTATCCCGCAATATGCACTGCTGGAACAAGGCCTCCCTGTCCCTTTTCCACACACTTCTGTCCACTGCTATTGCGGGCCAGTTCTTTCGGTAGAAGACAAGTTCGTTCCTCCATCGGCATTCAGGAAAATTAATTGTGTAATAACAATATTGTTTAGCAAAATAATAATAATAAAGTTTATTTAATAAAATGACTGCTAATAAAATTATGCTTTTTAACAATAGCACACAAACTTACAGTGTTTCTTATAATGGTGGTCTCGCTTCGAAGAGTGCTTCTTATGGGAGTGCCACCTTGGTGACTCACGACCACGACGACGTTCCTCTGGGTACTCTGACGAACGGCCTGGTAGACTGGAATCAAAGCAAGTTTAGGTAAGCTTTGAACAGCTGAGAATGATACGTGACGGCCAGTTGGACAGGCTGTTTTAACATTAATAATTCTGCCTAGCCTTTTGCCAATCATGTTGGGGTCGGCTTCCAGTCTAACCGGATGCAGCTGAATACCAGTATTTTACATGGAGCGACTGCCTATCTGATCTCCACAACCCAGTAACTGGGTAATACGATACCCCTTGGTAAGACTGGTTGTCAGACTTTCGGACTTCTGACAACTCGTAACGACTGTCAAAGATCCACGAATGACAGCAGAGTCCAACGGCTTTCCGATGCGAGGAATCTCGGTATGTAACGATGGTCACCCATACATGGACCAACCCCGGCAAGCGCAGCTTAACCTGATAGATCGACCCGTGCAGCAGTTACTTAGCCACGAGCTCCTCCAGGCTACAGGCAGTTTTAACAATCCTAATAATGGTGGGTACACATAATATGTGTATTAATGTAACACACCTTATTATACTATGTCCCTCCTAAAGACTTGCTGATGGCAGGCTTACCATTTACATAATACCCTGGGGAGGCTGTGCCATCCGATTGCTAAATACGAGCTATTTAGGAACTAATAAGCTACTTGAGCGTTAGCATTCTTTTTAGTACTTCTATGACCATCTATGTGATGCTATTGTAGAAGATAGTATCTTCTCTTTACCTGTTTCTCTTGTGCATGTCTGAGGATGGTGACAGCGGCGGCAGAGGCGGTGTTACCGAGGTGTCAGATGTAGCCGATGAGTCCAGACGCATGCTGGCTAGCTTTGGTTCTAAGATGTGACGAAGTTCGCATTCCACCCAGTCGTTTTCTACACCTGGAAAGATGATACAGGAATTCGTCAATATGGGGCAGATGGTATTCGGAAATTCGTATAGTATAGAGTTGTTAATATAACAATAATTGCCGGAATTTGATGCTTAGTGTCTGAGAATACCTAGAAATTAACGTGAATGGCAAAGAATCGTATGCTGTAAGCGTTCAAACAGACTGAAATGATAGGGAATTTCTAAACAATCCTACTTTGTCCTGCAGGCTGCTGGCTGGTCCCAGGTTGCGGCGGCCTCGTCCCCAGCGCATCGGAGTCGGCGGAGGTATCATGCAGGGGCTCCGGTCGCCGGCCACTCGAGTACGCCACGCTGCCTCGACCCGAGTCCACGTTAGACGACTGACCGCCATTCTTGTCATAGTCTGAAATGTTTTTGAAAACATTGTTAATACAAAAGATCGATTCAATGTCAATATTTGATTAGGCGCACTCGATATCAAAGTGGACCGACGACTCAAAGATGGAGAACCGGGTATAGTGGCGTAATGGGAGAACATAGCAACTGTTTAACCTGATTTTTTTGGTTGAAGTTTTGAAAATGACGGTATTTGAAATTGATTGATCGAATTTCAAATAAATCTACAGAGATAAGAAACGTTAAGAAAAAACCTACTCCAACTGGATAAAGCTTTAACAGAAGTCTGACACTGAATCAATCAAATCATTAGCTTAATTTGTACTTAGCTATCGTAGTAACCTTTTATGTAAATGCAGAAGCAAAACTAATAAGACCACTTTTCATCATTTGGATAAAAGTAAGTATTTACTTCTATCGATGCTAACGCTTTAATGTTAATAGTTCCATAAACGATTGGATATATTGCGCCACCTTGTAGCCAAATAAAGGAACAAACGTGTTTTTAACGACTGTATAATTAGTTTCTCTGTATTTTTGTCAACTTAGGAATCGCTTTAAAAGATTTATGACTGGTATAAATCTTAACGAGGTATCAAAGATTTTTCGAGAGGAAAAACCGTCGTTTGTAATATGATATATTGTAAATGAATTATAAAATATTAGGTAATGTGTCATTTTGTACAGATTTTGTCTAGTTCAAATACGAAATTCTGCAGTAATGTAGGCACTAGTTGGCAATTTTTGTATTATAATTCATAGGCTACATACCTGAGCTAGCCCCCGAACCCGCTCCCTTCTTCCCATGTGCTTTGAGATCTTCTATTCTGTTCGGTGTTTGTCTCGATGAGGAAGGTTGTGGATTATATGCCTCAGCCTTTCCACTCGAGTTATAAACACTATCAGCTGACTTCTGACTGGCACTCTCATCATTCCTCTCCTGTGACGTCGAAGGCTCCTCTCTGTCTTTCTTATTTCCTATCGAATCGGGAGTTCTACGTTCTTTGTGAATTTCTGGAGTTCTGCGTTCTTTGTGAATGTCAGGAGTTCTGCGTTCTTTATGGCTGTCTGGCGTTCTTCTTTCCTTATGGCTGTCAGGTGTTCTCCGTTCTTTATGACTATCTGGGGTTCTTCTGTACACGTTTTCTTGCATTCTCTCCTGTCTGTGGGATTCTACGGAGCGTCCACTTGTCCTTATTCGTTCTTCGTAACTGGACCTGCCTTGCGCTGCTAGTCTTGCGCGGAATCCTCCATCGTCAGATTCCCGTTCCTCACCATTTCTAAGATGCTCATTCGGTGTATGGTCCAGAAGATTTCCATGTGAATTCCGTCTCCCAGGGTCGTGCATCTGAGGAGTTGTGACCTCTGGTCGGTGCTGAGGTTCATCTAGGAGGTGAGGATGTGAGGTAGCTCGTCTCCCTTCAACAAAGCCTCTTTGTCGCACTATCTCTCTTTCCAATTGCTGTGGGCTTCTGAGATCTGGTCTTGAATGTGAGTTGTCGAACTGGAATTAAATATTTCTTGAGTTATAGTAGGCTCTTTTACTAACAATACATTATTTCATTGAACTAACAACTAGATCGTTAAACAAGTATCTTTTTTGAGTCGCCAATAAAATACTAATGACATAAATTAATAAGTCGATGACCGTTATTACTGATAAAAATAAAATAAATAATCATAAATGTAAATACATATTCTATTCAAAGGAAACGGTAATAAAAGCAGAAAATATTCCCGATAGTTTATGCGTTGTAAAACTTGTTATTTTATAATCGCTAAAGGAAGTGCGAAGTTGTCCGGTTTCCTCAACATTGCAGATGTGAAGATGTCTATAAAATATTATGACTACATAATTAAATGTAGCTTTGATTTTATAAGGTACTAGTACTGGAGAATGACTATATCGCTGGCTCCTGGGTTAATGACCTCATCCCTTGCATTACTATGACGATGATAGCTACCTCTTTTTTGAAAAAAATATGTCTAGGTAGCAAATACCGACGTTATAATTAAAAACTTCTACGTGTTTGAATACAATATCTATCAATATCAGTTTCTAGCTCTTCGATTGATTTTTGGATAACAACGGATAGAAAACAAAAGGTTAGAGTTCAAACAAAACGGATACCAACCCTTTCGGTTTTCCTAAATTTACAACAATTCCCATTACAATTAACTATTTAAATAAAGAGCATTGTACGAATACAAGTACTATGACAAAAAGAACAATGCTCCAATAAAGCTAGTTTCTTGTAAAATCTTTGCTGCGTCGTGTCGGCGCAGGCGCCTGTACACAGGTTATAATTGCTGCGTACTCCGTGGGAACAAGTCGTTAATTGTTGAGAACCATTGTTTCAACTAAGAACAGAACATGGGACTAGGTGCAGCAAGTGTTACGACAGTTGGACTTACTGTTTAATGAATGTACTCAATTTGAAATTCATTAGAACGATTTTTATTGTAATTGGTGGAAGGTTTTGGCATTGGGTTAAAAAGTGAATTGATTGGCTAGTTAGTGGGTTTCGATTTTGAAATTGGTGCTTTGATTTCAGTTTCGGGTTTCAAAACTGATTCAAAAATGATGACTATGAAATAATTTCACACGTTAACGGGCTATTAGCCTATTTCAATAGAGCAAAGGTCAAATCTGAACCTTCCGTTATTTCCAACTATAATTAGGTAAATCGTGTTTAATTCTTCTCAGTCTTTGCCAATTCTTTCAGAGTTTTGTAAGACCTTAAGAAATATTAATAAATCAACGGTATCGGTTTCCACTGCAACCTTTGTTTATGAATCATTCATATCAGCTTTCCAAACATTCAGTAAGTCAGAAAAACCTCCACTGATGTTTTTATCGTTTCAAAGGCCTATTGTTACAACAACAAATGAGTTTATTGTACTCCTGTATACAAACACTTTCTTATCTACATGTTAATCTATTAGTAGCATCTTCTTAATTGTAGGTTTCTTATTTTTTATTGAATGATTGATGACGAGGATTTCTAAATCTGAATTAAAAACTGTTTAAGATTACTAAATATTATATCTTATTTTATTTTGTGTTCATGATTATCATCTTTTCTAGGAATCCTGATCATGTAAAACTCTTACCTTTAAAAAAATCTTCATTGATTTTCTAATTTCTCATATTATCTTACATTTGGTATTTACTCTGGTATTATCCTACCCGTGACATAAGAGAAACTGTCTTACCTGTGATTGCGGCCCAGTCTTCAACGAGGTGAAATTCGCCATGGACCTTACGTCCATATCCCTCTGATACAACGCACTTCTCCGACCTGGAGGTCCATACTGCTGGTACAAAGCATCAGCGCCAAGGGCCTGAGGCGGTCGGTGGGGCGTACTGGCCAGCATCTCCTGCGACCTAGCCTGAGGACTCATCATCATGTGGGATTGGACCATTTGCTGCTGCACGAGTTGCCTGGTGAGAAAAGGAATGTGGAGTTAATGATTTGCTTGGGTCATTAATCAAAGTAAGCTTGTCTTGTGTCGAAGGCGTAACTATGAGACCGCAGTATGTGAGATTCGTTTGCTGATTGAAATTGATAAATGGTTTTTCATTCAGTTTTAATTGATTCCATATCAGATTGAAAATGCTTTGCTAAATGTTAGGTTCCCACATAGATAGTTACAGAATACCTTTGCAATTATCGCTTCTAACTAGTACATTACCCACGTTATGGTCTTATTTGAAGCAGGTGAGTATACTTTAACTTGAATCAGGGCAAACATCCCTAAATTAACGATGCCCGAAATAAGCTTTAAGGTGGCCCTATTAATAGTGAACACGACGATGCAACACGATTATATCTGCATTTGAAATGCATTCAGCGGAAGTGTTAAAATAAATTAAACATTATGTCATAAGGTAACGGGATTTTATTACACATTAAAGGCTTGATTAACATAGCCCTATTAAATCAAGGAGTCGATGCTTACCTGTGTGGCGACGGACTAGGATACGCCATGTTATTCGCGATGCCGTGACTGTACTGCATTTCCGGCCTCGTCTGCGTCATTGGCCTGCCATAAATCCCTTGCTCCACCTTCCGCGGTCCACTCTCTCTAGGCGTCACTTGCTCAGGCTCTGGCCTCTCAGGTCTCTTTCTCTCTTCACTGTTATTCAAACTAGGCTCTTGCTCATTGTTCTTCTCACCATCATTGGCATCTTTACTCTTAAACCTGCTTGAGATCATATCTTTGAGCGTGTGGTAAGTTTTACTGACAGACTTCGCACTTTTCGGGGCGTCTCGTGTATTATCCTTCCCTGTTTCAACTGTCACTGTTATGAGTTGTGAGTTGTTCGGTGTGTCAACTTTACCGTACGTTTTTGCCGGTATAGGAGGTTTTGGCGAATCGTAGTTCTGCATGTTTCTGGCCACAGCTCCTTGGTTCTGGTTCATGTAGCCGTACTGTTCGTGGTACTGCCTGAAGCCGTCCCCAGACGTGCCAGCTTGCTGGTTCTGCGTGAGAAACAGTATGTATTAAGTATCGTGTGTTATTGTTAGTCGTGCCATGGGAAGCGCACACAATGGGTTGTTAGGGGCTCGAATTGTTAGGAGCCGTGTTTGGCGTAGCTGTAAATGTGGTAACTTTGGTGAAAGGCGCATTATTAAAGATGGAAATTAAGAAAATAAGTGGCCTGAATGCTATTGAAACTTTTGATATTAATTGTTTACCAGCATTTTCGTGTAATTTAGTAATTATATGCAATTGATGACCGAGTTATAAATAGGTTTTTTTTTAACATAATTTAATAGAGATATATAATATAGAATATAGAATGTATATGAGGAACTTTACTTCCTCCGACAAATAACACTTTTAAATGTATCCTTTGTGGCTATAAGGAATACTTATCATTTTAAACCATAGACAACGCAGACATTGCAGCCTACCCTCCTAGACCACCGGATACAGCTGACATAACAAAGCCTCAACTCTAACTCAAATTTACACCATTTATCCCGGTTTTCTCACCAATAAATCAATAAAAACCTAAAAACAAAAAATACTAACATTTTCCAGCGCGAATTCAACCATTTTTAATAAACACACACACTTCACATGACAACACGACTTTGGTTCTTAAAGCTCTAAATAATACTGATGTCGTGCGCCGGCGCAACACCGGATGCGCGTGCGTTCGGATCCGACCGTGCTGCCGACAAGACGTGCAGCCTACCTATGATGAATTGTTTGATGTGCTGGAGGGAGCTAATGTAATGGTAGGTTTCGTGAGAACTTTTTATATTGGGATTGGGATAAGCTATTGTTTGTTAAGTATGTTACGTGTTCTTAAAGGTTACATTATAATAAGTTAGTAATTATTTGTTTTGGTTGTAGGGATGGACTTTATTTGAACCTAACCATAAGTGGACGCCAAGATCGTGACTAGATTGCAACAACTTGGGGAGGAATTGCATAAAAGGGAGGAGATTCAAGCTGTGCGGTAAGCAGTAAAATGCCGTGGAAACTACAACAGCCAACATAATGTTGGACTTGACAGTATTCTTATCGATCAATCCTGCTGTCATGCTACCGATTAGATAGAATGATCATGTTTCGAGTAAAATAAACCAAACTGCTCTTAACAAATTAATATGGCACAATAGGCATGAGTTAGCAAGTTAAACATTGGCAAGATGCATGCTGCGATGACACAAAAAAGCCGACTCTGGCATGTTTCGTGCCCTCTGGAGCAAAAAATCTTACGAGTATGTGCAGCTGTTACCGTGTTTGTATAAGTTCATGTATGTAATAGATTGTTTTAGGACATAATAGCCATAACGACTTTTGGTATCTAAAGAATCCAAACGTAATGATATTGTTATGATTTCTTTAAAAGTGAATAAAACTTGTTACTTAGTACTTCATATGAGTCTGTTAGCTTGCTTATTTCGACATAGATCGATCCAGTAGCTATTGTGATTGTGACCGTAATTAACAGAAAGTAACTCACATAGTTTCAACTACTCACCATCTGTATTATTTATTTATTTATTATTCACAAAATCCACAGCTCTTTGAAGTGTTATCTAGAAATATAAACTAGTCTTACAGCCAATTACGGATTCACAATTTAATAACTATACATACATGCAGCAGAAACAAACATATAAGGTGCTATAAAAATATCTGCCACGGCTGCAATGGGAGATAGTATTGTGTTTATAGATTACAATAGTAAAGATAAATTATTGATCATGTGTCATATTTTTTTTCATACAAAAAATTGTACGTATAAATTTGCAAGTGACGAACTAGTCAGCTGATTTCAGTTTTCATTCACAGAACAGATGGAAAGAGATAGCAGTTGTTTTCATTGACGAAGTGCACTTCGCGCGTAATTTGTGAACCACGTTATGCAGAGTAGAGTCAATGTTTATTTAACTACTTTATTTTCTCAAATTGATTTAACTGTGCCGGGGTACGAAATTTCTTCACTATTGTTATCTTTAAACACAATACTACCTCTCATTAAAGCCGTGGCAGATATTTTTATAGCACCTTATATAGAGTAAGTAGTGAACTGCTAGCACCATCTAAGAATTGCTAAGTGTACAGTGTGGGTGAGTGTGTAGGAGTGTGCGTGAGGAGTTGGGAACGGGTGTGTGAATGTGTCATAGTGGTATGTGGCGATTCCATTCAAGCGGTGTGGCGGTTTATTTATTATGTTCGATATGCACTTTACACCAATTTCTTGATCAATAGCCGTTAATAGTTCCATACTTTCACAATTTCTAGCTCTAATAGATGGCTCGTGGGCAATAATTCATGGCCCTGACGCGTACACCGTCATTTATATCCATCCGTGTTATGGTCCAAGTGGTACTTCCTTAACGCCCTTTATTTTCTTTTTGATGGTGGTTTAAAAGCTTTTTGAAATAAGTGGTCGATAACCAGTACTTATGATGCTTATTGAAATTGTTCAAGTTAGAATAAAATTATAATGAAATGAAATGATTTTATTTTCTGTAAATAGGTTTGTACAGTTTTATAAGTCAATAATATTTTAAGAACTAGATGAGATCGGCGTTTCATAACTGAGAAGAAAGGCCGAAACAAACTCAGAGGTCACAGTCTCTTTTAAAGTCCAGACATTATATTGGTTCGTTCATGTGATGATGTTGATAGTTTCGGTAGCGTAGTATTATTTCTACGCCGATAGGGCGTCCTGTGAATAACTACTATTTATTTTTTTATAAAAAAAAACTTTTATTAATTTCAATGTTGATTGATTTGATATAAGTATGTATCCTAAATTTTGATGAATATTTATCTGTATAAAAGAGGCCTTTACCTTGCAGTGACACACTAATAGGCTGGTATTATTTTCACATCTAGATTCGTCATATTGAGCCGGCACGTGTCGAGTACTGCTCGGCACACAACCGTTGTTTCTCCGTACGCAACTCACAGCGGCGCGCGCGCTCCATGAATTTTTATGGGTTATTTCGTACCACCGCCTCCTATTGGGTTTCATAACATTTACTAACACTGCTGCTGTGTTTGAACTGCGGTAGTTGAAGACCACCCTAATATTTCCTGTTAAAAGTAGATGACGGTTTTAATATAGAAGACGGGTAAAATACAATAGACGTAGATATATTTAGTAACTTATTCCACTTAAATATTTCTAAAGAGTCCTTTTTTTTTTTTTTTATCCACAACGGGGAAGCTCTTGGCCAGAATCTCACCTGATGGAAAGTGATGATCAGGCCGAAGGTGGAAGCGAGCTTCACCCGGAATCCTCTTCCGGAGTCCTAAGAAATCGAGGCATCCTCAGGATGACGATTGACTTGTCGCGAACCCGAACACGACATGTTGCCGCGCCCGCGCTCGGCCTCGTTGAGAGGTGAAACACGTGTCGATTTCTCACAGGGTTTTTATGACTCTTTAGGAATAGTTAAGTGGAATAGGTTATTTAATTTAACTACGTCTATTGTATTTTAAAATGGATTTCCGCGAAGTCCCGCCTGAATCAATGAACTATATAAGAAGATGGGTAGGTGTTCAGGAAGGCGTCGAATATACAGCTTCCTGGTTTTCATTTGCATTTTCCTTCTAGTTCCTATCCAGACAACTTGCTGAATTCTCCCTGCTGGACTTAACAGAACCCATAACTGTGCTGTCGCGCATTTAAGTGCATACAGAGTTTAAAGGACATCGAAGCGCAAACTGTTACAATTAATTCAGTACATGAATGTAGAACAACGAGCGTTGAGAAAATCTGCTGCTTCATACAAAAGTGCAATACGCACCTACATGGTCAAAATGTATGGAACTGCTGTTTTTTTTTAAATAACGAACGAAAGATTTTAATGCTAGTGAGTTTAGAATACTGAATTCTTGTTATCAATTTGTGAGTCGATGTCGATAGCACAGCCTGCAAGGTGTCTTTAAAATGGATGGGAACTACAAGGAAAATGCAAATGTAAAACCAGGCAGCAAGGCGATTTTACAACAATTCATGACTATAATATAAATATAGAACAAACGTGCAAGTCTCCCTCCATATCAATATCAATCTGCCTAGCCTTATCCCAAATATGTTGGGGTCGGCTTCTAGTCGAAACGAATACCAGTATTTTACATGGAGCGACTGCCTATGTGACCTCCCCAACCCAGTAACTGGGTAATACGATAGATACCCCTTGGTAAGACTGGTTGTTCGACTTTCGGGCTTCTGACGACCCGTAACGACTGTCAAAGATCCGCGAATGACAGCCGGGACCATTGGCTTAACGTTCTTACCGAGCCAGGGAAGAGTCTCGGTATGTCAAGATGGTCACCCATCCACGTACCAATTCCGGCAAGCCTAGCGTAACCTGATAAATCGGTATTGTTCTCATATACCTATGTATAATGTCAACATAATGTACGTAGGTACATTAAATATTGGACAGCTGTCCAATATTTATTATCAATATTTTGACTTAAAAGAGCGTCCATCTTCGATCACTAATATCTTCTTTATGAATAATCGATGGTGAGCATGGAGTTTCTTGCCCGTTCTTCTCCATAGGAACTTACTACGCTTTGGAATGTGCAACTAGCTTCACCTTTGTGACTGACCCGACTCCTTGAAAATTCAACAGTGCCTGTAAATGGTTTCATTGAAAGAAGTTTGAGCTCTAATGAAATCAAGAGGCGATATGGATGGAACATTTATTGAAAGACAGGTATTATAATATAAAACATCGACTGGTCTCCTTGTTGGAACAGTTGTCAGTGACAGATTCCAATTCCAATCTTTTAAAACACTGAATCATGAAGGTATACAACCTATACAACCTCCATCAAGCTCAAAGAGAATCGGCTAATTAGGATACTCGATATCACCTTTAATAAAAATGTATGTTCTAGTACTAGGATTTGATGTTGATAGTAAGAGAAATACAGCCTTAGATAGGTGGAAAAAAAAACTTTGTTTTTTATAAACATCGACTCGTGAAGGATTTGAACCTCCGCCCTCCGATGGTCAAGTATTGAATTATATCGGTGCTCTAACCTACTGAGCTAACGAGTCTTGTTGGGTTCAGGCGAAAACATCAACCACTCATGTACACTTGACGTCACGATTACTTATCCTTAATTAATCAGAGGCTGACGTAATAATAGCTAATGATTAAAATGATAGATAATAAATGAAAATATTTTCATTATATATCAGGTGCTTATTATTGTCGTCTGCAAGGTTATGAAAGGTCGTAAATATTTGTAGCGATCAATTCGATGTGCACTTTGAAATTTCGGGCAAATTTCTAAATTTTCTTCTTTAATAAATTAACATTTTATTATCTCGCTCGGAAGGAAAACATATTGAATTCCATATAGTATATGTTACTAGTGACCCACCCCTGGTCCGGCCGGTTTTGAGGGATCCGTGACCGATGGGTTGAAATTTCACAGATTTTGTGTTTCTATTGCTCCTATAACAATTAATAATAATAAATAAAGGGGGTTCCCCATAAAGAAACGTGTTTTTTGGGTCGCGAATCATATTTAGATCAACATACAACCTTATAATGACCTGCAAATGGCATAAAAACGTAAGAAAACTTGAATTTCGCGGGTTACCTTGGAGCATCCACCTTAACAACTTTTTTTTTTATAATGTAAAATGAGCACATTGGGGCAGTGCGTGTGTGTGTACCTACCTTAAGTCAGCCTAGTTGTAAGCCCCAGGCAAAATTAGAGGCACATATTTTTCTAATAACATTCAGGTAAGCACTTCAGTCTAGTCTAGTCAGACTAATTGGAATTCCAGGTTGGATTCTAGTCACGTTTGTGCCATTTCTGCTAACTTGTGGGGACCTGTTTGAAGGCTGGGCCATCGTTTATTTATGTGGGCTCAGCTTGGAAAGTTGGAATTCCTTAACTGTTTAACTTTTTATACTAGTTTAAACATAGCATTACGAATGAGAAATTAAAAGCAGTGTATCTTAAGAGGCAGACAGGCGCGACGCGACGCTGCTGGTGGAACAATTTTTATGAAATTTTCATGGAAATTGTTCTACCGGTGTCGCATCGCGCCGTCGCGTCGAGTCTGTCTGCGGGACCCTTAACTAGTGTGAAATGAAGGTTGAGTTAACATTACATGGTCAATGATAAAAACAATGAACGAGCATTAAACTAAATACCTATGACACATTTTCATTTTAACGCCATTTTTACCGCCTCTGTGGTCTAGTGGTTAGACCACCTGTCTCAGACCCAGAGGTCCCGGGTTCGATTCCCAGTGGGGGCAAAGTTTTCTGCTCTGTTTGGTTGGTGGTAGGGCTCGTTATAAGTCCGCCCGGCTGCTACCACCATCTTATCTAAGTCTGTCGCCATAACAACAATGTTAGCAGCATTGTGTGTTCCGGCAGTTAGAGATAAGATAGCCAGTTCCTCTGTGGTTGAAGATTCCGGGTGAAGCTCGCTTCCACCTTCGGCCTGATCATCACTTACCATCAAGTGAGATTCAGACCAAGAGATGCCACGTTGTGGTTAAAAAAAAAAAAAACATAAAACATTTTCCGAAAAACCGACTCGTGAAGGATTTGAACCTCCGCCCTCCGATGGTCAAGGATTGAATTATATCGGTGCTCTAACCTACTGAGCTAACGAGTCTTATGACTCATAGCTGAAAGTTGCAACCACAATCGTCGACATTACGCCATAATTATTTTTCTAAACATTTTCCTCATTATGACGTCTTTGAGTAATTTCTGTTTTAACATAAGATTTATAGAAATCCATGTATCTGATTGAAAAGGGAAATAAATCATAATAATAAATAATTTGTTGAATATTTTTTTTACAAAAAGTGTACAATTGGTCAAAAGTAGGGTTTTCCGAACAATTATAGTTCGTAAAAATAAACTATTTTTAATAAAGGTGCAAGTAATGATGGACGCATCGCTCATAATATCTTCAAAGCAAGAATGAAAGTCCTTTCGACTGGTACATCAAAATGTACGTGAACCGTGAAGATTATCTACCAGCTGGCGAAATGTGAAACTATAAACATCTAACTTTTTCTTTGTTGCAAGGAAAGAAATTGGCGGATCATTATATTCCAATGATTAGCTGTTATATCTGCCTACTACTATCGATTTTGACTACAAGAAGTAATTTTCTGATGTTTCTTTTCAGAATTTCTTTAACTTTTTTTTTTTAATTGCTATAAAATTGTCAATTAATGAAAATGTTGAATGTGGCTCTCATTGCTGCCGCATTCTTCAATCCGATGGAATTTGGCTGCTGTAACATTTATGATTCCTAATCGCATGAATAAGCTCGGTGTACTGTACCAAAAATACAAAAAAAAGTTACAAAAACAAATCGCAAAGATCGACTCGTGAAGGATTTGAACCTCCGCCCTCCGATGGTCAAGTTTAGAATTATATCGGTGCTCTAACCTACTGAGCTAACGAGTCTTGTTGCTTCCCGCCGAAAACATCGACCAAAAATCTAGACGTGACGTCACGATTACTCATGCACTAAAATCAAAAGCTGTCGCCCGATGGTTTGGCTCATTATCAAAATTATCGATATACGTACCAATATAGTGCATAATACTTGACAGTCGTTACGGGTAGTCACTGGCCCAAAATTCTGACAATCCGTCTTACCAAGGGGTATCGCGTTACCCAGTAACTAGGTTGCGGAGGTCAGAAAGGCAGTCGCTCCATGTAAAATACTGGTTTACAGGTGTACCTATTATGGGTGCCTAACCCTTCGGGGAATCAAGGTGAAGTTATGTTATGTTATTATGTGCAAAAAATCAAAATCATTAAAAAACAAGTTGCAAAAGACCGACTCGTGAAGGATTTGAACCTCCGCCCTCCGATGGCCAAGTATTGAATTATATCGGTGCTCTAACCTACTGAGCTAACGAGTCTTGTTGCTTCAAATCGAATAGTACGACAAGTATCATCAAAATGAAGTCAGTATTACTCATCAGCAATAGAAGAAATAGGTTAGTAGAAGTTCCACACCCTCATAACATCGAAAACGCGCATAAGTTGAGTTCACTTATTAACGCATACATGTATCAATCAACCATCTCCAGGGCGATGAATGGCGAGAGAGAGGTCCTGAATTTGATCAAGTTAAGAAAAAATTAAAGTTTCAAACCCTTGAAGGATTTGAACCTGCACCCTCCAATGATCGAAGGTAACATTTTATTATAGCGGAGTCTTCGATCCAGTCAGAAACGACTATAGGTCGACATGATAAACATATATTGAACTTATTACTCATCAATTACCTATATTATCGTAATCGTACCTACGATAAAAATGCATATTTTTATAATTTACTGAATCACCAGGATCATATCGGCATAAAAACAATTGCGATCGGAATTTGTTTCAAGTGAGGTTTCTGAACGTTTTTATCATGAGACTGTTTTTAAGTGCCTGCTTCACCCACACTGTGTTCATCGTGTCGGTACTGAAGTTGCCTACTAGGTGTTATTGATATTTTTTCAGTATATAAACAATTTTACATAACATCATGCATGTCTGTATTTCCTGTAGGGGTAGGCAGTGGTGTGTACACTCACATTTCACTAGTAACACAAGTCCCAGTTTTTAGAAAAAAATCAACAAATCGGAGTCTGGATTTGTGTGCGGTGAATGGCATCCTATTTGGTACATACAATAAAATGGAATCCCATTATCTTTTCCTGTTAGAACAAAGTTGGTCGGGAAATCAATCATGCCACCTGTGGTCGTGTGGTCCCTGTGGTGTGGTCCACTTATCTGAGGGTCATTCCCGTATTTTTTTGCAGAACTTTCGCATTCTAATATCAGTCTCAATATGTGTGTATTATGTAAACAGGCATGTATTTATGTATTTATTTTCGCTACCATAATGCTTAGTATCTAATATTTCCCCACTAATTGCCTTTTTCAATAAGTCATACCAAAGCCAGAAAATAGAAAATGGCTATTGCATTTGCGTGCCGTTATACGAGAAGGTGTTATTTCTGAAGACACGTCCAATGCATCCAATACTAATCAAATACATGAATAACCTACATAGGTTAATCTGACTGGTAGGTTACACACGACTGGACAGGTCCTCGTTTCCTCAAAAGACCATCTCAGACACTAATCTGCATGGTCCTCATACAGCCTGACCAAGATTATGTCTGGACTTTAAAACAGACTGTGACCTCTCAGTTTGTTTTTGTGTTTCTTCTCAGAGTATTCGGAGAGAAAACAGCGAGATTATCTAGTCCTAAAAATAATTAATTTTCACGTGTAAAAGTGTTTTTAGATCCAATTTAATAAAATAAAATAATGTATCATCATCATTTACGAGTATCACTTAATCATTTACGAGTATGACTGCGCCAAGATAAGATCTTGGCGCAGTCATTGGAAACACCCACTTATGAAGTGTCATACAAATATAAATACAACGAGTGTTTAGACTTTTTAGCCGACTACGGCGAAGTAAAAAGGAGGGTTATGACCGGTATGTATGTATGTATGTTCATCTGTTCCCTCATAACTTCTAAACTACTCATCATATAATTAGACAAATGGGGTATCATTGGAAGCTTCTCGGTCATCCGCTGGTTATAGGGCTGGTTATGTGACGTCACATTAAATTGAATATGGCGCCCTCTAGAGAACATAAAGTCATGAACTAAAAAAAAAAGATGTTTTAATGGTGTCATGTCGGGTATCAAATAAAAGGGCTTAATAAGCACATTTCAAATATACGAGTATATTATTAATATAAGTTTATAACCCCAATTTTAAAATAAAATAAAAATAATAGTAAGTACTAAAAATCCTGAATCACTCGTCTTCTATTCGATGTATTTATTATTGAATTGAAATGGTTTCTTAACATCATTACAGTGGACAATATGTCTGCCCTTCATTCACCACTTCCTAGTGCTTTAGTTGGAAAGTAGTGGCACACCATACTCTACAGAAGCACAGCTGTCTATTCAGTTAGAAGAACCTGGATTATACTTCTGCTACCTTTCTGTTTTGTTGCAGTTTATTGGGTGGATAGCGGGTGAGTAATCGTACTGACGTCATTTTTACAATAGTTGACGCAGATTTGGACAGGGATTATCAAGACTCGTTAGCTCAGTAGGTTAGAGCACCGATATAATTCTAAACTTGACCATCGGAGGGCGGAGGTTCAAATCCTTCACGAGTCAGTCTTTTGCAACTTGTTTTTTTTAACGATTTTGATTTTTTCTTGGATCTAAAATTAAGCTAAAGTTGATTTTAAAGTGATAGAGTAGATTTCAAGGACTGAATATCCTTATTAGGTCACATGAGCTTTTGGGATGAGGTCAAGAGAATGATAATTGAGAAGAGTCATCAATGTCTGCAAAAGCTTTGAAATTAAATGATTTAACACCCCCTGTCTGTACTGTACCCACAAGTTTGAGCAGTCCTGGGTATCTACTCAAGAGTAGTCGTTGATTAGATGAACTGTTCGACATTGTGTAATAATTAAATAAATTATAGTTTACCTTTACTGTGATTACGTATATTTATAAAGAAGAGTAATAAAGAGAATCCTGTATTCCTGATGGAAGTGCTCAAAACAGATTCTGGAAAGGTGTAAGGAGCATATTGGGGATGTGTTCAGTAAATCCGAAGATCGCCAGGAATATAAATGTAAACTTACATTTGCAGTATTATGCGTTATCAATCAATCGTCCTAGCCTTTTCCCAACTATGTAGGGGTTGTCTTCTTCTTTGTTGTTGTGAGGAGCTCGTGGCTAAGTAATAACAGCCGCACGGGTCGATCCATCAGGTTAAGCTGCGCTTGCCGGGGTTGGTCCGTGGATGGGTGACCATCTTTACTTACCGAGACTCCTCCGTGCTTCGAAAAACACGTTAAGCCGTTGGTCCTGGCTGTCTGCCCGAAAAGTCTGACAACCAGTCTTACCAAGGGGTATCGTATTACCCAGTTATTGGGTATCCGGTTAGACTGGAAGCCGACCCCAACATGATTGGGAAAAGGCTAGGCAGAATGAATGAATGATTAGTACGTATATTGAAAATTTTGATAATGAGCCAAACCATCTGCGACAGCTTTTGATTTTAGTGCATGAGTAATCGTGACGTCACGACTAGATTTGTGGTTGATATTTTCGGCTGGAAGCAACAAGACTCGTTAGCTCAGTAGGTTAGAGCACCGATATAATTCAATACTTGACCATCGGAGGGCGGAGGTTCAAATCCTTCACGAGTCGATCTTTTGTATTATTGTGCAATGATTTTATATTCTGTTAGGTTGTTTTAGATCATTTACCTCCCTTCAAAATGATTGAGCTGAATGGTGCTGATCCATGGTTCATGTTCGTGAACGGGCGCCGTTAGTTGGGACTGATCATCTCTTAACCGCCACGGCTTATTCTCATTTATTTTAATTTTTGAATTGTTTTTATCTTTTGTATTTTTTACGGATGCTTTTAACGTGCGTACGTACGTCTTTCTAAATTGTTCTCACATGTATAATTTGAACATGATAGATGTAACCAATATTTTGTAACATTTTTTTTGTTTTAAAAGAGTATCCGTGGAGTTTTTTTGCCCGTTCTTCTCCATAGGTACTATTGCGGGCATGCATATTTGAACACCGTAAGGACTATTTCTGCTTGCAGCGCTCGGCCGCTATAGTAACGCTACCTTAAAAAACAAGGTGCGATAAACAGATGTGGCGTTGATCGTGTGCACGGGATTTTGATTTCCAAGTGATTAGGTAGATATGCGCGACCGCGACGGTACCTAGTATGCTTTGGAATGGGCAACTAGGTTCATATTTGTGACTGACCGATTCCTTGACAATTCAAAAGTGCATGTAAACGGTTTAATTGAAATAATAGGTTTGAGTTTGAGTGCATGGTCCGACACGCACTTAGCCGGGTTTTTTTGTTTGAACGCTTATATCTGTACCTATCAGAAAAAATATTTTTGCATCTGATAGCCCAATTCTTGAGGAAGGTTTAGGTTATTAAACCTCACGTTACAACCCTTAGGAGCCGATCAATAGAAAAAAAGTCAGAAAGAACGCTGAGCGAAAACGAAGTTAGAGAGTGAACCGAGTTAGTTGACAGCCGCACGGGCGATGCGATGCTAGAAAGAAAGAAATAATAACGTTACGCTAACATTACGTTTATTTGGTTTGTTCGGTTTTTAATTCGGAAGCTAGTATTGGATAAAGATTGGTACCAATTTGTAGCCTAGTAGCCAGTCATGACGGTTTTATGTAAGAAAAACTCTAGGAGTGATATAATAGCGCCATCTTCCGTTTAAACTTCAAACTATCAAAGAGCCGAGCTTACCTACTGCAGGTGTCAGACATGCGTCATTCATGTAGGTATGGTAAAAGACATTTCTGAGGATGTCTAAATTAGGGAAACTCTAGGATAGAACAAATAGCGACATCTACTTTGTCAATTTCGAACTATGCAAGAGGGAGCTTACTGAAGGAGTTGCACAGTCCTTATTACCTATCATTTGTTTTTTTTTTAACCACAACGTTGAATGGGTGGCCATCTCACCTGATGGTAAGTGATGATCAGGCCGAAGTTGGAAGCGAGCCTCACCCGGAATCCTCAACCACAGAGGAACTGGCTATCTTACCTCTAACTGCCGAAACACAACAATGCTGTTACCATTGATACTTTGGCGAAGTCTTAGATAAGATGGTGTTTGCTAGCCAGGTGGACTTAGAACAAGCCCTACCACCAACCAAACCGAGCAGAAAATTTGCCCCCGCTGGGAATCGAACCTGGGACCTCTGGGTCTGAGACACGTGGTCTTACCACTAGACCTGAGAGGCGGTTAAAATTGATTGATCCTTTCGTCTGTACGTATGATATGATAAATATGCTCGAATTTCCAAGCATGTTTGAGAAAAAAAATACTTATGTTACAGGAGATTGACTCGTGAAGGATTTGAACCTCCGCCCTCCGATGGTCAAGTTTAACTATTATATCGGTGCTCTTACCTACTGAGCTAACGCGTCTTGTTTGCTTTAGCTGAAATTTGGGACGATTTTCGTGTGGATGACGTCATGATTCCGCCACCAACCTGTTGATTGCTTGGTGAATATTGATAGTGAGAGGTGGGCAATTACCAGAATCTTTTTGGGAGTTTTTATTACTAGTGAGTATCATTAAAAGTTATTGTGGATGTACATCAAAGAACATAAGAAGAGATCTTTGTCCTGCAGGTTAACAGCAACAGGTTTATAAATTATTGAAGGTTGAAGCTGAGCAAATATACAAGACAGCTTGATTGACAATGTGAGACATACATAATGCCTTTCTTTTCATCCGTAGGGTACTCGAAGCTTGCCTCCTTGATTCTTTACCACCTTACTTACGACGCTAGCCATTTTAAAATCCAAAAAATTGACAATCTGATCGCGTTTTTTTTACGTCATCACCTCACACCCGACCTTGGCTGGTCAAGTGCATGACGCATACCCACTTATCTCATTACAACTCTACCTTAATACAAATACGGTTGGATGTCGATTGACAATGAGATATTGTTTTGCTCAGAACGGTGGCAGTGACCGATGCGGCATTTTCGCATAGTGATGAGGAAAAAAATATTTTGTCAGCCTAGAATATAATGATATCGATTATGGTATGGTTATAAATTTTTATCGAGTTTTCTTACAAGATCTTGACCATTCTTGTGGTGAAATAATGGTAATAAGGCAAGTAATTCTGCCATGTGTGGTGAGCTGTAACAAGAATGGTGATTGATGAAATTAATGTTGACTGACGTTAAGAGATGGATAAAATAGTCTTGTCAGACATAAACGACGCCTGTGGTCCTCTGGACTTGAATAATGTGATGGTAAGGAGCTAAATATACAACTAAATGAGGTGGGTAAGAACTTATAAAGCTATTTAATTGTCTTAGCAAGATATAACTCACGTGCAAAGTTCAAGTAAATATAAGTATGTAGGTACTTAAGTATTCACCTCATAAATAAGAGCTTTGCCGGTCTCATCATCTGCCAAGCCTTTTCCCAACTATGTTAGGGTCGGCTTCTAGTCTAACCGGATGCAGCTAAATACTAGTATTTTACATGGAGCGACTACCTATCTGACCTCCACAACCCAGTAACTGGGATACTACTACTTTTAAATGAATTGAATCCGCGAAAACACACGGAAATGAACCCAGGTCACAATTAGCACTTACGATTACCTTTAAGATACAAGATTACAACACACGTTACTTAGGGAGCAAGGAACTTTATCTCTATGGCAACGCTTCACGATGCTAGCTAACAGGAAGAGGCAGAATCTCTTTGTATTCATGGGGTTAATGGGTTCCTTTGATGGAGTTACGGTAATGGAAAAAACGGTACAGAATGTTCACTTGAAGCACATGAATCGGAAAAGTCAGAGGTGCGTGCCTTGTGTTCGAACTCGATACCTATGACTGAATATATATGAAATCCAACGGTCACCGCACTAGGCTATCACACTGCTATAAACCTTTTAGAGATAGAAGAAGCTTCCACCAATCGTGCAAAATGTTTTTTCCGACATACGTTGCTGTTGATTTTATCGACAATTTACGAATAAATAATTAGCGGTTTTGGCTAAAAGGCGGTTTCTGAAAGAATTGCACAACAAAAATAACTAACAGACTGCCAAAAAAATGTTAACTTACCTACTGTATGAAATGGCAGCAGCTAATCAAATCACTGAATAAGAGTTTGACAGTCTGTAAGCAAACTTGGGCCTTTCAAAAACCGGGTGATAGTTTTCAACGAAATTTAAAAAGGCATAGCATTAAACTCTCATTAGGGTTCCGTACCCGCAGGGTGCCAAACGGAATCCTAATACTAACCCTCCGCTGTCCGTCTGCCTGTCAGCGGGCTGTATATCATGAACCGAAACATGTAGACAGTTGAAATTTTCACAGATTGTGTATTTCTTTTACCGCGATAAAACCAAAAAAAAAATGTAATGAAATAAAGTTAATAATAAAAGGAGATCCCGCTCCCGATACAAGAAACGTGTTTTTTTTTTGCGTTTTTTGTTCGATCATAATACGGTACGAAACCCTTAGTGTGCGACACCGACTCGCACTTGGTATTTAAATACTAGAGCTAACCCAATTCCTCTTAACTTTGAGGTCGAAACTAACAGTCTATGTCCACCTCCATTACATTGGTTAATAAAGAACGGTGCGGCCCATTATTCGGCTCAATAGTGAGGTGCAATTTATCGATAAAATCCGTTAGACCATCTATGTTTATGGATATTGTTATGGGCGGTCATTATGTAAGTAGGTTTCTACAGGGGTGTTAGGTTAAGATGAACAAACTGGGTTATTTAGTTTAGAATTATGGTTTTTTCTTTGGAGAAATGTTAAAATATCGGATTTTGGGAGTCAAACGAGTGCCCGTAAAATATGAAATTAGGTATATAGGAACAAAGACCGCACCATCTAAAAAATGTTGTATTACGAAAGATTGGTAAAAAAGAGGTATTTGTTTTGATATTTCGAATCATGTCGAAACAGCAGCGAGAACGTGGACGAAGGGCACCAAGTTGAAACGAAGTAATATAAGGATAACTTTTCAGTTTTTTATTCCAGTAAAGTTTCAGTGGATCCAACAGTTTTACGGAAACAGTCGCGGTGTGGTCGCGGGAAAAAGCTGATCATAATAATATTTTTATTATTAAGTACCTAATATCGTCACACCTGCTTAACCCATTAGGCAAGGCATGCGTGACGAAATAACGTAAAATTATATTATAAAAACAATTTCATGGTTGGCTACCCTGAATAAATTCACCCGTAAGTCATCCTATTTAAGTTTATCTTCGAACATTTTAACCGATTTTGGTTTCCCATTTTGCCGACCCTGGGGCATCTCTAGTAGAGTACCACAGACTGCACTATACTTAAGACAACTTGGATCAATGAGGTTTGATATCTAGGAGTCTCTCAGACTCTGTAATCAGCTCGACATGGTAATCTCGACGGTATATGAAAGTGGATTACGATGTCCGGGATTTTGTGTTACGAGGTTAATTGTACTTACTGCATTTGTTTTATTGAAGCTGTCATCATTGACATGATTTTGAACGATCTTAAAATGGTGGTAAATCCTATGCTAGGATAAATTGCATTGATTTCATACTGATAAATGGTACGCCTTTTGGAGTTGAGTATAAAACCAGCACCCCAATTGCGTAACACAAGATCAATCGCAATCTGAATCATTTTGAAGGGTGTAGGTAAACCATTGCTTCACATGTTCGAAAAATTGTCTACTCAACAACGTAATTAACGCAATAAATGTTGTTAACCTGTCAAATTGAAACTGATTGTGATTGATCGTGAATTTTTGTATTTGAAATATTCATTAATTCATTTTGAAGTATACAAATCCTGTATTTATTATTAACAGAAAAAAACAAACACAATATTTTTAACACATAGTAAAGTTAAAGATAGCTAGATAAGCAAATCCGCCAGAGGACAACCTGTTACTCTAATTAAAAGGCACTTTTGTCCAAAGTTACCACACTTTTCAGTATATCATATTTGAGAAGATTTATCTATAATATGAATAACACATAGGCCACTAACCTCAGCATGTGTCCAAGCTGATAGGGCTTTGGGCGGAGTGTCAGGAGCGACGGCACCGAGCCTGCCTCTCTTCCTCGCCTCCTGAAGAATTGGTACCTTGGAGTTCTTGTCTCCTGAAGACAGGATCACTTCACGCTCTATCTGTTGGGAGAAAATGCTTTTAGTAAGATTAATATGATTTTTACATTAAGGTGGATGCTCCAAGGTAGCCCGCGAAATTCAAATTTTCTTACGTTTTTTGCAATTTGCAGGTCAGTATCAGGTTGTATGTTGATCTAAATATGATTTACGGCCGTATCAGTTATTTATTTATAGAATTACTGTCATAAAAATCATCAATACAACTCTCTAAGTTCATATAATCCTATTGAATGACTATTTCATGAAATCGTGACATTTGAGGATTATTCTAACTAAAGGAGTTGTATTGCTGATTCTAAGGATTATAATTCCGTAAAGCCATATTTTTTACGGTCGCGAATCATATTTTGATCAACATACAACCTGACACCTTAAGAATACGTATTTATTTGTCAGTAGTTTGGGTTGGACGCCATTGTTGCCATGGCGGGGAGAACCTGGATGAGACTGGCACAGAAGCGTGGAGATTGGCACAAGAAAAGAAAAGCCTCTGCCTAGCAGTGAGTGAATTGTAGATGATGATGAAGGCCTTCATTTACAGAATTTTGTAATAGGACCAGTAGACTTGGAGAGACAGAACATGAAGGCCCGAATTTTATTAGAAAAAAGTTAATATCCAATAAAGTTACTAAACAAAATTAGGAACATTACAATGAAGAATATACTTAGATAGATTGCTATGATAAGCTGATAGTATAAAATTCTCTAAGGTCTTGGTAATAAAAGTTATTGTAAGAAGTCAAAATCTATTATTAGCATAAGAGTAAGCAAATATTTAGATGCAGCGGCAGTTTGCTCTAAAGTTGTTTGATGATAAAGACAAACATAATTAACAAGTTTCTGTGCTGTTTTCATAATCATAAAGTTTCGGTAAGTTAGACAAATATTTGGATGAGGTTTTCCTGCTTGGCGCTAGTAAGCAACTACTTGTGGAGCTTGATGGTGGCAACAAAGTGTACTTTCTTTCTTGTGAACATCATTATCCCACGGCGGTATTCTTAGGTACGTATTCGTTATTTAAAACTAGTACCTATATTTGACTACTAATGCAAACTTCTAAGTCTGCTGATTTTCTTACAAACCACGAAGATCTAATTTTAATCTATCTTTTTAAACTACCTATATTGTGATTAGTGCTGTAGTAAACATCATCATGGTTGGAGATCTTTATATATCTCTTGTCGATGGTAGCCTTTTTTTATTTTATTGTTTGAGCCCAGTAGGTGGCCACGTTGATCGCGGCATCAGTGGCATTCTTAAGGTCATCCGAGGTGAAGGTGAGCGGTCAGTTAGGACATTCCATCAAATAGGACATGGTTTGATCAGAAGCACCGTCCTCGCACTACGTGTTGGATAGTTCAGTAATCCCCCACGACGACAAATTGTGCCTGCAGCAACCAGTAACTTGCCATAAGTGAATATACATAAGGATAATGATCATGGACTTGCTAATGACGTCACGACTATTTCCTTTAAACAAGGCCTTGGCAAATGATCTCTATGATATTATATTTTCAAAATATGTACTTAGATTTGTGGCCATTAGTCCGATATACTTCCTACATTCTCTTTCAAGCCGTTGTCTTTGGTTGGTCAAAATACCAACAACCAATGATACGTATAATATGTTGACGTTGGTTTGAGACGTAAATAATCAATAAACTTTCAGAAACCATTTTGCATTTTCAATTAAACCAAAGAAATCTCACCAACTTACAAATTCAGCCACAAACATCCAAAGCGCCGACACTGCACTTTTACTCCGTTTTATAAAGTCAAATCAACATTTAAAGATTCTCGATTAAACTTCACACGTCTCGTCTGCAGATAAGCGATGTAACAATGAAGCACTTTCACTCAGACTGCATGTGATAAAAACTACGGATTCACATGTATCGGAGAAATCGCGGATATACTGAGATCCAATCACGATTTATTTATGGCATGTAAACGGAGCGAATGTTACAAATATTTTATGGTCCATGAAAAGAAAGAGTGTTTCGTTGATTGTAAAACAGTTATTATCTAAAGTATAACAACAAGTGTATCAATGGATGTGATCTCTGATAGTTATAAAATTTATTTTACGATCTACCTACTTACAATAAACTGAACGCCTAATCGCTCTAAAACCGGGTATCGACCAAAATAAAATTGTCAACTTTTGTGTTGTGAGCACGTGTTGGTGACAAAAGTTTCTGTAAAGCCGGCAAAAAACCTGTCAATTTTCCTGTGGTGGACACCAAAGGAAAATTGACAGGTTTTTTGTTGACAACACAAAAGTTATCAAATTTTCTTTGTTGTATAGCAGGCTTAAGGTTTGCTGATAGAGGACTCAATTCTGAGTTAAACTTGCCTTTGTAATTAATTACTTAGGACTAATTAAATACTATATTATGTGTACCAAAAAGAATAAGAATAAACCTGGTGCTTGTCAATATTCATCACAGACATGTGAGGCTAATAAAGTTACCAGTTAGAGATAGCAAATCACATTTCTTTCCATTTTATTGGAAAAGACCACAATATTTCGTAAAATAACGCATGTACATAAAAAACATTGTCGCCATAAGATAGAAAATTTATCGTACACAGGAGTAATCTAAATATACGACACATAACTTGCATGTCAGTAACCCGACTCGACTCGACTCGGGCTAGTCCAGCCACTTAACGAGCGGACTCGCCTGTGACAACCGTGAATGACGGAAGGACGGACGGGGATAAATTGTTAGCATGCACTGTCGGTAGATGTCACTGTAAAAGCTCTTGTGGAAGTAAACGAGAAAATCTGTTCTTTTGCACTGGTAAGGTTGCTGGATGTTTTGAGAAAAAGAAAAGCATTTAACGCAAAAGCGTCGTAAATCTGTCTGTTGAATCGACAGGTCAACCTGCAACTAAACACTGCTAGGTGTAGTCGTAATGGTCCTTTCGTCTAGGTATTGATACCAATAATGAAGGGTCATACGATTAATAAATTGTCATTATGATTTTTAACGTCATCTATGGTCACCGGATTGGTGATTGCGGCTTATTTGTTGTAAGTGCCAAGAAGTTCATGCTGATGCCTTTTTTTTTCAACAGCCATGTTGAAAGCGCTTTAAATGAAGCAGGTTCCATTCTTGACATCAATTTTAAATCCACAAGAGTCATCATCATTCTTTTAGATAATATCATTCAATACTTACAGGAAACTTATTGGAATGTGTATGTAGCGCGGCCGGCAGTGAGGGTGCGGGTGCGCCGGGCAGCGCCGCCTCGGGCGCCGGCGGCATCCTGTACGGAGGCCCACCTTCGATTGTACCTTGAAGTAAGAGAACAAATTATTAGAGATGGCAAAGGAATTTTTCGAATATCTTGAACGATACTGATATATTATTTAGAAATATATATAATAGAGAAATAAATGAATAGATAGCCTGTAACATTATTTAGAAAAAAGTAGGATGAAGTGACACTCAAAAGCTTCCAGCAAATAGCAACAGCCATTAGAAGCAATATGGAGACAGCTTTTTCTCTCTGTCTATCAAAAGCTTGAAAGGTAAAGAGTACAAAGATAATCACATACATAATTTACAACATGAAGAAGCATGAGCACATAATAATGAGAAAATATAGCCGTTGTCGACAGCTGAGTGCTTTTGCAAAGGAAACCATAAAAAATGCGAAGATTGGACTCATTAAGTTAATGCATTATGTGATGACAATAATATCAGTGATATTAAGCGAGTCTTTCTCATGATTCGTTTTGGTCCAAGTCACAAGAAAATGAAGGGAATCATTTTGAATGAATCTGTTTAAGGATTAGTGACGTCTAAAACCCGCAATTTTGATTTTATCAAAATAAGAAGCCCTATGCCCGGTACAAATTTGTGAAATCTAAGATGAAATGTAACACAAATGAGCCGTCCAAACATAAGCAATGCAAAATGAAATGTAACACAATAACTGTGTGAATTTGTTTCAATGTTTGTTGCATTTCACGAAAATGTACCCGCATAACAAGTAGCCTTCGTGCGGGCGGAATTTGATAGACACCTATGTTTTAAAATCCATCTAGCCTTTATGTTGCTTCGAAGGTATAAAGAATAGATACGCTTGAAAAACATGACCGTGTCTTTGATGTCGGGTTTAACATTTACAAAATAGTTTAACGTTAACAATTTTATATAAAAAGAGAAACTTGAGAGAAAAATGTTTCCGTCGTGTATCAAAAGCAAAACTTGATGAAAATAATGATGGAGTAAACTGGCTACAAGTTTCTACCTTGTCCCAGAGCCTACCCGTCTCGGTGATAGCTAACTTCCTGCAAGGCTCGATGGGACGATGGCATTCGACTGACAATTGAATGGACCTGATTGGATCAAATTGTGTAGCCATAACTCAATTGTGATCATTAAGATATTGTAATGATGGTTCAGGTGTCGCCAGGATTTACTACGTCTGTGACGTAGAAGACAACGTCGAAGTTTCAATATTAAAGCTGGCCTATTTTGAGGCCAAAGCATTCAACGCATCAGCATCAGCATTGCCACGTTGTATGGCAATTTGGGCACTTTTACTGTTGCTATGATTCTTTCCCCTCCTCTTTTTAAATACATGTACATATTATTATTATTACTTTAAGACTGTTGGCTTAAACAACATGTCCCAGGAAATTAACGCATACCACCATAACACTTAACAAGGCATAACACCCCAATTAGAATATTATGTTATAATCATAATATTTACATAAACTGATTTTTTACTATTATGTATAAAAACATTGTTTATTTATTAAATTAGTTATACTGATTGTAGGAGAAAATCGTGGTCATATTACAAATCTACGCACACACACAGTCGCACATGTTTAAGGGTTTAGCGTAGTAGGTACTTACTTCGTCCATTTTGGTTTGTTTTGGCTTTACAGCGGACATGTCGTTGTAATTTACGTAGTTTTAATTATTTTTGGACATAAATAAAAAATGACAGATATGGATTCTGAAAAAACTACTTTCATAATGTGCACTAATTATTGAATTCAAGTTTCACATTGTATATTATGTAAATATCTTGTTTGAAAATAAATAAATATTAAATAAGGCTTTTGATTCTCTCACTATATCTACATACCGTTACGGAATTGAAACAATTTTCATTGGAGATAAATATTGTAAATTATTTTACTTTAATATCTTAACTATTAAAACTGTACCTAATAAGAGATACATATCGACAGGATGTCAATGATGAATCTTAAGTGCTCCCAGCAAACTTAATGGTAAAGTGGTTTGTGGTGAGCAGCATCGAAGGTAGGCAAACCGCAGTGATCTATAGATCGATGCGGGCGTGTGAGTGCGGAACGGAGGGAGCAACTAGATCTTGTTAAATTGCCTTCACATACTTTTACTGGATTAAAGATTAATAAAATTGATAAAATCAAAGAAATTCCGAAGGAAAATAACTTTCAAGCCGGATACACTATAAATAAATAAATATTTTTTTATTTCAGAAAAACACATTTAAGGTTCTCAAAACAATTTCCCAACACAAATGAACATTACAGAAAAAAGTGTATCGTTGGTGCCTGTATTAATGAATGGAAATCATTGTATCACAGACACCGGCGCGCGGCGCCTTCCAAGATAGGTTACATATAATGAATTAAAATTTCGAACGTGCTAGTATATAGTGAACTCGTAAAAAAATATATGGTAATAAAATAATCAGTACAGTACTATCTAGTCTAAAGTGGTTATTGAAAGAAACCATTTACATTTCCTTGTGTTCTGTCGGTAATATTTTTGGTAATTTATAAAGAGAATTACATAACATACAATAAATGTTGTGAGAAAGTGACAAACACCAATTAATGAGTTACATTTGGATGTTTTACCTCAATACATGTCATTATGTGAATACATCGGTGCCGGATAAAGTCGTTAATATTTGAATTAGTGTCAAGCATTACATTATGATAAACCTTTTGCAGTACAATAGAAATTTAAGAGTTCACATTCAAAAATACAGACGTTAATAACTTACTAGTCAGAATCAAGAGTGCTACACAGTTAATGTAACTGTAAAAAAGCTTTACATTATCTATCACTCTCCATAGCCATTAAATAGCAGAAACAAAAAAGAAGAAAACTACTACCCGTTAAACCTTGATCATGGTTATCACCAGTTTCATATCGATCGACCAAAATTAACGATGCTCCAGTATTTTTTGCGACAGTCATTAAATTAAGATGAGACGTACTTACAAAAACATGTTGGAGGTGCTAACGACCGGCGTTTCGGAGTCAGCTGTGAACCGGTCCGCGGCCGAACGGTACCGTTTGTATTGACTTACATTGACGACATTGTGTTTTGTGCACCCAATTGGAGGATACTCGTGGAAGCACCTACTGTTAATTAGTAAATGTTTATGTTTGTTCTTAGCAATATGGTTGAGATAAAGAGTTTAAAACATAATCGTGGAGTAGTTCTATTTTATACATCATGTAAATATATTGTTGTACGAAACCCGTGTTCCTAATAAAGTTGTTGTTATTGATCGTTCTTATTTATATAAAATAGGCATAATTCATAGGTACCGGTTTAAAGTAGAGCAAAATATTATGTAAAAACGAAGCTGGTAAAAAATTTAATCAATACATCAACTCTAATCGATTACGAAACATCAACATGGCGGATTATACCTGTTAATTAATAACATTGTAGTTAATCCACGTTTATAATTTATAGTAAATAAGGAACGGAAGTTTATTACGTTATATTATTAAAAATATTGTTATGCAAGTGATATAATCATAAAACAATGGGTAAAAGCATTCAGAGCGTATTGTGCAGTGTTTCCGAATGTAGTAAAAACAATATGGCACTGGTTTTGGCGGCAAAAGAACCGACATGTGGCTGTGTTGTAAAAGCTGGAAGATTTTTGCAAAATTATTCTTTTCCAGCAGATGTTTTTGTTGATGTTAATAATATTTTACTCCTTTATTATTTATTTGGATATCTTGTTTAGTCTAGTGTAGTATCATATTCACATAAGGTAGGTATATCGTGTTAAAATTTATTGTAAGATGTCATTATAGTCAATTTAATATTCATACCTAAGCATAAGTTCACGCCTTGTTTCCCCGAAGGGTTAGGCAGAGGTATACCCACATTTAGCCAGTTATGTTTAAGTCCCATGTAATAGAGGGCGAGACTAGACAATATTGATGTCTATATTTTAGTATTATCTATTCTTAAGACTTAAAATCCTTTTCGTATAAAAGAAAGATAAGAGCTAGATAAAATGGCCGATGTTTATCTAAATTCAGAGAAAAAATCGTTAAGCATCTCAAAGAAGTAACAGTTACTTAAGTTTACTTTAAAAACCCATCTCACGATCGCAGATTTAACGGATCGAACAAACAACGCTACATGCTGTGCTAATTTGGACATTAAAACGATGAAGATAGAGTACAATATTAATGAGATTATGTTCGAGGGTATTTTCAATGGGCAGGTGCTTTTACTTGACTTTTAGCTACACATCTGTTTTGTTTCACCGTCAAGTTATTGCTACTTATACTTGGAAGTTTTTAACTCCAACGGCTTTCTAGAAGGGCATACTTTCGTTGGTTTTCAATTTGTTATGTTCTACCTAATTGTAATATTTAAAATATGACTATGGGAAAAAATGAGAATAACTTATTATTATTGATTCTTCAGTTGCCAATTGACTTATTTTTTACATTTTAAACCAACCGCTAAGTGTGGTTTTAAATAGTTATAAGACGGTTTAAAACGATTAAAATCCGTTTTGCATCTTTAGACGTAACAAGAGGCGCCCGTGCGTACAGATTTGAACTTTATTGTGTCGTTGCAAGAGTCGCATATATTATGATTTTGCGGAGTGAACTATCTGCAGTAATCTGTGACATAGGGCACTTTTTATTTTTTTAAGTGGAAAAGTTTTTGTTGATTCTTCGGTTGCCAAATGAAATTTAGCAGCCATAACATTTATAAATATTCATTTTCCTTAATCTTTATGATATGAATGATGGCGTGACATATCTCAATTTGCATTTTTATCACAGATTTTAAAGTATGTTTGTTCAAGATACTATTGATAGCTTTAGATTAATCAAATATTAATGGACTAATAAGAATACATTCTTTATGTTTCATAGTCTAGTCTTTATAACGTTAATCCTATTTAATCCTAACTAATATGATAAATGCAAAAGTGAGTTTGTATGTTTGTTACTCAATCACGCAAAAACGGCTGAACGGATTTGGATAAATTAGGCACATAGACAGTTTATAACCTGAATTAACACATCTATAGGCACATATAACTACGGATAGTTCACTCCGCATTTTAGGTATAAAGCTATAAATAAGTACGCGGCGGGCTCGACTTGTCGGGCCAATTCAGTGAGTGTAACGAATATAACTGTAGGTAATTACCACTGTGCGACCTGAATTGCACTTTATTGTGTAGTAGCAAGAGTCGCATAATATGATTTTGCGGAGTGAACCTTCTGTACTAGTAATCTGTGACTCTTTCTTATCTGCACCCTAATTGAGTAATACACGATCTATCACAATCTGGATCGGTTTGAAACAGATTGCTAATCCATAGATTCGTAAGTTCGAAAAAAAAATCTGCTCAACGACGTAAATAAAGCAATGAATGTTGTTGAACTGTCAAAATGAAACAGATTAGTCGGAATCGTTTACGAAAACATTTTACGCAATGAGATAGCGGGTCTCTTTTATCTGCGTACTATTGATTCCAGTAAATGATTATCAATTTATGTTCATAGTAGCTTCTGCCCGCGCTATCCTTTTTTATTACTCACATATTTGCATTTCACTGTAGACCTAACACTGAAATGTACGCAGACAAAGTCGCGGGCAAAAGCTATTGTCACATAAAAGCGATAAATAATAACACTAAAATGAGTTATAGAAATAGTCTCAAATAAGGTTTAATATCAAAATGTATACAATTTCGCAATATATTGCCATTTTGGACACTTGAATAGCACAGTGGGTGTATCAGGCGAATGCATGCGAGCCATGAGCCATGAATTAATTACATAGTCAGATTTAGTTACAACCTCGTTACAGCCAGCCATGTTTGGTATTAAATGGCTGTTAACTCATGTAAATGTTTGAAATATATCACTATCTCCTATATATGTTACGTTCGTAGTTAATTGGGTGAATACAAATACATATTTCTCACAAAAACTGGATATGTTAATAAATCTTGAAAAACTTGGGTTATAGTGAAAAAAAAAACGAAATAGAAAAGACTCATTATATTGAATTGAAAAAAAATTGAATCATGAAAAAAAAATGCAGGACTAAAAACGTAGTTAAAGTCTGCAGATGTAAAACACATAATAATTAGAGCAATTGGCAATGACGGATGTTGTACGATGCAAGACATAAAATGTTATAGGGCTAAAGAAGACTGGACTGAGAATGAAGACGATAAATATTTTCCCTACCTACAATTCAAATTTCATTTTAAAGTAGGGTTCTCATTCGGATTGGTTAAAGTTGTAGTGACAACCATTTGGGTTAAATTGGTTTTTATTATTTTATTCGACCTTTATATAGATTCCTTTATATTTTGTGAATGTGAGAACGTTGTAGGCACAACAAACTGTCGATTTGCAGACTATTTTCTATTTTTTTAAGTATCTTGTTGACAGGCCTACGCTGTCCTCTCATACCTATTCAAACTGTACATTTTTTAAAGCATTGTAAAACCCATTTATTTTTAAAAGAGTAACCGTGGAGTTTCTTGCCGGCTCTTCTCCATAGGAAACGACCAATTGGAACCGTGCACCTAGATTCTGACGTTTCATAAGTGCCCATGTAGATTTATGTGAAATAAAATATTTTGATTTTGATTTTTTGATTTTGATATTATAATCTTGTTGGTAAGTATTGTAAAAAATAAAACTAAATGCGAGTGAAGGGCCAAATATATATTCATTCATAAATTCGTTAAAGCCCAAAACGTAATAACAAAACATGTCTTCCAGTTCAACTCTTTAATTTTTTAGTTCCAGACAAACTCCTTCAAAACCTCTGTTTTTCTATTTTCTATATCTTTCCCAGTACAAAGGCATAAAGAACAAGTTTCTCAACACTTTCTGTAGGAACTACTGCCATTGTCAGGTGTCCTGTCAACCGTCAAATATAGGCGCCATTGTTCCAACCACCTTGAGTGGAAAGACTTGACAGGCTGACAGATGACCTTGGTGCAGCAGGTCGGGTTCTATCGATTGTTATTAATAATTTCCTATTGTTTTGTTTTATCCACTTCTGTGATGTTAAGGCTATTTGCTACTGAGTTTTCATTTAAATGTGGTATGTGGTGATGGGATGTGTAGTACAAATTTTTATCGCGTTGACAGTGTTTTGTTTTTACTACTTTAGTTAGTTCAGCCTTAACCAAAATGGGTTCAATAATAATGTCTGAAGCGTTTACTTAACTTTTTCTTTTAATTTTAAGAGAAATAGTATCTTTAGATTCGGAGTTCGATTAACAAATTGCTTCCTTTTCTTTTAATTTAGTATGTTTTACATAACTATTGTATTCAGCCATAGCTTATTTGTATGAATTTATGCATTAACACACATTAGTCCCACCAAATTTAAGGCTCAGTATTATTGCGTAACCTCATATCTCATTCTAATTAGTTTCATAGATAAAACTGTTAAAGGAGACATTAATTTCGCTGTCAAACCACTACGTGACTACTTATTTTGTAAAACATATTCTAACATGATATTTATTAGGTTTTAACGAGCATAAACTTAAGAAGCCGCTAATGGCTGCTTTTATAAATATTGGCTTAAAGAGCTGTGGTTGGAATACAAGGTACCTACAGCTATCAGTTTGATCATTATTATCCACTTTTCAACATTTTGCTTGCTATATTCTAAAGACACCCAAAGTAAAGTAAATTAGACCATATACAGATTAAAATATTGGACTTGATATTCACTTGTTGATCCAAAATTCAAAGTTACATAAAATCTAGAAGCAATAAAAGAAATCAAACTAGTTTTGATGTAATTAACTGTCTTCATGATGTAAGAGTTCCGATCAATAGATATTATTATATCACGATTGTATCTTTGGATCAACATACTAATATATCAACAGGAATTAAATAGATTTAGCCATGTAGACTACAACTGGATTACTGCATCTTTCCCCATGGGTGTATATTAGTGTCCACGACATTTTAATGTTGTCAGGAAATACAGTTTTATCTGTTCTATTCTATCTGCATCTTCACTTTGGAAATTAATAACTTTCTTAATAGTTTAAGATATATTGAAAAAATTTTTTTGACTAAAGCTGTGACTGCTGCAGGGACATGGAAATTATACAACCGAAACGAGCAAGAAGAATACCTAGAAGATAAATCAAGATATGTGGATAAATATGTTAAGAATTAGTTTGTTTAATTCCTAGTATTTAATTTATGATTATGTTTGTCTCTTGAAAATATATTTATTAAACTTACCTAATAATATATTTCTAACGATATATATAATTAAATAAATTTTGTTTGCAATATTATTAACTTCGTTTTTAAGATATAATTTAGCTTTGATTTTGCTTGTCATTTAATTTTAACAAAAATTCTGTATTAGTATTTTGTATTTATACGCCGTTAACGGCATCTATTTACCTATTTTATTTATAACACCTATTTTTACACCGTTTAACAAATAAAAACGTTGAAATTGAGCTAGGTTTATGCCCAACAGTAGCATGATGATGGATCGATGAACTAACAGCAGGAATCACTTGGATACTGAAAACACTTTACTACTAAACAATGATAATAAGAAAACGGAATCAACTCATAAATATCTTTATTACCATGAATGGCCAGATGAAGTGTCTTCATGTTCACAGTAGCGGTTTTGTACAAAACCTACATGTGTTGCAGTTATACATATGGAAATAGCCACAGGTTATCAACCTATACGCAACACTGCATTGATCATTGACACTTACAACTTGTGCGGAAAGATAAGCTGTCGATAAAATCCTGTTTTTCATTTCTAGATGGTTATTCCAGATTGTTTTTAGTTTATCTGTTTGGTGTCTGCACGTAAGTATTGCTTGGGTGGGTATTTAGCAATATTATAAGATGTAGTTATTTTAAAATATTCATTTTTATTACAAAAGAAGCTCCTAGAATGTGCATGCAATGGTTATTTCCCGTGACTATGCTTGCGTGCCGTTTCGCTTGGTGATCTTTGGATGGCTTTAACGATATAATCATCTTCACGGCTTTAATTCCTTCTTGGGTTAAGTAGAGGTTCTTTATTGAGTGCTGATTGGAGCTAAGAAGCTTTATTATGTTCCCTTTCTAATCTATAAATATGTTTTTTTTTTATATCTAGCCTGGATTCTCCATCTGCATTATCGCCTTTGTCAAGTTCAACTAAGTTTAAAGTTAAACAGCTATTTAAGTATTCAACATGGTACATATTGTACTTTACGATTAATTAAATACAAAGTGTAGCCTCTCCACAGGCTTCTTCTACGAAGTCATTATCTTCAAGCAACTCTGTAATAGTATTAATAAATAAAAGATAATGTAATAGGATGCTCTTGCAGGGGCTGACATAGATTCGTTCGCATACCGACCGTGACGTGAATTTTAATTATTAAACTGGCAGTTTATGCCAAATTACTTAACAGACTCTATTTTGTACTGAAAATTATTGTTTAAACTTTAAATTAAATGATGTAATTGTAATAGTTTAACTGATTTTTTCTTAGGATTGAGTGTTTTTACAAGTAATCTTACACCGTAATGTATGGAGGCCTTATAGGGGCCTGGTTCGAATGTTGATTTTAGCAGTGTCAATCATGGAACTGATTTTCCTAAGGTAAGAGGTAGTAAAGAGTAGCTAATTTGAACAACGATTAACTCGAAAAAGTCATGAAACAATAAAGGCAAATAAGAAAAACAGGAAAGTAATTCTTTAGTGTTTGATTCACTTTATTAAGTTAAGGTATGTCAAACGCATGGGAACGAGCATCTTGGGGTTATGAAAGTAATTTATAATGTGTTTGTCAGCCATGCAGAAGATTAATACAAAGTAAGTGAATACTCGGTATTTTTACGTAAAGTACCTATAGAAAAGATGATCAAAATTAATGATTTCTCCAAATGAAAGTTCTCTTATAAATCTCTCTGCAAATGGCTACAAAGTTGTTTTTGCACGAAAGTTGTAGCGAAAATAATAATATATGAATGCTAATATATTGCATGTTGAAAAATCGTTCAAAATTGAAAGTATAAGCGTTTCGGCTTGTTTAGACAACCATGCTTTCTTAGTTGACTTCTAACAGAACCTTCCATGAATGTGAGTTATTATCATAATAACATGTATTATACTATTATTATTATGGTATCAAATATATGAGGAGTTTTGTTACTTCTCCTGTCGAATGCTTATAACCTGTTTCCCAGCACTAGCAAGCGTTGCTTTTTTACCTCCTACCTTTTCAGGTAGAGCTTTGCTCTATGAGAAGCAAAGCACCACTGTTATGTAAACCTGGTGAACGCTTACGATGTTTGTGAACCACATTTCTCAACTAAATATTGTGAGCCACTTACAAATAACAAAATTCAGAATCAAAAACAAAGTCACTCATAATTCGATCAGAAAACATGAGCTTTTCAACCCCACCATTAAGCTCCCCCCATACGTTTATAACTACTGAATAAAGCAAGGACACATACCGGGCTGTCCGAAGTGCACAATGAACCACTTGATGAAATATAACGGTTACACACAATACTTCAAGTCAACGGCATCGATTCAACCGCGAACCATTCACACGACAACACAATAACAAATCTTAGGAGATACAAAACAAGATTCACTTGGAATTTAAACTTTGGAGTATAAATAAGATGGTTTTTGCTTAAAGTTGAATACAGAATGTAGTAACAAGACATTCACCTGTCAGAGGCGCGCGCGCACTGGCGGCCAAGCGCGGCAGGCGGCCGGCTACAGAACCCGTTTCGTAGAAAAAAGCGCTCCTTCCCGCCTCCGCCGCCATCATTGCGACCCTTTGCATATTCCCCTGTTCACTATTCATCACTGCACCGCCACTATCCCCTGGTATTTCTCGCAACCTCTCCGGCACAAGCTGCGCGTCTTGCTCGATTCTACGCTCATTGTCAGCCGCCACGCTCGTGGTCACCCGCGATTCCTTCAGATCCACTTGATTAGCAACGCCATTTACTACTGCGTTAGGATTTCTCGGTATCGCGATCGGTATTCTGCCATAAACAGGTTTGTTTGTGTACTTTTGCGAGTTATCTGTGTTGGGTGGATTAGCAAAAGCGTTTACTTTCAATATTTCGTTCGCCTGCTGCAGTAGTCGCCTCTGTATCGTTTCTATCTCGGTTCTCGACGCTTTCGAGTTCTCCGAAAGCTCGGCTATCAGTTGATTGACGTTGAATTCAGCCATTTTGTTGGTCATTACTTGCGAGGTCGAGGCTTCAGCGATTTCTCGAACATTATCTTTAGCGTTATCTGATCTCTTGGCTTTGACTTTCATGTCTCGATTATCTGGTGGAGTGACCACTATGGTTGGTATGTGTTCTTTTGAGTTGGATTCCTTTTTGCCGCGTTTCACTTTCTTTACAATTCTGCTTGCCATTACATTATTAGACACTTAGTTGTGATTATTTGAGCTTTTACAAGTTTTTCATTCATTTTGTTTTGAAGCTGATAATCGAAGCTGATTTAAGTAGACCTTAAAAGAAATTAACGTCCATATTGTTGTCGACAAGTTATTGTGAGGCTTCCAATTTTACTGTTCGGTTTGTTAATTTGTAAAGTACCTATCGATATTCATCTCTACATATAATAGCATTATCTATAAGTTATTGATATTAACTAAGTTAAGACATAACAGGAGATTGCGATGCACTTACTTGATTATAAGTGTATTCCTTGAATTAACATTATCTTATGTATGTGAGTATGTTCATAATTAAGAGACTTTAATTAATGTGTCAATGGATGTTTTAGCTAGACCATTCCGAGGTGTTTAATTATTGTTTCCGTTAGAACATTTAAGGGTTTTTCAAGAATTCAATAACAATTAAGAACGTTTTTGATAATTTTGAAAACTGGACCATGAATAAAGAGTATCTAATTATTTCTTTAAAATATTTGTAATTTCGTTTAGTTTACTGTTCGGTGGAAAGTTTCAGAAATCATTAAAATGTAGGTTTTACCTACCTATAGAAAATATTTAAGCTTACTTAAGGGAAAAGAAGAACTATACAGATATATCAAGTAACATATCGATACTCCTTTTATGCCATTTGTACTCGACGAGTCATGCCGAATATTATGGATTGTGATTACGGAGTAAATCTGATAGACCATGATTAATTCGTAAACATAATTGCAAAGTATTCAAAAGAACCTTTCACATACGCAGTAAGCCCAGATGTAAATCTACCTCTTTCACGATAAGTATGATAAAGCATCTACTGAGACTAAAACTTATTAGTAGGACATAGCTCGTAACTTCAAATTATTTGTGGAAAAGGTGATCGGAAGTCATTTTACAATCGATATGAATTAAGGCTCGTTCACACCGGCGCGACTTGTCGCGCGACGCGACTTTAACAATACAATTTCTAATAAAACTTCACGATTGAACAATTGCCGGTGTCGCGTCGCGCGACAAGTCGCGCCGGTGTGAACGAGCCTTTATGTGATATGGGTCCTAAATTCAAAGTCAATTTACAAGATATTATTTGATCCGTTAAGGTAACATGACTTCAAATTGACGATACATAAAACAAGATCTTTTGTCTATACAACGGTACTCAACATGTAGCCAGGATTTTCTATTACACAATCAATTTGTCAAAGTTTCTAAACATATTGTAGTAATAACAAATATTGAGCATTATACAGGCTGTTTGGTGCATCGTGTGTCAAATAGAAATTGTCGACTGAAGGGGTCATCTGCTGTCCTTTCAGACCCCTTAACACTGTCATCAACACAGGGCATGAGAGGTGTTAAGGGATCTGAAAGGACAGCAGATGACCTCTTCAGACGACCATTACAATTTGGCACACGATGCACCAAACAACCTGTATTTCTCGAGATATCGCCCTACATCTGGAAAGGCAGGTAATTTGTTTAAGAATCTTGTAACATGAAAAAAATATGAATTCAAAAATGTCCAATTTGTATACAGCATGAATGCAAGAGCTGACATGGTTATCTTTACTGAATCTTATGAGGCACGTCCTTATTCCCTTACTTAAACACAATAACAGATCCAAATAATTTACTCATCCCAACTCAATTAAATACATCATTATTGAGTATTTGAGTTATTTCAATTGGTTTTCCACAAAGACGATCGTTGTTTGCAATGCGAGAAAGTAACTTTGAGTATCGTAACCCCACTACCAAAACGGCTCCACATAATTTTGTTTACGACAAGACAAGAAAATAAACTAACGGATATAGTCTTGCGTAGGACCCGGGTTCGCCAAATGCGTTTGCATATTCAACGCTGGCATACTTTCGAGTTTCATAACCTTTTGTTATAGTTACCGATGGGAAATATTCCACCATACTTCCCATGTATCTTAGTGTTTCTATGACATGACAATGTATTGTTCGCACCTTTATTTCATGTGGTTATATGGGAATGTAAATTGTGTCAACCTTACCATAAAGTTGTGTTATGTTGTCAGATGTATGGGAAGTTTAAGTAGATCATTGGTTACTACAGCAATATTGCACAATTTAGATATTTCTGTAATTTTAGATTTCACTGCATTGATTTCTATTGTCGTTACTTCTTTAAGTTCCAGATTCCACAAAAAGCAGTTCGACAGTGGCCGTCTAAATCAGAATTATCTCAGAAACTAGAGTTGATTCTAATGCAAGCTTTGGGTGTTTTCATTAAAAAGCTACTGGCGGATCTTTATCCTCACGTTTAAGTAAAATAATGCCGTGCAATGTAAAATGAATAAGCATTTTCATTTCTCACAGGGCAGCCATTTGCATTTCTAAACAGGCCCGTCGACACTCGACATGTTCATGTTTTAATATTTCAATAGGCGGAGTGATAACCCATTAGCATATAGTGTCAACCATATGCAAATCATCGACTATGGTAACTTTGAACTTTATAACAATGGTTTGCAGACCATGAGTGACTTAAACACCACCTGTAGATAGGTTCAGAAGGAATAATGCTAACGTAACGTCATTTGAAGTTTTATCATCTGCAAAATCATGCTTGTTGAATTATTTATCTGAAGCTAGATCCTTGTTTCTTTGTCTGTTGTGTCAGAACAATGGATTTAGTTTCTTATCGTCTTATCATTTCAAAATTGTAAGGGTCGATTAGAGTAATGGTGTGTTGCAAATTTTACGAGTTTTGGGACTCTATTTTGTCAAAGTTATGATATCTGTAGGAGGTCGAATCGCGAAAGTATTTTATAGGTAGATCGATGACGGATCAGTCACAGGTTGATTATTGAGCGATTTTTTTAAGAATAAGCTCCTTTGAAAAGGCTCACCAAAATAACTTTTGTCGTGCAAAACGCAGGCCTAAATCACGAAGGACTAATGCGAACTTAAATAAGGACATGAGAATAAGTATCGTCACCATGGCCACATTGCAAGATTCACAAAGTATGTAGCATAACGTAACCAATTCCAAATATGTCGGTTTTTAAAGACATGTCTCAAAATATGAGTCACTTAAACTGAAATCATGCCGGCAGGCAGTCTACCAGTAATATGAACAACTGTATGTGTAAAGGGTACAATTTTATGTCTGTCTGTGAGTCACTATGAGGTTATACCAGCTTTCTCTGAAGCACGCATCTGAAGTAAACTTGGTATTTTATGGCTACATGTTTTAAGAAGCTTTATTATTATGTAAGGTACAGCAATGCAATATTAGCAAGTGAAAGAGGCAAGTCACAAGGTTTCGAACTAACAAAAAATATATTATGAATGTCTGCAACTGATTCAAGTAGTTGAAAGACAAGCGTGGGATGGTTGATTCATCATCACGTCTTGTAAAATGGGAGGTTGTCAGTGAAGACAATTGTTGGAAATTGTGGTTGATGGCCAAGTTTTTTTTTAAACATTATTAAATAGCTGAATGCATAGGAATGCATCACGTCATCAGCTTCATGTCTTCACTTGTTTAAAGTTATTCTTCTATTCACTTTTTTATCATCACAAATAAACACATCACAAATGTTTAACCTATTGATTAACCTTTACCAATAGGTTGGAATGGAATTGTGTAAAAACATTTAATGAATAAATAAAATCACAATAAAGGGAAGCTTCCCTTTATAGTGACTTAAGTGTTAATATTGTTTATAGTTCTGTTGTCCTCATTGTGGAAGGATTTAAAATAAACTATAAACCAGATATCAAAGGTGTTTATGCAAAAAGCATCTTAATCATTATTATGGCAGTTTTATTGAATAATCTACGCCTACGTCAGGACTTGAGGTTATTAAAGGTGCCTTCAGACGTCCAGAGTATACGATATATACGTATTAAATTTTAGATGTCCAGATTCCACGGCGTCTATAATATTGTTGTAACGGATACTTGTCTTTGGCAGACTGTCCATGGACCTGCCGGATCTACATGTACGGAGTGGTTTCCAAGTTTTCAATGGTTGCAGGATGTCCCGATTTGTAGGGCTTAACAGATTGTCATACGTCGGTTTTAAAGTAGTGACTGTCAAAGATAGGTTATTTTTCTTTTAATAGTAAAGATAAGAAATTCTGTGCTTTTGCGAATTTGATTTGCATGAATGGTTTTGGACTAAGATCTACGCTGTGATTTACGATTTTGTAGAAAGGCGGCTTCAAGTTAATACTAGCAGACTATTTTAATGAACGATTTGATTCGCATAGTTACTACGTAAAACGTTATTCAAATTAACCGTAAAGCTTTTAAGTCTAGCCGAGTCTTAGGAGCAGTCATTTAACTAGTTAAGCTAAACAGTTGCTCGTTTTAACACCGCATTGTAATCTACCAACTTAAGAGCCCATACTATCTCAGCTCAACTTTACTTTTTATCTCGCTCGCACGATACTGCTCGCGGACTGAGTGAGAGCGAGACTGAGCGGCGGGGAAAAAGCTTCAAGGCATCAATAGATTAGGTAATTTCTTTTTATGGCGAGAATAATGGTAAATAGAAAGAAAAAGAAAAAAAGTGGTTTCTGCTTTATAGTTTAGTTCAGTCAATAAACAAAGTTTCATGATCTAATTTGAAGTATTTTTTTTAATACCACCGGTTACTTGTTCGGTTTTGAGGTAACTTTTTTTTTTTTAACTATAACTACAGAGAAAAATTTATGGAAACGTTTTTCGTCGAACATTAATCCTCAAGTTTAAACTCAAAATTAATGCTGCAGTATTTCTGACAAAACGGAGGATCATGCTACGCAATTTGAGGTATTATAGGCTCTTAAGCTCCCATGATTCACTGATTTGCAAATTAAATTCAACTCCTACAATCCGAGGAGGATTTATTTCAGATATTTGCTGGTTTTATAACAACTATAACTGAGCTATTAAGTAGGTGCAAAGGTCTTAGTTTTATGTATCGTAAGCTTAAATATGTGCACATCATCGTCATTATCAGCCCGTTAGTCTGCGGTAGACTATGGACTTCTATGGGTGGTTAAAGAGGTTGCCATAATCACCACGCTTGGTTAATGGATGGTTGGTCACCTTCTTGTCTTGATTTCCCAGTAAGCCCGTTTTGCGATAGTTTGAGACTCGACGTTACAAAAAGATAGTTTGAGTTTTACTAGAGTTAAAATAGGTACTCAAAAGCTTACTTAAAATAAATAGTTTAAGAAATTTACAGCTTCCTAAACCACAGGAAGATGGTAGTCACGGATATTATTAAACCTTGTTTTGTAAGATGGTCAGGTCAGGGCTTCCTTGATACGTTGCCAAAGATTACTACCTTCACGCCACTTAATTCGTACGGTACTGCGGTATCTACAGCATTGTATAGGTGACTAATTAACTCTTCTAACTGATCTATTGTTAGTGGGCATCCAACTGTGGTTCCTTTCGCGGTCTCCAAACCTATTGTGTGGTCACTGACATTAGAAATGTGTTGGCGAAAATTTATGTTGATATATTTTTGTCTTGAGAGAGCTTTCTCTGTTTGCAGATATAGATTCCTTTGTTTTCTATATGTTACGTAAATGTTTGTGTAGCTTTATATATCGCTTAAAGCACATTGGTTGTGTTGCAGAAAATTAGATGAAACTTGACACAATTACCTACAACTAGTAGTATTGAATTGTGCATTCAATTACCACTAATTAGTAAAAATTCAATTGCAAAATATAGTTTTAAAATCATTACCATAAAAGTAGATCAGTAATTAACAAAAAATAATGAGGCTAAATTGATTGCAATTAAGACGTTTATATAAAAACAAATGAGACGAATAGACAACTCTTTAAATGAATAAAAATAAATTGCTATACATTAAACAAATTGTCGGTATCATAAGAAGCTGTGATTCATTCTGTAAGATGTAATTTTTCTATTGTGGTTACATGAAAATGATGCTGTAATGAAGATAGTCTTCATAAAAACTGATTTCCTGAGCGCGATTGTGCAGAAAAAGAACACGAATACGTATAGTTATGGAATTATTGCATACTATTGTAAAGAATCAAGTTTTTTTCTAGCTGAATAGACAGCTGTGCTGCTGGACTTTGCTGGAGACTGCTGGAGTTTGTTGTGCCACTTTTTCTTCCCAGGTAAAACACTAGGAAGTGGTGAAGGGTGTGCTTTTTGGAGGACTGTCGTAATTTTGACGTACCAAAAATGCTGATTCTCAGCCTAGTTTGAATAAATCGATTTTAATATAATATAATTCTACAGTTCGTAATCAATATTTTTTCATATTTTTTCTTTTTTAATTCGCCTGTAATGTTCTAAGTGCACATCATGGTAAGGGATGAAATAGGGAATTTTAGAACCATCAGGGCGATACTTATCAGCTAGTAGATGATTTTATTATTGTATACTTATACTGTTGATTGTGAAGTTTAAGCACTGAAAGCTGTTTAATTTCTGTACACTATTTATTATACTCAAAAATCCTATATTCATTAGATGTCACAGGTAATCTCCGTAATATATATAATTAACCAATGACAACTATTTAGGGTCTTGAAACACAAGTGCAAAATGGCTATAGCCATATTCATCAGAAAAAGATATAAATTAACTTTTCGCTCATTAATTTTAATGCCTACCTACATACGGAATCTCAAAACCACAGAAACTAGATCTTCTAAAAGAAGATCCTTTTTTATGGAAACGTCAAAAATTAACAGGCCGTTGAAATTCACACGTTTGGTAAAATATTCAATTGGAAGCCACACGCAATAACTATCGCAAGTCTTTGACCAAACAAAACGCAATGTTTGTTTGCTCTACTGAGTAACAGAACGCGAGAACGGGATCCAGTACATGTGCGGGAACTTAATTACTTATTTGAATATCTGTTGTTTCTTTAAAACAAATAAAATGTTAGAAAAATCCATTTTAGTTTAGTAGTCTGAATCGCGGGATGAACCGCTGAATAAAGGTTCGTTTCGCGCGCTTTTTAAATAGGATTCCGCTTAGTTCTTTTGCACTAGTTCCATATTCAAAACGGTTTAGTGTATTTTTACACAATAAAATTTTATTAAATTAAGTAATTAGGTATTTTTGTTGTCTGTTTTATTTTAAATTAAAAAAGTTCCCCTTTATTTGGCTGTAGTCAGCATAATTGAATATTGTCGTCCTTACTCGCATATTATTTTTTTCTGATTAAAACTCAGCCGAAAAAATAAACAATTATAATTAAGTGACTCAAAAAAAAATCGCATTTTTTTCACAACAAAAACCTTGGTCTCACTTCACATCACACACCCACTTAACAAAAAAAGTTTATAAAATAAACTTTATTTGAACAAAATCAGTTCGCGGGTACAGTACAGCACAGAGGTGCGCGGGCGCACAAATTACACTGAACGTCTTGTGGTTGCCTTTGCGTACATTGGGGGATCGAGATTCGCTTTCGTAGCCTCAAGTGATGTAGACTTAAGAAAAAAGTAGACTTGGCCACACTGCATGATCATAAATAGCCTCTTGGATAAATATGGTACGAAGGTTTGAAAGTGCTAAACTGATGTTTAAGGTGTGAAGTGAAAATTCGTTATTTGTAAGAATATATTGCTGTTTCAGTATGTATAATGCGTGGGAGGAGCAGTAGTGTATTTTATTGTTTTGTGAAGTGATTTCGGAACTTTGATTTATCTGAAGTTTGATTATTTGCGTTTGTTTAGCTATGGTTTATGAGATTGTCAAAATACCATTCCATAGCCTTTTTGTGTGAATAGCAGAGACAACCTTGATAACAAGTAGGTAGGTCAAACCATACTCTTTTTTTTAAGTGTAGCAAAAGTCAAGACCTTTCTTTTTTTGTTTGTACAAATTTTTGCAGAACAGACAAATATAAAATTTCGTAAAAAAATCTTTCTTTATACTCACCTCTCTCTATTATCCAATAACTACTTAGTTCATTCAATAAGATTACATTATAACATTCGAAAGCCGTAATGTACAAGCAATTTCTTTTAATTCAGTTCTTACCGGCCAGTTACAAACACAAACGGGCATGATTCGAGAAAATCATCTCGCTATGTCACCCCGCCATCTTGGAAAATGAATTGAAAGCGAGGCGCGAAACCAGTTTGACGTAAGCGACGTAATTCTAGTTAACTGTTAAGATATCCCGTTGGGTATTATTAATTTGAAGTGAGCAGGTACTGACTGTATAGTAATGCAGCGAGTAATCATAATTCATTGGAAAAATCTAGTTGAATTGCTTATAAAATAAGGCAAATCATTTCAACTTTTCAAAAACTGATGTACTGAAAATATTTGCTTAGCGTGGATTGGGTGTATGATCATCATGATCATTGCCTTGCCATGATCCCAATTTATTTGGTCTTTGCGTAGCATGTTTGTTTCTTCCATACTCATCATCATTTCAGGAGTCACTCCCTTTCTAGCCAAAGCATCTTTCCCACGGTCCATACGTTATTTCTTTGGTATTTCCATACTGTATATCCATACACATTTATACTCAAAACTTTCCTCAAAACATTTTCATAATAAATAGATACTGTGGAAGAAATGACCCTGTTTTCAGATTTAAAAAGTTGTTTACTTCCTGGAAACCGAATCACAATTACCATCAGCTTGCTTTTAATTAAATCAATTACGAGGCATTTAAATTGGTCCTTGTAAATGGCTCCAATGGTCCATGTAAATCCCTGTCTTGTTCTAAACGCTGGTAGACGGTAACCCTTTCCACGCAGACGGGGTATTAATTAAACGCCGGGTATCCGTTATCTTTTAACTCCTGTTACTGATACAGATAACACGCTATTAGATAAAATGTATCCGCCGAGACTTGTTGCAACAGGCTCCCAGAGACTGAATGGATTTCTAAGTACATAGAATCTATAGGTAAACTTATTCATACTACATAAAAATCAATCTGTAGCCTTTTCCTAACTATGTTGGGGTCGGCTTCTGGTCTAACCGGCTGCAGCTGAATACCAGTATTTTACATGGAGCAACTGCCTTTCTTCCACCCTCCACAACCCAGTGACTGGGTAATACGATGCCCTCTGGTAAGACTGGTTGTCAGACATTCGGGCTTCTGGCGACTCGTAACAACTGTCAAAGATCCACGAATGACAGCCGGGACCAATGGCTTATCGCACTTTCCGAGGCACGGAGAGTCTCGGTATGTACAGAACCCATCCACGGATCAAACCCGGCAAGCGTAGCTTAACCTGATGGATCGACCCGTGCGGCTGTTATTACTCAGCCACGAGCTCCTCATACTGCATACTACATAACTATGTACAAATTAATCAATGTTCTTATCAATCTATGCTTACATAGTTTCAATGCATTCATATTTTTACTCAGATGTCTTCTTGATCATTTTAAATCCTATTTTGATACGGATACGTGGCAGGTATTTTAATAATGATATCTTGCTGCGGTTGCCTGTGGTTTGACGTCAAAACATAGTCAATTATTGGCCGGGAATTCAAGGAAGTTCGAAATGATACCGATGGAGGTGATAACCTTGATAGAGGTGAGTCAATAAAACTGTAAGTATAATTTTCTAAGTCCCGGAAATTATAACACACTTTTGGGTCCAATTGAAAACCAGCGTCAGGCACTTATAGTTGTCTGGTATTTTTGCTGAACTGGGCCCTTTTGGCGCAGCAGTGAGGCACACGCCCCTGCTAATTTCTTACATCGTACTTTACACTTTTTATTTTAGCTTTTTATCTGCTGTTTTTATGTGTGCCCTTTAGAATCTGCGTTGAATAAATGTATTTTCTTTCCTCCTTTTATCGTAAAGAAAATAGTTTATTTTATTCTTTATTTTCCAGCTGTCCTAGTCTAAACAATACTTGGTCTACATCAATGGTGCGCTACCAGGGGTCACAGATGGCTGCACCACCTAATGTGCTATGGTCTGCCGCCGACCATGCTCCAAGACGCTAGGGGAAAAAACTCAGGCTGATGAACCTACCGTGGTATATGGGAACCCATGGTGGTAAAGAAATTGTCTGTTGGTAAGGTATGATTATATGGTACGGTATGGGAAATGCTTGGGTAAGTAAGTGATTTAATGAATAGTTCTATTCCGAAAGCAGGAAACGGCTTAATAAGTAGCTTAATCAAGTTTCCTACGATTGCAATGGCCGCCACACAATAGCGCAATGACGTCCGTCATGAAAATGACGGTACCGGAGTTTGACTTGACGATGCCAAAAAACTCTCAGGGAAACACACCAACTTACTTTCATAAATAAAGTTTCATTGCCGGCACGGCATACGACGGTAAATCGCTATATGGTAGTCACCGTAGTGTTCTAAACGCTTAACGCAGAAAACTAGAAATATTTTCCGAACTTATCGAAAGATTCTGAAAAAGATATAGCTTCAATAGGTCTTGTTAACGTGTCGGTGGCAATCTAAATTAAGTTGGCCCAGAATTTGGCTACACTAGCCTTCAGTAGCGTCCATCAGTTCCTATAACGAGCAGACAACAGGACACGCAGGACACGACATTAAGTGTCCTAAAGTTTGTGAAAGCTTTTATGCTTGTTTATGCCATTGTTTGTGAAGAGCTAAAAAACAATATTTGAATTTGGAGCTGCTACTGAGAGTTCCTTGTGGCTAAGTTATAACAGCCGCACGGGTCGATTCATCAATTTAAGCTACGGTTGCCGGGGTTGGTCCGTGGATGGGTGACCATCTTTACATATCGAACCTCCGCCGTGCCTCGGAAAATACGTTAAGCCGTTGGTCCCGCCTGCTCTTCGTGAATCTTTGACAGTCGTTACGGTCGTTAGAAGCCCGAAAGTCTGACAACCAGTTCTGGGGGTATCGTATTACCCAGTTACTGGATTGTGGAGGTCAGATAAGCAGTCGTGCTGGTATTCAGCTACATCCGGTTAGACTGGTAACCAACACCAACATAGTTGGGAAATAGCAAAACAGATTGATTGAATTTGGAACTGCACCATATTTCCTGTCCAGGGCGGAGTCATCTATGAAAATCCACCTCAGCAGGTTTTCCTTGCTTCGGCCTTCGGAATGGTTTTATAATATCATGTAACTTTTTCAGGCTTTCAGCAATGTTGAATTGAATTGATTGTGTCTCAAAGGCTATTAATGAATCATTACTTAAATAACTTGAATCGGTGCTATTTAATAGCTTAGCAGAGATACAAATCTTCCAACCGACAATTGGTTAGTAATGACAGGTGAAGGTGATATTATCTTTGAATCAAAACATTCATTTTGTACATGCGTGTAACGAGATAGTTTGAAAACAATAGTTATTGTTTAGCGCTGCCTTTTTTGATCGAGGTCCAATATTATTCTGTGTTTCTATCAGTGATAACAATAACTTACGTTACGTTGTAGGTAATTAAAGAAGAGTTAGTTTTGGACTGTTTTGTTTGAAATTATCAGTAAATTGGTAGGTATTGTCATATTAAGAACGTAGGTACTTAGTTTTACTGCCTCGTTGGTCGCAAGCGCTACTGCTGAGCTTTGAGGTCCTGGGTTCGATTCCCGGGTCGGGCAAAGTGTTATTGGGTTTTTCCATCTCGAATTGCTCAGTAGTAGCCCGCAGTCTGGATTTGTGCCCGGTTGATGGCAATAGGCTCTACCCCTATTACATGGGACTTAAATATAACTGGTGAAATGTGGGTGTACTATAGGTAATCCTCTGCAGCCTTACCCTTCGGTGACTACACGCGTGATGTTATGTGTTGTTCAATATCTCACGATCTGCCAAACCTTTTTCCCAAATTTATTAGGGTCAGCATCGAATCCATCCGGATGCTGCTGATCAGCAGTATTTTACATGGAGCTTTGATTAAATGTATTCATATTTGTTTAAAACGACCCACTCCATTTTATAGCAAATTCACGTTAAAACTACCAATCCAACAAAACTGCTGAAACTGTGAAACTATTTTATAAGCTAATAGTCGGTAGGTAATAAACTTGGTTTAGATAAGTGGTGACTTATGTTCTGCTGTTCTTAGTTGGCAAATAGGCATGTAAACCATTTGGCATTGCACCATAATGGACGACATTGTCATTTAAAAGGAACTTCGAGTTTACATGTACAGTGAATTGTAACTTGTGTAGTTTGTAACAATTGCAGCCACTTGTATGCCGAATTTGGAGGTTTTAGGACCTTTTAGGGTCAAATATCTTCTGTACAGCACAAGAAGCTTTTTCTCTCCTACTTCAACATCATTTTCTGCCTAGCCTTTGTATGTTGGGCAGCATCCAGTCTAACCGGATGCAGCTGAATACAAGTATTTTACATAGAGCAACTGCCTATCTGACCTCGACAACCAAGTTACTGGATGGCACGATACACATTGGTAAGACCTTTTTTCTTACCTACTTAAAAGTCTTAAATTAATTAATTTCCTGACAGTGACTCATGGTTTAAGGGGCTGGGTCTAAAAGCATGAGATTTTGCACGAGAGTTCCTTATACAATGTGAAGACGACAATACAACAATAAATGGAAACACTGACAATATTAATGCATATTTAGGAACTACCAAATAAATCCTAACATTGAAATTAAAAAAGTGATTTCCAAACTAAATAGTAGTGATGGACCGACTATGGGTTTTGCCAATCTTTGACTAGCGATAGTGACTAAACTTTTCTAGACCTTTGATTGAATTTTCGTATGCAGACTGGGAACGTCATTAGTTATACCCCGTTTAATTTATTGTTGTTGTTGTTTACGGAAGGATTGTCGAAAGTTCATTGTCTAAAAGGGTCATTTTTGGGATTGGGAATCGGATACGGCTTGTAATAAACTAAAATGCTTTTGTACCAAAGTGCTATCGAACATTTGGATGAGTTGTATAATATTGCACACGTGGATGCCGCACGTTATTTATAAAAAATAAAATAAAAGAGTCCTCTAGAAATAATATACAACTTGTTTTAATTCAAATGAAAGACTTTCGTTTAGTTTATACAAAGATGCCACTCAACTTTCCTAAACTTCATTAATTTCGTTTCAATGAAAGGCATGACAAGTCAAAAAATAAATTCTTCCTCTAAAGAGGAAATGACGAATGGACCAACATCGTCCATTGTATAAACGCCAAAGCCAAGTTACTCAACCAATATAATCTCAGCAATCAAGTGAACGTAAAGTTTTTCTGTAATTATTCACGTCACTGGGATGTGTAGGAAGCGTTTCTTCACTGTTTCTAGTTTATTCACGGTCGGCTGAGCATTGCGTTCTTTGTGTGTTGTTGGAAATGCGTACAAAATTATGTCTATCTTTTAACTAGTCTGGTGGATATCAACCGGTTTTGTTTTAAAGACTTGTGTGGTAGCTTTTTTGGGGGTTGTATAATGTAAACCTGAACCTAGAGCTCCAAAAAATGTGGTTGTCGTGTTGTCTTTATGTAAGAGACAATTAACAATTCTCGAATAAAACTTGATTCTGAAAAAAGAATGTGGAACCGCAATCCTCCAAATAGGTTTTTTCTATTTCAAATGAAAACACGCACTACAAGTCTACATGAACCAAACACTTGCTTGTTGTTCATTATGGGACCAAATAGGAACCACTGTGCTCTGTGCAGAACTGCAGCACGATCAAGTCTATTGTCCTGTAGGTACTGCTGTTCATTCAATTGAACAGGCGAATACGCTAAACCATGGTAACAGAAAGAGGCAGTTAAAAGGTACCATTGAGGATGTTATACTTATATACCGACGATGGAGACAGAAGAAGGCAACCAATCATCTTCCTGTCCTTATCACACGTTACTTCCCTTTAACTATCGGTATCATTCACTCCCTTTTCTTTCATGGCCTTCCTCTCACAAACAATCGATCTTATCGTTGGCGTTTCTCTCCCCCTCTATCCAACTCCAAAAAGGAGGAAATCCATATCCAAGAAGGAGGTGACGATGCAGCTGATTAGGGGACATTGCCCATCCTCGGTAATCCAAAACCAAAACACCTGCAAGTCCCCACAATCTCAGCACACTTGCATGCAAGTGATTACCACACACGTTACGCCACGCCACGCTCGGCGGCGCGTGTCGCTCCGCTTGCGACGCGCATCACTCGTAAGAATGCAGGACAAAAACGATACCTTCATAACATAACCTACGAGAATGTTAGGACTTCTGAGTAGAAGATCCTGGATGGATGGAGGTTTATTTATGAGCTGTTGTAATTATGATTGTAGATATAATATAGGTTTACTGATAATGATTAGCAGTATCTTGGAATAAAGTTAAAGAAATTAATGGTGTGTTGCAGTTTAGCTTATATATTTCCAACTCAAGAGGTAAGTCTTCTTGGTTTGGCTCTTTTGAATTCACGTTTGCCACCATGGATGGACGTAATAGCTGCCATTAGCTGTTGTGTTATCCCAATGCAACATTAAGTTAAATTACTTATGCAGTCTCATTCTGCGAAACCAAACTATGTATTTAGATCGCGGAGTTCATGCGGATTTAAAATGAGCTGTCTCTAGATATCACAAACAGAACTTGAATAGGTATGAAATCAATTCAAGTTTTATAAAGTAACATCAACACTGTATTCTACATGACCCCATGAATCACTTGAACCAGGACAGTCTGCCTGAGACGCTTACTCGTGGCAACTGTACATGGTCTCACTACTCGTAGGAGCCGCAAGAAATCACCGTATCTAAACATTATCTGGAACGTGCGAGTTTGTTAACTATCCCCTACCGGTCTGGTGCAGTGGTGCTCAAAGTTTTCTAGACTGGCACAATCATGTTGGTATCTATTTAGATATTTTCTGCCATATGCTAGTAAATTACGGATTCATAGAAGGGGCAGTCGGCGGTGCGCGCGAATGTACAGGTATCTCTCGGGCTCATGATAGTGACGGGAACCGTAGGGTTTTAGTCGTTAGGAATCCGGCATAACACCCCGTTCTCCACAGATGGAGGGTATTAATGAGGATTTCCCCACAGAATAAAAAAGAGAAGAGTCTTTAATGCTTTGACTTGTGACAATGAATTTTGGTTCCAGATATAATGTAAACTGGCCAATTATTGACTACTTCAGTTGATTGTAAGTGTGTGCCTAATACGCACATACAATCAAGTAGGAAAGCAATAGCTAACACTTCACTGAGCTGTGTAAATAAGTTTTGAAATGGCTAATGATTTATGAGGATGCTGCATCTCATAGTTAAGCTTTGTTCACTAAGGCAACTTTTAGAAAGCATCGTAGTTAACCGGGGCCAGAAAAACATAGGTTACGGGTTGAGTACCACTGTACACGTGTGTACACGAAATCAATAGAGATATAACACTTTATGAACAGCCTGTATATAGCGTAATGTATGTTTGTTAAGTTTTTTGCTGAAAATGAAACTAGTTCGCGCAAAGAAATGATTTGTGGAAAATTGCTGTGACTGCAGACAGTTTTTGTGGGGTCTGTTTAGAAGTCTGGATTCATAATTATCTGTATTCTAATCAAATGAGGTAAAGATACTACATGCAAGCGTGTAGCAGTTCTCACACACACCCCAACACACACTCACGCATACACAAAAACACAACAACAAACACACCACACATTATTTTAGTTTTAATTTTATTACATCAATTGTTAATGTACAAAAAACGGGGAAGACACTGATTCCTGTAACACAGTAACTAGCTAAGGAGTCAGGGCTTCAAACTAAAATGTAACACCTTTATTATGTCAATAAAAATATTTTATTATTTTTATTTCTATTTACTAAAAATCTGACACAAATAGTCCCCGGGAGTTCCTTTAGAGCATTTCAATGAATGCAATTTTTTTTACACACTAGATCCACATTTAAATTCACCTGTCTACATTACGAAACGAAATCTCTTACTTAAAGTTCACCGTCAAGTTGAATGATTAGCACCACAGCAATATGTGACTTGCGCAAGAGTTCCAATTGATTCGTTATTCTGACCGCAATTACTGTAATTGTTATTAGTATTAATATCCGACTAGTTGTTGCCGCTGGCTTTGGTTGCGTGACCTATGGATCTTATGGCCTTAGGAACGAGGTTGAATGTAGAAGATAGATCTTGGAATGTGAGAAGGGTCTCGTATTTATGGTAATCTCGAAGAACTGAAGAAGAAATTAATGTTTTGGAGGATATTTATTTATTTATTTAATTATTTATGTACACACAGTAAAATACATAAAAGAACGACATAATTAAAATATGAGTACAAAGGATAGTTTAAATAGGTTATATTTTTTAGTCAAACCATAGTATTGCTGAACTTAGCACAAAATAATCCCAATTACATTCAAGTCGCAATCTGTCAAACTTGTCAAAAATGTTGGTAAATTCATAGTATTTTGGACAGATTGGAACGTTTGGAACGTTCAGAGCACTATTGCCTGTCTTTTTAACATTTTATGGTTATTTATACAGGGTGTATCAGAAAGGTGGATTAATATTAAGGGTGTGGTACAGAAAATCAAACCAAACAACTTTCTTCATGGGAACAACATCGTAATCGTTTTTTGATTGAAGTTTTGTATGTAAGAAATTATTATTTTTTTGAACTTGATTGGGTACAAGTGACTTACTCTCAGCTGAGACCTACACGGTATGTAATAGTTCACGATGCTACAAACAACGTTTTTTTTTTGGTATCCCATAACTCTAGGAATAAATTCTATTATTTAAAATAAAACAAAAAGTCCTAGAATATGTGGTCCATAAATGCATAGTTACGAAGATAACATAATATCACTATACTCTCGATGTGTGTAAAACAAACCAATCATTTATACCTATTTAAAGCTAAGAAAATGCGACGTTGTCATATTTCACGTAAGGGTGTTTTACATTAATAATCGTAACTTTGTTGAAATGAAAACGAAAAAAAAATTTGATAGAATAATAATTAATATGCCAGTTGATTCTTTGACATGGTCTCATTAACCCTAGAGTTAGAGGATATCAAAAAGAATACATTGTTTAAGAAAACTCATTGATTGGGAACAAGTGACTAACTCTTTACTGATACGGATTTTACAATCATTCTTAAATTAACTCATTACATCGAATGACCAGTTCCTGCCCCCGGCGCCACTTTCCCGTTTAAGTGCTGACTTTGCTGTTTGCTAAACTTAAGATGTTACTTAATATCTATTAGATTATAACATCCACATACTTTCTACAAGTAAATTGGATTACAATTATTATGGTAACTTACATAATAATGTGGGTTATGGAATTTTGGTCAAGTAAGATTTTGCCTGGGAGTTTCTACTGGCTTTAAAGCACAGAACGGATTCTTTGGCAACTATCTTTTACAATTTCGGCGTTCGAAAAGTGTCGATTTGAGTTTCGTGCTGAGTTTGAGTTTGTGAACATGTGATATTCACGTTATAGCAGATATATTTTTGTTAGCTTTTGGAAAAACTTATTTTATAAATGATAAATGATAAATGATAAATGATTTATTTTCTGTAAGTAGGTTCATACAAACACTTTTACACGTCAATCATAATTATGTTTTAAAACTAGATGAGGTCGGCGTTTCCTATCTGACTACTCTGAGAAGAAAGGCCGAAACAAACTCAGAGGTCACAGTCTCTTTTAAAGTCCAGACATAATCTTGGTCAGATCATGTGAAGAATATGTAGATTCGTGTCTGAAATGGTCTTTTGAGGAAAGAACCACACAGATTGAGTGGACCTGTCCAGTCAGTGCACGCATTTGTCGGTAATCGTGCAGCTCAACTCAGAAGTCAAGGAGCTCAACGATTCGACGAACAATACCAAAGAAAGGACATTTGGGTAGGCCGCATATAGTACTCAAACTGCCAGACCATGGTTAAAACTAACTAAGAAAAGAAAAAGAAAAAATCAATGACCCACATAGTCTTCACATTCACAATAATAAACAAAATAAAAAAAATAAAAAAAATACTTTACATAGTAAATATTCATGTCATTGTATATAAAAAAGTTCATGTCAATATGTATATAAAGTCCAGAGATGATCTTGGTCAGATCATTGGAGGACCATGTAGATTTGTGTCTGAAATGGCCTTTTGAAGAAACAACCATACAGATTTGAGAGGACCTGTCCAGTCAGTGCACGCATTTGTCAGTAATCGTGTAGCTCAACTCAGCACTTAAGGAGCTCAACGAATAGACGAACAATACCAAAGAAAGGACATTTGGGTAGGCCGCATAAAGGACTCAAACCGCCAGACTATCATAAAAGTAACTGAGAAAGAGAGCAAATATATTTGACCCACATAGTCCTCACATTCACAATAATTAAAATAATAATAATATTATACTTCATAAAGTAATTATGGCTGTCATTGTGTTTCTAATAAAAGAAAATAAAATCAGTAAAAAAAACATTAAAATAAATGCAATTTTGAGCTGCATCATAATTATTCAATACTCTGGTGAATTCACAACTAATACTTATAGCAGCTGAAACAAAGCTTTTTTTCTCCGATGCTCAAAATGTCTTTATACCGCTAATACCACGACCTACGTCGGTTGACGGCACACCTGCCGTTTGCGGGCCGGCCGGGGGCCCCAGGGGGCAACCGGGATGCGCAGGGGTGCAAAATATCAAGGACTGAGAACGGAAGCGAAGCACCTGTGTACACACCCTACGCTTGAGGCTATGAGGGAAGCGGGCTGATCGCGTTTTGTTTTGTTTTTGAAAATGGAAGCTTGAAGCTTTTGACCATAAAGAACTTGTGAGTTTTAACTTTTAATGTGGAGCTTCGATTTCGTAGAGTAAAAATGTAGACCGCTGTCTTTAAACATTTTACCTCATCCGCGAGGTAAACGGTAAAACATTATGAAATACAGAGTAATAGTGTTATGTGAGTTTAAATAAAATGTACCTAGTTAAGTGCTTCTTTATCTAAGCAAAATTGTTAGATACTTTTCTAAGAGCTAGCAAGTATTGAGTTGAATTGGTTGAAGGTTTGCAAATAATAATTTTGTGAACTGTGGATTTGTAAGCGTTTAATAAAACCGCTTATTCCCTGTCTCCATTATTAGAAAGTTCATTATAGAGTGGCGACGGTTAAAGTTGAATGAACACTAAATGTCTGGAGAGGGCGGTTTTTGCGAGAAATTCTTGAACACATCACTTTTAGCCGTTACATTATGTACACTTTGTATATACATAGACTGTTCGTATATTGTGTGGGTAAGTAAACGTTAGACAGTTATTGTCACATTGCCTCCTATTATTTTTATTATTATGATATATAGTAGAAAGCTTGAGGTTTTCTAGATGCAGAAAAAACGGGGAGATGAAGGCGTTTCGTAGAGTAATTTCGGAGTTACAATAGCAATGGCAAGGTTGTAGAATACTGTTATATACCTTGGTGTTAACGCGGGGTAAGTATCTCAATATTTAAAAAAAAAAAAATGTAACCTCACACAATATTTTAAACGCACGATTAAACAATCTTTAATCCGAAGGTTGCAAGATCCGATCGTAACGTACGATTATACGAGATTTATAAAACATTTCCACATAATTATTATGTGACCTGATTGTTCAAGTGTTAGAGATACATTATGGCAGTTAACATAATTATGTGTTATGGCAAATTGTGAGCTGTGTGCAGTTTTAAATGATTACGATCGTTGGTAATGCAATTTTAATTTTAGGTTTAGACTTAAGATCCGGCGCCTCTTTGTGTGGGGATCACGGATCGCTCCGTGAATGCAATATGGCACGCCCCTTAGGAAGATTGACTGATGATCTAAAGAAGGTCCTAGCAGGTAAAATAAATCGGGAAAGTTGATAATCAAATCTTGTTACGTAAGTGTAATAATAGATGGTTGTTAGCAGCTGAAGAAATGGCGCACCATTTGGCAGATTGGAGCGATCTATGCGCAGTGTATGACTACTATAGACTACTATACTTTATGAATTATTAACTACTAGCTGCTGCCCGCGGCTTCGCCCGCGTGAGTGTCGGAAATTACACCATACATCCCCATGGGTTTTAAGTATAAATATTGAGTTTCGAGTTAATCGGACAGCGCGTTAAAATTCTTCCATACAAACATTGACACCCCCCCCCCCCCAACCTTTTAGGGGGTAATTTAGAAAAAACAAAAAACTACAAACTTTATAATTTATTTAGATAACTATTCGTGCGAAGTTTCATGTTTATTACCTCAAGGAATAACATTTTTCATACAAACTTTCATCCCTTATTTTACCCCCTTAGGGGTTGAATTTCGAAAAATCCTGATAAACGTTATTCTTAATTTTTGGGTTTAAGTATAAATATTGAGTTTCGAGTTAATCGGACAGCGCGTTAAAATTCTTCCATACAAACTTTGACACCCCCCAACCGTAGGATAGGGTACTTTTCCGGGATAAAAAGTACCCAGTGTGGTGTCCAGGATATTAAAGAATAATTATACCAAGTTTCATCGTAATCAAACCGGTAGTTTTTGCGTGATGCCTGAACAAACAGACAGACAGACAGACAGACAGACAGACAGACAGACAAAATTTTTTTTAATCAAATTTTTGGGTTCGGTGTCGGTCTAGTAACACCCCCTGCCATTTATTTTTTTGATATCTTCAATGTACAGAATTTTCACTTCTACAGATTTATTATAAGTATAGAAGAGCTACTTTTTCACTTATCATATAACTGTTTTCTTGTTAGCTACTTAATTAATTATTAAAAATAATAAAATGATGTGCTAACTAAACTAAAACTATTCACAGACTAAAATATGGCGTCGAAAAATTCATCCGCATCGCTGTGAACTGGAAGTGTACTCAAGAGACTGATGGCATTGCCACGTTGTAGGGTAATGCTTAGCATCTGGCCAAGGTAAAAGCCAGCCCTTGGGTCACTTTTAATCAGATAACTTTTGTCTGAGACATAAATACGAAGTTTTAAAATATATATGTATGTATGTAAAACCATTTCAGCATTCCAAAAACACGTATGCTTGCTGTTCAACAAAAAATTGTAACTAGAAACAGACTTGTCATGTCACCCAATATGGTTACGGTTAGTAGCAGTACGTTTTCACTATCGAATATAGATTACAATCTAACGACCTGTCACTATTAACACTTGCACTACTTAATTTAAGCCGTGGGTGGACATTTAAAGTCATGTAACTTAAACGATACTAACGAACGCTTACTTATCAATTCGGTTTAAAAATAACTCTTCCTACACATCGGAGTATTTGATCTTTTAACAAGTTAATCTGGATACACCTACACGATGACTGGGGTTATTACATTTACGATTAAGTACTGGTTCAGTAAGCTGATAATGTTAGTAGTTTGTGTGGATTTCCGTATTGATCTGGTCAAGTCCATAAAAACGAGACCAGATCTTAAAAATCATTTGCAAGTTGCTCAACATCATTCTGTAAGCTTGACGCACATTCCTTTTACCTCAAGGAAGAGCCGATCTTAACACTAATATTAACATAATTAGAACGATTTCAGCCTAGGGTAATTTAGGAACAGTCAGCTGTCTGTATAGTTTCTTGCACGTTCTTCGGCATAGGCAACCAAGCTTAGGCCAACCAGCTTCACCTTTCTGACTGACCGATTCATTGAAAATTCAAAAGTGCCTGTAAACTGCTTTGAGCTCGAGCTTAAGGCTCCATAACGTCCATGGATTTATAAAATACCATTCAGAAGGAATAATAATGATGATGAGACTGCCTTGTTGGCGCGTCACAAGCGCTACTGCTGAGCTTGAGGTCCTAGGTTTAATACCCAGGTATGGGGTTTTTCCATTTGGAATTTTTCAGTACTAGGCCGGAGTCTGGGTTTGTGCCCGGTTGGTGGCAATAGGCTCGCCTCCTATTACATGGGACTTAAACATAACTGGCGAAAGTTGGGTGTACCTACTATGGGTATGGGTACACCTCTGGCTAACCCTTCGGGGAAACAAGGTCATTTCAGCAAGTTCATCATGGTTGACAGACAGATTGACAAAAAAGTAGTTCGTGGGTTCGAATCTAGGCAGGTGCACTTTGTGTAAATAATCTTTCATCACCACTGCTCTCAATACGGTCAAGGAAAACATCGTGAGGAAACCGGCATGTCCTAGAACCAAAAAAATTCAGACATGTGACATCTAGCAACTGGGCCCGCGTGGTAGATTACAACCCACTCCCTTCTCGAAGAGAGGAGGCCTGAGTCCCAACAGGGGGATCATTATAGGCTGATTATGCTAACAGACTGGAGGATGCTGCTCTGCTACCCACCTTTTTGACATAAACTTATAAGAATGTGAAGTAGAATTGGTTCTATTCAAATAAAGGAAGCTGATAGCAGATCATGACTATATAACTATCTTAAATCTTATAAATGTGTAAAATTAAAATCTATTAGTAAAGTTTTCATCTAAAAAAGTCAGTTTCAGACAGTTCACACTAAACAAATAGTCGACCGCCGACTGAGGGAATGTATTAAAAACAAAGATGTTGTTTTTAGGGTTTTTTTTACCCAAGGGTGCCAATGGGACCCTATTACTAACCTGTCAGTCACAGATCAAATAGCCTGGGTAACGCAGCAAAGTTGAACTTTTACAAAGATCAATTAAAACACAGATGTAGTAATTAGTCCTAAGCTTAATACACCTTTACTTTTCAAACGCGTAAACTTTTTAAAATACAGGAAACCGCACACTTTTTCTATCATTCGTATTTGTATCTGATATTTACCTCTAAAATGTCAGTCCACCAATCATTGCATTATCTCAAGGTGTAAACAAGCATCAATTATTTTAACTAGCAGTTAAGATGATAACATATCACGTGTGGTTAGTGGTTAACTACACAGTACTGTTATTAAATACATAGTTATGATAGATCTGTTGTATGATAATCCGGAATTTGCTTGCGTAAGATTTGAACAACGTTACTTACATTATTAGGTACAAGCCGTGCAAAATAAAAATGAACAGCATTGCTTTATTGAATACTAGCGACCCGCCCCTGGTTCGCACGGTTTCGACGACTTGTATAATACACATAATCCTTCCTTCAATCTTTATCTAAATGTTTGTGCAAATTACATCAAAATCCGTTACGCAGTTTAGAAGAACAACGTGTTCACACAGCCAGACATGAAAAGCGACTTTTATTTATATGTAACGTATAGGTACTAGATAGAAGACTTATTTATATGCAAACGTCTAATAAATGTAAGCTAATCGTGTTAAATTAAAATTAATTGTTGATGATGCTAACCACATTACCCTCATTTCTAATTTGTTTCACTTGGCTTATCATATTGATTGATTAAATAATAGTTAAATTAATAGCCGTTGTAATTAACATACAAACAATAGACTCATGGTATTTAATTTGAGATATTACCTACTTATTTAATTTCGTTGACCCAATGACACACTGTTACTTGTGGTTTCCTTTCAATTCTAGCATTTCCGTGATTTAAATCCTAAATAAAGTAGAAATACAAAGGGAGTTTAACTGGAGTTCTGGGTGAAAATCAAAACAGCGAGGAATGGCCGGTGCGCTTTATTTGAGAGAAGCAAGACAGAATCATCATCGTCATCATTATTTCAGCCGAAAGACGTTCACTGCTGGACAGGGGCGTCCCCGAAGCATCGTCTCTTCGACCAGTTCTGTGCTTCTCGCATCCAGCAGATTTCTGCGGCCTGCACTAGGTCATCGTTCCACCTTGGGCCTTCTAAAGCTACATTTTCAGTTACGCGGTCGCCCTTCCAGAACCGAGCAATATGCCCTGGCCACTGCCACTAAAGTTTGGCAATTCTTCGGCTTTAGGAATTATCGTAATGAGGTATTATCATAAGCTATTTACTGATATCAATACGGGTTATAGTTGAAAATCCTTATTTATTTTTGATGGTTGCAAATACCTTATTAAGCTTAATAGCCTTTTTTTTTTGAAAACTTCTCCCATACTATATTTGCAAAATAAATTATTCTATTCATTTAAGGCTCCCGCAGTCAGGCGCGGCGACCGGTAGAACGATTTCCGTGAAGCTTTCATAGAAATTGTTCCACCAGAATCGAGTCCCGCGGTGGCGTCGAGCCTGTCTGATGGAGTCTTTATAGTACAATGCGGAAGCTTATTTTATTAAGGAAATAAGTTCTCCATACGATTATTTAACGGACCATTTAGGGTCACTTAAATAAGGTCAAAACTATAATGTTCTTGTACCACAGTGGGCGTTTTAATACCATTTCGTTAGTGGGAATGTGCTTATTTGTTTTGGGCACATGACCATTTGCTCCGGCAGTCAGCCATGTTTCTTTAAAAGGATGTGGTACCCAAACCGCTTTAGTCTGAATGAATACGATATTGTATTGAATGATATTCGCACGTTTTGTGAATTGAACTGATTTGTAATAATTCGATTCTTAAGCTGACATAAAATTGTTTTTTAAATATTTTGGACAGTGGTTTAACTAAAAGGTCTTTGTCATTTTGATTGTTGAATTGGTTTGAAATATCAATTTGATAAAATTATTGTAACTCAATAGGGTACATAAGATGAAGTCTTGGACTCTAGGTAAGGCGTATTTGAGACGGGTTATATATTTTATGTTTCTTCTTTCAGCATAGCCGTTATTTTTAACTAATTATTTTTCTCTTTTTAATGCTACATATGTAAATCAGAAGGCTATTAAAGGCTACCATTACTTTCCTACAATTGTGTACAATTGGCTCATATAATATAATGATGGAGGAACAAATAAAAAGCATCATGTTACAGACCCAATGAGAGCTATTTTGAAATAAAAATACCTTATTTGGGATTTGGTCTAAGTTTTAAGCAATCTCAATAATTACCCTATAGTTTTACATCTTAACAGCAGACTATGGTTTTCAAGATTGTTTCAACATTATGCTCACTAACATCAATTAATTATATCTTCCAAAGGCCATTTCAGACACTAGTGTACATGGTCCTCACATGATCTGACCAAGATTATGTCTGGACTTTAAAAGAGACTGTGAGCTCTGAGTTTGTTTCGGGCTTTCTTCTCAGAGTAGTCAGATAGTAAACGCCGACCTCATCTAGTTTTTAAAATATGATCGATGTTTAAAGTGTTTGTACAAATATACCTACAGATCATTTATCATTTACTAGAAGGAACAACAAACTGACAAACGATAGTTTTCTGATAAACGCTTCAGTTTATAACTTATACTACATCCCACCAAGTTACCTGAGGTCTACTTAAGCTCAACAAAGGATTGCATGCGTCATGCGGAGGAGCATGCCCGACCTCACTTAAGCACACGCGAGCTCACTTAATTCCAACTTAATTTACTTACAGCGAACTTAAATTAACAATGAATGCAGGAGGATAAAGGGTTAAAATACTTACTTTAAAAAGAAAGAAAGAAATAATTACATGGCACTTAATTAGGTAAAATGTTTTCCGTTTATGTATTTAATTTTGCCGATGAATGAGTAAATAAAATAGCACGAAGAATGCCTACTTCTCCTGTAAAGAAGAAGAGAAGGCTGAGCTACAGCGTCATCTTCTGTCTTTCATCACAACTTATAAAAACGTATACGTTGTCCAGTTAGCAGTTCGCAGTAGAGAAGTATTTGGCCTTGTAAGACCATCACATAATTTCAGTTCGTGCATTTCTAAAAAGACCTTTTCAAGTTACTTTCGACGTCTGAAGCATAAGGCTGTTAATTCCATAATTCCTGTATGTAATGGCCTAAGGCTTAGGTCCTAAGCAGGTGCTGAATTTTAATCGGACAGAGGTTAGTCACCTCCTTTGGTTGTTTTTAACAAAAGCACATGAAGAGACAGTGGGTTGAGCCATGACCAACTAAATACCTACTTAGTAAAAGTCAAAGTCGTGTTTTGAAAACCGAAACTGATTCAAATGTGTTTGTGTTTGTTAAGCGAAGCGAATTTTGTACATAATCGATCCTCATACAGCTGACCGATAGACCGCATTGCATCACAAAGCATAATACTGTTCAATGAAATTTCCATTAAAACAGTCATTAACATTTTACACAATAATTTATAAAAACATAACTCTCCTTTGGAGTCGGGTAAAAAGTTCGAAACTATTGTCCGATAGCCTGACTATACAAAGAACAGCGCCATCTATAAAATAGATCACGAACTACGCAACTTAAGTGATCCACGTGAGCATAGACAGAGATCTAAGTGTTTACTAAGTTGTTCTTGACACTAATGTACTGTACTTAACTTCATTTTGAGGTTAGAAAATTGTAAGTTGTTATGTTTATAAGGTCACGTTTGTCTCGGAAACTAGAAGCCTGATTATGATGCGACTTACTTTGATGAACAGTTTAAGGTTCCAACTTTGAATTAAGTTAAGGATTAAAAAAGAATTATGAAGTAGTAATTAAGTTGTTTTGACTTTTATAATTCGCTTATTTTGCTTATCAATCTTACTTCTATTAAAACTCACTCTCATAGTACTCGTAGTTAGAAGGCGAGCCCAAAATTCCTCTTCTTCGGGGATCCAGTTTGAAAAACTTTTAATACACAACACACAAAATATGAAAAACACTGAAAATCACTGTACAATAACACTCAAACTGCCGAAAAATAAATTTTTCCACACAAGAACTCAAACACCCAGTGCACTTTAAAAACAATTTCGCAATAATAATTTCCGAATCTTTCGACGAAAGTTAAAGGTAAATGTTTTCCCGTTCCAAACACACGTATGTCCATTGAGACTGAGATTTGATCTGAGATAAGTTTTCTGATCACGCACGGTACGTCTGTCGGTGTTCACGGCTCAATGTCAACTCCTGCGCAAGCACTGTGTTACACTGTGTCGGGTGGAAGCCTTATGCTTGATTTTCCTTGTGTTAATTTTATAAAAATGAAAGTGATTTCATTTTTTATTTAACGTAAATGTGAATGAAATGCATTGTTTTTGTGAAGGTTAGAAATATTAGAAGGCAGTAAAACAGTCGACCTCTAGGAGTAGGTAAATAAATTTGAGGTAATTTGCACCTCTCTATTTATTCAGAGATTGGGAAAATTCACAAAGGGGGTTCGAAGGCTTGGACAAACTGATAAGCAATTTTGACAACATAACATACCTATTCTAAAATAAAACTAGTTTATTTTCAAAACTAAACCCCACGAAGAAACCTTATAAACTTCCAAAAATGTGCAGTGTCTGCGCAGGTGGAAAGCATCAAAGCACTGCGATATCGTGGTCTCATTCTAACACGCATAAATTAGGTTCGTTTGGTATGTGCATCCTGCTTGCACGTTTTTTGTTGAAGGATGCATGAATTAGTAAAAAATTAGACGGTTTCAAATGATAGGATGCGGTGGAAGTCCTGTGTTCAATGAGGTAAATAAAGGTTGTTCTTAGGGGTGGGTAGAACAGGACGCCATATTGAACAATAGAGACTAGATATAAGGTTCAATTTAGATTGCACTGAGATAGCGTTACGCTGGTAGCTTATTTACAATGGGGACTCTTATATGAGGAATTATAAGAAACTTCTAAATAAACATTGATGTAGTGATGGACAAGGGTATGTCGGAAACAAACTAAAGCAGTAAGAAAAGATCTATCACCATAAGTCAACTAGGGTTACTCCAGTTTTTAGGGTTAGTTAGTTTTTACCTCTCCGGGGAATCGATCCCAGGTTCTTGGGCCAAGTCAATGATCGCAAACGGTAATAAGTTAACCATGTTTTAGATATCCATGAAAATTTAACAGGTACAATATCTATATTGGTAAAACATTTTTATATAGGCAAGTATGTCAAGTAGGTTTATTTGAAACAAAAAGTATTAGAGCTGAGAAACAAATATTCAAAACAAACTTCACTCCTATCAAACAGAAATTAATGTAAATCAATCGAAGTTCTAATAAAGACAATTCAAAGAACCAGTCGCCGTGTGAAGTGTGCTTTGTTATTTAATTTTCATATTGCATACTGACCGAAATACGTGGAACCGATGGCCGGAGCCGTGACTTGGTTCAAGTATACCGCCTGATCGTGCACTGACCCTTCTATTGACAGCCCCTGAGGTTCTTGGCGTCCCATTTTCTGTGGAAACACAAACGGATAGTATTTTTCTTTAGTCTTTTCATTACTGAGTACAGCGCCATCTATGGAAGACGACGTGTGTTAGTTGAATTGGTGGGCGTGTTAATGAGAAAGTGATGAATTAGTTAGATTTAATAGAGATAGATGTCGCTACAAGTATGTAGGTTATTAAAATAGGTGGAGTTGACTAAATTGGAAACATTTGATGAACAACCCATTGTTCGCGTTTCCTACAACTAGATGAGAGATAAAATTGTTTATTTACCTGTATATCACTATTGTCTTTGTTTCTTTGTTCTTGGCTCAAGTTGATGTTTTTTGTTTGCATTTTCTCCCATCCGGAGCTATACGCCCCAACTGTGAATTAAAAAAGTTAATGTCTTCATATTATACTTTCTAACCAGCATTTTGTATTAACTAGAAGATTAATCAGTTCCCACAGCCCACACTACTTTATTTCTTATTGTTGTTATTCAACTGTGAATTATTTTTTTCTCAAATGCATTCAAGTTCAAATGTCTCTCAAACAAAATACCAGTTACTAAAATTAGAAATTCTCTCAAAAATGTACAAGAAACTGCGAAAATTTCTCATTAATATTATAGCGACGAACTTTTTCAAACTTAGTCAGCGAGACTCGCAATATGGAATTATAATGGCAAAGTAAAAGTTAAATAAGTCAGAGGTATTAAAATAACGAAAGCAAACTGGAACCCGTTCAATATAAAGTTTGTATTTCTTTCAAAGTGAGGATAGATAAGTAAACAGAGACTGCGAAACGAGAGTAATGACTTTTTTTTTGTGACCATCCAATCACTACACAGGGATAGTAACAGAAGGTAAACTGCATCCAAATATTTTTTTGTGGTGCTAACAGAATACAATAGAATTAACGTAGTAGTCTTCAAGTATGACAGCAAGTGAGTAGTAGTAGGAACATACACAAAACTATAGGTAAGTAATAAGTACAGGAAATAAAGTTCAAGTGCCAGCATTATGCTGACAGTCTGGCCGTCGAGAGAATGCGGTCCTGACACCTGTCATTTTGACAATTTCTAGTAGTAAAAGGATCATATTCGCAAAACACATATTCGTTGGTATGACGACGGCCGGATTGTAGGGCCCCTAGTAGGTTGATGAGCACAAGTTTTCAGCTACCAGTCCAAGGACATCAAAACCCAGTGGTGAAGGTATAGAAGGGTTGAAATGTCTTCGTAGATGTGGACTGGTAATATCAAGCATAGTCCATTAGTTCCCAACACGAAAGGAACCTTCTCCTAACAATAGATATTAATTTGGCGGCAGAAAAAAAAAATCTGCCTCGACATTATAGTTTCTGATGTTGTATAAAATAGTGGGTTTTCTTAAACTTTGTTTGTTAGAAGTCCAATCATAATATTTGAAGAGTTTTGAGTAACTTTTGTGTTACGAGAGAATTCGACAATATTTTTACCTTGGTCCGTGATTAAAAAGAAAAGTTTGATGTTATTCGGACTTTTCTGAAGAAAATCCATTTCTTTAGGTCACTGACTTTTACAATGTTCTTTTAAAAGTAACATTTCTTTAATGAAAGCTTTGTGGGTTCCGACCCGTTTGATCGTAAAAATCATCAGGTTCATTAAATCAGCCTTTTGGTAGGTACTATTTATTGACCGCAAAGCCTGCATGGTTGCAAAGCGTATGCATTGTTCTGCAGTTTGCGGTCTTCAGACGCTTGTAGGCTGTTATTTATATTTCTATGCTTGTAGGTAATCAAATAATTATGACAAACGAATGTAGCCATTATCGTTTTCATAAAAAGTCGTGACTAATAGGGTCGCTGATCGTGGTGGTTTTTAGATATCTCACAAGGATTGAGAGAAAGTACATAATATATTATGTAAGACTAATCAAAGTTGCGAAAATCTGCGAACCTCATATCAATATCAATATCAAGTCTGTGACAGTTTTTTGTATATTCTGTTATAAGACGCTATAATATGTGATTATTTTATTTAATAAAGGCTAGTCTAAATGAGCTTTGTAAATAATACTCTCCTAGCAACAAGCCCAAAAAACTCAACGATAAAAAAAATACACAGAAATTATTACAAGAGATAGATTAGAACAGGCATAAAAATAATAAATGTATTATATCTGGCCCGCGGCTGATTTATATTTTCCCAGTCTCCCATTTTAATATCTTTAATGTAGGAAATATTTTATCTGTTAATGTAAAGATACTCTCAAACTGAAGAGGAATTTTCAGTCTCAGTTGGCTAAGCGAAAACATTGATTGAATAACGCCTTTGATATTAAATAGGTACCTATTTGTCTCTTGGGACTACTTTAGGGATCCGTAGGAACGCGAGGTCACTCTATTTTCAGGGGTGAATGAAAACTGATCCTTGAAATTCATCCTGAATGTGAAGGGTCAGATGTAATGACGAAATTAGGAAGCATTAAAGCATCCTGGCAAGGTTTTGATTTAAGAATTTTCAATTTTGTTTTAGTCGATCAACGGTCGCTTCCCAAGTAAGGTAGACAGCCATTAGATAAGAAAAAAAAACTTATGAATTAAGTTTTGATAAATATCAAAATTTATAAATAAAACATTGCGACTTGCGAGATACCCTCGATTTTGGTAGTCTGCAATTGCCGAACTATCCCTACTACATGCTGAAAATGCCCTGTTGTAGGACAATTAAAGCCGATCTATTCACACAGTATTTGTGTAACGCACTTTGAATCACATTCCAAGAGTTTTGAAGGTAATTGCAACTAATCCATTGCTTCATAGGTTACAGGTTCAACGTAAATAACGCAATGAACGCGGGTGAACTGTCAAAATGAAACCCATTGCGATCAATTGTCATTTTTTTTATATAAACGTTACCCCACACTAGGAATTTCTCGTGCATTGTGGGTGCGTTTACAAACATAGATGTAATATCATGGATGTATGGCAATCGAAAACTTTAAGAATATATAATTTATTAATGTTTCGATTGCCATTCAAGTAAAATGAACAAGATATTATTACCTACATCTTTTTCATTCTAGGCAAACCATGGACGCGAGGCAAAGTTAGGGCAGTTGACCCGTCAACTGCCCTAACTTTGCCTCGCGTCCATGGTTTGCCTAGAATGAACAAGATGTAATATCATGGATGTATGGCAAATTGGCAATCGAAAACTTTAAGAATACACAAACAGCCAGACCCGGAACAACTACTTGTATGTAGGTCATACAAATATTTGTTCCGTGCGGGAATCGAACCCGCGACACGCAGCGCAGCAGTCAATCGGTTAACCACTGCACCAACCGTGCCGTGCCGTTTATCTGTGTTACACAATTACCCCGCTGAATTGAGCCTTCATTCTCTTTGCTGTAACCATAGCTAAAGGACTAGCTGCAATAATCTTTAAACACAAATCATGGAACTGTCGCCATTGACACCAATATTGACTCACAGAAGCAACAAATCATTGATTCAGTACAAAACAATCGAAAACAATGGATCATCGGCGGCGCCGGTTCCAATGAACCTCAATACCACGACATCCTGTATATTATTCCCGTGAGTATGATACGATTGAAGTTTTTAGGGTACCGTACCCAAAGGGTGCCAATGGGACCCTACTACGAAGGCTCCGCTGTCCGTCTGTCTGTCACATGGCTGTATCTTTTGAACCGTAACAGGTAGACACCTGAACTTTCCAAGTGTGTACTACTATGGCCGCTATAACAACAAATAATAAAAATAAAATAAAGTTATGAAACGTGTTTGTACTAAAATCCATACTAATCCATACTTCCATACTAATATTATAAAGAGGTAAAATTTGTTTGTACGTAGGGGGTAATTTCCGGAACTACCAGTCGGATTTGAATTTTTTTTTTTTGCATTGGATAGCCCAATTTTTGAGGAAGGAATGTAACATCGCGCTACGAATCTTAGGAGCCGAGCAAAAAGAAAAAAAGTCAGTAAGAACGCTAAGCGATGTGGGTCGAGGGTCAAAATTTCACGCGGACGAAGTCACGGGAGAAGCTAGTAAAAAATAAAAATGTAGTGTTAAATATCGTACAGTGCTACGAAACCCTTCGTGTGCGAGTCTGATTCGCACTTGGCCGCTTATTTGTGTGGCTATGGTGTTTCAGATCAGTATTGTCTTGTTTTGTGGTTAAAATAACTTTGCAAGTTCTTTCTCAACACAAAATGATGTTGTTGCAACAATTTTGTGCTTTTGTTTCCTTTATTTACGCGATACGCATTATATCTTTTGTGGTAGGCAATGCCCTCTTTGCGTAGAACTTTATGATTATCAAAAATATTTCTTCCCTTTTCTTTTTCTTGTTCTGTCTGAGATGAAACCGCTCAAAGGAGAACAGCTTCACCGTATTTTTGTGATTGGGTAATTGTAAAAAATATCAAAAAAGAAAACAGCTGGTTAAGTTAGGCTAACCTAACCTAAAAATTGTATTAGAGTAAAATAAATGGTCCCTGGTACAAAAAACGCCATCATGAATGAGAACCATAGTTAGGTTGCTATTGTGGCGGCATCTACACCGCCACATACGAACTAAGCATCAAAGACCTGACGTCACAAGTCCTACATCGCGGTGTAAGAGTTTACCGAGCGATTAACATATATAAGACTATCCGACATCAATCCTTGGGCAATTGCCCGACAGACATAACACCCGTCTGGTAGGAGGATCCTCCCTTTTCTATGGGGGATGAGAGAACTTTACACCATGTTCCTCATACCCCTAAATTGGTGACCCCGAATATGAACGTCAACGCAGCCTTCGTGCAACTACTTCAGCGTGACATCATCAACATCACTCCCGCAAGCTTTCGTGAGGCGAGTCACACAGCCAGCCAGCACCCACGGCTTCAACGGGTATCCTGACCACCAGCATGCAGCGAACGCGCATTCCTGGTCACCACCCTCAGCCTCATCAGCAACCCGGCGCTGTACCACATCCGACGCACTGGATCACAACGCAGCGCCACCCCGACTCACTGGGGAATCAAACTCGAAAAAAACTCAAAGCACCCTCAATCACCGCAGACAGTTCCGACCCACTGTGAACTATGCGGCACCCGGTTCCGACTCACTGGAACCTCAAATGGCACTGGCAAGCATCGCAAGATACAAGACTCAGCCCACTATCGACCTCCGGTCTCCGGAGGGGAGTGATGTGGCGGCATCTACACCGCCACATACGAACTAAGCATCAAAGACCTGACGTCACAAGTCCTACATCGCGGTGTAAGAGTTTACCGAGCGATTAACATATATAAGACTATCCGACATAAATCCTTGGGCAATTGCCCGCCAGACATAACACCCGTCTGGTAGGAGGATCCTCCCTTTTCTATGGGGGATGAGAGAACTTTACACCATGTTCCTCATACCCCTAAACTATATTCTATTCTTCTTAATTGCACACTAAGAAAATATATAAATGTTAAATAATGCTAATATTGAATAAAAACGTTTTATTCTAGGGTTTATTTTTTACAGATATTTTTAAAGGTTACCGTAAATTGAATACTTACAATGTATTAATACCGGATACCGAAATGAAAATAATTACCTCTATCTTACTCGTGCCATGGCCGCGTCGGCATTAGTCAAAGGGCGCGCATCACCTGTGTGTGTAACCAGTATTAAAACGGTAACCTAAAACAGGTAACACGTTTCTTCTTCTTGGTTCACCCAGATAGCGGTAACCTTAGTCGTACAAGTAACCGAAATTCTTCGTGCTTTTACCGTAATTTATAAAGGTTTTTGGTCCCTGATCATCGTTATCGACCTTCGTAGTATATCTTCATTGACCTTCACAGTAACTTAGATATGACTCCAAAATGCTCCTAATAGATCTTCAATACAATCCCTTTCACCCTATCAATGCCGAGGTTCTTAAGCGGCTACCACTAACCAGTTACCAATTACCATCTATTTAACTCAGTGAAACCGATGTATGGGATGAGATTAATGCACATACATTATATGCGTTCTCTTGCATATAATCGTTGGTAGGTATCTACTACCCTGTTTATGGAGTAAGTCGTGACTCGAGGGCCGAGTGTAAACGCTTAGCTAAGTCTGTTTACACTTTAGTTTGGTTATTATTTACTTTTAAATTATGGTGATTTCTTTAGGAATATTTGAAAAGGAAGAGTAGTAGGATTGAAAGAGACCTTTTGGATAAAACAATGGGTTATTCCCTGAGTACCCCGATCCGTGAGGCCCCGATCCCGGGGGGACCTCGATTATTTTTTATCTTGATAAAATCAATTAAAAGTCAGTTTAGCTAAGTACCGTCAGCAGATGATATGTTAAGGGTTTTAAAATCTTATTTCTGAACTACATGTTACGAACATGATGAGTTTCAGTACATGATACCAACCGCTCGGTGCTATTATGTGTTCTGTGCCGTTCGCGCTTCTCCGTTGTTTCGGCCTGTTCGATCCCGTCTGATCCTCGTAATGAGGTGACACGTTTGTTATGATTTGAATTCAATAAACTTACGAAACCTACAATTTGGTATAAATTCTTTGAGTAATATATTTTGAGCTGAAACTTTGCATAGAGATTCTATACCTAATGTAATTTTCACTCCTTTTGGATAGATATACCCTTTCCGTTACACGTTGTATATCAAGTATGTATACTGCTACTTAATCACTCTATAATAGGTATTCCTACTGCTGGGAACACAACATTCTGAGCCTGAACGAAGCCTCCTCTCTGTGAGAAGGAGAGGGCCGTAATCCAACACGCGGGCCAGTGCGGGTTGGTATATATATACTTTATCGATGATCAATTCTAACCATAGATATAAGAAAGAAGATTCTAACCTAACATGACAATGTGATAAGCACTAATTAAGTATCTCAGTATTACCGATACATTGTAACAGCGAATCAATTTTCACGCTGTTAAGACTTTGGCAAAATAATTTTTGATATTCGGATGGCTCATGACCTAAAGAGGTCATAAAGAATATGAATTAAAAATATTTAAAAAAAAACCGTGACATTTTGCGGGTATTCTGGTATAATACGAACTTAAAGATCCAATAAAAAAAATAAAAAATCGAAAGATCAAATTAATGTACGCATCATTCCGTGGTTTACCTAAAGAGGAAATCCTAATGACATAACATTATTCCAATAAGGTTTTAATACAAAAACCGTGTCGCCACGGAAGTGTACTTGTACGGCCAGCTCCACGCTTCTGTTCCCACGCACTTTCCACCCAGTGTACTGTGTAGTTGTGTTGACTTCATTTAATTAATTGGTAACTGGATACGACTGATATGTACACGTAGTACGCTCCTGTGGCGTCGTTGAAATAATTAGGTGGCTTCTATTTTGAGAGGGAAAGGTGGTTTGTTTTCGAATTATTTAGAAAGGAAGGTAGGAAGGAGTAGTGTTACCATCCATCCGGATTTATCCGAACATGTAGGGTTTTTTGGACTATTATACACGTGCCGGCGGAATTAGTCAAGGGCGCGCAAAGCCTGCGTGTGTGTGTGTGTGTGTAATCGGTATCAAAACAGTAACCTAAAAGAGGTAACATGTTTCTTCTTCTTGGGTTACCCAGATAACGGTAACCTTAGTCGTAGTAGAAACCAAAATTCTTTAATAGCTGTAGGTTTTCGGTCCCTGGTTATATGCACTGACTGGATAAAACTAAATTAACTAACAAACTATTTAAATCCTAACATAACTAAAACTATTACATAACAAACTAAAAATGTTGTCGTAAAGTTCCTCCGCATCGCTGTCGACTGGTAATGTACCCAAGAGACTGGTGGAATTGCCACGTTGTATGGCGATGCTTAGCCTCTAGATATTGGATTGGATTATCTATCTGAATCATTAAATAGTAATAACTGAATCCGTCAATGAATATACACCCTAATGGTACTGGATCCGAAATTAATACGTCAATAAACATACACCTTTGTGCACTACAAGGATTTTATTTTTTAGTTTTAAGGTATATTTTGCCAATAAACGCATTTTTCTTTCTTATTTCTTTCTTTCCTTCTAATTTTACGGTCCGGCAGTCCCGATTTTCAAGTAAATATCACGTAATCCGGAAATATAGGTATGATATTTTACATCCGGAAGGTAAAATTCCGTGTAGTGCACAAACGCCCTAATGGTATTTATTCATTGACGGAACTAGATATTCTCACGAACGATCCTTAGGAAGTCCTAAAACACATAGTCACGTCTCCAATACATAATTGGCCTCTATGTGGTTGGTAAACTTACCGGTACCAACACCGGATGAGCCTAATGTTGATCCAAGAACACAGGATGTGCTAACATTTTACAGTGATAGTGTTATTAATTTAATTAAAAGTTTTAGGTGCGATACATAGTACCTACCTATTGATGGTGTCATTAATTTAATTAAAACTGTGAGAGGTGTGAATAGTATGTAGCGTTTAATATCAGGAGTGGTATAGTTAAAAAATGTGTTAAAATGTGATGGACTGTATGTAAGTTATGACTTGTAGACACCCGCTAAATGATGGCTCCCCGCGCCCCATGTAAAATTAACCCTTGAAAAAAATTTTTTTTTTTTTTTCCTTCTTTCCTGAAGATGAACCGGTCATTGGACTTTCTAACAGGGGGGGGACTTTCCAACAATTCATAAACGTTACAATGGTGAATTTTGGACAGTTTATGTATGGCAAATCTGTCAAAAACTCACCATTGAGAGCATAGAATTATATTATATCTATGATTGAGAGACATTGGTACTGTTTGTAAATTAGTAGACTTGGCACTCTGGTGTTTGTATGGAGAGGAACTAAGTCAAGCAATTGGCGAATTGCGAATTTCTTGAATTTCTCAGTAGCAGCCCGGAGTCTGGGTTTGTGCTAGGTTGATGGCAATAGGCTAGCCCCCTATTACGTGGGACTTAAACATAACTGGCGAAATGCGGGTGTGATACTCGTATAGGTACACCTCTGCATGACTCTTCGGGGAATACAGGCGTGATGTTATGTTATGTGTTAACATTAGGAAGAAAGAAAGTCAACATTGAAAAGAGACAAAAGTATAATAAATACAGGAAAGGTGATGAGGATTAACCGATTTTACTGACAGAAGTAGTAATAGGTAAAGTTTTTTTGGTTCTAGGTCATGCCAGATTCTTGACGATGTTCCTTTAAAGTTTTGAGAGCAGTGGTGATGAAATTATTTACACAAAGTATAGAGCCTTTCACGGCTCGAACCTACGACCTACAACTCGCCAGTCAAAACCATTGCCATTGGGCCATCACCGCTTGATATAAATCACTATCATATTGAGTCTACAAACATCTTATTTATACAGAATAATGACCTGTCAGAATCCATAAGAAGCAATATTAGGTATGTACAAAGGTTTACATTTTTATACGATTCAAGTTATGATAGAAGTTCGGCCGTAATTCTTTTTCGCACAACTGTTTTTGATAGTTCATGATTTATCATAGGAACGTTAACATGATCTTGGAAATTATCAAAATATATTTTTACATTTAACGGCTCGTACACACTGCCGCGATAACGCGGGCGCGACAGGCAGCGCTACCATTGTCGCGCCCGCGATATCGAGCCAGTGTGTACAGCCGTAAGAGAGAGAAGCGAGACAATTTACCTTGAAGACTCAAACATGACTGGTCTGGACTCAAACATGACTTCCAGTCGTGTTTTTTAATTACATGGAGTTCCAATATTATGTATTTGTTTAATGAATTTATCAATAAGAGATAGCGGGCTATAAGACTAAGGGAAAACCAAATAAACGATGGATGGACTGACTGAAAGATAATATGGCTAGAAAGGGAGTGACTACCGAGATGACGAGTAGTAGAGGAGAATGGAAGAGAAAAACATGTCGCGCCGACCATAAATAAATTGGGATAAGAGCGAGATAGCCTGGCCAAAATTGTTGGACTTTTTTTTCAATAATGATGTGAAAGTGTAGGTATTAAAATAACTGTACCTCTAACATTCCGGCCGGATATTGCACGCTTTAAAAAGTAATTTTACGTTTATTACCATTTTTAAAAGCCTACGTTAAACGGGTACATTTGTACCCATCAATATTTCATGCTTTACTCATCGACCCATTTATAAGCAGCGTTTGAAGGGTTATCTACCTTTAGTATAATAGCCGGAGGGCCAATTAGGGGCTATTCCATTCACAAAACTACCTCGGCCACGCTACGGGTTAAGATTAGTTTAATTCGCGTTTAAGAGGTATTATATACTGGTTTTCCTATCGATATTTTTTTAGAGTTTAACATTACACATGTACACTCAAATCTGTATGGTTGTTTCCTAAAAAGACCAGTTCAGACACAAATCTACATAGTCCTCAAATGATCTGACCAAGATTATTTCGGAATTTTTATAAACACATTCACATTGATCAACTTTATTTATATTAATTATTAATGATTTGAATATTTACTTTGTAAAGTATTTTATTACTCCAATTAGGTATTGTGAATGTGAAGACTATGTGGGCCATTGTTTTTTTTCACATTAATCATGGTCTGGCAGTTTATGTAATTTATGCGGCCTACCCAAGTGTCATTTCTTTGGTATTGTTCGTCGAATCGTTGAGCTCCTTAATTTCTGAGTTGAGCTGCACGATTACTGACAAATGCGTGCACTGACTGGACAGGTCCACAGAAAGTTCTTGTGCGATTTAAAATATTAATTTAATTAAAGGTAGCGTGCTTTTAATTAGTTCAATTTCGTTACACCCACCATATTGAAGTAATTGCTGTGGTTGAAGGAAAATGCATGAGAAAATTCACACGTTCATAATACAGAGTAATAACAGGCTATTATAGGTATGATGCATGATCCTGAGACGAGAAGTTTGTAATTTATCAATCAATCTGCCTATAATTTCTATGTTGGGCTCAGCTTCCAGTCTAACCGGGTGCAGCAGAATACCAGTATTTTACATGGAGCGACTGTCTATCTGACCTCCACAACGTAATAACTGGGTAATACGATACCAATTGGTAAGACTGGTTGTCAGAGTTTCGGGTTTCCGACGACCTGTAACGACTGTCAAAGATCCACGAATGACAGCCGGGACCAACGGCATAACGTGCTTTCCGAGGCCTCGGTATGTACAGATCCACTGACTAACCCCAGCAAGTGTAGCTTAACCTGATGGATCAATATTATTATTTATATTGTATCTATAAATCTTTCACACAATTCACTTCATTTTCAAGAAAATTCATAATCCATTGCTTCATACATTATGTTTATAAAATCCGTCTGGTTAGAACAATATTATTGAACTGTCAAAATGAAACGAATTGTGATTAGGCTGCAGGGAAATCCATATAGGTACAGTGGTACCTATATGGATTTCCCTGCAGCCTAATCACAATTCGTTTCATTTTCCGGATAACGGTTTTCCAGGTAAATCCATAAAATAAACCGCACCGAGTACACACAGTAATCCATCAGCCAAAACCCGCACAAAACCGAACACAGAATTCAGATTTCGAACGCATTTCAATCAACGTAGACAGATGTCACCGACCGAACCTTTTTATTACAGTCCAAAAATTTGAAGGAAATTCCTAATCCATTGCTTCTTAACGTTATTTTTAAACAAATATCGAATCGAGTTTATTATTTATTATTTGCTACTATTTTTTTTATTTGAATACTATTTATCTGATTCAGGTCTAGGTAGGTTAAGGACTATAATATAAGGACTCCTTGAAAATTCAAAAGTGCCTGTAAATGGTTTAAGTGAAATAAAAAGTCCAGTTGAAAACCAGCGTCAGCCACTAGTTGTCTGGCATTTATTCTGAACTGGGCCTATTTGGCGCAGCCGTGAGGCACTCAATAGTATTTTAAGTTTTTTGCTTTTGCTATTGTGTACCTTAACCTCAAATAAATTAATTATTTTTCTTTCTTTCTTTATAAGTCTGAAAGATTCGTCTGCGTCGACAACGTAAATAACGCAATGAAAGGCATTACAATTGCTAGTGTGTTACGTAATTACCCCGCTGTCTGCCTTGTGTGCACACTCCTTTACCGTCAGGCGCCGGAAGAAACCCGTTTGCTTCATACTTTTAATTTAATGGCTGGTCCGAAATAATTGTATCATCGTGTATAACGATTTGGTACGATTTGTAACATCTCGCTCGTGTCAGGGAGTCGGGTGAGCTGATAATTGAGCTTGGTTATTGGAGAATCTGTTACAGACAACAGTTTATCTATAATTGAATGTAGGTCGTGAAGGTGCTCATTGCAAATTGGGTATGGACTGTGGTCTGTTAAGTTGCGTGTTTATTAGATTTCCTACGCAGAACTTTAGCAATGTTTATAAAGAGTGAAAGCTTTGTAGCTATGGGGAACTTTTTAATGGGCCCATACCCATTAAAAAGTTCCCTGTACAAAGCTGTTAGTGGAACAAATATTGTATTACAAAATGGTATGTTTGGTAATTAGAACACTATCTTATTTTCTGGCTCTTGTGATACCGGAACTCCTATGACAAGAGCCAGGGCTACACAGGACCATAATCAAAGAATCAACTGGCATATGAATTATTTTTCAATTATACGTAGGTACCTATATTATTTTTGTTTTCATTTTTCACACAAAATAATTCGACAGTCACGATTATTAATGTAAAACACCCTTACGTGAAATATGATTGAGTGATTGGTTTGAATGAAAATGATTTACTAGTACTTATCAATGAAACTTAGATACACACATCGAGAGTATAGTGTTATGTTATCTTCGAAACTATGCATTTTTGGACCACATATTCTAGGACTTTTTGTATTATTTTTACTTACTTATAGAATATATTATATAACCCTAGAGTTATGGGATATAAAAAATAAACACGTTGTGAACAGACCATCTAACGGAACCACTTTCTCACACAATATTTTTAGTCCCTAACGTTTGGGTCGAGTATTGAAGTGTTGTATGGAACAGCAGATATTTTTTCTATATAACGATGTTGGTACCATGGAGAAAGTTAATAAGTTTGATGGTCTGCACACCCTTAAATATGACACTAGATGAAAACCCAGTTCGCTAGTGTCATTTTACGGAATAGTTTTCCTGTAATAAAATCTTTAGTATCAAACGATTACAAGAAAGGAATCATTTGCCTCTACAATGTTTTCCTAAAAACCACAGCATAGGCTGCAGTAAAAAATAATTACTATGTTAAACCAATATCAGATTACCATAGCAAATGACTTCTGATTCACATTTAAATAATTTACTGGCCTGACTGGGCGTTAAACTGAAGATTTTAGTAAAACGGTAGCGAGAACTGGCTGTTAACTTATGATGGAGTTAATTAAGCGTTTAAACTTGGACAATTGGTCTGTTTTAACTATGAATATTATCTTTAGGCTCCGTTAATTTGAAGTTCGATGTTCAGGGATTCGAAGTTAAAGGAAATACAAAGGCTGGAATATCAAACGGGTAGGTATTTGGTATTTCATTGATCAAGTCTTTTTACTACTTTAATGGATTCGATTGTCAGTGTAAGTTAATGTAAAGTATAATAATATTTGTCAAGAAGTGACTGCTGTTGTAACTCTGCAGCAAAGAATTTTTGGAACTTGATTTCAGTCATTTGCTTTTAGTCGAACCTGCTCTTCAAAACAGGAAGGACATTAAGGGAAAGCCTACTGAGAGACTGCCTCGTTGGTCTAGTGGTCGCAAGCGCTACTGCTGAGCATGAGGTCCTAGGTTCTATTCCAAGGTCGGGCAAATTATTATTGAAAATTTCTTTCTGGAATTTCTCAGTAGCAGTCCGGAGTCTGGATTTGTTATGGCATGGATGGGATGGCAATAAGCTCGCCCCCTATTACGTGGGATTAAAACATAACTGGCGAAATACGGGTGTACTTTAGTTACACTTCTGCCCAACCCTTCGGGAAACAAGGCGTGATGTTATATTCCTACTGAGAGAAGAACAACTGATAAAATGATACCTAACAGTCCACTGTTAGATCAGTTGCAATTCTTTCAGTAGGTAATAACCATATTATGATAACATACTAGTTCAAGTTCCGTAATTATATTTTCTAGTAATCCTAGAATGTAAGTTTCTTGTAAAAGCTACTAAAATTGTATTGTCACATCTCGGCAACACGGCTGAAACCTAGTTACAAAGTTAGTCCTGTAACTTTAGATAAAGCCCCTCACGTTCATAATGTTACAGGAAAACATTTTCATGGCATTTAACTAGATTTTGAAACTGTGTAGTAACAAGAATTACTCCCAGTTTTTGAATTGAGAATTTGAAGTTGATTTTATTTATTTATTTATTAAAATTTTATGCACAAGAAAAAAAAATGTACAGAGGCGGACTTAATGTCTGAGGCATTTAATTTTGTCATTGCCCGCAAAATCAAAATTGCTTACGTTTAGTGCAAATAAATTCTGAATTTCGCTACCTTCAATTTCTCAATTCCAGTATTATTAAGGTGCTTTCTAGTTCTATCGATTTCATCAAGCCAGTAAGTTGTTTTTGATATCTGTTGCTCCAACCCCAAATAATTTGGGAAATGGGTCAGGGGAACGATGATTATAATTTCTGACATATTGGAACAATTCCTACTGATTTTTTTATTATTCTCATGATTTCACACCTTCCACTACACGATTGAGGTCATGATAATTATTCAGCTTTTTCCCGACCATCGATGGTCATCATTCATATTCTCAAACAAGGCAGCTTTCCTGCCTATATTTGTATAAGGGAACTAAAAAGTTGAGAATGTATCAATAGGCATTGAGAATTCTTCGAGGTAGGCTTTAGCGAGCCCGAGCTCAATCGATGAGATTTTTATCTGATGTTCTTATGTCCAGTATGTGTTATTAATGCAATATTTTAAAACACCTTCGCAAGCTCTAAGAGCTTAGTGGTTGCAAGAGAATTCCGGATTAAATTCTCAAGTCACGTAAAATCTGATACTCGCAGTTCTTGTTATCGTTTTGGATATCATTCTACGCATAACTAAAGGTATTTTTAACTTATTGATATCGATTTATAACAAAAAAAAATCTTTTGATGTACGGAACCCTAAAAATAAAAAATACAGTACTGATCCGTAGTGCTAAGTGAGCAAAGTCTCCACAAATCTTCAAACTTTAAAACTTTACATACAGAATTTTGCGAAATTCTTTAAAAAAAATTGTACCTACGTAAGTTAGCGCGACACAGCGAAGGAAGTTCCCACATTAATTTTTGTTAATGTTCCAACTTCCTTTGGCTTTAAAATGCGGGTAATGTCCTGGAAGTAGTGATAGTAGAGTAAGTAGGTTCCAAGGACCGTTATCTGTGACTTAATCATGGACAGTGGCGCCTTTCATAGACACGCATTCATTAAAGATTGTTTATGTGTCTGTCAATGAACGTTTTGTAGTCAGTTTCTATATACTTACCTATGACGGATCGTTGTGTTTACTAATGCTATCGTTTGAAATTCTGAACTGTTCCTTTGAAATAATCTGAAGTAACGCTTTTTATGAGTACTAAAAGATTATTTCTTTGAAAATAAAATCTACCATTTGGTATTGCGACGCGACTCTAGGTAGTAGAACAATTTCTATGAAAACTGCTTGGAAATTGTTCTAGAACCGAGTCGCACCGCCGTGTCGCGCCTTTCTGTGGGAGCCTTAAATGTTGGTAAATTCATTATTAATTGGTCATTAAAATTGGCAATGAGGAACAGTTTTGGAAACGCAAAACATGCCTGATAATACGTTTTAAGTTTGAATAACTGAGTATTTTGAGCTTTAGTAATTTTGAATATGGGCAGAATGGCCAGGGAGGGACAGGAATTGAGAACGTTGGAGATATTTGCCGACTGGCAAACACACATACAAAACATAAACAAACGCCTAATTTTATACGAGACTGACTAGACTTTATGTTTATCCGACTAAGGGAGAATTTCACCAATGAAAACTGAACGCGATCAGCACATAAACGACGTTTAAGAGTTGTCAGTGTCATTATTTTCATTGTAATATTGACACTGACGGCTCTTGAACTCCGTTTAGATGAGCTGATCAAGTTCAGTTTCATTGGTGAAAGCAGCCCTAAGAGGCTAATAAAAATAAAAAAAAGCTTAAAATAAATTTGTACATACCTACTGTTCGTGACGGTGTAGACAAGAAGAATAATACAAAAAAAATGCAATAAACAACCGAGTACGCAGACACCACAGACAACGCAACGAAAGCGCCCAGTGCGCCAACAAGTACTCATTATGAACAAAAGTTTTATGCAATTTTTAATTCCGTCCCAGCGATGCGTGAGTTATTAGGGCGGGGAATAACCAGTATAATCCGGTTTAATGCAGTCCGAGGCAGAATTTCGCTATAGTTTTTTTGATTTCACTATTACCTACTGAGTTTGAGAATGGGATACTTTTTAAATGAGTCTGAGCGGACTAAGGATCTTTGTTAGAAATAATAATTCTAAAGATTACATAACATCACGCCTGTATTCACCAAGAGTTTAGGCAGAGGTGTAGGTACCTATAAATAGTACACCCACATTTCGCCAGTTATATTTAAGTCCCATGTAATATAGCGAGCCTGTTGCTATCAATCGGGCACTGACTCGAGAAATTCCAGATTGAACCCAGTAACACTTTGCCCAACCCGGGAATCAAACCCAAGACCTCATGCTCAGCAGTTAGCGCTTGCAACAACTAGACTAACGAGGCAGTAAAAAAAAAACCTTTTTGACGAAAGATCTGTTTTAAAGAGTTCATTCTCATTTCAAAATGATTCAGCTGAAAACATATCCGCTAGCCAAAGCGTAACAAAAAAATTTACAATCTTTTTAAATTCTATCAATCTAAATGTCTGTGTGGTAAAACATAAAAGGAAGTAAGGTAAAAAAAAGATTGCCTTCCCTACATTCCTACTATGCATTTCCTTCAGAGCACTCTTGGTAATCTGGATGCATGTATGCTCACACGCTGGAAAACAAACATGATTATGCGCTGCATAATTTGTGATCATGTTTACTTTAGACTACAATAACTTCCAGCTGCATACATTAACTTTAAAGGTGCCTTTCGGCTCTTGAATATTGGTTTTTAGATCCTTATGATGTTTTTTGCATTCTAAATGACACGCTGATCTCTTATTTTGCCATAAACACTGCTCCACACTCTTCCAAATTACAACTTTAATTACTATTTCACTTGTCAAAAGCTCAAAAAAAATTACAATTGACGTAGATATATATTTAGTAACTATTCCGCTTAACTTTTCCTAAACAGTCATAAAAACCCTGTAAGAAATCGACACGAGACACAATCGACGTGGTAGCACGTCGTGTTCGGGTTCGCGACAAGTCAATCGTGATCCTGAGGAGAGACACGTCGTTGAGAGTCGTTGAGAGGTGAAACACGTGTCGATTTCTTACAGGGTTTTTTATGACTCTTTAGGAAAAGTCAAGCGGAATGGTTACTAAATATCTACGTCTATTGTATTCATTAACGGATTCCCGCCAAGTCACGCCTGAATCAATTAAATGTCTTAAAAGCTTAAAAGGAAATGCGGCCACGTGATCGTTGACGTTCATTCCATACTAACGTATTCCTCTGGTTACTCCCTGGTAAATGATGCTTAATAAATGCTAAACAGAAAAATAAAAATAACGCCTGGCAAGGATAGGCCTGGTCTCTTAAAGAAATAATGAAAAATAAAACTGTACCCAGTTCAAAAAAAAGGAATCTATACAACACCTGGATTCTTCTGGATGTCAGACCTGGCCATTATCACAAAATAATGTGAAAGAGGAATGGAGAGGAGCATGATGAATAATACTACAAAACAAATGAAAAGCTACGACAATTACATCCCTAATTTTAGAGTTAAAATAAGAACACTAAAATGGAAATGGACAGGCTATAATAATGCGAGCGAGGACCGAAAAATGGACCAAAAAGTCACAGAATGGTACCCGATGAATGGGAAAAATCGTAGAGGAAGACAGGTGAAAAGCAAGGACGATGATCTGCCAAAAGGTTGGCGAAGAACAGCTTTAGCTTGGAGGCCTATGTCACAGGACAGCCTGACCTGGTAGCTGACAATCGATAATGAAAGGTAACCACCATAACATTGCATGAAATTATTTATGATTGATAATTAAAATCACTAGCTTAGGCTATATTTATAGCCATATCTCTATCAGAGAAAATAAATGAACTCCATAATTATGTTCAACCTAAACCTATTAAGGCCTCGTCTAGTCTGTACCACATAAAGTTACGCTCATCCGAAGAGAAAATGTCATAATTATGAACAAGATCATAATCGCGGTAAAGGATGTGGCGACGAACCGATTAAAGATTGTAATCTGAGGGGAAAGGCGATCAAGAGTCCATAAAATTGACGACCCGTAACGCAGTGGAACCTGCCTCCGGTACGGTGAAATGAGCACGAATTGTGATTCAAGAAAAAATATAGGTAGGTACTATAGGTTGGTACTTTGTTTGACAATTAAATGCATCAAGGCCCGTACACAGTGGCGCGATATCGCGGGCACGACAAGGCTTAGTGGGTACGAAGGTACGTAAGGCTGTACGAGGCTTAAGTAGGTAGCTAGGTAGCTAATTTATGTGACTATCGTACCTACCTACCTAAGTAGAAATATAAAGTATTGCTAAATATAAATATAACATATTTCTACGATACCTACTGACTTTTTAGTTCACATGCCATAATTCACGTTACAGAGGATACAACTTAATTTATTGGCGCCATGAATATTAACAGCAAAAGCCAAATAAGCAAAAAAACCGGCCTGAACTTAAATAAATATGTTTTTTATGTTCGACTTCCTAAATCAGAAGGTCTCAGAAGGCATCATAAAAGTTCTAATTGTGTACTTAACTAACGAGTTTCAACGGAAGTAAGTTAAGTATTACTTCGGGTTTACAAACATTTGAATGGTTTCCAGTTTAGAGGAAAACAAATATTTCTGTTGTAAACAGGTATGATTTGTTTGAGAAATGCTAAGAAAGCAATTTGTTTTAATGTTAAGCAAAGTCATCGTTTTCAGTCTATTGGCATACTCCATCTCACTACAGGACGATCCAAAATGGAGCAATGATCTTCGCAAACTGGTTGGAAAAAGATGAATGAAAGTGTTCGAGGGTTGAGTAAGATTTCAATGGCGAGAATTTGAATATTAATTAATTTTCAATGGACATTATTGTGCAGTAAGTTAAAGGAAATATAAACAATATGATCTCAGATTACTATATAATCGTCACCTTAGAGTCAAAACCTCGTATATGCGAAAAAGGCAACTTGTGTGAATCTAAGGCGTGCGTTGTAAGGGTTTCTTACCAAAAATTTCATAAAATAAAAATGACCGAAATTGCATTCCCAAGGTTTTCACTGGATATATAATATGATTTGAACACATATTGGGTCTAAGAAACTTATTAGCATCGTTAGGTACCTATACAAGATTCGTCCAAATACACAAAAGATTCTCTGGATGTATCTACCAGAGATGGCACTTTTTCAGTTTTTTTCGTATGCGGTACAATATGGAACTTGATAGCTGCTAATAGTTGTCAAAAAATTAAAATGCCCACTGACAACAATGCATTTGACATTTGAGAAAGACCCTAGAATGTAACTTTGAACGAAACTGAAAGAAACAATAAAATAATAATTAATTACATCAAGTGTTTTAAAACAATACATACATTTTTTTGGCGCGTTAAATAATAATATGGTTACTTCACTAGTTACGTCGCGATGACAAATGTGGGCCTATTACATTTTGACGACATTAAACTAGCATATTTTTAGCTATGTAAGTTTCTAAAAATACCATAGCAATCCTTCAATAATTGAATAAGTAATTCTGTTGCTGTTAGAACAGAGGCTAATCCCAAGGCCACGCCTTCAAAGTCCGAATATAAATTATAATAGGTTCCCCTGGGCGTGTCAACTGTCAGTTATACAGGTCTCCCTTGAATCGGTTTTTACTAAATAACTAAAATAAGCTTTAAAGACGTCGAGAACTCATTCACGTGTTTTTTGAATTTAATGAAAATAGATAAAGTTAGAAAAAATGCTGAAAACGCATTAAAAAAAAAATGAGCCAAAATACCAATACATAAAAATAAAAACTTACGGTAAGTACCAAAAAGGTTCAATCCATAACGTCCTAGATTCAAACTCACCCGAAAAAAATATCTACACGCACTTCCACATAAATCACAAACACATACACAGCACTCACGCTGACTCGTACGCAACCAATAAGTTTTCAGATCACGACTCTGCGCGCGCGCTTCGTAGAACGCGTGCGTGTGTTGCGCGCGCTCGATCCCTACTGGTTCAAACTTCGCGTCGATATAGCGTTCCTAGAAATTGGTTCGATTGGTTTTCAATTTTTGAATTTGATTTTTGGAACTGTGAAGGTCTTTTCTCTATGGCCAGTTTTCGAAATTTCAAAGTCATGTTTTGCAGACAGTGACTTTTGGCCCTTTTGGCAACGTATAGTTGAATCTCGAGATTTTTTTTAATGTCAGGTTTCGATAAAGAATGTCAGGTCAGTAATCAAAAGTGGTTTATTGGTGTTAATTAATATCACTGATAATAAAATCAACGGTAATGAAAGGATAATTTCAACAACTAGCTGGTGATGGTCTAAAATAAAAGCTAAAAAGATACCTACTATGAACTTCTTTAATTTTGAATACATTTTGTTAGATAATATTTCAATGGCTTACAACATGCCATAGATCACAGACACAAAGATTAAGTCAGTTAATTAATGATAGTTTTTTTTTAGAAGGAATGTAAGTAACAACATATTACTATATCAAGCCCAAGCTTTAACACATGATCAGACTTCCAAAATAATAGCCCAAAAAAACTTTACACCACACATGTTTCTAAACTTAAAAACAAAACAGAAGCTATCCCGCCAATCACAATGCTTATGGATGCCTCTACTTACTTTTTTTTTCTATATTTTATTATTCCGGACGGACGTTACACTCTGTGAATATCCTGAGTGCACATTGAACCAAAACGCGTTATAGCGTGGATAAAAACCGTTTAAACTTTTTTCGTGTTTCGGACATTGCTTTTTGTCAGTGCGGAAATATGGCGCTGTGGGCTGTTGACAGGAAGAGACTGGCTATATACAAAAATACTAGAGTGGTCAGTTAACAAAAAAAAGAATGTTTTAGACTAATATTATTTTTAATATTATTTAATATGTTTCGTTAATCTTTTGGTTGTAAGTAGATCTGGGGTTCTGGGTTCGATTCCTAAGTTGGGCAACGTGTTACTGGGTTTTTCCATCAGGAATTTGTCATTAGCAGCCCGGAGTCAGGATCTTAAAAAACATTGTTCCCGGTGGATGACAAATTAATAGGCTCGCCCTCTATTCCATGGGACTCAAAAATAACTGGCGAGATGTGGGTCCGTTATTGGTACAGCTCTGCCTAACCCTTTGGGTAAAACAGGCGTGATTAAATAATTATTGTTGGGTCAATTAATGATTTACTCAGTTATAAACCTTAAAGCTAACATTAATATACAGGATTACTTGTAATTCGACGTATCGACGTCAGGAGCTGATAGGGGCAGAATGCAACAATTGGAACACCCTATATGTATGGCCGAAATGACGAGCAATTCTTAAATCGCTCTTCATTTTAATTATTTTTTCGAATTAAGTACCTACTTTTAATAAATTATGTTCATAGCTTAAATGAAGTGCCAGCTACGATATCATTTTTAATGGTATCCATTCAATATGTAATTTGTATTTTATTTGATATAAAAAAAAAAAGTATAATCAAGCTAGAATGCATTTCTTGGTCTCAGAATGGTGATAGGAAAATCTCCTTAAATCAGAAGCACATAGAATAAGTACATAAACAATCAACAGAGCGTAAGTGATTGATGAAAGGTAACATGTCCCGTCTTTTCCTGACGTTATCAAAGAAATGCGTGAGAGATAGTTTTTCCATCGCATTCTTTCGCGTGATATTGTAGTTTCTACTACCCATACTTACCGAGAAATCGTCACCATTCACAGTTTAAGAAACTGTTAACATCTGTATAAAACGTTAGTAATGTTACATTGAACGTGCGGTATGATAATACCAGTACCTTCTTAACACAAAATTGGAAGAAGACTGGGACCAAATTAATATAATCTACATTAATAATATTTTAAAGAGAAAATATTTAAATTTTTGTTTGTAATGAATAAACTCAAAAACTACAGGACCGATTTAAAAAATTCTTTCACCAGTAGAATGCTATATTATCACTGAGTAACATAGGCTATAATTTATAAATAAATCAAGCGGGCGAAGCGTCTCGCGGAAGCTAGATTTTATTTTTAATATGTTTTCATGAGAATTTGAGCAAGGACTGTTACGGTGATAGGCACGTACGCACGTGTGTAATTTATTTTATTTTATTTTATTTTTTAACCACAACGGGGAAGCTCTTTAGGTGAATCTCACCTGATGGTAAGTGATGATCAGGCCGAAGGTGGAAGCGAGCTTCACCCGGAATCGTCAACCACAGAGGAACTGGCTATCTTACCTCTTACTGCCGGAACACAACAATGCTGGTAACATTATTGTTATGGCGACAGACTTAGGTAAGATGGTGGTAGCTAGCCAGTTATTTATTTTCACCCAACAGCACATCACATCTTAGAGGTGAAAGTTTAAAATGTGAATAATTAAATAAAAACACAATCTTCAAAATCATACCCTATATTGGTTAAGTAGGCCTGTGATGTGCTGTGCATCCTGTTCCATTATATACTTTTGCACAAAGTTCACGGTGTGTTTTGAGCGTGACAAATACCCTTTTCCCACACTTAGGTAAGTTTTAATCTAGATTGTATGATAAAAAAGAGGAAGGGCACAGAAGCTATTTCATACCTGCTACCTACAAAAAGTAATCTCTAACTTTTCGCGATAATTTTCACGCATGGCAACACAAAGAATGGTACAACCAGCGGCCAATGGCAGATGAAAATAATTAGAATTTTATACCAAAGACACATAGATTTTTCATATTTTTCTGACGGTTAGCCACTTAAAAGTTGGAGAACTTTATCGTCTATCCTCGGTAATTGATTATTGAAAAGGTTAGATGGTCATTGCACTTTGTAAAATACTGAAACTCATTCTTGTCTATGTAGACTAAAATGTCACGAGTCAAGAGTAACGGCTCGTGCAGATCGGCGCGATATCGCAGGCGCGACAGGCAGCGCAATCCTTGTCGCGCCCGCGATATCGCGCCAGTGTGTACGAACCTTAAAACGTTTATCAGCCGATTTATTCTATAAATATCTCATCGTGAGAATTAGGTGAAGCCAGCTTGAAGCGAGCTTTTCACCTTCGTTTTCACGTTTAGGGGTATGAGGAACAGGGTGTAAAGTTCTCTCATCCCCCATAGAAAAGGGAGGATCCTCCTACCAGACGGGTGTTGTGTCTGGCGGGCAATTGCCCAAGGATTGATGTCGGATAGTCTTATATGTATATGTTAATCGCTCGGTAAACTCTTACACCGCGATGTAGGACTTGTGACGTCAGGTCTTTGATGCTTAGTTCGTATGTGGCGGTGTAGATGCCGCCACACACGTTGTGATTTTTACAATATAGACTGGCAAGGGATTCTTAGTACTGCAGTCATTTATTTTGGTTTAGAAATCCTTAAACTCCATCTCAAAGTATTTTTATTTCAATTAAAACCAATTACAGGCACTTTTGAATTGTTAAGAAGTCGATCACTTTATTTAAGTGCTTACTATTCGCCTGGTCGTTTACCTATCTTGGACTCCTACCGAGTGAAACCTGAGGGTAAAATCCAGGATCTCCAGTGGAACACTGCAGCTTGAGCTGCGCCTTGACCATTGGCACATCCCAGAAGAAACAATGTACTTACCCTCTTAAAGCTTCTTCCGAAGAAGACACCAGAAAGAAATATCAGATCAGATTATTATTTTCAAATATGCAACAACCAACGTACCAATTGCGTAGTTGTCAATATAAAAAAAATCAATGAACGGATTTGTATGTGAGGTGCAACTAATCGGCGCCCGCGCAGGTATGACTCGTTTAGCCTCTGACGTCACTTAAAACTAAAAATAGCCCGAGGATCACTTCCGTGCGATTCAAAATGATTTTATGCACAAAATGACCTTGTGTAGCAATAAAAAAAAAACAAGTTCGGTTTAATAGAAGAACTTAAAATGGGATATAAAATTGTGTGAAAATCTTAACTTTTGTCTGAGGAAAGCATAAAAAAGCAAAGCAAAGGGTATGGCTCTTATGGCTAACTCTATCTGCCAAAAACTACACAATAGTTCAGCAATAATAATGTAGGTGAATACGGAACCTCCAGTGAATGGCACCAGCCGATCTATTCTGTAAAAATCTCACCGTGAAAGGGTTACTTAGGTGAAGTGAGCTGTGAATAGTGTCAATCCTTAGCATGACAGCTGACTTCACCTAAGTTTTCACCGTGAGTTTTTTACAAATTACACTGACTGTTGTTTGCCTATGCCACTTCGCAGGTGGAAATTGTACCTAGTTGCACAAAGGAGGGTGTAGTAAGTACAACTACGTAGTATTATATGATCTGTGGTACAACTTAGGTACCCCTAAATTGTAGTTACCTACTTACTACACCCTCATTTGTCTATCATCTATAGCTACCAGAAAAATCATTGGGCGGCATCTACTTACTTATGCCCATTGAATCGATTCCAATCAAACCAAGTCCATTCCAAATTTAGAAATCGAATTTTCGACTTTTGGAATATTTCGTGGTAATGTCATTTGAGTTGCTTTTAAAGAGAAAAATCTCGTTATTTTCATAACAGATTTGGAGAACAGAATCTTTTTACATAAAAAGTTTAAATTGAATTTAGAACTAATTTAAGTTTTTATTTTGTGCCAGAGACTTTTAAGTGTGAAATAAGACTTTGATATAATGAGGACAACCTGTTAACTCATCTGTGATGGGTAGAATATTTGTTTTCTGACTCCAGTTTTATATTATTTTGCACCTGGCTACCTTTCCGTGAGTCTCATAAAAGTCTGTTTAAATACTATGTGACAACGTAGAACGTATTATAAGAGAAAATCTCCTTAACCTTCTAATAGGTCGGAAGGGTTGGGCAGAGGTGTATGTATAGGCACAGTATAATAAAGTAATACTGTGATGTGGTCAATCACATTTTGCCAGTTATGTTTACTTGATACAGTTTTTGCTAACTGGTGACTTCCCTGTTAAAAATAAATTCTCTTGAACAACCCTTAAAACGCCATGGGAAGATAGTGTCACTATTTGTAGCTAAAACACATGGCCAACGTTTTTACAGGCCGTAAAAAGCGTGGGAATGAAATATAAACGAGTTTGAAAATATGACTTTTTTTTTTATAAAAGGCTGTCGAATTCCGACTACAGCAATTTTAGAGAGCGCAAAAATTGTTAAACAATTATGCCTGGACACGTCAGGTACTATTTATTGGAAAATTCTAGCTTTAACAAAATGTTGTAAAAAAAATATCATACTCTCTCTAAGCTTTTAGAAAATGTTGTTTCAGATTTTTTTTTTTTCTTTTGATAGGTTTTATCGGACTAAATAAATAGACAGATGGGAATTTTGTACCTACCAGTTAATGAACAAAGTTATGTTACTTACAATAGTTTTTTTCAAATTATTTTTCGATTTGTGATCCTCAATCAATGCCGACCTAATCATAGGTACTTACAATAGGGGTCGAATTAATATCCTAAATATTCTGCTGAAACGCGATTAGCTGAATATTCCAACGGCTTGTAGGAATTAAAGTAAAGTAGTAGGGAATAAAAGGGAAAAAACCATATATATTTCTAAGAAAAAATGAATGAATTATTTTTCAAGTTATCAGTATATACGTAGATAATTCATCTCTTTATCGGTACAGGTAGCAAGCTATATCTCATATAATATGTTTTAACCCCTCTGTGTCCTGTCCTTTGTAGGAGATCAATAAGCAACACCTTCTACATCAAACTGTTGCCTTGTTTACACGTAACCACTCTCCCTACCCTATAAACTATGTGATAGCTCAGTAGATAGGTAATTTACCTTCTCGACTGTTTACATTGTTACAGATATGTTACAAGGAGCGCCTGTCAAACTGTCAACTCCTTTACGAGTTACTGGCCCAACGTGTACTAGTTTGGTGCCAAGAATGTACCACAGCGACAGACACCGAGATTGGAGTTCTTTCCCAGGAGTATAAAATACAACACATAAAAATAAGTTTTTATATTCAGATTAACATGAACACAATCAAGCAATTTTATCACATTTCTATGAAACTCTGTAGATCGAAACGGGATTGCTTATTGAATACCAAATATGACAAGTTTGAGGAATCTAAATAAACATTCGTTGGTGAGTGGTGAGTGAAACCTGATCTTGTGAGGATGAACACAAGGTTCAAAATTGAAGATCAGGTGGTTTTTAATATCCAAGTTATAAAACTATAGAGTTTGGGTACAGAAGGCAAACTTCAGATCAATACGCGAGCAAACATGGTGCAGATTTTCAATATGAATGACTGTGCCGTGCTATTTCAATAGATTCCAATCCCCAGCGTGTACTCCCGTTCGTCCCATTGCCGTCGTCCCACTGGTGGGACGAACGGGAATTAATATTTTTTAAATTATATTTATTCCCGCTCGGCCTTCTGATAAAATCAGTGAGACGAACGGGAATAACAAAATTAATTTTATCGTGTATTCCCGTTCGTCCCACCAAATAATATTGTCCGTGTAATTTTAATCGTTATAACTCACTGATTACTTTTCGAATTCTTAAATTTCGAATTAAATTTTGAAGCGACGACGGATTGGACCGAACGGTAATACACGATCCCCAGTAAGGTATTTGCAAGCCGTACAAATCATACTTTAGCACACTTATCATCCTCCTGCCGTGTCCCATGTTTTCTTCCCAGCTAAAGCAGTGGGAAGTGGTGAAGGGCGGGCGTTTTGGGAGACTGTCTTAAATGTCTCTTTTGACGTTCAAAAAGTTCTGACTCTAAGCCTAATTTGAATAAGGACTTTTTATTTTGATTTAGAGATTTGTTCAATCTTAGATAAAAAACAGAATGATTTTATTCTGTACCTACCGGAATTACATGACTCCTTTTTTCCAAGTTGCGTTGACTGCATTGTTCGGACTGAACCTTTTGTTATGTTCCTTGTGTAATCGTTCGCATATGGTACAGTGACATGAAAGGGATTCACACCCGCAAGGTCAAAGCTTCCGACACTTCCTGGCATAAACTTCTTTATTTTATTTTTTGTGCCAGTATGTGCCAAATGATTGAAGCGCGTCTTTTGTTTTCGTTTTTTATTTTATTTTTGACGGATTCTGGCTTTGTTTGGATTTTGGTACTGGCTGGTATTCTGAAGTGTTTTTTTTATTTTTTTTATAGTTATTGCAAAACTTATACTTATTATACTATAATAATGGTACTTATTATAATGATATTAGCCTATTATTATTCCATTACAGGGGAAAGCCCTTTTCTCATACAGATAAGGCACAAGCATCGAACAACATGCGTGCTCATTGTAACAAGGTGACTTTTTCAATTCATTATGTACAATGTTCAGTAATTTAAACCCCATTGGACTGCCCAGCAATATGATGTTACAGGAGTATACAAACAAAAGAAAGGAAAAAGTTATCTTAGTTCATCTTGAGAAATGATTGGTCTTTTCCAAGCATTTCATCTGGGTCTATGATAGAATTAATGGAGAGAGTATAGGATATTGATCGTGACATCACAGCGAGCCATATCAGCGCTGCGTTATTTTTTTAATTGCGCAGCATTATGCTGAGATTTTGAGGAGATTTTTTGAGATGAGATTTTTTAGGGAGCCTTTTTGGCCTCGCACAGGTGGTCTTTTTCTGCGTTTTTTTTTGAGAATTTTTTGATTTTATAGTTTTAAATGCTCCTTTTTTACTGTTTGTAGTTCCTGTTTGTGTCCCAAATAAAATATGTTTCTTTCTTTCTATATTATTTTAGTACTGACATAAACTTGTTAGATCTAAGAAAAAAAAACCAGATCCACAAAATGATTATCTGCCTTCAAAAAAATAATTAAATCTGACGGTTAAGTCCTCACTTTTATAGTCAGTAAAATTCCGCTGTATAGTCAACTAATAGATTAAGTTATAGGCTATTAATTAGTCAGTTTATTAGCGCTAGACTCATGGTCATTTGGACTCTATTGGTACTAGAACGATATTACTACGTCCAAGAGGGAAGGTAATCTTAAGTTGATATACACAATGACAACCGACCCACACAATCTAATTACTTATAATTTGATTGTGTGGGTCGGTGGTCAAAGTTTTGTGGCGGTTGTCATGGGGCATGGGCACGGACATGTGATGCGGAGGAATGAGGAAAATGTAGTGAGGAAAGTTTTGATTACGAATGTGGATGGCTATAAAAGATGATTTCCACCCAACGGCTCGCATCGCATTGGATCGGAAAGGATACGAACGGATGCGGCGACAGCCGATCGCATCCGGCAAACGATCGGCTCCGTACCGTTGCTTGCAAACGTATCCGTTTCTGCTCCTAGTCAAATAGTTTCATTCGTACCGTGTTGCAGCCGAAAGGATCCGATCGACGTACGATGACAGGCGAACGGAGCCGATCGCGCAGTCGCAGAAGACGCCCGCGGTCAAACTGCTGTGCGCGGCCTGGTAATATAGACTCTAAATACTGTGTACACGATATATTATCGTTTAAAGATTGTTAAATCCATTCCGATCCGATGCGATGCGAGCCGTTTAGTGGAAATCATCCTTAAGAGTAGAGGAAGATCAAAGAAACGTTGGATAGACTGTGAAAATATGATATGGGCAGGAAGGGGTGACTACCGAGATGACGCCTAATAGAGAATTAAGGAAGTCAAAGATATGTTGGGCAGGGGAGTGATGAGTTAGTGTGGGACGGGAGTAAGCTGTTAATAGCTATTAGCTCTGCTACTACTTTTTCTTGGATTTTTTTGATATTGTAACTAGACATGGGAGGACATATTTGGCTAGGAAGATAATACAAGAACAGCAGTAGTCACAAATATGGATGGGCACATACGAGAACTATGAATGAATGAAACGTGAAAACAGTCGTGGAATAAAGTTGTGCAATTCAAAAATGTGTATGCACTGCACCGTCACGAACTTTAAATATAACGGATTTGATTTGTACTATCCATCCTACCCACCTTTAAACAATCCAATCTGACGTCCCTATGTTACACGTCAGCCTGGCTCAGTGCATCACGTTGCATTGCAATTAGCAACGCCGTGCCAAAATTAATTACTTACATTGTCCACACAATGGTCTTATGACGTCACAGATAATGGGCGTAGATGTGAGTTAATGGGTGTGGCAGCGTGTTAATGGAACGGCCGAGGATGTTACTCGGGACTGCATTAAGCCGGATGACTGATATAGTTGATGGTTTAGATTTATCTTGGCTGGCAGGACATTACAATGAATGTAGCATGTACCTACGATGTTGTTCTTAGCTCTTTAACATCAATTTTTAGGGCTCCGTTACTCAAAAGGAAAAAAACAGAACCCTTGTAGGATAACTTCATTGTCAGTTCGTCCGTCTGTCTGTCTGTCAAAACCTTTTTGCTCAGGAAAGCGGCGGTATCAGGTTGAAATTAATATCAATTAAGTAGATCTACGGTTTCTTAGACCTCTTTTGGAAATTTTAGTTTCATCACATTTTTTTTTTGCGAATACATAATTGCATTTGCAGTTGGATAATTGACTCTATTGTTCCAGTTACTGAGTGATAACTTCTCAAGAAGTACTAAGAACAAACTGCTAATTATTCTTCAGTCGTCTAGTACAGTAGGCCTCACGTCAGTTGTGCAAAACCAGTCTATTCCTTGTATTCTTTTAAAACTCCGTGTACGCTCAGCCAGCTCAAATCATTACCACGGACGTGGAGTCTACTGTACTATTTAAAATGTAAAATGTCACCAAATAACCTGACAACACATTCAATAGAAGATAGTTGCCGCTATATAGACGCCAGTAACCCCAAGGGGTTCGCCGATGTGTTGTCCCGGGAACAAAGCATTTCCATTTAAATGACATAGTATGGCAGATTCCTGTAGAAACTTACAAGGACATTGTTTTCCTATAGTAGGTAACCGTAGAACGTCCTTGAGATCACCTCGTTGACTGACAAGTAATTTTAACTATGTGGAGCCCTGACAAAGGCAGAAGAAGGAAAGGAGAAGGCCTGTGAAGGCGTCGCGTCAGACCCCGTAAAAGATGAAAGAAAAAGAAAGAAAGAAAGAAAAATATTTTATTTGGGACACGCACAGAAAATATAAACAGTAAGAAAGGAGCATTTAAAACGAACAAAATTAACAGCTGATCAAAAACAAATAATAATAATAAAAAACATTACAACCTGTGCCAGGCCAAAGAGGCTCCTATCTCAGCTTATTGCTGCGAAATGGCTTATTGTTGACGGAAGGAGCTGAACAAAACAAACGACCAAACCAATGCTCCACATTAGCACTGGATCGTAAGCACTGGAAATCATTGAGAGAGGTATTTACCAAGCACTGGAATGATACAGGCTAACAGTGGGATAAGTCTACTAATTTATAAACGTTACAATGGTCTCTCAATTGTGAGTTTTTGACAGATTTGCCATACAAAAACTGTCAAAAACAACATTGAGAGACTATTGTAACGTTTATAAATTAGTAGACTTAGGCCCCTGTTACAGTGAATGATTATTCTCATAATTTATATCTAGTTTGTGCCGATCCAAATAATAAATCTCAAACATACAACAAAAATATGTTACAAAAGACAGAATATGAAAATAATAGCCCTGGCATAGCGTGAGAAGGGCAACTAAAAAGAGCAATACAACACCATTGGGCAATAAAAATAATTTTACGACCTATATAATTCAGTAGGCTCGCATCTAGACCAAAGTGGAGGAATAATGAACTGGAAAAATCCTTTTTTTTTCATGATAAGGTACCTCGTTCACTGCGGTCTAATTGAGTATCGATTTAAGTAGATATTCGTCTTCATTATTCTCGCATTTTTCGTCTAGCTTTGTTCTTTTATTTTGAGAAACTGGTCTTGCGATCATTAAGACGTGTTTCCTTTAGGAATGTGTAAATCCATCTTGTTTATGGATTTTTGTGAAGCGTCAAGTGCCAGTATTATTGCTGGTAACAACTTTCTAGGGACTTCTGTTTAATGTGACAAAAAAGATCGTGTCAATAAATACCGCTTGTGATTAAATTATTGGTCCTTTGGGACGCCCGCGATAAACATCCGTTTGGGCATTTCAGACACTGTAAATAGTACCCTCATTTCCTGAAATTGGTTTTCATAATTTATGTATGGGAATAAAGAGTATAGTTTCAAATATGTAAAGGGAAAAAAATGCTTACATTTCAATATCCCTTGACCCAACCCTAAATAAACTAGTCCACGTCACATCCAATCATTAAATTAATCCCTTGCAAAACTTGAAATCACGTTTTTTGTGTAAGTATGTTGACAGCAGCTCCTTCACATTTTTGTAGTTCAAAAGTGCCTTTCATGTGAAATAAATGATTTGACTTTGACATTGAATCTTTTAACAGCCAGAGTTTGTTACACGTAACATAACATCACGCCTGTTTTCGCCAAAAAGGTTAGGCAGAGGTATGCCAATAGTAAACCCACATTTCGCCAGTTATGATCAAGTACCATGTAGTTTGTGTGCATGTATACGTAGTTTGTTACAGTCTAATGTATAGAGAACCTAACATAAACTGTTATCCGCATGGACATCATTGATCCCGGTCAAGGGCGAGTCCTAACAGTATATTACGACGTTTTACTGGCGCACCGTCATAAAGCGCCCACAGATATATTACCATATCGAGGAAATTGACTTCAAGTTCGTGCCAATCTCCCGCATTTCTGGTATGCGATGTACGTACGTATCATGAAGAGAAATGATGAAATTGTTATTCAACTAAACCTTTTCTTACGCGTTTTATACTCTTTTTACTATAAAGTAATTCCACTTGATGTTCTTTCAGGTCCTACACATACATACATAAACTCACGCTTTATTCCCATGGGGGTAGGCAGAACCCGATGCTAGATCTTTACAAATTCCTTTTGCCTCGTTAACCTATAGGAGGGTATAGAGGTCCTATAAGTAATGAATTTCAAGAGCTGACTACTGAGAAGGCGGCTAGTAGTAGATGTATGGATAAAGAAGATAATTATGCTGGCCTGCGACCCCAACTAATTTTGAAAAAGGATTAGAATAAATTAAAAAAAATGATATATGGATAAAGAACGGAGTACGGTGATGATTATGTAAAGGCTCAGGATTAAGTATAATATATAGTCGATGTTATCCAATATAAGCCACCTTTCAGGACACCAAGCAAACGCCAGGTTCAAAAGAGGAATAATAAAACTGCTCCATACACAAGTAAGAACATCTTTTCACAGTGTTTTCAGAATTTGCGCGTAGACTCAGGTGCCATTAGGAGTCATTGGTTTTATAAATGGCAGCAGTAATTTTTATACTTAACCTACATTTTGATTCCCACACAAAATTCGCAGCTTCCCAGCGAATCAATCGCGAGCGTTCAAATATTACTAAAGCTCCAATCGGCTGGATTCCTCGGGGGTTCGGTCATCAATCATGTGCAGGCGACGGAGTGGAAAACACCTGGCCAGGTCACTGACCCCGCTCGATATTATGTACGTAAAGGTACGCATTAGGTAACAATACGTAAAGACAATAGGATCATGTTTGGAGTGTTGTTTTGTTCGGGTTTATATGGAAGAGTAATGCGATGTCGATGTTCGTTTGTTTAGTATTTTAGTTAGGTAATATTAAGTAAATAGAAAAGAAGAATAGAAAAAAGAGATTGCGTCGTTGGTCTAGTGATCGCAAGCGCTACTGCTGACCTCGAGGTCCTGGGTTCGATTCCCGGGTCGAGCAAAGTGTTATTGGGTTTTTCCATCTGGAATTGCTCAGTAGCAGCCAGGAATCTGGATTTGTGCCAAGTTGGTGGCAATAGGGTCGCCCCCTATTGCATGGGACTTAAACATAACTGGCGAAATGTGGGTGTACTATGGATGCGCCTCTGCCTAGCCTTTCGGGGAATACAGGCGTGATGTTATGTTATGTTTATGTAGACAAAGTAGAAACGGAAATGATAACTGAATTAATTTTGTTTTTTTTTCTCTTTTTTTGAATTTTTGTCTCCGATATCCCTGGTGAAATGAAGTAATGTTTATTTCTAAGTAATGTTCTGAGACACTTTTACAAGCCAATTTTTCTGGTCAATAATTTAAAACTTGATGGCGCCGAGATTTCAACTGGCTGAGAGGTCTTCAATCTAAATCTAGGCTAGGTGCACGGTTTGGTTCAATTGGTCGTTTCCTATGGAGAAGAGCCGGCAAGAAACTCCACGGTTACTCTTTTAAAAATAATTGGCTTTAACAATATTTTCAAATAACAGTGTTAATAGGTATTGGAGGACAGTGTAGGCCTTGAGACGAAACGCCGAAACAAACTTGAGGTGGAATCATTACACTTAGCCTACTTCAAAGAATCTTTATCAGAAAAAATATTAGGAGAAAATCACTCCATCATCTTCTCAACCGACCGTGGCCCGCAAACCAAAAGATCATTTTTACAAACATCAATTCCTGAACACATAAGAACATACATAACACAATTTAAAGATAACAACCCATCCTACTTACCCACGCTGTCCGATACTAAATCAAGTGGTTATGTGACACGGCCGTGACGTGAATATCGGTCTGTACGATTAATGAACGTGTATCTTGGTTACTGAACCGTTGGGGTCGACTTGCGTACTTGTGTGCCTAGTTTTTTTGGTGGTTCACTCATTTCTGAGGGTTTTTTAGATTTACTGGAGATTAAGATAATTTTTACTCGAACACTAAATTAATTATTTATTATATTTCTTTTATTAATGATTCTTTGTGCCCATGACATCTTCATGTTTAATGATTTATTTTGAAAAAATTATGACCCCCAAGATTCAGGATTATCTGTAGAAAAATAACAGGCATTTACCATTTAGCAAGATATAATTCAGTTTAAGCTAAATTTTGAATCACTCTATAACACTAATTTCTTACATAATAGTTTCTATATCGTTATCTACAAACTAAACCACTCAGTTTAGGGTTTGATACACGATAGACAGTATAATTAAGTTGAGGCAAGATTTAGTGACCCTGTTTACGACATAGGACCTGCTGCGTCCCCCATGGGGGTGGCAGGGGGAAACTACGGGGTATCGTCAGGGGAATTGATTTTGCTACGTTCGTTGGGTAGAATTAATAGTATACCTCTTAAGGATCTTATCGATTAGGCGTTCATGGGATGATCGTGACCTGTTTATCTTTTGCAATTTGCGTAAAGTTGGAATTGCAGTGTTTTAACTGCGTTTTTGATAGCGTAACAATATTTTCTACGATTATCATGTAATGAACTAACTCTGTAACTTATTCCTCGATCATCATTCTTCAGCCGATCTCCGAATCGATGATTTTGACAGATCACTCCAGCTTTCAACCTGTTTGTATAATTTCAACATGAATGATGTAACCAATTTTTTTATTTAAATGAGTGTCTGTGGAGTTTCTTGCCCGTTCTTCTCCATAGGTACCTACTATGTTTTAAAATGAGCAAATATCTTCACTGACCGATTCCTAGACAATTCAAATGTGAAAAATGGTTTAATTGAAATAAATGCTTTGAGTTTGAGTTTCCACGCGCTGTATTTACTAGACCACAAAATTGAAGATCCTTGAAACGTCAACTTCTCAGCTCATCAATATTTTCGTACACATATTTACATACAATGAATACTTCAGTGCTGTAATTTACACAAAATAAATACGACGCCTACCGCTACCACGTCCTAGATTAGATTTATTCATGAAACTCGTAAATCATGTTTTGCTGGTATGATTACTTTGACGTTGGGATAATTTAGAGGTCCTGGAAACTTTCGTAAATGTTAACATAAGTACCTATAGAGAGTAAATCTACCAAGGCCTTTCAGCTGTGAAACTTATTTGTTAAAACAATATCCAGGTTAGAATAACATCTTTTATCAAGGAATATCTGCCTAGTTTTCTCCCAACTGTATTTTCTGACTTCAATTGTCGGGCTTCTGACTACCAATAACGACTGTCAAAGATCTACGAATGACAGCTGGGACCAACGGCTTTCAGAGGCATGGAGGGGTCTCGATATTTTAAGAATGGTCACCCAACCACGGACTGACCTCGGCAAGCATAGCTTAAGCTTCCATCGACCCGTGTGGCTGTTATTATTTAGCCACGAACGAGGAATAACTCCTTTTATATTTACACAGACAATATTTGGAAGCACTGTGAAAAAAGATTTTGTTTAAGTTTCCCTTCCATTTTTACAAAGTAAGGTTGACAGCTCCAATAACTGTCCGTCCCAAAAATTAAAACCCGTGTATATTCCCGACCTGCCTGCCGACAACGAAATCACTTGATAAACGCAAGCTTAGCGAGGAAAAGACATTTATTTGCTAATCGCCCATAATTATGTGAATGTACGATGAAATTATTGCATTTTGACGTGTCCGTGTTTTTAAGTGTGCATGTTAGTCATTTTGATTAAACGGTTTAGACTTTTTGGGATTCGTATAAAAATTCGTTTTTTTAAGTCATTTAACTGTACAATACTATACATACATTATCGTGGCGAAACGAAGATTCATAATCACACATTTTTTTTGGAAACTATACTTTTTTATCTGTGCTTGACCTCTTTTTGTAAATAGATTTGGGAACGGGGCACATGAAACTTGTAGCGGGACAGTAATTAGCTACTAATTTATACGACTTACTCAGTTTATTGCAACGTATAGTTTACTCTTCACAAAATAACTACTACAAGTATAACTAGGCAAGATAAACGCCATGAAAATTGCAGAGCCATTAAATTAATCCTACTTAATGATAATACTACACGATACCACACTGAATTACTAACAGACAAACTGCAAGCTACCTCGCCAACTCTTAAATAAATTATTCGCCCCTTTCGAGAAGCTGAATTAGTACCTCCTGTGTGCATGACACGACAGCCATGACATGCCTGGGGGCATGCCGGAACATGAACCTCTGTACCGCTAATTCAATCGGTCAATAACTTTTGCTTGTCGTGTCGAATCGATCAATTCGCTCATGGTTGTCATCTCGCATGCTGATTCATTCCGGCTGCAAGGACAAGAAAAGATGTCCCATATGACTATTAATTTCGTGGGATGATTAATCTTTATTAAAATAGGAATAAAAATAAAATATAAATTGTTCAAGAGGGCAATATAAATTCAAATAGCACTAGCCTCCAGGTATTTATGAGTTTATATGTAGGGAGTAATCTTCGGAACTACTGATCCTGTTTCCGAAAATTATTTCACTAAAGGGAATCGGCAGTATTGCCGAGTGTCATAGGATATTTTTAATATTTTATGTTAAAACAAGAAATTTCACGTGGGCGAAATCAAGTGCAGAAGCTACTAGTTTTTTGGGTCAACAATTAACAAAGCCGAACAAAAACAACGCAAAATTCACTGGTACTTTTCTAAAAGCCTTATTGCAATACGCGATATTCAGGAACCATTTCCCTTAACGGGATTGTGTAATAAGAGAAACGGAGAGGAGGGGTCCCTATTAAAAATACACATCGCCTAAATAAATATCGGGCCCTAAATATCTTGTAGGGGTATAGGGGGGGGGGTGTAGGGATACGGGTAATAGGGGTTTAAGACTTGACTAATAAGTTTCAGTATGTGAAGTTTAAGTATGTTTATTCTTGACTAGGTGGTTGACGGATGACTTGTTTTACCGTCTCGAAAAAAAATGGGTATATTAGGTGAACGGAGTAGAAGCTTATGGCATACCTAGTTTTTTTTCTTTTTTCCACAGCTTAGAAAAAAATAGGTCTATCATCAAAAAACACTAGTAAACTTTTCATATTAAAACAAAGAAAAAGAAATAATGAAAAAAAAAAAAAAAATTGATAAAAACTATCGAATTTCAAATCATACGCAAGTTGCGCATGATTTTAATTTCGAATTATTCAGATATTTTTTTTGACAAAAAAAAAAACCATTTTTTTTCGAGACGGTAAAAAAAGTCTTCCAGTATATACACCTGAAGATTCTCAAGCACGATGTGTATTAAGAGAGATATGAAATAATATTATTGTTATCCTAAAGCATCTAGAGAGATTTGCTTAAAACATATCCCAAAGTAACGTAGGAGTTAAGAGCCACATATAACACTTATTTTCTTACGCCCACGTATAACCGTGTTATATCTTCGTAGAACGTGCGTAGTTATCAACTTATAACATGAATTATTACGTCATATTTTTATTCCTTCTAAGGCTAGACCTAGTTGTGTTGACATTTCAAATGACGTCACGATGTCTCGAGTGAAATGGCGATGTTATTGATATAATATTGGGAATACTGTACAAGTGGAACAAGGACTGAAGAAAACGAAATTTTAAGAATAAATGGTGGTAGAGCTTGTTGACAAAGATCCGCTATTTTTAGGCCAATAGAAATAACACATATGCAAAAACCTACAAGCTTTCTAATCAGCAGCCTAACTGCGTAATAAACTTTCAATCAAAATCCGAGGGTTTCAAAGAAATTCCTAATCCATTGCTTCGTAGGTTTGAAAAATTCGACGGCTCAAGAACGTAAATAACGCAATGAACGTGGCTGAAGTGTCAAAATTAAACCCATTGCGATCGATTGCCAATTTATGTGTTAAACGCAATTACCAAGTTGAACCCTCTAATTGAAGTAGAAAGGAGGAGTTTTCTTAAAGAGGTTTGAACTTGTATTGAGTTTCATGCCAACGAAGAAGCAGGAAAACAAGTGATTCTGTACATAAGGACCACACCCGAACTTCAACCAATAAACGAATAGCACAGATAATATCAACGCAGTGACGGTTAGACCACGCTGATAACACGTGTCTCCACCCATTTATATGCAAGCTGCGTCTGCGCATTAAATCAGAAGCTATCAAACATTTTGTTCTTGATGTTTGACTGTTGAATAGTTAAGTGAAGGGTACATGGGTGATAGAAATACCGTACATACCGACGGATAAAAAATGAATGCTATAAAAAGAGGGGTATGACCACACGATACAAGATAGAAATAAAATCTTATACCTAACTGGAGACGAGTAGGTATATGTGATTCAGTGCCGAGTATTGAGCGTCACCGACGGATCAGAGCCGAGTATACCATGATACTCGGCAACAGCTAATCATATTGAGATCAACATACAACCTGATAATGACCCGCCAGTTGCAAAAAATGTAAAAAAAAAATACGTTTTTTCGCGGGTTACCCTGACGCTGCCACCTTAATAACATATCTTAAGATATGACAGATGGCCTAATCGATAGCCTGAGACCTGAAATGAATTGATAACACGAAATTCATTAAACTTAGGTACATATACTAACTTTTGCCATATTTATCTTCACGTTCATAACTTCAGCAACGTCTGTTTGATATTTTCGACCCTGTAGGTACCAAATGTCTCTTGAATATTTTCTTGACAGCGATACGACTAACAACAAAACTTAATATGTCTTTCTCAAATATTCGTGAACAGAATACTCTATGAGGAAACGTTATGGCATTCACGTGTTAGCAGTCGATCCATTCATCTATAACTAAATCGTAAAGCATTTTTAACACACGTTCGAGTATTCGATACGCTCGAGTCGCGCGTTTCAATCGGTGGCGTAGTGATGAGCGACTATCGATATTAGTTATGTTAAATTATTATCGATAAGGACATCAATATCTCGTTGGATTGAGTATTTTCTTTCTTATTCTTTTGTGATCTGTGGAAGATATTATAATATTGAATTAAACATTACCTTTTTCTTCAGTCTGTTTGGTGAAGAAGTAGATAGTTTTGATATTGTCCTATTCAGTATTCACAGCCTCGGAACAATTTATTGGTGATAAGGAAAGCTGGCTGGTCTCTCTTGCGCTGTGCACCGTAGACCCTTAGTAGTAGGCACATAAACACCACGTATATAATCCCCAAAGGGTAGGGCAGACGTGTACTGCACCCACATTTTTCCCAGTTATGTTCAAGCCCCATGTAATAGGGGGCGAGCCTATTGCCATCACTCGGGCACAAATCCATACTCCTGGCTACTACTGAGAATTTCCTGATACCACTTTGCTCGACCTCGGAATCGAACCCAGGACCTCATACTCAGCAGTAGCGCTTGCGACCACTAGACCAGGGAGGCAGTGAGTAAGACGCACAAACGGATAGTTTATTTAGGCTTTGATAACAATCGATATTTTCTTCCTAATGTTACGTCCGTATGTATCAATCGTTGTACGCGTATCGAGCACGCTCGTGTGCCCTCTTCTTATAAAAATAATAAAAACCATTGCGCGTGGTCAAGGAACTTCTTGCATAGTTCTAGCGGACGAATTATCACGTATCTTACGAGGTCAAGAGTACTTTGAGAATGTGGTCGTATTTTTGTATAAATCGAGGAATTTGCCTTTTGTTTTGAGGGTTTTTTGAAGCCGTAATGAACAGGGTTAAGCTATGTGATTACACCAATCTGCAAAGGGACAGCCGCACTACGATTTTTAAAGAATGCTACTTAAGTTTTTGCCCTTCTAATGATGACACTTTTTTTAATAATAGAGCATCTAACTTTCTGGCATTTTCTCACAGTTGGTTTCTCAACTAAGCTAGGCTCGACCAACTGGGTTAGGTTAGATTTGAACTATGACCAATCACGAGCGAACTTAATCGGTCGCAGTAATTAAGCTAGGGCACCCCAACCGAACTGGAACGGTAAGGTTGGAACTGTGACGTTACGAACCGCTACTTCCAAATTGGCCACAGTTGGCTATTAATATTTTTAGGACCCCAAAATAGGAACTATTTGAGGTTCACAAAAAGAGGCGCAATAAGAGTATTCATTAATATTTTTAGGAGCGCTGGGAATTATAAGAGGTTCTTTAAATACATGTCTTAATTTTTTTCTACCTTAAATCAATGGGCAAATGTTATCTGCAGACGTTATGTTGCCTCTGAAAGTCTATAAATCGAAAAATCCCCCTAAAATGTCCGACATAGTTTAACATAGATTGATTTACAGGATCCGTTCCTGATTGAGATTGATTCGTTGCTACTTAATTGAATTTTGGGTGCTGATCCGTTTTCTAAGATTTACGGAATTATCCTCAGTCTGCTAGCCGTTAATTGTTCCCTACATTTAAGTTTGTGTGTTTATGTTGAGTGTTGTTTGGTTTTACTGTAAGTTTATTGACTGACTAAGCAAGCAGTACTGCTGAGCACGAAGTCCTAGTTTCGATTCCCGAGTCGTGCAAAGTGTTATTTGGTTTTTTCATCTGAAATTTTGCAATAGCTGCCCGAAGTCTGGACTAGTGCCCCGTTGATGGCAATAGGCTCGCTCCCTGTTACATGGGACTTAAACATAACTGGCGAAATGTGGGTGTGATACTCGTATAGGTACAACTCTGCCTAACCCTTCGAGTAATGCAGGGGTTATGTTATGTGGGCAGCTATGTCTGAAATATTATTGTAAACTTAAAAATATCAATATCAGTAAGTGAATAAAGCTCCATATCAGATTACTGTATGATATATATTGAGCAAAGATTTTTCTGATAGAAGAAAAGCTTGCATCTTTTAAAACATTTTCAAATAAAGCTTTCAGAGTTTTTACAAAATCCAATTAGTAACGAAATGCAACCATAGTGGATTAGAGTAGGATTTTTTGTGAATCAGATCTGAAGTAATGGAACCCTTTTAACAAAGCATAAAAAGTAGAAAATGTAAGCGTTTTGTACTTTGCGGATCAAGAAAGTACGTCCAAAAGCTTCATTCTAAAATCCAGATATGGAAAAAAAGGAAGGAAAAATTACATGGCTTTTCTTAAGTAATAAAAGTAATGATACAAACTAATGTAGGTATAATCCCATCGCTGGGAAATGAAATGAAATGAAATCGTTAATTCCGGAAACAGCAACCACAGTTGCACAATGCAAAATGAACGATTTCGTTTTTGCAACTGTGGTTGCAAGAAGCGATTTAGCGGCTAGAATCACTTTTACACGTCATATTAAAAAATATAAAAAATAAGCTAGATGAAGTCGGCGTTTTCTATCTGACTACAGCCGCAGTCTCTTTTAAGGTCAAGACACCTTTCAAACAAAAAAAAGCAATAATAAAAATCGGTTCAGCCGTTTCGGAGCTACGCGGGAACAGACAGATACACAGATACATACATTAAACTTATAACACTCCTCTTTGTCCGTCGGGGGTTAAAAAGCGTAACAATAGTTCATTGATTCAGGTGTGACTTGGCGGAAATCCATTATAAAATACAATAGACGTAGAAATATTTAGTAACCTATTCTGCTTAACTATTCCTAAGGAGTCATAAAAAACCCTGTAAGTAATCGACACGTGTTTCACCCCTCACCGAGGCATCTTCAGGATGACTATTGACTTATCGTGAGCCCGAACACGACGTGTTGCCACGCCGAGCGCTGGACGCAGAGTTAAGCGGAATATGTTACTAAATATTTCTAAGTCCATTGGTTTTTTTTTATGCGCAATAATATCTACTCTACATTCAAAAAGCATAATATTATCTACCTCTTATAATGATCAGCGGTCAATTTACCTCAGCTGGTTTCCGTTTTCCTCTTTAAATTCATCTAAGTGTATATTCTCCTAAATGTCAAATAATTACCGTCCAAAGTTTGCTGTTGACCAAACAAAACTTTACATTGTCGCTAATAGACGTCTTGTTTCGACTTGGTTTCGATATAATCTGTGGTTTCGAGTCGAAAGGAGGTTTTATTGGAGAAAAGGACAGAGATTCAGAAGAGACTCACACAGCTTCCAACGTACCTATTACTAATATGAATTAGGTAAATTAGAAAATAATAATAATAAAATATCTAAAATAAAAATAATGATGAAAAATAAGATATTCTTTGTTTTCTTGTTAGAAATGTATAAAAGATATGTTGATAGTTTATAATTACTGTACTGGTTTATTTACGAAATCTATAAAATAGAAATCAATTGTTTGTATGTTTGTCTGTGCTCTATGCGTTTCTAAACCATTGATCAGATTGTGATGAAACTTTGGTAGGGTGTTATCCTCAGAACACCCTACCGAAGTTTCCGGATACACGAGGGTTTTTGCGGGAAAACCGGAATTCCAAAAAAAAAACACTAAAAGAAAAGCCACACGGCGTTCATTAAAAATCCTTAAAACCATATCAGGTAACGTTTTATTTTTCTCACAAATTCATTTAAGAAACATAGCTTTTAAAGTCTGAAAAAGCTCGTGTCACTTTTCAAAGTCCGTCATCTTTTGTTGAAAACTTTAATGAAACTGAAGTAGGTGAGAGTCTCGTTAAAAGTTTTAGATTGCATGCTCAAAGTGAACTTCATTACCTTAAATATTTTTGAAACAATGTTTTTCTTATTTTTTTAGCGACATTGCATCAATTTATCTTATGAAATGAAATGAAATAAAATTGTTTATTCTGTAAATAGGATATCGGAATCACTTTTACACGTCATATTAAAAATAAGCTAGATGAGGTCGGCGTTTCCTATCTGACTACTCTAAGAAGAAAGGCCGAAGAAAAACTCAGAGGTCTTTTAAAGTCCAGACAGAATCTTGGTCAGGCCTTATGAGGACCATGTAGATCAGTGTCAGAAAATGGTATTTTGAGGAAAGAACCACATAGATTTGAGTGGACCTGTCCAGTCATTGCAAAAAGATTTGTCAGTAATGATGGAACTCAATGTAACACGTCCAATAACACTAGATATTAGGGTTTCGTACCTATTTGAAAACAGTAATAGTTCATTGAATCAGGCGTGACTTGGCGGAAATCCATTATCTATTATACATTGTAACAGCGAATCAATTTTCAAGCCTCCCCCTTAAGGCCTAGGCTAAATACTTTTTGATATTAGGATAAATCATAACCTAAAGAGGTGCCATAAAGAATTCGTAACAAAAATCTAAAAAAAAAACTAAAAATTTCGCGGGTTGAAGCTTGTAACCTATTCCGCTTAACTATTCCTAAAGAGTCATAAAAAACCCTGTAAGAAAACGACACGTGTTTCATCTCTCAACGAGGCATCCTCAGGATGACGATTAACTTGTCGAGAACTCGAACACGACGTGTTGCCACGCCGCGCCGTCTATTGTTTTTTTATAACTCAGTTTCATTCAAAATGTAACACAGAAATTCTGTTAGAGAGAAGAGATATTTCTCGACGGCATGTGAAGCCCAGTCAGAGGCATGCCATAAAAATTCTGACACTAGGTAAGACACTAACCACACGAAAAAAAGAAGATGACCTTGGTTCTCCTGCGAATCTTGCTATTTCTGATTCGACCCCGTAGGGAAACTCCGAGCTCAGACATCTCCATTCTTCTTAGGGTGACGAAATGCTCATGTCAAATTAATCGGTATATATGATAGTAATAAGATAATTTTTATAACAGATAAAATATATTTTAAAGAATAAAAGATATTATATTAATTCAATTGGTATGATAATTCATAATAAAAAAAGTGAAGACAGTGTCCACCTAGTAATAACGAGAAAAATGTAATAAAGAGTTATTCTTGAAAGTATACATTTTTTTATGCTTGTCCTGTCCATTTTTTCAGTAAATTTATAATTTTTTTTCTAGCTTCTTTTACGTTGTCGGCATTATAATGATCTGGATAAAAATCAGTGCAGTGAGACGCGCCCTTGAGGAAAATAGCTGGCGCATCAGCTGAGAGATCGTGCACTATTCCGAGCCTATGCCATGGATCCATGTCTCCATTAACAAACACCACATTCGTCACATTGGGAGTCAGTCCTCCATACATTTTGTTAGTATTGATGATGGTTTGGTCTAGTCTCTCCTCGTTGAATGCCTCTCCGAACAAAAACTCGCAACCTTTAGGATGGAAATCTGCAGGAACACACTCTCCGAACATTTGTTTGCTCGAAGACGTAGTTTCGAAATAACCAAATTCTGTACAAATCTGGTACCACCAGAGGCCAACCTCCACGAAACCGTAGAACACTTTTAACCAATATTTATACTCAAAGATATAACAATTGACCGGATCATAATTTTTGACATAAGGAATCCGGTGTTTTAGTTCGTTGGAATTGACATTCTGACACGTTGAAGCTATTTGAGCAGGAGTACCAAACTCTGCTAATCTGTTGAAAGGGTAAAACATTGCAGATAAGAAAAAAAATTGCTGATTTTCTGGAACCGTCATATCGGTGTTATCACAAATGTTGTATTCTTTTTTTAGCTTCTCAATCCCCTCAGGACTTTGAAACTGTTCACGAAAACGATTAAATCCCTCAGTTATTTTATTGACGCATTCTTGTGATCCATATGTTCTGAATGTTTCGGTGACAACTTCATAATTTTCGTTGAAATCTTTCTTAGACAGTACAGGTGCACTACTAGCTAGTACTGCATCAATCAACTCTGGGTACAATAGTTTCATCCAAGTTGCTAAATTTCCGGCGTAACCACCGCCAACCACTATCACTTTAGACTTTTGGAATTCTGGAGTTTGCTTGACCGTTTTCAGTAGATGGACTGCGTCTGCCATTGCTTGTTTCGAGGAAAGGAAAGCCAGGTCTTTAGTGGTTGGTTTCACGAATGGTAGACTTTCCCCGTAATATCTATGCTCTAGCATAAAATATGCAGCGCCCATCTCTTCGGCAATTGTATCTACAAAAAATACTGAATCACTTCCGAGGTCCTTTAAGTGCGTTACGCTGATATTAAACGATGGAAGTTCCAATGCGCCTTGAAGGAATATTAAAATTGGCCCTTCTGCTTTCCAAGAATTCATTATTCTGTAATACTTCATTTTCCAGGTTCGTAGATCACTTTCATTGAAATGATCGAGTCGTTGCTCAATCCATTGTGTAGGATCACTTGGTAGGTCATGCATTATGTATTTACTACAGTATTCATTTCCAAAATTTAACTTAAATGGACTTGAATGGAAATAGCCACGTACAAGGCTTATTCCATATATCAAGATCACGGTTTGTATTCGTGAATAATACATGGTCGTCGCAGATACAATGTGTAAAAACCACGGGCAATGTTTATATACTACTTAAATAATAATAAAACATAAACTATTTAGAAAATATGGAATAACAATTATTATTCCACATTTTCTAAATAGCAATTATTATAACAATGACAATAATATAGGAATAACAATTATTGTTATTCCATATTTTTAACGGATAAAAATTGAACTATTTAAACTATGTCTAGTTCCACGATTTATTGTCTACAAGAGGACAATGAATAAGTTTGATTTGGGAATGCAATATAATAGTGGATAAGGTATATTCAATTAGAATATTCACATTGTACCGTGTTTATATATTATTTCTGCCAAAATACTTTACCAATTCAATTACCATCATTGCTTTCGATTCCTGGCAAATCAATCTCATGACTTTTTATACAACCTTCATCGTTTCCTCATGGATATTGCATTTTTCCTGTTGTCCTTTCCGAAAAGTGAGGCTGCTATAAACTATACTTATAACTATTCTCCACCAGTCAATTAATCATAGGTAGTTGCCGAATTCTTTCAGTTTCTCCAAATAAAGACTTGGTTGACTGGTAGAGAATGAATAAAGCATTAAGTCCGCCTTTGTACCTTTTTTGTGTGCGAAAAGTTTAAATAAATAAATAAAAACGCCAAAGTTGCCCATTTAACGCAAAAATCACGGTCGAAATCAGTCGAAATGTGAAGTCTTTAATTAAATAAATATGCGCGATAGGAGTTTTGCAATTTTAAATCACTGAAATTAACATTACGTTCGAAATCTAACAAAATTGCTGCAGTCAAAAGATTATTTTAAGTTGAATTAATGAATCATAAACCCAAGGAGATTTCCCCAGGTCCAACTCACACACACAACATTCCGGATACCTGGTCTAACTCACTATAAGCACAGAAAAAATTAAACCTATGAGAAATCAAGGAAGGTCTCCATTGACAGAGTCATACCAGGGGCCTAAGTCTACTAATTTATAAAAGTTACAATGGTCTCGTTTTTGACAGTTTTTGTATGGCAAATCTGTCAAAAACTCACCATTGAGAGATCATTGTAACGTTTATAAATTAGTAGACTTAGGCCCCTGATGACTTCCTCAATTTCTATTTATCAATTTTAGTACTAAAAATGTTTTTATTCAAGTGTACAGCTCGTTATTTTAGTATAGTCGCCGGCACGAATTTGGCAAGGTTTAGGTGTATTGGGAGTAAGTTTGCGCAAGTACATTTAGTGAAACAAAAAACAAACACTTTTATTGCATGTCATTATTCTATGGTTATTGCCATCAAAAATCAAAAGTCATTTATTCAAACTAGGCTGAGAATCAACACTTTTTGAACGAAAAAATTACATAAGACGGTCCCCCAAAACGCCCACCCTTCACCACTTCCTAGTGCTTTAGCTGGGAAGAAAAAGTGCAGCAACAAACTCCCCAGCAGCACCATATATTTTTGAACATGTGTGTTACGAAAAACAAACGAAAACGAATACTGAGCATCTACGAATCTTGCCAAGTTTACCAGTGACTGTACCTAGTGTAAGTAATTAGTTGTATAATAATTTCCAATTGTATTTAAATTAAATAAATAATAAATGTTTTTTTTTAATAAATCCATGAATTAGCAGCAGTGTGGTCCCTGCAGCGAGACAAATAGCACGATTAATGGTTTGTAGAACATTCTTATACTTTCTGAAGATTCCTTATTGAAAGGAATGTAAGCATTCCTAAGAACTAGAAATATTTGAGTAGGTACTTTTATTTATCAGTTCGGTAGGTATTCAATTGTTTATTGTATCACAGAGCTTCTACACTTACATTGAAATAACGTATGATTTTATACAGGGTGTCTCAAACGTAGTGGTCCAAAGGCAAATTAGGTAAAGCGAAGGGGTCCACCTATCGTTAAAAAATTAAAAAACTGGAATATTCTGATCAATTCAGAAAATTTCGTTACTTAACTCGTTACGTCGAAAATTATGTTCACAGGCTCGAAAAATGCAAGTGGAAGTGTAAATTCCTTGAAAATAATAATAGCGAAATTTTCTGAACTCATAACTCGAAAACTATGAAAAATCGCGGAACATATCACATCGGGGGTGATTCGGATACCCTTCGGAACAAAAAAATTATTTTTCGACGTCAATCTTCCGGCCAACCTGTATAATGGTATCAGACATCTAAAACATTAATTTACAAAAAATATTCATTGGAAAACTTAATAATTATATTTCCTTTTAACAAAGCAATTTCAATAAATAAGGCCGTGTCATTGTCATACATATGTAAGGGTAAGAAGTGTTTCTTTTCCGAGCAATGCTCTCTTTCTCTATCCAATTTAAGGAGTTTCCTTTACTAAGCTTTTCGCTGTAAGTACAAAATCAATAGTCATTTCACTAATCCAGATTACAACCACGCAACTCGGTTTAATTATGGTGGTTGTCCAAATCTACCGGCAACCACAAACGGTGACATATTAAAGTAAAGTACATAAATACACGTTTCAACAGTAATTTTGTTTACCGGACATCCTGTTCGCGTCACTGCAACTTGATTACGTTGGGGTCGTTGGGGACTAAGCAGATTAGTGGACGTGAGCTTGTAAACTTCCTCTCTGTGCCACTAACCCTTTGCGGAGGGGCTAGGAGAGCGGTGGAGCTAGGAAAGCGGTGGTTTTAATTGTGGTATCAACAAAAAAAATCGGTGCACAATGAAGGATTCCGTAGTTGGGATGAATTTATAATCTATACTTATAATAAATCTGTAGAAGTGAAAATTCTGTACATTGAAGATATCAAAAAAATAAATGGCAGGGGGTGTTACTAGACCGACACCGAACCCAAAAACTTGATTAAAAAAAATTTTGTCTGTCTGTCTGTCTGTCTGTTTGTTCAGGCATCACGCAAAAACTACCGGTTCGATTACGATGAAACTTGGTATAATTATTCTTTAATATCCTGGGCACCACACTGGGTACTTTTTATCCCTGAAAAGTACCCTATCCTACGGTTGGGGGGTGTCAAAGTTTTTATGGAAGAATTTTAACGCGCTGTCCGATTAACTCGAAACTCAATATTTAAACTTAAACCCAAATATTAAGAATAACGTGTATCAGGATTTTTCGAAATTCAACCCCTAAGGGGGTAAAATAAGGGATGAAAGTTTTTATGAAAAATCTTATTCCTTATGGTAGAAACATGAAACTTCGCACAAATAGTTATCTAAATAAATTATAAAGTTTGTAGTTTTTTGTTTTTTTCTAAGGTTGGGGGGTGTCAATGTTTGTATGGAAGAATTTTAACGCGATGTCCGATTAACTCGAAACTCAATATTTATACTTAAAACCCATGGGGATGTATGGGGTAATTTCCGACACTCACGCGGGCGAAGCCGCGGGCAGCAGCTAGTTAAACATAAAATTGTAGTTGAAAAACATATTCTCCCATACCAATGCCACATATACGTAAGTTTGTAATATTGAGAGATTTACCCCATGTTATTTTAAGACCATAGACTTCAAAATTTTCCTGTAATCTATGAGTAAAGAACTCATACTCTGTATTTTTTTCAATACGTTTATATTTTAATACTCTAATGAATGCTACATTTTGATCTATTCTCTTAAATATCTTTAAAATAACTTATTTTAAAATTATTATAAATATTTGAGATCCTCACAACAAGCCCTTTCATTTGATTTGTCACGAGGTACAGTTTACAAAACTTTTTTTTAAATTTTCCAATTTCCTCCCGAGAAGTGACCCCCTTATTCAAAATTCATTTATTTCCGTTACAAGTCCGTGTTTGGGTCACAGAAATTCAAGTGTGTTCAACTAAATTGGTTCAGTAGATTCGTAGCAAATTGGCAGTGATTGGCCAGCCAGCCAGACACACCAGTGATCCGATAAGGGTTCCGTTTTTTCCTTTTTAAATACGGAACCTTAAAAAATGAGTTCCTTAAGCTAACAAGCTTAAGGAACTCATTTTTTAAGGTTGTGTTTTTCTCATTCTTTAAGAGTTCCTTAAGCTTGTTAGCTTAAGGAACTCTTAAAAAATGAGTTCCTTAAGCTAACAAGCTTAAGGAACTCATTTTTTAAGGTTGTGTTTTTCGATTCATTTTTAAAAAGATAGGGTTTTTGCAAAAACACGAGTTGGTCTAGTAATATTGCGAAACGAAACGTTAGCTACTATTATTATTATTAAAAAAGAACGCTGATTGACCGTTCGGCGCTCTAGAAAAGAGACGTCCTCGGATTGGTTTTAAATGTTAATCATTCACGCACCTCATCAGCTCATTCAGTAAGCAAAAATCTAGCCAATCAGAGTAAAGGGTATTTAATATTACTAGAACAACGCGTGTTTTTGCATTGAGAAATGTGTTCACCATTGTCTAATTATCTTTTTCGCAATATCTCTAGGGTTTTCGCGAAAATTCGAATTATCAAATTACCAAGACACATAAGTGCATATTTCTCGCTCACTTCAGACCCCAACACAAAACAAACGGTATAAAGAAATTAGTGTATGACAATCTAATGTGAGCTATTAAAGTCACGCCCGAGGCATTGTTTTGTTCCAAATATAATAATAACAGTTCCTTTGATGTGCCTGCAGGAAAGGGTTTATGTGCTTTACTAGTCTTGTCTGTTAAAAGGATTTCTTGTGCTGTATGACTGTTATAATTTCATACAATTTGCTTCTGACTTGTGATTTGGCATGAAATAATACTGGGATCACTGTTTTGTTACTATGTCATTGTAGTTTATTGGTAGAGTCATTCGGGCAAAAGCACTTTTGCTTATTTGTTTGTGGACGTTGACACACAAAAAAACAACTTTTAAAAGTACGAATACTTCACTGCCACAAAATTTTATGGTGATTTCAATTATTTTTTTCGACTTATGGCTCGTACACACTGGCGCGATATCGCGGGCGCGACACGTGTAGCGCTGCCTGTCGCGCCAGTGTGTACGAGCCGTTAAACGTTATACGCACCGCTCCGCGGCTTATGACACATTATGGCGGTCCTTGCGCATTCATTCTCGAGGAATCAGCCCCCCCACCACCTCAGAGAAAACACCACTGCGTACTTTTGCCCCCTGCGTCATTTTACCCCGATTGACTCTAAGGGAGTCATACGTCACCTTGCATTAAAATAGTATTCATGAGTAACGATACTTCTGTTGCACACTGGATTTTTAACCACCACATGAGCTGGGGCCTAAGTCTACTAATTTATAAACGTTACATGGTCTCTCAATGGTGAGTTTTTGACAGTTTTTGTATGGCAAATCTGTCAAAAACTCACCATTGAGAGACCATTGTAATGTTTATAAATTAGTAGACTTAGGCCCCTGTTCTCATGTTGTTCGTGCCGATACCGGGGAAGAATGGATTCTCTTTAGTTAAGTAATCAAAGATTATCTCTGTTTTCAGTGGAAATAATGTTTCTGTTATCTAGAAACAATTAGAGCTGACATTAATCTCGGTTTACATACCGAATGCAATCCGAAATATTAAACCACAGAATAGTAATTCATCAATTTCACACAACTGCGTACATGAGTATTCTTGAATTTACGCAATTCGTCGGAATAATTAATTTATCTCATTATGGGTTTGAAATAATTAAGTATGGATGCAGCAGATAGCAAGTCGCGCCCTAGTGTGAGGTTTAAATGTATCGCCAGTTGTGATAAATCCATCGCACCCGGGGCCGTAAGATTTGCAATCAAAGTACCAACCAACGCTGATTGGATAACATAACATATCTGTAATCCCCGAAGGGTTAGGCAGAGGTGTACCTATTGGGGTTGCGGGAAAGTCCGAAAGGGATACCGTGGCCCCTGGCAACCCAAGCAACTGAAGGAACACGGGTGGGTTTAAGTCAGTAAGAGTCTGACACGCCTCCCGCTCCGCCCAGAGCGGGAGAAGTTATTTGATAATATCCCACAAAAAAAAAAAAAATTGCTTAGATGGTTTGGTCATGTTGAGAGGATGCATGAACAGCGACTAACAAAATGTATTTACAAGGCAAATGTGAGTGGAAACGTCGGGAGGGGACCCCCTAGGAGGACATGTAGTGACCTTATTGGGGATGTTCTTCAGAAAGGTCAGGTGCGTAGAACTTAATACTCAATACTCAATACTCAATTCTTTATTGCATTCCACAATGTAGGCTTAGGTGGTAAACATTTATTTGGTAGGTAATAATCGTGGACCCTGTTGGGCACAGCAAAAGATATAATAAATAAGCAACCGGCGTGAGTGTATGACCAGATGTATGAACGTAACGAGGCAAAAGGAGTTTGTAAGGATCGTAGCAGGTGGCGTTCTGTAGTTTCTGCCTACCCCCATGGGAAAAAGGTGTGAGTTTATGTATATTTATGTTTATGTGTATGTTATTAATTATTTAATATTAATCAAACAACCAAACGAACTTTTCTTTTTAAATTATTACGCTGTTAAGGTATTGAACAAAGAAGCTTCCCACGCCCACTTTCATTCAAGGGTTGAATTAAAGTGGAATGAAAGTGGTTGAAAAAATAATTAAGCATTCAATTTTAAAACGTATTTCCTTGATGACGATCTTCGTAGTATCCTAACAACTCCTGCCACGGGTTTTGCCCGTATAAATGTTATTAACACCTTTTTGTACGGTACTTCTTGATGCAGTTAGAAGTATGTCGGCTCTTTGCCAGGTGTTGCATTCATGGTGTTATATGGCGTGATAAATCTCTCTTTTTCGAAATTTCCCCTTTTAAATGTTCCATGATTTGTAGGGTTCCGTACGTCCGAATAAAAAAACGGAACCACCTTATAGGATCACTGGTGTGTCTGTCTGTCCGTCTGTTATAGCCAATTTGCTCCGAATCTACTGGACGGATTAAGTAGAAAGCTTCGCATTTGCATTTCTGTGACGAAAACACAGATGTGACAGGGTTTCAAATATTGTTTTTTTTATAGTTATTTATGAAAATAGATCCAGTTATCTCCGAAACAACGGAGCAATAAAATTTTGAAAAAAATACAGTTTTCCTATAGATTACAGGAAACCCATAAGAAGTCTATGGTCTTTAAATAACATGGCCAATCTCTCAAAACTGTGCATACAAACTTACATTGGCAGTAGGAAAGTATGGGAGAATATGTTTTTCTACTACAATGTTAAGTTCGTCCTTCAGTCCGGAATTGGAAATTTATAGGCATCACTTGAGTGCCGGGTAAAGCTTTGAGACGGAACCCTCATGGCGCGAGTCCTACTAGCACTTGACTGTTTTGTTTTTTGACTCCTTTGCAAATAATATCGAGCTACTTTCAGGCGCCGTGTAACCAAATAACAGACACACCTACTCCAATTCCACCAACATCAACAACTTTCCTTTACAGACCAATGCACTTTAAACACAAGCATTAATAAAAATGTGATAAGCAAATAATATTAGTCTCTGTTATTACAACCGTTAAAAAGGCGATTGTGTGGTTAATAATATGATTGTACGATTGCTGTCGGTAAGTACTGTTAAAATACAGCAGACGCAAGGCTCATAAGAACAGTGCGATACCAGTAGATACACCCTGATTGCAACTTAACGGCGGCTCGGAACATGAGGCGAGTCGCTGCGCAGTAACGAATTCATGGGTCGGAATGGGGGTGAGGGGTGGGGTACTGCGCAGCGAGTAGCGCACTTCCGAGCTGCCATTAAGTTTGAATCGAACTGTACCTAGCCTTAGTTGGTGGAGCAGTAGCCCAGATTCAACCATATCTGAAATATTGTGCAGTGGAGGATGAGCAGCAGGATACTCTTACTTAGAGGCTAATAGCAAGATCGAATCGAGAGAATCGAAATGATGGTGTTACTGGGTTGTGGGTGGAGGTCAGATAGGCAGTCTCTCTATGTAAAATACTGGTATTCAGCTGCATCCGGTAAGACTAGAAGCCTAGGCAGAGTGATTGTGATCGTAACGGAAATTCTAAACGTTATTTTAAAGGAGACAAGTTCATACGAAAACATTGTACCTTCTGTAGTTTTTATTCCGTGGAACATCAGAGCTGTGGGAACAACACCTGTCCGATTTACTTTTATTCAGATTCGATTTCTCTTATAAGGCGAAGTTAATCCTTTTCTTAGGCAGAAATGAAATGAAATTCTGACTACTTAAAATCATGAACCTTAATTGTTTTATTTTATTTATTTGAATGATACTTGAGCTGCAGATTAGATTTCATTTAGACACCCAACACACACTGCACACGCGCGCGGTGCACTACCTTATTGGAGTATCATTCTGTTAATTCAATTAATCGTTTACAATTTTTTCCCGCGTCCGTCGGTAAATGCAATCTTGGGACAAACCCGAAAACGATGAATAAACCACCTCGCACACTATGTGACATGCGACTGGTACAGCTCAACGACAAGACGCTACCTTGTCGTATGCGACTATCATCGGGTGTGCACGTGCACCGACAAGTAGCGAGAGCGTGTGACGCAGCCTGGGGCCTAACTCTACTAATTTATAAACGTTACAATGGTCTCTCAATGGTGAGTTTTTGATTTGCCATACAAAAACTGTCAAAAACTCACCATTGAGAGACCATTGTAACGTTTATAAATTAGTAGACGCAGGCCCCTGTTGTTGCGTCTAGTCGCCGAGCTTTCACAGTTGCATGTCGCATAGTGTGCGAGATAGTCATAAAATCGCATGCTAAACGTCTCCCAAAAGCTATAATAAGGTATCATCTCAAAGCAATTACTTGGCTAAAGTAATTCCTTCCAAGTTCACCTTGCATGTGTGAGTAAATGCAAAATTATGATCATGTGAGTTGGTGCTACCAAGTACAGTCAGTCTATAAAAGATATAGAAGAATCGACAAGAATTATTTTGATTGTCTACAATTTGTGTTCCATAATACTGTATAAATGTTTAGCCACAAATAATAGGGGTACGGTTGCGGTAGCAGCGCCTAAAGCCAGGTCTGCTGCGCCATGTTTGGATGTTTTAAAAACATCAAACACGAACCAATCAAATCGCTTCGTGTTTGATTTGCGGATGCCTGATTGGTTCGTGTTTGATGTTTTTAAAACATCCAAACATGGCGCAGCAGACCCGGCTTTAGTTGTACTACAACAATAACTGTCGCCTGTTTATAAAAACTGACATCTAATGATGCAAAAATGAACAATTTAGTTCCGTCAGTATTAACTAAAACAATTTGGTAACTCGCTGGACATCGGAGAAGAAAAATCAAATCAAATAATAAGATTTCGGTGTTTTCATGGACATAGGTACAGATGTCCATCAAATTTTTATTTCTGCATATAAAACTATTTCTGAAAAGATTATGAGAATAAATGTAATATTTTTGTTCATGGCTATTTTCGTGATTTTCAGACAACCAAACCGTATATTTTGAATATATTGTGTCAGTGGTTTTGGTTCTAAACTTTGAAGTTGCAAGTTGCTTTGTTGTTTAATTCGTAGCTGTGGAGATTTCCTAAATCGTATTTAAAGAGAACAGAAAAACATTTGGCATGAAATAGGAGTACTTACAGCAGAAATGGGATGCTCTTAATTAATTTAATATTGTGTTAATATAAGTTAAATTAACACAACATTAAATTAATTATGAGTCTAGTTCATTTGAAACTTTTTCAGTAATATGGAATTTTTCGGAAAATTTTCAATTACCCGATGTACTTGATGACTTTGATGTTCTGCTGACTCCAAAAAGAGAATAATTCCCGTTGATCCCCTAAGAAATAATTTATGATAAAAGAAAAAAATTACGAATTAGGTACCCATACCCATATCGTCCGTTAATCGTAGGTACTGAAGGACTTTTTTCATAAAAGCCAAAAAAAATAGGTAATTTATAAAACCAAAACCCAACTAAAAAGCATAGGCATAAATCGAACATATTACGAGTGAATCCGGATTTTTAATTTGTCTGTTTTAATTAAATATTATAGATCAAAGATTGTAGGCAATTAAATGAATTCTTGTCGAATTATACATCTTTTTGAAGCTGACTGTATCAGCCTCAGTAAATTAAGCCGCGTATAGCACCTCTGTACGCAAATAAAATCAATCCCCGGAACGGAACGGAAGCCGACCGGTTCTGCCGGATACGGCGCCGGTGTATTGTCTTGCCTTTTAAGTTACGCCTTCACGACGTGATGAGATAGGGGTAGAAGGCCGTGGCCTTGTTGGATGTTAAGAGATTTAAGACTGATTCAGTTTTTAGGTCAGATTTAAGGAAGACTGATAGTCTTTTTAACCCCCGACGGAAAAAGAGGGGTGTTATAAGTTTAACGTGTGTATCTGTGTATCTGTCTGTTCCCTCGTAGCTCCCAAACGGCTGAACCGATTTTCATTATTATTTTTTTGTTTGAAAGATGTTTTGATCGAGAGTGTTCTTAGATTTTCTTGAATTGTATCAAGAAAATCAGTCCAGCTGTTTGAAGATTATCAGCTCTTTTCTAGTTGATGATTGGATGTGCGCATCTGCCAAAGGTCTGATCGATTCGAAATTTAGTATTCTGTTACTTCAATGATATTAGAAGAACATAGTAACATTGAAACGATACTGCAGCATCACCTGGAGTTGTGTCGGGGGTTATTGAAATTTTAAATTTTTATTTGTTAACTTCTTGTAACACAGTCGTGTTGAAGTGTGAAGGATCATGTCAAACGTGTTGGGACAACATACATCAATACTGAACTGTTTGTCAACAATCAACATAAATACCTACCTTACGAGTTGGACTTACGTTATGCCAATAGCAAGATTATCCAAAGACACACAAGTACAGGGGGTTATCAACTTGGGCGTCTCCCCCTAACGTAAAGCGTCGGTGGGACGCTACGGTGCGATGCGACACCGGTAATTTTTCTACCGTGAAGATTTCATAGAAATTGTATTGTAGTCACGTCGCGCCGTCGCATCGCGCTAGTTCGCACGAGGTGTAAAGGCTCCTACAAACTAATACTAATACTACTATAATAATACAGTTTCTAAGAAAACTTCACGGTAGAACAATTACCGGTCTCGCCAGTATGCACGAGCCTTAATGTCAGTATTGCCAGTGAAATATTACTCTGCATATCTAAAACCAACAACATCACGTAGCGTCACACATACACATACATAAACCAAAGCATTTTTCCCGTGGGGGTAGGCAGAAACTACACAACACCATCTGCTACGATCCTTACAATATACCTACTCCTTTTGCCTAGTTTACTTTCATCATACACGCTCGTCGGTTGCGAGTTTTATATCATAATTTTTCTTTGTTCTAAGCCATAAATCAAAAAGATATCAACCGAGCTGACACATCTGAGTCCTGTCTCCCTGTAAATGTATAGCTATTTACAGAGAATACAGAATTGTCATGCATAACCAAATTGTTACCTCCTTATACGTAGTGGGTGTGTAAAAATAAGCCGGCATTAGCAAGCCCTGAAGCTGAAGTGCAATCTGATAGCCGGCACCCAAGTTTTATTGGAAAAAAACCGGGTCGAAGTAGGGCTTTGAGCCGGGTATCGGTGTGAGTGGGTTAGCTAGAACAACCGGTAAAAACTTGAAAAAAAAATGCCAAAAAGAGAATCTTGTACAGATTCTGGAAGCAAAACGAAGGCAAGAATTTTTGTTGGAATTCGTTCCGTGGAATAGTTGATAGTCTTTGTCTTCCAGGACCTATAATATTTTGAATTGTTTAATTTTTCGTTGATATTCTCCTTTACGAGAGATATTTTACCAAAGAACCCTAAAAATCTTGTTAAGCTAAACCTTGACTTTAATTCATTTATTGAGTACTTACGTATTTATTCATTTAACGTATGTTCTCATTTACTTTCTTAAACACTGAGCTTATGTTGGCTCTATCCTGACAATTTACAGACAAAAAGCACGTGTTATTTAATTAGTGAATAAAAAGTATTCTGTATAATAATTATCTATAATTATTAAAATTGATATTTCAGTTCTATTAAAGTTCAAAAGTTATTTTGTTAATAATAACATAAGGTAATCAGCTTAACTGGTACTTACTTATCTGAGTCTATTATTAAAGTTGAATACCTACCCCCTCTGTTCCTAATTATGTCTATTTAATTACAAGTGTAAACTTACAATTAGGTCCTTACAATAACTTGTGCGACGTTCGTTACCCTTTATCTAAAGGTAATGGCTGGCACAGAAGTTAACGCCTGATGAAATAACTTTAGCAATAAGTCACTCGAACGAATTTATTTGCTGTGACAAGTTCCACAGTTTAATGGCACATATACCTACTTGACCTACTTAGCTATGAGTACCACCTTACTTTTATGTATTTCTAGATTAAGTAAATTAAAAAGTTTCTAAATTTATGTCTTGAGCCTTGTCTTCTTGTCTATGAGCGCTAAAACGTTTACTCGTTTGTAACTGAAATCCCTGCAAAATAACGGATAATGAGTTTTTGTCAAAAGTTTCGAACAAGGATAATTCTGAGAATTATAACTTCCGGCCTCAAATATTTAAAGAAAGTTAAATTACGGATGTTTATAAAAGGACCAGATTATGTAACTAGGTATAATGTAGAAAACAGAGACTAAAAGACGAGAAAGAAATCTCAACTTTTACAAAACTGTAAATAAACTTGAGAAAGCTTAAAAAATAACTATAAAATAAAAGCCCTAGTAGTACTTATACTTAAGGCACCTGTAGCACCACCGCCGGCGATTAACAAGGAGCTTGTAAAGCTAGCAACTAAAAACGAGTTGGAGAGCAACGAGCAGCGAGTACACGAAGGCAACAACGATGGCAGGGACCGAAACCGGTATGATCAATACAGGTATTTTTAAAGGTTACCGTAAATTGAATACAACCAGTATTAATACCTACCGGTTAGCGAAATATAAAATTACTTCTATCTCACACGTGCCGTAGGCATTAGTCAAAGGGCACGCATTGCCTGTGTTTGTGTAACCGGTATTTTAATGGTAACCTAAAAGAGGTTTTTGTTTCTCCTTCTTGGGTTACCCAGATAGCGGTAACCCTAGTCATAGAAGTAACCAAAATTCTTCGATACAATACCGTAATACACTCTCAAATTCACAGCATTTAATTATTTATATAATACTTCAAGCACAAAAATGTACAGAGGCGGACTTAATGCCATAGGCATATTTCAAATAAACCAATTACAGGCACTTTTGAACTGCCAAGGAGTCGGTCAGTCAGAAAGATGAAGCTAGTTGCCTATTCCAAAGCGTAGTAGGTACCTATGGAGAAGAACTGGCAAGAAACTCCACGGGCACTCTTTTAAATCAAAATATGGTTACAAAATACATGTGAGAACGATGCAGAACGTTAAAAGCGTCCGTAATAACAATAAACATTTCAAAAATTAAATTATATTAGAATAAGCCGTGGCAGCTAAGAGATGACCAGTCCCTACTGACGGCGCCCGAAACGTTACGTTTTTTTTTAAACTCTTGATAGCTAGCTAGTTGTTTTCTCATCGACGCGGCGTCGCGGTGAGATAGGTGCCTTAAGCACTGTAAAAAAAAAAACTGTAGCAAATAGGTGGTAGGTATGTTGCTAACTCGAGACCTATCTCTAATGAAATTGTTAGTTACGTCCAACTGAACTATTTGTTTAGGTATTTTGGACAAACAAATCCTGTAAGATACTATTTAATAAAGTTTTGTGCAATACTAAGGTACACTTTTAAAAATAAATCTACACTTAATTAGATAAGTCATAGTAGGCAATTATGAACAAAAAACAAACATACCTAAGAAATTAAATTCGATAAGATACCAAATATTTTCCATCTCCCATAATATACAATATTACTTAGATCACAACGATTTCAGATTGTTATTAACTTTTATTTTATTTGCTGGTACCTTACCTACCTACCTACCTAATATTCATTTTCAGTCAGACTAAAAGGATTCGTAAAGCGAGTTGTTAAAACAAAGAATGTGGAAACAAGTAAATAAACTGCGAAATATAAGCGAAAAGCGGATTATTTGATACCATTCTGGTAAATTATATTATTATATTTCGTGCAGAATTTTCCCTTTCATATTTTTATTCGTTGAAATCGTCTGAAGTCACGTTCGGCTGTGTAATATAATGATCTTTGTATTATAACCAAAGGGATTTGTATATATAAATAGAATAAGCAATTTAGGTATCCTATATTGGAATAAAATAATCCGTAAGTATACAGGGTAATTGGTACTTTTAGGGTAATTGGTACTTCGAATTATGAATTCCTTGCAATGAGTGAGAATGAGGAGCTCGTGGCTAAGTAATAACAGCCGCACGGGTCGATCCATCAGGTTAAGCTGCGCTTGCCGGGGTTGGTCCGTGGATGGGTGACCATCTTTACATACCGAGACTCCTCCGTGCTTCGGAAAGCACGTTAAGCCGTAGGTCCCGGCTGTCATTCGTGGATCCTTGACAGTCGTTACGAGTCGTCAGAAGCCCGAAAGTCTGACAACCAGTCTTACCAAGGGGTATCGTATTACCCAGTTACTGGGTTGTGGAAGTCAGATAGGCAGTCGCTCCATGTAAAATACTGGTATTCAGCTGCATCCGGTTAGACTGGAAGCCGACCCCAACATGATTGGGAAAGGCTAGGCAGAATGAATGAATTCCTTGCAATGAGTGATAACATAAGAGCTTATTAGCAACATTTTTGATCCCAACAACTTGATGTCCAAAATGGATTGTTTTGGAGATTTTTGGAAATGTTCTACCTCTTAACCATAACCAGCGTTACGATACGTTAAACTGATACTTGTCTGAATTCCAGTGTTCATAACAACAATCTAGACTGCGCACAAGATATGTCTGCGCATGGCTGAAATCGGAACTAATCGCATCGCATGCAGCCGTCTTGTTGGTCAAAATATGAATAGAATTATTTAATTAATTAATGTTAATAAAAGATTAATAATATTAAGATTAAATTATTAATATGCCTAGATTTCATATTTCAATATACGTATAGAATAAGTACGCCAGAGCCACCAGTCGCGCGCAGACTTATCTTGCGCGCAGTCTTTAACCACCCTATTACATTTGATTCTACGTTACATAGAGAGTAGCTGTCTCTGTAGGTAATTTTTTTTCAATAATCCACCTTCGCCCTATTAACATTAGGTTCCCGAGCTGTGTACATCTAACCATATTCTTTTTTTTTCTTTCTTATTAATAAGTAAGTATGCAGCTACAGCTATCATTAGTTTATCCTCTTGAAACTCAATAAAGCAAGTCAAGCTATTCGATATTGCCGTCGTAAGCAAAAAAAAACACTAATTTTTATACGGTATGTCTTCACTGAACAAAACTTTTACCAAACCAGGATTAAAAGTTAATTAAAAGTACTCAATTGTGGCCGTAGATATTCCGAACAAATCTGAATTAACTACAAAACTAGCTGAAATCAACCTTAACTTTTCAAATCTAAGGTGCGTTTTCGTCTGCTCGAAAAATTAAAGGTACTATGAATCACAGCAAAATGCGAGATAAAAGGGATCGCGTTAAATAAATAATTTGTAAAACATAATTATGTATTTTTAAATGAAAATAAGGCAAGTATAAAATAAAATTATCCAGTTAAATGTTGTTTGTTCAAACCTTTGTTGTAAAAATTAAGTCTGGTTGATTAAGACATTTTTAGGAAATTATTTAGTAACATATTTTTAATGACCTACCTATTTTGAAGAGCTTTTTTAGTATCGAAGTTTTTATGCTTCCATAAAAACTCCGAGACTTAAGAAAACACTTAAGTGTACGTCGACTTGTCTTTAGAAAATTGAGGCCACAATTTTCTATTATACTCGGATGTCATGATAGGTGATCTAATCCAGAATTTAGAAGAGAATATGAAACAGACACAGCAGCATCCTCAAGAGGATAATACCGTCATAGCGAAATTAAAAATAAACCGACGAGAAATGAAACTTTGGGAGTATGACGAACAGGGTGTAAAGTTCACTCATACTCTATGGAAAAGGGAGGATCCTTCGACCAGACGGGTGTTGTGTCAGGCGGGTAATTGCCTAAAGCTTGATTTCGGATAGTTTTATATATGTTAATCGCTCGGTAAACTCTTATACCGCGATGTAGATGCCGCCACAAAACTGCAAGGAAAATATCGTTCCACTCTAATTAAGCTCCTACATACTATATACTCCTACTCATATATATACTACCTACATCTATAAATTACTAATTTAGAGTCGTCGCCGGAACAATTAACGCAGATCCATCAAACTTCCATCATTTTACTTGGCGCCTTTTTATTTGTGAACCTTACCCTCCGGGCAAAATACACCCAGCTCCGCCCCAGTTAAGATCACTGTAGTTTTGAAGACATTACCTACTTCTTCCTTTACTCAAAAAGTAGTTTTCACTTGAACCTATTTTACGAACACAACCCGAAGAGATTTCCTTTGATTTTGAGTAGCCAATTATAAATCTTGTTTATTGAACAACGAAGGTACAACAACAGAACAACAATACAACGTAGGGACTTCCACTACAAGACAAACCAGCATCCTTTGTTTCCTCGTTGACCTCCAAAATCACCGATATCGACTACACTAAAACGAAACGATCGTCTATAAACCAACCTGTTCCCCCACCCCATTGGCTGAGACCCCTGTACAGAAAGCTGATCGAGAAATAAAGGATAACAGAGGGTGTTCTGTTTGTATTTCCGCGCCATTCGGCGGAGCTCACTGATTGAAATAGGTTTGTAAATTGGAGAAATTTGCTACTATAGTGAGTAATGCGAGTAACCTTTGTTATTTCTAAGTGTTATCTTGAAACCATATCGCAATAAACAAATCGGTCATGACATGAAGGGTACCGTTCCGTTTTAAGATCGAGCAAAAAAACGTTTCTTTATGAGTAGGTACCCCTTTAATTATTAATTTTATTAAATTTTTATTATTAATTGTTATAGCGGCAATAGGAGGAGCTCGTGGCTAAGTAATAACAGCCGTACGGGTCGATCCATCAGGTTAAGCTGCGCTTGCCGGGGTTGGTCCGTGGATGGGTGACCATCTTTACACACCGAGACTCCTCCGTCCTTCGGAAAGCACGTTAAGCCGTTGGTCCCGGCTGTCATTCGTGGATCTTTGTTACGAGTCGTCAGAAGCCCGAAAGTCTGACAACCAGTCTTACCAAGGGGTATCCAGTTACTGGATTCTGGAGGTCAGATAGGCAGTTGCTCCATGTAAAATACTGGTATTCAGCTGCATCCGGTTAGACTGGAAGCCGACCCCAACATGATTGGGAAAAGGCTAGGCAGAATGAGAAATACACAATCTGTGAAAATTTTATTGTCTAGCTAATTCCGTTCATGACATACAGTCCGCTGACAAACGGATGGATGGACGGAAAGCATTTGGCACCCATCGTGTTCGGAACATAAAAAAACGAGCGACCTTTTCAGTAGTCGCTGATGTGTGTAACATCTGATCTCATCTTAACTGACCGTACCAACCTCTCGGAAAATGGGTTGGTACCAGATGACTACCAACTCTAGCACCACGCGCGCTCATTGATAAAATCAATTTTTTTTAGAAGTCAGCTGTTATTTTTTAGCATAGGAGCATCCATACAGCACATTAGGTATACATAAATAAAAATCATATAATTATAAAGCTTTTTCCCACCCTTTCTCTAAGATAGAAAATAGAAATCGGAAAAAAGTAATCTGTTTCAGCGTGCGCTCCATGCCGCCCATTAGGGTAGAAGTGCCAGTCGTTGATTTTATTATTGCGATATTTAATTTTGTTCCGTCTGACGCCCGGCGCCGCCGCCGAGTGGCGGCCGGTGGAGGCCTGGATGGAGGTCGGTGGGGGACCGGATGGCCGGTAGATCGGATATTGAACATGATTCACGTCGTGTCGGCTCCACGGGGGATGAGTGCGATGTATTGTTTTGTAGTGGTTTATGAGTTAATGCTGTCAGGAGTTTTAATTTATTTGTTAGTCCATTTTGCTGTATAAATGGAGCGTTTGGTTTCGCTATGTAAACAAACTATTTCCGGACATTGTTAATTGCCGTGGGTTAACGTTGGCTATTTTTGAGCTTTTAAATCAATCCTGTACCCTCATAATACTTGCCAACAGCTATAAAATATGTATTTAACCTTTCAGTAGCCCTATTTACCTATCGTTCAGTGAAACAGGTGAACCAACTAAAACCTATTAAGGCCTTTAATAAATGACCACCTAAGCATATATTTCCTCAGCACATACTAGACAACTACCTACCTACCTTTAAGAAGTTTAAGTACAGGTCCATTTACTGATCAATATCATTGCCGTCTCCAATGTGAGGGAATTTAAACCTTATCAGTAAACAGTACAGTTGATAATTAATTGTATCAGCTTTTTATAAACGTATCTACGGAAGTAAGGTAATCGATGAGGTAAGAATTGAAGGCAGTAATGGACTTGGATCCGAACACCTTTATTTTTAAAGGGTGGTCGTGAATTGGGACCTCCACCCTATTTTTGGTAGATAACGCCCTTATTTATAAAAGTTACTTAAAGTTAAGAGACGATTAAACGTCGAAAACATGGTAAATATATGGTAGATAGCTAGACATAAAACTCTTTATTATGTACACGATAAAAACATTACTAACTTTACATAACTAGCAATCTTTATAAATAAACCTGTATAATTCTTTGCTTTAACATTGCAGAACATCACGTATTATAACCCCTGAATGGGTAAGTAGAAGATTTACATTTAAATATTTCCTGTGTTTTTTTAAAATCCCATTTAAATACATATAGGAAGCAAGCCAGTGCTATTTATTCAGGCACAAGTCAATACAATTAAACCCTAATATTTTCTTCTTAATTTTTATGTAACACCAAAAAATTTTACCTAAACAAAGTCTTTCACCTTCCCAAGGACCACAGCCTATATTAAAACACAAGTTAAGTAATGACGGACGAAGGAACCGGCTGAACAAAGTCCCCATTGTAAAGTTTAGAGGTAAAACTTGGAACAATGGCGTTGAGAGAGTCCTTTACATGAGAAGTGCTCCTTACCTTGGGAGGTAGACTAGGGATTACAGGTATATTATATAACAAGATGAGTAGGTGAAGAATGTTTGAGGGCTTCCTGCGAAAAGGTTATTAGGGATGAAGTGATTTTGTGTGTGATATTTCTCAACGGCTAAGAAAAGGTGTGTTCAACTGTTCAAAGGGAACTTTGAGCGTTCAAGAATCAAAACTTATTTAGTAGTAACACACCCACTATTTTCACAGTGAATTTTCAAAAGTCACTGCAATTAGCTACTAAGTCCTCCATAATTACAGTACATTCCTAGTAGTTCCTAGTGAATATCTCAGCCACCAGTTAGTAAAAATAGTGGGTCTGTTCATATCAACTGTACTTTCTAACTCGGAAGTTACTACTAAAGAATATTGGATCCTTGAAAGCTCAAAGTTCCCTATGAACAGTTGAACACACCTTCTTTTCTTAGCCGCTGAGAAGTTTCACAGTTTTGATTCTTGAAAGTTCTAAAGCAACTGCAAGTTGTCCATTTTAATTGTTATAAACCAGTATACCAGCGAAACAATATTTCTTTTATTCATATTCTTATGGCACCTCTTTCGGTCATGAGCTATCCGAATATCAAAAAGTATTTGGCCTACGTCTTATGTGAGAGGCGTGGACATTGATTCGCTGTTACAATATATAAATATAGTCTGTGAACAGTTAAAGGCAGCTTCTTTTATTAGCGGTTGAGCAGTAATCACACATTAAAAAAATCACTTCCAAAAAAATCTGTGTCATAAAAACCCTTTATTTATTCTCAAGAGAAAAACCAATTTTCCCCATACATCGACTATCACAAACATTATTCACATATATGCAAAGTACTGAAACCAATATTTAGGCGCCGATAAGATATTCCTTCAATATTTCAAGTCAACGCGTACAATCGGAACAACGGTGCGAGGAAATAAAGTTTGTCATTGTCTGTAAGAGTCCTTTGTATTAAAAATATAGAAGAAATATTAAGTGTTTGCTCTTTGTAAGAGGAAAAGTAAGGAAAATGAGGGAGAATGGCCATTATGGAGGTTTTTGCGAAGTGTAGGAAAGGAAAATTATAATTACTTTGAGTTAAAAAACTTGGAATTGTTTTTGGTTGGTGGTATATTGGCTTGTGCTAGCTGACATTATGGCTTATAGTATAATGTATGTTTTGTGTTGCGTACTGTTTAGAATCAGTTTTTTTTTTAACTGAACAGACAGCTGCTGGGGAGTTTGTTGCGCCACTTCTTCTTCCCAGCTAAAGCAAGGAACTGGTGTAGAGTGAGCGTTTTGGGGGACTGTCTTATGTAATTTAAACGTTCGAAAAGTGCTGATTCTCAGCCTAGTTTGAATACGTGACTTTTGATTTTGACTTATGGTTTAGAAACCGAAATTGAGTTCGAGCTACACTATTAAAAGTCACTGCTAACATTGTATGTTCAACATCAGAGTTCTTCAATTCTTCTTCAGCATTGTGATTCTCCCTGTAAGTCACTGGTGGCTAAAATGTAGTAGGTATAAGCATAAGTACCTAAGTATAAGTTAAGGTTTTACGTAATTTAGAGGAGGCACTTTAGCACCAATTCCCGAGTGCCATAAAACTGAACATTAGGGATCACGGCCGCCATCTTGAGAAGATATAAGTTTGAGACAAAGTGTTGAACCTAATCTAAGTAGGTAAGCTTCCTTCTATATCGCCATTTTTGTTGTTCGCTTTTGATGCAGCTTGAAACATTAATTATCAAGATAATGTGTTGTTATACCTAGTAAAAGTGTTTCATAATGTTATGTAAAGTCACGTGTTTAAGTATCGGTCACTAATTACCAGTCACCCTATATATTGAGCTCCAAAAAATGTAACCGGCTGAGATAAGTTTCGATACTTATCTTTTGTGAGGAATTCGTGGCTAAGTAAACAGCCGCATGGGTCGATCCATCACGTTAAGCTACGCTTGTCGGGGTTGGTCCGTGGATGGGTGACCATCTTTACATACCCAGACTCCTCCGTGCCTCGGAAAGCACGTTTAGCTGTTGGTCCCGGCTGTCATTCGTGGGTCTTTGACAGTCGTTACGAGCCCGGAAGTCTGACAACCAGTCTTAAATTACCAACGGGTATCGTATTACCCAGTTACTGGGTTTTGGAGGTCAAATAGGTTGTCACTCCATGTAAAATACTGGTATTCAGCTGCATCCGGTTAGACTGGAAGCCAACATAGTTGGGAAAAGGCTAGGCAGATTGATAGATTAGATTGACTTATCTTTTGTAAAAAAAAAACATTGTATATTAGATACTCTTAACAATAAACAAGTCCAATTAGCATGTCTTCCCCTAACCTCTGCTTCTGCATCATAATGTCCTGTAGGTATATTATCAGCCAAAGGATGTCTACTGCTAGACAGGACAGAACAGAAAGCACGAGACGTTAATAACAGAGATCATAAGACCTATCAGACACAATCTTAATCTCCAATTGATTTAAACAGCCTGCTAACTATACAATACATTGCAAGCGCTAAATAACGAAGATAGGAGATTACCCACCGATTATATCATATAACTAATGGTCTCCGTATTTTTCAGAACCTTATCTAGAATGGGGCTACACAAAAATATAGGACAGAAGGCTCATTTCGAAGTTACTCTTCCAATTCTACCCAAGGCTAACCTGCTATCTAATTGCGTAAAACGTTTTCATAAAGGATTCTGACTAATCTGTTTCATTTTAACAGTTCAACAACATTCATTGCCTTATTTACGTTGTTGATCAGATTTTTTTTCGAACTTATGAAGCAATGGATTAGCAATCTGTTTCAAACCGATCCAGATTGTGATAGATTACGCAATTAGGATGCTGTATAGCATAATCAGCCTGTTTCCACTGCTGGACACAGGACTCCTCTCTGTGAGATGGAGAGGGCCGTTATCCACCACGTGGGCCCAGTTCAGGTTGGTAGATGACCTTGGGGCTGTTGACCTTCACCGTTTTGAGAGCAGTGGTGATTAATTTTACACAAAGAAAAGCGACTGTCTGGGTTTAACCTACGACATTCAACTCCTAAGTCGTTACCACTGGCCACCACAGCTCTCGCTGTTCCATCACTGCTCTAGCTGGGCCACCACTGATCTCAAGGCTAAGCTGTCCACATACGTATATTGCATGGGCACGAAAATGTGGATGGACCAAGTCTTGGATTTCAAACTTAAATCTATATACCTATAAGAAAAAAAAATAAAAAAAATCTATTTAAAACAAATGATATAGTCATTAAATTATATAAAATAAAATAGTGTTAATTAAAAAATTTGGCACTTTTTTGGCTATCAACCCGGTAGGTACATTTAGTTTATTTTTCAAACGGTTCTTACTTTTGTTTTTTTTTTGCACATAAAGTAGTGGTGGGCCTTCTGTACAACCTACGTGCCTATGTCCTCGCACCTAGCATCGCCAGGTGGCACGCAAGCTCAGATCTAGGATGATACGTGCTTAATGGACTCTCTGCGAACTCCACTATCATTTGTGCTCGTTTTATAACAACTAGAACTACCTTTTTGTTGTAAGTTATACCTATCAATGTTATACCTAGCTTTATTTGTTAAATTGCTTTGCAGGACAACTCAAATTCAAAGAATTTATTTCAATTAAACCAATTACAGGCAATTTTGAATTGTCAAGGGGTCGGTTGCCCGGTCGATCAGAAAGACGAAACTTTTTGCCCATTCCAAAGCGTAGGTAGTAGGTTCATATGGAGAAGAACAGTAGAGGTCCGTCTTGTCTTATTCTTCCATACTTCTCTATAAGTGTTCATCTTTGTAGTCAATAATAATAACATAGCATAATATATCTGCAAAATACGGCTTTATTTGAAATGCTAACCGTACCTACCTACTTCTTACTTTTAAAACCCGTGCGAGGCCAAAAACGCTGCATAATGCTGCGATGATAAAAAAAAGAATACCGTCTATCCTCCTAACATCTAAATTCTACAGTCATATAATCTCATGATGTTTCCAATTCCCATTTTATTAAAAGTCGTGAATGCAGGCGGCAATGTGGGACCATATGGAAGGAATCTAGATACGCTTTAAAATAATAGCTGTTAGCACGATTTCTTATATCGTTTTCCACAGAAACTATTTCTTTGTGTCTAGAAAAATAATAGCAGCTGAGATAAATATTAATAATAGGAATGTATTACACGTTAATAATAACTCTGTTGTAGAACTACCTTGATATTTTAGCGATATTCAAATCTGTTTGAACTCGTGTTGTTAGTCAAAATGTCAATTCGATTCCAGTTTCTGGCGTTATTATTAATTTTGCCGAACCGCGGCCAAGCCCAAAAGGAGGGTATTTTTTTGATAGGTCGTTTTGTTTTAATTTTAATTATCAGTATTTTGTTATTTGAATCATCATTCATTTATAACTTTCACACCCCACCCTTGAACGTCCGGAAATTCCGTATCGGAATTTCTGTGTGTAATGTATCTCTATACCAAATGAAAAAATACGTGTGTATAGCTTAAACTATACAGAATCAATATATGTGAAATCTATATTAAAACAACTAGTCCGAAGTACATACAAAAAAATGATTCCGAGGTATTGTCAACGTCCTCCTTTTTTTTGACGTCGTCGGTTAGAAATACTAAGTTTTTTTTCACGCGAATAGGAAAATCCCACAAGAAAATCAGAGATTTCCACCGTCACGTTTACTCACCCAAACAAATTACAATCACAAAGGATTACCCAAGACAACCGTAAGACACATGTTATGATGGTCCATCAAATCTATTCAGTTGATCTGTCAGGTTCCAACGAAGTCCTGACAGAGCCCTCCACGCAATCAGGCACATTACTAATGTGCGGTGGCTTTGATGCACGATGGTGTAAGGGATAAGCGTATCCTCATCCTCTATTGAAAAGCCTCCCTTTTCCTCCGACCAGACAGGAGTCGTGTCTGGTGGGCAACTGCCAAACGATTGATGTCGGATAGTGTTATATGTGTTAATTGCGCGATGCAGGATTTGTGTGACGTCAGGTCTTTGATGCGTAGTTCGCATGCCGCCACCGCGAGAACCATTTTAATTGGTTGTTAACACATCTAGTGAGTGATATAAAACTAATTTATGAACGGGAAAATAACAAGCTGATGATTAATTTACTTACTTATTAATTGTTTCAAACTCATTTACTCTTTACTAATCAGGCGTAAATTCTTACACGCAATAGCATGACCATAGTACAAGGTGCTGCGATCAATAGGTACATATTTACATGAATAGAAAACATATTAAATAGTAGATATGCGTATCAGATAAAACAATCTTTCATTATTTGTAAGTATCGGCAACGCAACATTAATCCCCTGATGTTGAGCAGTTAGCTATGGCTTTTAATAGTGAAGCACGTACTCAATTTCGGTTCGTAAACCATATGACAAAATCAAAAGTCATTTATTCAATCTAGGGTGGTCTTCAATCAGCATTTTTCGAAAGTTAAAATTACATAAGACAGTCCTCCAAAACGCCCACCCTTCACCACTTCCTAGTGCTTTAGCTGGGAAGAAGAAGTGGCGCAACAAACTCCCCAGCAGCACATGACAGCGCAGTCTGTTTTACAAAGATGTTTATTCAACAACTTCAATCCTGTTTGATTTTCTTTTAAAATCAGTTTGGAACTTGATTAAAGAACGCAAGATTTACGACATTTGAAAAAGGAAGTAATAGCTTGATGAATACTACTACTGCAGCCGTTGAGTATCTTGCTTGCTCTCCTACAAATATCTAATTCGAAAGTATAGTCAGTAAAATTGCTTAACAGTTAGTTAAGCAATTTTATATCCTACGTCAATTGGCCATAATTAATGTTTGTAGACTAATAGAAATGACTTAGTATGGTCAAAAGATAGAAGGGTCTAGAAATCGCATCAGCCTATATCTTGACCCGTACCTCGTCAAGTACCCTGGCAGTGAAGGATGAAGCTCATGTCTAAAGCTGAATCCTAGTCTAGCTGCAGACTTCGCGAGGTTACACATACCTAATCGTTATGTCTAGACTAATTTATAGAAAAGTCTACTACTCGTTTAGTAGTCGCAAACGCTATTGCTGAGCATGAGGTCCTGCCACTATAGGTAAGCACACCTCTGCCTAACACAGGGGAAACAAGGCGTGATGATGCATATATATAACTGTTTTCTACAAAAGTCTAGGGTGGGTTGCTAGGAAAATATCGAAGTTATCAGCTAGGTTTGCAGTTTAACAATTTGACGTAACACACACGAGTGCAAAGCTCCGAAGACTAAGCTGTTTATAACATAGCCAGTCTTGTTTCCGAGTTTAATCCTTAATCCGAGTACGTCTATACTTTTCTTGAAATTTTCTAACGTCTTTCAAAGGAAGGAAAATATTGAAAATATTATATGGCTATTTCTGCATTTCTAGCTGCCTGTAAGGGATTGCGAATATTTCTGCATACAAGGTGTTTAGTCGAAGATATCGCGCAACGTCTTGCCACAAAATGTAAATGATACGTCACGACTCTGTAAAACAATTTCTTTAGTTTAAACTTAGAATATTTTTCAAATTTTTTGAAAAATATTCTAAGATGGTTCATTATTGCAGATATTTTAGAACAGATCCAAAGAAAAAGTTCACGTAGATAAAAACCCACTGCATTTAATTTTATAGAAAGTCACTTATGATAGCGATGCAAAAAATTCCATTAGCGTCAATGATATTCTAATAAACAGATATGTTATACACGTACAAAACAACAGAAAAAAGTGTTCCCCGCCGAGCGGCACACTCGTAAGCGTGTGTGGCTCAGACTAAAAGCAATATTTCCCAATTGGGTACTTTTCTAGTCTTCACTTTTTACGCGCTCATAACATATCTGTTTACTAAAACATCATTGATTAGCGTCCTTTTTTTGAATATTGGCAAAGATATCTCAAACTCAGTTGAAAGTTGAAAAAGAACAAAAAATTCAATTTCTTACAAAGTTCAAATCTCAACACTTCCCTAAGTGGTTACTAACGGGTACCATGTTCGGCATGCAAGCAATCAACGAAATAATTACTTGCACAATTAAAACACACAATGGCTAGATTTCCCACACAATGGCCGATAGTGGTCTGCTTACTATTGTCTGTGGCGTCTTTATCGTGTATCGCCCCAGTGAACTGATGAAATGGGAGAGTTAGAGTAACATCTGGGAAGAAAGTTTGTTTTAAAAAGAAATGTTTGTAATATCTCGTTCATGTTTTAGAAAGAGGATCCTGTAGGACAGTAGTGCACCAATAGGGATAACGAAATTTTGTTTTTTTGTGTTTTAGGTAAATAAAATAAAAAATTGAACACATATATTTATTTTTTTACGTAAGGAAAAGCGGCGATGCATTGAGTTAAAATGTGGCAATGTGGCATGACGTCACACGGGTACGTTCCTTGTTGACTATGGAACCCTTAAAAAAGAACTGTATCTACATGCAGTCGTATGTCATCTCCTAGAAGATATTTTGAACATAGTTCTATCAACGCCGCATTGAAACTAACAGAAAGTGATAAAGTATTTCATTTTTTTCCTTGTAAGATTCTAAAAATAGGTATTAAGTAAAGGACTAGCCTTGACCAAGACCACAAAAACTTGTCTAAATCGAGTTCATAAATATATTCAGTTCTACGTAGGTATATCTACTAATCTTATCTAACGCGACCCAATTAAATAGATAGTTTGGCATCGACATTTCACTTCACACTAAATGCGAAAGGTCACTTCTATTCTTATTTTAATTGCATAAATGAAAGGAAAGAAGGTGGTTCTTTTTCTTCAAGTCTGATGGCTACTAATGTCTATAGGTACCAAAGATAATAATTATAAACAAAAAAGGTATTACAATAAAAAACAAACTGAAAAAGAAACACTACAAAGTGAGAAATAATTCATAATAACGTAACTTTTTAGTTGTGGTACCTACCCCACACAGATTCGAATACTGCTATGCACCTGCTATGTATTTACAGTGACAGGAATTTATTATAACAACATCCACATAGACTGTGTGTAGTGTGGAAAAATACCTATTATTGAACCTAACTCAAAAACGACCCTAACAAAGTTAATACAATTTATATGGGACCTCCTCTGAAGTATAAACTACCAAACAAAAAAAGAACATCAAAATCAATTCATAATTGGCGGAGTAATCGCTTAACAAACATACAATAAAAAAACTCTCCTCCTTTTTGACGTCACGTCGGTTTAAAAGTAATAGATGAAGGATGAATTAGTATGTATACGAGGTGGATAAGACAATAGGTGACAGGTACGACACTAGATTAAATATTATAATTATAAGTAATGACGTTCCCAGTCCGTCCCAGTCACTATTATCAGCTAGTAAAAAATTGGAAAAACCATTAGTCGGCCCATCACTACTACTACTACATTTAGTTTGTTTGAAAAAAAAACAGTTATTAATTTCGATATTAGGATTTATTAATTACATGATTTAATTTTTTACTAATATCTCAGTTTGTTAATTAGGTGACAAAAGCTGTTTTTCCCCTAACTCCTTCACTTTGAAAAACAATACTTCTTGCCAGAATTTCTAACAGTTCTCGTTATCAAACTCAAACGGACGTCACTTAACTTCCCCGTACATCCCTGTGGAACCATCCATCTGTAGTGGTGAAACTTTCTCCACAGCTCTGGGAATTAAAGCAAAGTCCCAAAGTATTAAAAAGAAAGATAAATATCAATGGAACGTAGCAGTAAGTTTAGTAACTTTCTTTCAACATGAATCCTCAGTGTAAAGTCGGGGGAATTAATTGGTAAGTAAGCTTTACTCGCAACTTAAATTGAGTTGTAATAAAGAAAAACACAAGTGATATTCTTTGATTGTTGTAGGAAATGGCTAGGTGTAACACGGTACAGGAGAATGGGCACCGAACTATGGGCCTTAAGTTGGATGCTCCAAGGTAGCCCGCGAAATATAAATTTTCTTACGTTTTTTGCAATTTGCAGGTCAGTGTCAGGTTGTATGTTGATTATAATATGATTCGCGACCGTAACAAAATATATGGCTTTATAGAATTTTAATCATTAGAATCATCAATACAACTCTCTAAGGTCATATAATCATATTGATTGACTATTTCATAAAGTCATGACATTTGAGGTTTATTCTAACTTAAGGAGTTGTATTACCTTAAGATATACACAAAAATGAAAAAAGCTTTTCAAGGAGAACCTTTGCTGCAAACACGACTTTTGCCGATTGTTAGTCAGTTCCGAGACAATGACCTAAATTTTGGCGCCCAATAGCCTTAAGCAATGTTGTAGTAACCAACGTTCTTCTAAACGAGATCTTTTCAGTGAAGATTATCTTTTCAAGATGATGTTGGCAAGGCACAGAAATAATGAAAGTTGAGCACACACACACAGAAACAATTGACAAATTGCACAGACATAATTGACAAAATACCAGAATCCTTAATTACTCACATTGAGATCTCTGTAGTTCCTTACGTACTAACAATCAAGAGAAGTCTTAGTAATAAGAAATATTCTCCTTGATGAGATCTTTCCACTGGTATAGATCTTAACGCTATTTGGCTTCTGGGGCAGAATCGCCCAATCTCCTTGATGTAGGATGTCAATTTGCTTAACAAATTATACCTCTGACTACGTATTTATGAAGTTCAAAGTTGTAGTTCAAAGCTAAATGTCTGTATAAGGGATTAAGTTTTAAATTGATAGTTTTGTTTGTGTCCTTGTCCATATCCTTTTTACATTTCATTATTGGCATAAGACAGTTTATTTTAAGACCTTGGTCTCGCTGCCGTCTCACTCCCATGAGCCAAGGACTAAGGAGCACTCCGTAGAAATAAACAAAAAAGAGAACCACCAAGACAAAACTAAATCAAAGCCTTTGCCTTAAAACCCGTCGAAATAAAATCCCTCCAAACAGGTTTTTCCATACATTTTTTAAACTTACCCAGCTTTCACTCCATAATTCACGAATGTTTAGAAATGGTTTATACATATTTTTTGATAACCCGAATGGACACGATCACGAACGAATATATGTACAAGGATAATGCAAATGACCAGAATACGGACTGGTCATCAATCTTCTGAAAAGAGATGGATTATGTAGATTTAAGTTGATTTCTAGGGTTCCGTACCTCAAAAGGAAAATACGGAACACTTCGTTGTCCGTCTGTCTGTCTGTCTGTCTGTCTTTCTTTTTATCAGGAACGCGTGGAGGTATCAAGTTGAATATGAAATACGTAGGTCTATGGTCCCTTGGAGCTCTAAAAATATCAAGCTCAAGTCAACGCAAAAAAAATACGACCATTTAAGCAACATATTTTGATGCTCGCAAATATATCAAAACCTTAATAGGGTATTTCCCGTTGACCTAGAATCATGATTCTCACCGCACAAGTAAAGGAAAATGTCCGAAAATCGTTGTTTGTATTGATCGTGACGTATATCGATGTCGAACTTGTTTTTCACCTACAATGTTAAATTTGTTTTTGGTTTATCGTGTCGTCCATCTTGCAAGAGAGGCAAAAAACTTTTAAGATTAGTTTTAGTCATTGTTATTGTATTTGTGTATTTTAATATTCTATCTGTGTTATTGTGTTATTATGTTAATGTATATTTTAGATATTTAAAGTATGTGTCTGTATGGTATGTTATGGGTTTAGTAATTGCCTGAAATAAATGATATTTAATTTTAATAAATTCATTCCAACTGTACCAACGGAACCCTTCATTGTCGGTCGTGGTGTGTGCGTGGTTCAACACCAGCTACCGGCCAAGTGCGGTTTTTACATTACGTCGACTCTTCTAGCTTTTTTAACTTTTAAATACTTATTTCACTTCTTTAACTTCGGGATTTGTTGTAGAGATCAAACTTTCAAGAACAGATTTTCTAGACTAAAGTATCAAATAGTCGACATATCCTACGCCAAGCCAGGAAAAGTTAAAAATTAATTTAAGAAGTACAGGACCGAAAATTGAGAGATTTATCACAGGTTGGAAAAGAGCCGTGGTGGGCCAGGTAACAGAGGAGACTTACGAGTTGCAGGTCGTAGGTTCAAACCCTGACAGGCGCTTTACTTTGTGTAAGTTATTTCATCACCACTGCTCTCAAAACGGTGAAAGACAACATAGTGCGGAAACAGGCATGACCTACAAAAAAAAAATCAAAGCCATGTGACATCTACCCCAACATCTGACACCTACTGGGCCCGCGTGGTGGATTACGGCCCACTTCTTCTCACTCAGAAGAAGCCCAGCAGTCCCAGCAGTGGGAACATTAAAGGCTGGGAAAAGCGTTTCGGATTGCAAATGATGATGGATTGCAAGGGGTAGGGTACGCCTGGCATCACTAAATAATTAAATAGAGGTAGATCCATCACAGGTTATTCTGACATGTTGCTTATACAGTGTGAGTCTTCATAATGTGCACATATCGAAATGGGGGAATCTATGCTTAATTTTATCGACGGAAAAAATAAAATCTAAATACATATTTTTTTTTCCATTTTTTTTTATTTAAAAAAAATCGTCTTATTGATTTTTTTTTACGATTATTGTAAAAATTGATTAAAAAAACAGATTTTTGGACGAAATACCTGTTTATTTTCAATTGAGGGTTTTTTGGGGTTAATTGGGAGGGGTTTTTCCCACAATTTTCATTTTATAAGAAAACTTAATTACTACCAATCATTGTGGAGTTGAGTTTGTTTCATCGCGATAGATCATTTAAAAGTTACACCGTTTTTTTACATTGGGGTAAAAAAATAAAAAAAAAACAAAAAATAAAAATAGATTTTTTTAAATATTTTTTCCGTTTGTCAAATTAAGCATAGAATCGCTCATTTCGATATGTGCACATTATGAAGACTCACACTGTATAATGTACTAGCTGCGCCCCGCGTATTCACCTGCATAGGTCTCGATCTCGTAAGAATATTGGGATAAAAAGTCATATGCCCTAAGCTAGGTCCAAATTTCATTCAAATCCGTTCAGCCGTTCTACCGTGAAAGCATAACAAACAAACATACAACAAATCTTTTCTCTTTATAATATTATAATTTTAGACTAGATTTTGTCCGCGACCTCGTCAGCGTGTTTTTTTTTTAACATAAAATATATCATGTAACACTTGGCAATACTGCAGCTTCAAAGTAGTGAAAGAATTTTCGGAATCGGTTCAGTAGTTCCGAAGATTACCCCCTACATACGAACTAACAAATACCTGTTTATGTTAAGTCTAAATAAACCAATTTACGTTTAGTTCCAGAAACGTTTCGAGATTGTGCAAATAATTTTAGCTTCGAATTAATAAAATTTATTAATGTCTCATGATAATACTTATAAAATGAAAATTGTAGATTATTTCAGTATCGGTCAGATCTAAACACCCATGTAGCTAGTATCATAGCCAGCTAGCCAGCTAGTAGTTTTAAGCCTTATTTATTAACACAAGTATGTATGTTTAGGTTAAGGTATTTTTCTATTGACCTGCGTCGCCTGAAATAAATGGTATTATTTTTATTATTATTAAAAATACTTTTCTCTGGGCTCACAGAAGCGCTCATTCGCTTTTCAGACGACGCTATCACTCAATAGAGAATGAAAGCGGATTACATGTAGGCTTTGGGCGTCTGAAGCCGGATCGTGGTATCGATTCTAAAATCTTTGTTTGTTTACATTGTGTTACTCACTTATCTTTGGCACGTGGAAGTTAAAGCAGCTTTTATGGTTTACGTCGTTCTTGTATTTTATATGACGGGAGCTGGTTTTTTTTAAAAAGATTTTCACAGATAACCTGATTATTAAGATATATGATTGTTTCATGTAGTTTTGGGTGCAATTTTAAGGCCTTCTTGGTAAATGTATGTTCTTTTCTTTCCATGACACCCTATTTCCTAAAAATACAGTAGTAACCTGGAGAAATGGGATGTCAAGGAACCTAGGATTATATATCATGAGGCTTATCATTTACCCAGTTTGCCAAATAGTCAGGTTTAATATTATCAGTTATCTTATTTACAGAGGCGCCCGCTAAGATAGGTAAATTTTCGCTGTTATAATGTATTATAATGTGTACCTACCTGTAGTAGTGATATAGGTGTACATATTATAGATGTATAAATGTATGTACCGCAGTTGGAGAAATTCAAGAGCCGAATGGAAAATGTCTACGACCCCGTAACTGCCCAAGCTTAACTCTGGCGCTGATAATAAAGTTAAATTACAAAGGATAAGTGCTAATAAAATTTATAAAAGACCCGATCGTCCGCCATTTGTTAGATTTCTTACTGAAACCTTTTGTGAGAGGATTAGGTCACCGATCCTCTCACAAACTAGTATTATGGATAATTATTATAGTGCCACTGCATATCTTACCAAGGGGTATCGTATTACCCAGTAACTGGGCTGAAGAGGTCAGATAGGCAGATGCTTCATATAAAATGCTGGTATTCAGCTGCATCCTGCCTGATAGACTGGAAGATGACCCCAACATAGTTGGGAAAATGCTACGCAGATGATGATGATACCACGGTCTCGTAGTCTTCACATCAGAGCGCGACCGCGCTCCGTCCTGGCTGCACGTATGCTCCTTTAAGTAAATCACCACAATACTTCCACTGGCTTTTTATACCGCTGCAGAAGTTGGGTTAAAATTACGTGTGGCATTATCAGGCATTATTGGTTGGTGGTAGGGCTTGTTCTAAGTCTGCCTGGCTAGCTACCACCATCTTATCTAAATCTGTCGCCATAACAACAATGTTACCAGCATTGTTGTGTTCCAGCAGTTAAAGGTAAGATAGCCAGTTCCTGGGTGTAAATCATAACTGCGAAGTTCATTACCGCGATGTACGTTACAGCGAAAGTTTATTACCGCGAAGTTCGTTACAGCGAAAGTTCATTACCGCGATGTAAGTCACAGCGAAAGTTTACTATCGCGAAGTTCGTTATAGCGAAAGTTCATTACCGCGATGTACGTTACTGCGAAAGTTTACTATCGCGAAGTTCGTTGTTGCGAAAGTTCATTACCGCGATGTACGTTACAGCGAAAGTTTACTATTGCGAAGTTCGTTGTTGCGAAAGTTCTTTAGATAGCCGATAAAGCCGAAAGATAGCCAGTTCCTCTGTGGTTGAGGATTCCGGGTGAAGCTCGCTTCCACCTTCGGCTTGATCATCACTTACCATCAGGTGAGATTCAGGCCAAGAGCTTCCCGTAGTGGTTAAAAAAAAAAAAACTGTTCATAACTTTTCCACATCTGGGACAAAGGCTACCTCTCATACCTATTAATTAATTTGAAAACATTGAAAAATAAGCCATCCATGGAGTTTCTTGCCGGCTCTTCTCCATATTAAACGACCAATTGGAACCGTGCACCTAGCTTCTGACGTTTCATAAGTGGCCATGTTTATGTGAAATAAAATATTTTGATTTTGAGAGTTGGCCATAATCCACCAGGCGGGCCCAGTGCAGGTTGGAAATCAGGTAAAGTGCAGGGAAAGGACCTTTTTAGAGCAAATATAACTTTTGGAGTTTGAAAAGTGCTGATTTTGAATTATATATTTATTTATTAACATTTTATGTAGGTACAGTAGTGGTAAATAGGTGGGGATAATGTCAGAAGGCATACTCTACTAGTCAACCTTGGGGTTCAAAGGACCACATTGTAATAGATAAAAAAAACAAAAAAAAGATAAAGATAAGATAAAGGTACTTTATTTGTCAAACATGCGTTTACATAAACTGACTGATCAGACATGCAAGGTATTGAATTAATAAATGTTGTGTGCGTCCATGTTTTGCCAATAACGGCGTACAAATTTTGTAGGTTTAGAAAATTAAATTTAATTGCATTTTACATAATAGTCAGTCTAAATTTCATTACAAAATACAAACAAATAAATACTAATTGATGTCAAGATATTAATTATAGATACATACAGACATTATTTTAACTAACCTGATCAGAAGGAAATGATCAAAAATAATTTATGTATATTAAAACGGAAAGTGACAATAAATTGACCACAAATTTAATAAGGTAATGTTTATATTTTTCCTTGTCTGAATCAAGTGATAACATGTCCATAAAAGGCTTGTTTACGTGTACCTATATCAGGGCATTAGGCTAGAATAGACCAGTGGTAGCCCAGTAGAAACGGACGCGTCTTACAGTCGTAGGTTCGAACCCAGGCAGGTACTTTACTTTGTGTAAATTATTTCATCACCACTGCTCTCAAAGCGGTGAAGGAAAACATCGTGAGGAAATGTCCTAGAACTACAAATTTGAAGATATGTCACATCGATCAACCTGTATTGGGCGCATGGTGGATTACGGCCCATTCTCTCTAACAGCGAGAAGGCCTGTGCCCCAACAGTGGCCACATTATAGCCAGATTATGTTAGGCTAGAATATACCTAATTACATACTGTCGGGATAGTTATTATCTTTCAAGAGTGCGCTTGAGTGAAGGTACGTCCAGCGCTCCCTAGTGCGCTGTGCTTTTACTTTCCTTATTAAATAAAATCAGCTGTACCTACCCTATATTTTGATTTATACGAACATAAAAATGTATGGATCAGCTGATTCTTTATCGCGATTTCAGGTAATAAAGAGCATTATGCCCTTACGTTCAGTTATTTCAATTTCATCTTACAGATTTCGTTCGTATGTTATATGGCGATACTTGAGTTTCAATTATTAATGTTACACTTGACGCGACACATGTTACAAAACTCTATTTAATACGGTGAACAAACACTTATAAATAAATAAAAGAAGGGCATGAAACTTAGTTTCAGTGTTCATGTTTCCTGAAATAAAATGTTTCAAACCTGTAGTCTAAAGTTTATTTCCTAGACGTTACGATCTCCTAACTTCTTCGTGGTCTCGAGAGAACTTATCTGCTGCTCGGTTTTATTCACGGGTTCATAAACAAAATGGAAATGCTTGTGGTTTAACTATGCACTTAAAATGTATGTTTGTGGTTTTATTTTGTGACTGCACTGAGGGAGAAAGGAGACTTATAAAAAAAAATCCTTTTAAAGTATTATAAACATTGAGAGAGATTATGGAGACATATACCTAGCGTTCCAACTCCTCTTTACAGACTCAACAAATTGATTGAATGAGAAACTCAACCCAAACTCAAACTCAAAGCATTTATTTTGGGGAAGCTCTTGGCCTTCATCTCACCTGATGGTAGGTGATGATCAGGCCGAAGGTGGAAGCGAGGTTCACCACGAATCCTCTACCACGGAGGAACTGGCTATCTTACCTCTTACTGCCGGAACACAACAATGCTGGTAACATTGTTGTTATGGCGACAGACTTAGATAAGATGGTGGTAGCTAGCCAGGCGGTCTTAAAACAAGCCCTACCACCAACCAAACCGAACTCGGGACCTCTGGGTCTGAGACAGGTGGTTTAACCACTTGACCAACAGAGGCGGTGTTAGTTTTAAATGCATTTTTTTACTATTTGTATTTCCTGTGCGTGTCCCAATTTTTTTTTTCTTTCTTTCTGTTTTGCTTTCTATATAATACTCACTAAATTATTATAGATGCGAAAGTGAGTTTGTCTGAACGGATTTGAATGAAAAGCACAAATGGATAGACCATGGCCTGGATTGGGACATAGGATACCTTTTATCCCGATATTCACACGGGATCGAGATTTATGTCAGTGAAACCGCAGAGTACAGTTGGTTTATCATAATAGTACCCCAACGTCTGTAACGTTGTTATATTTCAATGTTTTGTCAAGCGTGACCTTTCGCTAATCAGAGGTTAGCATTCATTTAGAAGATTTGTAATTTTACTTTGAACGTCCTTGTAGGGCTTTATAGATGATATGAAATATAAGCCGGAATATTAATTAAACATGAAACTGCTGAGTAATTAGTAATTAAGGAATCCATTAAAAATGTCGATGGTTCACTATCACTGAACATTTTCAGCCACCTTAAATCACTTACAGTAATGAAGAATTAATTTAATTAACTTTTTCATTCCATTAGAACACGTTAATTTATTGAATATCGAATTATATCAAAAGCCAGTCTTTTGGAGGAAGAAGAGAGAATTAACTTAAAATTAGACTTTTTAGGGCAAAATTAATTGAAGGTAAAAAATAATTGAGTTTGATAAGTGAATTCTGATAAAAGTGTCGCGAGTTTTACGTTTGATATTCCTTTAATTATGATTCTGAATGATCAATAGAAGTACTTAACCGGTAATAATAAGTTTTCATGCCATTATTAAATCTGTTAAGCCCATCACAGACGTAGCTATAGGTAATATTGATATGCTGAGCTATTATAATATATATTACTAGCTTTAATCCTCGAAATTTCGCTTTTTTTTAGATTTTTATGTTATATTCTTTATGGCACCTCTTTAGGTCATGACTTCATGAGCTATCCGAATATTAAAAAAAAAATGGTCTAGGTCTTAAGGGGGAGGCGTGAAAAATTGATTCGCTGTTACAATGTATACCTAATAGATAGTGAACTACCACAAACGCGAGACGGTGATATAATAGATATCTTGCCTTCATTTCCTTGATGGTGGGTCATACCATAATCATGTATTAATAATATGCAATCATATAAATTACAGTATAGGATGGTGATGACATAAAATCTATATACAAACATACATACTACCTACATACAAATAAATAAAATTGAAGTGTCTGTTTGTAATGCCAATAAAACAGCACTGAAAATATATCTGTATATGCCTGGCTATGATTTATATTAATATATATATAGCTACGTTTGTGATGGTCTTTAGTTGGAAAAACTCGTTTCAAAATATGAACTGTAGTGCAATAAAATTAAACAAAAAGTCTAAAATTCAATTAATACACAATTATGTCAACCAAAATATAACATTTCAAAAATAAACTACATAGCAATAACGAAATCTGTTCATTTGTTAGTAAAACAGTACAATGGATAAAGTTTACGTAAATAATGAGTTACAGTTTATTTAATTAATTGTCCACACAAACGCTACTAACAACAATAGATCGCAACAGTTTACAGCAAAAATATAGCCGGTGATCCCCGCCCTACAGTGAGGCCACATACATTACAGGAAAATGCAGAAAACCCACTGTAAACAACGTATGTTTGAAAATACGAGTACATGTCCATTCTTTGGTATTGTGCGTCGAATCGTTGAGCTCCTTAAATTCTGAATTAAACTGCACGATTAGGTACTGACAAATGCGTGCACTGACTGGACACTGGACAGGTCCACTCAAGTCTATGTGGTTCTTTTCCAAAAAGATCGTTTCAGACACCAGTCTACTTTCACTAAAATTATAAGAGACTGTGACCTCTGAGTTTGTATCGGCCTTTCTTTTCAATGTAGTCGGATAGGAAACGCCGATCTCATCTAGTTTTTAAAATATGAATGGCGTGTAAAAGTGTTTGTACAAACATACTTACAGAAATAAAATCATTTATCATTTATCACATCGACAGTCCCAAACCTAATTTTCTGCCTAGCCTTTTCCCAATCATGTTGGGGGCGGCTTCCAGTCTAACCGGATGCAGCTGAATACCAGTATTTTACATGTAGCGACTGCCTATCTGACCTACAGTCCCAAACGTATACCTACGTAAAATCAAATAAGTTCTGTTATTTAGGTTATTACGTAAGAAACGAAAACATCCTATCAGGATTGCTTTTCTTTCACGTCTTATTTTCATAAAACAAGAAAAAAATTAATAACTTTCACAAATATTTTATTTCCAACTACTAAATCAAGTGTGTCATTATGACATTTCTTCGTTCATTAAATTTTTGGATGATTTGTTTTTCGTGTACTTAATTAAATGTTTATTTATTGGCCGCTTATAAAACAAAATCGTTGCCAAAATGAGAATTGATTTCAGCAATGAGAATTGATTTCAGCCATTAACACGCAATCGCTTTAACATTATCCAAAACCTACATTTAAAAAACAGCTTCAAAATCTGAACACTACCAATACATTAAAATACCAGTAACATTAAAAATCATTATATTTTATTTCACATGGGTACTTATGAAACATCAGAAGCTAGGTTCACGGTTCCAATTGGTCGTGTCCTATGGAGAAGAATCAGCAAGAAACTCGTCGGGTAATCACCTCTACACGACCATCATCAACCCACTGAAACTCATCCACCACACATCACAACTCCGCTTGTTTTTCTGCACGATACCTACATGACGGCGAGGCTATACCCAAAGCTTCAGTGAGTCGGTACCACGGGACCGAAGCGCGCGTGTTTACCAGTGTGGCAGTTAGTGTTGTGAATCTTGGATTAAAATCATACACCTCTGCAACGTTATAGAATCCTGGTATGTCCGATATGTTTTTCTTTTTTATTAGTTGTAAAAGAAAATGGTGATTGGACAAGGTAATAAATGGTTGTAGAAAATAGTTTTTGAGTGTTTTCTTCCTAAGTAACGTACGGAAATTATGTAGTGTGAAGGTAGGAGGAAAATCTGTGAGAGGTTTGAATATAATTAGTTCGTAAATAAACTGGTTTGATATTGATGTTTGTATCGCCAATATAGTAAATTAATTATATTGTTATTTCCTCAAGATTTTTCCGGTAGTTTTCCTCGTCAATTATTTTTTAAACAGGTCTAGATTATTGATTGATTTCGAAACTTCGATATTATGATAAATTCTCCCGGGAATTGATTACGAAATAACTATTCAAATTTAAACCATTGTACGGGGACAGACGTACAGCAAATATGCTTTATCTGTAATTAATTATTCTATGGTGTCAAAATAACGTAACAATTTTTTCATCCGAAGATAAGCGACTATTTCCAGCAACGAACAGAGATACACGTATTATTCCTATCTGGTATGTGCTAGATAGAGCCCTTCTCGACTACCGTAGAAACGGATTTTGTCGACGGGAGAATAGACAAAATGACAGTGTGATTAATTATCCGTCATTTTGTCTGTTGTTCCGTCGACAAAACCCTATTCTACGGTGGTCATGGTACCCGTGCTGTATGAGTTTCAGCTGATATTTCCGCACATTACCATTTTTAAAGGAGGAGGTTCTCAAGTCGACACGATTTAAAAAAAAAAAAAATGTTTGACCTGTGGCGAGTAGTGTGATTTGAACGATTCTTTTTTATTGGGGAGGGTATTTTAGAAGTTGGTCCCATATAAATTTTATTAACTTTGCTTGGGTAGGTACTTCTTGAGTTAGCTTGAATAATACGTATTTTTCCCACTTAGCTTATGTGGATGGCGTTCTATGTTATTTAGGTACATAGAAGGTCGATATTCGAATTTGTATGGGGTAGGTACCACAACTAAAATGTGAAAAATAAAAACTTTTTACAAAAAAAGACAAGTGACTTCGAGCCGAGTCGGTGGCAAAAAACGAAAATTCAAAACCAAAGACACCGACTTCCGAAATTAAAGTTATTTTTCACTTTGCAGTGTTTTTTTTGGAAGTTGGTTGTCTTTTTTGAACCGATGATTATCTGATGAGATTTAAGCATGAAAAACTAGGCTGTCGGAGTGCTGAACGAGAGGTTGGAAGTAGTCGTGAGTTTGAACGTCACCAGTTACTCTTTTCACTTGAATGCACTCAACGTAAATTAGTAAGGCTTAATAGGAAATAATATGTCAATCAGTCTGCCTAGCCTTTTCTTAACTATGATGGGGTCGGCTTCCAGCCTAACGTGAATGTGAAAAATGCAGCTATAATACCAGTACATAGAGCCACTGCTTATCTGACCTCCACAACCTAGTAACTGGGTAATACGATACCCCTTGGTAAGACCGGTTGTCAGACTTTCGGGCTTCTGACGACCCGTAACGACTATCAAAGATCCACGAATGACAGCGGGGACTAATGAGGAGTCTCGATATATATATAAAGATGGTCACCCATCCACGGACCAACTCTGGCAAGCATAGCTTTACCTGATGGATCGACCCGTGCGGCTGTTGTAACTTAGCCACGAGCTCCTCCGAAATATTAATAGGTAATATGTGAACCTACATAAATGGATAACGATAACATGCTTTAAATGTTGTTTATTCGATTATTAATTCGAACAAATAAATAATATATTTGCTATCGATATTGCTTTAATGTTACCTACACGATTAGTAAAGCTTTTTTTTGAATGTGCTACATCAATCATTATAAATTATTTATGATCAGTGTAAGTAAAATTGTCTTATTTTTATTTCAATGATAGTTTGAAGCTTGCATAAAACAGCTAGTTTCACACGCTAGCAACGGTTTGTTATTTTTACTGGACCATTAATTATATACCATCTGATACAGTGACGTATGTATACAGTAAATACCAGTTCTCACGACGTTTGTCTCACAGAAGGTCATTTTGCCCAGATTCTGACTATTCTGAGTCACTCTCTTCTGGGTGACTCAGCGTCCAGCGCTCGGCGTGGCAACACGTCGTGTTCGGGTTCGCGACAAGTCAATCGTCATCCTGAGGATGCCTCGTTGAGAGGTGAAACACGTGTCGATTTCTTACAGAGTTTTTTATGATTCTTTAGGAATAGTTAAACGGAATACGTTACTAAATATATCTACGTCTATTGAATTTTATGCTGGTTCATCATCATCTACCTAGCGTTTGCCCAAATATGTTGGGGTCGACTTCCAGTCTAATCGGATGCCGCTGAATACCAATGTTTTATATGGAGCGACTGCCTATCTGACCTCCACAAACCAGTTACTGGGTAACATGATACCCCTTAGTATTATAAAGAAAATAACCAACTACTGGAGAAGCACATTTCTGTATGGATGATCAAGTTTATTTTGAATTCTTGTGTAAATAACTTATTAGCATTTAGACACATAAGTATTGACTTATTCATAGACTAAACAAGCTGATTTATACCTTCTTTCTTATGTAGGTACATATAATTATATATGAATACTAACCGATTTTAAAGAGGATGAGATTGAGACTTGATTTGATTAGACACTTATAATAAAGGCTCCCGAAAACAGGCGTGACGCGACTTTAATAAGTAATACAATTTCTAACAGAAATTCGCGATAGAACGATTACCGGTGTAAAATCGCGCCAGTATGCACGAGCCTTCTTCATATTGTTTGTCTGATACTGCATAGTTCTAAAATATCCCAACTGATTGAAATTATTAGGTATTTTATATTCAGACGAGTATAAGAGTCCAAGAATGAACTCTCTAGTGATTGATATTAGAACTGAATTTTAAACAATAATGCATCGTCTGGAACTCGAAATTTACGTCTTCTCGATCCCAAACCAACACCTTCACCGCTGGTCTACATTCATTTCCAAACCCATTACGCTACAGTTAATAAACTAAGAATGTTTACGGTTTAACGTTAATTAGTTTAATGAATCAGTTAAACTGACTTTTACTTAACTACGCACATAGCAGCACGCTATTTAATTAAACAGGGTTCAAAGTAATGCCACAAAATAGATACGTTACAGAAGGCCTGCTCCGTAGCTCCTACGAACAGGCGTACGCACACATAGGACCTGGTCCCACCAGCTCCATTTCACTACCGAACTAGCAGACGTATTGCAGGGTACCATCCGCACTTGGTTGATATCCTGACTAGTTGTACTCGCATTTCTCTTCCAAAGCAAAAGTGTGGAACAACCGTCAGCCTTCAGAGTAAGAGTGAACAGGTATCTTTTGGGCACGCTCGTTCCATCATAGATCTCATCCATCGATTTCTATCAGACAAGAGAAGGAAGATTTCAATAAAAAAAAATACACTCGTCCGTTTGGCGTTTTCGGCGCATTTCTCAAACAAATGCCAGTCGCGAGTGTACGTAAACTCATGTCTTAGTGTGCGTGTGTTTTTGCTCGTTGTACGTATTGAGTCAACCTTCTGTACCTACCTATATCTATTCTGTGGTAATGGGTTTTCGGATCATATCACAGTAGGTATTCTTTGATGACTTTGATGTGGTTTCATTAGAGGAATATTACCTATGTGATTTTGTTTACTAAATCCTTGTGGAGGATTGGAGTGAAACGAAGGGGACGAATGTGAAATCGAAACTTAGAAAATTGGAAATGTATCAGATTTTATTTACCGATGGGTTTAAATAGTTTCGTGTGGTTTATAGAAATTATGCCATTGGTGGGTTTCGTTAAAGTCTTCTAAGATAGCATCTCTGTCAATCCTCACTGTTAAAACTTTTAATAATTCTGATCACGAATTCATTCGGATATCGAGATTAACACATAGGGTACTTTTAATCTAATGGAGTCAAAGCATTACATTAATTGTCTTTTAATAAAAAATCTTAACTCGCAATTACCGTAAGCAAACAATTCAAGTATCTAACTAATTACCCACTTGTAATTAGGATGAATATGGTATATAAACCGTTGGTATTATTTGCGGGCGGTAAACAAAACCGTACAAACTACTTCGCTGGAACACATCAACACTGCGTTTGGCAGGGTAAGAGGTTCACGGAGGAGTTGGCAATGGAGTGGCATAACATAATCAGCATATAATTTTCCCACTTCGTAATCCACCACGCGGGCCCAGTGCGGGTTGGTAGATGTCACATGTCTTCAAATTTTTGGTTTGGTCATTTTAGTTTCCTCACGATGTTTTCCTTCATCGTTTTGAGATCAGTGGTGATGAAATAATTTACACAAAGTAAATATCCTGTCATTGTTCGAACATACGACGTACAACTCGTAAGTCTCGGCTGTTACCGCTGGGCTACCCCTGCTCAATCTGGCAATGGAATGCAAGGTGAATATTTTGGTTTAGTTTATTACGCAGTGGCAATTTAATAAGTAGATAAATAGGTATGTAGGATAAATGATGCTATAATAATATAGTTTTGGCTGTTTATTTTATGGTGGAGAATGAATAATAATAATAATATTAGGGGGGTTCATGGTGATGCTTCTTTTCATTCGCTAGGAGTAGAAACACAAAAAAAAAAGTTTCTGGCACATTTCGAATTGATGATATTTTGATTTTAACTACGGTGACGGATAATAAATAAATAGGAATATTCAAAAATATTGCACTCATTTTACATGAATTTACTACATCCTGTTTCGTAAGTTGCCAGACGCGCAGAGCAAGACATATTTACTCATTACTCCATTTGCTCGCTACTCTGTGGTGAGATTGAATCAACATGACTGTTTCATTTCACGATTGTTTGTGCTTTGTGTAGTGCTACGACCTGTGTACTCGTTTAAGTACGTTAAAGTCAATGTAGTGTGGAGCTGCGGGATTTTGTAAGGATTTTAGTGATGAAGCTCAGAGTTGCATTGAAAAATGTTTTGAAATAAAAATTAGATAGATATTATACCTATTACTTCTTAATTTAACCAACAGGACGGTATTTATACTCTAACAACTTGAAGAGGTTTTCACTATTCATATAATAGATTTAGATTCAAAATACAATAGACGTAGATATATTTAGTAACCTATTCCGCTTAATATTCTTAAAGTCTTAAAAAACCCTGTAAAAAATCGACACGAGTTTCACCTCTCAACGAGGCATCCTCAGGATGACGATTGACTTGTCGCGAACCCGAACACGACGTGTAAACACGCAAGTCAATCAAAGTCAAAGTTGAGTCAATCGTCATCCTGAGGATGCCTCGTTTAGAGGGGAAACACGTGTCGATTTCTTACCGGGTTTTTAAAGACTCTTTAAGAATAGTTATGCGGAATAGATTACTAAATATATCTACGTCTATTCTATTTTATAATGGATTTCCGCCAAGTCACGCCTGAATCAATTAACTAGATGTAGATTCGTCAAAAGCTAAACAAGAACTTCAGTTGAATAATTTTAACGTTGATGATGTGGCGAACTGCCGATTCATTATCAGCTGATGAGAAAATTTTGCGAAATTAAAAATACAATTTATTGAATCGATACGTAAATGGACAAGTCAGCGTATTATTTAAAACACCATTCTGTTTTCTCTTGAACAAATATTGAAATATTACTGAAACATTCCAAAGTATCAGCAGGTAAATAAATATAAAAGTCCCGGTCCATCGATACCCCTCGTTCATTACAAGTAAATTGCTTTTTCCAATAAATATTCAATGTGGCGAAAAACTGCGTCGAATTTATTAAATTCTGTTCACTTAAAAAATCGGAGAACAAAGAACAAAATCCTATGAATTTATCATCTTTTTGACAGATTGACACTGGAATATGGACGTATTGGCATTCAGATTTGGATATTTCGTACACGGATAGACCTGACCTAGGCTAAGATATAGGATACTTTTTATGTAGGTCGTGCGATCTTGTGGGATAATATTTCCGATCTCAACACGGGCGAAGCCGTGGGCAAAAGCTAGTTTTAAATATTTTCAGGGACAAAAATTGTGTAATCTTCTTAACATCCACTAAGGTATCATATACATTCATACATTACTCTATAGTAGTATGTATTCAGAGTCCGCATCGTACGGTAAAGTTATGCAAAGCTGGTTGAAACTTACATGGGCACTATGTTCAGAGTTACTTATTAGGAGTTCATAGTAGAAGAAGATGTTGGTAATCTTGGAATCCCTACCTTACTTAGACAAAAAAGATGATGGTCTTAGAATTTACCTGCATGGGACTTCAGATAACTTATCCCAGTCAATAAAAAAAATATCAAACATCGCGAACGCCATGCAACTACGATTTTTTTTATATTGTTGTTAGGTCCCCTGAGAGTAGTTTATATCCAAGTTTGCAGCCCTGAATACCGTGTACTACTCCCATGGTGCTCGAAAAACTGCGAAATTCTGGCAATTGTTTCACCATCAAGGAAATATTAATGGAACGCTTACATAGTGGTCGATGGTGTGGCATCGAAATGATTTAGTCAGAGCCATTGTGGTGGGATAGTTCAGTTATGTTTTCAACTACTTTGGTAAAAACGTAGATAGATTTTCGATAGGTAACAAGATGCAGCTATGAGGAGCCCTAAATCATATTCGATAATTTTTCACGCAAATTTAGCTTGCTTCACAAACAAAAACCTGTCCTTAAGGCATATTTTTCAAATTGAAAAAAGTGCCAGCATTTTTTAAACCATCATGGGTTTTGATCCAGGTTTTCAGGGTTGCAAACTTGGGCATAAATTGCTCTCAGAGGACCTAACAACATATAAAACCGCGAATTTTGTCTTTTTTTGTGTCGATTTAGGCTGAGCTAAACTATGTAATTCTTTTTGGTATAATAAAACAGCTATTCCATACAAAACTGTGATACTTGTTAGTATTGCAGGTTAGTATAGAATAGCTCTGAAATTGCTTTGGGAAAGTGGTCGAAATGTATGGAACAAGGTTTTTTTTTAATTACAGACCTAGTTCTAAGTATTGAAAGTTGTCCATATTCATAGTAGGTACTACCTACTGTGTTCTGAAAAACCTTGTTCAGGTAATTTATTTTGACTAGGAACTAGAAACTTCCTTCTTCGAACCTTCGGGTAATGCAAGCGTAACTAAATCCTACCTCATAATATTATACACTACCAACCCACCACAAAGCTACAAAACAGCTGTCCTCCATAAACCTCAACAATTACACCATTTCACTTGACAGGTGTAATTCTGATCTCAGTTTGTTCAAAAACAAGTTTTTAATATAATTCCCTGCGCTGGAATTTCCGTCTGTTTGTTGAGTTTACATCGCACATGCATATAAACAAGAACCGGAACAATTATCTGCTCGTACAAATATTTTAAAGCCACGCGCTGAGCTACTGAGAGCAAATTGGTTTGTTATTGCAGTTCGCATGAATATGAAGGAAACAAAAGAAAGAAATAAATAATAACGTTTATTCGAACACAGTTCGTGAAACACAAATACAAAAACAAAATAAATAAGTTAAAATAATGTTGTAATATGCTGTTTTTATCATCGATTTGGGTAGGTAGTGATAGAACTGGCAAGTGGTCCAACTTTTGTTAAACGGTAGTCCATGCTTTACTATACCGATAGGATGATGACAATTTTTTTTTGTCCTTCATGTAGATTATTAAAAAAATATTGGACTTATTTTTTTTTATTTTTTTACGTAACCAAATGATTACGGCGATAGATTGAGTTAAAATGTGGCATGACGTCACGTGATTTTATACTTAGTTGTGACGTAGCGAGCCCCCACTCCCCCAACTTTATTGCAGTTTATCTAAATATTTTTTTATAAAGCAATCAATTTTGTATTATCTTACTGACGGATTTTTTTTTTTTTTTTTTTTACCCAGGCATCGTCCCTATTGGCTCTGTCACTTGGTTTTAAGTAGATTATGATCGTGTCTTGATATCTAACCTGTAGATCAGCCTGATCTGACTGACCGAAATAAGTACTGTGTGTGACTGTCGCCTATGACAGTAGGAGTGATTACTACATGAAGCAATCGTAAAACATTCAGTCTGTTCAGATTGCCTGAGTACACAGGTGCCGTTATCATTGCACTGCGATATGATGCAATGCGATATGCGAGACTAACAGCGCTTCAAACCTAAGAGCCGTAATGCTGCTTGACAGTACCTGGGAAACTGATTCACAAGAAGCTGTTACTTCTCAGCTCGATTTATTTAGAAATACAAACTTTACGTAGAATATCCTATTCATCGGTTTTCCTTATTCGATTTCCTTACTATAATAAACCTATCTGCACAATCAGGGAAATCTGTTTTTCCATTTAATTCTCTATCGTAAACAATGAAATCGTACGGGTTGCGTATGTGTTCTCGCGATATACAGGGTGTCTCATAAATAAATTTACATTTCGAATGGATGCTGCAGGTAAACGGATTGAAGGAGGGGAATTTTCCTCCACGTTGCGTTTACACAGACAGACAGACAGTTTAGTAGTCGAGGAAGCACGTGCGCAAAGAAGCTTGAAGCTTTGAACACAGTTTGTTGCAGAATAGTGTTTTTTTACTTTCAATAATTTTAAAAAGTTTTTTTGCGTTATATGAGAGGTTTTTTTTTTTGATCGTCTGTGACAAGGCTTTATCCTTAAGTGAGTAAGAGGTAGGAGTTGAAACGTACACTTCACTTAATGTTTTTTTTGTTACTGTGGCAAACGTACTGCCAAATATTTTTTTTTTTTTTTTTTTTTTTGTTATTTGCTGTGACATTATCACAATGTAAATGCCACTGCGATTTTTATTTATGTTGGTTAGTTTTCAACCAACCTGTATACAAACCATCATTGATTTTCATTGTTTACGATAGTTTAAAATAATACAGAAGCGCAAGGGTTCGTAATGTTTACAATATCGTGCTGACATGTTTTACGAGGTGCGTGGGCGCAGCTACTGGTATTAGACAACCACTTAACAACTATTTGTGAGCTATGGAAGTTATGTGTTGCCGTTTATTGTACACGCACGTTAGGATAGGAGGAGTGTAAAGATGGAACGGGAGAATTATTTTTATTTAAATTAATTATGATTTCAGTAAATATTTCAATTTATATCGGTTTCTTTGCCTTAATTTTATTTTAAGTCAAATAAAATTAAGACTGTGTTTGATCTACAAGTAGGAAACTAAGTATCGGTATATTTCAAATGTACATAATTAATATAAAGTCTAAGTAGTAAAGAGCGCGTCTGATGGCGAAAATATTTTTTTAATTTTTTTTATCCGTCTGTCTGTTTGTGTGTGCAAAAACGGCTTAACGGATTTGGATAAAATTTGGCACACAGATAGTTTATAATCTAGATTAACACATAGGGTTTAATCCCGGTAGTACGTTCCCGTGGGATATTTTCCGATATCCAAGTGGGCAAAAGCTGGATAAAAAAATTGCATGCTCTCTTAAAAATTAAAACATTATTAGGCATTGTATAACCCAATGGAAGGTTTTGCTGTACCTACTTTCAGGCTGTTGATACTATTTACAACGTTTTCTGCATCACATGCATCAATAAACTAGGCAAAGAAACATCAGGGTCTAACGACTTGGACAGTTTAATACGACAGTACAATTTACTGTCATTTCTCTCCCCATGTTTAATTCCGGCTTATGTATCTCTGTTTATTTCATTCACTCCAACCAGATTTCCACATCCTCAATGGCATATTTACTCAACGATAAACAGGAGAATTCCAACTACCCGAAGCCCAACAGAATACATTGAGCATAACTATTATTTTAACACCTCGCCATAAACAACTGTAACCTACCAAGTCGTAAACACAAAACAAGTGAACGTTTACGTTGTCGTGTAGTTAAGACTGAAACGCAGTAGATAAGTGAACGTTTACGTTGTAAAGAGAAAAGTGGCTGTGAATGTGGGTACCATGTAGGCTAGATAGGATTACATGACTTTATAACTGTCTGGCGGTTTTAAGTATTTTTAACCCCCGACGGAAAAAGAGGGGTGTTATAAGTTTAACGTGTATAACTGTCTGTTCCCTCGTAGCTCCCAAACGGCTGAACCGATTTTGATTATTGTTTTTTTGTTTGAAAGATGTCTTGATCGAGTGTTCTTAGCTATAATTCAAGAAAATCGGTTCAGCCGTTTGAAGATTATCAGCTCTTTTCTAGTTCATGAATGGATGTGCGCATCTTCCACAGGTCTGATCGATTCGAAATTTAGGATTCTGTTACTTCAATGATATTAGAAGAACATAGTAACCTTGAACCGATACTGCAGCATTACCTGGAATTGTCTTTATTTGTGTGGGGGGTTATTTTAATTTTTAATTTTATTAGGTATGGGGGGATTATGCAAATGTCCTACAGATCTGGTAGCGTCGTAAGACGACGGGTCGTTGTGCTCCCAAAAATAGGGTTGAGCTACACGATGACAGATGCATGCATGCTGTCTGTCGGGACAGATCAACTCAAAGCTGCAATGGCTCTTTCTCTAAAAGGCTTCCAGACATAGCCCTGCATTTTTAGACTCACATTAAATCTTAATAGTGTTTGAATTTTAAAACAGACCATGACTTTTGAGTTGGTTTCAGCATTTCTTCTCAGGGAACAGCCAGCTAGGAAATGCTGGCGCCATCTAAACTAGATATATTAACCCATTAACGTGTAAAAGTGTCCAGGATCTACTTAGAATAGTAAATAAGTGAACGTTTACATGAATAAATAAATATCTTTATTTTCAAAATTGCAATTAACATGGGTTAGGTTACATTATTACAGGTTTTTTTTTAAATTGCATGAATCACTGATCATCTCCACTGTCCCCAAGCTAAGATTAAACTTGTGTTATGGGTGCCAGGGCTCTCTCTATTAACACGTTTTCCAATTAATATGAACTAGTACGGAGTTACATTGGGTAAGTAGCTATCACGGAGTACAAAATGAAAGAAACATTAACATTAACGTTACGTTGTCGTGTCGTTAAGAGTGAAAACGCAGTAAATTATCGGTTTGTTTCACGTAAACAGATCATACAAATTGTAATATGCTTTGCATAATAATATGCACTTTGCGGCGATAATGTGAAAATGGAATTATTATGATGGGTGTTGGGGTTTCAGTTGGTTACGATAATGGTTTTATTATTATGAAGTATTGTCAGTTCTGTAGTGGGGTTAACATTCAAGCTTCTCATCAAAGCCTATTTATGATTAAAGTTATTTCAGGCACGGACCGAAAACTTTTATAAATTACGATTAAGGTATCGAAGAATTTTGGTTACTTCTACAACTAAGGTTACCGCTTTTAGGTTTCCTTTAAATACCGGTTAGTAGTTAATCTGTAGTTAATTCAGATTTGTTCGGAATATCTACGGCCACAATTGAGTACTTTTAATTAACTTTTAATCCTGGTTTGGTAAAAGTTTTGTTCAGTGAAAACATACCTACCGTTCTGTATGTGGGTTCAAAAATTGGAGCTTGTTTTTTGCTTACGACGTCAATATCGCATAGCTTGACTTGCTTTATTGAGTTTCAAGAGGATAAACTAATAATAGCTGTAGCTGCATACTTACTTATTAATTGGGCGAAGGTGGTTTATTCAATTAAAATCTTCCTGCATAACAGGGACCGAAAACCTTTATAAATTCCGAAACAGGTATCGATGAATCTTAGTTACTTCTACGATTAAGGTTACCGCTATCTGGGTCAAACTCAAACTCAAAGCATTTATTACAAATAAACCAATTACAGGCACTTTTGAATTGTCAAGCCAAGGGTAACCCAATAAGAAGAAACATGTTAACTCTTTTAGGTTACCTTTTAAATACCGGTTACACACATGCAGGCGATGCGCGCCCTTTGTATAATGCCGACTGCACGTGTAAGATAGAGGTACGGTAGGGTAGGAGGTATTTCGGTATCCGGTATTAATACTGGTTGTATTCAGTTTAAGGTAACCTTGAAAAACACCCGTATTGTTCATACAGGTTTTGGTCCCTGATTTCATTATACAAACATACATATGGGACTAAGCCCTAACTGATGCCCTCTTCTGAGGCCTGAAGATATCCTTTATATTTTAAAATATCCTCCGTCTTAAATAATAACACGTTTAATAGTAACACGTTTTAATAATAATAATTACGAGAGTCATTTGATCATTATAGCGCCGCCCGAGAGCGCTCAAGCTCTGGCTGAGCAATATATTGCCCGCCAGAGCTTGCACTTTATATTGCTATTTTTCAACTTAATGCGTTATTCTATGAGGAGCGAGGATACAAATGGGAGTCTTTTGCGCACTAAACTTAAACTAAGCATTCTTAATGTGTAAATAAAATAAAATATAAAATGGCTGCTAAAGTTGGTCTACCTACACTTAAAAGTTTTGTGCCTTCTGTCACAAATATCAGTCAAAATCATCTACCACTATTTAAGATAGTTTATTGATTCAGGCTTGACTTGGCGGAAATCCATTATACAATACAATAGACGTAGACATATTTAGTAACCTATTCCGCTTAATTATTCCTAAAGAGTCACACGACGTGTTGCCACGCCGAGCTGCTGGACGAGTGCTGGACTCTGCGTCCAAACGCTTGGCGTGGCAACACGTCGCGTTCGGGTTCGTGACAAGTCAATCGTTATCCTAAGGATGCCTGAGAGGTGAAACACGTGTCGATTTCTTATAGGGTTCTTTATGACTCTTTAGGTAAAAGATATCTACGTCTATTGTATTTTACCACTATTTAGTTTAACAGGTGTAAATTATTTCCTCTTGCTTGTTTTGTACATAAGTTTACCCTTTACCCATTACCCTCATTTTGAGCTTCGCCGGATTCGGGTAAGAAAGATAGCAATGTTATCAGTTGATGCTTAATAAGTTCACAAATAATTATAAAATGAAATACGCAGAAGATTTGGGATTCTTCATTCAATGAAACATTCGTTTTCACAACTTTTATTTTTAGTTTAAGATTTTCTGGCAACACTTTAGACAAACTTCTTATAAAAAATGAGTTATAACAACACATGTTTAAATGTGAAGCGATCTTTATTATGAAATTGTAGAGATTTTATGAGCCAGTAACTATGCGAATATTTCAGCTTGTTGAAGAAAATAAACATACGTCTGTTCAGCCGGTAAAAGGTGAATGGATGCATCGTGTAGGAAACTACTTTAGCATGTGTAAGAAACTAGTTCGAAAAAAAGGTTCAGAAAGGACTTCTGATTTCTAGGCTTAGACTAATTAAAATTTAAAAAAATCTGAACCCGCCATGGGTTCAGAAATTTTTATTCTGAATGTAACTTTGTCAGAGGGACAGACTATCATACCAAATGCTATATTTGGTAGGTAAACACGATTTATTTTGATATGTTCAAATGTATTTCAAAATAAGCTCACTGAAACCAAAGGGTACCTATTCCTTTAAGAGTTTAAATACCAGTTTGTTGTTTTATTTTCCGAGGTACTAATAATTATTTCCCTGGAATCCAATTCTAGTAATATTTGTAACAAAATTATGGGGAACATCTGTTTCTCGGAACAAGGAATGGCTCAAGAGGGAGAAGTCGTTGAAGGCTAATGAGATCATTGGCTTTTCCCTTGTGATGGGCTATTAGCAACCCAAGTTTGCAAATAAAGATGAATTGCATTACAATCTGTGGTATCCAGACAACTTTTGGTTTCAAGGAGATTTTCCTCGACAAAATGCTATTATTCTCTAGTGTATTGTGCCAGCAGTTTGTAATAAATCAAATACGGAATCCAATTTTTAGGGATCCCTAGTACCTAAACAAGGAACCCTTATAGTTTCGCCATGTCCGTCTCTTTGTCTGTCTGTCTGTCCCCTGCTTAGCGCAGAGACTGTTAGTACTAGAAAGCTGTAATTTGGTGTGAGTATACATACTAATGACGCCGATAAAGTAGTAAAATAAAATCAAGAAAATTTATTTTTTTAGGGTACCTCCCCTACATGTAAAGTGGGGATATCTTTTTTTTTTTTCGTCTGTCCCATGGTGTGGAGTATCGTTAGAAAGCTCGTTCAAAAATATTGTGAACGTGTTTTTTATTTTTTTTTCATTTTACAGCCATGAAATTAAAGATAGAACTTACTTAAAAGGAACATCTAATCTAATCATTTTTCAATGATACCTACCAAGTACATATCTACTAATAAAATACAAAGTTGTAATGCTTAAAAGCGTAAGATATTAAAATAGTTAGAGAACTAGGAAGACAAGACGACGCCAAATACGTTGGAAGCACAACTGTTTGACTAGTAAAGCTCTCTGTGAGACAGTTCGTCTTTAAAATAACATACCTATTTCTACCTTATTTGTACTGCCATTATTTCTTGTTTCTGCATAGTAAAAAAACCGCCCAATTGCGAGTCTGACGACGCACAATGAAGAGACAAAGGGTCTTGACAGACTGACAGTCAGACGGACAGTCGGACGGACGGACTACCAAGTAATCCTATAAGGGCTCTTTTGAGGTATAGAACCCTAAAATGACATAGGTAGAGGTATAAAATTATAAATTACTGTCTTAAAATATGATGAGAGGAACAATTTTCAATTTGTTTTTTTTTTTTTTTTTATTGGTTTACCAATAATTTATTGTTTAAAAAACAAGCAAAACAGATAAACAATAGTGTAAAATCACTTATAGGTAAACTCAGCATGCAAAACAAAAGTTGCACGTACAATAAAAAAAGAAAGAATTTTTATTTTATTTTATTTGGATCCTGACACGTGTATTGGGGGCAGTAATCACATATTTATTCTAGAATCAAACTAAACACAATGGCAACAAACACGCACACACCCCCATACACCACACACCATACCCACATCACACAAACACATACACAATACCATACAACACCTTAAATTACATCACTAGTGTCCTCTCTGGAAGTCGTACCCCGAACCCTTAAGATACAGACTAACTGTCTAGTTTGGGGTTCACTGGTAAGTAACTTTGTAACCTAGCTATAGGTAATATTTTAAGCTGCCCTTGTCATCTCAAGTTGGTGTTAACCTGTAACCCTGCCTGTATTACCTGGACAATAGACGATTTTCTACATCCCTGTATTTCTCTGTCCACCTAAGAGTTTCAGCCCTTCTAATACCAAACTAAAATAATATTGAAGCGGTAAAGAGTGAGCTTGCGAAAAGTATCGATTCTCTGTCCATTTTAAAATATGATAACTACATAATGAAATAATCTCGAAAAAATAATATAAATTTAAAATGATCTTAACGACACGAAAACATTGATCAATTCTAAATCTGTTTATTTTTCAAAATAGAAATAGAATGTTAAAACGTAGTGGCTTAAAATAGAATCGGAACGTGAACGGGACAGATGTCCGGATACGGATCCGGATTGTTTGTAAAAGATCCAGTTTTACAACTCGGAGGAAACACTTGTACAGTTTGTTTTATGTTATTATACTTTGTGGATCCGTTACGAGTTTCTGTAAGTCGAGGAAACTGGAAATTTTACGCTGAATAGGAATATATTTCTTAGCCTTGTTTGGAAGGGAAAGATGCAACTTAGTTTTGGTATCTGCTACCGTGTGTATTAAATTATGTAGTTATTTGAACGTTGTTTACATTGAAACTAGTAGTAGTAGTATCCCGCCCCTGCTTCGCACGTGTGCAATATAGTGCTACATCTAAGTTGAATATTAGTGCACAAACCTTTTGAAAACCTCTTTAAAATTCGTCGAAAAAAACAACGCGTCTACCTTCTGGTTAGTCCCTTTGGATCAGTATTGCTACGGAGCGTGACAGCGATATCGCGTACCGATTCGGTATCGCTACCGAGTGCGACAGGGATATCGCGTACCAATTCGGTATCGCTACCGAGCGTGACAGCATATCGCGTACCGATTCGGTATCGCCACCGAGCGCGACAGTGATATCGCGTACCGATTCGGTATCGCTACCGAGCGTGATAGCGATATCGCTTATATCGGAATAGCCCTGATAATATGTTTTTGTTCCGAATTTTCATCAACCCTAACAGAATTGAGAGCAACGAATTACGGGAATTATTATAACAAAGCGTTTTCGCTCTCAAGGGAAAGTATGATAGAGGATTAGGATTTTATCTAGTTAATTGAATTGTTGACCTATTTTTTTAGACTTAGACTCATTATATTTTACTATGGAATGCCTTCATTCATTACTTTATTAAATACCTAATGTTATATCAACCCGCCATATTGGATTCGAATTCAAAGCGTGGGCAGACTTGCTATGGTTTAGACCTGCGTAAAACGGTGTGCTATTTTATTAGGAAAACTTGAGAACTTTCTATTGAACCAATCTAAATCGTGTGTTAACTACACTACACTGCCTGCCCTATTCAAAAGTTAAAGTTATTATTACAATTAGACAATTTAGACTTTACGCGGAGCTCGTGGCTAAGAAATAACAGCCGCACGGGTCGATCCATAAGGTTAAGCTGCGCTTGCCGCGGTTGGTCCGTGGATGGGTCCATGGGACCATCTTTACATACCGAGACTCCTCCGTGCTTCGGAAAGCACGTTAAGCCGTTGGTCCCGGCTTAACGTGGTTTCCAGCGCAGCTTAACCTGATGGATCGACCCGTGCAGCTGTTATTACTTAGCCACGAGCTCCTCATCTATAGTTCGATACTAATAAATGGAAAAGCACCTCTGTCTGTCTGTCTGTCTACGTTTTGACGCCTAAAAGGGCTTGGATGAGTGTTCATAGAATACTTTTTATCGCGGCAGTACTTGGTTGTGTTCATATAATACTTTTTATCGCAGCATTACGTTCCTGTGGGACAATTTCCGACCTCCACGCAAAGCCGCGGATTAAATCTAGTTATATTATTATTTCTAAAATTATATCAGCCATGTAAAACGGCCAGGAATTTACATATTCATAACATATTATTATGAGTTTCTCGTGTGTAATTAGCTGAGGATTTGCTTACTTAATTGTAATACTCTCCATTTAATTTAAATTGGTTTGTTAACAACCCCAAAATTTCAAACCATTTCCATGTCATACATTACCAATTTGAGGTTTGATTTAGTTTTAGGATAACAATATTTAAAGCCTTTGTCTTAAATGTCTTATAATTATAACTAAAACTATGTTTTAGTCTTATTTTCTGAATGATTTTATGAACCCATCAAAAACATAACATAGTAAAAAAAACACGTTTCTCAATGCAGTTCTTCTACCGCAAAATGCTGTGAGATCTAATGTAAAACCAAGTCGGTTAATTTATTCATTACCTATCTATGGGATACATCATCTATCCAACAACTTTGTGATAAATAAATTGCCACCCCTAATTATTAGTTAACTAACAACATTATATTATAGTGACCGTATTAATTAGACAACTTTATTTCTATAATACCTAAATAGAATGACTGGGCCATCAGACAGATCAGTTCCTTGGGGCTCGTCGTGCTTATCTTTCCTACAACCAAATAGAAAGAAAAATAACACCATAAATTCATATTCCCTTCGCACTAAAAATGTTTGAAGAAAAAATACCAAGAAAACACATAGTACGAGCAACTATTTCTTTTACATAAACATACAGAATCTTTCAGATCACTTTTAACCTACGCTTACACATAAACTTCCGATCGACGTTAACTGATTAACTGTGATACAAATGATGGGTGATGGTCAGCAAAATGATGGGTAATGCCTGTCAAAGGAACATGGTATAGGGTCGTGCAGACTGGCGCGACTTGTCGCGTGAACAATTTCTATGAATATCCGTAGAACAATTTCTATGAATATGCTCGCGACACTGCACACAAGAGCGACCTGTCCCGCAGCGACACTGCGCGACGTCATACAAAATGTGCCTTTGGTGACGCACTGCTAGTCGCATATCGCGGTGTGCTAGTGTGAAAGGTGTTGCGTAACAATAATATCGCAGAATCTGCGTGAAGGCTCGACGCGAAAGCGCGACGCGACTTTAATAATTCAATTTCTATGAAAACTTCACGGTAGAACAATTACCGGTGTCGCGTCGCGCGACTAGTCGCGCCAGTATACACGAGCCTTGAGCCTTTTAGATGAGTATTCTTGTGAATACAATGCATTACAGAAGGTGGGGAAGATGTTTTGTTTAACGGTTCAATGTTAATTAATTTGTTATGTTTTCATATTAATTTGTAAATATCCAGTGATTTATTGGCCTTCAAATTAGTTCAAATAATCCATCTTTAGGGAAAATTGTTGTCATCACAGGCTGGCTAGAGCAGTTTATCGGTAGACTTGAAGATTAGGATATTCCTTATCTTGACCGACAATTTGCCGGGTCCGTGCAACAATACATATTATTCCCGACTGTCTACCCGTGACCATGACTAGTGAAAATGGGCGGATAATTGATAGAAAGCACTGTAATCCCTGTTATTAGTAAAATACACAACATTATTATTATTCTTCCGTAAAACATGCACGATACGTAGGTACTCGTGAGAGTCGTTCACAATGTGCACGTACACAGTGTTTTGTGCTGCCGACAGACAGCCGGATAGACAAACGTAAACATTTTTGTGTAGTGAGTTTCTGCATAGTGTTCCGTCAACTGACGCAGGTAGAAAAAATATTTTTGTTTTTAAATGTGGGGTGATTTGTTTACTCGTTCTAGTACGCTCGGAATTTTGTAGAGGTGAAAAAACCTGGGCTAAACCGATTTCAGGTGAAACTTTTTAGTCATAATTGGAAAAATAGATTGCTTGGCTTTCTAATAAACTAAACTGATGTTAGAATACGATTGGATTGTAATTTTAAATTTTTGTGAAAGTAAATGTGTCTCGAGAAGCTACGTTGAGTAATAAGATCTATCCATCTCGCATAGGTTGATATCTATTTGCAATCAAGATGCCTTAAATTATTTTATGAATTTAATTAAAACTTCTCGATTGCCTCGTTTGTCTCGTGGTCGCAAGCACTACTGCTGAGCAAGAGGTCCTGGGTTCGATTCCTACGTCGGAAGTGTTATTGGGTTTTTCTATCTAGAATTTCTCAATAGCAGCCCGGAGTCTGGATTTGTACGCAGTTGATGGCAATAGGCTTGCTTACATGGGACTTAAACATTACTGGCGAAATGTGGGTGTACTAAAGGTACACCTCTGCCCAACCCTTCGGGCAAACAGGGCGTGATGTTATGTAGATTGAATTAAAACTTAAACGATGATGTAGCAATCGAAAAAAAAGAGCATTCTATAACTGCTTTTTCAAACGGCAAAACGAATTCAATTATCTTACTCAAACAAAACCATTGGACAGTGAAATGAAAACTGCAAACATAATAGTTTTATCAAAAATAAATGCTCGCTGCAAAAGGACCAAATATTTCGCTGTAGTTTTAAAAATTAATATTTTCTTTAATGGTATATTACGTCGTAGAAAGATTTTATGATTCGAATTTTCGCGAAAACCCTAGGGATATTGCGAAAACACGGATTATTAGATGTTGGTGAAAACATTTCTCAACGTTTTGGTCGCTCCGTCCGGCCAATCAGCGATCTTATTTCATAATAGGCTAACGTTTCGTTTCGCAATATTACTAGAGAGACTCGTGCTTTGCAAAAACCCTATCTTTTACCAGTAAGATTGAGAAATGTTTTCCATCGTCTAATAATCCGTGTTTTTGCAATATCCCCTAGGGTTTTCGCGAAAATTCGAATTATCAAATCTTCCTACGTCATAATATCGTAAACAAAGTCAACTAAGCGTGGAGTCTGGATTTATGCCCGGTTGATGGTAATAGGCTCGCCCTCTGTAATCTTGGGACTTAGGTAACCATAACGGGCGCAATATAGGTCGTGGGTGCTACACCTCTTTGGGGAAAACGGGTGTTATGTTCTGAACTGCAAAATATAATAAACGTAGATATATAAAGTAACCTATTCCACTTAACGACGCGCTGGACGCTGAATCAGTCAACGTCGAGCGCTCGGCGTGGCAACACGTCGTGTTCGGGTTCGCGACAAGTCAATCGTCATACAGAGGATGCCTCGTTGAGAGGTGAAAGACGTGTCGATTTCTTACAGGGTTTTTTATGACTCTTTAGGAATAGTTAAGCGGAATAGGTTACTAAATATATCTACGTCTATTGTATTTTGAATCAATTAACACAACAAATCTAAACATTATCATCATCATTCTCTTACCCCCCAATTTATTTGAGGTCAGCGCAACATGTCCATTTCTTCCATACTTCTCTACTGGTTGTCATCTCGGTATTCACCCCCTTTCTAGCTATATCACATAGTCCATCCATCGTTTCCTTGGTCTTCCCCTACTACTGCCCTATTTCCCTCATTCCTTCGCATCACATGCCCATACCATGACAGCCGATTTAAACACAACATTTCAGTCACCGGTGCCACTTTCAGACTTTCTCTTATACACTCATTTCATTGTATCCATTCCATACAACTAAATCTCAATCAATCTGCCTAGCCTTTTCCCAACTATCTTGGGGTCGGCTTCCAGTCTAACCGGATGCAGCTGATTACCAGTATTTTACATGGACCGACTGCCTGTCTGACCTCCACAACCCAGTAACAGGGTAATACGATACCCCTTGGTAAGACTGGTTGTCAGACTTTCGGGCTTCTGACGACTCGTAACGACTGTCAAAGATCCACGAATTACAGCCGGGACCAACAGCTTAACGTGCCTTCCGAGGCACGGAGGAGTCTCGGTATGTAAAGATGGTGGATGGACCCATCCAAGAACAAATCCCGGCAAGAGTAGCTTAACCTGATGGATCGACCCGTGCGGCTGTTATTACTTAAAATAATCGAAACAAAAGTTTTCGAAATTGTTAAATAAATCCAAATATCTACGGTTGCAGATAATCCTGTTACTGCGAGCATTTTGGATGGTATTTGGGTTAGCCGAGCCTAAGGGATGAAACCAAGCCAGGGTGGCGGTAATGGCCTCATACCGACGTATACCCGTCAGTGTTTATATTGTAATTAATTTTAAAATTGAAAAAGGTTTGATTCTGCACAATTAACATGTCAATTATGAAGGGTAGGTGCCTGGTATGGTTGAGATTAGATTTTAGTATATAAACCTAACGTATGTGTGAATATGTATCCAAACGAAAGGTTTTCTATAATACAATGTGGAGACGACAATACGACAATAAATTAAACTGCGTATATTTAATGACGTTCCAGTATAGCATTAGCATTAAAAAAAAAATATGAATATAATTCAATCAAATATATTCATTGTCACTATAGTTAGTCGGCTGATCGACAAAATTAATAGTCGGAATATCACTTTTTTTTAAATTCGATGTTTGGATTTATTTGATAGTTCTAAAATACTCGTATGCATTAGTATTGCCAGTGTTAACTTGATGATAGATGCGTACAATTACATTACATTCGAAGTAATAAAAAATGTCATTAGGTGTACAGCTAAATTATTAGGTCTGAAGAAAATCTCGTACGTATACCGAGTAGACATTATACGAAAACTATTTTGTATTATAATGTGGAGGACATTTAATAATAGTCTTCGAATCATTTCCACTGACTCAAAATACCAACGGAATACGAAAATAAACTTTACTCCAGTAAATATTCAATTTACAACGCTGAATAGCAATATAACGAATTCGCTGTCAAAAGCAGAAAAATCCCTTTACGAAACATATCTAATTCCACATCGTTCCGTACATCCAAAATACATTACACGAGCTAACAACGCCTTTATAATTGTAATGTAACCTAAATAAAATCCTAAGAATTCTTTATCAAATACTACGTAAATTCCTTTACGACAAACGTGGAAAAAATGGGATTTAACACTGAAAGGCTGACGTTGTGATAAATTTGATTAGTCGTGAGACGAAGCGGAATTTTCTCCGGAAAAATTGATCGCAGTCTAAACGTATTATTGGTAAATATTTTATATTCTCTGTCCCCCAGTGTCGGTTGAGTGTATAAGATGGATGGAATTTTTTTATGGATGACGGGAATATTTATGGACAAGTATTTTTTATTGATGTGACCTTATAACGTGGGCACGCCATTTCTAAGTGGAATTGATATATATTGCAAGTTACGATACAAATAAATACCTACATAGTACCTACATCATTAAATAAGGATTAAGCATTGAGGAGGTACCTACTGAAATTGTCTTAACTAACTATTACCTTAACTATGTTTGTGTGGGTGCCTATGTACTCACACAAAGATAAATAGTTAAGTCCTAAGGACCAGATCGTATATTTTCCAGAGATAAAGGACCAATTTCAAGAAAGATTTATACTATAAATCTTTTATTCGATTCAATAGGCCAGACTTTGGAAAAAAAAGCTGAGATAAAATAAAAAACAATATCTTTTATAATGCTTCGCATGCTAAGTCATGTTCGCTAGATAAACGCGAAACAGACGTGTTAAGGTTCCCGCAAACAGGCACGACGCGACAGCGCGACGCGACTTTAACAATACAGTTTCTAAGAAAACTACACGGTTGAACAACGACGCGACACCGGTTATGTCGCGCCAGTATGTACGAGCCTTGAAGCAAAAAAACGTACTAGGTAGGTAGGTTTTAGAGCATCAAATAATGTTGTCGCTTACAATGAAGTATAATATATTTTCTAAATGGCAACATTATTATCACCAGAAGCTTTTAAAGTCTCCATAAAAATATAAAAGAATCACACAGTTTTATATTTCAAATAAAAAACATTATGACTATGTCCTCAGTTTAACACATTTTTTTCATAAATCGTGCAAACGAGGCTAGTTAAAATTTATTACCGCCAAGATATCATTGCCAGCCACAAAATTTATAAGATGGCGTCTTTTCATTTGATACCCGCGTCTCAATAAAAATGAGTTAGTACAATACATGGGTATCATTCCAAAACATTGCTTGATATTAAAGTTCTATGAAAAATAATCATCGGGAACCACCGCGGGATGTTTTTTCTTAATATTTCTTTTCATTTATAAGTAGACTATCAATTTGTTTTGAGATAACATTTCGAAAGTTCATTGACCCGATACGCGTATGTAACCATAAATTGTAGAAAGTTTTTAGAAGAACCCATTTCGATAATGCCTTTTGCACAAATTGTGTATTTGCGAATTCTTACGGGACTCGTTTCAATAGTCTGAAGCCTGAAAGTCTGAGAACGATCTATTTATTTCTCGTTTAGTTCTTTCCGAAACAGCTGTTACATGAAAATACAATATCATGACCGTATTTCCCAAAGGGGTAAGCAGAGGAGTACCTTTATGTTTGCGAGCACTGAAAAAATCCTGATGAAAAAATCCAATAACACTTCGCCCACCTGGAAATCGCACCCAGGACCCTTCCTTCAGCAGTAGCACTTGGGGCTACTAGACCAGCTACCAGGTAGTCAGTGGTATATGTAAAACCTATTTCATCATCATTATCATCCATAGCACTCTCCACGCTCCTGCGCCAGCCTCATCCAGGTTCTAGCCGCCATGGCACCAATGTCAACACCTGTATAGCTAACTTATTCTACTGTTCTATATTTTCTTATAGAGAGCAGTGGGGGCCCAGTGGGGGCCCAGTGGGAACGTCCCCAACTTACGAGCAGTCGGGGTTTCGAACCCTTACTGATGGGTTTACTTTTGTGTTACAAATAATTTCATCATCACCACTAGGAGCTCGTGGCTAAGTAATAACAGCCGCACGGGTCGATCCATCAGGTTAAGCTGCGCTTGCCAGGGTTGGTCCGTGGATGGGTGACCATCTTTACATACCGAGACTCCTCCGTGCTTCGGAAAGCACGTTAAGCCGTTGGTCCCGGCTGTCATTCGTGGATCTTTGACAGTCGTTACGAGTCGTCAGAAGCCCGAAAGTCTGTCAACCAGTCTTACCAAGTGGTATCGTATTACCCAGTTACTGGGTTGTGGAGGTCAGATACTATAGGCAGTCGCTCGATGTGCTCCTGGTATTCAGCTGCATCCGGTTAGAATGGAAGACGACCCCAACATGATTGGGAAAAGGTTAGGCAGAATGAATTTCTACATCACCACTGCTCTCAAAACGGTGAAAGAAAACATCGTGAGGAAATCAGCATGTCCCAGACCCAAAAATTCGAAGACATGTGACATCCCTCTACCTCCCTCTCGAAGAGAGAGGAGGCCTGTGTCCCAGCTATGGGAACATTACTATAGGCTGATTACGCTATTATACTTATTTTTATAACTTTTGAGGAGCTCGTGGCTAAGTAATAACAGCCGCACGGGTCGATCTATCAGGTTAAGATACACTTATCGGGGTTGGTCCATGGATGGGTGACCATCTTTACATACCGAGACCGTTAAGCGGTTGGTCCCGGCTGTCATTCGTGGATCTTTGACAGTCGTTACGAGTCGTTAGAAGCCCGAAAGTCTGACAACTAGTCTTACCAAGGGGTATCGTATTACCCAGTTACTGGGTTGTGAAGGTCAGATAGGTAGTCGCTCCATGTAAAATACTGGTATTCAGCTGCATCTGGTTTGACTGGAAGCCGACCCCAACATGATTGGGAAAAGGCTAGGCAGGTTGATTTTTTGACTTATTTTTATAACTCAGAAAACATTGTTCTAAAATATTGTCCTATCTTATCAAAATATTGATCAAAACATTCCTCATCTTTGCATGAAACGATAAGAAGCGAATAAACTCATTGTTTTCTTTTCATTTCACTATGAAACATTCTTTTCATTTTCTTATGATAAAGAGATAACTCGTGCGGAATGAACGGTTTACGTGTACCGCGTGTTTTCCTTCTGGAAAAGATTTATACTGATCTAGTAATAATAAGGAAAGGGTGACGACTTTATTTGCTTGGTATCGAGGAATTTTTCTGTGCCGCTTCACTTATTGAAAATCGAAAAATCGTCTCATTCAAAACGTAACTTCTGGATAGGCGATGCATACAAAATTTTACTGAGTTTTCCTACAGTTTATTAACAAGATTATCAATGCATAACGTCAACATAAATTATATTATTGAATAGTTATTACAGTTGTTTATTTATTTATCTAATCTTTTCGCACTCAAAAAAGGTACAAAGGCGGACTTAATGCTTTAGGCATTCTCTACCAGTCAACCAAGGGTGGTGAAGAGATTAGATGGCAGGTGCTCTGTTACAGAGGAACAAAGAGAAAAAATAATTATTAAAAATATGTCTTAATGCATTTTATATAAAGTAAGTAGGTACAATACACTTATTTATGATATACATCTTTACTATATTAAATGTATACATATATATATATATTCTCTCTTGATTTCGTATATATATATATATATATATATATATATATACGAAATCAAGAGAGAGAGAGGTGTTGAGATGACTCTACTCTATTTGTTTTGAAAAAAACTGCAATTTCCGTGTAAATGCCTATCGATTGGTGGCCGTCCTGATATCTATAGGAAGCGCATTCCAAAGAGTTGTTCATGTCATTTATTTAATAAAGTTTGAAGACTCAACCCTATTACTTTAACAGTGGGTTTAAAACTCATCTGTGTTTCGTAGAATCAATTGTCAGGACAAACCTTTTTTTCCACAATGTCTTATACCGCCACGTTTTTAGACCTGCGGTATCGCCCAAAATACTTAACACGAAGATCAACAATACTTCAGTATGCAATAATTCTTCCCTACGTTTTTATCAATAGAGATTTTTATCTTCCAACCTTCAGCGGATCGAGCGCTTGAGCCCGCTGAAACTGGGTCAAGGTAGGCCACAGACTATACATTATACTTGTTGTACTGAACATCTGCTACTCTGGGGCTTTGATCTACTTTTGTGGGAGGATGAGCTTTATGTTGTGTATATTGTGTGATAGCGTATTCGGCTTTCGTTTTATATTCCTACGCTATTTTTTTTTGCGTATGAAACTGTTTTTGGAACCAGGAACTTGAATGAAAATCACAGTTTCAAAAGGGTAAAATATATGGGTAGGAATATATTTGAACATAGCTTCACCTTTTTGTTCCGCGAGTGTGAATGGTTTCCATTGGTAAAAGATTTTTATTTTCTATGGGTACAGGTAGGAAGGAATAAGCTACAGAAATGCTTCGCGGTAAAATGAAACTGAATGGAATTTATCGGGGCTTTTACTCTTTTGAATCAGTGCACCCATATGATAGCTCCCTAAGGCTGCGTTGCCACCAGAGATGAGCGAGGGATGTCAGTAAAACTAACCAATAACAACGCTAGCTTAGCTCAATGCTATGACAATGAAGCGATGTTATTGGCTAGTTTCACACACATCCCTCGCTACGCATCCTCGCTCATCTCTGCAGAAACGCAGCCTTACACTGACGTTATGATGACCTATTTCGAACCGCTACCACCACAATTTGCTCGTCCAATAAGGACGCAGCTTCTGGAATATTCTAGAAGCCATGTGACAAACAGAAGACGCGCGCCCTTGTTTTGACATCAGCTGTCTGACTTGCGTCGTCTAGGCTGCGCGCCGAAAAAGGGACTCTTTGTTAAGTATACAATTTTCTAAACTTATCTCCGCCCGGAACCCTATTGTTTATACATAATTATATTATGCTAATGAAAATAAAGTTCTTTCAGTACCTACATGTGTGTGTGTTAAAGCTCGCATATACATGCCTGTAACGGGAACACCCAAATACTCCGAAATATTTTATTCCGAATTTCGATGTTCCGATTTTCAAAAATCCGAATATCATAATACCTAAGAGTTATAATGTCTATTATTAAAAATCACGAAATTAATTTTACCGATTGTCGTAAATGCGATTTGTTTGTTTTCCGATTTTCATAAGTTCGAAGAATCAAATGCTCGATGGGTTCTCGGTCCGAAAAACGACATTCCGATTTTCAATACTTCGAATAAACTGCTAAAATTAGGATTCTGATTCAGTTACGCATATGAATTTAAAATCTATAAGTAACGTTTAATGTAATTTAAATACGTCTACTTTGTTATTAATATATATGTGTATTAATATGATTAATTTTGTGTTTTTTCTTCTTCTTATGGTACATAATTATATACCTGCGTCGGGTTCCATCTAGTATTTTTGAATCCTTTGGATTAGGCTAGGTTAGAACAATGGCCATCAACGCCAGATCCCCTCTATTATTGGTGAATCATTTGGGTTAGGTTAGGTTAGGTTAGAACAGTGACCATTTACGCGCGAAGGCGAGCGAGCGCAGCGAGCGTGCCGCGGCAGCGGCCGCCGAGTGCCAGATCCCCTCTATTGTTGGTCAACCATTTGGGTTAGGTTAGGTTAGAACAGTGACCATTAACGCGCGAAAGCGAGCGAGCGCAGCGAGCGTGCCGCGGCAGCGGCCGCCGAGTGCCAGATCCCCTCTATTGTTGGTCAACCATTTGGGTTAGGTTAGGTTAGAACAGTGACCATTAACGCGCGAAGGCGAGCGAGCGCAGCGAGCGTGCCGCGGCAGCGGCCGCCGAGTGCCAGATCCCCTCTATTGTTGGTCAATCATTTGGGTTAGGTTATGTTAGAACTGTGAGCAGCGAAAGAAATAAGAAGAAGAAGGCGTTTTTATTTCGGAATTCTAATTTATCGGTACTGTAATAATCGGAATTCGTATTTTTGATGTTTCGAATTATCATTAAGTCGGACTTTTTGTTATTCGATCTTTTGAAACTCGGTATTTTGAGAATAGTAATTATAAACGTTAGGAATATTGAAATTTTGGAATTATAAAAATAGGATGAATGATAAATCGGAGTTGATATAATAGGAATTTTGAACCATTCGGAATTATGAAAATCGGTATTTTGAAATTCGTATTTGTGACTGACGGAATAAAGTTTTTCGTATTTATGTAGTGTACCCGCCTGTAACATGTTCTAAAGTATGCAAATGACATCGTGAAATCAACCAATCAGAAGTTGCCATGGCACAAGGGCATGCAAGCTTGCATTCTTTTGTGCAAGATATTTGCGGAGTTTCGGAGATTCCATCGTTGAATTAATAAAACAGTAATTTTACCTGTGACTTTGCTTATCTGGCTTTAAAAAATTGCTGGAACCACTAAACACCACAGGTACAACACACGTAGCAGAACCACCGTACAAACGGACTTTGTCGACGGAAGAATAGACTAAATGACAGACAATCACAATCTGTCATTTTGTCTATTCTCCTGTCGACAAAACGCGTTACTACGGTGATCATGCTACACATCTATATCTATACTTATAATAAATCTGTAGAAGTGAAAATTCTGTACATTGAAAATATCAAAAAAATAAATGGCAGGGGGTGTTACTAAACCGACACCGAACCCAAAAATTTGATTAAATTTTTTTTTGTCTGTCTGTCTGTCTGTCTGTCTGTCTGTCTGTTTGTTCAGGCATCACGCAAAAACTACCGGTTCGATTACGATGAAACTTGGTATAATTATTCTTTAATATCCTGCGCACCACACTGGGTACTTTTTATCCCGGAAAAGTATCCTATCCTACTATCTATATCTATACCTATTAATAAAAAGAGAAGTCCTGACTGATTGACTCATCAACGCCCAGCCCAAACCCTTGGACCTAGAAAGCTGAAATTTTGCACAGACGTTCCCTTTATAATGTAGCCAAGGAATAAGAAAGCATTTTTCGAAATTCAACCCCTAAGGGGGTCAAATAGGGGATGAAAGTTTGTATGAAAAATCTTATTCCTTGAGGTAATAAACATGAAACTCCGCACGAATAATTATCAAAATAAATGAAAAAGTTTGTAATTTGTTGTTTTTCTAAATTACCCTCTAAAGGGGGGTTGGGGGGTGTCAAAGTTTGTATGGAAGAATTTTAAAGCACTGTCCGATAAACTCGAAACTCAATATTTATACTTAAACCCAAAAATTAAGAATAACGTGTATCAGGATTTTTCGAAATTCAACCCCTAAGGGGGTAAAATAGAGGATGAAAGTTTGTATGAATAATCTTATTCCTTGAGGTAATAAACATGAAACTTCGCTCGAATAGTTATCTAAATAAATTATAAAGTTTGTAGTTTTTTGTTTTTCTAAATTACCCCCTAAAGGCGGGTTGGGGGGTGTCAGTGTTTGTATGGAAGAATTTTAACGCGCTGTCCGATTAACTCGAAACTCAATATTTATACTTAAAAGTCATGGGGATGTATGGGGTAATTTCCGACACTCACGTGGGCGAAGCCGCGGGCAGCAGCTAGTGCAGATAATAAATGCTACTCAGGAATACTGAAATTCGTACGCCAACGCCACTTTTTTAAAAGAAAAGTTCGTGATTCTTGTCTGGAATCTACTAGGATTTCACCAGAACTCAGTAAAGATAAGAAGATATTTATATCTTCAGGTCCAAGTTTCATAGACGATAATAAAGTTTCTTTGAAAAGCTGCTACATTGTTTTGTCGATGATTTAAGAGGTAAAAATTACTATCCCCTGAAGAACGATACGTTTTTTGCGTAACGTGTTGTAGTAGAAGGCCTTCCCAAGCGACAATAATTGCTTTCAGAACATTTTGTGCTTCTACAATGACCTTCAACGGGATTGACATATTAAGCTTTTCGGTAGGTAGCCTAAGCCAGTCCCATACATTTTTGACTTTTCCATTATCGTTATCACTGATAGTATGTCACTTTGTGTATGTCACTTTGTGTATGTCACTTTGTGTATGTCACTTTGTGTCTGTCACTTTGTGTATGTCACTTTGTGTATGTCACTTTGTGTCTGTCACTTTGTGTATGTCACTTTGTGTATGTCTCGAGGTATGTCGTCTGGTCGACGTGGGCTACCACCTCATGTTAATCGTGACGTTGCCGTCGTGTCTATGGTATCATTGTATTGCCCCCGTCATTACATTTAACTCAAAAAGTCTCATACGCCCGTAACACTCTCCAGTACCCACCCAAACTGAAAAACAGAAGGCTGTTTAGAGGCAGAAATGGGTTAGGGCAGTAGCACTTCTCTGGAAGAACTACCTGTTTTACAGAAAGCTTTAATACCCGAAAATCAACCATGTTAATCATAACTCTCTCTCTTTTATTTTTAACTTTTATTTATTATAATATTTTGTTTAATTAAGCATAATTGCAATTTTTGTTATTTCTTTGTTTAGTTTATTGTTTAGTTTATTACCACCTATATTATGTCCATTAATTTAAGCCTAAGTTATCACTATTATGTTTGAATGTTGGTTCACCTATTATTGGCAACTGTATAAGCCTAATACTTATTAATACTTTATTCGATATTTTATATACAGAAGCTGTTGGTGTACCTTTATTAATAAATAAATAAATAAATAAATAACTCTGGAAATCCCCAAAGGGTAAAGCAGAGGTATACCTATAGTACACCCACATTTCGCCAGATATATATTTAAATTCCATGTACATAACTGGGGGTGAGCCTATTGTCATCAACCGGGCACAAATCCAGACTTCGGACTGCTCCTGAGAAATTCCTAATGGAAAAACCCAACAACACTTTGACCGACCTGGGAATCGAACCCAGGACCTCATGCTCAGCAGTTATGCTTGCCACCACTTAAACAGTATGTTATCATTACTCTCTGTTAAGCTCTGTCACTCATCTACCCTTTCCCATTTAGTTTAGTGCCGGCTTGAACTCTACCCAGCTGCTAAATATCGAAATTAAGAAGTAAGAGCGATGCCACACGGGCGTTGCGTCGGTGCTGCGACGCCTAAGCGGAGACGCTTCGTAGTTATACATAAAAATCTAAGCGTCATGCCAAAGGCACGTTAAAACGATGTGCGGCGACGGAACGCGTGCGCATCAGACAAGGGGCCAGAAAGACGAAGCGGCACGGAGCGCAGCGCAGTATTCTTTAGAATATCGAAGGCGACAGTACCTACACCGACGCTGTGACGCGACGTCGGGGTAAGCTGCTTTGCGTTGACATCGCAGCGCTTGTGTGGCACTCACAGCGTCGAAATCACGGCGCTGCGGCGACGCAACGCATTGGCAACGCCCGTGTGGCATTGCTCTAAGTATCTCTAGAACTAAATCTAATTTGTCACGCTCTTGCCTGGAACGGTGACCCGTGCTGCAATGTCACCGGTTAGGTTGTTGCTCTCATGTCTACAGACATTGAGTGGTATCGGATTGGTTGAGAGTTTTATTTGCTATTGATACTTAATAATGTTTATTGTGCCTTTTACATTGGAATTACCTATTATAATCTTTTATTATCATGAAAATAAAAAATAAAAATCTTCGTGGAACTTTGATATTACTTTATGAGTGATCACCGATCGATTAGGTTTTGATAATACCTCAGGAAAACTATGATAATAGTGTATTTAGACATTCATAAAAGTACCTAACTCCTTATTTACGTCCACTTTATACTCCATTTATTATAAAAGACAAATAACGGTTATCACCCTTTCGATATTTCGATATAAACTCCGTTATTTCACGATAAGTACATAGAAATTTTGGTAGGTAATCTATATACCATAACCATTAAAAATATGATTCTATAGTGCAGTAATTGTCTATCTACTGTCTTTATTAAGAGCCCCTATCAATTTCGCCGTCTAAAAACAGAAAATTCAATCATTTTTTTGGCGCAAATTTCTCAATAACCAGTGCAGAGGCCTTCAACCCTCTCCTGGTCGACGCCAGCAGTCAGCCACAACCCGGCGCTGTACCACATCCTACTCACTGGATCACAAAGCAGCGCCACCCCGACTCACTGGGGAATCACCGCAGACAGTTCCGACTCACCGCGAACTATGCGGCACCCGGTTCCGACTCACTGGAACCTCAACTGGCACTGTGAAGCATCGCAAGATACAAGACTCAGCCCACTATCGACCTCCGGTCTCCGGAGGGGAGTGATGTGGCGGCATCTACATCGGCACATGCGAACTACGCATCAAAGACCTGACGTCACACAAATCCTGCATCGCACAGTTAGAGTTTACCGTTGCGATAAACATATATGTAAGAGTATCCGACATCAATCGTTGGGCCGTTACCCGCCAGACACGACACCCGTCTGTTCGGAGGATCCTCCCTTTTCAATAGAGGATGAGGGAACTTTACACCCTGTTCCTCATACCTCTAAACACACATCTCTCTATGAAATTTCCAAAATGTAATAGGATAGTTGTATGTATTTTCGCCAATAATAACGGTAGTATTAATCCTACACCATCCAGTACAATAAACATACTAATGCCTATAGTATATGTATATCTATATATTCCTAGCATCCCAACACTATTGTATTCTCAGACACAGCACCAGCTCTCAATTATCACGAACAAAACATCACGCTGGGAACCCACAGCTGTTGGCATATATTGTGTGTATCATGCAGAATGTCTATGCACTAACCTTATCACAAATGGACTCCCTAATGTTTCGGATTTGGTCGGAAACTAGGAATCTTGAATTTCTTGTAGATTTGAAGTATGATTAATTGAACTCTGACGGTGTTTCCTTAGTTTTTATGCATCCTTCGAAAAAACCAAGGTACTCAAACCTCAGTTGTTTCAATAGACTTTTTTGATCCTTATATTTTTTGTGAAAACTAACCATTTTCTTGCTGACTGTACATTTATTGGCAAAATCTGTGAATGCAGATCAAAATTTCTCAAAAAGATAAGGACAATCTCCTAAGATCATTTCCTTGTAGCGATAAAGGTTAAGGTACATATCCTTACTGCCACATCTTAAAAAAACCACCTGTATACGGTGACTGGCAAAAAAAGTAAAACATGAACCGCTGAAAGTATGAATATGGATGCTGAAAATAGAATCCTCGACGTTTTAAATACACGATGAAAGGATTTTTTGGAAATACTTTCCAGAGTCTGGGGTTGAAACCGAAAAGTCAAGTGCAACAGCTTGTTAGCGTTTTACTACTATCTATTTCTCCATTTTGAAGGATATTGCTAATCCATTGCTTCATTTATGTTCGAAAAATTTGTCTGCTTAACAACGTAAGTAACGCAATGAATGTTGTTGAACTGTCAAAATGAAGCCAATATATGCGTTACCTACGCAATTACACCGTTGTAGTGCGTGGTCGACGTTGGTGTAGATTACAAACATCATGTAAGAATATTGCCATAATCACTAAGTTTGGCAAACTCAATACTGCAGCTTATCCTCATAGCATAGGTAATATCTTTTTTCATGACGCCCGCATGTCAACAGGCAATACCACTAATATGCTAGGCTATGGAAATCATTGTACTGTCAGAAAGCAACAATAACTTGTTGAGTTTACAGGTTTCAAATCTATTATCGTAGGTACAGTCGACCGCATATTATCAGTGTTAACGCTTACATTACGAAAAGTACTGTGATTGCACAGAGTCTCTGCCAATGTCAAACAGTACGAATATTTCGAGTATGAATTTAATGGCAAGCTATAGCTCTAGAGTAACCTTTTGTAAAGGGAAACCAGAATCAATTGTATATTCTAACGTTTAAAAGTGCATATTTGAAATAAATGATTTGACTTTGACTTAGAAGAAAACCTTTTTGAATTCTGTTAAAAATTTCTCGCTACCAAACAATTATATAGAATTATTATCACCGTTTTTTATTTCATTCTGTTAGCATAGTCTAGACACCGCCTTTGCCAGCAAAAGAATCAATCAATTAGCACATTTTTCGTTATCACTATCTTCATAAATATTATCCTCCCAAGCAGTGAATAACACAATCAGATTATCGAAGAAATAACAATGCCCCAATAACTTCTTAAATTGTACTTAAACAGTACTTACTATGTGAGTCTATGAAAGCGAGAAAATCCTTGAGTTTGACTTCCAGCCACATTTTCCCGCGTACTTACGTCAATCGTTTAAGTGTGTGTGCGAGCGAGACACATATACAATATTGTTAATGCAAGAGCGAGGAGGAGGCTCAAAACCTTTTCATAGAGTATGCGACGTACATGTTAGTTTTGTAGGTAAAAGTGTGTTGCCTCTGTGAGGAAACGTAATTTACGACTGTTTTTTTTTGTTACAGATATTACGGGATTGCGTTTCAAAGATAACAATGTAAGTATAAACTAACTAACAGATAAGCTATTGTATTGTTACTAATGATGAACTCCACATTGAGTTGTCAGAGCAGAAGCAATAAATTCTTTCTTTATAATGTGAGACTAATATACTTGAAGATTAATTAGAACTACGTCATTTGATGTCGGCTAAAACTTCAACGCTTGTAGTGAATGGATTAGAAAAAAACAATAATTAGCAACAAACTACATTGTTTCGTGTCGTAAAACAATGCAAGGAAAACAATAGATTTATGAATGTAATATTACGTCAAGATGAACATGAATTACAAGACACGTCGTAAGTCACACTGTGAATCCAATGCCACAACAATAAAATACAACTCTAAACAAATCATTACCCACCACAAATATCCTACTGTATTTTATCGTTAAACCCATAAATCAAACAAATATTTTTCAAGTTACATACAGGAAAAAAACATCAATCAAGGCAGGCTATAAGTAGACTAATTAATAAGATTTTATGTTCAATTAACCCCGGCACGGGTGATTAACGACTTAATGATCGCTCGTAAAAATAATTTATATTCTATTGTTTAGGTGTTAAGCAAGAAATGGTGTAAGTAAGAAAATAATTTGTTTAAACGGGTTTATTGACTTACGCCTTTTTTATGTGGGGCCGTAAACGTCGTGTGAAATTATTTTATTAACGTTACACGATACGCGATTGTTTGTGCAGTTAATTACATGGGGTTTTATTAGTGGCAGTTATTATTTTTATGTACCACAAATTGGATCATACATACTTATATGATTAAATTACTTATAATCAAATCTAATCGGTAAAAAAATATGCCGAATAAAAAATGTTTTTTTCTGAAATTCTTAACAGGTTATGCTCGACATGAAGATATATACATTTCCAAAAAACGTTTTTTTTCCCAATACATTCAATAACTCCAACACACAAATGCAATCAGGTAGGCATTATTCGATTAATTACTATAGAGTCGAGTCTGCGAGTCTCCCCTTGATCTATGTTTATCCGTCTGTAGGACCAGTCTGTGCCGACGCGCCTCGGAGGGCGCATTCAGTCACTGAAAATCTGAAAACGCGATGAAAATACGTTATAAATAATTGTTCTTTTTGTGGTAAAGTGCTGTGTTTTTGCTCTGGACACATTTTTCAACTGGTAAGTTTTTCAAAAAAATAATTAAATCAATATCTTGACGAAGAGTACCTACGTGTTTATGGACGCGTTATTTATTTTATTTATCAGTGTGTATTAAATTTTATTTATCTGTGAGACTAAAACCAGACGTAAAAAAATAAGTCTGAATAGAAATACCGTAGAGATGAAATAACAATCAAACAATTTTAATTCAAATAAGTAACTGAATAGAATCGGGATTTTTTTATACCTTTGGAGCCGCGCGCTGAGATATAAAAACGGTTTTATTTTTCACAACTTTGTGACGGCACATGAATGTGAAATGCTCCTATATTATTCACGATATATCAAACTGGCGTATTTATGAAGACCAGTCACAGGACTTATGTCATGGGTTTCTTTGAGTTTTTGTATCGAAGCTCGAACACAATTCTTGCAGTAGTTTTTGTCACAGTAGGCACGGTAGACAAATATTTTTTTAAAACTATTGCGTTCATTCAGAAATTGTAATAAATATTTCTGTGATATGCCACATTGTTGTCTAGGTGCTTAGAATGCTAGATCATCAATATTGTATCTATAAAATATTATTGATTGAACTATTGTTTGATCGTAATAAAAGACTGAAGGACGTGATCATATATAAGTAGTGACTGATAGGTAGGTATTAATGTAGTCAATTAAATACGAAGAAATCGATCATACATAAGTACTTCTTATCGTTAATATATCTCGTATTGGTAAGTTAAACCCCTGGCTTTGAAATGTAAATTGAATGTTTTTTTCTAGTCATTATGTGTTTTCTAAGTTAAGTAATGTAACTGAATTATTACTGAGTTTTTATTACGGAAAAAAGTAATCGTTGTGCTGAAATCGCCAATATGTTATCACACCTTCTTTAAATAAACGTAGTTTAATGTATATTGTATTGAATAAGTGAAGATTGCTTGTGCTCACATATTCATTTATGTGAACACAAAACTTCTTGAGACCCAAAAACAGACCTACCTTCTGAAAATTAATATGTGGTTGCCCCAATTCGCTCTGAGAGAAGGAAAATTGACGTGCTTGCTTTTTTGGATTCATTTTGACTCATCTGCCACCATTTTTACGGACGTCTCCTACCTGTTATGAAGTTCATGCATACGGAAATAATCAAAGCTTTTATTACGTACTTCATTGTGTTATATTTGTATCTTTTACTATCAGTTTCTCGCGATCCGACACCGTCCTCAGGGAAATCAACTTTTTATAGCATTATGCTGTCCATATTGCCTGATGTAATGACCCGGATTCTTATAATACCCTGGCTCTCTGGTGGTTCATAATCAGATTCTCTAGAATCAAATCAAGTCCAGTTGTCTAATTTAGAACATAGACCTCTCCTAAAATCAGATAATACTGCATATTCATGAGAAGAAGAATTCTTTCGTCGTTTTCTTTGCTAACTGAGCTTGACTAAGCAAAATGTCCGCTCCAACTAATGGTCAAAATCGCCATTTTGTTAAAGGACAGCTTTGCTATACTCACAATTTATGTTTAATGGGATACCAAAAGCTTTTTGAGACAGGTCTTTCCTGTCATGAAGCATGATTGCTGTGTTACGGTTTCAAGCACATGCTTTGGGGTACTAACAGGAACTTAACTTGTATGCCTGCATCTTATACTTAATCTCGAAGTCACAGGCGCATTGAATTGTTTTCATAACGGTGACAGTCAGGTGTTCCAGTCAGAGTTTACCGCTGCGAATCAGGTGGATGATCTAGCAGTTACGTCACTTATTAAAATAGTATAAACCAGATTGGTAGGTAACCTTTTAGTTTTACTAACTAAAATCTTAAAATCAAACGTGTCCGGTTCGACTTGTTATCTTCATGGTCAAACGAATGAGGATTCTCAAGATTGCATGCTTTCAAATTGTATTATAATGTTGCTATTAATATTACGAGACGTCGTGAATTCAAAAGGTACGTATGTGTGATATCAAACGGTGCAAACTGCAAAGCCATTGAGTTTTTTATAGTATTTGTTATATTAATGTAATAAAACCGGCTTTTGAATTTGGAATAATAAAATAAACTGTGTGAAACAGTATCGCACGTCATGGACGTACATTATTTTAATGGTTTACCCTTTTTTACCGACTTCAAAAAAACGAGGTTATCAATTTGATACGTATGTAATATTATTGGAACTGCAATTTATTATAATCAATATGATAATCTGTTCAATCAATCTGCCTAGCCTTTTCCCAACTATGTTGGGGTCGGCTTCTTGTCTAACCGGATCCAGCTGAATACCAGTATTTTGCATGGAGCGTCAGTTTAACTGACCTGCACAACCCAGTAACTGGGTAATACGATACCTCTTGGTAAGACTGTTTGTCAGAATTTCGGGATTCTGACGACCCGTAACGACTGTCAAAGATCCTCGAATGACAGCCGGGACCAACGAGCAACGGCTTAACGTGCTATACGAGGCCGGTGCCCCATAGTAAAGATGGTCCCATCTAGATGGTCACCGCGGCAAGCGTAGCTTAACCTGATGAATCGACCCGTGCGGATTTTCTTACTTAGCCACAAGCTCCAGCAGACAGGCGACGACCAGCGATGCTACTTTGGTGGAACAATTTCTCTGAAAACTTCACTTTGTGGGAGCCTTAAAGCATTATTATTCACCATAAAATGAAAAGAGTAACTATAGATAACTTTTTCTACTTTCGATACTAGGTAGCGCATTTTGTTATCATGCCACAAACATCTGGTACCTAACAAATAGCACACAACTTTTTCCTCGATCTCAATATGGCTACATCAACATGGCCCGGCAGCAAAAAGTGTACAAAAGAGTTTATATCTTTTTCACACACAACCCCACAAAATAGGTGTCATTTTCTCCAGATATTTGTAGGTAAAGATATCCTTACCTACGAATATTTTAAGGGAGAAAGTAAGATTTTTCTGTTTGTAACGTTGTCACTGCCAAGCTACTAGATGGAATTGGATACAATTTCGCTTTAATCCATTGGAAATAAGATTAGACATTTAAATAAACCTTTTTACAGTCCGTTCAACCGATTTTGACTTCTGTACCGTAGGCATAAGGATGATATAAACAGTAAAAAAATTGGTTACAATACCAACTGTTTACTGCAGCTGCCATTTGTCATACCACCAACGCAATAGAAGTCAAAATCGGTTGAACGGACCGTAAAAAAGGTTTATTTAAATGTCTAATCTTATTTCAAATGGAGTATAGACGGTACTTTTGATCCCGGAAAAATAAAAACTTTTCCCATAAGCAGAGTTGTAGGTACAGCTAGTAAATTATAAGTCTTCGACCAAATGTGAAATACGTGTAGGGCCTACCAAGCACCATTTCCTGGGCCTTCCTAGCAACCTTCGATGTAATAGATACTTTACTAAGAAAATTCAATTTTCCTCGCTAACCCGTGAGAACATTTTTGATGAATCATCTTCAAGTTTTTCTGATGGAGTTCTTATGAGATATTGGAATCGATTCTCGGAAATTATGTTATTCAGATTTATGTCACAGTAAGGGTTGTTTATAGGTTGTAGTTTGATATATTTTTTGGGCTAGGAGTAATTTATTTCATTAGATCGGCTGGATAATATTTTTCTCTTAACTTTATTCTTGTTAAATGCGTGTAAACTAAAGAATATTAAACTAAAACTTTGTAAATTGCTCCTAAAAGTTTACAAAACGATTTGCCTGTAAAAGTTAGTAGAAACATAAATAGAGTAGGTAGCTAAGTTGTTTGGAATATGAAAGTGGACCATAATAATTATCATTATTTAATGTTTAGACTTTTACTTACTCTCGAGCAACTAACTAATAGACCATTATAAACAAAATATTTTCTCATATCGTTGTCATAAAAGCCGATATTCCTGTTTTATAAGATATTTTTTTTAATAAGATATTCCTGTTATATGTATAATCAACATCCTATTTCCAATACACAAATACAAGAGCTCCAAACATTTGAATGATACTTACACTAAGTACTTACCTACTTGTGAACCAATCCCTTGACAAACAAACGATACGGACGTTGTTAGAGAACCCCTGTCGCTATAACGACCACGATGTTTTGTTGTCATTGGTTTTATAAATAGATATTTTCCATGAGGATGGTCCTTGTATTGATTGTGATTTAAAAAGATTATTATTTTAGTAGATTATGGATCGAGTTTATGCTAAGAGGATTGGCAACTTTGATCTCCTTTTTATTAAAAGCAGAGCAATAAACTTGTAATCAAAATTATTGCCTTTACAAAGAGGCTTAGACGCTAGAAAGCTGTGATGATAAGTGATAATTTGATAAAGACAGTGTGGCGGCATCTACAACGCCACATGTGAACTACGCATCAAAGACATGACGTCACACAAATATTGCTTCGCGCAATTAGGGTTTACCGCGCGATCAACATGTATAAAACTTGCTAACATCAATCATTGGGCAGTTACCCGCCAGGCACGACACTCGTCTGGTAGCAGGATCATTCCCTTTTCAATAGAAGATGAGTGAACTTTACACCCTGTTCATCTTATTTCTAAAAAGCTTATTCCCAGGAGCTCCAAATAATTTTATTCCCGTTGGCTAAAAATTAAAAAAGCCATATAATAAAAATAAAAATTCTATATTTACAATAAAATTAATTTATGATTTTACAAACAAATTACCAGAGTAATGCGAAAATGTCGTACCAAAGCCGTTCCCAGGAGCTCCAAATGTATTTGGAGCTCTTGGGAATAATTAAGCCCTCTAGAACAGTATTGTCGCGATTTGTACATTTGCACAATTGCAATTCAGGTGCAAGCCCGTAATCCAAGGTATAGATACCTGTTTAGCCTGCAGTCTAAGTATATATTGTTTACAGCAAAATGCTTCTGCAGAAAAACTTGAATGAAAAAACAAAAGTTGTAACTACCTTCTTCCAATCGCAGCTGATAACTAGGTGAAGCGCAAAATCCGCTCGGAAAACTGAACTGTGCAAGAAAATTTCTTAATAAACCTTTAAAAATCTGCCTTTTATAAAAGAACCGAAATCTCTGCACAGCTAGGGGTGCCCCCGCTCCAAACTTTGCTATTTCTGCACAGTGCACAGTTTCGATTTAAACCTCTTTATCTCAAGTTTCCAGTTTCAGATTGTTTCATTGGATTACGGCGATAAACTTGGTTTTGTACTGATTTCCGAATGAAATAAATGCTGCAGTTTTTATTATTGGTCTTAAAAGTAGCATCACTTTTTTCATTATCTTTGCCTCATAATCTGCGGGGGCAGTCTAACCGGATGCGGGTTTATGTCAGTATCTTACATGGATTAACTGCCTATCAGACCTCCACAATCCATTCAAACTCAAACTCAAAACACAAACTCAAAACTCAAACTCAAAACTCAAACTCAAAATCAAAACTCAAAACTCAATCACAAACTCAAACTCAAAGCATTTATTTCAAATCAACCAATTACAGGCAATTTTGAATTGTCTTGCAATTTTGAAAGTTTCTGGTTAACACGGCAAGACTGGTTATCAGACTTTCGGGCTTGTGCGACTACCTGTAATGACACGATCAAAGATCTACGAGAGACAGCATTTTCAATATATTCGCCTGCGTGTATGAAAGGTGTAAATTGGTAACAAATTAGCACTGACTCGTGAAATTGTCTTATTTTCATGGTCATTTCAAATTCAAAAGATTTTTCAGAGTGAAGTTTCAAGATAACCCCTGATCGGTTATGGCCTGCAGAAGAGTTCAGATGATGCTCGATACATGTAAAAAACTCAGAGATTATTTTAAATACAAGTTGAGTATGTGCCAAAAGTGGAATTTATTTGCTAGGTATATCTATAGGGAAAGCTAGTCCTTATAGATTCCGGATACCCGACACTTTGAATCAGGCCCTTCATATAGCAAATGTTAAGATCACATCCACAATTTTTTACCCAAAATATAATAAAATAACCAAATTTTCTTCGACAACAACAACAACAACAACACTACACAACTTCTCAAAACCACTTTAACCAACCAGCCCTCTAGTAGATGATAACAATAAAGGCTAGGAAAACCGCACATGTATATTATATTTATTTACCCAACTTTAACGACACGGCAACCCTGCGTAAATGAAATCATTATGTAAATCTACGAAGCGTTGTTGTCCTTACGGTTCGTTTTATTGTCCGTCGGTAGCGGTTACTGGCGGATAATTTGGAAGTTAGAATATGCAGTGTTTTGGGTAGTGGAAATATCAACTTGTAAAAGAAAAACAATCTGAGAATATTCATGTTAGTGTCATTATAACGCTTGAAAATGTCTATCAAATTCTAACTTTTTGATTAAAAGTTTCTGTATTGCTTTGAAGATGTTAATTTGATTTGATCTGCCTCGTTGGTCTAGTGGTCGCAAGCGCTACTGCTGAGCAAGAGGTCCTGGGTTCGATGCGCATGTCTGGCAAGGCGTTATTGGGTTGTTCATCAGAAAGTTCTCAGTAGAAGCCAGGAGTCTGGATTTGTGCGCGGTTGATGGCAATAGGCTGATAGGCTCGCCCCCTTTTTTATGGGACTTGTGGGTGTACTATAGGTACACCTCTGCCTAACCGCATAGCATGATGATATGTTATACGGATTTTATTCCATGGCAGTTACACAATATACAATACGGGACCAATTCAACTGAAATTATACAATCATATTAGTTGAGACTAGCCGATAGGTTGAAAAATTCTGTTTGAATTTAAATTGTGTAACGGCTGTGGCAAGTCGATTAAGTATCTATTTCGCTTAAGTACTGCATCTTTCACAGGATGTTTCACGTTAATAATCCTTTAGTATACATAGCTTAAAAGACACTACAGTATCTAACAAAATAAAAATCGGTCAACAGTCTACAGATATACTCATTATCTTCTACAAATTAATCGATATTAATTCAAAAGCATCGATAAGGCCTCTACAAAATCGATTCCTCTCGAAATTGCTGTCACTTATCGGGACACGTGTCGACAGCCACCGGTCCTTCAGTCCACTCCACGCCACATTTGACGTTTAATCAAGACTGCGATTGCGAACTACCCACGCAAAAACGTTCGCCAATCAAGGGACCAATTTTTTCTTGTGATTCAGCTATTTAACGGGTTTCAGACGAAATCAATCTTTTTGTACCTACCTAAGTCTTGTGATTGAATTAGGTACTTAATTGTGAGGTTAATTTGAATTGTTTTTTTTTTTTTTTTTTTTTGCATTGTTCTCACATATACCTATTACAAAATCCTAATTTTGTAATATGTTAATTTAAAAGCGAAGATTGGATAAAACTATCTTTGCATTGTATAAATTCAATCTGTTAATATTGTATAATTGCAAAGCACATGTGTGAGCACTGTGACCACATACCTTCTATAAAGCTACCATTTACTGGGTACGTCTTTCATGGACTTGAATATGCCCTGGCGGCTGAGAGTATATCATGCTCACTCAAATGTCTCGCCGGTGGTGGCGTGTGTGTTGGATCGTTAAGCTCCCTTCAAAATGGTTGAGCTAAATGGTGCTGATCCATGCGCCATGTTCGTGAACGGGCGCCGTCAGTAGGGACTGGTCATCTCTTGGCTGCCATGGCATCTTTTTGACTTACCGACCGCTTGACAATTCAAAAGTGCCTGTAATTGGTTTATTTGAAATAAATGCTTCGAGTTTTTTTTTTTTTGGGTTTTTTCCTTGAAGTTTCTTGCCCGTTCTTCTCCAAAAAGATCTACGTTTTGGATTGGGCCACTACCTTAAACTTTCTAACTAGTTGACCGACTCCTTGAGAGTTCAAAAGTGCCTTTAAATGGTTTAATTGAAATAAATGCATTGAGTTTGACTCATTGCTAGTAACTTTGAGGTTATTTTTTCACCCACAAAGAAGTAACATATCAAAATTACGTATAACGTAAATTGATATCGATTTTGCAATTCATCGTGATGAATTGCAACTTAATCAATCCCGAATTGTAAAATAAAACTCATGCAGTACTTGTTTAAATTAACACAATTGCCAACACTTTTAATAAATAAAGTAAGTACCTTAATAAAGATGATTGACGTCATCTCTAGACCACTTTACTCCCGAAAATAAAAGCCTTAATAAACATTCGATGTTGTAGCCCATTAACCCCGACATGCTACAGATTTGAAAACATATGCGATGATTTCATTTGGAACAAACAAAAAAACCATTTCACAATTCCCCGTTAATTCTATTCCGGTAAAATCCGCAACAAATGTTAGCACATGTAGGCATTTGCATAAAAAAATCGCATGTGTAGACTTTGCAAGTTATTGTACAAATACAGTTTTGTGTTTTGTATTTTTCTATTCTCCTGCCTGCATTTTTATCAGAATAACTAACTTTTTGGCGTGGAAAACTCAGTGTTTTGAACAAACTGGATTTTTTTTAACGTCAGCGTAGCAGCTAAAATACAAAGGCTTATTATTTTTCTTTTTTTGCGTTTTTCTTGTTGGGCACGCGAAATATAAAGGGATTAAACTACATTTGCATTTGAATTGTAGCCATTAATAAATTTTTTGGCACGTTTACTGAGAAATCTCGCGTTAAAGAACTTTTTGAGATGAAAATATTAAGCTGACTAATAGAAAATTGTTTAATAAAATGCTGCACAACAATATTGTTTTAAAGATTATCAGAATTAGAAGGTATTTTATTTATAAGAATGTAGGTACTTAGTATTACATAGTTTTTTATGATTTCGATAATAATAGAAGTTTTGAACATTTTACCAGAACAGATAAGGTGTACAAAATATTATTATTCAAATGTCATTTTTATTAACCCCCGACGGAAAAAGAGTTTAACGTTTAAGGGATGTATCTGTGTATCTGTGTATCTGTCTGTTCCCTCGTACCTCCCAAACGGCTGAACCGATTTTGATTATTATTTTTTTGTTTGAAAGGTGTCTTGATAGCGAGTGTTCTGAGCTACAATTCAAGAAAATCGGTTCAGCTGTTTGAAGATTATCAGCTCTTTTCTAGTTGACGATTGGATGTCGACGCCCCCCGCGAATAATCCGGTAATCGTAAAAGTGTAAATGTTCAGGAAAAATAAAAAACCATTTTTACTTAATAACTCCATTAAACAACAAGTATCAGAGACTTTTTATATCGCATATCGAAGCTAATTTTTTCAGCTATCTGGTCATTTCAACAAAATTTAAGTAGTCCCAAGGGCTTCGTTATAATTTAGCTGGGTGCATTTTACTATATTAGTGTAGGTCAAGCTCTGGTCAGTAATGTCACTTACGATATTGTTCGTGTAAATTTATATTTTCGACGACAACAGTAAAATCTTGTTGCGATATTATTCGTGTAAATTTATATTTTCGACGACAACAGTAAGATCTTGTTGCGATATTATTCGTGTAAATTTATATTTTCGACGGCAACGGTAAAATCGTGTTGCGCTATTATTCGTGTAATTTGTTTTGTATACTGAACATTTGTAAAAAGCAATCCCATCCTCGTCGCCACTGATAAGTATGCGGACACAAGTGAAACAACGGGTAGCTGGTAGCACACTGAGTTTATTTGGCAAGCGACACTATTTATATAGGAGTGGATGCAACCACCCTCATATTTATTAATATTAATATACAACAATCCTCCCCATAGCTTGACAACATAAACATGATTGATTGATTGATGACTTCCTAGTAGAATTGTTTATAATCTACCCTAGGTACAGCTCGAAGTTTTCTCCCGTCACTCATTTGCCTTTCAGACCCCACAGGGGTCTGGCATGACCTTGCCTCCACGAGAGTGTCATCATGAGTCTCGTCTGTTGCCTCATGGAATTCTTCATCTTTTTCTTTTGATTTGTCAGTCGGTGTTTCTGTATCCACTGATTCATTGTTCCCCATACTCTCTCCCCACCTGTGTCTCTTTGTCGTCCTCTGGAAGTATTTGGTTAGGTGGTGAGGTTCCTTGTGGTGTGATGTCTTCGAATTCAATAGGGCAATCCCCTGTTCCGTGGGAAACTCTTGCTGTACCTTTGTATGCGATTAATTGATTTTTATGTTTTTTAACATTACATGACGTTATACAATCTTTAACAATATATACTACTTTTCCGAGCCTTTTAATTACTACACCTTTATTCCATGACCCTTGCTTTTTTATATTGTTTTTTTATACAATACATAGTCTCCAATTTTGAAACATTTGCTTGGCTTGTTGCTATTTGACACCTCAGACTGCAAACACTGTTTGTTTTCGACGTTTCGAGCGAGAGTGACAGAAGGAGTAGAGTCGATTAAATCTAATCGCGATCGTAGCTTATGACCGAACACCAACTGGGCAGACGAACAGCCCGTTGCCGAATGAATGGAATTCCGGTAATCAAATAAATACTTACATAATTTGTTATTTAATACCTTGGTATTGTTATTATTTAATATACAAGATTTAATTCCCTTCTTCACTACCTTTACGTAGCTTTCTGCCTGCCCGTTACTGGCCGGGTGAATAGCTGGTGAAGTCACATGCGATATTCCGTTCGATGTACAAAACATTTTCTCGGAAATCGCTGTGACTGCTGATCCGGTATCGACTTCAAACTTTAGTTTTATATTTTGTATCGAAACTATTATGGTCATAGGTTCGCCGCTATGTGAACATATTTTAGTCCTCCTACCGTCATCGTCAGTCTCGCTCGACCCGCCAGTTCCTACGAAATTTATTTTTTTGCACATTCTTCGTAGATAGCTATTGTATGGATGGGATGTATAGTTAGCAAACCGACACTGAGACGTTTTATGATTTTTATAACCGCACACGGAACACTTTTCTTTGTTAGCACTGGGTTTGGGTTCGTTTGTGGTCGCGATCTTGAACAGCGCCTCGGTTGACGGCGGCGCCTGCGCCGACGTCGATGCTGATGCTGCTCCCTTACGTGCACTGTGCACGCTCTCCGCCAAATCCACTGCTTTTGCCAGTGTCAACTCTTGAAGGTCACGCGTGAAAAGTTTGTCCTTCTCCGGTCCCGGCAGCATGCCCATAACAAAGCGGTCACGCAGCGCCTCTTCTACATTCAGGAATCCGCAATGTGTAGTGAGGCCACGAAGCCTCGCCGCCCATTGAGAAAATGTTTCTTCCAGACCTTGAGTAGCAGCATAGAAATTATACCGCTCACCAAACCCGCATTTTTTTGGTGTAAAATGCTTGTCTAGAAGCGTAAGAATGTCTTCGTATGGTGTCTGCGTCAGCTCTTTCGGTAAAGCCGAATCCGCCGCCAGTTTGTAAGTGCTGTCCGTGAGTGCACTCAGCAATATCGCCCGTCTTTTCACTGCCTTTGGATCCTTTACGTTGTCCACATCGTTCGCAATGAACCATTGTTCCATTCGTTGCTTATAGTTTTGCCATGTATGGATGTTATGGTCAAAACTCGACAAAATTCTAAAGTGAGACATTTTTTCAATCACTTTTCTAAGTCGCGGGTATGAAACTCGTCGCCACTGATCATCAATATAGAAAACGGTTGTGTAAGGAGCACTCGATATGAATGTAGCTGGAAATCGTTTTCATATTAAAACCCCGAATAAGCCTGTACTAGCACTTACTTAAATAAGGAAGAAAACTATATACCCGAATAATATCGTAACAATGTTTACTGTCAAATCATATTGATATTTTTTTTCGTAAAGATCTAAAACCATATTATTCGTTTAAAATACATTTTAATGAATTTTTATGGAATATACGCGTAGTTTTTCATATCTTCGTAAATAAAGATAGAAAAATTCTGAAAAAAAATTACATGGTGTAATTTAACTTCTAGATGCCGAAAAACGCATAACATGAAAAACCCCGTAATAGGTCATTACCGGATTATTCGCGGGGGACGTCGATGTGCGCATCTTCCACAGGTCTGATCGATTCGAAATTTAGTATTCTGTTACTTCAATGATATTAGAAGAACATAGTAACCTTAAACTGATACTGCAGCATCACCTGGAATAATTGTGTCGGGGGCTATTTAATTTTTTAATTTTAACGTATTAACTAAGTAATAATTTAATTTAAAAAATTGTAGTCATACATACTTTTACGTATGTATTTGAGTTTCTTTCAAACTTATTAAACCACACTGCACCACCACCACCACCACTTAACATTCATTTGCACGTCACAGTATGTGTCAAACAAGTCTGAACCTGCTTTTTTTAAATGTGCATGCACGTTTTTATTCTTGAGTGTGTACACATGTTTGAGCAAATAAATAAATCTTAGTAATACGTGCTGGTGTCCGCAACTCCACGTCAAAGCGCGAATTTTGCGTACGTAAATATATCTTATCTTAACCCAAACTTTACCTAATTGCTAAAACCCGCGGTATATTTAGCCTCGATCATAGCATATATTGACGGCAGAAATCATGGCGAACCATAGTTAAGGCACGCGGTAAACGCAATATAATAAACAAAACCAATGATTGAAACAACATGCGAGCAATGAAATATTGAGAAAAACGTTACATTTTAATACCTTGCGAAAGAAACATGGACCGACCAAAAAATCTTGACCTTTTAAGGTGGCGCTAGTAACGATCACAAAGGAACGATACGTCAAAACCAATACATTAAACTTTAATTCTCTATTTCACCACGGCCCCAGTTATACTGGGCGCACTGTAGAGAAATAGCTGTTAGGGAAACCTTGAAGCAATTCTCATGTAAATGGAAATTCGTCGGCTATCCGATTTCAATGAATGAAGTGAATTTATTATCATAAGGATGCTGGTTTTATGGTGAAAGGAAGCGGGTGCAGAAGCGATTTAGAATTGTGCTAGGTACTTAGATACGTTTGAAAGTGGCGATACTTTAAAACTACTGAAATGTTTTAAGTAGCGATTACAAATTGCAGTTTTTTCTACGAACTCTGTGGGGTAATAATTGCGTAAAACATTTAAAATCGCAGTCTATCTCATAGCACGTTGAGACTGTAAATTTTGACGTTGTTCAGCAATTTTTAATATTTCAACCTGTGAAACAATCGATTAGGAATTACCTTCAAAATCCTCGGATTGTGATTGAAAGTGTGTTTAGCAATTAGGGTGCAGGTTTCGTAACATTTTAGATTTTTTCATCTATAAATAAAACGAATGATTATGGTAATCCTAGAAGTTCGTATATTAACAGCAAACTTCGTAAGCAAGTAGTTTCTTTGATAGTTAATTTTGCTCTGGATCACAAGCAAGAACTAACTTGTTTACTTGGAATGGAAATCCAATTAATTTCTTTCAGTTTCTTAGTTAATTATTTTAAACCCTTTCCACGTCCCATGAACCACATCAAAATTGTTTTTTGAAATATTGTGTCTACTTTGTGTTTATGTGAAAGTGTTTATTATGAACTGAAAGCGTTTAGTTTTATAAAATTAATTAGGTGTTAATTAAAATGGGGTGTTTTTAAAACTAAGAATGTTTTAAAAACACCCCATTTTAATCAACAGGTTTTTAAAGGTTACTAAGGTAACCAAAGTGTTTTAAAGACTATAAATACTTATGCTATAAAAATGTACAATTTAACTGAAGTACCCTACTTCCATTCTAACACATCTAATCACGTAAGTAGGTACCAACACCCTATTTAACCTTTTACTAAACCAGTTCCAACAGGATCGATATTTCTGCCCCTCATTTGACCGAAACCCCAAGCCATATAATTTCAAAGTAGGCCACGGAAATACCGGTCCCTAATCCCGATGATAATTACCGGTAATAACCATAGGTTTTGTGATAATTATGGAAATAATCATGGTGGTATTACTTAATGGTTTCGTTGACATTCTGAATTCTTTTCTGAAATTCATTTTCGATGTTCATTTGTTTTTTTTTTTTTTTTTTATCCACAACGGGGAAGCTCTTGGCCAGAATCTCACCTGATGGAAAGTGATGATCAGGCCGAAGGTGGAAGCGAGCTTCACCCGGAATCCTCTACCACAGAGGAACTGGCTATCTTATCTCTAACTGCCGGAACACAACAATGCGTTTAACATTGTTGTTATGGCGACAGACTTAGATAAGATGGTGGTAGCTAGCCAGGCGGACTTAAAACAAGTCCTACCACCAACCAAACCGAGCAGAAAATTTTGCCCCCACTGGGAATCGAACCCGGGACCTCTTGGTCTGAGACAGGTGGTCTAACCACTAGACCACAGAGGCGGTTGAGTAGTTGTGTAGTTAGAGTTATTGTTCTGAGGGTTTCAGTGCCACAGTTTCGCAGCCGCCATCTTGGATTTTCATGTTGACTTCACTATAGGCTTCTCCTTCGAAAACTAAGGAAACGACACTCATGGCGAAAGATTTGAATTTTTTTACAGACGCCATCTTTGATTTACATTTTGACCTTACGAAAGGGCCTAAAGGCGTTTCAATATTCAGAGCAATTTGAGGTTTAATAAACATCATTTTACGCCCGATGTTCTCACCATGGTCGCAGCTTTAGTCAGTTTTCTCATTCCCTTGCAAGTCTAGACTGAAAAATAATTTATTGGCAAATTGTTAGACTCTTCTTTTTTGTCTGTTACTTAGTTTTATAATCATAGGCGGGGTTAAACTTTCTCCTAGTTATTATATGTCTTTACCGGTAGTGTCAAAGATGGAATTTTCTGCTCATAATTACTTTCCTACACATTTCTACAATGCATATAGGTACATAATAAATACAACACTGCGAACCAAAAATCTTATTTTCCTAATAAACCAATTTACCGAAAGTACGTTTCATCCTTCCATTTGCACCCTCTGAGACTCTGATGACAAGCACAACCACTACTGCTTAGCATAATCCTCATTTTCCTGCTCCATAGCTTCATTACATCCTACTTTAGTACCTATCTACCAGGAAAAGCACCTTGCCACATAGTACTGACACAGAATAGTACAGAAGGTTGGATCTTAAGGGGGATGCGCTAAGGTAGCCTGCGAAATTCAAATTTTCTTACCCACGTTTTTGCAGTACGATCGGGAAATCATATATTGATCAACATACAACCCTATACTGACCATAAAATTGCAAAAACCGTAAGAAAATTTGAATTTCGTGGGCTACCCTGGAGCTTTTGCCTTAACGAGTAAGAACAGGCGCATGCACATTTAGACGACGCGTACGCACGCTGCTCGTGAAACGTGTTTTCGCTCATTGTATTGAGCTGACCTTCTGTACCTATTTATTCAATGGTTCGGTCTGACATCGCTACATCGTAATCTTTGTAGAGCAACGTCGTCTCTACAGCGAGTAATCAAATAGAGCATCTCTACATTTACGTACATTGTGAGCACTCTTCGTCTAAAAATAGAGTTGGTCGCCCGAGGATGAGGCTCTTTAATTATGGACCTGAGGCTATTTCTTAGAAATCTTAGGCTATTTTTGGGTGTGTGGGTAGATGTAGAGATGGATTAGTTAATGTTGGTTTAGAAAAGTTTTGTTACGGAGAAATGGAGCATTTAAAAAAAACTAAATATACTTACGCATTTTCAGGAAAAGAAAAAAAATCAGCTCGTTATTCCATTTATTTGTTTTTTGAATATATAAAAAATATGCTTGAGATTTTCTAAATTTAGCTTTGAGTTTGCATTACCTACTTAATTATATTGAATTTTACTACAATTACTTATGTAATTAATTAAATTTTAACAAAATTCGTGGTTGCCCGTAGAAAGTCTCTCTCACTGTTTTATAGATTTTCCAAGTAAGTTGGAGTAAGCATTGTTTTGCTAAGCAAGCTTAATGCGAAGTACAAATACGAGAGGATTATTTTATTTTGATTCCCAAATCTATTAGAGAATTAATTAAAACAAACAAACCAAGTTTGGTAAACAACAAACAAACGGTTTGCCGATAAATATACCATATTTTCAATACAGCTTTAACCATCAATGTGTAGGTAACAAAGACTAATGAGATCATAACATGCTGATCAAACATCAACCATATAATTAACGTGTGAAGTTTTAAATTCACATGCAGAAAAAAACCAAGACCGATTCCGGTATTGAACAACAACCCTAACTTTGCAAAAGGTCAATCGAATTCCAACCATATAACAATGAATTCTAACTTCAAACTCGCAGACACATAAAAAGATCGATCCCGGTTCTAAACAATACGTCTAAGCTCACCTGAGATTTTGCAATTTCAACCATTTTCCCTACGTTTTAAGGCTTGATATTGAAGGAACATGACCTAAGGCCATTCCCAAAAACCTTGTTGAGTTTTCTTGTAATCGAGTTTTGTACATTTTGAAATGAGAATAATATTATGACGTCACAATGGTAGAACGAAGGCAGGATAACACTTTAACAGTCGTTAATAACGTTTAAATGTGATTATTTTGGTAATTTAAATAAGTTAACAGAATTAAATGCGTATTTAAGGGAACGCGAGAGGTTTTCGGTTAAAAAGGGTCTGTTGTTAGAGTCGAAATAATGATTTTATTACTCAGCTGTGTACGTTTGTCACAAAAAGGGAAATTAATTAGATGAAAATTGAGAAGTCGTCAGTCAACTCTGAAAAAGACAAAGGGTACTTCGATATCTATATCAACGGAAAAGTATGTAATCCGTCATTGTATACAATTCCTATGAAATGTGTAAAATTCCTATAATTAATAGGAAATCTATTCGACATATTTTGTATAAACATGATATACTTTGACGTCATCAGTGTCAATATAATTCGAACTGAAACATCTATATAAGACCCCACAATTGCATACATTTTTTTTTGATGAATCTTTATTCATCACTGTCTTCTGCCCGCGACTTTGTCCGCATGCTTATGTCTTCCCTTAGCTATCTTTCTGACTTCTTTCGTTTTGCTCGGCCCCTAAGCGTCGTACCGTGATTTTAAATAACCCATAACCTACCTCAAGAATTGGGCTATCAAATGCAAAAATATTTTTTCAAATCCGACAGGAATTCCAGAGATTCAAATAAAGTCATCAGCTTTATTATATTATAGTACTTACACAGTATAGATGGAAACAGTGTGCTTTGAATCCATATTCGTAGAAGTATACAAACCCAAACCATTTGAGACGATACATCACAATTCCCAAGCTTCCAGGGGCCTAAGTCTACTAATTTGTAAAAGTTACAATGGTCTCTCAATGTTGAGTTTTTGTATGGCAAATCTGTCAAAAACTCACCATTGAGAGACCATTTTAACTTTTACAAATTAGTAAAATTAGGCCCCTGGCGATTAAACCATAACTCCTAATATAATTTGACATTTATTTCCAAGTCGATAACTCGATACCTCTTTTTACTTCACCTTACATTTTATGAGCATAGCATCGCTGACAAAAGCATTCTCGTATTGTTAAGAACCCCTTGTATGGCACCCCCACAAGCATGGCATATGTCAGGGAACCATAAAATAAAATTGTAAGAAGCAATATTTTTTTTATTGTGTAAATGGCAAGGTGACACCGGTTATAGCCGTTATAGGTATCATAAAAAGGTATGTAATAATGTGATTGTATGTAATCGATATTATTGTTGGGTGTACCTACATTATTATCATATCTAAAATTTTATACCAATTAACAATTACAATAAATTATTGGTACACATTGTTAAGTAAAGCGTTTGATTCCAGACCTGTATGTTCAGTCCATTCCATTTTATAGTTTGAGAATCATCCGTTGTTGGAATGACATTCATTCATCAAAACTAATATAATTATGTTACCAGAATACCGACGAAACATGTTTTTTTTTAAACTTTTTAATTAATATTCTTTATGGTCATGAGCTATCCTAATATCGACAAATATGTGGTCTAGGTCTTAAGGATAATCTTTACATCTATACATATAATAAAGCTGAAGAGGGTCGAAAGTCTGTACATGGAAGATATTCGAAAAAAAGTTGGCTGGGGATACTTAGAATAGATAACAGAACACGTTCCAACAGTTTTAGAATTTTTGTCTGTTTATTTGTAAGCGCATCACGTGAAAACGGCTTAACGGATTTTGATGAAAACTTTACTAATCTGTCGAGAAAATCCCCGGCCAGTTTATAGGCTAAGTCACATCACGCTACGACCCTTAGGAACCGAGTAAAATGAAAAAATGACAGAAAAAAACCTAAGCGAAAACGAAGTAAAAGCGCGGGCGGCCGATGGGTTGGAACGCGGTGGGCTGGTGTCCGAAATTTCACGCTGGCAAAGTCGCGGGCAGAAGCTAGTAGATAATAAAGAGAAAGAGATTTGTTTTTTTGTATGTTTGTTTGTTACGCGTTCACGCTAAAACGGCTGATCTGATTTGGATGAAATTTGGCACGTGGGTAGACCATGACCTGGGTTAGGACATAACCATACTTTGTATCCTCATATTCCCATGGGATCGAGTCTTATGTGGGTGAAACTGCGGGGCGCAGCTAGTACAATGTAATATCTATAGAGTATTGTCCCCGATTTCTGAAAACCTTTTCAATTCTCATTTCAACTACTCGTAATATGATTGGCTATCCTATTTTAGTCAACCAAACACAATTATAGCTAAAAGATTGCAGGTTTACTATTTTTTTTTACAAAAAAAAAAGACATATTGTTGGACTTTATTGTGGCCTCAGAAAAAGCTTTCAAACAGAATATTAGTTCTGAAGTCGCTTTCCATTTTTCTTTTGAGTGTATTTTTCTAACTAATCCTAGGCGCAACTAGGCTGGAAGAATTGCTCAGCGTATTATAAACAGTAGCGTTCTAACGAAGGCAATGTTGCTAATGGTGGCACATTAGTATTTAGTACGAGTCGTTTTCTACAGTTGTTTATAAAACATCTGTTTATTTTAGTCTGGCTAAAAATAGATATGTTTACATTCGAACTTCAAATTATGCCCATTTGCAAGCTGTCCCAAAAATATTATTTAGAGTGTTCAATAATATTTGTGTAATATTTGCGCCTCTTTTTGTGAACCTCTAATAATTTTTATTTTGGGGACCTTAAAATACAAAACCAATATTCTAGTACATGTTGTGTTAACACATATGACAAAAACAGTCGTTCCTAAAACTTTTTGAAATGGGGCGACCTCTGGCTGTAAAGGGCTCAAATTAGTTTCCAGGGAATTTCCCGAGGGCGGCACTTTATTGACATGTTTTGACAACACATGTTTAGTTGACTTTAATAGGTAATTTATTAAACAATTTAAATTTTCAGTATAAATAAATGTTACTATTTTGTACCGACGAATAAAAGAAGGGTTTCTGAAGTCGACGCGTATATATTATTTTTTTATGTATTACTACGAAAAACTTTTTACGGAGGCGTCCGATTTTGTGAATTCTTTTTTATCGGGAAGGGACCTCGAAGTTGGTCCCATTTAAAATTGATTTGCCGGCAATAGAAAACAAGTTTGATCTTGTCCACCGTCTCAGCTCGTTTTAAATTTCATAAAATAAATAGGCACAAACACTATATGAGTAGATTGAAAGCTCCCGCAGACAGGCGCGACACGACTCTAGTCGAAAAATTTCTATGAAAACTTCTTGGGAATTGCTCTAACAGAATCGCGTCGCACCGTAACGTCGCGCTGGTCTACTAAATAATACTACCATATTTTATGTTCAGCAGACCCAGTGTAAGCATAATTATTATAATAAGTTGCGGTTCATAGAACAAAGAAGCATTTTCTTGTAAGTTTTGTAAAAATAAAATGACATCAAAAAATGAAACCCGTGTTATTAAATTATACAGAGTGGATTTTTGAGACGGGGTAGTAAGGGCAGGTATACCTTTACCGTTGTAGTTACATTAAAACGGTCTTAGGAGACTGTCCTTAACTTTTTGAGACATTTTGATCTGCATTCACAGATTATAACAAAAATGTACAGACAGCAAGAAAATGGGCAGTTTTCACAAAAACTTTTTTTGATGTCAATTGTTCGTTTCTTAGAAGGACCACAAATCTCTTTCGGACCAATTGAGGTTTGAGTACTAAAAAAGTCAGAAACCGCAAAAAACTTTTTCGCTAGATTTTGTAGGAAAAAAACTCCAACATACTTTTTTATGATATTATATTCGGATTAGAATTAGGTTTTTGGTAAGATTTTTTTCAGTAAAAACTGTCTACGAAAGATTCTGTAAATGCCTAGCCCAAGCAATAGTTTTCTGAAAACACAAAAAATAATACATTTACAAAAGCCGAGGTCGATTTTTTCTAGACGCGGTAGTTGCATAACACACTTACAGTAGCAATGGGTTTCATATTGACAGTTCAACAAAATTCATTTCGTTATTTATGTTGTTGAGCAGACAAATTTTTCGACCATATCAAGCAATGGATTAACAATATCCTTCAAAATTATTCAGATTCTTAGTTCGTTCTAGATAAATTTCCGCAATGCTTAGAGTATTCAATTTAGCACTACCGCTATCCAAAACTCAATGTTCTGAAAAACTATAACATAAAGTCGAACTGTTGAAAAAACCTGAAGATTTTTCCTTACTCAAACAATGCGTCGCGCGTCGTGAAAAGTGAACGATTTCGATAAATATGATTATCCAGTTCAATTTTCCGAGTGAATCAGTAGACTGTATTATTTCAGGCGTCATTGGCTGAAATGCAATCATGGTTCATTGTAGCGAAAAGTTCAGCTTCAATTTTCCTCATAAATGTTCGTATGACTTATTAAGTTGAGACCATTGGCTTTATGTGTTTTGTTAGCGATTTTTTTTTCCTTTTTTCTCGAAACAATTCATGCTTTTATTACTCTTTCAGTCGTGTATTAATTATTTATTGATTCTCAGTTCTACATCTGCCGTATAATTATTGACTTTTTAGCAGTAACTTACTGTATGTGACTTTCGAAAAGTGATTCAAAATATGTGGCTTGGCCATTTTATTACATTCACATGGGTATTAGGTTCTTGCAGTAACGAAATGAACAAGCCACATATTTTGACTAAGGTGAGCTTGTGAAGTTAGAGCTTGTACAGCTAGCGCATATAGAGTTAGAAGCTTGGCTCCACATGAGATCTGATGACTTTTTGACATTGCGAGCCACATGGTCTCGTCTTGGCAACATTTCACATGAAAATGTTTTTGGTGGGATATTATATTACTGTTTACTTAAGGTCCGCACAAAATTGGTCAGCGATCCGGATCTGGCCCCGCGGTCCGCCATTTGGTGACTCCTGAGCTAGATAATAATGGTAGTGTTGATTGTCAAATGGTTTTTATAATATTTCCAAATATCTTACAGCTCTTACAATATTAATTTCCACATTACCCTCAACTTACATTTCCACATTACCCTCAACTTACATTTCCACATTACCCTCAACTTACATGTCCACATTACCCTCAACTTACATTTCCACATTACCCTCAACTTACATTTCCCTTATAAATGTGCTCATCTATTTACACGCGCACGTCCGCCCAGGCTCACGACGTGGGCGGCTTATTGTCCACAAAACATCGCCCGCACTGACCTTTCACTGTAACATTATATTGTTTACTTACAGCAATATCTCTTGGTGACATGGAAGCCATTGTTTTTTTTTGCGAGAATAATCACAGTACGAGGTCGTTACCTACTATAAGTTTTTAGAACAGTGCAGCATTTTCCCTGTAAAGCTAGGGTTTCCTAAGACTGCGGTGACCGCTACATGGCGTCCGCAATTTACCATCGAATCACGTCCGTGGCAGCTACAAGATGACCAGTCCCCACTGACAAAGGTAATCCTAACGCATATTACATGTCACAATTTTCTCTGCGCACTACATAATAATAATATGTCCATCAAGATTTAGGACTCCTTTTGTATATTCTTATGACTTGCCCGTATTAAGCCTCGTGCAGACTGGCGGGACGAGACGGCGCGACGTGACTGTAACAGTATAATTTCTAAGAAACTTCACGGTAGAAACAATTCCCGTTGTCGCGTCGCGCGAGTCTGCACGAGGCTATATGCTCAAGGTCTACCGACCATTTTGTTTCATTTTTTTTTACCTTCAAGTCTATTTATGAAATCGTCAACAAATCATAAAATCTCACTATAAGAGCCATCACTCATTGTCCCACAACAACAAGCCATCAAATGCCCGGTGGACCACTAAGTGGCTACAAATGGAAGCCATTTGCTTAATGTTTGAACGCAGCACGCTAACAATATGGTGTTTACAAACGATTGGTAGTTTAACTCTTCATTACAGTGCAGTGCGATACATTAGTAAGAATACTGGAGAATTTGCTAGATAAACGTTGCGTTGGTTGTATTTGATAAAACTATTATAATAACCAGTGATCCGCCCCTGCTTCGCACGGGGGCAATGTAATGGAATCTATATTGTGAGGAAGAATTTTGTGACATCCATGTCTTTGTGATGTCCATTAGTGCTTAAAAATGATTTCGGGCATGGGTGTTCGATTGATTATACTTGTGATTTTGTATCTCTTCAAATCTCTTGTTGTTTTTCTTTAAACATCTCCGCTTCTGAGTGCTAAAAATACTTATACAAGACGTGTCTGTTTGTAATGGTAAAATAACAGCATTTTACTAAATGCTGTTTGCAATGCATGCTTAACTATTCGGTAATATAACATTTTTTATTTTTTTACTTTTTGTCTGTCTGTCTTTAGCTTTGTTTCGACTAATCTCCGAAACGGCTGGACCAATTTTGACGGGACTTTCACTTACAGATAGCTGACATTATAACGACTTATTTTAGAAAAATAAGTACTTAGGGCCCACACGGGCGAAGCCGCGGGCTGCAGCTAGTTTATAATATGTATAGATATAGAAATGTATAAATATATGTAAATAATATGTATTTTCTATACATAGGTACCCGCACAAAACTGTCAAATTAGCACCCGTATACAGTTGACACAATATTCACGCAACATAACGCATTCCACAAGCCAAATGTAGCGTGTACCAGAGTGCCTAAAAATAACCACTTTTCATGTTTACCTACTTGACGCAAAACATTCAAAATGTATACCTTTGTGGAGCAGCACTTTACTGAATAATTCATGTACTGGGATATCTTTATGAAGTGGGTTTCAGAGACTGTCTTATATGCCTGTAATGGATGTTAGTGAGGCGATTCGTGATTCTGAAAGTATTTCTTAAGAATTTCTCAGTAGCAGAGTCGGGATTTGTGCCCTTTTGATAGCAATAGGCTCGTCCCCTATTACATGGGAATTGTATATTGGCGCGAAATTTGGGTGTACTGTAGGTGCACGACTGCGTACCTCTTCGGGATTTTATAGGCGTGATGTTATTTGTTAGTCAAAATGTTCGGGACTTGGTCGTCTATTGTTTTTCTTTTTTTTTAGTTTTGCTGTTTTCATAAACAGAATACCATACCATAACATCAGGGCACAAAAAAATACAATAGACGTAGATATATTTAGTAAGCTATTCCGCTTAACTCATTCATTCATTCTGCCTAGCCTTTTCCCAATCATGTTGGGGTCGGCTTCCAGTCTAACCGGATGCAGCTGAATACCAGTATTTTACATGGAGCGACTGCCTATCTGACCTCCACAACTCAGTAACTGGGTAATATGATACCCCTTGGTAAGACTGGTTGTCAGACTTTCGGGCGTCTGACGACTCGTAACGACTGTCAAAGATCCACAAATGACAGCTGGGATCAACGGCTTAACGTGCTTTCCGAAGCACGGCGGAGTCCCGGTATGTAACGATGGTCACCCATCCACGGACCAACCCCGACAAGCGTAGCTTAACCTGATGGACCGACCCGTGCGGCTGTTATTACTGAGCCACGAGCTACAACTCGTCAGTCGAGGACGATACAACTGGGCCATCGCCGCTCTACTAAAGCACGCAAAATGTAATTTAAAAAGTTGCCTTTGAAATCATACTTAGTTAAAAGGCTCTGACGAATCGTTTTAATCAACTGTATGTACTTCAATCAACTTTGATTGCCATTTTGGGCTTAAACTTGCAACTTATTTCAACAAAAAATCTAAAGCTTAATTTACACGCGAGTTTTAATTTAAACCTTTTACATTATATGTCATGGATATGAAACGATTATTTAATCAGACATCAGAAAAGTTTGGTAACAATTCATAATATCTGACCTTTTCAGAACCTACAAAACTCTCAGCCTATCCTCCAATATAACCGAAATATCCTTACACAGAAAACAGCTTACCCAAAATATATAATTCAGGAAGGTGTTATTTGAACCCACGACCTTTCATTGACCAGTCAACGCCCTTACATCAGCTATTTTTGCTCGATTATTTCGTTTATTACTTTCCGTGGCTAACAGGCATGATTGACTTACTCATAATTAGAAAATGTATGAAAATATTGTGGAAAAGCTATGAATAAAACATGGGTTTATTTTGAGTTGCCTTTATAGTATGCTATCATGCTTGAGTTCATTGACGTTATTTATCGTAATGTGCTCGATTCTTATGTCTAACCTACTGATATCGGTTGCTAAGTTTCAAGTCCATTAACTCAAGGAATAAGATTTTTCATACAAAAGAAAACCCCCTTTTCACCCCTTTAAAGGTCGAATTTCCAAAAACCCTTTGTTAATGAACGCCTAGGTCTTAATAACTATTTGTGTGCCACATTTCAGCCCAATCCGTTTAGTGGTTTGAGGTGTGACGTTACATTGTCATAATCTTAACGAATATCGAAAATTCTTCATAGTTTTGCATAGAAGTCTCAAGCTGCATTTACATTAAACTTGACTTCACTAACTGTCCTAACATTGACTAGTTTGTAGTTTTGGCATTAACAATATCTTTTTTTTTTTGCTCTCGCGCGTTTTACTTTGTCATATCTACAGCTTTTTACTGATTCATACAATTTTTGGTGATTGGAAATTTTATTAACAATACATTCCAAATTCAAACACACTTTTAGTCCCTAGGGATTAAAGAGCTACTTTAATCTTACGAAGAATAAACTGGCTCTTTTTGAATAGATGTGATATAAAGGTATATTCCGACCACCAAGAGAATGCCTTCCTGATACTTGTCAGGTGGACACGATTAGGAACTTATAGAGTTTAAATTCGTAAAACACGTGCTCTTTTTTACGCAGCATTTGCAGTTCTTTCCCAGTAATTATCCATCACAGTAGATCACTGTGATGGATAAATATTGTCGTTTCTATAAGGTTCCTCTCAGATGTAAAATAGCTGCGGATGGACCGTGAGTATAATATTACTAACAGGTCTCACGAACACATTCTCAAATTATTAATATTGTAATCATTAATATAAAACTGTAAGCCATAAATATTTTCCTACAACCAAAAAACAGATAAACCCATTATCATTTTCATTTAGAAGATTCAGAGCTAGTTAAAGTAGAAAATACTCACCATTACACCTCGAGGGGAGGAATAAATGAATTGGAAATTCCACAACATTAAAAATGTAAAACTTTGTCCTATGATAATGGATGGTGCTGAAAGCGATATTATTCAAATGATATTTCACATAATGATAGGGAAAACCGTAATGGTACAGGTAAAAACTTTTCCTTTTGGGAAAATAGGTCACCATGTTGGAACAATGGAAATTTTTGAAAATTGCCTGATTTTTCAATTGGCTGTGGCTTCATTCGAGAATTTATCTACCTATATAAAGAAGAATCAATTGCCGCATGATTGAAAGATCATCGCTTGAGAACAGTTCGACCGATGCGATGTGGCAGTTTTTTTTTATTGTGTTCTTAATTGTCTGGACAATGTTTGTATGTAAGATTTTTTTTGGAAAACACCGGAAATGTCGGAAATTTGGATGGTACCTCAGAACCTTTGAATTATTTATTGTCATTCTAAAACACAAAGCCACACAAACGGTCAATTTTATTCTTAGTACCTATTTTTGAGGCAGTTCAATTCCTCTAATTTCAGTCAATATTTTTATGTTTCTCATGAGTAGGGTAATAGGGGGGGGGGGTAATAGGGTTATCAACCTTATAATATTGCTTTGAAAAAAAAGCAAGAATTCCCTTAATTAATATTTAATTGATATAATAATCGTCACATCTTTATAGCTCAGTCTATTAACTGAAACACACCCATCAATGTATTATTAAACGTAACCATTCGCAACGACTATCAATTTTGTTATATCATAATTAAATCAATATCATAATTAAAAAATATGGTAACAAAATGGTATGATGTTGCAAAATAAATTGAAGGAAGGAATTATCGACGATAATTATCGATAATTTTCGTCGATAATTTCGATAATAAAATTTATGGGCACCACCACCGGTCAAAGCCGCATTTGTGGTGCGTCGTAACACCTGCACCGCACAAGTAGTGCTACAAATTGTACAATTTCCAATTACTGCATCATTTTAAATTATTAAATAATTAATTTATGTTTGACTAGCGGCCCGCCCCGAATAAATAAAATCGGGGTCCTTCGGAACAGGGGCCTCGGGGATCGGGGTTAGTACTCAGGGAATGTAACCCCAAAAATCTACCCTGTATAAATAATATGTAACTGCTTTTCTATTATAAAATTATCTTCTTCGTTCATTATAATACACAACAAAACAATAACAACTCGTCCCATGCTAACGAACTAAAGCTGTGGAAGGTAACAAAGTGAATTATATCGTCTCATACATTATGGATGCGGCACACACCGATTGAATTGCTATATTTCGAGATAAACAACACGTTTCGCTGCTCGGCTAAGTTCGGAGATTTTCGGGAATTCAGGAACGTCATGTTGTTGTTGAGAGGATTTTTATGGTTTGCTTGCTTGAAGTAAGTGGATTACTGATTATCAGCATTACAAAGTGGATCATACATTGAAAATATTCTATCTACGCCTGTAATACTACATACTATATTATTAATACTATATTTCTGTTGTTACCCGTGAGAACCTGTAATTGGCTCTATGTTTTATATACAATTGTTATCCATCTTTTGCAGCTTTATATAAACGAAAGTCTGTTAGTTACACTATTTATAACTCAAGAACGGTTGAACCGATTTGACTGAACATTGGTAGGGAGGTAGCTTAGAACCAGGAGACGGACATAGGGTAGGTAGGGTAGGTAGGTAGGGTAGAGTAGGTAGGTAGGTAGGGTTGGGGTTGGGTAGGGTAGGTAGGGTAGGGTAGGTAAGTAGGTAGGGTTGGGGTTGGGTAGGGTAGGTAGGGTAGGGTAGGTAGGTAGGTACGCCGTAGATAAGTCAATACCTATGCTCTGCCCATAGTAAAAATCTTCGTTCCACGAACAATCGTCTTCTACGATGACCTTCTCACCGCTCTGGTTTTATTCACTCATCTTTCTTTGTCCAGGCAGTATTTCTTTGGAATGCGCTCCCTCTGAACATCAGGATGGCAACCAGTCGGTTAACTTTCAAAGTGAAGGCTCGTGAACACATTCGTAAGAAGTTGGCTGAATCATTGCAGCGCTGATTTGCTGGATTTGTTTTCTCCTCTACCTATCGTTATTTCTCCTGACAAAGTTTATTGTGTTTATATGTATGTATCTATGTATTTATTCTTTTTCAAGTTAGCTATCCCTTATGTTGCACCTGCCATGTTTTGTCTCTGCATCACCCTAAGGTTGACTGGTAGAAAATGCCTCAGGCATTAAGTTCGCCTTTGTACAGTATTTTTTTTACTTGTGCATAAAGTTTTAATAAATAAAATAAATAAATAAATAAGTACTTAGTACTACCCGTGCGAAGCTGGGGCAAGCAGCTAGTAAATAAATAAATACCTGAAGGGGTAAATGGACAGCTGCCATTTCTTCTGAACTTCTTAGTTTATTAAGGAATTTTGACGCGAGCCAACTCCTTGACAACACTGAATTAGTGCGAAGACTAAAAAACTTAGTTAAAACTTACAAGTTTGAAATGCAGTTCAAGTGCTGACTATTATATAAAACACGTGAATTAAGTATCTTCCCCTTTAAAGTCAAAAATCAAAAGTCATTTGGTCAAACTAGACTGAAAATCAGCACTTTTCGAACGTCAACATTACATAAGACAGTCCCCCAAAACGCCCACCCTTCACCACTTCCTAACTTCGGCAGGAAAGAAGAAGTAGCGTAACAAACTCCCCAGAAGCACAGCTGTTTGATCAGTTAGAATATTAATTAACAAAGACGTTAGTTGACGATTTCTTAATTTTATAGTTGCTGTTAAAGATATATTTAAATTCCTTATTGGCTAGATTGTAATGTGAATAAAACAAACAACAAACAACTGGAAAGGGAAAAAAAACCAATGTTAACCTAAACAACATTTATTTTGGGGTTTTGGTGCCCTCAGATTTATTGATACTACTCATCCTCTTCACATAATCCGTTAGTTTCTTTTTCCGACTCCAATGGGGCTATCCGATCTTCATTAGGAAGTCCGTAGTACCAGCCTGCAGTCGTTTGGCTCGTGGCTACACGCTCAAGCGACACGCCTCTTGCGACAGCGACTGTGGTAAAGACAAATTAAAGTGATGCGCAATGGTAGTCCGCGGAATCTTATTCGTGGTCGTGTTCTTTATCATATTTCCTGAAACATGCTTGGAAATTCGAGCATTATTTTGACAACCTTCTTCGAGATAAATCAAAATTGCTGTACCAGTCAAAAACAAGCGTGAATATGCGGCCGGCAAAGTTACTATGAAAATCCTTATGAGCATGCTACTAGTCACCGCAACGATACTTGCAAACAGGGGCCTAAGTCTACTAATTTATAAACGTTACAATGGTCTCATAATGGTGAGTTTTTGACAGATTTGCCATACAAAAACTGTCAAAAACTCACCATTGAGAGACCATTGTAACGTTTATAAATTAGTAGTCTAAGGCCCCAGGTGATGCGCGCGCTAAACAGATTCTTTCATTAATTGTTTCCTCAGTCGCTGTCACAAGACGCATGTACGCATGTCGCTTGAGCATATAGCTCGTGGCCACGGGGTAATGGGAATAGATCGCCTCAAAGACGCCATATGGATGCAGTTACTTAACATGTCTGCTGTCCCAGTCGGGGAATACAGTTGTGAAGTTATGTAAAGGGTTTTCCCATGACGATCATTAAGGGCTTGCAGTAGCCCTGTCTACCTTCATGCAGGACCCAATCTTCTACAAAGTTATTAAGTGTTTAGTTACGTGATTAATTAGTAAAAACAACTGAAGGTCGTTAGTGAGCCCTTAACTTATTCATTAACACTGGCCACAAACTAAGTGCTGCTAACTACGCTAATTAATAGTTAAGTTAGGAATAAGATTGCGTTTGACTTTGCAATGTTTACTTACGCAATCAAACTTGAATGTCGGAAATCGTGGTTCAAAAAGAAAACATGTATCTTATTTGATTATAAATGAAATGAAGCTAAAATGTTACCTTATCCTGAATATTTATATGTTTTGTCAGAACCCTTTAAGGGGTATCGTGTTTCCCAGTAACTGGGTTGTGGAGTTGTGGAGGTCAGTTATGCAGACGCTCCATGTAAAATACTGGTATGCAGCGGCATCCAATTAGACTGGAAGCCGACCGCAACGTAATTGGAAAAAGACTGGGTAAATTTTGAACCCTTATTTTCCTAGGTATTATAGAAACCTTTGTCAACCTGGAAACTTATAACAATAATATCAATATCACGAACAAAAAAAACATAAATCAATTTTCCTACCCGTAGACAGACGGCTAAATAAATGATGACACATCACTATCACAGACCCACGAGTTTTTGCCCCAAAGTATCTATTGAGTTGTCACATCGCGATTCTTTTTGCGTCCAAAACCGATATATATGTAATGACTTGGATATTTCATCTTTTTGCTGAATAGGATAGGATAATATAGATAGAGATGGGTAGAATAAATCATAATATACAGTATATTCAGGTTAGACTGACAAGCTTCGCAGTTGGTAATAGATGGATGAGTCTGGCAGAAAATTGAGTTAATCAAGATTAATCCTGATCAGACTCGGTTCGTGCCAGCCTCTATTAAGTAATCTATTACATACTTGCATAAACTCACGCCTTCTTCCTATCAATGTGGGTAGGCAGAAACTATGATCCTTACATACTCCTAATGCTTCGTTTACGTTCATACATTCGTTGCGAGTACTACGCACCTGACCTTTCCTTGTCCTTCTAGGGCGTCACCTCCCGGCGTTTGCACTCACACCTGCCTTGTTAATACCCCTTGTTAGTCACACTGAAATCTCGATGTCATGACATGAGGCCACATTAGTAAATTGCAGCCGTGCGTAGCAAGGGCGGGTTTTCTCAAAAGATAAAAAAACATCATAGTAATAATCTCAATCTGCCTAAGCTTTTCCCAACTATGTTAGGGTCAGATTCCAGTCTAACCGGATGCAGCTGAATACCAGTATTTAACATGCAGCGACTGCCTATCTGACCTCCACAACCCAGTAACTGGGTAATACGATACCCCTTGGTAAGACTAGTTGTCTGACTTTCGAGGTTCTGACGACCCGTAACAACTGTCAAAGATCCACGAATGATAGCGGGACCAATGGCTTAACGTGCTTTCCGAAGCACGAAGGAGTCTCGGTATGTAAAGATGGTCACCCATACACGAACCAACCACGGGAAGCTTAGCTTAACCTGATGGATCGACCCGTGCGGCTGTTATTACTTAGCCACGAGCTCCTCTGAAAACATACATATTACAACTATTACGTTTAAAACAGATAGAAGCCCTTAATAAAACTTTGGACGTCAGCCATTGACGCGTGAGCTGATAAGATACCCCACAATTACTAGTCAAGGGTGATACCAAGGACTAATCATAGATTTATAACACCATAAATAGACATAATATTACATTACGAACACCATGATAATAGAGATAAGTCCATCATAAATGGTTGGGAAGATTAGAGAAGATATTTGTTGCAAATATTAAACGCGTGATACACTCGTTTATATGGTGGTCAATAGATGTTTTATGGTATTATTCAGTTGAAGGTTAGCTAAAGATTAAAGACGTCGTTTTGGTGGTTTATGGCTTAAAATAGATCACAATTAAATTCAAAATCGAAGCATTTATTTTAATGTTACCATTTATACGCACTTTTGAATTACCAAGGAGCCCATTTTTGGAATGCGGCGTAGTAGAAACTAAAGTAAAATAAAAAGTGGTGATTTCCAGTGTTTTTAGTAAAAGCTGCATAGGAGGTGCTTCGCGAAAAACGCACGCGTGATAAATTAAATAACCTTTGGCTTGCATGTAAGATACCTAAGTATCTGAAAAATAAATAAAATTCCTTTTCCTAATATAGGTGGGAAGTAACGGTGAAACTTTTGTCAATTTAGCTCAAAGTATTTGTATAAAGACAGATTATTTCGACAAAAAAATATTCCATTGATGCAGAGCTAATTTAGATAACTCCATGCTGAGTATTTCGGACCTCGAAACACGAACCTGACCTATTCACAAACCCCAAGTTTCCATATTAAGTAAGTAATTTCGCACTACGACGACAAACGACGTCGAATCCTAGTTTCAAAAACAAAAGTCGAGCGCAAAAATGGCGGACCTGACGCTGACACTCACAAAACGCGTCAGTTACGTCAAAGTGAACATGATCAAAGAGACTGGCGAACAAAGAATGACTGAAATTCTTGGGATGTCAATAGTGATGTGAAAGAGTTTAGTTGCGATTGTCAATTTTTTCAGTTTTGAGACTGATTTTGGCTTAGTTTTATGTATTTAGATAAACTTAACATATCTAATGATAGCTTAACATATCCTTACATACTTCTTTCTCATACAAATTAATTTAAAGATGGCTCCGTGAATGAAAGATGCTAGTTGATATACCTAACTATTATTATTAACGCATTTTAACTCATCATTCCTTCGCCTTCCTGGAAATATCCTCGGACCAGGAGCGTAAGTCGTACCTAAATTCAACGATGGAATACCAATATTAAAAAACCGGTGAAATGCGAGTTCGACTCGCACGCGAAGGGTTTCATACCACAGTACAATATTTAACAATTCAAATAATAAAAAAAAACTTCAGTTTAAAAAACATGTTCCTTTTCATTTTTTACCTTAGTTTATTTTTATTACTTGTTCATTAAACCGGTCATAGAAATACTCAATCTGTGAAAATTTTAACTGTCTAAGTACCTACTACAAGAAGTTCAAAGGTTCATGAGATACAGCCCACTGTCAGACGGGAGGACGTACGGACAGCGGAGGCTTAGTAAGGTTTCCGTTTGACACTCTTCGGGTGCGGAACCCTAAACATTCTAGATACCTACAAAAACTATTGAAACGTCTCTTATTTAATATTGCGAAAAGCTGTCACTACTCAATTGACTCTTAACACCCGTTTTGCAAAAGCTCTGATAAAAAATATTGAATAAAATGGCAGTTTCAATCAATAACTCAACAATGCCCCCACAGTTTTTACAATAGCCTTTAGAAACACGCTTTGATATTGCCGTCATGAATGCATGCCATAAATGCGTGCTGCCAACTACGCACGCCTTCCATTGACACTCGCGTGATAACGTCAGGACACGCATTTCATTAAAACTAGCGTAGTCAGAACTATTTGAACAAATAGTAGATAAGTTCAGAAGTTCTATCAGGATGTACACGATATGATGTATGACAGACTCATGTGCTGAATTCATGGTAACAGTTTCCGCGTCCATGACCCTTACAACGTGTTCGTCTATAGTCCGCGCGCGACTGCTAGTCACCACCTAAGGTTTGTGAGCGATGAGACGGGGGTAGTAGACAACGGCCAAACTAACTCAGTCTGCCAATTTTGTGAATTGCGCCCTCCCCCGTCTCACCGCTCACATACCGCAGGCGGTGACTAGCAGTCGCGCGCGGACTATAACAAATCCCGAAGATAGTTGGTGGTTAATCGCGCTTTTGCGGCGTTTTTAATTCCTCCGACTTATAGTGGAATGCCCGTCCGGTGTAACCTGTATGCCGGACGTACTTGACGTTGTTTAAATCCTGGCGGCTCTTTTAATGCGACTATAATTGATCATTTTTTGACCAGAATTACTCCAAATTCAAATATTTTATTGCTCTCATGTGGTACCTAAGTGTAGGTGTTATATTCAAAGGGTCTAGACATAAACCCTGTCAGGGCACAACAATTTCAGAGTATTAAAAGACTTGAATGTCACAATTTTTTTCAAAGGATTTTTTTTTTCAGTATTTATCCTTTTTTCTCTTTGAAAAAGGTACTTATCTAGTGTCTTGTCTTTGTCTACATTACCATCGGTATATAATCAAATTAAGAGAGCAATCGTTGAGCTCCTACAGTTCTGAGTTGAGCTGCACGATTACTGACAAATGCGTGCACTGACTAGTCAGGTCCACTCAAATCAGTATGGTTCTTTCCTCAAAAGACCATTTCAGACGCCAATCTTCATGGTCCTCATATAATCTGACCAAGATTACGTCAGGACTTTAAAAGAGACCCTGACCTCTGAGTCTGCTTCGGCCTTTCTTCTCAGAGCAGTCGGATAGGAAACGCCTCATCTAATTTTTTAAATAAAATATGATTGACGCTTGTTTGTACAAACGTAATTACAGAAATAAAATCATTTATCATTTATGTTTGGTTCCTATAAACTAAAACAAATCGTTTTGCTTACCAATGGTAACATTTTTTAGCCCAACAGGGCATATAAATAGATTCGTAAGCTTATTTTACCTGATGCCACTTCCATGATAATATGGGAAGGTGTACTATGCAAAGCTCTTCTCCAAGTCTTTGCTTCATTATTGGTAAAGATACAAGATGAAGACAACTTTTAACGAGTAACGGTTCGTAAATTATAGGAATTGGACATTATCTTTATCATAAACAGAATAACAGCAGCTTATCACAGGAATAACATTTAATTTGATTACTTATTTGATTACAGGAATCATTATATAACTTGAGGGCGGTATGTCGATTGCTAAAACGAATGATACAGTGTTGTTGTGTAAAGTGAACCTTTTGGGTCACTTTTATAATGTTCTGCCAACAAACCGCACATAGTAACGCAATCTGGAAATTAGTTGCCGACGCAATATCGGTTCATTCCACGTAATTAGTGAATTGAAGCTATTTCGAATCTAGATCAGTTATATTCGTGTTAAATGCATACTTTGACAGCTGTATAATTATTAGAGAAAGATTGTTTATTAGTTAAATTTTTCCGTCGTTAATGATTCAGGCGTGACTTGGCGGAATTCCATGATAGAATACAATTTACAATTTTAATAACATCTTTCAATTTAATAATAGCTTTCTGCATTCTATCTTATCTATTGAGCAATCGTCCAGTATAATGTCCAGTAAGATGTAACATGTAAGTTATTCTTTCAGAAACCATAAGCATAATTTATTCATGAAACGGATAAATACTTAAGATTTTAAAGTTGTTCAGGGTTTCTTCCACTGATGAAACCCGCGTCAACCCAGGGACAACAGAAAAACTTTTAACAAAAAACAAAGGACTTCAAATAGAATACTACTTACCTACTTGAAGCGAAAAATAACTTTAGTTTCGGAAGTAGATAGTTTTGTTTAAGTTTTTGCCACCGGCTTCAGAAACTAAAGTAATTGGTTTCACTTTGCAGTGTTTTTTTTGAACTCGGTGATTTTTTCGTTTAAAAGTTTTTAGTTAGCGCGCGGTGTGTATAAAATGAAAATTGGCCATGATACATGAAAAAAAAACTCGTCTATGCATAACCTACTCTTTTTTTATGTGGATTAAAAATAATCAGCTGTGTCCTTCTAGAATCCTGCCGGCTGTACGCACAAACTTGTATCATCGGGCCGTCTACCAGGGGCCTAAGTCTACTTATTTATGAACGTTACAATGGTCTCTCAATGGTGAGTTTTTGACAGTTTATGTTATGGCAAATCTGTCAGAAACTCACTATTGAGAGACCATTGTAAAGTTTATAAATTAGTTGACTAAGGCCCCAGGTATGATGATAACGGCATTCCCCTTTGACCCAGCCGAAGTCCAGCACTAGAATTTACAAACGGATATGAAAACTCGTAAATGCTCGTACATAATTAGAACTATCGGAACGTACCAGCAGGCTGAATTCCAGTGATCAATCGGTTTACGTAGATCAGCAGCCAACAGCAGACTAAACTAATAAATTGTTGTAATGATGGATACCTTAGTCGAAATGAGTGAGAGGATAGAGAATTAACCTGGGAATTTTATTTTTGTTGTATGTTAGAAATAGTAAGCTTGTGAATCATTGAATTCTTTTTGGGATATTGGGTGGGAAATAAACACCTTACAGTCTAAAATTTTCATAGACAAATCTGTAGACTCATCTCTATCAATACATTTTGCTGAGCATTTTGCGGTCAGGTGCACGTCATTTGTTTTTACCCGTATCCCCCTTCACCCCCGTGAAGCATGGAACTGTCACCAACAAAAATGTTAGAATACAGTGTCAAAACGTTTCGTATTTCTACGACTTAACACGATTGACACAAGTAAAGTTCGGTAACTTGTGGGAATCAAATACATTTTCCATTATCTTATCGCTGGTAGATCACCAGCCACTTTGTCTAGGGCCTGTGTTCATTAATGATCACCGCTGATGAACAAGTGTTGTCAGAGACAAAGCTGATACGTCTCATACGCCTGTAATTCCATCGGCACTCATACACCTCATCTGGAATGGCGTGGCGGAAAACATTGGTATTGGTACTTCCTCAAACGAGATCCTTCACAAATAGCACTTTGTCTTGTGTCGCAGGCACGGCAGTAATTCAAATTTTGTTGGACTTAACACTTCGCCACTTCCACGGCCAGGCGATGCAGCGCATAGATCACTTTTATTTTAAGACACATAGGCCTGATAAGAAAAAAAAAAAAAAATGTCTGTTGTTATTGTGTTTGTTATATTTGTTTGTTTAAAGATGGGTAATCAGAAACATTAAACAAAATATAAGATATAAATTAAGTAATCACGAGCATTAAATATACTGAGTCGGCAGCTGCACGCCATGACTGTGACAAGAAGGTTTCAACACAGCATGATGCTGTGCTGTGGGGGCCCCACAGCACAGCACAAACCTGATTTTCAGTGGTTACCCGAAGGGTGATATGAGGTGGAGGAGTGACTCCGGCGTTTTGAAGAAACCGTTCACCAACATATATTGTAACATCATAACGCTCTTTCTCCGCAAAAAAGGTTTCAGGCCGATCTGAATAGAAACAAGATATTACAAGAGACTCAAATAACCCGTGAAAACCTAACAAATCTTAATTAATTGAGAACAGATTTCAGCAAAGGCTTAATTAATTCAGTTTCAAGGCACTCCGGGTTGAAGTCACGAAGGTAAATATATTTCAGTTTGATGTCCAACCAATTTAGGGTTATAGGTCTAACATTATAGATTCTGAGAAATTCAGACGAATTGAGAGGTACGTTTGGCATTTAGTTGATCGATTCGGGGAAAACGGAATTATAGAACAGAAAATCAAGACTTTGGACAAACATCACGTGAATTTCATTGGAGTTAATGTTTTCATTTCCTATGTCTACCACTACAGAATAAGTTATGATTATCCAGAAAACTGTTTGTGATTTCATCTATTTCATTTCATTGTATTTATTCATGTACTTACAATTTACATTGTGTTGGATCCAGGCATATACATGCGATTTAAAAACAAATACAAAAAAATACAAAATACGACTATGAATTACTAGATAACATTCAAATCACACGTTACGTCGTTCTACTGTTTCTGTAGATAATAAATTGACAGGTGACAGCAATACTTCTTCAATGTTTTGTAGAATGTTAATTGATTTAGGCGTGACTTGGCGGAAATCCATTTTATCCCATTGTTCGAAGTCAATCGTCATCCTGAGAATGCCTCGTTGAGAGGTGAAACACGTGTCGATTTCTTACAGGGTTTTTTTAAGACTCTTTAAGAATAGTTAAGCGGAATAGGTTACAAAATATATCTACGTCTATTGTATTTTTTGTAGATTAAAAAAAAACATAAAAATTTATACATTCTTATAACATGGTTAGGTACAGTAATGGTTAATGCTACTATATCATTTTTTAAAATGCTCCAAAGCTTGCTAATGACATATAATTCATCAAAATCGGTTCAGCCGTTTAGTAGTTAGGGGGAACATAGAGACGGACATACATACACACATACAGGTCAAACGCATAACCTTCCTTTTTGGCTTTGCCGCAGTTGGGTAATAATAAACGTTAATGGTAGGTAAAGTCCTAAAATCATTTAATTCAGTTCATCCAGTTTGTACAATGTGTTAATACAATAATAAAAGTCAGTTCGTCCCATCCTTGTTGTGATAACCTAATTGGTTGTTCGCGGCCATTCACTTTGCGAGCTTTGCGGGAAAAATGTTGATTTTATTGTAAAGGATTTTTAACCTTAATTGGTCTGCAATAGGATAGTTATTGTTAAACTTATCTTTTTTTCTTCTACACTAAAATTATAAAGAGAATACATTTGTATTTTTGTTTATAATGAATCAACTCAAAAACTACCGGAGCAATTAAAAAAATTGACTCAGTAACATAGGTATAATTTATTTATGAAGATATCAAGAGGGCGAAACCGCTAACGGAAACTAGTCTTTAATATTTAGATTAACTTTAATACAGACATTTTCTTCTTTATTTATATTGGGATTGTAAAATGGTGCCCTAGGTTCTTTTTGGGTAATTTTTTTTTTCTTGAACTGCTTGAAAAGATAGTTCTAGTTTCTTGGACTTCTTTTTCAGGTTTTAAGGACTTCGAGGTCTTGGTTTTCTTCTTTTAGTTAAGTAGTACACTCATTTATCACCTGAACCGGTCTATATACTTCAGTAACCGCTGTCCATCATCAACTGATTTGCCAAAAAAAAAGTACAAACTCAAAGTGGACAAGCATAGTGTCGTTGTATACTAATCCTGTTGCTATCCAGTCCTGAATGAGGTTTACTTTAACATTTTAAATCTTCACGAAATCTCACGAAACTCCGTGACATGACACGCTTGCAAAAACGCAACAATGGTCGATGTTTACAACAATGCAGAGATTGGAGGTCGTACGTTACCTGTCAGTTATCGCGGTGAAAATTATGTAAAATGTATGCGCACGCGGCACGGTAGGCTAACGAAGTCTATTTTTGTACTGCGTTATGTGAGATATTGTTGTGTACTTAATTGTTACGTAAATGTGACAAAATTATTGATATAACTTAATTCTTATTTGTGACAACATAAGATTTTGTTTCCACTGGCAATCCCATATTTTTGCAAAATTAGGAATTACTTTTAAGTTATTTTCTACCTTGGATTGTTTACAGCACCCTTAATGCGTAATACAGATTCAATGAATCGTTTTGAAACAGATTGCTAGTCCATTGCTTCATAAGTTGCAAAAAAAAACTGCTCAACAACGGAAATAACGCAATGAATGTTGTTGAACTGACAAAATGAAACAGATTAGTCTTGATTGTTTACGAAAATTTGTTACGCGATTACATAGCAGGTTCTTTGAAAAAGACTTGTAAATCGGTAATCTACGATTGGTTAGCCAAACTCGTACCTGTTAAATAAAGGCTTTGAAACTTAGTCCCAACCACCAACCTAGGTATATTTCTTTCTTAATATCAAGTCTTTCTGAGGGCAACAATCGGTAAAGGTATTCCATTGTGTAACTCATATTTCAGCTAGGGTCAAGAGAGATTTGTGGCCACCGGCTATCACAACAGATTTACGGACGAATCCTCTCAAAAAACCATTTCTTTGAGGAATTTCCCTTCAATCCTTTTCCTCATAGGTAATACCCACGGAAAATACCTTTTCACGATTTACATAAAACCGTATAAATAACACGTTATTTATTTACGGAGCATTTTGCCAAGAATACAATAGAAATCTTGGTGATAAAAACGACATACCTATTTTACGGAGACTGCCTTGTTGGTCTAGTGGTTGTAAAAGCTACTGCTGAGGATTTGATTCCCGGTTCGAGCAAAGTGTTATTGGGTTTTCCAATTACTCAGTAGCAGCCCGGAGTCGGGATTTGTGCCCGGTTGACGGTAATAGGCTCGCCCCCTATTACATGGGACTTAAACATATCTGGCGAAATTCGGGTGTACTGTAGGTTCACCTCTGCCTAACCCTTCGGGGAACACAGGCGCTAAGTCATGTTTTATGTAATTTTGTTTCATGGGGCATAATACTTAGTATTAGATTAAATCACCAGCTTTCACCACCCTTAAGGTCAATTTTCAATCTTCAGATAACGTTATTTGAAGAATAACCAATTCGGTTTTACAGCCTTTGTATAGAAAATGTGTCAAACTGCGATATTTATTGTCCCGATAAAAGTTATCTGATTATTGAAAAATCGGACCTTATTCTAACATTATTGACTGGCACAGTAATGGCAGCAACGTTCTCCTATTTGCTAATCATCATTATCTCTGTCCTTGTCCGATGATACTTGGGGTCGGTGCAACACATATTCTTGTTCCTGTCCTTGTCCCATGTTACTTGGGGACGGCGCAACACGTATTCTTCTTCCTGTCCTTGTCTTTCGTTACTTGGAGTCGGCGCAACACGTATTCTTCTTCCTGTCCTTGTCCGATGATATTTGGGGACGGCGCATTACGTATTTTCCTTCCTGTCCTTGTCCTACATTACTTGGGGTCGTCGCAACACGAATTCTTCTACCTGTCCTTGTCCGATGATACTTGGGGTCGCCGCAACACGTGTTCTTTTTCCTGTCCTTGTCCTATGTTACTTGGGGTCGTCGACACGTATTCTTCTTCCTGTCCTTGTCCTACATTACTTGGGGTCGTCGCAACACGAATTCTTCTACCTGTCCTTGTCCGATGATACTTGGGGTCGCCGCAACACGTGTTCTTTTTCCTGTCCTTGTCCTATGTTACTTGGGGTCGTCGACACGTATTCTTCTTCCTGTCCTTGTCCTATGTTACTTGGGGTTGTCGACACGTATTCTTCTTCCTGTCCTTGTCCAATGACACACAATCACCCACTCCCATTTCTTTCATATCATTCCTCACAAAATCCTGCATCCATATTTTCTTTGGCCTTCCTCCTATCTGCTAATATTAGTACCTAATAGATGCTAATAACAAAGTTCGCACCTAACCATTTGCTAATTGCATAATAGTTATGGCCATGCTGTGTCCATTCATTGCATGTTATAAACGTTTTACGCCTGATAAAACTGCTACCTCAATTTATCTAGAAAGTCTATTACAGCCTTCTTCATTCTAAGTTTCTACTGAACCCTACCTATTACGTAATTAAACAATTAATTCCCACTGCGAACCGACAACGGTATGTTAGAATGGTGAACGTTAACACCTAGTACTGTGAGTGAGTACGCGAGTCGCTGAGTATCGATTAAACGCTACCCTACCCTACGCAATCGATGCTTGGTTGTCTACTACTAGTGGCACTCGTTTGCTTATCATCTCGATTGCGAACATACTAGAGTTAAATCAAAATTGAAATTTTACGTCACAGGAACTTACATTATGAACAACTTTCACTATACAGAGTGGATTTTTGAGATGGGGCAGTAAGGACAGCTAACTCAACCGTTGTAGCTGCAGGGAAACGGTCTTAGGAGACTGTCCGTAACTTTTTGAGAATTTTTTATCGGCTTTGACAGTTTTTGAAAAAAAATACAGTCAGCAAGAAAATAGGCAGTTTTCACAAAAACTGATGCCAATCGATCTTGTTTCTAGGATCAAAAACTCTATAGAGCCAACTGAGGTACTAGAAAGTCAAAAACTTTTCTCATACATTTTGTAGGAAATGAGACCCCAAATTAAAAAAATACCTTTATTGTGCCACTACTGGGCAAAGGTCTGCAAACTTTTTCCACCTCTCTCGGTCCAGAGCTGCCAAGGTTCAATCTTTATTAAAGGATTCCAGCTCATCCCCGCATCTCCGTCTGAGCATGCCACGATGGGGACCCACTGGGTCGTAAGTCTGACCCATTGATAGTCTGAATAACATTATTTTATTCATATTCCTACTTGAGGCTATTCAAATCTGTGATAATTAAGCGACTATCACTAGTATCTTACTAACCAGGGTGTGAAATATTATACTGATGCGATAGAAGGGTTACCGTTTTAAGTCCATAGCTACTCTTACCTATATACTTTCAGACACAGTCGGCTCTAGGGTCAGTGTAACACACGATTTACGAGACACAAATCGTAGTATGATTAATAGTCCAGATAGTAATTGTTCAAGTTTAATGACAGAACTGTCAGACTATAATTACAATGGACGGCAGTTGAAGGTTTTGTGAGGTTAAGGTTTTATTGGGCAGTTAATATTTTTTTATTTAATACGCATGAAAGATCTGACGTCACACAAAACCTGCATCGCGCAATAATAGAGTTTACCGCCAGACACAACACCTGTCTGGTCGGAGGATCCTCCCTTTTCAATAGAGGATAAGTGAACTTTACACCCTATTCCTCATGTCTCTAAACATTCAGTACATCCATCTTGCATCTTTAAACTAGTTCCTCAACAGTAATGGGGCACGGTTATGTACGGCCATTTAATTCAATCAAGCCATTCATGAGGTCCTTAGGGACGGCGCGATGGAGCACACCGGCTGAATAAACGGTGGGCCAGTATGCAAATACTAAGAGATTGGCCTATTAGCTTAGTTAAGGCGTGAGATGGTTCTGCTGTTAGAATTGGGTTTCTATTTGAAAATATTATTTTATGTAGATATTTATGGAATAATTTCATATGAAGTGATATTTAAAAAAATGTGTGAAATGCAATGATATTGAGAATAACTTCTTATGGTATAGTAGGTACGTGTTTAGACATTATCATTTCTATTATAAGTAAAAAAACTGATAAGGTATGCCAAAATAAGGGATTTATTCAAACTAGGCTGCTCAATGTGCTTGGCAATTATTTGCCCTATCTCTATATGCATGTGTGTGTATTTCTAACAATACATGCAATACACAATCCATTTATCAATTCACACATGCATGACCTATGACCACAGAGCGTACAAACCCTGCATCTGTGGTCACCCCGCCCAATGGTCAAATCCAGGCTTGTCATTACACTGCAAGCCACAAAATACATGAATATGGATATAACCTAGAACTACCACAAACCCCTGTTATCCTGGTACAATTTATGAGAGATGATAGGCATGTGATTGAAATAGGATTAGATTATTCCAGTAATGTTACTTTTATTACATAATATCACGTCTTGTTCCCATGGGCGTATGCAGAAACTACAGAACGCCACCTGCTACGATCCTTACATACTCCTTTTGCCTCGTTTACGTTCATACATCTGGTCAGTTATTTTACATAACAATAAAGCTTCTTTTTTTAAAGTGTCTGAAACTATAAATATGAGCTGAAAAAATAGCTGAGTGGAGTACCTACCGGTATTGATGCCTAGTGCTATGTGGGAAGCCCGGCTTTTTAAGGATTATAGCTTTTCCGCATACCACCGGAAACCGTGAATGCTCTTAGATTTGCTAATAAAAACGCTGATGCGCCATTTCTCATGGAATGGGGTAGCCGCGGTGAACCGTCGGGCAGTATTTCCGCTGTGTATATTGTACAGAGATTTGTTATTTGTTTAGGATGTAGATAAAATTACCTTAATTACTAACATAGGATAAGTTTACTAGCAAATGAGTCATGGTTACTTGTATAAATACTTCTTTTTACTACAAAATTACAGACAATTCCTCCCTTTCCTTACCAAATAAAAGTCAAAGTAGGTATTCTATGATCTGATCACTCCTAAAGGGAGGAATATTTCAAATTAAATAACATATATAAAAGCCAATTGTTCAAAATATCTACAGTCCCCAAAATGTAAAACAAAAAGCAATATGAAACCAAAGCCACTCCGTTTTAATTTTGTAAATGAACTTGGGAAATAATTAAAATGTTTCAGTCCCGTCTCCGGCGGCCTTGTGGTTTCTGTCGGAAATATCTTGATTCAAACGTTGGTTTCTGCCGTTGGCAACCCTGGGCGCTTAATGTTATTGTGGTCAGCTTGGGCAAGGCTTGTGATGTATTGTCACTAGGGTTGGTGGGCAGTGAAACGCTTAGGTATAAATAGTGGACTTGAGAGGGTAAATATTATAAACACGCAAGAGTAAAGAGGGCTCCTAAATATCTTTTATCTACTCTCGTAAAGTAAAATTCGTATTATAAACTTCAAAACTAGTTGACATACTTTTTAAAACACAATAGGTACCGACATTTAAAAAGTTCATTACGCTTTACACAATAAAACTTTCAAAAAAAAAAAAAAATTACTAATGTTTAAAAATGAAATAATGATTTAAAAATTGAATAATATTTCATCACATTTTCTCTGATAAAATAACTTTTTTACCAATACGATACAGGGAAAATCCAAGAAGTTATCACCAAGGACTTTTCATCAATTATGTTTTTCTAATGGAACGCTTATGCGGGGCGCGCCATTTCATTCATCAAAGCATTACAAAAAAGTTTTGATTCCAATTTTAACTTGTCTATTACAGCGTCCGCTTTAGTGCATGCGCGGTGATGTGCTGGATTTTGGCGCTATTCATACGTTTTGTTGTACTGAATTTTTTCTTGTGTACGCTTTTAACTTTGATCTTTTATTTAATAGACCGTTTAATCCCAAAATATAATAATAGATAAAGTAGTGTATGAAACTGTACATAACTAGAGTACATTATACAACAGTTTCATAAACTACTATTTTTTCATTGTGGTGCGTGGCGTGCTTTTGAATCTAACTTTCAGCTTGCCAAACGTTTTATACAATATTTTAAAATTGGTACCTACCTTATAATTAATAAAAAAAACTACAAGTACAAGGTGGCTTACATATAGTATTTCAAAATTGGTGAATGAGCCAAGTATTTAGTCATAATATTATGCGATTTAATTTCCAACAATTCTATTTTCCAAGGCCATTAAACTCGATTAAAGGTAGGTCCCTTTTTATTGTTTCGGGTCCATTATGCTCTATTCAGGCCAACAGGTAGGTACTGTGGTCTGTGTATGTATGAATTATTTAAATAAAGGTGCTGTAAGAACATTCTTGACAATACTCTACAATGTATATGTGTTCAGTTCAAATCCTATAACAAACTAAAGTCTATATACCACGCTTATGTACCATTTGTAGGGCGGAATCTTGTTCCAATATAGTGATCCTGCTAGCGAGGCATACAGTATAGATAATACTAGAGTAGGTTCAGACCGGGATTGTTCTGGGATTAGGTTTGCGGTTCAATGGTGACTACTGGTCTAGGGGAGGAAATAACCATACTGTGTCTAGCAATACATAATAAAAAAACAATCTGCTCAGTCTTTTTCCAACTACGTTGGGGTCGGCTTCCAGTCTTACCGAATGAAGCCGAATACCAGTATTTTACATGAAGCGACTGCCTATCTGACCTCCACAACCCAGCAACTGGGTAATAAGATACCCTTGGTAAGACTGGTTGTCAGACTTTCGGGCTTCTGACGACCCGTAACGACTGTCAAAGATCCACGCATGACAGCCGGGACCAACGGCTTAACGTGCTTTCCGAGGCACGGAGGAGTCTTGGTATGTATAGATGGTCACCCATCCGCGGACCAACCTCGGCAAGCGTAGCTTAACCTGATGGATCAAGGGTTTTCCCGTTCATTGTATAAGATTTGTAGTGTTATAACAACAAATAAATGCTTTTCAAAAACTTTGACTACTGAGAAAATGCTGACGAAAATCTACGATTTGTTTGTCTTGTGTAGACCTACAGAAACACAAACTATTATTGAACAACAATTTACTGGAAAAGCAATTTAGAAAGATCCTTTTGCCGCCGGAGCAAACTAACGATATACCTATTACTCCCTTATTTATCTTTAGACCGGGATTTTCCATTGATTTTGTGGTTTATATTGCCTGACTTTATGCCTTTAGGTGGTTGATGTAGTTACGTAGATATTCTTGTTTACTAAGACGGATTCTGCTGGTAGGATACACAATAAACCTACCTAGATATTGGTATAATTATAATAGATCTAGATTGAGAGTCTGTGGGGATTTGTGCTTTGATGTCTCAACCACTAACTATGTAGCAAGAGGCTTGTACTGAGAGGATCATTTAAACTAGATACAGTTGAGTGGGTTTCAAATACGCCTTCGGAAATTGTAATAGACAATTAAGTGTTCTTACATTTTCAAGTAAACACAAACCCCTGCGTTATCAGAAGTTGTTCCTTTTTACCCGACTACGGCAAAGCAAAAAGGAGGGTTATGATTTTGATCGGTATGTATGTATGTATGCTTATCTGTTCCCAGACAAAAATCATGAGTCCTACGTAATCTGTCCGATTTATGCCCTAACACAACGTGTGACTCCGGATTTTTAATTTGCCTGCCTGCGATGTCTTGTTTATACCTACCTTTTTAGTTGGATTTTAGTTTTATAATTAGTACAAAGTATGACCCTTCTTCTTATTTAAAAGCGATCATCGCGTTCATTATGTCATTTTTTGTCCGAAAAACCGGAAAGCGTCCTCTCTCTACGCGACCACGCGTTCAGGTTCACCAACAAGAAGTAAATTATGAACCTGACGATTGCGTATTCGTGCGACGATCGCTTTTTAAATAGGCCTGAAACTTTTATAAAATCCACGACAAAGTAGTTATTTACTTGGATAAAACGCAATTCAACCCTTTACCATTTAGAGATGTAGACAATGATGAGATAAAATAATGAGAGAAGACTCTCGATTTAAGTTGCCGCATAAGAAAAAGTTAATGCTAAAAACAAAACGATTTTTCTTTTCCAATCGACGCAGTTGACAGTCGCTATTCTAAATGACTTTTTCTCTTAAACCTTTGTAATTAAGATCTAACGGAGCACCACTTTGTCTTGCCCTAAGACGCAGAGTCACCACTACTTTGTCTTAATTCATTTAGCAGCTGAAGGGTTGACAAATGAGAGGCTGACGTCGACGCGCTGAGTAGTGACTGAGCCACGACTGAGCTTGGGTCATTTGTTTTGGAGCCAGCAAATATGTTTGAACAACGTCTTTAAATTCTGCTTTCTAAACCAAAAACTTTGTATTGTTTTGTCATGTTTAGAGAAAATCCTTTCATAATTTGGAACAGTCTTCATTTTAGAAAGAGGACGGCTCTTAATAGAGGAGCTCGTGGCTAAATAATAACAGCCGCACGAGTCGATCCATCAGGTTAAGCTGCGCTTGCTGGGGTTGGTCCGTGGATGGGTGACCATCTTAACATATCGAGACTCCTCCGTGCTTCGGAAAGCACGTTAAGCCGTTGGTCCCGACTGTCATTCGTGGATCTTTGACAGTCGTTACGACTCGTCAAAAGCCCGAAAGTCTGACAACTAATCTTACCGAGGGGTATCGTATTACCCAGTTACTGGGTTGCGGAGGTCAGATAGGCAATCAAAAAAAAAAAAAAAATATTTCACATAAACCTACATGGGCACTTATGAAACGTCAGAATCTAGGTGCACGGTTCCAATTGGTCGTTTCCTATGGAGAAGAGCCGGCAAGAAACTCCACGGTTACTCTTTTAAAAATAAATGGGTTTTACAATGCTTTAAAAAATGTATAGTTTGAATAGGTATGAGAGGACAGCGTAGGCCTGTCAAGAAGATACTTAAAAAAAATTAGAAAATAGTCTGCAAATCGACAGTCTGTTGTGCCTATAACGTTCTCACATTCACAAAATATAAAGGAATCTATATAAAGGTCGAATAAAATAATAAAAACCTATTTAACCCAAATGGTTGTCACTACAACTTTAACCAATCCGAATGAGAACCCCGTATTCCACAAGTCTCTAAGTACTTTAAGTTGAAATTTGAATTGTAGGCATATAATGTCAAATAATGAAACTACATGTCAATTAGTAGTACCTAAATAAAAAAATAAAATACATATCGTAATTTGGGAGCAGTTAATAGACATTTACATAATTATGCCGTTAATGAGGTACCAGGGAGGCCACATGTGCAGAAGGAATTATTGCCAAACTTCCTTGTCATCAACGTAGTCTTTAATCTTGTAATATGCTTTTTTGATAAGGACACGGCAGTCGCTCCATGTCAAATACTTGTATTCAGCTGCATCCGGTTAGAGTGGAAGCCGACCCCAACATGATTGGGAAAACGCTAGGCAGAATTCAGACGGCCCTTAATGTCATAATTTAGTAGGTCCTCCTAAATGTTCAAAAAACAACAATGTTTCTTTTGAAACGACGTAGTTCACAGTCGCTATTCTAAATGACTTTTTCTTCTAAGCATTTGTTAAGATCTAACGGAGGACCGTTTTGTCTTGCCTTAAGACGTACCAAGTCACCATTACTTCGTCTTAATTCGCTTAGCAGCTGAATGCTTGACAAATTAGAGGCTGACGTCGACGCACTGAGTAGTGACTGAGCCAGGACTCAGCTAACATCATTAATTTTGTAGGGAGCAAATATGTTTGAACATTATCTTCGCTTTAGTCATTTCGTTTGGTGGTAAATTCTGCCTTCTCGGCCAATCCAGCCAATTCAGTTTAAGCCAATTCAATCTTGAATATTAGGTTTAGGTTTAAATAATTTATTCTCAATAAAGAATACAAATTCGCTTACTTGAGAACAACAGATTGACTTAAACTATAATTACAATTCGTCGTAAATACACATCCAATGTATTCATGTTTGATGAGACTTATTGTTCGCAATTACTTCATATTATTTTCATTATGTATAAAAAAATCACGACCCATCGTCTATCTATCTAGGTAGGTACTTAATAAAAATCTTTAATTCATTGACAAACAAAATGACGAATTGGCAGAACATGAATGAAATGCACAAGAGGGGGTTAAATAGGGGATGAAAGTTTGTTTGTTGTTCGGGTTCGCGACAAGTCAATCGTCATCCTGAAGATGCCTCGTTGAAAGGTGAAACACGTGTCGATTTCTTTCAGGGTTTTTGTGACTCTTTAGAAATAGTTAAGCGGAATAGGTTACTAAATATATCTACGTCTATTGTATTTTATAATGGATTTCCGTCAAGTTACGCCTGAATCAATTAACTAGGTATATAAAGAAGAGAAATCCACCTATCTGCTAAGCAAGAAACTGCAACTACAAACCTGCTTGTTATGCGTAGTGACTGCGCAGAAATTTCTCTAAGCTCCTAAAATATTCACAAACAGCTAAACACGAACCGGGTAATCCAATTAGATTTTGATATCAATACGTAAGCTCGTTCTTATTAAACTATCCAGTAGATTATAACGTAGGTACTAGCAGGCCAGACTCACTCCGTATTTTAGGTATGAAGTTACAAGTACGCGGCGGGCTCGACTAGTCGGGCCAATTCAGTGAGAGTAACGTAGTCAGTTACGCGATAGAAAGAGAGGCAACTTCTGCGGTAGGTAATTAACGCTGTGCAATGTGAATTACACTTTATTGTGTCGTAGCAAGAGTCGCTATTTATTTAAATACTTTTGCGGAGTGAATCCTCTGTACTATAGTCGTCAAAATTTAATAGGTCCGTTTTGACATTTTAGACCCTAGAATGTAACTTGGAACAAAACTGAAAGAAACAATAAAATAATAATTAATTATATAAAGTGTTATAAAAGAATACATACATTTTTTTGGCGCGTTAAATAATATGGTTACTTCACTAGTTACGTCGCGATGACAAATTTTAATGTAAACGGGTCTATTACATTTTGACGCCTTTAGTGCTATTATAATTATATTCTGTGGTACTAGGCATTCAAATCTTTATCATCTTTAATTTTTTCAAATGCAGCTCTTTAGTTATACATTATATACATTGGCATTAGGCAGGCATTGTTTGTTATACATTTTATAGGTACGATACTAGGTACATCATTGATAATAAATTAATATTGAGTTAAATAGATGTATTACATTACGTTATAATTTTGGTTAACCAGCATGAATGTGTTTGACTCAGAGTTTATTAGTTTATCAGCTAAACCGCCGAATACATAATTCAAAGCCAATTCAATTTGTATAACAATTTTACTCTAGAGAAATTGAGGAAAATTATTCAATTTCATTAGGATTATGCTTGGAATATTTTACATAATTTTCTCGAAAATACTGGGCACAATGTTGCCTCTGAATAACTAGTACTTATACCCATGATTTTGGGTTTTGATTGGTTCAAAATGTTATCTACATATTCAACGAATGCATTCGGAGGGAAGAGGAAAGATTACTGGACGCCTGGAGGACATCGCCGTTGAGGTAGACCAGGTGAAGGCGGTGTGACGATCTGATAATGTTTGCATAGCCAACATGGCCTGAGATCGCACAAGACCTGGAGGTTTAGAAGATAAAAGGGGAGGCCTTTGCATAGCAGTGGGACACAATCATCATTTGAGCCGAAAGATAGATAGGCTTTCCCCAAGTACCGCCACTTCGTCCGGTTCTGTTCTTCCGGCATCCAGCGGATTCCTGCGGCCTTCACAAGGTCATCGGTCAACCTCGAGGGAGGCCTTCCAACGCTATGTTTTCCGGTACGCGACCGCCATTTTCCAGAACCTCGGCCTTATTGGCCACATGTTCTATAAGCAGTGTGCCCTGCCCATTGCCACTTTTTGGCAATGTTTCGGACTATGTCGGGTACCTTCGTTCTCCTGAGGATCTCTTCACTTCTGATTCGTTCACGGCGATGTTAGCATACACAATAATGACTATTTAACTAATATTATTTGTGGGTTGCAACTTTGTTATATTTAAATATTTTATGGTTATTAGTTATGGCAACACTTAGTAGATGACTTTTGAAAAAAATCGAAAAAAGGCGCGGGGAATTAAATCCTATAATTTCAGATAATGGCCTTGAGTTACAATTTAAGGTGTTAAGTATCAATAAAGCGATTTGTACGAGTATTCGAGATTATAATTCTTTCATAGGGAAACTCCAAGCATGGCCCTCTCCATTGCCTTTAGGAGACTTTAAGCCTTCTTAATACAGAGGGACGCAATATAGGCAAACGAAAAAAAAAAAACGCCCGTTGGGTGACTTTTAGCCTTTTTAATAGGTACAGAGTGACGCAATATAGGAAAACTAAAAAAAAAAAAAAAAAAGACTATATTTTACTCCTAAACTTCTTGCGTCATACACCACGCTATTTAAAATGATCAAATCAACCATAACCACTCTATTTCAAAAGCCACCTTGCAAAAACAAAAACACATTACCATAAGTAAGCCGCATATATATTATTGTCTCCTCCTTTTTGTCATGCTGAGTTAATGACGTCACTGCACGCGGCTGACAAGTTACAAACGTTTGAATAACATTTAAGTGCTGTATAATCGAGTTCTATGCCTACGTGTCGTGTCTGATTTGGCGGAAAATTGACGACGTGTAGTTTGTCTTGTCTGTTGTTATTGTTCACGTTGTGTTGAAATCTGGGTTTTGCTGTCATGTTTAGGTATTGAATTGCATGAGTTATAAGCAGCAGTTAGTCCGAGGAGTGTCTGTCATTTAAAACCTAGGCTGAACCAAGTACCGATCAATTAGGTATATTGGCAATTACAAACACAACGTTTAAACCCAGAATACTCGTTAAAATGTCGCGTTGTGGCATAGATTTTTTATTCTTATTCTTTATAGCATGAATGATGAATTCTTTAGGTATTGAACTATCGGAATAACAAAAAATATTTCGCCTAGGTCTTAAGAGGGTGCATCCTAAAAGTTGGCAACGTCGTAAATAGCTGTCAAATATTTACCTGTTTCGATTAATTTGGAAATAATACTGTATGGAAATAAGAAATGTGGCTAACCAATTGACTAGAATATTAATAATGAATTGCAATTATAACATTGAATTTGATGTTGTACCCGTTTTAGGTGAAAAAAAGGCATTTGGAAAGTTACCAAATACTTTTTTTACATCTAAAACTAACTATTCGGTGTTACGATATTAATTATTGCATTTCATAATCAATATTCTAGTTCGCTAGTTAGCCACATTTTTTATTTCCATACTGAAATATTATCAAATTAATCAAAACAGCGCAATATTTGACATCTATTTTCGACGTTGCCAACTTTCAGAATAAACCCTCTTAAGGGGAGGCGTGAAAATTGATTCGCTGTTACAATGTATAGTAGGTAATGAGTTCGTACAAAGCCACAGTGACATGAAGAATAATATCCACCTAATAAACATTTCTGCATTCACTAAAATGTTAATCTAATAAAAATGCTAAACAACTGCGTTCTGAATTTTGAACTCGAAATCTGATACACCTCCTCAAAGCTTAAAAGGCTAGGTTGCCCCATTCATCCCTCGCCATTAAATTCAAATGTGTCTCAACTTTCGAAATTTAAACAAAAATATTATGTGGATGTTCGAAATTCAAATCGCAGACAAAATGGCGGAAGCGTGGGAACTCGGTATTTATGATGCCAATCTGACACCTTGTTTCCCCCAGCCATTCTACGAGAGGAAATATTATTTAGAAAGAAGGAAGGAAAGAAAGTGTAACTCTTGGAGATTGCTTGCATAGGAAATGTACTTGTAAATGCGAGTTGGAAAAACTTGAAATGTGTTGTCAAATGCAGTTTAGTTCCTTGCTTTTGCTGTACCATTTCGTTCGTATTTCAATTGCCGCTACACATCTGCCATTTCCACATAATATAGGTACAGAAAAGGAAGAGGTCGTGGATAAGTTAACAGCCGCACTGGTCTATCAGGTTAAGCTACGCTTGCCGGGGTTGGTCTGTGGATGGGTGTGTGATAGGAAAAGACTAGGCAGATTGAGGTACAAGAACACAGGCAGATTTCAGTTTCACATAAGTTTTGTTGATTGAACTCTATTACCTTTTATTTAAACTTGTTGGCCTATCCCTATCTTGATGACTTGAATTTTACAAATTAATGACATTAATTCTGAATTTATCTTAGACATTATTGACATCAATGAAGGAAAAACATCGTGAGGAAACCTGCCCCATTTGGCAGATATTTGCGACATTGCCTGCTTTTAAAATGAACCCAACACTTTTTTGAAAATACAATTGTATTGTCAAAAAGGTGTTGTCGTGAATTTTCATCTAAATAAAAAACAAAAGACTAATTGACAAGCATTTGATCTAGAAATCCTAGAATTCATTTTTAGCATTCCGACCTGACTTTGAGCTAACAAAAGCACTGACGTCGGAACAGTCCCACCTGGCATGAGCAATAGATTCGGAAATATCTTTATTTCAAGTCTATATTCTTTAAGCTCGTGTTTCTGTTAAATTGAGATTTAAAATCAAGATTAGTGCAGTCAAAGATCAGAAAATCTGTTGCAGATTCAATTCTGCGCATAATTTATAATGTGTTCCAGTGTATTTTGTTTTTGTTTATGAATAGGTAAATGTTTTTCTTGGACAATTTGTGAGGGCAGCACCTAGCAGTGCAAACCGTTTTTCCCTATAGGGGTTACATTGGAAAAAGTGTGAGTTAGGGATCTTAAACAATGTTTTTTTATGATTGTCCTTTTGGTTTTAAGTCCACCTTTGTCCCTTTTTTAGTGCGAAAAGTATAAATAAGAAAATTAAACAAATAAAAATCAAAAAAACCAAAATGAAATTTATTAAAGAAATAAATTTTCATAATCCTTTCAAAAACGATAAAACATCTTTATCTCTCTCTTTGTTTTTCATTCACAAAAAATACTCCAATATTTTCACCACTATCTCTATGACGATGTTTATGTTATATTTTTATCACCTAGTAATTATTTGACGAAAAATATGTACTTACCTTAACTTATCACTTGTCAGTCAAGTAATTGATAACACGTCCCACTGAATGAAGTATTGCTGAATGTTGCGATATCAGGTAGGCAGGCAGAAATGAAGGTCTCGTAACGACACTTTTATCAGCGGATAGTGCAATTTATTTATTTAGATTGAGGTAGCAAAATATAAGCTAATAATATTATTTATTAGCATTTTAGGCTAGATTCGACCAAACAGGAATAAATTTATCCGTGGAATAAGCCTTCTCTTCCGAGTAAATTTTGAATTTTTGACAGTTTCTCGATACGAATACGGATAAAATTTATTGTATGTCCATTTTCCAATCGGCACAGGCCTCCTCCAACCTTCTCCATTCCTCCCTCTGGTCTTTCTGCCCCATGATGGTCCAGCGACTGGTCTGATGTCATCAATTCATTTTCCCACCTTTTCTGTGATTTTTTCTCTCTTTCTTTGGCAGTAACAGTATTATAACTAAAACAAATTTTCTAGTGTGAATATGAATTCTTATTAAAAGTAGATATATTGCAAAAAAAACAGATTTGGTGCTACAAAAAAATGTGTGGTACCAATTATAGTTTCTCAGCTGCCAACATCAGATAAGCAGCATTGCTCAAAATAATCACAAAAATAAATGAAATTAAATGTTACGAGTACAATATTTAATTTTGGAACGTAAGAGCCAACTTCATAACTGACATAAAAAGCAAAAAGTATTGTTATAGAATGTTAGCAAAAATGTTCCAACGAGCGTTTTAATTTTGACGAGGTCGCTAGAGGAAAAGCGATACTAACTTTTCAGAAATTTAAACGACAAAAATATTTAAAGGTGCTGAACATTTCATGAATAAATACAATTAATAGTGCACATCATTGAAATGATCTTTTATTTATCTATTTATAGGTTTACCAACTAAATAAATACACAGCATTATCCTACAATCTTTGTCATTTAAAGATCTTGCATGTAGGTATCTAAATTATAGGAAAGCACGCCACTTAGCGTATCTATAGACTATTCATAAGCAAAATATAAATAATTTTAAAATGGGATACAATGGCTACTTTCTAAATTCTCATGTAAATAAATAGGACCTGTCGAAATAATAACCATTAAAAAAAAAAAACTTCTTCATTATTATCTCCATAAATAAATAAAAAACTTCTAAACAAATTACTGCCTAAGATCTTATTATCCACTTGAAAGTCTACGATTGTTCTTCAAACCACTTTATTCACTCAAAAACTTTCAAGTAACAAATTCGGTTATGAATTTTCCAGAGTAAACTTATTTTGACAGTTGTTAAATATTATAACTCTGTTGTTCGAAAGACAAGCAAAATGTTGCAAACATGTTATTTTAGAGGTTTAATTGTGGTTAAATATAAGTTTCAGTACCAGTTACGGTTTTATTAGCAAAGTTATTTGTTTGCAAATAAACTTTATATTTGTTTTGTAGAAGATCAATATAATTTTGTATTCGCTGAATACGTTGTATTTCTACTGAGCTAATATTAATGGATTAAATTAAAATAAAAGGTACAAAGGCGTACAATTTATTACACGAAATACGAATTTCAGAAGCCATTGGTTTTATTCACTCATTTGGGTTTAAATTATACTTATCAAAATAATACTCTCACATCGTTACAAAAGGTCTGTCAATATTTAACGCCCAAATTACCTCCAAGGCACATATTATGTACCTAGTTGGGATATATTTTAATGCCAAATAGTCTATTACAAAAAGGTTTTCAGCTGATTTAATTATAGCCCAATTTTCTTTTACAGGTAGCCGCCGTTCGCGTGTTTCGCTGATTAGATAAGATAAAAAGATGTGACAAGGACAGATAAAACTCAGAATATAGCAATGTGGAAACAACAGCGGTACTGCAGTGAAAAGTTTAATGTTTTAAAATCAAAGTTTTTAAAATAATGCTCTACCAAACCTAAAAATCATGATCACATGACATTGGTTCACAAATTCTAATTTCAAAATATGTGTACGTGAAATAAAATTTAAAAAAAGAATGTGTTGTTAGTGTTGAAAGTTAAACAAAATATGTGTGGCAAAAACAAAAATGAAAATCTATTACAAAATTGAATTTTGATAATGACTAAACAAAAGTGAGGCAATAGTGCCGATTTAAGTGAAAAGTGTTAAATAAAATGGTGTTCTAGTGACAGTGCAAAATGGGTTGTCAGTTGGGGAAATTAGCGGCGTCTGAGAGACGAAGCAACAATGCTGGGCCAGCGATTAGTGATGGGCCACCTCCGGCCACCGACCCTCGGCTGCCACTGACGGCGAAGCAGAAATACTCAATGCTCGCATCTTGGAAGGGCATCTCAAGGGCTATGGAGAAGACTGGCATCTGTATGTTTATAAAGTAAGTAATCATGACTACAATTCTTTCAAAATTATGTTACGTCTGACAGCTGAGTCCCAACAGCCACACGGGTCGATCGGTTGGTCCGTGAATGGGTGACCATCTTTACATACCAAGACCCCTTCGTGCCTCGGAAAGCACGTTAAGCCGTTGGTCCCGGCTATCATTCGTGGATCTTTGGCAGTCGCTACTGGTCGTCAGAAGCCCGAAAGTCTGACAACCAGTCTTAATTAACTGGGTTGAGGAGGTCAGATAGGCAGACGCTCCATGTAAAATACTGGTATTCCGCATCATCCGTTTAGACTTTAGACTGAAAAGGCTAGACGGGTGATCATCAGTAGCATCTCATCAGGAACCTTAGAATAAAGATCACTGTGATTTTGATAGTGATGTAAAATCAGATCACACACCATCAGCCTAGATATTTATATTATCCCCTAACTATTCATCAGGCCATATTTTTCAGAACTGGTTCTCGTCCGTCTCATTTAGCCAGATGTGGCTGCATATATATCGTGTTTTATTACGACAGACTGCTATCTGAACTTCCACGAACCGATACACTAATGTTAGTCATCCTATTGTTTTCATATGATTTTCAACAGCATAGTTCTGTTTGTTGTATTAAGAAATAGCGTATGTTTTAATTCTTGGCGTAAAGTCTGAAGTTTATTTGTTCTAAAGTATGTACCTACGGTCTGTTAGCGATACACACGCAACGTATTTACACTAAACTTCAAACTGATAAGACTATTAACTCTATTGCCAATATTGATCTATGAACCTACGTAATATTATCTGCTACAGATATTGATGGGAAAATTCTATGCTTTTTAGGGTTCTCTATCCGCAGGGTGGCAAACGGAACGGTCCGTACATGCGTCCGTCCGTCAGCGCGTTGTATCTCATGAACTATAATAGGTACACAGTTGAAATTTTCACAGGCTGTGTATTTCTATTGCACCTATAACAACAAATGATCAAAATAAAATAAAGTTAAGTTAAAAATGAAAGAGGCGTTTCGGGGTTTTTTGCAAAATATTGTACGGTGGTATCTACAGAACCCTGCGTGTGCGAGTCCGACTCGCACTCGCAGAATGATGAATCCAAAATTTGGTTTGAAACGTGCACGATAAATGATGTTAGCCCTTCTTCACATATGAAGTTTTAACAAGATAAGCGTTTAGAGCTATATTAACTAAATTCATCCTGAAAAAAGAAGTAGAAAAACATAGATTCATTTATAAATATTGTACCTACTAAAAAACAATTTCCCAACGCAGACAAATCCGGCCAAAGACCTCACAAAGCACACGAGGCAATGGCCGGAAACCGCTGAAATTCAGCTTTATTTTCAGTAACTTCTGTTGGTATCGTTTAAAGGATGAAACAGAATTAAAAACCCAGCTCGGCGTAAACACTTCCATCTGACGTTAAGCCCCTGCTGTTGACATGAGCTTTATGCTTCTCGTATACGTGTATACATGATTGTATTAAACAAGATACATGTATCTCCTGACGATATTATGTTGGTTGCTTAGTACATGAAGAATGTTTTTGACATTATTTTGTAAGTTTTGTAGTGGGAAAATGTCGTTTTAGGTATACTTTGAACGACTAATCATATACAGATTACTGAATAATCTCATTATTGTATTTAATTCATGTAAATTACATAATGAACATTTTAATAAACTTACATAGGGTGTAAAATTCACAATGGGTGGTCCTATCGCTGGACGCTATTTTTAACCCCCGACGGAAAAAGAGGGGTTTTATAAGTTTAACGTGTGTATCTGTATGTTCCCTCGTAGCTTTGATTTGCAATTTTGATTATTATTATTTTGTTTTTAAGTTGTCTAGATCGAGAGTGTTCTTAGCTACAATTCAAGAAAATCGGTTCAGCCGTTTGAAGATTATCAGCTCTTTTCTAGTTGATGATTGGATGTGCGCATCTTCCACAGGTCTGATCGATTCTAAATTTAGTATTCTGTTACTTCAATGATATTAGAAGAACAACAACAGTAACCTTGAACCGATACTGCAGCATCACCTGGAATTGTATCGGGGGTTATTTAAATTTTTAATTTTAACTTGTTCAGACAATCTTTGGATAGTCTTATGAGAAAAGAAATGATACTGCAGGGAGTTTATAGTATTTACATAACAATACACTTAACTATTCAAATATAACTCCAAACTGTTTCAGACCATTTATAATGTTAAGGCTCTAAATTTTCGGTTGTAAATGTGTAAAGTGATAAACTAAAAGACCCACAACATAAATTTAATCAAACTCTTGGGTATATTTCCTTCACGCTACATATCACAGATATAGGGCACTAGCTTCTGCCTGTGACTTCACCCGCGGTCCCCCGACCCACTCCATCGCATCGCCCGACCGCGCTATTACTTCGTTTTCGCTTAGAATTCTTTCTGACTTTTTGGAACTAAGTTCTTTAATAGCGTTCATTTAAAAGTTGGCAACGTCGCAAATTGCTGTCAAATATTGTTTTCATTAATTTGGTAATATTATTGTATGGAAATATGAAATATCGCTAACTAATTAACTACAATAATAATAATAAGTAATTGAAATTATAACACTGAATTTAATGTTGTAACCGTTTTAGGTGTAAAAGAGTCATTTGGAGAGTTTCCAAATACCTACTTTTTTCCATCTAAAACTACATACTATTCGGTGTGACGATATTAATGTTTGCATTTTTTAGTTCACTAGTTAGCCTTTATCATATTTTCATACAGTAATATTGATCAAAACGGCGAAATATTTGACATCTAATTGAAACATCCGAATGCACGCTCATAACAATGCTTTTCAATATAACAATGCTTTTAGGATACTGGTGGGGCTACCCCGTTTCTGTAGTGCGTCAGGGATGTTCGCAGATGCACATGTAGATTGCTTTTACGCAACAATGCGTAAAAGGTGCGCTTCCCTGGTGCGCAGGGTGTGGGGCAGCTCCAACAGTATCTTAAGCATGGTAGCGAGTCGCCTGGACTGTATGTACGTGGGTCACTATTGTGCCGGGCGGTCACCGTTGCGACATCCCATGAGAGATCATGGGATGTCGCAACGGTGACCGCCCGTTATTTTGTTGTTTTCCTTGATTTTTGTTGTGCTTACTAACATAGTCGTAAGTTTTACCAACAATTTCATTGAGTCATGGTTACTCCAATAAAGGCAATTCTATTCTATAACGCGGCTTGCGTCATACTTGCGATTGTCTTCTTCTAATTCAAAGAAAAAGAAAGAGAGAGAGGTAGAGTGATTGTGGAAGTACTGTGGGTGACAGCTTGTAGGAATAAAAGCTGCATTAAGGAATTCAAGTTTAGAACAAGATGGCTCCCTTAGAATAATGAATGAATTGGTATGAACTGTATCGATGATGGCAGCTATACCAAATTCACTACCAACATAATTTGTCCGTTTATTCAAATCACAACTGTCATTCTTTGACCCTTGTATGTAATGGCTATAACACGGAAAATTAGAGTGTATTTTTTTTGAACTCGGATTCTCCTCTCATTTAGTAGGTACAGTTTTTTTCATGTGTCTTTCATGTGACTTTTCATTTCAAAAACATGGCTTCGTTTTTCCATTTGAATAAATTGCCGCGAAATTGTTCTTTGTAATTGCAGTTTTATTCAGGTGCATCTGGTTAGACGAGGAGCGAGATTTACTTGAAAAAACTTCAGTATAAGTGTGTGTGCTTGAATTTAAACTTCGAAAGTTGTGGTTAAATGTAATGAAATCCACAAGTAATGTATTTTGTTGTTGTAAAAACTTCTTTAGCTCGCTCCATGTAAAATACAGGTATTCAGCTGCATCCGGTTAGACTGGAAGCCGACCCCAACATAGTGGGAAAAGGCTTAGTAGATTGATTTAGTTCTGCCTCTGCCCTGCCTTAGGAGAGTCTAAGAAGGATATAAAGGATACATGGCCAAATAAAAAAAAAAGGCAATTTATGAATTGTCGCTAAGTTAAATAGACGAATAGGGCTAACAAACACTCCAATAGTGTGGGACTTCAAACAAATTTACAAAAAAAAAAAACGCTATCAAGGATCGACAATAAATCTCCAAGATTGAATAAACATGATAAATTCCTTAGACAATCAGACGTACCTGAGTAACTATAAAATTTGAGGGAAAATTTACACGTGTGTAAAGAAAACAGGACTTACACGCTTTTTTCGCCGGAAAACGTCAACGCGATGTCAACAAGCAACGAGATTATTCGAACCGAACGTGACGTCTCAGTGGTGGTGTGACGTGGACACGCGGCCATAGTAAATGTATGTATCGCTGTACCGTCACCTCGTTCCCTTGACGTTCCGTTGACGTGGTGGTAATCAAACGGCCTAAGTGTATTAAAACTTACAACAAAAGCTTTGTTTACACCATGTCATCACTGATAACCGACTAAGATTGGATGTTTCACGAAATAGTACATTTCTGTCCAGGCCAGCAACTCAAGCATTGATGGACAATCGGCACACATACGTGAGTCCATCAATGCCTGATTGCGGCCAAGACTTGAATAGTACTGTTCTCAAATAATGCGCGGAAATTCAAACAAAGAAAATTAATTATAAATTCCAGAATCAATGACGGACAGCGATAATTTTTCACGCGCCTATGTGTTCATTTGTTTCTTCTTTCCTTTAAATAAAATCTTTGATAAGTTAACTCCTTGGTTGTCATATTGTGTTTAAGTAAAAAGTTAGTTCCATTTTTAAATAACACGACAGATATGGGTTTTCATAGTAATTTATTTGGCCGCTACACAGGACAGATATTATGGATTTTCATAGTAACATTGCTGGCCGCATCTTCATTTGTTTTTGATCAGTACAGCAATTTCGATTTATCTCGAAGAAGGTTGTCAAAATAATGCTCGAATTTCCGAGCATGTTTGAGAAAATTGATTTTTCGTCCATAAATCTTTTGACACAAAATCTAACGCAGGCTGGATTTCCCCAAGGGGTAGGCAGTGGTGTTGTTGTATGTTGATAGTGCACTGATAGAAACTTGTTATACTTTCACGATAGAATACACGCTTATATTAATTGCGTTACTAGTTACTAAATAGAAATCGCGCAAAATAAAGTTGTTTTTTTAAAGTCTATCGAACACCACGCCTGGTATCCCCGAAGGGTTACGCAGAGATGTAACCCTATGGCACACCCACAATGGAATTCTAATAACACTTTGCCCGACCTGGGGAATCGAACCCAGGACCTCATGCTCAGCATAAGCTCTTGCGACCCCTAGACCAAAGCGGCAGTCCATGGAATCCTGCAATTTAAAAAAAATACAGTATTCCAACAGCCATTGGCAAAAAGGTAGTGACGTTTTCACGTTCCAATTTTAAATACCAGATTCATTTGGAACGTTGAATTTCGAAATGAACTTGTTATTTCGCTTCAACGGGAATGATGGTAGATTTGAATAATTTTGCAATATTCGAATTTCGAACGAAATTCGTTAATGTCGCCACTTAAAATCTTAATTGACGCTGCTACTATTGTTGTATTGCATTTTCGGTTCGACAGAATTGGCACACAATCATTATAAATAATTCATTGGAGTGGTAAAAATTCTGTTTATTTACATTAATATCACAACTAGCTGCGCCACGCGGTTTCACCCGCATTAGTCTCGGTCCCGTGGGAATATCGGGATTAAAAGTATACTATGTCCTAACCTAGGTCGTGGTTTCCCCATGTGCCAAATTTCATCCAAATCCACTCATCCGTTTTAGCGTAAAAGCGTAACAAACAAACAAACTCACTTAAAAAACGACAGTTAGGATTAGGAAGGTAGTTCATCATAATGCGTGCATACTATTTATTTTAAAACCGCCTCTGTGGTCTAGTGGTTAGACCACCTGTCTCAGACCCTGAGGTCCCGGGTTCGATTCCCAGTGTGGGCAAAGTTTTCTTCTCGGTTTGGTTGGAGGTAGGGCTTGTTTTAAGTCCGCCTGGCTAGCTACCACCATCTTATTTAAGTCTGTCGCCATTACAACAATGTTAACAGCATTGTTGTGTTCCGGCAGTAGGAGGTAAGATAGCCAGTTCCTCTGTGGTTGAGGATTCCGGGTGAAGCTCACTTCCACCTTCGGCCTGATCATCACTTACCATCAGCTGAGATTCTGGCCAAGAGCTTCCCCGTTGTGGTAAAAAAAAAGGAAAAAAAATGGTTTAAACCATTTACAGGCTACTTTTGAATTGTCAAGGAGTCGGTCAGAAAGATGAAGCTAGTTGCCCATTAAAAGCGTACCTAGTAGGTTTTAATAGAAAAGAACGGGCAAGAAACTCCACTCGGAAATTTTTAAGACAAAGCTCCAGCATGAATCTCTATGTGACACGCTTTACATGGCGTTGTTTAATTCATTCTAACCTAAAATCACACACAATCACTAGTATTTGAAATGTCGACGTTAAGATTTTTACATTATATATTTTCTTACTTCATACTTTACCCCCTTTTGTTTGTTTTGTTTTATTTTGTATATTTTTAATCTACTGTATGCTATATTGTGTGCCTTTTAGTCTGTGCTAAATAAATGTATTTTCTTTCTTTCTTTCTATACCTTTATAATAACGCCGATGAGATTTGCCTTTATAAGGAATAATCAGATAATATTATAAAAAATTACTCAAGTACCAGAAGTGTCTCGTTGGTCTAATGGTCGTGCTGCTGCTGACCATGAGGTCCTGGGTTCAATTCCCAGGTAGGCCAAAATGTCTTTGGATTTTTCTGTGAGGAACTTCTGAGGCCGGAGTCCGGATTTGTGGCAATCGACCCTAATACATTGGACTTAAACATAACTGGTGCAATGTGGGTGTACTATAGGTACACCTCTGCCTAACCCTTCGGGGAATACAGGCGCGATATTAAGTTAAAGTATCAAGCCACACTATTAATAATATTACACTGTGGTCCATTTAAAGTGCACACCAAAGGCCGGGAGAATCCATTTAGCTTGGAAGCGTTTATAAGTTCTTTGAAGATGGTGTACATACCTACCAGCCAAGTCAGGCAAGCTAAAGTGACCCATTTTGAATGACTTGGCTAGTTAATTATATTCCCTGTTTAATCCGTCCGTTTTAATATTTTACATTATTGTAAGGAGTAATTTTGACACGCATTTGAGTCGCTCACTACAGGCACCAAAAAACCAATTTCGATAATTAGAGAAACAAGTTCAAAAATGTGTGCAGATGTAGCTTTTATACAATGTGTAATTGAATTAATTAATTAATTAATCTTTATTTATTGAGACTACAATGGTCTTTAGAGTTAGTAACAAAATAGCTAGTACTTAATTACTAAAACAGAACGGGTGCAGTTCGCAAGCACTCACACTAGCGAGCAACATCCCGCTAGCTGCCGCTAGTTGTATCTGTATTAATGCACATTATGAAAATAGTTGATCAGGCAGAGGTGTACCTATAGTACGCCCACATTTCGCCAGTTATGTTTTAAGTTCCATGAAATAGGGGGCAAGCCTATTGCCATCAACCGGGCACAAATCCAGACAAAAAAAATGGGGAAAAAAAAAAAAAAGTAAACAATCAGTGTATGTATTATGATCATAACATAATATCCTAATTTTAGTGTTTTTGTTTGCGTTAATTCCGGGACATGTTGTCTAGACCCTTTGCCACCCTGTTTTTAAACATACAGCAAATAATAAATAGCACACAAATACCTTTTATCATAACAAATAAAATATCTAAGCTTAAATTTAATCAATGTCCAGTACACTATCGTGGAAGTAGAGCAGGCTACTTAACTTAGTAAAATTACAGTGTGGGCCACATGAAGTGCACAGAAAAGCCCCTGAGACGATATTATTTAGCCCAGATTAGGCTGTTATTAGCCCCCAAGAGGTCGAGTGAAACGTGCTGTAATTTATACTGTGCTAGTTAAATTGTCCTCAAGTGCTTGTCATTTAGGTAATGAGATAGTTGTCAAAGCTTTTTTTTGTGTTTTTTATTAAAGCAGAAAATATATTTGATTATGTTATACGGCAAATTTTTCGAAGCTGGAATTTTTTTTGTGGCAATTGCTGTTGATGTTAAAACCTTCCATTAGCAACATTTTTTTTTAAATGTATTTTCTCTGAACTCTTCTTGAACTTTGCTTTATAATCTGTTTAAAACCTCCGAGTTTAAAAAGTCACAGAATTGTTGATCTGTGCGAAACACAGTTTGTAATTCGGTTTTTAATATATGTTTTTTAAGTCCGCTTTTGCGTCTAGTAAAGCTTTTAGTGATACGATTTTCAAAGATAATATTATTTTAAACCAGGTGGAACTTTGTTTGTAGAAGAGCATTATATTATTTTAAAGCTTTTATTCAAGTTGCAATATTTTTACTACATAGTACCTACACCATAAGAAAAAGTAACACTACCAACACAAACGACCTTACATACAAACATTATATATATAAAACTCGTCAGGTCGAGCGCTGACCTACATCGTACGGTTGACTCTAACAATTTGCAAGATGGGCATCTAACGTGAGCTGTGTTCTCTTTTTATTAACTTCTGGCTGATGTATATTACGAGGAAGTAAATAAATAAATACCCATTTATGAAAATAACCTGTCGTCATATAAGAATTACTTATGTAAGTTCTTTTACATGATTTTGTAAGTTTTGATACTCTCTCACTCTCTGAGGGATAATTTAAAATACAATAGACGTAGATATATTTAGTAACCTATTCTGCTTAACTATTCCTAAAGAGTCATTAAAAAATCCTGTAAGAAATCGACACGTGTCTCATCTCTCAACAAGGCAACTTCAGTATGACGACTCGTCGCGAATCCGAACACGACGTGTTGCCATGCCAAGCGGGGTGTAGATCGTGAGTTCGAACGCAGGAAAGCACTTTACTTTGTGTATTTAATTTCATCACTACTGCTTTGAAAATGATGAAAGAAAACATCGTGAGGAAACCGGCATGTCCTAGAACCAAAAATTCGGCTTCATGAGCCATCTACGGCACCTACTAACTTGCACTGGGCCCGCGTAGTTCAGTACGGCCCACTCCCTCTCGCAGAGAGGAGGAGATATTATAAATTACTTCAATTCTTAATAAATAAAACAAATGAGTAACCTGTCTCCGAGCAATCGCGTAACCCAGGTCGTGGTCGTGGTCGTGGGTTACTCGTGATCTACCTGAGTGTCGAATTCATCCAAACCCTTTTAGTCGCTTAGTGGAATGGTAAAGACATATCTAGAACGAGCTTCTTTTACATTTATAATATTAAATATGGATTTTGTGACATGTAAAATGTTCCTTGAACTTTCCTTCACACCGATTACAAATTAGAAAACCTTTTAGATGGTACACTGCTATTTACAGAGCTCGTGGATAAGTAATAACAGCCACACGGGTCGCTACACTTGCCTGGGTTGGTCCGTGGATAGGTGACCATCTGTACATATCGAGACTCCTCCGTGTCTCGGAAAGCACGTTAAGTCGTTGGTCCCGGCTGTTATTCGTAGATCTTTGACAGTTGTTACGGGTCGTCAGAAGCCCGAAAGTCTTACCAAGGGGTATCGTATTGCCCAGTTACTGGGCTGTGGAGGTCAGATAGGCAGTGGCTCCATCTAAAATACTGGTATTCATCTGCATCCGGTTAGATTGGAAGCCGACCCCTATATAGTTGGGAAAAGGCTAGGCAGATTGACTGCTATTTAAGTTACCTGTACGGCAAAATTCCCCCAAAATTGTCTTGTGACATAACATAATACTTTTAAGTTCACCCTATTATCACAACAGCGTGCAGGGTAGACAACTTGAGACATCCACTTTTACAAGCTTTTATACCTGCAAATAAAAGACAGAGAAGGTTCACTAAAGAAAGGATAAAACGTAGACGTTTTATGGTAGTAAAATTCCTTGTAAAAGACTCCGGAAGAGGTCATTAGTCGCTAAATTCAGTTATTCTGTTGGTTATCCAAATGGTTTAAAGCAATTTTAATGTGTGTAGCTAAAAATGCGATTTTATCGTGCTGCTGCCCAAGGCTTCGCCCGCAAGCAAAGTTTCATCGGAATCGGTCAAGCCATTTTCGAGTTTTTGCGAGAATAATGCACGGTAATTGATTTTTATTTAGATAGATAGATAGCGAAGGGAATTTTATTCAGCAGATAAATATACATATATAAAAATGACTGACTGACTGTTGAAAAATCGTCGAGGTGGTGGCGGGGCTTACGGGTGCTTAGGTATAGGTACCCAACTATACACGATGGCAGTGATAAAATATATTATTTCGATGGCTCAAAAGTAGTATATCATTACCAAAACTACAGGCGAGGTAAACCATGTCTCAACCACTCATTCGTACACAATAATAAATCACACTGTGATTACTTGAGACAGCACTTAATATCGGCTCCGTGCTAATTACTCACGAATTGGCAGCTCTATTCGATACAGCCTTTTTACTAATCGATCACTAGTTATAAGGGAAATAACAGCTGGTGTTTTCTTGAGCCTTATGTGTAACTAGGTTGCCTAAGAGATTGTTGATGTGCTCGCTATATTTTAGTTTTTGGGGTGATATTTTCAAGAATCTTACACCGTTTGTACACTGCCACGTCAACGGGACGTCATTGTCAATTTGAACCGAACGTGACGTTCCTTTGACGGCGAAAGTTTGTCCACCGCGACCGAACTCAGCTGTTCAGTATGTTATGATAAACAAAACAAAATCCGCGACTGCAGTGTGTGGGTAAGATTGAACGTGTTTTGTACTATTGGCACATCGGCCCGTCACAATCTTGGCCCGATTTCTAGCAGTGGCTCCGAACTACTCGAAAGTTCAGGGGCTGGGAACCCGGCGGCGCTCGGGTGGCGGATGTGCGGTGGATGCAGGGCCATATTAAATGTATATATCGCAAAATAATTTGGTGTCATCGCGTCATCTGGTTCTCGGTGACGTCCCGTTGACGATAGCGGTGGACAAACGGCCTTAGGCTCGCATTACAGAACTTCACTCAAGACTCAAGAAGGTATTACTTAAAACTAGTTTAAAGCTATTTGAGTCTTAAGTGAGGTTCTGTAATAAAGCTCTTAGATTATATCGGGTCCTCAATGTCAACAAAGTTAGTAGGTATTGTAGTCCTTTCTTGATGTTATATTAGGAGTTACTCGTTATCGTTAGTGGACCCCTATAACAGAGGTTTTTCGTAGCATGGGGGTCATTGATCAATATTTTGTACCAGGCTTTTTCCTTGTCCCTGTATCTGTGTATTTTTTACATCAAATAAATGTATTATTATTTATTCGTCCTTGACATTTCGCGGGACGCTGGGGTTCCGGACCTTTGTAAGGCGTACGAGGGGCCGACGCCAACTCGCAAAGGCCCGTTAGACGTTTTGAATGAAATGAGGCAGTAACCGACAATTATCCCTGTTCGCATTATGCAGCCAAGGACAACCCCTTGGTCTGGCTTCTGACCCTAGATTTGTTTTTAGCAAAGTAAACTCTAGACCATCTTATCTAAGTCTGTCGCCATAACAACAATGTTAGCAGCATTGTTGTGTTCCGGAAGTTAGAGGTTAGATGGCCAGTTCCTCTGTGGTTGAGGATTCCGGGTGAATCTCGCTTCCATCTTCTGCCTGATCATCTCTTACCATCAGGTGAGATTCAGTCCAAGGGCTTCCCCGTTGTAACCACGACGTCAACATAGAGATACGACGGTGGGGTTATTATTATTATTATTTAAGGTATCTTTGACATATCTCGGGACCCGGGGTTCCCAGACCTTTGGTAGGCGGGGGCCGAAGCCAACTCGCAGAAGCCCGTTAGACGTTTTTAATGAAATTATTGAGTTTTGGTGGCTTGTGGCGGATTAGGGAACGAGTGTAAATGTAGTTATAAGTGTGTTTACAATAATTATATACATTGATGTTTTGAAGACCAGCACCCTAATTGCGTAACACACTTTCGAACACAATCTGAATGATTTTGAAGGATATTGCTAATCCATTTCTTCATATGGTCGATAAATTTGTCGGATCAACAACGTAAATAACGCAATGAATGTTGATGAACTGTTAAAATGAAAGCCATTTTTACTGTAAGTGAGCAGAAAAATCCCAGACCAAAAGAGAAAGATACAAAATCCTCCTGAATGGCGCTATCATTAAAATCTCAATTATGATTCGTTGGCACATTTCTCTTTGCTGGCTATTTCTTTTGATGACGTCACAAGGGCGAAGCTGAGACTTCTTATTAGTCTTTCCCCGGCGGAAGCTGGTGACCCAATTTTCTTATTTATGTCCGTAATTTATTATTGATTGTAGAGGCTTTTATTTTTGGTTTTTCTATGAATAGAAGGTAGGTATTTGGATACTGTGGCACAGAGATAAGGCTGAATTGAATTGAATGACCCATTTTCAACAGCATTAGCTTCAGCTTAGATAAGGCTAAGCTGAAGCTAATGCTGTTGAAAATGGGTCAGACGATTGAACTTATCTGCTATAGTCATAAGTTAGGTTTTACTCACTCATGAAAAACACAGTATTAAGTGATAATTATAAATATCTTAGTTAATTGATTCAGGCGTGACTTGGCGGAAATCCATTATAAAATACAATAGACATAGATATATAGTAACATATGAGAGGTGAAACACGTGTCGATTTCCTATAGGGTTTTTAATGACTCTAGGAATAGTTAAGCGAAATAGGTTACTAAATATATCTACGTCTATTGTATTCATTAAATATATTTTTTAAATAATTACATTTAATTAAATAACTGTGTGATATTGAACAGATACAACGAATTACATAAGACACAAGGGTAACAAAATTAAAAGAAGAATGTTACATTACAGGAGAACCCGGGGTTTATGTGCGGATAATGTGGTCGTTATCTGCACATAAATTCCAGTTTCTCTTCCAACAACTACTACCGCTAAAAGTACGGGACTTCCTACAACTTCAGAATTATTAACTTTAAGATAATGAACTAAGTCCTAGCTATTATACAAACTTTGTATAACTAAGATTCTTTACATTGTTAATTAGTTACATTATACTTGTATTAAGTTGTTAATTTGTACAATCATGAGCATAAATATATTATTAACAGCTGGACAATAATATCTGTTTTCATGATTCATCCATTATTAAATGTGATTCTTTTGTGAACGGCATTTACAAGTGCCAGCAGAAATATGTGACATCGTAGGAACACCAAAACTATCGGCTTCACAGATGTGTGAATGCAATAAATATTAAGTGACATGTCTTGCGTCATAAATATCTGCCTACCTAGTGAAATTCAGATGAATGAGATACTTTGTTTACAATCTACATTCTATTAAGCCTACAACGTTCTCACATTCACAAAATATAAAAGAATCTATAAATAATATAAATAAAATAATAAAAACCTATTTAAACCAAATGACATGATTGCCATTACAACTGTAATAAATCTGAGTTAATATCTTGTTCACAAAAGCCTAGATAAATAGTTTAAATTAGAATTATAGGTACTTATATAATGTCAATTATTGAAAAGATAATATATATTGAAGAATTATATTGAGGCCGTCCCTCCAACCTTTAAAAGTCCTTCTGAATATTCTGAATATTTATATCTTAGTTTCATATTTATGTTCTGTATCCAGAATACAAATTACTCTAAAATAATATCACAATAAATAATACTTTGCAAAACTAATCTGTACGTTTTTCGTCTGAAGGGCATTTCAAAAACTAGTAATATAATGTAGGGAGTTAAGGGGGATGCTCCAAAGTAGGCTGCGAAATTCAAATTTTGTTACTTTTTTTGGAATTTTGCAGGTCAGTGCCAGGTTGTATGTTGATTAAAATATGATTACATACTTTATAGAATTATAAGCATTAGAATCAGCAATACAACTCCTTAAGTTAGAATAATCCTCAAATGATTTCATGAAATTGTCATTCAATAGGATTATAATGAACTTAGAGAGTTGATGAATTTTATGACCACAGTTCTATAAATAAATATTACGGCCCAGCCATTTTTAGATCAACATACCAACTGCAAATTACAAATTGCAAAAAACGTCAGAAAATTTGAATTTCGCGGGCTACCCTGACGCTTCCACTTTAAGCAGAAAAGGATCAAAAAGTTCGTTTAGGAAACTTGTGTTTGAATTTACATCTTCGTGTTTACTCCTACAAGTTTTATTTTATTCCGAACAAGGTATTAAAGAGTTTTTACTCAATTCTATGTAACTTTGATTACTTTCGTCTTATAAGTTGACGAACTAATATGGAAAATTTCTCCTTTTATTATATCCCTTGTGAAGTAAAGAATATTTTGGATGATAACATAATATATTTTTGACAAAGCGGCTTCTTATAAACTTAATAAAATAACGAGCATATTATTAAAATACTAGGTAGGTATCTACCATACTGCTACATAAAAATAGGAATTAAATGTGTGGCTTATACCATGTGTGTGGTTGATTACTTTTAACAATAAGGCCGGCCATTGTGTCACCCGATGTACAATTTCTACTTAAATATATAAGGTGGAGATGACATAATAACAATAATTTGAACTGCTTATATCTAATGACGTTCCCAGTCTGCATACGAAAATTCAATCAAAGATCTCCAGTAGTTAAAAAATAAAGATTGTCAAAATCGGCCCATCACTACTATTTAGTTTGATAGTTTTTTTAAATTTAAATGTTAGTATTTATTTGATAGTTCTTAAATAATCCTGTGAATTAATATTGCCAGTGTTTTCATTTATTGCTGTATTGTCGTGTCCACATTGTATATCAGCTGTAATTTTTATGGTGTAGATAATAAAGAGTATTCTATCTATCTTATACCTAATGTAAAATAAAAATAACCCTCAAATTTGCGATGCCTGGAAAAGGCCGCTAAGTTGTAAGTACCTACAATGTAAAAGAACACCAAAATGTACACTTAGTTTGCAAATAAATCTTTGACTTTGACTTTGAAATAACTTTCAGAAAATGAAGAGTGGTTTGAAGTGTGCTTATTGTAATAGCTTAGCACACGTTTTGGCTTAAATAAACAAAGTCAGTAAGTACATGATGTTTAACAACAATGCATATTTTATTTACCTATGAAATGGCTACGACATCCTTACTTTACAAATGTGAAAGTATTAATTATTTGCTAGGTACTGTAAAGGTTCCGATTCCCGGCCACCGTAGGCGCGGGCTTGCGGGCGGTGAGCAATGGGTAGCTCGCCCCCGATAAGGACCAGCCCAACAAGCGTTGAGTTTGTGACAGGCTATTGGACATGACGTGTGTCATTGTGACAGCGATTTAGAAATGTTTAGATATCAATATAGTCAAATATGACGCATTTTGTAACCTCCTATATTATGGAGGGCGTCCCAGATGTTGAAATTTATAAAACCTAGATTTCCATACAGTCAAATATGACGCATTGTGTAACCTCCATATTATGGCGGCGACACAGACAAGGACATTTTAAAACCTCCATAATATGGAGGTTACACAGACGGGGGGCAGGCCCGGGTCGACGGCGCGTTGTGTTCCACGCGCGCCTCAAAGAGATGTCAGCACCAATGGCGGGGCCCGCTAGGGCCGATGCCTGCCGGGGTTTCGGGAAAGTCCGAAAGGGATACCGTGGCCGTGGCAACACAGGCAACTGAAAGAACATGGGTGGGTTTTAGTCAGTAAGCGCCTGACACGCCCTCCCGCTCCGCGCAGAGCGGGAGAAGTTATTTAATGATTTCCCACCCAAAAATAAATAAAAAGGTATTATAAAGAATAGGTTGTTTAATTTTATTTATTTGTATAGATTTTAATCAAACATTCCATACACTCTCATCATCAAAACACATCACAATTTCACAAAGTACGTACTAACACATAAACTACAGCCATAGCTATTATTCTCGGCCCGACCGAGTTGATCAGAGTTCCGTTGTTCGTTGCATTGAGCCAACGTGAAAGAGCTCGTCACATAAACGATGGCTCGTTCTGCTATTGTGTTGTTAACTAGCTAGTGGAACGTGGAGCGAGCGTAGAGAACGTAGGGCAGCAGAGCTTTGTACCTACTGGAGTGGCTTCTGCGTTGGTATGTTGTCCTGGTACTTTTTTGTGACTTGGAATATAGTAAGGCTCTTCGCTTTATCTTGACATATGATAGGTTTTTTGTACTCCTAAATTAAAAAGCCAATCACGGAAGGTACGTAAGTAGATAAAATGATAGTACCTGGATGACCGAGCTCTACTCAAATAGAGAAAACGAATTTACCTAGAAATTTGACCTAGCTTGATCGATTTTCGCCCCCGTGAACTCCTATATTGCAACTTTGATCGAAATCGTTAGAGCCGTTTTCGAGAACGTGACTACAGACTTACATTCAAATATTGCTTATTAAATATGATTGATTTGTGATTGTTTATGATTGAAGTATATAAATATTATTTAAAATATGTAGGCTTGGAGATTTTTCCGAATTACGGCGGATTTTACCAAACTCAGATAATTTGTCAATTCGCAGTCTCGATAAAACCTAAGTATTTCTTGATCCTTCGATCAAGAAATACTTAGGTTTGAACCCAATAACAATAATAACGACTAGGCATATGAAATTATTGATGTGCAGTTTTTTCAAAAGAAAACATTTTCTACATGGGTTTCGCAAGAAGTCTCCTACTCGCGTCTGTCGCGAGTTCAGTGGCCATATAAAATTGTGTAAGCACGGATGAACCTTCTTCAATTTCTATTTTATTTTGTAGTTTTCTTTTCTCAACAGAGCTTTATTTACATTCATATTCTCAGATACGCCATTCAATTCGTCTGTAATATCTAAGCTCCAGTGAAACTTTCATCTAAAAGATTCAAAGAGAGCATTCACACTATCAAATCAAATCAAATCCAATCCGACACCAACGTAACGTGATAGTTTCATGAAATAGTTCAGAGCAAGTTCATATCGATAACTGAACAGTATTGGCACTTCTGACAGTTTGAACAGACATTTATTGGAATGCCTCTGTTTTTCAATCATTGGAAATAGCTGGGAATCACATTGCAAAAGGTTCAAAGAATTCAATCGAAATCTTGAGTGTATTTGAAAGAACCGCCCTTTTGAGCAGGTGGGGTAAAAAAGGGTTAAGTTCAAGAAACTTTAAGGGTGCGTCAAGCATGAATGAAATTATCCAAAACAAACTATTTTCTTTTGATGGGTTTCTGCGGATTAAAAAACCGGCCAAATGTTTGTCCACCACGCCCACCAACATCAGACGATACTGACGGTTTTATTAAAATGGCCCCAGATTTTTAACGAAAATGTGGATGACGATGGTGCACGTTTGTGTAATCACTGCTTGCACTATTATTTCATAAGCTTTTGTGACAAACGTCCTGAAAAACTTCTAACTGCCAAAGATTTTAACCACCTCTGTGGTCTAGTGGTTAGACCACCTGTCTCAAACCCAGAGGTCCCGGGTTCGATTCCCCGTGGGGGCAAAATGTTTCTGCCCGTTTTGGTTCGTGGTAGGGCTTGTTAGTCCCCCTGGCTAGCTACCACCATCTTATCTAATTCTGTCGCCATAACAACAATGTTAAAAGCATTGTTGTGTTCCGGCAGTTAGAGGTAAGATAGCCAGTTCCTCTGTGGTTGAGGATTCCGGGTGAAGCTCGCTTCCACCTTCGGCCTGATCATCACTTACCATCAGGTCAGATTCAGGCCAAGAGCTGCCCCGTTGTGGATTAAAAAAAAAAATGATTCATCCCTCATAACAGAAAAGTTCGTTTTAGTAGAAAATCCTACTATAGTTCTCTATTTTCATGTGACTGGGACAGCAATATGCCTCCAACCACTCTGTAAATTAAAAAAGTACCGGAAACCGATACCCAATCCATTAGATACGCCAACATTTCACATTGCAAGCGATCCTAAAAATAAATTGGAACGTAATCTAAAAGTAAATAAAACGCATTCACTCGTAAAGGTTTCTTTACGGGAAATTACGGAGCCACCATGTCGAAGAAATGATATTACAGTATTCGATACTGAAGGGATTTCATTGGTATTGGATATCGATCTTATAAAAAGTGATTTATCTGTCCGCATATCCGATTGGAGGTCGCTTTCCCATATTCGAAAATGTGCTAATCATTTGTTGCGAATTGACAGTAGGTACCTAATGATTTAAATAGTCCAATCTACAGAGAATGTACTGTGCCTGTACACCTATTACGGTGTAGGTTTGTACGCCTTGCAAGGCACACCATTGACTACCACTGTATACCTACGGAATATCACGAATAAAAAAAATTGAATTTGAATGACTGAAAACTGAAAGTAGTTGTCTTGTTGTCAGAATTTCTAACATGACGTGTATTTTTGTCTCATAAACATAAATTCAAAAACTTTTTTTTTTGGTTGTTTGTTTTTCTCTAACACACCTCTGACATTGGCAGAATTGTCGACATCGGCACCATCGCCATAAGAAAAAAACCGGCCAAGTGCGTGTCGGACCACGCACAATAAAGGGTTCCGTAGCTGGGATAAACTTATCCCAAGAACAAACTTAACATTGTAGTTGAAAAACATGTTTCCCCGTACAAAATGTATGGTAGAACATGTTTTTGCAACTGCAAATTTAAGTTGGTCGATAATTACTCGTTAACTAGTAGAGCCTACTTAGCTGTGATAGTTATCCTTTTAATTTCGTTATAATTATATACTACTGCTGTGAATTTTTCCACATATCCAGAACTTACCGTTTAGCTGGCAGGGGGGGGGACACTTGACTCTGACAAAAATTAGCACTTTAAAGCTTAATATTTCGTAGACGGCTCCTTCAATCCAAAAATGGACAAAAAAATGAAATATTTTTGAACGACCTTTCTAACGATACCCCACACTATGGGATAGACGAAAAAAAAGAAGATATCCCCACTTTACATGTAGGGGAGGTACCCTATTTATTTTTCATGATTTTATTTTACCACTTTGTCGGCGTCATTAGTATGTATACTCAGGCCAAATTATAGCTTTCTAGTACTAACAGTCTCTGCGCTGGGCCGGGGACAGACATACAGACAGACAGACAGACAGACGGACATGGCGAAACTATAAGGGTTCCTTGTTTACTACGGAACCCTAAAAATTGAATAGAATGTGTATTTTTGACTCAAACTTAGCTATTTCTGACTCAGTTGTATCACACAATAATTTACCTCACACAAAGATTTACCTACCATATTTATCTGTGATACTTATGTAGGTAATAGTTAAGAAAAACGTGGTTTACGTGGGACGCCCGCTGTAGCAAAGGGTCAATCACCTCTGTATATATTGTAGTCGGTTTATGCAAAGCCCACGTATTTAAATGAACCTACTATAGTTATCTGTGTATCAATTTAAAACATTTTATAACGCATACCTAGCTACACCAGAAAAGTGTCTGTTATTTACAATCTATCAAAGTTACCGGGAAATCGGCACCGATGATTACCAAGCAAAGAATTGATCAGGCTTTCAGTAAACGGTTTGTCAAGAATACAGCGCTTTCAATCCGTAATTACAAGGTAGTGTCGGTTGTTAGCGTGCGACGTATTTCACACCCTCTATCATTCTCTCTCACACACATACCACCCTGTGTAATGACACCTATAACCTTCTGTGTAGTGAGGCTCGGTCAGGGAAGCCCTCACCTTTGGAAGCGTAGAATTCTCCTGAACAACTGTAAACTGTCAAAGGTTCCGTAAGTACGTTGTTTATTTACTCCAGAGACTGTTGTGTTAGAATCGCCGATTTCCAAGTAGTTTGCTTACAAAGACCTTATCACCCTTACGTGAGGTTGGGTAAGGTTGCCACTAACCGGATAGTTACCGCGCCGCGCCACCATGTATTATAGCTTAAATGTTTGGAAGCATTTTGTTCTCTCATTTCGCTGTCATTTACATGAAATGGACAGATTGATTTAATAAAAGTTTTATTTAATCTCAAGATTAACTTGTTTTTCTCAAACATGCTTGGAAATCCGAGCATTATTTTGACAACCTGCTTCGAGATAAATCGAAAATGCTGTACTGGTTAAATACAGCCAACTGCCAGCCAATGTTTATATGAATATACATATCTGTCGTGAGCGGCCGAATATATTATAAAACTCTTATCCATCGTGTAATTTAATAAAAGGAATAAAATTTTGACTCCGACACATGTCAACCAAGGAGGTAACTTATCGAAGATTTTGTTTAAATTTCGCTTTGATTTGCTGTTTAACATTTACAGACACGTGAAAAATTATAGTATTGGATATCGAGCTTGCAAATGCAAGCAGTTCTCTTTTGACTATTGTTTTCAACCAAAGGCTCAAGCGTATCTACGCAGTAGGCTGAACCTTGATTTCTTCAGAATTAATTTTGAGTGTTAATATTAGTTCTGGGTATAGTACATATTAGCTCTGGGTAAAAGTACTATATACAAGTCTTGACCGTACCCAGGCATTGATGGACTCGCGTATTAACTCACCTCAATTTTACCTTCGTCCATCAATGCCCTTTTTTGCAGGCCGCGGGAGTAATGTACTTTATAAAATAACACCTACTATTCCTTTTTCATTTGATCTAGAAACTTAGAAAATAACTTTAATTTCAGAAGTCGGCGTCTTTAATTTTGAATTTTCGTTTTTTGCCACCGACTTCCGAAATAAAAGTTATTTTTTGGAAGTCGGTTGTTTTTTTTTGTAAAAAGTTTTTAGCTAGTTATTTGCTATGCAAATAACAGTGACAGGAATATGTTAAAACATCATCCACATAGACTAAGAGAAATACGTATTATTGAAGTTAACTCAAAAAGTACCTACCCAAGCAAAGTTAATAAAAAAAGTAAGAGACCATGAGAGCATACCCTTTCAAACAAAAAAAGAATTTTGAAAATCGGTGCACAATAGACGGAGAAATCTGTGAACATACATTAAAAAAAAAACATACATACTCTATGAACATAGAACCTCCTCCTTTTTGGAAATCGGTTAAAAATGACACGTACTATTCTTTTCCATTTGATCTAGAAACTTACAAAGAACAACTCTTAACAATACTTTCTTCGTCCACTTTTATTCTACGTCGACTGCATATAAATTAGGTTACAATATTGAGTCCGTTCCCACTGCAGCCAAGATGTTGATTTGATTTGAACCAGGTAACTTGATGTGGAGCGCCATTGAGCAGACAATTGTGAACCCTTTGAGAGAATATTTAAAATTCAATTTCTTTACTCCGACTGCCTCGTTGGTCTAGTGGTCGCAAGCGCTACTGCTGAGCATGAGGTCCTGGGTTCGATTCCCAAGTCGGGCAAAGTGTTATTAGGTTTTTCCATCTGGAATTTCAGTAGCAGGCCGAAGTCTGGATTTGTGCCCGGTTGATGGCAATAGGATCGCACATGGGACTTAAATAAAACTGGCGAAATGTGGGTGCACTCTAGGTATACCTCTGCCTAACCCTTCGGGGATCACTAGGCGTAACGGTATGATACTTTATTAGAATGTAAAGTCGAATCATTTATTTCAATTAGAGCATTTACTTGTACTATTTAATTATGAATAAGGCTGTTAGCTAGTTTGAAAGTTAGGTGCTGCTATTCAGAATAAACGTTTATCATTTTATTGCTGGGAATAAATTTGCCTGACACCAGATGTTGATGAATTAAAGTCATAATATCCAAATCATAATTACTGTTATTTTTCAAAGCATACAAAACGAAAATAAACAAAATGAAATACAAAACAAATTAGGAATTAATAATAACAAAAAAAAAAAAAATATACAACAGACAATAAAGTCTGTTGTATATATTTTTTTTTTTTGTTATTATTAATTCCTAATTTGTTTTGTATTTCATTTTGTTTATTTTCGTTTTGTATGTTTTGATTTACTTTATTATTTTCACGTTGTCAAACTTAATGTTTTTACCTAGATTATGTGTTCTGTTCTTGTAAACTTGCATGAAATTGTGTAGCTTCTGTTGGAGATCCAATAACTAAATAAATAAACCACAATTTTTGAAGGGAAATTTTCTTTCTTTGAGCTATTTTTGGTAGAGGAAAATCAAATGAGTTCGCGTCACCGACATGCATATGTTAACAAAGGACATGAGTTTGACGTGTTACGCTTTTTTTAAGTAATGCTAGTGGTATGTGTGTTTGTGTGTGTGTGTATAGTGGTGGTGCTTTATGGTGAGTAGTAACACATAAATTGAATTAATTTAGGCGTGACTTGGCGGAAATCTATTATAATAACAGCGAATAAATTTTCACGCCTCCCACTTATGACCTAGGCCAAATATTTTTTGATATTCGGATAGTTAAAGAGATGCCAAAAAAAATATGAACACAAAACCTAAAAAATAAATTTAAAACAAACGAGGGTAAAAGCTAGTCCATTATAAAATATCATAGAGATTGATATATTTAGTAAGCTATTCCGCTTAACTATTCCCTAACCCTGTAAAAAATCAACACGTGTTTCACCTTGAGAAGTGAAACACGTGTCGAGGATCTTGCTAATCCTTTCAACACTTTGCCCGACCCGGGAATCGAACGGTATCATGCTCAGCAGTACTTCTTGCGACCTCTATTAGACCAACAAGGCATTCAGTTCGCATTCATATTTTTACCATAATTACAACCATATCACCTCATAATAATTCTCAATTAATTCTTCCTTTATTTAGTCTCTGCGTAAGAAAATATTTCAGACTTCCTCTGCTACGCAACTTAAGAAGGATCAAAATATAACGACCTTCAAGGTTTCAAGGCCTAAATAATATTGACAAAGCTAAAAAAATCAAAATAATAAAGAAATAATATCCTACTTGTAAGTGCTCGAGGTCAAATGTATCAATCAGAGTGTTTTTATGTGAATAGGGTCAGGATTAATGAATTTACATTTTAGTATTATTGCGTCCCTGTTTTATGGCAGACCGGATTATTTTGATAACTAGAGAGTTCTTTCGTTTTATTGAGAGAAATCAGTTTCTTTTTTTTTATTCTGTTTTATGTTAATTTTGTTTTACGAGAATTATTGTTACCTATGATATTGTTTTATATGCCTGTTTTGCATGCCTCAGAAGATTAATATAAGCGAATAAAAACGTAAAACCTTGAAAAAATCACACGGAAAAAGGTTCCGTAACTATTTCGTAGCATGCTACGCCGTAGCACGGTGCGTAGCAAATCGACACACGATCACTGCGATTAGGGAGTAAATATAGGTAGGTATTGTGTTTTCACTAGCTAAATAGAATTTATATAACAGTTTAATAAATATTTCGTATCTCCACACCGCAGAGGCGGAGAGGCTCAACTTGCGGTTAACATTTATTACACCTTCCTTAAAAAAGGGTCGTCATCAGCGGCCCGGATAAACTGCCAAGTTCCCATCCATATACAAGTAAAAAAAGGTTGAGTATCCCTGCTAAACGTTCGTACAGATAGCAAAAACACTCTCGAAGATAGTCCTCCGAAAATAGTCCAATGTCCTCCAGAATTTTCTATCAGTACTCACAGTAATTGAGGCTTGAGTACGTCGCTGTTTTTGCCGACGGTATTTTTGCAGGGGACTCAATAATTTGCGGACGGTACGCCTATCGAGCGTGGAGTGGTCTTGACCCAGTTGCCAGTGAGGTAAATAGCCACTACGGGGGCTAGGGTTCTAGATCTCTGGATTGTAGGGTTTCTTTGCAGCGTTAATGAAAGTACCCATATTTTGATATTTTTCCTTTGTTTTTGTCTTCTATTAAAGAAAAAGAAGACTTCTCTACAGTTCTTGGAAACGTTGTGAATCGTTTTTAATAAAATATCGCAAAATTTCATTAAGTTTTTTTAAACATATAATTAAAAACTTATCACAGAATTGAAGAATGAATTCTGTATCTATGAATAACGAACGGATAATCAATATTCTTTGGTGAGAACAGTGTAAATTCAAAGCTGTTATAAGGTATGATAATTAGGGTAACAGCACGATTATGATAAACGTAGGTAATTACTAGTTTGTAATTACTGTCTTTGGTTGCTACATAAACCCTATGTGCTATATTTTTTATGGTATACATAATAACGAGTATTCTATATAACTACACTGTATACTTGAAGTCCGTTTGATAAAAAAAAGTTTTGGTAGTTGCCGGATGTTAAGCTGTTTTACTTGTTTATAGCTGTTTCTAACAGGTTGGTTTAAACTTATGTTTAGTATTAGTAGAACTACTTAGTAGGTAAATCACATTGTATTTCTGACTACAAAAATTGTAAAAACATTTTGTTCGCCTGGCGTATTTATCATAGCAATTCCCATCGCGACGATTTGCTATAAGATTGACTAATAAAATTGTGAAAAATTTTGTTCGCCTGGCGTATTTATCATAGCAATTTGCATCGAGACGATTTGCTATAAGCAAAATTTATTTGATGCCTACAGGCCATTTTTGTAATATTCCTCTGTTCTTCTGAACAAGGAACGATAAATATAACTTTCTACAGTGACCAGAAGATTGGCTCGTTCTTTGGCTAAAGAATTAGCATTGCCATTCAACGTGGTAATGCTGCCAGTCTTCTGGGCACGTTTCCGGCAGACAGCTATGCCGACGAATATTAGGTGTCCATTTGTTTTTTTAATGTTTTTGTATAGTCAGTCATCCAATTTAGTGCCTAGTGTACATTTTTTAGTTGTGTTAAATATTGTAAAAGAAAAGTATTACCTACATTAATAAAATAAAAATTGTGAGGAAACCGGCATGTCCTAGAACCAGCAGTGGGAACATTAAATAGGTTGATTATGATTATGCTAAATAAACTTTCTACACCAAAATTGAAATGGGAATTATTTAAGCAGAGTTCATGCAATCTACTAAGATTAACTTCACGGTACATCACACAAAGGTTGTATGTGCTCGGCGGCCTCGAAGGATTAACGTGCATAATTCCACCCAAAATTAATTCTCTTGCAAACTTCCTGAAACGTTTTTAACTAAGCTACCGAATTCTTCCTTAAAGATTATATATAATTCTCTGATGAATTGGGGTTTGAGTAACATCAAACACAATATTGATTAAAACATAAAGATATAATATTAGAGTTATTTTGTACACCATAAGAAATTACAAATAACCTGCAATACTAGTATTAAGATACGAAACTCATTATTCATTTTTTAAATGTATTATCCCTGACATGAATTTTCATTCTCAACAGACCACTTTCAACGCATATAAAATGCCTCATATTTTTATATTAGCCATCAAGACTAACATACGCACTTACTCGGTAGGTACAAGTTTCTAAAACACGCTACACAACAAGGTCACGTACGTAATTGATACGTTTTATGCTTCATAATAATGTCAACATAAACCTTAAGTAACTAGAACAACTTCATATTACTCTGTTCTTAGTCACATTCTGTCCGGCCTTCCATAAAACACTTTATAGACCACTAAACCGTTCTTACGGCAGCAGCTTTTCAAGCCAATTTAATCTTTAAAACTTTGCTGTTAAAGCTCAGTTCATAGACGAGAAGAAGATCCTTGTTTTTAAAGGGTTTGCTGGACTTATTATCAAAGTTTTTATTATAACTCAAAGGATTTTAAGATGTCTAGTAGTCAGTCATAGGCTGCAAGTTTGTGATAAGAAACATAATATAAATTAAGTCAGTAGACTACCAGACTATCAAACAGTACATAATTTAATTAGAGACAATATTGTACCTATTTTAATAAATCTATTTTTCAGTATTCCATATTCAGTAGTACATAAAATAGAAATATAATATCTCTAGAACATAACTAAAACTATTTACAAACTTACAAATATATTATGGCGTACCTACCTGTAACATTATTAGTATAAACAATTCTGATAGCATGTAACAGTTCCAAAACGCCTGCTTGTTCTATCATAAAACTTGCGAATACAATCCTTAAATAAACTGCTAAGAATATATTCCAAGGCGCATAAAATAAATTTAATAAGAATGCCAGTGGCCCGTGAGGCATTTTATTACAACACTCTTGATTTCATTTCAAGAATATGAAAATCTTCTTAAAAAAACTAAACGAAGCATTGGGAAAATAAATTGTTTAAACTTTAATCTAATTCAGAGTTATCTTGTGAAGTGTCACCAAAATCTATTTAAAGCTTTATGTATAAAATGTATTTTGGGAATGTCTCAAAGCTCCTGGGAATAATTTAACTTAAAACATCTTAAGAGCTTAATGAAAATTTTGAAATCAATACTCCGCCTCGTGTCAAGTTGCTATTCAATTTATTTCAGGAGTTTAAATTTCATTATAATGTCAATATATTAAAAAGTGAAAAAGACTAATTCAGTTATAACGAATGGTTCTCTTTTTTCTTTGTCCCCTAAAATCTTTTCGGTGTGTGAAAAAAAGTCCTTTGTACAGCCTTATTATCGGAGCTCACAGCTAAAACTGGCCAAATCTCTCCAAGTAAGATATTCATGCAAATCCCGCCTACCTTCGACTGAATAAACTCATTTTCGTTGGCTTATTTGATTGAAAAAATATACACGGTATAAGGGGAAAATAACTTGATTATACAATGTAGGGTAGGTAATAGAATATACACGTATAAGTTGACTACCCCTTCTCCCCTTGTCAGGGGTAGGTAACCTCGGTCCGACGGGGTCCCTCTCGTGATGTGCCGACGTGCTGAGAATGAATAACAAATCGGATTAGGCTAGCTACATACTGAGCAACTCTTGAGTCGTGTGTCAACATTTTTGGATTTATAGATACAATTAGAATTTGTGAATGGAACGCGATGTTGGGTCAGTTATTTTATGACGGGATTAAATATGTGCCCACAAATTTTTGAAATTTTTAGGCTTAGATACTGTCAGTCATCTCAGCAAAATGTTATCCTATCGAGATTTTGTGGTTAATTTATTATAGAACGGATCAATAAATAGCTTGTACGTGTAGTCTAAACATATGGTTTCTTTGTTACGTCTTAAATACTCGTAGGTATCGCTCGAAATTTAATTACACGTAATAGCCAATACATGTAGTATATTGCCGCCTTTGTGGAGGCGTTAGTCTTTCAGTACTTAAGTTAATAGTACCTACAATTACCTCTTCATCATTTTCAGAATTGATTTATACTTTTCACTTATTTATCTTTGCCTTCACGAGTGGCGATATAAAAAAATATTTAATTGATACGTAAAATAAACACTCTTGTACACGCGCATTTGTGTTTCCACGTCGAAAGACAATTGCGCGCGCGCATTGTTTCTTTTACGTATCATTGTTTTTTTTTATGTTTTTTTTTTGCATGTATGGACGCTATAGATACTATTGCGGGTTAACTAAAGGCGTCCGCTTTAGTTAATTAACATACTGTATGTGTACATCTGGGCCAATATTTTCACCATCATATAAATAGCCATTGTTTAAAAAATCAAGGGATTACCCCGTGTGCAACCACCCTAAGGCAATCTGCACACGAACGACCCGGTTATTGCACGTACGATTTTTATTTTTAACAGATTACGTTTAAAGCCAGTCCATCGTTTAAAGAATACCCAGAGGATGGAGTTCTATGGGATGGAGCCAATTTCACAGTCGCCTCTTTAGAACAGACACTTATTGGATTCTAGTTTCTAGGCCAATTGTCTATTACTAGGTACTTATTGAATCGTTAACTGGGAGAATAAGATATTCTCCTTATTTTCTTCTAAAGTTCCTTGAAGGATAAGCGGCTGGAACACCAAAGAAATAGGTACAATTTACATCCGTGTATCTGTGGATATGGATATATGCTTCCAAACGGCTGAACCGATTTTGGTTTTGTTTGAAAGGTGACTTGGTCAAGAGTGCTCTTAACTATGATTCAAGAAAATCAGCTCTATTCTAGTTGATAATATCCAATTATCAACTAGAATAGATTTTCTTGAGCATCTTTCACAAGACTGTAACTTCAATGATTTATTCTGCCTAGCCATTTCCCAATCATGTTGAGGTCGGTTTCCAGTCTAACCGGATGCAGCTGAATACCAGTATTTTACATGGAGCGACTGCCTATCTGACCTCCACAACCCAGTAACTGGGTAATACGATACCCCTTGGTAAGACTGGTTGTCAGACTTTCGGGCTTCTGACGACTCGTAACGACTGTCAAAGATCCACGAATGACACCCGGGACCAACAGCTTAACGTGCTTTCGGAAGCACGGAGGAGTATCGGTATGTAAAGATGGTCACCCATCCACGGGCCAACCCCGGCAAGCGCAGCTTAAACTGATGGATCGACCCGTGCGGCTGTTATTACTTAGTCACGAGCTCCTATGCTCGAGCTGTAACTTCAACGATATTAGAACATTTTAACTTTCAACAGATGCCTTGAGAATTCCAATCAGGCGAGGCTTCTAACTAGATCTATTTAATGTAGGTATGCTATTGTAGAAAACATATCTGCTGTTAACTTCCTACCCATTTTCATTAGCCGTCTCCCGTCGCGACGGCGCGCGCTTGGATCAAAATCAAAATATTACCTCACCTTATATCAAACTTAAAGTTTTTGGTGTTTACTTTGTGGTGTTTTTGTTTGTGCCGGGGCTTCTTATTAGTTATTTATGCAACTGTTGTATAATATGGGGTTTTAAAACACGAATGTGGGTTGCGATAATAGTATCACATGAGTGTTTTAATAAGCCCGTACCCGCCAAGCGTGACGTATATCGTTTTTTGGAAAAATGTGTCAGATGTGTCGGCGTGGGGGTCTGCACCCGCTGACCGCAAGGAATCGAAGGAGCAAATGAGTTACATTATGAAATTTAGTACAACATTATAACACTCGTTTGGATGATATAATGGTTACTATGACACTGGTTTTAACACAGAACAGATAAAAGAGGTCCTTTTTACCTCTTTTATCTGTTCTGTGGGTTTTAATGTTGGCAATAAGCTAACTGGTTCAGAAACTTTTATAGGGGATTTATAGCATGGGTGTAGATAAAATCTTTAATTTAACTGTTATTCTATCGACTCCTCTCTGTATCCATCCTAAACAATTTTATAAGTCAATATATTTGAACTGGTCTCACTTAAAAACACTTTAGCCCTTCATCACTGCAACTTACCACATTACTCATAGTTTCCTCTTGTTTTTCCCAGATTATTCGAAGAAAACCAAGATCTGCTAAATATGTTCGAGAAATTCCGCCAATGCCGGACGAAGGAAGAACAAATCAACTCTATGGAGCTAGCAGAACACGCCAACAACGTTATGAACACCCTTGATGAAGGCATCAAGGGTCTCGATGACCTGGACAACTTCTTTGGGTACATACACCAAGTTGGGGCCAGCCATAGAAGAATACCTGGATTTAAAGTAGAGTATTTTTGGGTATGTTTCCGTTGTTATATTATCTTACTAGCTTCTGCCCGTAACTTTGTTCGCGTGAAATTTCGAGCCACCGCGTCGCATCCCCACGCCTGCCCGCGCTATAACTTCGTTTTTGGTTAGCGTTACGGCTCGTACACACTGGCGCGATATCGCGTGCGCGACAGGCAGTGCTACCCTTGTCGCGCCCGCGATATCGCGCCAGCAATGTGTACTAGCCTTTATTTCTGACTTTTTTTCTTTTTGTTCGGCTCCTAAGGGTCGTAGGACATAGTGTGATGTTACATAGCGTATAAGCTGAATTTACAAAAACAAAAATGTAAATAAAAGCGTCCGCCATCTTTGCAACGAGGAAAAATTTCACTAACAATGAATGAACATTTCGGCTCAGCTATGTGCTCCAGTGTTTGACATTCGAAAAGTGCTGATTCTCAGCCTAGTTTGAATAAATGACTTTTGATTTTGATTTTGTCTAACCCTTCTGGCAATACAGGCAAGACGTTTTGTTGATAAAAGAATAATTATACCTATTTCGAGTTGTAAGCCTGTTCTAGAATCAGTTGACAGTTCAACAACATTCATTACGTTATTAAGAGATTGTTGAGCAGATTTTTTTTTCGAAGTTATGGAGCAATGAATTATCAATCTGTTTAAAACCGATTCAGATTGTGATTGATCGTTTATAACGCAATTAGGTTACAGGTTAAAAAACCATCCTTATTCTTAAAACATACTCCATTGAAAAAAACAAGAAGGATTGGATTTATTTGAATTTTGTAAATGAAGTGTATCCTCTTCAACTGCTGTTGACTTTACTGTAAATCCTTTTTGGGTATCCCTTTAGTATTCATCGTATTAATTAAAACTTTTTCTCTGATCCTCAAAGGATTAGGTAAGTGGAAAAATCGGAAACTTAGTTTACCGAATTTGATAAACACCTTTAAGGCTCGTGCATACTGGCGCGACTTGTCGCGCGACGTGACTCCAGTAATAATTGGTCAACCGTGAAGTTTCCTTAGAAATTGTAATGTAAAAGTCGCGTCGCGCAAGTTTGCGGGAGTCTTTACAAGCCCTGAATTGTTAAAATAATAGATACAGTGTTGCCGAGTATTTCTAAGTCTAATAAAAATCATTTATGTTCGCTATATCTTACTCGATAATAAAAGAGCTTCATGAAACGAAGAGAGACGAGAGCTTCTTGAAAACTTTATCTATTTCAACTCCAATTTATTTGTTCTACGTCGCCACAAATGCCTCATTAATTTATAATTAGCTTCTCCCCACAAAACGGTACATTCCCCCACATTTCAACCACATCATAATCTCCCAGTAAATTATTAACTCCAGGAATGAACCATTCATCAAATTCGGATATGCCATAAATTGAAAACGTTGAAATGAACTGCGCCAGTAATTTTAAAGTTGATTGGATTTAGCTGTCATTGTGAATGATACACTGGCTGTCATGTTTTGGATAGTTTTTGAATTGATTGGTTTTCTCTCAAACGGTTTTGGGATGTTGTTTATTTTTTATTTTTAGGCTCCAAAATAAAAAGTGTGTAAATGGGATACTTATTTATGTAGCGGTTCTCCCTAATAAAAAGATCTCTCTCGTCTCTCCTCATTTTTTTATACCTTTTACGTTAAATTATTAGTTTTTGACATTTAATTCATAAATAATAAAAATTGACTTTGTTTTAAAAATTACCGGCAACGATAGTATATGTAAAGCTTTTCAATCATATTTAGATCATTATTGAAATTTAAAAAATGTAAAGTACTGCTGCATCCGGTGAGACTAGGACCCGACCCCAACATTGTTGGGACTGCTGAATGGCTAGGCAAATAATGATGACCATGATAAAGATCTCTCTAGCCAGGCATCGGCATCCCAAGTGCGCTTGCAAGCACAATCCGAACGATTTTGAAGGAAATTTGCTATACATTGTATCTTAATTATGTTTGAAAACATCGTGTGGTTGAAAACGTAAATAACGACATGGACATTGTTGAATTGTCAAAATTAAAGGCCTGGTGCCATTTTAAGTGCGTGATGCAATTAAGCTGCAGGTAATTCTCAGAATTCTTTATCTTTTTCATGAAGCTTGTAATTCATGAAATGAACTTATTCAATTCATGCTGTTAGCCGGCTTCATTTCAAACAATCTAAAAGCCCTAAATCATTTTCTTTTTTAACCCAATCTATTCTCGGATATTGAAGGCTCTAAATTCGCAGCCGACCGCACTTCTAGACCCTTTAATGCTATGTAACTTCATATTACTACCCTCTCCCACGCTCCGTCATCCAATTTCAATGACATGCAAACCGCAGACAGTAGGGGGTGAAGTCTTGTTCCCAAAACTTTAAATTGCACTACTTCGGTAAAATATGTACATAAAATAAACGGCAGACATTCGATATAGATAGAAGTTCCATCCAATGTTGGATGACTTGAGTTTTCAAACACTGCCGTCCTCGAAAAAGAAAATTAAGTTCTCAACGACGTGAATCTACCCAAATGGACAGGGAAACGATCCACGATTCTTTGAAATTTTGCTGTTTTGGTATGTTTTATAAAAATTACTTATCTTCATGGCTAATTATGTAACCGGTATCGATGTTGGCAGGGAGTTGGTTTGGGTAGGCAATTATCAAATAACTTCTCCCGCTCTGGGCGGAGCGGGAGCGCGTGTCAGACGTTTACTGACTAAACCCCACCCGTGTTCCTTCAGTTGCTTGTGTTGCCAGGGGCCACGGTATCCCTTTCGGACTTTCCCGCAACCACGGCAGGCATCGGCCCTAGTGGATCCCGTCATGCTGACATCTCTTTGAGGCGTGCGTGGGACCCAACCCGCCGTCGACCCGGGCCTGGTCCTTATCGGGGGCGAGCTACCCATTGCAAGCCCACGCCTATACAGTGGCTGGGAATCGGCCTGGGATTCTCGACGCCCAGGGCGTCTCCTGCGGCGACTAGGGGCGGGAGGGCGCAAAATTTGCCTGTCCCTCATGCGCTCCGTCTCTTTCTTCGTGAGCATTACTACTTCGAAGAACGAGGTGACGGCTTCCCATGCCCTCTCGCTCCGTATCATGGCCTGAACCAGGGCCGGACTGGAGAGATACCCTAGCCGGGCGGACCTCTACCGTATGCTCCACCGTGTCCTCCGGGTGATCCACACAATCGTGACACCCGGGCGTTTCCTACCGCCTTATCCGGAACAGGAACCTCCCAAAGCAACCGTGTCCGGTGAGGACCTGCGTAGTTGGTTTGATACCTGAAGGGCAATTTCCTTATTTTTGAGAACGTTCGCATTCCAATCTCAGTCTAAATCTATCAAAAATACCTCTAATTTACCTACATTTTGGACAATTTTTTGACATTGATTGTTGCCGAGATGAGATCGCGACTAGATTTTGAGGGTTTTTAAATACGAGATATTGGCCTTCTGAAAAAATACAAAATATCGTAGGCACTATTTAAAACTGTAGTAATTCCCCGGTTCAATTATTATTTTGTTTTACCGCCTCTGACATCTTGTTACGAGTGAGTTTTCTGAATTTTCTTTTACTACCTGCTAAAGTGCGTCTATTTCTGGAACTCCGGAAGTGACCCTCGTCCCTCATTTCCGATTATGAAAGCCCTCTAACCCTTTGACTTATCCACGTTTTAAATATCCATGAATCTATTTAAGGCCTGCCAATATTGTCGTGGTTTAAATAAATGTTTTCAGTACTAAATAAATACTTTTTAGATGTTGTCATTGTTGTATAATGGAATTTTCAGGATCAAAGGGCGAGGCACTTGAGACGTTTTTTTAGGTTTCGTAAAATGTACGTGGGTGCCTAGGTGGGAACTGCATTATCTTCAATGTTACATATTTTTGTCGTGTTAAAAATAAAGTATTGTTAGTAAATTTAGATTAAAATTATCTTTCTTTTTCACAGAAAATCGAAGCACCGTTCCTAGCAGCCGTGGAGTCGACTTTGGGCGACCGTTACACACCAAACGTGGAAAATATCTACAAAATAACCATCAAATTCATACTAGAAACGCTCATAGAAGGCTACGAGGCCGCTGGCAAGCATGCCACGTGAGCTCAGCCATGTACAGAAACAAATAACACTTAATAGAACTGAAAAACTTCAACAAAACCACGACTCAAAAATTAGTCTTCTATTGAAAAATAACCGACGAGCAGCAGTCATATTGAAAACTTTAAAATTGGAACATTTATTCCAAATTCAAAGATTCAAAAATGCTGCTGAAAATAAATTAATGTCAATTTTAACGAGATTTTAAAAAGTGAAGTGTACAGACGTTTATAAATGCATCGTGAATTATGTGTATAATGTGAATAATTCTATAATTGTGTATAGTTGTCACTGTTCTTTTTCGCTCGTCTGTATTTAGACTGGTTTAGTATAAAATGGGACTAACAGTTCAGTAAGGGAACATTAACTGAGTATTAGAGCGCTTTTTTGAATAGAAACATAATTTTAATAATAGGAACAAAATGTAGATAAAAATAGGAAAAAAACATGTGTGTTAAATTAAGGAATTTTAAACCAAATAACTTTTTTAAATGTCGCAAAACGCTTGTTAGTACTAATTTAATGATAATCATTATTTATTTCTAATGATATTCTTCTTAACGTCCTTAATGTTGGCTGGACCAACTATTGTATGTTTTATTATTTAAAATTTAATAATTCGGCATAATTATTGTTAAATTGCGTCTTCCGTGCGTGAATGTTGTAATATTTAGCATAAGTTTTAAATTCAAGAATTTAATATAGTTATTATTTAATCAATATGTTGGTTACACGGAATATTTGTTTTCTATTAATTATTATATTGAATTAAAAGCGCAAATACTGAGCACATAACAAAATATTTACTAATTTATTACGTTAAATATTTTTTTTACTTATTTCTTAAGGATTTTCAGAATACCTCTATGCACAAAAATTTAAACAAACATAATAATTAATAATATTATACAATCCCACTATACATGTATATTTTCTGAAACAATCTTATAAAAAGAAAAATAATGTAGTACATTATAGTACTTGAATTTTTCACTTATAGTTCATACAAAAACATTATTTTGTACTGTTCTAAAATATGTATAAAAATTGCGCGATGTATAAAAAGTTCTTTGACTCATGAAAGAAAAAATCAATGTTAAAATGTTAAAAAAGTCCGTTAAAAACTGTGTTTGTAGTAAATAATGAGCTAAAAAAAGCTACATTAAAAGTTTTCCTTGAAACTCGGTCAGGTTTGTCCTTTTATTTCAACTTGAGTGTACTATGCAAACTTTAAGAAGAGCCACTCTGTAATTTTGTCCATTTAGTTGCAAGTTTACAACTATAAATATTGCGACTGTAAATAAGCTACTTGTATATAGCTAACTCAAAAAGGCAAACTTTTTGAGTTAGCTCTTTACAAGTAGCTTAGGTACATTACAAAAAACAGAAACATAAAAAATAAATTCACGAAAAGTAACGAACGTAAGCGTAACGAAAGGAGTATGTAAGGATTGTAGCAGCCTCCATTCCGTTCCGTTATGTAGTTTCTGCCTACCCCCATGAGAAAAAGGCGTAAGTTTATCTATGTATGTATGTAAATTGGTGAAAATAATACCAAATTAGGTCTTGGAAAGGAAGGGTCGAAGGTAATTATCAAGTTGGAACCAAGAAACTGATTACAAAAAATCTCGTAATAAAAATAACAGCCTCTTAATATGGTTTTAGGTTACGATAATACACGTTTTTTCTGAACCAAAATTAAGTAACAAAGAAAAAGAACCGACATAATATAGCCTTCGGCCAAGACAACTAATTAGAGGAAAAATATCATGTATATCTTACCTGCTGTATTTTTTCTTAAGTTATTTTTTTATCAGAGCCCGTGGTTAAATTGGCCACCCGGTATTCCGCTTTGTAAGTAATGGTTATGTTCACAATGGTGCATGTTGACCTAAAAGGAACCAATTCATTCGAAGACTTGAAGAGTTTCACGTTTTATTTTCCTGGGCGATGCCACACGGGCGTTGCCGGTGCGTTGCGTCGCCGCAGCGCTATGATAACCACCACGCCGTCACCAACCGACGCCGTGCCTTGCGACACCGCATTGCTCATGTGGCACTCGGTTGATTGATGTCATAGCGGTGCGACGACGCATCGCACCGGCAATGCCCGCCCGTGAGTCTTCGCCCTTACAGATTCCGGCAGGAAGTTCAGTAGAACAGTTTCATCTTACAGATATATGAGGAACAGGGTGTAAAGTTCTTGATCCTCCATAGAAAAGGGAGGCTCCTCCGATCAGACAGGCGTTGTCTGGTGAGTGAAACCTGATGTCGGGATATTGTAATTATAACCTTGTCGCGCGGATAACTTTGCTTGCGCGATGCAGGATTTGTGTGACGTCAGCTCTTTAATGCTTAGTTCTTACTTATATGACGTTTTAGAGATATTGATAGTATAGATAGTTCAGTTGCCAGTCTGCTCGTCATCATTTTTAGGTAGTCTGACCATTTTTTTTGTGACTGGGGCCTGTTTACGCACAGTCTTAGCGGTACGAACAATGTATTTTGGTAAGCCTGCATTCATTTACATAAGCTTACTTATACAGGAAAACGCCGGAAGGGGTGGACCCCGTAACAGAACATTGTTCTTCAGAAAGGTCAGGTGCGTAGTACTCGCAACCGGCGTGCGTGTATGACCAGATGTATGAACGTAAACAAGTCAAAAATCCCTACAAAGGTACTCCTGTGAGGATCGTAGCAGGGGTTCTGTAGTTTCTGCCTATCCCTATAGAAAGAAGGCGTGAGTTTATGTATGTATGTAAAATATACAGCTTGTATAGTTAACAGCCTGATTATTACATTACCACCGGAATTGAATCCAATCATAATACCTATTAGTGATTATAATTTGACAATATTACCTACATTATATTAATACACTTCACCTTATTAGTTGCAAATTCGATTGATTTGCGAGTAATAGACGAGAGCTAATGATTACGGATTTAGGTGATTATCTGATATTACAAGATATTCGGTATCACATAGTTTCGACGGCGCTAAAGTTTAATTTTACTTCAGTAGTGCTATTCTGTAAAAATCTCACGGTGAAAACATAGGTGAAGTGAGCTTTCAATAGAGTCAATCTCTAGTATTAGGATCGAATGACAGCTCACTTTAAGCTCACTTCACCTTAGTTTTCACGGTGAGATTTTTAGAGAATTGAGCGGCTGTTCATGCATTGTCTACTGCGCAATCTTAAAACATTTTCAAAAAATATATTTTTAAGTGAAACCATTTAATGAAATGTAAAAAAGGCTCCACTAATTGGCCACTGGCACTATATATCGTCAAGATAAATGTGTTTTTCAGGCAAAAATTTAATTTGTCACATACAAGGACTCGTTCACTGCCGTCAGCGCGTGGCGTTGTTGAAAGGAGCGTCTCAATAGGGTGAAAACTCGATCGCAAGATTCACCGGTCAGACATTTTATAAGACGGCCGTAAATCTAAAAAAAATATTAATAAAGTAGCTATGATGTTAATATTTTTTAATATTATGACGTTAAATAATATACCACTCAGCAAAGCTCACAAAAATACCTGTGCGGGTTTCTATTTCAGCCAAATATCTACATACTTGCCAAAATAAATATTTTAAGAATACAAAGTACTGAGGAGAATATAGATTTATCGGCAGCCAGAATTAAAACCGAAGTATGGATGGGCAGATGAAATGGGAGAAGATATTTTAAGCTTTTTAGTAAACAAAATAATCTTGCTAACTATAGGTTGAGATTTTTACCACGGCAATAACCGTTCTTGTATAAATCTTCGCGCCGACAAGAGATCCAAATATACCAGAAGTGGCCATACACTCGGCAACTTTTTGTAGCGATGCAGTTGCGACACAGTTGCGCCATATTAATTTTTTACCAAGTTAACTTGAATTTGGCTAGAGACGTCATTTAATTTTAACCATTATATTTTTCTGTCATAGGTAAAATTCACTTTGATTTTTTTTTAAATCTCATGGTAATTACAGCTGATGTTATTGACACTGGCTTTTCATAGTATTTTACAATGGTATACTTTGATACAGCCGTAATACACAATCAATTCGGTGGTGCGTCTAGACACCACTTGGTAGTGGATTGCGTTGCGATGCCCTCACGCAACGTTTCAGTCGCACTGCTGAATTGACAGACAGTGTGGTCCGCTGCCAAACTGTAAATATTTGACAGTCAGGCCAATCAGAAGCCCTTGTATTTCATACATTTGAATTTCGATTTCATTTATTTGACTGGTTGATCACTCTCTCATTAGTTTCCCAAATTCGAATTATTCATGAGATCGTATTGTAATTTCTTTGGTAAGCCTGCTAACATTGCTAAACAGAATATTAGCAACCAAATCTGTTGTTGATCTCTTATAACGTGCAGATAGGCAACTCAATCGCCACTAAAAGTCGCCGAGTGTAGTCCTGAAATATATTCACATTTATATTTTCCCACTTCTGTAGATATTATCTTGTTTGAAAGCAAACGATCAATTTCATTCAAACAAAACCAAGATTTATATTAGAAACTGGCCAAACGGATATAGTTGTTTAATTTTTACACAATTTAAACAAAGTTAACTACATAATGTAGGTATGTACGTGAGTACTTACTATTGTTACTATCTGCTCCGATAGGTAGGTACTAAATGAATGAAACAGATGAAATGAGATTGTATGTTCATGCATGTTTTCCTGTACTATTCGGTAGATTGTTATCTGTTCCCTGGAGAGTAGGTATTGACAACTCTAGATACATATACCGTTCAATGGCACATAACTTTTTATGGGATATTGAATCTGTGTTGTGATTTAAAAAACATGGGTATTTTTGTGTCGAGTGGCTGTTGTTACAGCCAGTGTTCAATTTTCTGAAAGAGTTTTGTGGGTTATATTGTTCTAAGGTATCCAGGTACTGTATTCATCTGTGAAATAGTCCGTTTTTGCGATGTTTTTTAGTTATTGAAAAAAATATGTTCTGCAACTGTGAAGATTCAATAAGCAGTGCATTTATAAAATCACCCTTAACTCACCAATATTTATGTTGTTCTTGGTTCGCTAGCTGCTGCCCGCGGCTTTGCCCGCATGGACCCTATTATTCTTTTTCTAAAATAAAAGTAGCCTTAGTTACTTCTAATAACATCAGCTATCTGCCAATGAGAGTCCCGTCACAATCGGTCCAGCCGTTTCAAAGATAAGCCGGAACAAACATACAGAGAGACAGACCAAAAAAAAAAGGTTTTTTTGTTATAAGTACCGTATACTTTCTTTATTTAGTAAAAAGCTGTTATTTTGACGTTACAAACAGACACTTAAATTTTATTTATTTTGTATAGATGTTATATGCATACAAATGTATCGATTTAATAATCCTCTCTTATTATCTAGTAATTGTCTACCAGAATATTCATTTAACTAAAGCAAATATTAGGTTAGAGTCACCAAGTTGAAATGAACCGACAACCAATTCTTCTAAGTTAAGAGGGTGCATCCTAAAAGTTGGCAACGTCGTAAATAGCTGTCAAATATTTACCTGTTTCGATTAATTTGGAAATAATACTGTATGGAAATAAGAAATGTGGCTAACCAATTGACTAGAATATTAATAATGAATTGCAATTATAACATTGAATTTGATGTTGTACCCGTTTTAGGTGAAAAAAAGGCATTTGGAAAGTTACCAAATACTTTTTTTACATCTAAAACTAACTATTCGGTGTTACAATATTAATTATTGCATTTCATAATCAATATTCTAGTTCGCTAGTTAGCCACATTTTTTATTTCCATACAGAAATATTATCAAATTAATCAAAACAGCGAAATATTTGACATCTATTTGCGACGTTGCCAACTTTCAGAATAAACCCTATTAATAATTGTTATAAAACCATATAAGTATTTTATGTACGATCGTTATTATTGTAATAAGTACTTACTTAAGTAAATAAGTTGTATTTATAAATGAATTGAAATAAGCAATGAATGTGTTGTATTTAATAAAAATGTATAAGGTCGGTGTAATAAAGTGTTAATTTGATTTAAAATAAATATTATTTGAAAATTGATTACGTTTTTATTGATGGAAAATGACCTATCTTAGCTCTGGCAACTGGGAACTCTCTTATGGTTGTGGTGACAAAGACATGCTTACATGCCAAGCATTATTATATATTTTCTAGGATACACCATAACACTGTTTGTCCACCGCCACCGTCAACGGTACTTCAACGAGACATGAAAATATTCGAACCGACGGACGTGCTATGAACACGCGGCCATAGTAAATTTATGTATCGCTACTTAGCCGCCATCATCTCGTTCTCGTTGACGTGGCAGTGGACAAACGGCCTAAGGCTCTGTAAACTAGAGCGTCTTTACGAGAAAAGCTGAGCATTTCACAGGAACTTACAATTTCAATAAGTTCCATGGACTAAATGAAACATAATAATTAAAATGCTTTTTATGTTGCTCTTAGAGGATCATTATTGTCCAAGGTCTTTCAGCAGCCTAGTATTTTTTATTAATTTACGGCACAAGTAATAACTGACATCGAATCGATACAATTTAAGAAGCTCTCAAGAACATAAGAAGAACTCAATAAGTACAAAGTTGCTACCCAAAAGATCCTATTCTACTTCAAACCAAATCAGCCTATCGAAGTCCACTGTTGGACATAATTATGGCCTCTCCCTAATTATTGTGGAATACAGGATATTCATTCAGATTGGTTAAATTTGTAGTGACAACCATTTCATTTGGTTTAAATAGATTTTTATTTATCCTTTATATAGATTCCTTTAAATTCTGTCAATGTAAGAACGTTGTAGACTCAACAGACTGTTGATTTAGACCATTTTCTACTTTGTTAAGTATCTGGTACCTGTTGACAGCCCTACACTGTCCTGTCATACCTATTCACACTGTAATTTGAAAACATTGTAAAACCCATTTATTTTTAAAAGAGCAACCGTGGAGTTTCATGCCGTCTCTTCTCCATAGGAAACGACCAATTGGAACCGTGCACCTAGCTTCTGACGTTTCATAAGTGCCCATGTATGTGAAATAAAATATTTTGATTTTGAACTGCGTCACAACACCCTGACCTCCGCTTCAAACTCAAAAGTTGAGTTTGAGTTTGAGTTTGGGTTTGATTTTGAACTGCGTCACAACACCCTGACCTCCTCCTTCCGCATCCAATGTGTCCCAGCCACCATTTTACGGTCGATATTCTGCTTACTCAGCTATAATTTTCAGGTCAATCAATTGATTTGCATGAGGCTTGCGTGCATGTACATGCATGTGTTAAAGTAACGGTGTTCTCTTTACGTGACTGAAATGCAACGGTAAAGTCTGTTGAAACTGAAAACAAAACGATAAGGTTACAGTTTAGGTGAAGTTAATGTAACATTTTGAGTTTGTAGATCATGAAATTAACTGATTTAACTAGTAAGAGTTTCGAAAGGTAAATAGGCAATAATTTATGCCAATAATGATTCTCTCTTTTATACACCAAACATTGTGAATATAAATATAATATAATATGATATATAGAAAATCAAATATAAATATGAATACATCAACAATAATATAATTTAATAATAATGAAAACATTTTAAAAAAAATCATAATAATTACCTACCTACGTTATTCATACGCAATTCATAAAAATAAAAATAACTAATATAAGTACACAAACCTAATACACCTAACACTACTATACTATAAACTATTATACACCCAATTAAGGACATCTAATAATTTATAATAATATTGAATTGCTTTAATTGCTGCTTAGCCCACTTCTTCTCTCCTAATTTTGCTGTTATCGACAGGGTCCATATTGATCTTTCACTTTGTTATACCATCTGTAGTGTATCTATTTAATAGATAAGTAAACACTGGCCACGTTCCGAGTTAGGCCATAATCGCTCACAGCGCTGACATCAATATTTTGCGTTCCGATTTAGATATTACGATTATGACAGCTGAGGTCTGTCATCAATTCGGAACGCTCGTGAACGCGCCTACAGTGCTTGCTCAACGTCAAAACTTATAACATTACTTAAAGTCTTTGTATAAACATCAGAAATGTCTTTTTCTTCTTTGGTTAAGTGGCGACGGTAGCCAGAAGCACAATTTAGAAAAAGCCACGTTAGTTTATAGATATATATATATCGACTCAAAACTACAGCGCTGCCAAAAATGACAGTTCAGTCAACTGTCATTTTTGACAGAACTCACGGTGATATTAGTAAAAGGCATATATGGTCGCGTTATCGCAAGATGGCGCATGTCATGACGTCATCTACGACGTTTCTGGGTCGGCGTTATCGCGCTAACGCTTATTCGGAACGGGTGTTAGCACGCTCAAATCGATTACATTGTAACTCGGAACGCGGCCAATATCTCATGCACGTCGGCAGTGAGGTCGCTGTCACTAATGTCAACTGCCAGTTTACCACGAATGGCGGGAAACTGTTGAAAATTGGAGCGTACCTGCACAAGAGGCTTGGTGTGGTGATGAGCCAGTGTAGTGATGTATTCAACTTATTTACGGAATCAATAGGATTCTACACCATCTATGTTATACATATGGAATGCAATAAAGAATTGAGTATGGAGTGTGGAACTAGCAAATGAAGAACCCGTGCATGACTTTGCGTTGAAAGTGGAAAAGAAACGAAAAATAGCATTGAACCCTCGCATTGTTAGGTAGCTCTCACTGCCATTGACTCGATCCAGGTGTCATATTATGAAGTATTGGCCGTCATCTTGAATCCAGGCCGAAAAAGGGATGCTGCTATCGGTCATGGATAGCTACGTCTTTTTCTAGCACTGATTTACAAAATACGACACCTGTTTTGCTGTACTTACTACTAAACCATGTGAGGTACATCAGCGTGAAGGTTTTAATCAGGTCATGAACTGAAAAACTGTCGCAACAAAAACACCCTTATGCCGCTCAAACTTAAAGACTACAATAGCTTACAAGCGGTTAAGTCAAACATTACTAAACCATTGTCTACCACACCACACATAAACATATAGTGCACCCACAAAAAGACAATGCCTTATCGCTTGGCTTCATCACTAAAACAAAAGAAATACATAACCTACTACATAGAGAATATCGTCACCATACCTTTCAAAGATCATTCATGACGACTCATACGATACCATCTTTAATACGTGACCTTTATCACAAACGAATAAGTTTGAAAATTCCGTGACAATAATTAAGTAAAAATAGTGACGTCCACGTTACCATAATTGCGTTTATGGAAGTAACATTATCATACAATTGCAGAGACAGAATTGTATGGGCAACTCGTTTGAATAGTGATGGGCAATTATTTTCGCGATAATAACGCTAACTGTTATTTTAATGCGTTATCTATTCATAATTTTGACATGAATACATTTTTGAAATTGATACCGGATATATTGGGTATGCAAATTTTGAATGCCGTTCCGGTTTATTCCACAATTTGTGTTTTGGTATCGAGGTATTGGATAGCTATGTAAATTTATCAGTTATATATATATCATTATGTACTTATGATGAAGATACATGATTGCTATTCCCTGGCTGATCGACGATCAATTGTAAATTAAACGAATGTAGAGTAATTACAAATCCCATATTTGGGAACTGAGTATTATTTATTGAAAAAACCTAGTCATATGTAGGTACTCAATCTAAACTACTAAATCAATACAACCTACAATCTAAAAACTAAACTCTAAATTACTCAACAACAAAATGTTCTGAAGCAAAAAATCTTAATAAAGGCTCGTTCACACTGGCGCGACTTGTCGCGCGACGCGACTTTAACAATACAATTTCTAATAAAGGCTCGTTCACACCGGCGCGACTTGTCGCGCGACGCGACTTTAACAATACAATTTCTAATAAAACTTCACGATTGAACAATTGCCGGTGTCGCGTCGCGCGACAAGTCGCGCCGGTGTGAACGAGCCTTAAAACTTCACGATTGAACAATTGCCGGTGTCGCGTCGCGCGACAAGTCGCCCCGGTGTGTACGAGCCTTATCGCTCCTTATAAATAAATTCAATAAAATCGTCGAAAATTGTGAATATTACTCAATTCCACCTTGCACGGTTCGTTAGCAATAGGTCCCACGCTTACGGACAAACCCGTCATTGAAACCGGATCATAGTGTCACATTAGAGTCACACTTTCGTGTTACATGCGGCAATTTACTCCGGAATCGTTGTCGTGTCGTACACGTGCCGTTTCCGATACTATCTTCTACAAATTGGATTTGGGAGGTATCCCTGACTGAATGACTAAAACTATAGAGTGGGTCCTTGAATGAATTTGAGGACCCTATTTTTTTTTGTAGAGATCACCATATTATTGGTGATATACCAATATCACCAATAGTGTAAACTAAGCACCTCCTCTTTAAGACAAATCTAGGATTTGGAGGGCTACTATGGTCGAATAGATCTCTTGAATTATCTTGATAGGCTCCCCAAATACCTACCCTTGTAAGAAAATAACACGTCGTTTATTTGAATTCAAAAAAATACAAGATTTTTGTATTTTGTATTTGAGTGACATGCTCAGTCGTGAAATCATACGTAAAAGCTCGGGCGTATACTTCGGTTCCATTAGATTTATCACACTTCTACTGACTTTTATTACATAGCCAATCATAAACTTTCTAATAAAAAATATATTCAACAGTAGGTACGTAACTAACACTATTTTTTATAAAAAGAGCCGTCATTTTTCCCATCACTACAACTTAGTTCCTTAGCCTCAGTTGTAAAAAGAATAGTCCTCGTTTAAACTAGTCAGATAAATGTTCTATTTATTTATAAATTATTTAGTTTATTGTGTGATGGAAAATAACTAAACGTCGTTATTATCAATATAATGAGTTTTAGTGGTGGTCCTAATTGATATTTAATAGTGCGCGATCGTTTGATATATTACGAGTAATTAATTATTGGAAACAAGGGCGTTAATTCGTTTTTGATACCTATCTTAGTAATCAAAATATTTGTTCAACTGTTCAGGTAATTAGGTAAATAATTTTGTCAAGCGTAGATTTTCCAGTTTTTTTCATTGTCAGTGTGAATTCGAATCTATCATAAATCTATTCGCCAAAAAACTTGATGTAATTTTACTTTTAAATAATAAACTTATTTTTTTATTTTTTTTATCTAATTAATTAATATCAGAACAAAAGTAATATCCGCAACGCAAACCGCGGTATTGAGTACCTACGCACAGACGCGCAGAACGATATTTTTTTCTAATTTTAGAACGACAAACAATTTAATGCATTTGATTGCGAAGAGCGATTTTGGATACTCGCACCGGTGCGGTGTGTTGGCATCCGGTAGTCTTAACCGCCGCTCGTTAATACTAAACGCTTGATTTATTATTTAATTGTTAGCAGATTGACGAACACAGTGTGTTTGTGTGAAAAAAAAAACTGTTAAAAAATACAAATTAAACAAAAAGTGTCAAAAGTGACGTGAAAATGAACAGACTATAAAATAATAGTTTAAATTTAAACATATGCAGTACTAAGAAAATAGTTGATATTTTTAACGATCATTGTGTTTAAAAATTTCCACCATGGGTTGTGAACTAACCAAGTTGGCATCTTCAGAGTTCAACAACCATGATGCTATAGACCGACCACCGCCACCTTCAGACCCTCGGTCGCCTCTGACCCTCAAGCAGCAGTACTGCATGCTAGCATCATGGAAGGGAATCTTCAGACAAATCGAGAAGACTGGCATTCTATTATTTATCAAGTAAGTCATTGTATTTTTTAAATTAAGAAATTAGCGCTTGATTTCGGTCTCGCCTGGTGGAAATTAAGCGATGGATAATTTCTACGAACGAAATGGCTAACCCAGAATGTTTTATATGTACGTTGACGGTTTGTTCACAATCCCACAATGTGGAAGCTGTGTAAGGCTCTTTGGATTTACAAATCTCTCGTTCAGGGAGTTGCTACCACAATAGCTATTTCTGCGGCCAACCAGCATTGCTGTATTTCGGTGTAATTAGGCACAGATACATGAGACATTTCAGTTTTTCCTCTGGAATGCCAACGCATCTGCGAAGGCTCTGAGATTCTAAATGCTTCGATCACCACTTACATCGCATGGTTCGCCAGTTGAATTGCGATGCGATAACATAAAATCTTTTTATACTTATAAAAATCCACTGCTGAAGTGAAGACAAGGGGCCCTCCAAAAAGTGGTATACGAGTATCTTATTCATGACAGATTAATTACCACGGGTTGGTGACATTGATTTTTTAACACAATGTGTTCTATACGTACTAAACATACTAACCAGTTCAACACTGAGATCCGGATGTTGACATACATTGATAGAAGCACATGCCATCAAACTGGCATCTTCGAAACAAATCTGGGAACTATAATAGGTTTGATTGGAACACCATTTTAGCACAAACAAAAATATTGAGGACTATAGATAGCAATTTTTTTTGCTGGTAATTTTTTTCGGTGTTTTCCTTGCTGCTCATAGTGCTCATAAAAGCGTATACTCCAACTCCTACAAATCCGCCCCTAACCCACTGACCCCCTTTTCACCTACAGAAAATGCCAAACTGTTTCTTTTTTTTTTCTAAATTTAAAATCTAAATAATAATTCGCGACCATAAAAATAATTGTGTTAATAAAATTATAATCATTACAATGTTCAATATAACTCTCTAAGTTCAAATAGAGCAGCTTTAATTAAAAATCTCGTTACAAAATGTTTGATCTCGCTTAAGGTTTGCTTTGGAGCATGTCCCTTACTGCTTATACCAAGCTTTTTACTTGTTTTTTCGATCATGGAATCTGCACTCAAAGCGTGTTTTAGTAAAACGTTTCCTATTGCTTGGAGCTGAATTTTTAGGTGAAACTTGTCTATATTTTTAACTGAACCTTCACGACGATCCATGGCTGCATAGACATACTTGGTTAGTGATGTTGTCTCGCTTTTATGAACACAACAACCCTCGGACGAAAATCAATATTTTCATTGCGACTTTTTTAAATCGTCTCATCTTGATGAGTTCAGCAAAGGTCCATAGATGATACTGATGGTTTCACATAAAGCTAGAAGAAAACCAAATACAAAATTTTAAAAATATAAAGATAAATTGAACTCCTTACGAAATAGTTTGTGTATGTAATTACATAAAAGTTTAAATACTATGAACATTTTATTGCACTCATATTTAATACTTAAAAAAAGTAAAGTTCAACCAAAACCTCGCAAAACATCGCAGACTGTAATAAATCTTAATAACACTCTAAATCTTGAATATACTTAAGTAAAAGTAAGAGGAATTGAAAGTAATGAAAACCGGAGAAGCTATAATATAAAAATCCATTAACATTCTAATAGAACTCGCAAAATCATTAAAACAAGCGAATTCGAATACTGTCTGGCGCCAAACCACGAAGTCTTTGAAGTATCTCAGTGATAGACGACCGAAAATTAAAATCTATATTTATCTCAAGGTACTACAGTGTAAATAAATGTATAAATAGCGACGGAATATTATATTTAGAAAAGACAATTGATAAAACTATTTTAACTGATATATTTAAAGTATGTAAAGTAATTTGTTTTCGACGTAATTTGGCAACGTACACGGAAGCATTAATATGAACAATTTACGAAAATGTGAGTAAAAAATTTCTCGAATAATTTAGTACGAGAGTTTTTACCATGAAATCTGTAACTTTTAATGAACGTGGAACTATCCATCAGTCATTTAGTAACTAGACCACTTCGAATTTAAACATTAAGATATGAAACGTGATTTTTGTGGAACCATAGAATCTATTTGATATAGGTAGGTATACATTCCAGACCCCGTCTTTATAGTGATTACAATAAGAACCATATGAAAATTTGAGAATTGCCAAGCAATCCTTTGTGAATATAAACATGTGTAGACAATCAAATATTTCGATGACTAATTTGTTTTTTAAGCGTCGTCGTCGTGATTATCGCACAGTCCCTCTTGATCGTATGCTATAATTGTCTATGATCAATCCCATGTGCAAAAATAGATACACCAGGCTGATATTATAATGATCCCTATGGTCAGCATAAGATGAAACGACAATAAAGTACAACAAAGCCAACAATGAACCATTATTTGCCATTGTAACAATCTTCAAACTACATGGGTAGTCTCGAATACAATGCTCGGTCGTTAGAGACGATTCCATCTCGATTTATTCGAAAAACTGTTTGTGGTTTGAAACATAAAAGTTATGCTCGAAAAAAGTCCGTAGAAAATTTCACAGCTCTGCTAAAATATCGACCTACGCAAATGAGTTTTGCGGCTAAATCGATGTCTGTTAAAAATAGCTGTGTCCTGCCCTATTTCTCTGAAACAGTTTTTGACACGTTTATCCGTTCACGTCCATCTCGATATCATTATTACGAGATCGTCATTAACCAAAGCCACGTTTTTATCTTCTTTCTATTTATGTCTGCTAGATGTGCCTCTTCCTTTTGCGTCACAGCTGCATTCTATTGGTAGAATAGATGAAGAGTACAGACGGAATGCAGCTGTGTGCACTTTATCTTTTTGGTCCTTATTATGGTTCCCTGTGTACACACATCTGGTTGAATCTACGTCATTATAGGTATTTTTTTATCAGATTCAACATATATCTCTGCTCCTTGCAAACGATTTTGTCCGGGATAGAAAGTTACTAATACCATATTCTATTCCTGCCTCCAATTACCGCTTTTTACCGGTATCATTTCCTAGAACCCAAGGAGACTGCATGTGACCTTGTAAGAGGCAGAGGTTATCTCCAAGCATCAGGTCGAACATTCACAAATTCCATCACCAACTCAAATAGGAAAATAATAAAATAAACACAAAAACGCAGTCTAAACTCCATTTAAAATACATGAAGTGCGAAGTTAAATAAACTAGACATAATTTATCAGCTTCTTAGCATCCCACGCGAATAAGTATAAATCAAGAAAAATAGTTCAGTGCGAGGCAACTCGTAAACGTTGGCTTCAGTTATTCATGCACTATTGCACTTGTGTTCTAACCGCTGAGAGCTTTTCGAGATCCAGTGTTTTATGTGCGAATTTAAGAGGGAACGCGATTAAAAACGCAAGGCAGGTTTGAGAACAAGCACAAGATCGAAAGTGATTACCGCTGCGCGGTCGAATGTTGTCGACCTTATACTACTGCTACTGTTCCTTTAAACCCCTTGGGACACAGACATTCTAGCTAATATCTAGCAATAAGTTCCTAGAGGAGTACTAGCGAGCTAATATTGTCGAGTTTAATTACAGTTGCAATTCTATCCAACACAGTCCTCCTTATTTATGGTATTGCGAACTTTGCGGGGCTATTAGAAACTACGCTGCCTCTGATATTAAGCTCTGAGGCAGTTATAGTAGGCCATATGCCCAGAACATATAAGTATGTTCTGAGGCCATATATGCAGCGTGCAATGTCGATATTCCAGCGTTATTGGTGGGAGCACTCTCGTTAGTTCTGCTTGGTTTGTCCCGAAAGCCGTTGGATACTAACCAATTTCTTGCCAAAATGTCCGCAAAATATGGGGGCTGGGCGCTTACAATATCGGTTTGTATGGAAATGAAGTTGTATGTGTGAATCGCTTTATGTGGGAAAGACGAACCGCTGTAGAAGTTCATGCGTCTATCGACTGTTGGAAACCTAAATCTATATAGTTAAATCTTATTTAACAGCTTCATAGGTGTCTTTCCATTATACGTCCTTTTTCCTTACGATCGATTGACAATAAGAAAGACAAGGTTTCGGCTTGGTTTTTGTTTTTTGTCCTGGATAATGTACAATTTTTTTTTGAAGGTTGATCGTAAATCAAGTTTTAAATGTTATAACTTAACTCCCCGTCCCGTTGCTTGCACCCATAGGCACAATGTTTTGCGTGCGTTACGTTGCGCACTACCGTAGATAGAGAATTTCCACACCAAAATTTAAAATCGTGTAATTATTTTTGCATTACCTACATATTTTGATGTACAGAATGCGTATGTCAGCTTCGTGATGGATATTGTTACACTCTGTATCCTCAAATTCTTCAACCGATCAGCACCCTAATTGCGTAACACACGATCAATCACAATCTGTATCGTTTTGGAGAATATTGTTAATCCATTGCTTGATAAGTTCGAAAAATTTGTCTGCTCAACAACCTAAATAACGCAATGAATGTTGTTGAACTGTCAAAATGAAACAGATTGTGATTGATCGTGTATTACCTAATTAGGATGCTGGTACTTTTTTCCGTTCCGCGTGAATACTCAAAATATTTACAGCGCAGAACATGTAAATACTCGTAGTAAGCTCATAAATGATCAAATCGACCTCTTCGGTGGCATCTTAAATAACATAAAACGTTTTATAGCAGTTGATTGATACGATATTAATTATTGCTATCATAAATTTCACTGAAACGACTTGAATGAATAGAGAAGGTCGATTTCCAAAGTATCATGAAAGTGCTAAGTGAGATGCTGGAACAATAATAACGCTTTTATCTGTAAATACTTCATACCAGATATCAAAAACCTTTATAAACCACAGGTACCTATAACAGGTATCGAAGAATTTTGGTTACTTCTTCGGCTAAGGTTACCGCTATCTGGGTAACCCAAGAAGAAGAAACATAGTATCTCTTTTAGTTAACCGTTTTAATACCGGTTACACACAGGCGATGCGCACCGTTAGACTAATGCCGAGCACGTGTAAGATAGAGGTAATTTTTATTTCGGTAACCGGTATTAATACTGATTGTACTCAATTTAAGGTAACCATTAAAAATACCTGTCAAAATATAATGTTGTAACCGAAAAAATACCGGTCTTGGTCCCTGCTTTATACACTTCTGATGTTTAACTACATTTGGTACACGATTCACGCACTCTCAAACCTGTCAGAAGTGCAAAAAATCTTAGTTTATGTTTTTTCAGTCGTGATTTTCGCATAGGCACATAATATATCAATCAATCTGCCTAGCCTTGTGCCAATTATGTTAGGGTCGGCTTCCAGTCTAGCCGGATGCAGCTGATTACCAGTATTTAACATGGAGTGACTATCTATCTGACCTCCACAACCCAGTAACTAGGCAATACGATAACCCCTTGGTAAGACTGGTTGTCAGACTTTCGTGCTTCTGACGACTCGTAACGACTGTCAAAACTGCCGGGATCAACGTACTTTCCGAGTCTCGGTATGTAAAGATGGTCACCCATCCACGGACCAACCCCAGCAAACGTAGCTTAACCTGATGGATTGACCCGTGCGGCTGTTATTACTTAGCCACGAGCTCCTCATATCCATATTAGAAATGAAGTTCACAATTTGTGAATAATTAGTTCTCTATTGTAGGTATATTGTTACGAGTTGACTTTCTGTCTCTCTTTTTATTGTATAAAGATCGAGGTTAATTAGTATTTGACAAAAATATATAGATTTCACGTCGCATGTAGGTGGTTATTTTAAAATTGACAGTGATTGCATCTCTGGAGTTTATCATAACAGCGTTTATTTTTATGGAGTCTAAATAGTTTCATTTTATATTGCTAGTGTTTATTATTTATATTTTTTTTTTAAATTAGGTACACAAATTCAAAACCTGGCATGTATCAAAGTATTGTACCTATATTACAATCATAGGTGTTTTTTGAGTTACTCTTTGGATTTGAATAAGTTAAAAGAAGCGTGCAGTTGGACAATATCAATGAGCCTAGACAAATGACTATCGCTTTCAAAGAGTTTCGTATTTCTACAACGACTTTGAACAGGATTGACATTTATAATCTTTTCGGTATCCAATACATTTTTGATTTTTCATCACCATCTTTATTGCTTAATATCATGTTGTCTAAGCCCTCAGCACTGAAATCTATACGTTTTTTGTTTGACATTTCACCATTTCTATTGATTTTCTTGATGTCGCTGTCTGGAAAACGAATTCTAAAAAGTCCAAATCTAAGCATTATAATTTTTCGCAATGACAGTCAGTACACATCATTTATTGAATAGACATCCTCCCTTAATCTTATTATGGTACGATAATAGCCCTTTTACTCAGGAGCACCAATTTCGTACCCCGGAGAATGTCATGACGTAGGTTGTGGGCGTACCTAGTATGAACAATGGGTTAAACGATGGATCTTACAAACAATTCTACCCACTCATAGTACGTGGATACTGGCTATGGAGATGTTTGTGTAATGGTAAGAATGAGCGAGAGGCTATATAATGTAGGTACAAAGAAAATGCAAAGAATTTTGTACGAGTCTAAAGATATAATCTTGACAATTGCTTCCAGAGAACACTTCATCTTACTCTCATTAAATCATTATCAATTTATTTATAATCTTTAACACCAGTGTCTCATCATCATCTACTAAACTATCGTAATATCATCTTTTCTTTGACGTCATCATCAACATTTTGTCATTAGGTATTATTTTAATTCTCATTTCACCTCGCTGCACCCAGGATGTGTCTAGATACAAAACATGCGTTCCGATTTCACCAATCGCGATTAAGATATACGTTAGAATGCAAGAATATTAAATGCACCAATTAAATGTTACCAGCATTGTTGTGTTCCGGCAGTAAGAGGTAAGATATCCAGTTCCTCTGTGGTAGAGGATTCCAGATGAAGCACGCTTCCACCTTCGGCCTTATCATCACTTACCATCAGGTTAGTTAGATTCAGGCCAAAAAAAATATTGACATAACATTGAGAAACATACCTATTTATAAATATTAAATCTGTTAAATTCTGTTAATAGATCACTGTTCGTTTGATTGGCATGTGCATATTTTTACATCAAGAACTCAATTTTCGATAGACGTAGTAAATTATCGGTTGGTTATTTTGAATGTTTGATGTAGGTATATAAAACTATTGAAGTAAAGGTGAATGCAACTGTAGATGGATAATATTGGTTTTCTTAAGTTTTACTAGGAATATTTTTATGATGTGATTGTTTACACTGCAGAAGAAATGGAAAGAATAAGTTATAGAAGATAAAAATTACGTGTTCATGGCATTATACATGCGATGCTGATGCGAACCCATACAGAAGATCACACACAAGCGTTAGTAAGATGGATTAAAAGAGGGCTTACTTAAACAGTTATTATATTCCAAGACGAATACTTACTACCTACTAAACGATGGAAAATTTAAAGAACCAAACAAATATTTCATTTTTCTTCATCAAGTCTGTTTGAAAGTTAGATAATTATGTTGCAAGAACTTTCGCAAGTGACATACAAGTTTATCATTTATTAGAATAGGTACCTACCTACATACGAGTTCTCTCCAGTTCCAAAACTAGATCTCCTTATATCCAACGTATTAGAGACGCAAGTACCTACAGACGGCAAACAATCTTGAGTCTTTCCCAAAGTTCTGTAGACACAGACTTGTAATCAAATAAAATAAAATGTCTATTACGTACTCACACAAGTGCTTCAAAACTTATCCAACTCGTGGATCGAGGGGGATAGAATACCTATTGATATCGTCCACCTTGGGGGGGATGACGTAAACTATGTGCTGTATTATCGAAAAATATTTTCATGTCTCCGTGACATCGAAAGTTCATAAAAGTCACCCATTAGTTTGTAAGTGGTGATCACTGTAATGTCCGGAGTTTTACTTTCGATTGACCTAAATATTTCGAAAATTACTTAAGATGGTATCGTGTCGTTTGAGTATAGGATTATGGGATTCATGAAAGAATATGTAGAGTGGTAGAGCTCGTGGCTAAGTAATAACAGCCACACGGGTCGATCCATCAGGTTAAGCTACGCTTGCCAGGGTTGGTCCGTGGATGGGTGACCATCTGTATATACAGAGACTCCTCCGTGCCTCGGAAAGCGTTAAGCCGTCCCGGCTGTCATTTAAAGCCGTGTATCTTTGACAGTCGTTACTGGTCGTCAGAAGCCCGAAAGTCTGACAACCAGTCTTACCAAGGGGTATCGTATTACCCAGTTACTGGGGTTGTGTAGCTCAGATAGGCAGTCGCTCCGTGTGAAATACTTGTATTCAGCTGCAACCGGTCAGATTAGAAGCCGACCCCAACATAGTTAGGAAAAGGCTAGGCAGATTGAAATACACGAGCGACACCCGCCAATGGCAGAGGTAACTGCAGCCTTTGACCATTAATTTATACACTTATACGTATATAAAGCCGTGTATCCTATGCCTAGTTATATATAAATATAACCACAAATAAATATACTAAAACAAATAAGACAAACAATCGGAAACCATTACCCTTGTGATGATACTGCGAGCTTCTTACGAATGTGCTCGCGAACTGTAACTTTAAAGGATAATCGGTTGGTTGCCATCTTGATTTCCAGGGGGAGCGCATTCCACAAAGAGATAGACTGAACAAAGAAGGAAGAGTGAATAAAGTCTGTGCGGTGAGTGGCTGTTAATGGGCCTTTTTGCATCAGGAATTTCTCAGTATAGCAGCCCGGAGTTTGGATTTGGGCCCGGTTGATGGCAATAGGCTCGGGACATGAGGATGGCTATAGGATTCCAGCGGACTTAAACATAAAATTGGCGAAACGTGGATGTAGGGAGGTACCCCTGCCTAAAACTTCAAGGATTACAAGCGTGACGTTATGGTCTGTGTGTACATTTTAGTTGAAATCTTCATAATAATGAAATCTCATCATTGACATTGATATACATAATAAATAATAATAAATAATAATAAATAATAATAAATAATAATAAATAAATAATAATAAATAAAAATAACGTTTATTAAATACAATGAACAAATCACCAAAACTAAAACTCACTTATTTCTAGTAAAATGTAATAAAATGCAGAGCGGAATAAAAGTTTGCCGCTTGCGTGTTTCGACTGGTTCGCAGAAAAAGAAAACGTAGCGTTACGTTTTCTTTTTCTGCGAATTTCCCCTCACGGATTTATTGGGTTAAAATCAACAATGTCACACGAGCTCAGCGTTGCACCAAAAAAATTCTAGATGTCGTGTTTCTAAACTACAAATATCGAGGGGGTTCAATATACCTGCAGGGACCACATTACAAGCTTTTCCTCTACATTTACTACATATAGGCATCCTTCTTTTAGTTCCAGTCATACCAATTTATAAAGTAATATATAAAAATATATTTCAAAGAAACTCTCAATACGAGTGTTTCGGTAGATAAAATTTATAACCAAACACTTCGTGTAAAAATATCTGTGATCCAGTAACCTTGACCAACAGACTCGAGTAACTTCTAGTGTAATAAACTCGTGCGAGATGTGACAGAATTAAAGTAAATAAAACTCGTACTTAATCAATCATAGGTTAATTATAATTAACCTATGATTGTGAACAACATTTAGGCAGTACGGGCCAGCATCAACTTTCAACATAAATACATACATAAACTCACGCCATCTTCCCATGGAGGTAGGCAGAAACTACAGAACGCCTGTACGATCCCCACACACAGCTTTTGCCTCGTTTCTGGTCATACACACACGCCGGTTGCGAGCATTACGCACCTGACCTTTGTGAAGAATGGTCAGGTAACCAATAAGGTCACTATATACCTAGTCCTTCTAGGGCGTCCCCTCCCGGAATTTCCAGTCACATCTGCCCTGTCAACATGACCAAAACATCTAAGCATACTCTTTTCAATTTCTGTCACTACATTAACTACACCATTAATTTGTATATATTTTCTCAATGTAATAGAACAGAATGATAACGTAAAAACACAAAATTGTACACAACGTAGGTACCTACTATAAAATAACAACAGAAATTAATTACGGTAGCATTATCACTATCTACATTGGAACTAACTCACCTTGCACTACACTTATAACGAAAAAGTATTCCATAACGAAATCTAAGGCATCATAAGTACTTAACATTTTCATGTCCCAGAACATTACAGTCTATTTCCCTACATGTTATTAAATATTAGATAAACAAGCATTACGAAAATCTAAAGTTTTCGTATCAATCATAAACTTTAAATTATATAAGAACGTGTTAATCTTCATATGTAACACATGCGGTATGAATTGATCGCATTCATTTTCAAAAAATCGAAATATCATATTTGTTTACCAAATATTACGTAAGTAAAAAACAAACTTTACATTTAGATACCACAGACATTATATAAATCTCAAATCTAGGATTATATTTGGTGCTACTACCGTTCAAATTGAACCGATTACATCCGTGGTACCATCAGACTTGACCTGGATACGTCATCCATCCGATACGTTCGTGCGAGTATGGTTCAGAGGAAATTGGAGGCCTAGATTGAATCTACGGGAACAGTTTTAGTGCTTGAAATGTTAAAGCATTTAAATTAGACTCAGATATGAATCTGTATTTTAATTAGTTCGAAGTAAGCTGTGTTAAAAAAGAGTAAAATTATGGCAGAGATTTTGTTAACCTATTTTCTAGGATTCAAATAAGTAATCTTATATATTTTCTTAACCATATTAGGCTTGAGCTTCACAACCTCCTCCTTCACTGTCAGAGTCACGTTGTGGAGGAAACAATAAAAGAAATGATTAAATTATATTAAATTAAATTAAAAAATAAATATAGTATGTACAAGTATTTATCGAAACCTAAAAAAGGGGGGAAGAGCTCATTGGGCATCAAAAAATTCATCCGCATCGCTGTCGATGGGGAAAGTGCCCAAAAGGCTGGCAGCATTGCCCGTTGGATCGCAATGCTGATCCTTTGGGCTAAGAATAGGCCAGCCCTCTGGTCATTTGCTAACAAAGGTACAATAAAAATAGTTTTTTTTTTTTTTTTTCTTTATTGGTTTATAGAGGGTTTGATCAATATGACCACGTCACCCTCATAGGGGCATTCTATAACTATCTACGCTTAATACCTAAGTTTACAATTTTGTACAATTTTTTGGCTGTCCTAGACAAGGGAGCAGCTAAGATACTGTTATACATACCAACATTTATATAATAAAAACCGTTTTCTATGAGATAGTTACTCCTCTCAACCCCGTTCCGGACACATTCCGCCAAAATATGAGTGGTGTCCTCAACCGTATCGCACTCAGAACAATTGGGTGAATTACTTTTTCTCATTAAAAAGGAGAAGCTATTCAACGGAACATGTCCTGAACGTAGTCTGAAAGCAGTAACAATCTCATTTCGATGCATATCTGTACCGACAAACCAAGGAAGGCGGGAAAGACTGTGTTGAATGGTTCTATACCAAATTCCCTTACTTAGTGACCTCTCATCAAAGTATTCTTTCCATAATTCTAAACATTGGTAGCGAACTCGATACAAGAGGTCACTAAATAAGGGAAAACATTCAACAGATACTCCATCTGTGATAGCCTCTTTTGCTAAACGATCTACTTCCTCATTTCCATACAATCCAATGTGGGATGGTACCCATTGAAGAACAATTCTTTTGTCTTGTACCTTACGAATAGAGTCCAGAATTTCATAGGCTATCGGTGCTCCTCGACAATTCGAGGTGCATCGAGCCAGGTGTTGCAGAGCACTTCTAGAATCAGTCAATATAACATAATTTCCTGACTCGAATGATTCGATGTATGAAATCGCTTCTGAGATCGCTAGTAGTTCAACATACATTATTGAAATTTTAGCACATGATTTAAACTTTATCGATGCTTTCGTTTGCGGATCAAAAACAGCCCATCCCGACTCGTTACCTTCCTGTGACCCATCAGTATAGACTGAGTAAAAATGCAAATAATTAGCCTTGAGATACTGATCACAAATTCCATGTAGGCTGCTACATCTATACTGATGCTTCGGTTTGTCTATGACATCTATACAAGGTTTAACTATATTGGATAGGTCCACACTGCTAACCCATGTGTCCAAAGAAAATCTTTCCAATTGCTGCGATGAAAGTATAGGGTATTCAATAAGAAACTCATGAACTGTCACTAATAGTGGCTTTTTTTTTCGCCTCCAATATAAACTCTGACATGACTCGGCAAGACTGCTTATCAAAATAAATATTTTACTATCCCGGAACGAATTCGCCTTTAACCAATATTTGCCGGCAAGGAAGTACCTGCGTACATATAAAGGTTGCAGGTGAAGTTCACACTCCATCACGTGTATTGCAGTGGTCCTTATAAAACTTCCAATAATGCGCATACACTGATTTTGTATTCTGTCCAATTTAAATAAGTTGCTCTTGTACCCGCTATCATATAAAAAGTTGCCATAGTCCAATCTCGAACGAATAATAGAAACATATAATAGCCTCAAGTAATATGGATGTATGCCCCATCCAGACCCAGCAAGAATTTGAAATATTCTTAAACATTTTAAACATTTTCCGGCTAGTTCCCCAATATGTTTTTTCCACCTAAGCGAGCGGTCTAGCCACAACCCTAAGTACTTTATGTTATCTACTACTTGAAGTGATGTGCCATTTACTAACAGATTAATACATTCTCTTTTATATCCTCTCTTAAAAACGCATACTTTACTCTTAGAAGATGAAATTTCTAAGCCTATGTTTGAAAGCAATTTAACTAAAATATTTAATGAATTTTGTACCAGATTAACAACTTCTTGTATGTTCTTATTTACAGAATAAAGCACAAAATCGTCCGCGTACTGAGATATCAAAACTCCACTACTTATAATACTTGCACAGATATTTGAAGTTACTATATTAAAAAGCAACGGTGATAAAGGGTCACCTTGGGCTAATCCACGGCCAGTAGTTCGACACATGTAAACGTTATCCACTAATACCTTCAATCTTCTTTCTTTTAAAAAATACCATAAATATTGACATATTTTAGATCCCACCCCAATTAGGTCCATCGTTTGCATTAATGAAATGATATTTACGTTATTATATGCATTATCTATATCTAAAAAACATCCTATTGTCGTCTTATTTTCTGTAAAACCAGTTTGAATATGAGAAACTAAATTAACTAAATTGTCCATTGTAGATCGACTTTTTCTAAAACCCGTAGTATATGAAGATAAGATGTTATTTTTTTCGATGAACCATTCTATTCGATTATTTAAAATACTGTGGAATATTTTACACAAACACGACAACATTGATATCGGTCTGAGTGACGACTGAGACTGCGGATCGCGCCCCGGCTTAGGTATTGGAATGACTGAGATATCGCGCCACTGATTGGGTACAAAACCGGTTGACAGAGAACCATTATATAGCGATAACAAAATAGATTTGCCGTTCTCAGGTAGGTATTTAATCATCGAGTACGAAATATTGTCACAACCGGGAGATGTGTCCTTAGAGCGAATACAACAATTAAGTTCCTGTTTCGTGATTGGCGTTTCTAATTTTGAGTTATTTGAAACAAATGCTAAATAAAATACTTAATAAAAAGAATTTTTTTTTTTGGACTATCCACTTATATTATATAACAAACACTGCACACACTTCTATACTTTTTTGTTTACAGTGTATAAACCAGGGACCTTTATAAATTACGGTAAAGGTAGAGAACAATTTCAGTAAAGTCTACGACCGGACTAACCCGGATAAGTGGTAAGCTATCCGGGGAACCCAAGAAGAAGAAACATGTTACCTCTTTTAGTTTACCGTTTTAATACCGGTTACACACACTAATGCCAACGACAGCACGAGTATGACAGGCGTAAATTTTATTTCGGTAACCCGTATTAATACTGGTTGTATTCAATTTACGGTAACCTTTAAAAATACTTGTAAAAAATATAAATGTTGTACTTAACCGAAAAATACTTGTATTGTTCATACCGGTTTTGGTCCCAGGTATAAACCTACTAAACTGTGAACGGATTTGGATGAAATTTGGCACATGGGTAGACCATGACCTGCAGAAGGACATAGGCTACTATTCATCCTGGATGGCAGACGAAGTCGCGGGCAACAGCTAGTCATCAATAATTTCTAACTATCCAATTTTATACGCTGCTTTTTCTCTTATTCTTCATTATGTTTAAAGAGAAAAAAAAAGAAGATTTCTTCGTATTTTCCTACCAAGAGGTAATCCTGGCTGTTTCCGAGGTCCACCTTCATTTTGCTCAATTTGCATACAAACATACGTATATGAAAATTGTATGTACATACCAATAGTTCCTATCCTATCTGTTCATAAATATTTATACGCACTATGATTCATCTCTAACCGGGTTATCATCCGTCTGGATTCAACTCGGAGATAAAAATCATACAATATTTGAGCAGTTATATCATTCATCTTTGTGGCTGGGTTGTAAGCAAACGCTCAATCTTGATTTATTTTTATGTACCTATGTTGTCCAGCTTTCGTGTACAGTTTTCATTGGGATTAGACATCGTTTTCACGTATAATTATAATAAATATTTATACGATATTTAACAGAGTAACTATGAGTTTTCTTGCCCATACTTCTATCTATATACTACCTTTTGTAATGGCTTTTAGAAATCCTCAAATTCAGAAAAACTGAACGTCCTGTTTTATGTCAATTATTGTTTGGAAGGACAACATTTTCGTCAATTGTAGACGGATTTAAGAAATTCATTTGGAAGAGGAAACTTGCGCGGCGGTGCCATATAAATTTTATTAACTTTGCTTGAGTTTTTGAGTAAACTTCAATAATACGTATTTTTTTGTGTTCCGTATTTGAATTTGTGTGGGGTAGGGAACACGCCCTCCCGCCCAGAGCGGGAGAAGTTATTTGATAATTTCCAAACGAAAAAAAAAAGTACCACAACAAATAAGTGATAAATAAAAACTTCTTACAGCAATAAAAAAACCACCGACTTCCAGAAAAAACACTACAAAGTAAAAAATTACTTTAACCGAAATTAAAGTAATTTTTCACTTTGTAGTGTTTTTTTAAGTCTGTTTTTTTTGTAATATAACAAATACGTTCTATCCTGACTCAAGGTACCTATTAGAAATCTTATGGTTAAGAACAAAAACCTATAGATACCAGCAGCCTACACAGACCTCATTTTCTTTTTTCATAGCTTGAAATTCAGTTCCAATTACTAAAATCTGAATTCCTGACCGACTCGATCAATTTAAACTGAGGTCGAACTGTTATTAAAAAAGTTTCGATGGCAAATTTTAGAGCTAAAGGTGATAAAACTGCTGGAGATGGTAAGCCGTACGTCTGCGGTAACAAAACAAGTATAAGCTGACCTCTTGTCCTATTGCAAACTCTATACTACGCTAGGTCAACTCAAGGTGTAACCACTGACATGCGGCCTTATGTACCTATTGAAAAACTCCCCTAGAACCAGACCAGTCTTAAAACTTTCACGTTTTCAAAGGCTATCTACCCCAATTACTACTTCAATCAATCTGCCTATCCTTTTCCCACCTATGCTTGGGTCGGCTTCCAGTTTATATAGATGCAGTTGAATACCGGTATTTTAAATAGAGCGACAGCCTACCTATCCTCCACAACCCAGTTACTGGGTAACGCGATACCCCTTGGTAAGACTGGTTGTCAGACTTTCCCGTAGAGACTGCCAAAGATCTACGAATGACAGCTGGGACCAGCGGCATAACGTGCTTTGCAAAGCACAGAGGGGTTTCGATATAATATAACGAATGGTCACCCATCCATGAACCGAGCGTAGCTTAACCTTCAATCGACCCATGCTGCTGTTATTATTTAGCCACGAGCCACTCCCGATGACTACAAATAACTCAGCCTTCCCAGCTCAATGTCGCAATAAGGTAAACGAAACAGTTACTGGCATTCACTCAAACGAAACTCATTCATTACTCAATCTGCACAAACACTACCAACGATGATCACCATTCTCTTTCACTCATTTAAATTAAATCGAATGATTTATTACTCAATTTATTTATACGAATGGGCAAAATTTTATCGAACGTAGAACAGTGATGTGCTCGTAAACTAAATCGGATTATCCGAATGGATTAATCGAATTGAGTTCATAGATGAGTTATTATAGTTTATAACAGGTTATAGTTATACCAAACAAAATATACTACAAAATTTATTTATAATAAACATCGTAAATTGAAAAAAAAAACTGACTGAATTTTTATAGCGTTTATAATTCTTTAAAACTGAACTCGCTGTTTTGGTTCGCGGTTGAGTAGGTAAGCTAAAATAAGAATTTTATTTCACTACGAAAATCGCATGGTGCCATCCTACTTTGAAACATTATTGGCAAAAGCGATTTGAAATAAACTTTTATGACAAATTCGTTAATGATTTCTATTTACTCAATTATTATCACAATAATATAAATTGTAAGTATTAAAAACCACTAGGTACAAGAATGAAAGAGAGGTTTATTTAGTCTGAAACAATCGACTCCGTGCGCCTGTCGTCCTATCCGATCGGATCCTTTCGGCTGCAACACGGTAGGAATGAAACTATTTGAGTAGGCGCAGAAACGTATACGATACTTAAAGAACGATACGTAAGCGACGGTACGTCGCTGCGTCGCTGCGCTGATCGTATGCGTCGACATCCTGCCGGAAGCGATCGGCTGTCGCCGCATCCGTTCGTATCCTTTCCGATCCGATGCGATGGAAACAGTTTGGTGGAAATCATCGTTTAGTCATCAACTCAGTAGTCATCCGCTTTCTAACCATGTCATCTTTCACACAGACTTATGCTACTCTTATTATATCCACATTCATAGAAGTCATACACACTGACACATCATTTAAATAACGAACTAACTAAAAACAATTAACATTATTTCTCTATAAATGCATTTAACCAGCTTTACCTCTCTCCATATAATTCCGATAATTTTCCGCCGTCTCCTGCATTTTTTCTCTTCTTGCAAATGTCTTTGTTTTTATTTTACGTAGGTACCTAACATTTATAACTGCGACAAGGTAAATCGGATGGAAACGCTGTTGTCTGCAGTTCTTTCCACGAGATTACCCAGTGTTTCTTTTATTTGTGATTTTGCTTATTTTTTGTACCAGCATCTTTACGTTTAAGAGTTTTTTTATTTAGATGCTTTTTCATTAAATCATAGTGGTACTACAGTACAAGCTTATGCCACAAATGAACTTTAAAAGCTTAGATAATTCTAAGATACTTGTTATCTTATTGAACATTTAAGTACTTGATTCATCATCATCATTTCAGCCGAAAGACGTCCACCGCTGGACATGAGCCTCTGCCAAAGTCGCCACTTTCACCAGTTCTATGCTTCCCTCATCAGTCCACCTTGTGGGAGGTCTTCCAACGCCAGAAACTTTCGGCCCCATCAGCTTACTGTACTGCAAGCAGCTACTTTACTGTTTGTTCAAATTATGTATAAGAGCTGGAGGGTTCTGTTGTGAAGATCCTGGTAGAAGAGTTGAGGCAAATCATGGCAATCGACTTTTCAGTATTGTAGCCAAGGAAATATTGGAAAATGCTTTACTGCTTTACCAATTAGCTCATGAACGCGACTTCTTACTGGCTAATAACAATTATTTGAAACTGAAACAAACAGATCTATTCGCTACTCATTTCTCAAGATTCTATCACAATTACCGCTTCATCGTATAGAGTAAAAGTAATAAATAATAAAGCAAAGACTCATATGGATCAACACGATACGATGATACATGTAACGGATAGCAGTTAAATATATATGGACACTTGGACAGTCCACTCTGCCAGCAAAGAAGGTTTAGGAGTATGAGTAACAGTGTGTAAAGTTCACTCATACACTATGGAAAAGGGAGGATCCTCCGACCAGACGGGTGTTGTGTCTGGCTGGCAATTGCCCAAGGATTGATGTCGGATAGTCTTATATATGTTAATCGCTCGGTAAACTCTTATACCGCGATGTAGGACTTGTGACGTCAGGTCTTTGATGCTTAGTTCGTATGTGGCGGTGTAGATGCCGCCACAAAGGCATTGGGTGGCATTAAGAATGCCACCGCAACTGATATTCCTCACACAAAAATGCCTGAAAACTAATATTTCATCCGTACAGTGATACCTACCCAGCTAAGTATAAAGTCGCCATCATTACCGCGCCGCCATTGTCTCTGGCAGCGCGCTTCAAACAGAACTCCTTTGTTCTATGAGGTGGGGGCACGAGTAGTGCGATATAAAAATATATTCGGGTAAAAGAACATCGGTTTTGTAGGCTTTGACTTCGAGCGTGGATGTTTTATTTTTAAGGAAAGTTTGACGTGTTTTTTCACGAATGGCATGTCTTTGACCAGTGAAAGGCAGTGTTTTACTTTGACTTTAAAAAACGGATGGTTTTTATAGTTTTTTTTTACACTGCCATTTAAAACTTGAATGCTATCAATGTGGATTGCATATTACTAGTTTTTCTGTAATTGCTCTGAACCTGAGTTAGTAATCCAACAGCCTTAGCTCTGCATCACAACTCCCAGACCAATAAAGCAGCCGTCATTAACAACGAAACTACTATAGATAAAGCAGAATTTCATTTGGACTCCATTAGGTACGAGTGAAAATTAAAAATACCGTGTAGCTACCAATCACCGCTAATTTCCATGGTGATATGTGGCGCGACTGTCACCAGTTGGGCAACGCTCCAATTGAAGCTAGTTATTTACTAAAAAAAAAAAAAAAGTACAATTTCAACCAGTTATAGAGAATATTTTGTTTGTAACTTCGAATTTTATTGGACATCGAATAGGCTCGTAAAAGGCATAAAATTCGGATTATGATGTTCATTTTGTCCAATAACGGTGTCGGTTACAATATTTTTGGTGACATTATCGATATTCTATGGATGGTTTAATTTTGATTAAGTACTTGTAATGCAGAGTTTAACTCGATATAAAAGCTATAAGCTCGATATAAAGTACTTGCATTAAAAATATATTATTACACTCCATTAATTTGTTTTATGATATTTTGAAGGTCTGCTTCTACGCGGTTTCCTAATTAATTGTTTTTGTTTGACCCCTAGCCATTTAATATGCCCATGGCCAAGTAAAATAAGTAAATAATAAACAGTTATCAAATCAAGTATCCTCTTTGTATTGTATAAGTATTTTAGTAGTCTAAGTTAGATTTTATATGTTCATGTTCATTATGTGTAATTTAAATATATTCGTATGCGGCTTTTAGCTGCGGATGTGTCCTGAACATATACCACCGACCTTGTACCATAATCCTGCGAATAAATAGCTTTGTCTTCGGTTTTATAACATTATTTTGCTGTTTTGGCAGGTTTTGCTGGGACAGTTCTTGTTATCTTCGTATTTTTTCGTTTTCGTATTTTTATTTGATTACTAGTTAATTTATTTATTTAGAAGTATCGCAATTATGTATTAGGTTTGTTGAAACTGTTAGTACTCTCCGTCACTTGTCCAGAAATTCGACGTCAGACAGCATTGATGCCGAAATGAACCTTTTTGCCGCAGCCGTGAGGCACACACTATATTGTCGTTAAAACTTTATTTTCACTTTTTTATTATATAGGTATGTTTTGTGTTTCACGAACAATGTCAAAATAAACGTTATTCTTTATTTCTTTCTAAAACCTTTGTCAAGTTCTTAAATACTATTTATAAAAGCCTCAATGAATAACCGTAATTTTTATAGCTTTTTCCCTACACCTTAACTACTAGCTTTCAGTCTTATAGCCATATGAACGTATTCCTTCCCTTTCTTCTTTGAAACCAAATGTTTTCCCAGTTCATTCGCTTCATATCAAGCTCTCGCTAAAGCTCTTAAAGTTATTTTATTTACGTTATTACGGCGAGTTTGTGGTTTTAACTGGTGCGCCAGACAAAACAAAAACATATGTGCAAATGTGCAATTCTGCTCTGGTGTCTGTTTTTCGCTGATGATATTTTGTTTAGGATCGTTTTGTATTTCTTTAAGAGCTACCTAAGTTTTTTCAGATTTTATTTCAGCCATTTTTATTCTTACGAGTTTTTGTTTATAATAATAATCACAGCTGAATCTAAACTCAATCACATTACTTACTTAGTACTACAAAATACACCTCAATCTCTGCTTACCCTCACCCAAACGCGATATTTTATTTACCTTAGTATCCACCATTTATTTATTTACCTCCTTCATTGTTCGAAAATAAACTTCAATAAATAACATCATAAACATTACTGTGAAAACTCGGTTCAAAACATTCGCGTCTGGCTACTTTCGTTTCAAAATAACTAAGTGTGTTTATACAAACTCAATTCTCTTTGTATACAGAAAATCGCGTTGTTTAAATGTACGCAGAAAATAATTTAAACAATGGCTGTCGATAATTGGTCCATTCACCCTGTGAGGTATCTGTGAGGGCTGAAAACCGCGGAGTTATTAATTATAAAGGGACGCTTTGGGACATGACAAATGATAGTAAGGGACAAATAGGATGCTTTGATGGTCCTCTCTTCTTGAACCAAATGTTATCTGTTAGATGGAACGGTCTTTGGAATTTCCATCTCCACTTTGGAAGACCCAAATACCGGAGAATATCCCTAATACTGTGTTTCCGCTAAATGTTGAGTACTTTTCAAGATGAAAATGAAAAGATCCTTTTTTCTAAAAAACGGTGATACGGCATGATAGTGTGTAAATTGTAAATTCCATTTCATAACGTTTTCTTGCTTAACATTATCCATTAACAAACATCAAGTTTATTTGTTTTATTTACGAAATGCTTATTTTCCCATCATAAACTAACCAAATAAGTATAAAAGTAGGAAAAAAGGGGGATATAATTCTGCCAAAATACCTATCCAGTATCCACGTTATTCAATCAATACTTTTATTACTTTTTTTGCTTTGATTGTTTATTTACAAACTCAAACTCAAAGCATTTATTTCAAATAAACCATTTACAGGCACTTTTGAATTGTCAAGGGGTCGGTCAGTCAGAAATATGAAGCTAGTTGCCCATTCCGAAGCGTAGTAGGTTCCTATGGAGAAGAACGGGCAACGAACTCCACGAACACTCTTTTAAATCAAAATATGTTACAAAATATTTGTTACATCATTCATGTTGAAATTATACATGTGAGAACAATGTAGAAAGACGTGCACGTTAAAAGCATCCGTAATACAAACAATTCAAAAATTAAAATACAGCTACAAGTACTATAAACTTGTTTGTTGACGTATTATGAATATCCCGACCAAAACAGTGGTGAAATTTAATCAAGCTTTAATCCCCAAACATGCACGCAACTTGCGGACCAATTCATTGAACTGGCGTTGTCGGTTACAATACCGCGTTCGGATCGCGTTGACAATAATTGACGGCCGAATTTGATGGGCTTACGTCAGCACACGTTACCTACATACTGAACTATGCATATTAAAAAGTTCTAGGATTGGCTGATTGACTGACAATACCCAGCCTAAACTAATGAAGATAGAAATATGAAAGTTATAGGGTTTTGACGGTGTGTAAAAATAAGCAATTTTTCGAAAGTGTGCAAAGGATCTAATTTTGGTTGTGATGATCATAATGCTTGCTCATTTCGTGCTGATTTATAACAACTGCCGCATCTTATGACGATTTTGCTTTGAAAAGTTTATTATGACACGAATAACATCGCCTACTTTACCAAATACCACCATTATCCAAAGGGACTGACTTGTATTGAGGAGTTACATCTAACTTTTAGATATTACCTCAATAGAAGTGCTAAGTTTACCATAATGACTGTTAATATTTTCCTACGAATTAATGTCACACATTAATGCAAAAGCTTCCATATTTCAACGGTCTTTTAATTTTCGCGAAAGCCACAAAATTCATTGAGCGAGCGATCATCAAGTGTCGCGGCAGGCAATTCGCCTGTGACGTCACAATGTAGCATGGCGTCGACGGATTATTTTAATATAAGTCTTTGTTGTTTGAGTGGAAGTTTTTAATTGTTTTAAAATGTTTTGTGGAAACTTTTAGCAGAAGATACGACGTATTTTACGAAAAATAATAATTAAGTAATGTTACATTTCTTTCCAGGAAGTTGGCATGACATAAAGAAAAGGGTCTCAATACGTTCAACCAAGTATATGTTAGAAATATAAGGAGCTATAAAAATATCTGCCACGGCTTTAATGAGAGGTAGTCTTGTGTTTAAAGATAACAATAGTGAAGAAATTTCGTACCCCGGCACAGTTAAATCAATTTGAGAAAATAAAGTAGTTAAATAAACATTGACTCTACTCTGCATAACGTGGTTCACAAATTACGCGCGAAGTGCACTTCGTCAATGAAAACAACTGCTATCTCTTTCCATCTGTTCTGTGAATGAAACCTGAAATCAGCTGACTAGTTCGACACTTGCAAATTTATACGTACAATTTTTTGTATGAAAAAAAATATGACACATGATCAATAATTTATCTTTACTATTGTAATCTATAAACACAATACTATCTCCCATTGCAGCCGTGGCAGATATTTTTATAGCACCTTATATGTAACCTTAGGGAATGTGGCGGATATATTTCGTTTAAAATACTTTCGTAACCTCGTGTGTTAACATCTTAGTTCTAAACCCCTTTTTAACCGAATGTGCGACAAGAAAGACAAGGTTATTCTATCTTTATTTTTCTTTATAGGTAGGTGGATTTTAATACATGAATTGTTCATCGACTCGTATATGTCGTGCGATTGGTGGCTTCAAAACCGAGATTGAACTAAAACCCCTTCCACCGGTTGCAACCGGTTATATTATTTAAAAAAAAGTGTTTGCCGTGTCGAATTAGATATGAGTCATGGCTAACCCTAATCAATCTAGCTAGCATATTCGGAACCTAGATGAAGTTCCATAATTCTATTTAACAAAATATTTTTCAACATAGACAGGCTGTTATATTAAACGAAGAACATTTTTTAAGGGAGTGTTGAAAATAAGTAATAGTATTTATGAAAAATAAAATCAACTGTTGGCTATATTTTTGTCGAGTTATGCGAACGCAAATATATGAAGTAACAGCTTTGTTTTTTCGATTGAGGGTTTGTTCCCATAGTTAAAGTTGTTCATTTTCGTGAGCACCTACAACACTTCCTTAAAGACACCTATATTATAGGGTGTCAGGTTAAACTAACACTCTGCATACGTTTGTCCTTTACAAATAAACATCTCAGCCAAAATCTGCCCAGCCTTTTCCCAACTTTATTGGAGTAAGCTTCTTGTCTAAATGGATGCAGCTGAATACCAGTATTTTACATGGAGCGACTGCCTATCTGACCTTCACAATCAAGTTACTGGGTAACATACCCTTTGGTAAGACTGACCATTATAGACGGAATTATTTCAGACCTTTTTCGACATATTTTATGCAAAATAAGATATTCTATTCTATTCTAGCTACCCGTAAAAACGGTTAAATATTTTATACAACTCCTTAAATCCTTTACAATATCTACGAATGACAGCCGGGACCAACGGCTTAACGTGCTTTCCGAGGCACGGTCACCCATCCACGAACTGACCGCGGCAAGCGTAGCTTAACCTTCGTTGGACCCGTGCGATTGTTATCATTTACAGCCACGAGCCTAAAAGTGAGGCTCGATAGAGTGCTTACGGAGCAATGCATTGCTCCTTATGTACTCTTCCACGATTAAAGTCTCCCGTAGTGGCGTTATACGGGGTGAACACCCCCACAATAATCGTAATAAAACCTTTAATGAAATGAATATGAGTCATGATGGGCCCCTTCTCATACGAGCCTTTAATCTTTTCCTCGCAGTAAAGGGCACGACTTCGCCTTATTATTCGAAATGTAATCTGCTTTGTACTATTTGTATCATTATACGCCATTCTTTTGGAAAATGTGATTTTTTCTTGTGAAAAACTGGCTTTTTGATCTTTTGTATGACGTCAAAACGTTTTTGTTTTCGAAGTAAGGGAGAAACAGTATGATTGCACAAAGAGACATTGCTTAAAAGAGTTATTAAAAACTCGTAATATTTGACCTCTTATGTATGCTAACCCGATTATGTGATATTCTCATATTTAACTACACTGCTGGCGAAATTAAGAATATATTTTTTCCAAATTGTTTTTTTTTGTAAACCTATTGTAAACATGAACCTATTTTTATCCTTGAGCGCCTTTTTAACAGTTAAAAGGTTATGAAATATTAATAATATCGTTAAAAAAGTACAACAAAATAAAATGCTAATGAGACTTGCTACAAACTCATGATTCGATTGAATGAATGAATAAAATTTTATTCATTCATTCGCTCGTTCCACGTAACCGGGTCCATTATTTCGCTACCGAATTTCACCCCCCCCCCCCCTTCTGAACGAAATGGAGCGATTAGGGGTGGGGGTGTTCACCCCCTATAACGCCACTACGTTTGAATGTTCAAGTAGTAGTTCAACTAAAGAGTGACAGGTCGTTAACTGATCATCTATGGCGTTTTATATGGATTTCAGTGATTTTACACGCGATTTCACCCCTGAAAAATTATTAAAAACATCGCTGTCAACTCACGTAGAATATAAATGAAAATAGCCAAAGGCCCACCTTTTACATGATATTTCAATATAACTGGCGAAATGTGGGATTGTTATGTAGGTGTGGTATGGCTCGCTTTCGGTTAGCACACGGTCTACAGAGCAAAATGGACCACAGCAGCAAGGTTGTTAAACAGTTGATATCAATAATTGGTACACCCCGTTTATTTCCCCGGATAAAGCAACTTTTCATAGAACTTTGAAGATTATTCCTTATAAATATTCAGGATCACCCACCGTCACAATTTGAATAAAACAAAGATAATGCACGAAATATACCGTAAATAATTACTGTACGCTTCACCGCAATAGGACAAGGGGTCAAATGATATTATATTTCACCCCCTTTAGCCCCCACCGGGTGAGATAGAACCCCACGCTGCCCAGGTGGTTTCCTATCGAGTGTTTGCTCAGCTAAGGTATTACATTGACGTAGTGTGGGAAGTAATTGGAACAGTTATTTTTAACAGTTCCTAAAACGAGGTAAAGTACCGTTTTTTCGTGCGGTCTATAAAAAGTTTGGCTAAAAAACTTTAGCCAAACTTTGATATTATAAATATTAGACTCAGATTGATTATGGAAATAAAAAATAAAAACTAAAAGTCTACTACGACAAAAAAGTCAACTAAAAATGTGTAAACAAGAAATCACAGACATACAGATAAAAAGTCCGGAGGCCGTGTTAGGCCATAAATCGGACAGATTACGTATGACTCCGTTTTTTTTCATGTGACGTATTTAATTGAATGTGACGTCACATAGCTTATAACCAGCGGACGATCAAGACGCTTTCAACGATACTTCACTTGTCAAATTATCGCCGTAGTCGAGAAAAAGTACAATTCAAAAGTGCCTGTAAATAGTTTAATTGAAATAAATGCTTTGAGTTTGAGTTTGAATTTGAGTAATATTTACAAAGCCCATGTCTTTATTCCCGAACGAATAAGGAGCAAGTTTAGATGAATACTCTACTCGTAATGCAGTACATCTTCATTTCGTAATTGATACTGTAAAACCCGCTCTAGGGAGACACCCTTACCATACACCGTGCGCAAACTTCAGCCGCTCCCAAATTGATACGTTCCGAACGGAAGATGAAAAAATACTCTGGTCCTTACTGTTTTCAGCTCCAACACAGACGTTGTACACATAGGTACTGTTTCATTCTGTGTCCACTCAACCCAGACGTGCTTACGCATTCAAGACAAACTGACAAGAACCGTGTGCATTCCGTGTGTCACATTTCAGGAAAATAAAATATTTATACCCTAAAACTCTCTTACTTCCTTCTGTCTGCCTCCCGCTTCTAATTATATCCACCACGACGTAATCATAGCTGTGCTTCATAAAATAATCAGAACCTGATGTCTGACAGTCAGTTCATGTTCAGACTGAGTTTACAGTATTGCCCGTGTGAAAAATTCAAAAATATACCCCGATCACGATCAATAGTTTTGCGGTTTCAGTTTCACTGTCAAAACCGCTCCAAATTCTCAGTTCCATTTCCCACAAGAACAATAACAGTTCCTCATCTGATACGTAACCGCCGCATGTTGTCACCTGTCAGCTTCCACGGCTGCACGTAGTTTACGTGTCGCATACATAAAGGCGGAGCCCCACTGCTGCGTACGAAGAGGCTATGCACATGTGTCTACCTTCCCTTTGTAAAAAAATGTATGTGATAACCTCCACTACAACCCACGAACACGTTACACACGAATATGAGATTAATGACGTCACTGCTGCACGCGTGGCTTACTCGAATATGGCGCACACGCAGCTCAATGCTATCAACGCTATGCACGTGGTACACGGTAGCGTGCGTAGCTTCAGGAGGTGGGACGGACGGATAAGCGGCGTTTGAAAAACTGTGCTGCGCTACAGTTGTACATAGGTTACATAGTCGTGGGTATTATTCGTGTACTTCTAGTGTGTGCTGCAGTGGAAACGTACACGTACGTTGAAAAACAAACGAACCCACGCAGCAAAAATGCTCCGCGTGGCCCGTGTACATCATGCGCCGCAGTGGGGCAGCGCCTTAATTAACGTTCGTATGCAAACCTTGCATGATTTAATGGTGATTTGTGGGTCTATCATATTAATTTATGGTTACAAATGTTATTTGTGTTGGTGCGGTTAAATGTCTCTGCAGCTTATGAGTTGAGCCAGCTAACATTGAGAACAATTTGTTTTGTAACTTCTTGTTCATAAAATACAATAGACGTAGATATATTTAGTAAACTATTCCGCTTTACTATTCTTAAAGAGTCTTAAAAAAACCCTGTGAGAAATCGACACGTGTACGTCGACACGTCGTGTACGGGTTCGCAACAAGTCAATCGTCATCCTGAGGATGCCTCGTTGAGAGGTGAAACACGTGTAGATTTCTTACAGGGTTTTTTATGACTCTTTAAGAATAGTAAAGCGGAATAGTTTACTAAATATATCTACGTCTATTGTATTTTATAATGGATTTCCGCCAAGTCACGCCTGAATCAATTAACTTTCTTGTTCATACATTTTTTCGTTACTTCTTTTTGATATTGTAACTGATGAAATAAGGTACATTTCTGCCTAATTCTTGGGGATTACAGGCGTGATGTTATGTTATGTTCTTTCTATTTAGACAGTTACGATTAGATAATTATGAGTTACTGATTCTAGCACGGTGCTGAACAGAATTTCAATTTTAATTAAAACCATATTTGCACATTACAAACTTTACAAATGCAGGCGCAGAATTATTAAACTCCTCTGAACTGCACATCAGACAAATACATAACCTAGTTCCCCAACTCAATCTAGTTTTCGGAATATTTAACTTCAATATGAACAAACTCACATTATTTAAATCAGACCAGACAGTTCTGCAACATGCACATCGGAGTTCCAAAATACATAAACACCCCCAATCTCACAAACACACAAACACCACACACACACACACACACATTAGTTCCTGAACTATGTCTAGTTGGAACATGTAACTGTGATGCGGTCATTAGACGGTTTCCCGTCGGTTCGTCTTCGGCATACCTACAGCATGCATATTAAACCTAAAGGATTTGACGGTGAGATTCACTGAGCGGGTTAGAATAGAAGGGTATATGGAGTATGTTTCATAGACGGTAATAATAAAGGCGAGGAAATGTGTACCTTTTCCTAGTTGATGACGTTTTGGAAGAGTTCATCCGGGACATTGGTGCCGATTCCCTTGTTCACAAACTAAACAAAATTTAAGTTCAGTGCCTCTTTTTCTTTCCATTTCATTAAGAAAAGGACAGAAGATACGTTTAGGCCTGTCAAATTAATCAGTGCCTGACGGAAATTGACATAATTTTAGTAGGCACGTATTTAAACACGTCTGAAGAAGTGACAGGCGCTGATTAATTTGACAGGACTAAACTAAAATTTGTCTTCTGTCTTTTTCTTTCAATAATTTTACACTATCACGAAGTAGACGTGTATGTAATGTATCGTTACTTTTGAGTGTTGGGTCCCTGTTACTCTTAAATGACACTAACATCAGTTAGACATTGCAGATCATTACATTTTTTTTTTCACTTTCCCAATGACTAAGAAATACACTTTATAGCAGTTGGAGTCAGACCCTTTCCAAGAAAAGTCGCTTACTTATGCTACACATTTTTAACGAAACCTTCGCCACTGCACTACTAAATATTGTGCAGTACCACCCTCTCAAGGGAAGCTACATCTTCCAGTCGTCTGCAACATCACTTATGGATGTTAAACGAAGTACTATTCAGAGCCAAGAGTGTCTTAGTATACCTAAGAACAAAAAAGAACGGATACAGAAGGTCGGCTCCATGCAACAATCGAAAACAGGCGCACGCACACATGGACTAAGATCTAGGACACAGAGTAATGTACCTAATAAAAATAATATTCTAACAATAAAGTAACATTTTAGGGAACATCGACATAAAGTAAAAGGTGACAATATTAATTAAAAGTAAATAAAATATTTATACAGAACACAATCAGAAAATTTCAAAAAGGAACATTGTTATGTAACATTGGTTAACTCGGTCGGAATAGTTTTCGCTGACTCGCTTCGGAAAAACGCGTTTTGTCTAGTAAGAACTAGTTTTAACTGATGTTCAAGTTTAAATATCAGTTAATTCTAGTTCTAACAAAGGCATTTAGTAAAAACTAGTTCTAACTAGGGAAAACGCGTTCTAACGGAAAACGGGTTTTAACTGTAACATATACATTCCAACCGCCTCTGTGGTCTAGTGGTCCACCTTTCTCCAGAGGTTCGATTCCTAATGGGGGCAAAATTTTCTGCTCGGTTAGGTTGGTGGTAGGGCTTGTTCTAAGGCCGCCTGGCTAGCTACCAACATCTTATCTAAGTCTGTCGCCATAAAAACAATGATAACAGCGTTGTGTTTCGGCAGTTAGAGGTAAGATAGCCAGTTCTTCTGTGGTTGAGGATTCCGGTAAAGCTCGCGCTTCCACGTTTGACCTGATCATCTCTTACCATCAGGTGAGTGCAGGCCAGGAGCAAAAAATGACGCGTTGGTACAGTAATCCCAAACTGACTCTTAAACAAATGCCAGTGGCCACTCCATTGCCTATGCCGCTCACTGTACGTCAAGCGTGTCTATATATCGTTCGTTATTTATAATGCAGCTCACCTTCTGTAACTATCTATTCTGAGTCCTAAGTCTCTTCCCAGTCAGTTTATCTGCATCGCCTCAGGGCATGCATAATGAAGTTGACGGGAATTCGGCTCTGTGATTTACAAGCCCTAGTTTAAGATTTATTCTTGCTCCAGGATAAGATTTTCGGGTGGAAATTGGAGTCAGATATATCATTCAAAATAATGGTGCCTAGAAATAGAACTGATCATAATTTCTTCAAACGATATCCATACTTTATTAACCAAGTTACTTTTGAAATGCTCTATGGGGAAAACACATACATTTGATAACGATCCTCCATTCCATCTGATGGTAAGTGTTTGCACAATATACCAAAATTGTTGAAGCATTTGGAAGCTCTAATTAGTCTATGACCAATTTTTTTTTTGTTACTTTAAGGAAAATTTGTTTAGCGATACTTTTTCACAGAATTAACTATTCTCGGACTGTATTTCATTATTTAAAACTTTCCAATTCCATTAATAACTCCGATATTCCATCCAAATATTTTAAGGTTCCTGGAAGGTCGAAGCGATGGAACGCACCGTTGCATGTTCCATTTACCTCTACAAATTACAGGCAAAATTCATAATATATATAGTGCGTTGCAAGTAGCGACTTTAATAGCATGTGTAAACAGCATGATTTTGATCCTTTCATAACAGATCCTCGGCCAGAAAGTGCCTGAACCTTGGCTTTTTTAATTAAGATTTTGTATGTTCAGGTTTTTATTCTTGTCTTAAATATGAAGTGTGAATTTAGTTTAGCAAAAACTCTTTCTTTGCAATCTGTTTTTAGAAATGAAGACTTTTAATATTGGCTGTCAGTCTCACATACAATTTTTTTATTTAGTTTATTTTGCCTGTAAGTCATCCATAGTTATCTAATAAAATAAATATCGTCTATAGTACTTACAGATTCTATACTGCAGATAGCTGCCATAGATAGAAATCATTCTAATGATCAATGTCCTATTGACTATTGATCTGTTAGAACACAAAGGGTCCATCAAATTAGTCTCATAGCTATATTCCCGGTCATTGTCACCAAAGTGAAGCTAATTGTCAGGATTGTGTAAGACTATTGATTAGATAACTATCACATCTAAGATATAATTAATAGAATGGAAACAAAGGTTTCTATCAAACAGGGATATCAAGTAATTAGGTGCTAATTAGTATTAATAGTAAGTACGTAAGTACCTTGCAGAAATAAGTCTGTGTGATTAAATGAATTTAAAACTTGTCTTCGATGATCCTTCCATTCAATCAATCTTCCTGGCCTGTTCCCAATGTTGGGGTCGGCTTCCAGTTTCACCAGATGCAGCATTATCTTATTATACACATTATTAACATACCAGCATTTTATATGGAGCGAATGCCTATCTAACTTCCGCAACCCAGTAACTGGGTAACACGATACTCCTTTGTAAGACTGGTTGTCGGACTTTCGGGCTTCTGACTACCCGTAACAACTGTCAAAGATCTACGAATGACAGCCGGGACCAATGGCTTAACGTGCTTTCCGATTCTTCCATTCATATTGAATTTCCTGTGACTGCATACCCCCTAAGGCTGGATTCGACCAAACAGGAATAAATTTTATCCGCGGAATAAGCCTTCTCTTCCGAGTAAATTTTGAATTTTTGACAGTTTCTCCATACGAATACTGTCAGAGTAAATCTTATTCCGCGGATAAAATTTATTCGTGTTTGGTCGAATCCGCCCTAAGTCGATTTATTTATCAAAACAAATCCAACAAGACTTATTGTGATGGTAAAAGCTAGTACGAAATGTTTCAGAAATGTAAGAAAATATCTGACTATTCTATATTTTTCTTTCGAGAAGTGGTCTTAATCCTAGATTTTCTTGTGTTGACACAATGCCCCCGTAATCTGGATAAATCCTGCTTCTTTAGTATAAAAAAGCATATACTAAATATCCATATATCTACTTAAGCCCCTACACAAATGCTATCATATCCACTATATCTCCTGTCGTGTCTCACGTCGGCAACCTGACAACGTAAGATAATGACTCCATTACCAACACTCCGGGATAAATGGACGCTGTACCAACTTAATAATGCAAAGTGTCTGAGTGACGAACTCCACTGCATGGTGTAGGTAGACTATAAATATACTCTAAAGGATGATTTCCAACAAAGGGCTCGCATCGCAAAGGATACGAACGGATGCGGCGACAGCCGATCGCGTCCGGCAGGATGTCGACGCAAATGATCGGCTCCGTAACGCCGCTTGCGAACGAATCCGTTTCTGCGCCTAGTCAAATAGTTTCATTCCTACTGTGTTGCAGCCGAAAGGATCCGAGCGGATACGACGATAGGCGTACGGAGCCGATCGCACGTCGCAGTATACTTTCGGGTACGATCGCGTGTCGTGTAATATAGACTTTAAATACTGTATACACGATTTAATATCGTTTAAAGATTGCAAAATCCGTTCCGATCCTATGCGATGCCGAGCCGCGTGGTGGAAATCATCCTTTAGCCTAATATAACCTTGGTTAGAAAGATCTTACCGAGAGTATGTTAGGCTAAAGAACATTGTATACTTTTAGGTATTTTTGATATAAGAAGTAAAAACAGAGAGCCGGCTGTTCAGAAATATGTTAATAACTTTTATGTAAATAACTTTTATATTATGTAATTAGTGGACATAATCCGTTTGGCAATTTATTTTTTCACAGCTAAAACTGGCTGCTATTGATATGAAATGCTTGACTATGAAACACATTAGCATGTGTATTAGTCAATAAATAATAATATTAAATTTTCTTATAGATTATGTATAATGTTGATCTAATGAACATTGTTGTTGAGTAGATTGAATATAAAAAATAACTGTTGTAATTGTTGTTGTAATAATTGTTGTTGATTGATTATATACAATGACTGCAATTAATTCGCTGTGTCAATAATTAACATTGTCACGTGGGCAAAGCCACTTAGACAGTTAGACACTAGCTGTATGTATCAAGCTATACATTTCCATTATAAGCTGATCTCGCATTGTATAGGATTTCCGTACAATGAGAGGTCAGCTTATACTGGAAATGTATAGCTTGATATGTAGCCGAGTGTACATACAGCTAGTGTCTAACTCTGTTTTTAAGCTAAGTTTGCTGGTACGTTCCAAGATGCATCCGCCTCACGTCACGTACCCAATAACGTAGAGCTTGAAAGTTTTGCGGTGGAACTTTAGCGTTTACGTCTATTATGAAATATCTAACCAATTTCTTTGTAAATACTCGAGAAGATGAAGCACATTTCTAGGAAAAAAATGTTGAATAATAAAATACAATAGACGTAGATATACTTAGTAACTATTCCTAAAGAGTCGCGACAAGTCAATCGTCATCCTGAGGATGCCTAGTTGAGAGGTGAAACACGTGTCGATTTCTTACAGGGTTTTTTATAACTCTTTAGGAATAAAATACAATAGACGTAGATATATTTAGGAACCTATTCCGCTTAATTATTCTTAAAGAGTCTCCTGAGGATGCCTCGTTGAGAGGTAAAACACGTGTCGATTTCTTACAGGGTTTTTTAAGACTCTTTAAGAATAGTTAAGCGGAATAGATTACTAAATATATCTACGTCTATTTTATTTTATTATGGATTTCCGCCAAGTCCCGCCTGAATCAATTAACTATCAGTGATCGAAAAAGTTATGTTATCCATCGGTCTTGCTAAGTTTGGGAATTATAGCGCATACACACTGGCGCGATATCGCAGGCGCGACAAGGGTAGCGCTGCCCGTCGCGGCCGCGATATCGCGCCAGTGTGTACGAGCCATTACTTGGTGTCATTCCCAGGTCGCGCGTGCTATTGGATTTTTTCATTAGGATTTTCTTAGTAGGAGCCCTTAAACATAAGTGTAGGTGTAAATAAATAAATAAATAAAATTCATCAAATTCTAGGAACTGCTAATTATGCATTGCTACATAAGTCTTCTCGAATTCGACAACAAAGTCCGTTGTGAGAACTTTGAAATAGGTTAATTCAACTTTGTCCACTAATTACCGAATTACGAGTTTTGTTTACACTTGCAGATGAGTAAATGACGTCACTGTACTGTGGGAAGAATTTACAGTGCTTTCAGTTGGTACAAAGGTGGTTTGTTTCTGTACATTCTATTGAAATAAAGTGTTTCCATTTGTTTCTTTCTAAGAGTAGCTATGTTCGTGTGGGCTACATTGTCTTGGTATTTCTTGAGGTCATAAACACTTGGTGGTATTCACATTTTTTTTGTGAGTTTTAAACAGTTTATTTTTTGTATATTGATTTGTAATTTTTTTTAAAGATGAGTTTTTGTTTTGGCTTGCATTACGGCCAGCTGACAGCAACAAAGGGATCAATGTCTTCATGTAACTCACACATACCATGTTTTTTATTTTTCTTTAAAGTGACCAACTCCGGAATGGAAATAAACAAATACCTGCCCCGATTTTGAGTATTTCTTTTGTTATGAACTTATTACTGCAGAAATCTACTTGATAAATACTTACAACGCAGGTGAGCACAAAGAAAAGATTTAAAAAAATCACCCCCTAAAGGGGTTAATTAGATCCCCTATTTAACCCCTTTAGGGGGTGAAAATTTTCATGAAAACTCTTCTTACTTGCCGGAGAGAAATCCTACCGGACGCACAGCTTGTAAATTAAATAGAACACAACAGCAATATTTGTGAAGTAGGTACCTACCTAGTAGGTACATAAAAGGATTATTTTACTCAGTCCATTGAAGCCCATGACCACTTTTACGACCAGTAGCCAGTACCTACACGACTTGCTGGGCCGATGGCCTTTTTGCCAATTTTTTAACCAATTAACTGAACCGATTTTCACGATACGCTGTTCGAAAAATGGTGAGATTGATGCGATCCTCCATCATTCAATCAAGGATATAAAACATCGCAAAGGGTACCAAGGTTTCCTGTACTTTTAGCTATATATTTTCCAACTTCCGTCTACCCTCAATTATTCAAGATTTTACCCGACTTTGGTTGAAAGGAAGGGTTATGATACTAAGCGGAGACGGTCGTTACTAAGGCCGAGGGATTTCTTTCAGAAACACATAATACAAAAACGATTTGTCAAGCCTATACTTTTAACTATGTATCTGGGTAGATCAAAAGGTAAGGGACCTGCCGAAAAAAGGTAAGCCCGTATTCCTTTTGCGGGCAAACGTAGCTATGTTTGCCCCAACAACGTATAACTCTTCTATGCGTCTACTATTTTGGTTTATTCTTCCAGCCCGCGTAGCATGATAACCATAGAAACGGGTTTTCTACGGGTTTTGTCGACGGAAGATTAGACTTAATGACAATACGCGTAGCATAGCCACCGTAGAAACAGGTTTTGTCGACGGGTGAATAGACAAAATAACAGATTGTGATTGTTTATCTGTAATTTTTTCTATTCTTCCGTCGACAGAACCCGTTTCTATTGTGGTCATGCTACGCGTGCAGGAATAGTTTTCTTTTTTAGGATTCTGTAAAATTGGACCAAATTCTCGCACATTTTAGTAGTAATTTTGTTAGTAAGTAGTTATACCCCGTATATTTTGATTTTTAGATTCTACACAATCTTATCAGCGTTTTTCAACTTCTGCCCCTCATCTTTCTCCTACCCTCAAACAAAATAGAAGGTACAGAAATAGACGCTACAAAGTTAAATTGGTTCTGCCGTAATTAAGAATGAACTTATGAACCCCAAACTCGCCGAATTTGGGAAAGAGCCTTAATAGCCTGTAAATGTCCCATTTGTACTGAAGTTGCGAAGAAACTTGAGCCCATGAGCGTACCCAAACACAGAGTAAGTTAACTCATGTGCCCCAGGGGAGGGTAGCTGCCCTCCTGGATTTTCTATACCTAAGTACCTACTGATGTCGATAAAAGCTATGTTAGAATCACGGTAAGACTTACTTTACAATTACTGTAGAATCCTATTGATTCCGTAAATAAGTTGAATACATCACTACACTGGCTCATCACCACACCAAGCCTCTTGTGCAGGTACGCTCCACTTTTCAACTGTTTCCCGCCATTCGTGGTAAACTGACAGTTGACATTAGTGACAGCGACCTCACTGCCGATGTGCATGAGATACTTTTTACGCAATATCTATTAAATAGATACACTGCAATTACAATCTATAATTATGCCATAATTTGAGAAAAAACCGCGCGGCCGGCCATGTTGTTTCATTCATACGACACAAACATTTCAAAAGTGAGCTCGCTCGCCAGGCACCGCGCCGCCTTTTATAAGTAAGTAAATAAAATATGTGCGGGGAAGCCAAAAGCTGGGTACACCCATGCTAAACCTCCAACATATTATAGTGTTGCAGAGTTAGACTTGGTATCGGTTCCAAGTTTGTTTGGCACTTCGATTGACTTTGAGTCCGGGAAATTGATAGTGTATCAAATTTAGAAGACTAAAGCTTTGGTTTCCTAAGAAAGCTGACAACGGTCACGCAATTAACGAACGGCTGTCCGTTTTTTGACACCTTAATGTCAAATACTGGTGAAAATGACAGACGGCCGTTATTATTTGATGGAACCGCTTTCTTAGGCTCTAGACAGATGGACCGCATTTCAACTGCAATCCAACTGCAAATTGCAGTTCGGATGCAGTTTGAATGCAGTTGCCGTTGATGCAGTCGTGTCAACTGCTTTCAAACTGCATCCGAAATGCAATTTGCGGTTGGATTGCAGTCCGTCTGTCTAGAGCCTTAAGAAATCGTAGCTAGTCAATAAATATGCCGTGTTGTAGCCATTTAATACAACTATCGAAAGTCAAATAAAAACAAAAACAAAGTAAACAGAAGAATAAAGGCTCCTGCAGACAGGCGGGAGAGCCTTAACAGTTGAATATACGGGAAAGTTGGTAGTCAATTGCGTAAACGTTAATTACCTAACGTGACTATATTTAGCCCAGAGTCAGGCCGGAATTGAAAAATATTAATAAAACATGATCAAAAATCAAATTGAATTAAACGTTTTTATCGGAGACCGGTTGATTTGATTGACTTAACTTGAGAATTAGGTATGTTAAATTACTTGTTTCGTAAATACGCTAACGTTAGCCAAATTAACTTACTTTTATTTCTATAAACCATTTTCTTTCTAGTTGTAATAAAGTTATTGTAATGTAGGGTAACCTTATTATTGTTTATGACCAGTTTTGTCTTTGGTCTGTCACTGAATGGTCTGTCATGGCTGTCCCGAAATAAAACCGTTACTAGCTACACGTAGTTTTACTCATACATTTCAGTGGCGACGAGGATAAAAATTAGAGGCGTGCGAAATAAAAATTAAATCCAAAATGTCTATCGGAAAGCTAACCGAGTTTAATGTACGAACGGGGAATTGGACAATGTACGTTGAACGCATGGAAATGTTCTTCAAGGTCAACAGTGTTAAGGAGGAATTTTGGTTACCCACATTGATTGCGGCGATGGGTGACGAAGCTTATGAACTTATAAGCAACTTAACAAGTCCGGATAAACCGAGCGCAAAAACTTATGTGGAGGTTGTGAAGGTTATGACGGATCACTTGCAACCAAAGCCGTCGTTCATGGCAGAGAGGTACCGTTTCCGACAAAGAAGACAAAATGCGGGTGAATCGATTTTACAATATATTTCAGAACTCAAGAAAATGTCCAAATATTGCGAATTTACATCCGTATTGGAAGAGAATTTACGTGATCAGTTAGTATGCGGGTTGCGAAGCGAGTCAATTAGGCAACGATTGTTTACCGAAGAAAATCTCCTATATGCAAATGCCGTAAAAATTTCATGTGCTATGGAAGCGGCGGAGAGAGATGCAGCGGCGGTGGAACAAACAGTCGGGATTAATAACGACTCGGGCGTTAGCGGTGACACCGCGGCTGGAGCGCTAAATGCGCTTGCGACGTCGTCGGGCATTCGGGGCCGCCGAGGGCGTGGTGGACCACGCGGGTTACCGGCACGCGCACGGAGTGACACTGCCGAGGATTCAAGTAGCGATTGTTCAGCTTGCGGGGCTTCGGGTCACCGGAGGGAAGGTTGTAGATACGGTCGCTTCATCTGCGGTAGGTGTAGGCAGAAAGGACATCTGCGTCGGGTTTGTCCGGTGCGTGCTGCTGGAAGACAGCCGCAGGACCGATGTGACACCAATAACATGGTGGCACATGTGCAAGCAGCAGGCGGGGCAGCCGATCAGTCAAAGTTCTGGGACCAGTCAGGGGAGGATGAGTCTCCTTTGTCAGACGATGAGGACTGGGAGGTAGATGATCTGCATCAACTTAGTTTGAATAGCTACAAACCGGTGAGCTTAACTATTTATGTGGATCAAATCCAATTATCTATGGAGATTGATACGGGGTCTTTAGTATCCTGTATTAGTAGGGAAAAGTATGATCAGCTGTTTAGCCATAGACCATTACTTAATTCTAATTTAGTATTTAGATTCTATGATGGTACTATTACAAAACCTATAGGAGTAATTAGACCAATAGTCAAGTATGGAAATAAGTCCAAACAAATGGAATTGTTTGTAATAGAGGGTGGCACCACCTCATTACTAGGTCGACAATGGCTTACAGAACTAGGAATTAAAATACCTTTGTATCAAAATATTGTCACACTGAGCACAGATAAAGTAAATTGCAATAATTTATGTAATGACCAATTAACATTATTACTTCTCAGATATAAGGATTTGTTTACGGAGGGACTGGGCCGGTTCACGGGAGGCAAGGCTCGGTTACGACTACGTGAGGGAGCAACGCCGGTGTTCTGTCGCGCACGGCCTGTGCCGTACGCACTCCGCGAGCGCGTCGAGGCTGAGTTGGAAGGCATGTTGCGCGCCGGTGTTATCGAGCCCGTGGAGTGCGCGGATTGGGCTACTCCACTTGTACCGGTTCGTAAGGCTGATGGTGGACTCCGTATCTGCGCTGATTACAAAATAACGTTAAATCCAGTATTATTGGTGGACAAATATCCCTTACCACGTATAAACGACTTGCTGGTTAAATTAAATGGTTCTAAGATATTTACTAAAATAGATTTAACACAAGCATATAATCAAATTGAGTTGGATGACCCTGATAATTGTACGGTTATTAATACTCACAAGGGTCTTTTTAAGTATAAAAGATTAGTTTTCGGTTTATCGTCAAGCCCTGGTATATTCCAACGAATTATGGCGAATCTTCTCAACGATATTCCAAACGTAGAAGTATTTCTGGATGATATTATTATTGGCTCACCCAATATTAGAGAGCATTTAGTTATTTTAGAGAGAGTTTTAGAGCGGTTACATCATAACGGAATGAAACTAAATCAAAAGAAATGCTTGTTCTTGACAAGTGAGGTTAAATATTTGGGGTTTATTATCTCTGCCGAAGGAATTAAGGTGGACCCTGAAAAGGTGGAAGGTATATTAAATATACCCCGCCCAGACAATATTACCGATTTGAGGGCCTTTTTAGGAACAATTATGTACTATGCAAAATTTGTTAAAAACTTGAGCAATATACTGGCACCTTTGTACAGGTTACTTAAGAAGGGAGTTATTTGGACGTGGGACAATGAGTGTGAGTCAGCTTTCAAAAGAATTAAAAATATTTTGATTAGTGCCGACGTCCTTGCTCATTACGAACCAAACAAACCCTTGTTTTTAACTTGTGATGCGAGCGCAAGGGGTATAGGAGGGGTGCTAAGTCAGATGTGTGAGCACAATTATAGTGGCGCAGACGGAACGCAGGAGCGACCTGTCGTGTATGTGTCGCGTGCGCTTAACGCTGCGGAGAAGCATTATTCACAAATCGAGCGAGAGGCCTTAGCTATAGTTTTCTGCTTAGAAAAATTACACCAGTATTTATATGGGCGACGGTTCACACTACGCACGGACCACAAGCCATTGGTCACTATTTTTGGGCCAAAACAGGGTATACCATCAATGGCTGCGAGTCGGTTACAAAGGTGGGCTATTAAGTTGTCAGCCTATACTTATGACATCGAGTATGTTACTTCAAAGCAGAATGGGGCAGATGGGTTGTCGCGGTTGCCAGCTCTTTCTGTTATTAAACAACCTATTCAAATTCCGGAACAATCATATTTACATTTCGCCCAAAATGCCATGTTATTGGATTATAATGAGATTAAAAGACAGACGAGCCGAGACCAGTTGCTAGGCCGAATTTTAACATATCTTCGAGACGAATGGCCGTCTGTTAATGAAATTAAATCGCTCCAACCTTATTTTAATCGTAAAAAAGAATTATACGAGGAGTTAGGTTGTGTGATGTGGGGCCATAGGGTGGTCGTACCGGGTGAATGTAGGAATAAGGTTTTAACGAATTTACATGAGCCTCATATGGGCATAGTTAAAACTAAAGCTTTTGCTAGGAGCTATGTTTGGTGGCCGGGTATGGACGAAGAAATAGAAAAGACGTGCCGTGGTTGCCATGTCTGTGCTGCAGAAGGTGAGGCACCACCTCGACATATGCCCTGCCCATGGGCGTGGCCAGATAGACCATGGGCTCGTGTACATGTTGATTTCTTAGGCCCTATCGCAGGGCGGGTATTTTTAGTAATAGTTGATGCCAGGACCAAGTGGCTAGAAGTTAGTCAAGTACCTAGTACAGCGGCTAGTCACACGATCAGCGTGTTAAGTGACGTGTTTGCACGTTTTGGGTTACCGAGGCAAATAGTCTCAGATAACGGGCCTCCGTTTACAAGTCATGAGTTTTCACAATTTCTCGGTACAAACGGGATTAAACATATATTTTCAGCACCATATCATCCTGCCTCAAATGGGGCAGCAGAAAACGCAGTACATACAGTTAAAAGAGCTATTAAAAAAGCAATTAGAGAGAACTTAAATATACATTTCTTTTTAAATAATTTTCTTCTATACTATAGGAATACAGAACACTGTACTACAGGCGAAACACCGGCGTCGCTCATGTTCGGCCGCAGGTTGCGTACAAAATTCGACGCCCTTAGACCAAGTAGGGATAGTAAAGTTAGGGATGCTCAGGAGCGTCAACAAAAATACGGCGCAAGTGGGTCCTGTCAACTGCGCCCGGGGGATGAGGTCTGGCTGCGTCAATATCGTGGACAGAATAAATGGGTCTCTGGAAAGGTTACAGAAAAGATGGGAACCACTGATTATAAGGTAGTAGATGCTTTAGGTAGAGAATCACACAAACATGTTGATCAGCTGAAACAACGGATACGGAGTTCGTTAATCTGTCCTTCTCCCTGTAGCCCAGTCAGTGAGAGATCCGAGATGGTTAAGGCAACTCAAGAACAGGGAGCGCCCAGTCCGGTCTGTCCGCGGAGCGATGGCACGGCCGCAGCGACCACTTATCAGGATGACGGAGAACGAGAGCTTTTTGAAGACTGCGTAGAACAGCCGGCTCAGAGCACACCACAGCCTTCCTTGCCTTCTCCTGAGTCACCCCAGTCACGCCCCATACGTCAATGTCGAATTAATAAGCCAGCTAGGTATAATTTATTGTAAAAGTGTAGAAGTCATATTAAGTTTCTTTGGTTGTATAAGGTATAAGATATGTTAAGTTTTTTGAAAGTCTGAAAACCCCTTTTTGAATGTTGAGGATGTAAAGGGATCTAGTTTTAAGGGTGAAGGTGTAATGTAGGGTAACCTTATTATTGTTTATGACCAGTTTTGTCTTTGGTCTGTCACTGAATGGTCTGTCATGGCTGTCCCGAAATAAAACCGTTACTAGCTACACGTAGTTTTACTCATACATTTCAGTTATAATGGCAGGTTGAGCCATTGCCAAAAGTAAACTGCAAAGTTAGCTCAAGTTATAAAACTTATTTGTATTCGTGAAACTTTTACCGCATACAAATTAATTTAAATGTATGAAAACATGTTCGGAATATCTTGAATGTAATTTAGCATTCTATATGGTAATGCTGTAATGCTAAAATGTATGGTAATGCTGTAATGGTAATGCTAAATCAAATGCTCAATCATTTTAACACAAATAAAATACTGCACGATCAACAGTATGGTTTCACCAAAGGACGTTGTACTACCGACGCTGGTGTTACCTTATTAAGACACATTTTTAACGCGTGGGAAGAGGCCCAAGATGCCATAGGAATCTTTTGTGACCTCTCCAAGGCATTTGATTGCGTCGATCACGAAACCTTACTCTTGAAACTAGAGCATTACGGACTTGGAAAACTTGCGCTCAGTTTAGTAAAGTCTTATTTAAATGATAGACAACAGCAAGTTCAAATAAACGGTATAAATTCACTAGGTTTAAAAGTAAAAATGGGTGTACCACAAGGCTCGATATTGGGTCCTTTCCTCTTTTTAGTGTATATTAATGATCTACTCCATTTATTAAAAAATCAACCACAAATGGTGTTATTTGCTGACGATACTTCATTAATATTTAAGGTAGATAGACGTGCTACAAATTTTGACGACGTGAATAACGCCCTACTGCAGGTCCAAAATTGGCTCACTGCTAATAATTTAGTATTAAATGGGAAAAAAACTAAGTGCATAAAATTTTCTTTACCAAATGTAAAAAGTAATGATTGTGAGATAGTATTGAATCAAGAGAAACTAGAATTCGTCGATAAAACCGTTTTCCTGGGGATCACGCTCGACTCAAGGCTACAATGGGGTCCTCATTTAACATCTCTTGCAGGACGGCTAAGTTCAGCAGCATATGCTGTCAGAAAAATCCGTCAATTTACTGATGTAGATACCGCGAGACTGGTATATTTTAGTTACTTTCATAGTGTCATGTCTTACGGTATTTTACTGTGGGGACGGGCTGCAGACATCGAGTCTATTTTTATTCTGCAGAAAAGAGCGATCAGAGCCATATATCATCTCCGCAGGCGTGATTCTCTAAGGGAACTGTTTAAAGATATTAACATCATGACGGTACCTTGTCAATATATCTATGAAAACATCATGTATGTAAGAAAAAATTTACATCTTTTTAGTAAAAGAGGTGATAGACATAATTATAGTACAAGAAATAGGGACCTATTAGTTCAACCAGGTTTCAGACTGGCTAAAGTAGACTCATCTTTCATGGGGTACTGTTTAAAATGTTATAATAAAATTCCTCCCCACATACTTCAACTGAATGAGACGAGATTCAAAACATGTATAAAACGCACACTATGCAGGCAGGCATATTATAAGTTAGGGGATTATATCACTGATAAAAATGCTTGGGCCAATGCTGGTCCTGCTCCACAACCACAACTAAATGATTAACATTCGAAAAGTCTGTTGGAGCTGCTGAAGATTGTAAGAACATCTTTGCATTGTATAGACTCAATTTCTTTTGCATTATATAATTACATAGCACATATGTGAGTACTATGTACTATAGAGCTACCATTTACCGGGTAATATTATGTCTTTCATTGACTTGAATGTGCCCTGGCGGCTGTGAGTATGTCATGCTCACTCAGATGTCTCGCTGATGGTGGCGTGTGTGTTGGATCATTTAGCTCCCTTCAAAATGGTTGAGCTGAATGGTGCTAATCCATGCGTCATGTTCGTGAACGGGCGCCGTCAGTTGGGGCTGGTCATCTCTTAGCTGCCATGGCTTATTTGTAATTTTTGAATTGTTTTTATTTTTATGTACGGACGCTTTTTTTATGCACGGCTTTCTACATTGTTCTCACATGTATAAGTAATTTCAACATGAATGATGTAACCAATTTTTGTAACAATTTATTTGATTTAAAAGAGTGTCCGTGGAGTTTCTTGCCCGTTCTTCTCCATAGGTACCTACTACGCTTTGGAATGGGCATCTAGCTTCAAATTTTCTGACTGACTGACTCCTTGACAATTCAAAAGTGCCTGTAATTGGTTTAATTGAAATAAATGCTTTGAGTTTGAGTTTGAGTTTATGAAGCAACAGACATACTTATAAAGCTGGAGTCAGATTGATTGGTAAAGCGATACTGATAGGTAAGAATAGAATAGAATAGAATATATACTCTTTATTATGTACACCATAAAAATACAGACATTTAAATTTGATCAATTTGTAGGAGGAAAGAGGAAGATTTTTACACCCTGTTGGTGTTTTTTTCATCCTCCATAGAAAAGGGAGCATTCTCCGGCCAGACGGGTATTGTGTCTGGTAGGTTGATTGATGATTGACCCGAAGATTGATGTCGGGACGTTGTATATAAGCTAGTTGAACTTTACTTGCTAGGATTTTACGTGACATCAGGGTATTGCCTAGTTGACAGGTGGCGTTGTAGATGCCGCCTCAGGTCTGATAACCTTTAACTACGGTTGCTTATAATGTCTGCGATAAATACAGATTTCAATCCCGGAATGGCTTCCCTCATTTTGACCGGTTTTCAATAACGGCTTCAAACAGAAGTGGAATCACTTCACACTTATGCAACATAGCAAAAACGCAAAAGTATTTGTTCAAATCTGGCTGGTAGTTCCGGAGATTACCGCGTTCAAACAAACAAACTTTTCAGCTTTGTTGTATTTTTTTACCACAACGGGGAAGCTCTTGGCCTGAATCACCTGATGGTAAGTGATGATCAGGCCGAAGATGGAAGCGAGCTTCACCCGGAATCCTCAACCACAGAGGAACTGGCTATCTTACCTCTAACTGCCGATACACAGCAATGCTACTAACATTGTTGTTATGGCGACAGAGTTAGATAAGATGGTGGTAGCTAGCCAGGCGGATTTAGAACGAGCCCTACCACCAACCAAAAAGAGCAAATTTTTTTGAATTGAACCCGGGACCCGGGACAGGTGGTCTAACCACTAGACCACAGAAGTGGTTATTATATTACGTAATAAACACTTTTATTCAAGGTTTTATTTCTATGGGAAATTGACTGTCTTTTTGGAAACCCACTCCGCTGCTAACACCTCACCAGTTACAGTCAGAGGCATACTTTACTTCTCACACGAGGCGCACATTATTCTGTCAAAACATCCACTGAATATGTGAATGAATGAAAGCTTTATTTTGCAAACAATACGCGACTAATGTAACGAAAGTAAGCACGGTATTGTGTTTAGAGAGTGAATGATAAATAAGTTTTGGGTAAAATATGAATACGTAATTCATTATGAATGATTGATCGTTATCTAAAGCGTTTTGCTGGTGACGATAACAAAGACGTATAAATATAAATTACTTTTAATTTTATCATTTTATTTCGTTTATTTATTCTCTGAAATATTCTGAAAAAATCCGAGAAACATTAAAATTCAAGTATACAGAAAATAGCCCAGAAGAATCGGAATACGAGTCCAAGCATTCGGTGTGAAACATTCCCTAATTAGTACTTTATCAAAATTCTAATACTTAGCCTATGGGGCCGGCTTTAAGGGTGGGCAACCTGGGCGGTGGCCGGGGCGCCGCTGACTCGAGGGCGCCGGGGCATACCGGGCGCTGCTCGCCATCTAACTCAATCACTTAATTTGAATACCTATCTCTATAAAGAAATTCAGCGTATTAACTTCTATGAACTTGTCTCGTAGGAGTGAGTATAAGTATTCAGCATTTATCTACCACGACCTGTATGTGACCTCTATCATAAATGTAGAATGACAGAGGTACGCACTGAGCAAGAAATAGCAACTCGTATTAAGCTTCCTGTATACTTTCCTATCTTCGCTTTCTATTACTCGTAAGTTCAAAAGTAAAAGGGCGCCATATGCATGACTCGCCCGGGGCGCCGAGGTGGTTAAGGCCAGCCCTGCCTATCGTATTCTATTCCAGATCCTTAGAAACACATTGTAATACCCTCACGTATTCAATTCCAGATTATTCGAAGAAAACGAGGACCTACTCCATCTATTCGAGAAATTTGGCGAACTCAAGACAGCTGAGGCACAGATGAGCTCCGAAGAGTTGGCTGAACATGCTACGAAAGTCATGCACACCCTGGATGAAGGCATCAAGGGTTTGGGAGACATTGACGCGTTTTTCGCGTACATACGGCATGTGGGGGCCACGCATCATCAGGTGCCAGGATTTAAGGCTGAGAACTTTTGGGTGAGTTTTTTTTTTAATATGGTGTTTTAAAAATGAAGAGAAGGGTTGCTCATCTTGTTTTAGTGTTAACGTCAACAGTAAAGTTCATTGGAATAGAGTAGGTAAGGGTTTTATAAAATGAGCCAACATTTTCTAACAAATGCACATATCTTCTAGATTGTATTGCATAAGTTGACGCCCACAACCAGCTCGTACACTGTAAACAGTCAACAAAAAGCATGTATTAGCATTTTAAAAAGCAAGTCATGGGGACTGCCGACAGAATTGAAAACATTAAAACACAATTTAAAAAATGCACAGTGTACACAAATTAAACTTTTCACATGGTCAATTTAACTTCACTTATTGCTTCTTCAGCATGTCATTTCATTTCATTTGCATACCATAATGTGAATTAAGTTGTTACAAATAGGCTTAAAGCTAAGATACAGTTATGGTCCCTGTAAGCGCACAGAGCAATATAAGTAACAAGTGTAGGGTTAGGAGCAATTAAAATGCGTACAACAGTATTAATGTTGTAATCAGAGTAAACACAGATTTAGGGTGAACAATAGTAACATAATTGAAACAACTTGACTACTAGTTGATGACCGAGTCGGCGCACAGACGTAGCGCGTGCGCGTTCTGCGGTAGTTAGCGTGGTACTAAAAGTGAGTATAGGTGGCGCGCGAGGATGGCGCGGCACCCACTCGAGCGCTGATTCGTGCGGAGCGACGACTCGGTAGGAGGGGCTGAGTAGCACGGGCTTGTGGCGGACGGTTATTATTATTATGACGCGCTATAATCTCCCCCTCCAAGCCAGCAGCAGTCTCTGGAGCTGACTTGGAAGCTTTACGAGGACGGCCCTTCTTCCTATTGTGAACGACTACTTTGGACTCACCTACATAGGGCGTTAGGAGGCTGGCATGATACTTGCCTCGAGGTATGTTATCTTTATCTACTACTTCATAGGTAGTTGGTGAAATCACCTTATTGACACGATAGGGACCTTCGCGACGCGGAGCAAACTTATTGGTGTAACCTTTTGCTGCCTGACTATGGCGATGACTATCCACAAGGACGAGGTCACCCTCCTTATAGCAGGGTCCAGGACGACGATGTTTATCGGCGGCTTCCTTACGAATGTCTTGTTGACGTTCAACTCGCCACTTTACCTCCTGCAAGCGATGTACGAAGTCGCGCAAATACGGCGATATTTGCGGCACGTAATTTTCCTGCTCTACGATAGCCCGCAGATCGTGGGCTACGTCCACCGGGGACCGAAACTCGCGTGCAAAAGTCAAGAAGGCAGCGGACTGGCCCGTGCCTTGATTATACGCTGTATTTAAGGCAAACCGTACAGCTGGCAATACTTCTGGCCAACGACGATGTTCCGGGTCCAACAGGATTGCCAACATTTTCTTCATCTCCCGATTCTTTCGTTCAGCGGGGTTGGCCTCGGGGTGATAGACTGGAGTCAAAGATTGCTGAACCCCAAGGACGTGCATGGCCTTTTGCATCACCGCTGACACGAACTGCGTTCCGTTGTCAGAAATTACTCGACGGGGAAAACCATATCGCATAAAAACTTCTTCGATAAGTGCTTTTGCACACGACTCAGCAGTCGCATCGCACAATGCAAACAGTTCCACCCATCGGCTAGCGGTGTCCTCCACCAGAAGAATCCACTTCTCTCCCTTAATACCTTCGGGAAGTGGACCAAATAGGTCCATTGCAAGAATTTCAAAACGCTGCTGAGGTACAGGGGTCTGTAGTAGACCGGCAGGTTTCAGATTTGTGGCTTTATACTTCTGACACTGATCGCAGGACTTTAAGTACTGTGCCACGTAAGATCTCATGTTTCTGAAGAAGTATTTCTCCTTGATCTTCCTCAAGGTCCGCTCCAAACCTAAGTGTCCAGCAGTGGGCGCATCGTGAAGCTCCTTCATGAGCTCGGCCCGTAATGACTCTGGAACAACAAGTTGAGGTTCTTCGGAATCTCCATCCGGGTCACAGCGGTACAATACGCCTTGCGAAAGATAATAACCTCTATCAGTCCAGCGCATGGCTGAGTCTGGGTTATTGGAACCTTCAAAATCCTCTATAATTTTGTTTATCTCGGGATCCTTAAGTTGAGCATCACGAATATCCTCTGGTTTCCTCTGAGGTAAGTCAACGATCACCGGACAAATGCTGCAAGAGCTTGTAGAGCTCGACTCTTCAACATCGGCGTTCACTGGTCGACTGAGTGTATCAGCGACTAAGTTGACTCTTCCAGGTGTGTACTCGATATCCAAGTTGTAACACTGAATTTTCATTGCCCAACGGGCCAAACGACCACTGGGTGTCTTCAAGGTCAAGAGCCATTTCAATGGCTGGTGATCGGTAACCACACGAGTCTGCGCTCCTTCGATGTATCCTCTGAATTTGTCCAGAGCCCAGACAACCGCTAGAGCTTCGCGCTCTGTCGTGTGGTAGTTACGCTCGGCGGATGTCAGCAACCTACTTGCGTACTCAATGGGTCTTTCTTCGGTAGGATTCTCACCTTGCATTAAAACTGCTCCAAGCGCATAAGCACTTGCGTCGGTGCGCAGTACAAAGGGTTTCTCAAAGCTTGGTTGGCGAAGAATGGGGCTAGTTGAGAGCCGGAGCTTAAGCTCTTCAAAAGCTCTTTGCTCACTCTCCCCCCATTGCCAACGTCGATCTTTCTTTGTGAGGTCCGTCAAAGGACGCGCTACCTCTGAAAACTGCGGGATGAATTTACGGAACCAAGAACAGGTTTGCAGGAAAGTCTTCAGCTCCTTCAGGTTCGTCGGTGGCTTCATGTTCACCACCACTTCCACCTTCGTGGGATCAGGCTCGATACCACGTGCCGAAATTACGTGTCCCAGGTAAGTTACTCTATCCCTAGCGAAAACACACTTAATTCTGTTTGCTTTCAGGTTAAACAGGCGGAGGCGCTCGAAGACCTGCTGTAGATCCCTCCCATGGGATTCCAGATCCTCGGAGATCACCAGGATGTCATCTAAATACGCTACCACAGTCATGTTCTTCAAACCAGCTCGAAATCTGTCAATAAGGCGTTGGAATGTCGACGGGGAATTCTTCAAGCCGAACGGCATACGTCGGAAACGAAACATTCCAAAGGGTGAAATAAAAGTCGTTTTGTCCCTGTCTTCAGGAGCTACTTCAATTTGCCAGTACCCAGCCTTCAGATCTATGGTTGACATCACACTGTTAGCTTTGGTGGACTGCAGAACCTCATCAATAACAGGTAAGGGATACTTATCAGTTTTGGTTACTTTGTTCAAGGCTCTGTAGTCTACGCAGAAGCGTACTTCTCCGTTTTTCTTAGGCACCAGCACTACTGGAGATGCCCAAGGTGATTCTGCTTCCTCTATGACCTCTTCTTCTAGCATTCTATCAATCTCTTTCCTTATTATTTCTTTCTTTGCTGGTGTCACCCTGTAAGGTGGCACTGAAATCGGAGCACTGTTCCCAGTATCTATCCGATGCAAAGCAAAAGTAGTTGGTCCTCCCCCTGGTTCAAAGATATCCTTATTGGACTCCAGCAGGTTGGCCAATTTACTGCGTTCAGATGGTTGCAGGAGGATACCCTCGTCATCGCGGAGACAAAAAGTGGCACATACGGTTTCAGACCGCCCTTCCTCATACAAAATAGGATAAATTACCTGTGAGCCTTCCAAAGACCAAGAATTCTTATGGAAGTCAAGTACCATGCCAGCATCCCTAATAAAATCTATGCCGAGCAACGACTCCACAGCCCCAGGTAACACAATGAAATGGGTGGGTACAACTATATTACAAAAATGAACATCAACCATCGCAGTTTCTACATTTAAACAATTGATAGAACCATCAGCAAGCTTAATTTCAGAATAGGTTTTTACAAATTTTTGACCGTTATTAACTAAAACATTTTTTAAACTAACACTAGCTATCGATAGTTTAGCACCGGTATCTAAAAGAGCACTACCACTTTCACCGTAAATTTTAATATTTAACTTTGGCCTACTACGCGGGTTTAATGATTCAACACCACACGCGGACACTGATTGAAACGGAACGGAAGACGTATTAGGTTTCTTCTCTTTGCACGTCGAGCAGTTCGAACGTATGACGCCGGGTGCACCACACCCGAAACAGGTAACCGAAGACGCTGGCGGACGCGACTCTCCCTCTACGGTACCGTCCTTGGACTCCTTGGTTTTCTTTTGCTTTGCCAGCCGCTGACAAGACTCTTTAACATGACCATACTGTTTACAGTAATTACAATGGGGCCTTGCCTTACTTGTGGAAGGCGCATCCGTTGGCCTCGGAGTCTGCGGCGACGAGGACGTTGGAGGTTTCCTATCCGCAGGGACGAGCGGGCGTGATTCATCAAGAATATCTTCAACGCGGCGCGCCTGCGTCAACATTTCCGCAAAAGTATTAAATGCGGTGCGCGTAAGCTTTTCTCGAATGCGGTGGTTAAGCAACCCATATGCCATGTCCACCTGAACTACCTCTGGAAGCAGGAATGGTGGTAGCTGAGCTATTAAGGCCCGAATATGGCACACAAACAAATCCGTAGCTTCGTCTACTCGTTGTTCCCGTTCAAATATTTTTCTATATAATTTATGCGGCGGCAATCGTGGTCCAAATGTTTGCTTTAATGAATCTACGGCAACTTGCCAGGAGCCGGTGGTATCCTTTACTCCTTGCCACCACGTGGCGGCAAGCCCCGTCAACAACATGGGTAAACCACGAAGAGCGTTGTGGTCATCGACGCCAACACACTCTTTATACGTCTCTACAGCATCGATGAACGCCAAAACATTGCTTGACTTCTAGCCGTCGAAACGCGCCGTACACTTGGCGAAGTGGCCACTGTGGCCAGAATAAACTGGTGTACTTACAGGTTCGCTGCGACTTAGCCTGTTTATCAGCAACAGGAGTTGCTCAGTCGACATTGTGACCGGAGCCGCTGCAGCGGCAGCAGCCAGCTGCGGATCCACCGCGGCCGTCTGCGCGGCAGCGATGTCGGCGACCGCGCCGCGCGGAGTCACCTCCGGCGCGGGCGCTACGGGCGCGGGCGGCGCCATGTCCTCGGACAAGGTGCCAGCCGAAGTCGGACTAGCAGCGCGTGATCTCGTTAACACCATTGCGAAATAGTCCACAAAACGAACGAATCATCAACTTAGGTACTATAGGTAGTCTAGGTTCCACCTAAGCACTAAGACTGTTCGCAGTCCCACAACAGTATAACGGTTACTTAATCACAGTTCGTAAAATAAAAGGAATTTACGCACACGAGGTTGTGAAACAGTCCACCAACGAACGAAACACAAACTTAGGTACTTTAGGTAGTCTACGTTCTAACCTGAGCACTAAGACTGTTCGCAGTCCCACAACAGTATAACGGTTACTAAAAATACAAGGAATTTACGCACACGAGGTTGTGAAACAGTCCACATACGAACGAAACACAAACTTAGGTACTTTAGGTAGTCTACGTTCTACCTGAGCACTAAGACTGTTCGTAGTCCCACAACAGTTCAACAGTTAATCAACACAGATCGCATCGCGAACTCGCGGTATAAACGGTTCTAAATACACTTAGAACCCACTTAGGTTTTACTTATTATTACCTAAGGACTAAAACTTCTCAGTTACGCGATCTAACAGTCAATTCACCTTCACTAATTTTCTACAACGAAAGTCACAAGTTCACAGTTCATACCGGCACTGTATATAGGTCCGTAATCTAGGTTCAGGTATAAACTTTATTACCTGTAACGAAACCCAGCACACAAATTACGACCATGTGCCTACGCGCGATGCGTGTACGAAACACTACACGAAACTAATATTATTAGGTATTATTATCTAACACGTGAAAGTTCTGCACTTCAAAATGTACCTAGTTCACTGATTCACTCACGGTCCAGCTCCACGTTAGGCTGCCAGTTGTAGGGTTAGGAGCAATTAAAATGCGTACAACAGTATTAATGTTGTAATCAGAGTAAACACAGATTTAGGGTGAACAATAGTAACATAATTGAAACAACTTGTGACTACTAGTTGATGACCGAGTCGGCGCACAGACGTAGCGCGTGCGCGTTCTGCGGTAGTTAGCGTGGTACTAAAAGTGAGTATAGGTGGCGCGCGAGGATGGCGCGGCACCCACTCGAGCGCTGATTCGTGCGGAGCGACGACTCGGTAGGAGGGGCTGAGTAGCACGGGCTTGTGGCGGACGGTTATTATTATTATGACGCGCTATACAAGGATAAATAATTAAAATAAAACATTACAATTAAACATTAAAATTAAAACATTAAAATTGAACATTAAAATTAAAACATTAAAATTAAACATTAAAATTAAAACATTAAAATTGAACATTAAAATTAAAACATTAAAATTAAATTTAAATTAAGTAGTAGCATTTAGACCAAATCATTCTTATTTATATTAAATGTATTTAGGTTATAGAATTATACAATATTTATTGTCTATTTTATATGCGTGAATGTAATTGGTAAATGTAGAAGTAATGTCAATTAAATATTTTTGCAATTCCAGTGACAGTTTACCATTCATGTATTCATTTAAATTATAGTCGCTTTTATTTATCACAAATTACTTCAGTTTATTACTAAACATATTATATTTATTTATATTGTTAAGATGTTCCGGTAGTTTATTATATAATATTTTTATTGACATTACATAATATGTACTTGATGAATGCAGTTTAAGTCGTGATGTTGGAATGTTTAGTCTGTTTTTATGTCTTAGACGCAAAGTCGGTGACGCGAACCCATAAGTTTTTCCCCTATCAAAAATCGGTAAACGTGCAGAAGTTTTCACTTCAATAAAATCTAGTAACTAAAAATCGTGTTCTCAAATATATTTCCGCAATTCGAATACCGTTAGTACCTGGCTCTCTGCCAACCTTGAACGTAAAAGAGCATGAACGTTTTAAGTATCTCATAATTCCCGGATGAAAGGTTAACTGAAAGTACCTGAAACGTTCATAAAAGATACCTACGCCGCCGTCTTTTTCCTCGCCATGTTTAATAAAAAAATGCAGTATTCTTTTTCTTATTTTTTTTATATTATTATAAATTGTGTGGCTTGGAAATCATGGCGGATTTGGACCAGTCGATGACTTCCTATTATTACCCGACTACGGCGAAGCAATAAGGAAGGTTATGTGTTTGACCGGTATGTATGCATGTGTGTATGTGAGTATTTATATATATGTATGTATGTATGTTCATCTGTTCCCTCATAACTTCTAAACTATTCATCATAATTTGACAAATGACCGTTGGAAGCGTCTTGATCGTCCACACGCAATCTGTTCGATTTATGTTCTAACACGTGTGACTCCGGATTTTTAATTTGTCTGTCTGCGATACCTTGTTTATACCTTTTTGGTTGACTTTTTTGTCGTAGTTGGGTTTTAGTTTTTATTTTTATCGCATAAAAGTTCGATTGCTTGCGTAACCAAGCCACACCCAACCATCAATCCCTAATTGGTGGCTTATTTTCCACTCATAGAATAGGCTGTAGACTACAAGGATGACTAAAGAGTTAATCAAGAGGATAAGCGGCATGAAACTGCTGCCTAAACTGATACTAACCGCTTTTTGTAGCTATGGGAGGCCTGGGATTTGATGGACTAGTTGCAATGATGATGGTCACTTGTTAATTCAAAGCTAACATATACAGGAACACCTATTAATACCAATGTTATCTAGAAAATTATATGAGAACGACTTCCCATTTACTAGAAATAGGAATCGAACCTAAGGCTTCCCATTCATTCAGCGAACCTAAAACCAATAAAGGCTCGTAAATACTACGATACCGGTAATTGTTCTACCGTGAAGTTTTCTTAGAAATTGTATTATTAAAGTCGCGTCGCGTCGCGCTGTCGCGTCGCGCCCGTTTGTAGGAGCCTTAAAGCGATTGCTTCTTCTTCCCAAAAATATAGCAGAAAACTTAATTAAAACCAGAAAGACAGTTTACCTTGAACTAATATTAATTAATTACTTAGAACGCCAGGTTTCTCAATGTTTCATTTAACTAAGAACAAGTATAATACTTCAGACAGACGACCTGAGAGGAAATAATTGAAAAAGACAAAACGAAATAATGTTTCTGTAATCGGCAACGCAAGAACTTTTATATCACAAGTTCCGTTTGTTTCAATAAATTGCCAAGGAAATTGATTTTATTACATTATAACAGATATATATTATATTATTATATGTAAACGGGGTTTTGTGCGCTACAGCTTGAGGTCTTATGATAGTTTCAAAAGTCGGAATTGGTTCGTTAAAACTTAAAAGGCTACAGCTCTGCTGCCGGGCGTATGTTACGTTAAAAGGCTACTACAGGTCTGTTGCCGGGCGTATGTTACGTTAAAAGGCTACTACAGCTCTACTGCCGGGCGTATGTTACGTTAAAAGCCTACTACAGCTCTGCTGCCGGGCGTATGTTACGTTAAAAGCCTACTACAGCTCTGTTGCCGGGCGTATGTTACGTTAAAAGGCTACTACAGCTCTGTTGCCGGGCGTATGTTACGTTAAAAGGCTACTACAGCTCTGTTGCCGGGCGTATGTTACGTTAAAAGGCTACTACAGCTCTGTTGCCGGGCGTATGTTACGTTAAAAGGCTACTACAGCTCTGCTGCCGGGCGTATATTACGTTAAAAGCCTACTACAGGTCTGTTGCCGGGCGTATGTTACGTTAAAAGCCTACTACAGCTCTGTTGCCGGGCGTATGTTACGTTAAAAGGCTACTACAGCTCTGTTGCCGGGCGTATGTTACGTTAAAAGGCTACTACAGCTCTGCTGCCCGGCGTATATTACGTTAAAAGGCTACTACAGGTCTGTTGCCGGGCGTATGTTACGTTAAAAGGCTACTACAGCTCTACTGCCGGGCGTATGTTACGTTAAAAGCCTACTACAGGTCTGTTGCCGGGCGTATGTTACGTTAAAAGCCTACTACAGCTCTGCTGCCGGGCGTATGTTACGTTAAAAGCCTACTACAGCTCTGCCGCCGGGCGTATGTAACGTTAAAAGGCTACAGCTCTGATGCCGGGCGTATGTTACTTTAAAAGGCTACAGCTCTGCTGCCAGGCGTATGTTACGCCTAGTTCCTATTTTATACGAAATTACTTTTTTTATGGTGACAATGCCAGGGTACCCCGCGATTTTTTTTTTTTTTTTGCATTTTTCAAGTTTCCTGATAACTGACAACCTGATACTGGTTTTTTGTTGATCAAAATAAGTATGATTCGAGAGAGAGAGAGATATATTGATAATTTCAATGATTATATTTCAGTTAATACAAATATCCGTTACGGTCGCGAATCATATTTTGAAGAACCTGACACTGACCTTGAGATTGCAAAAAGCGTAAGAAAATTTGAACCCACTAATAATCGACTTCTTTTTAAGTTTATAGAAAGTAAGAAAGAAGTTTACCGTTCTGTTTATACAAAAACACAATGTTACTCCTACCAAGTTCCAATAACCGTTCTTCCTTTGCTAAGTACCATTGAGCCTTCCCCGAGTCGTTTGCAACAAACATGTTATTTCAAGAGGGAAATGAAATAGCGTGTAAATAGCACGCGATTTAAAACACACTCGAATAGAGTACATGTTGGTAGTATCGTTATAATATGAAGTTGGTAATATTACGTTTCCGACGACTTGTGCAAGTCTGTGCAAGTATCTATTGCAATGTTTTAATTGAAGAACAATAATATCATTTGTTAACTTTGTTTTTGTTAAGCGGTTGAAGTTTTCTCTATTAATTTTATATTTATTTTGAATAAAGATCCATTTTCCTACACTAATATTATAAAGAGAAAAGATTTGTTTTTTCGTTAGTACTGAATAAACTCAAAAAGCACTGGACCGATTAAAAAAATTATTTCCCCAAAAAATTAGTATTTTTTATATTATTTAGGGGAAAAATGGTTTTCTAATTTACACAGACAGAATTAATTTTTGGGTCCATAATATCTTGTATTCCCTCGTTCGTCCCACCAGATGTATTCCTTTTCGTCCCACCAAATAATATTGTGCGTGTAATTTTAATCGTTATATAAATTGCACTGATTTCTTTTCAAATTACTAAACAGGATACGTCTTTTTATATTTTGACACTGCCATTTTACCCCTTATGTTTATGCCTCTAGAATTCCATCATCATCAACATCCTGCTGCCTTTATCACATTTTATTTGAGGATAGGCGCAGCTTGTCTTCTGACATACTTAAATGCATCAGTTAGGTAAAGGTACCTTTGATTATTTATATGACTAGATAGTGTCGCGCTGCAAACGAACTAAAACGAGTAAGCCAACTTTGTTATGCTGGTGTGCGTGACAGCTAGGTACGTCTTACACTCGGGCCACGTCAATGTGCTTTTCTAGTGTGCGTGCATTTAGCGGCCAACAGTTGGACGCCTTGACATAATTATATATTTTATACTAATCATACTAAAATAATGATAGGGAAAATGTTGTTACAAACAATTTATTATTTTATGTTTTCGTAATATTATGACTATGTAACTTTTATCGTGTTTTTTAAGTTTTTCTTATAAAAATATATTTTTAATAAGTATGAAAATAGTAAACGAGATAATAATAAAAAAACGTCATCTCAGAATTTACCCCTTCCGTAATCAAATCATTATTCACACAAGCCGTCCATCGTTTATTTGGCCTTCCAATTTGTACGATGAATTTCCCAATTTTTCACACCACATTTACGCTGCAATGTCCACATAATTCAGCCCAAATGAGGGAGCTTCAAACTTCAACGTGGCATGCATTAGAGACGCTCTAACACTTGGGAAACTATTCGTAAGTGTTCGCAAACGGTGTATCTGTTGCTAGAGCATCTTCTATGAATTCTATGATATAGATGCACCTACTAACTTACTATTATACTATATAATTAACTTACGTTACACCTACGACGTTTAGGATTATATGCATCTATCTTGAAGATTCAAAATAGTCTACGCTTTGAATAAGCTGCTGGATCTGAACTGGTAAAAGTGACAAAAACTGACGGATTAAGGGCCTATAAATACCTCAAATTGCTTAGCATGATCCTCCGTTATATCGAAACTACTGCAGCATTAATTGTGAGTAGATTAATGTTAAGTACTTTGTTTCTCTCTATGACAGTCGTATTTGACAGTCGTTACGGATCGTTAGAAGCCTCAAAGTCTGACAACCAGTCTTACCAAGGGGTATATATTACCCAGCCCACCCCAACATAGTTGGGAAAAGGCTAAGCAGATTGATTTGCTATTATTGACTAAAGCTTCCTGCATATTTCCCTCTTCTAATTACAGACTCTTTATACCTACAGTTATTTCCTTCTTCAATCAAAAAATCATAATCAAAATATTTTATTTCACATAAACCTACATGGGCACTTATGGCATGTCAGAAGCTAGGTGCACGGATCCAATTGGTCGTTTCCTATGGAGAAGAGCCGGCAAGAAACTCCACGGTTACTCTTTTAATATTAAATTGGTTTTACATTGTTTCCAAAAAGACCTCCACTATTGCCTATTCATCTAACAAACGCACAACAAGATATCCATAACACCCACACTTCGGACACCGATTATTGATCGAATCTTGTAATTAGTAGAAAGGAGGACGCAGCTGCTATCCTTTACTAATAAATTAATGTGCCATGTCTTATAAAACCTTATCGGAAGACCAACTACAACCATATTTTTTTGTTGTTGTTGTAATGAACTTGATGAATGAGACTGGCACGGTGCTAATCCATGCGTCATGTTCGTGAACGGGCGCCGTCAGTTGGGTCTGGTCATCTCTTAGCTGCCATGGCTTATTTTTAATTTTTTAATTGTTTTTTTTTCATTTTTATCTACGGACGATTTTATCAAGCACGTTTTTCTACATTGTTCTCAAATGTATAAGTAATTTCAACATGAATGATGTAACCAATTTGTGTAACAATTTTTTGATTTATAGGAGTATCCGTGGAGTTTCTTTCCCGTTCTTCTCCATAGGTACTACGCTTTGGAATGGACAACTAGCTTCATATTTTCTGACTGACCGACTCCTTGACAATTCAAAAGTGCCTGTAAATGGTTTAATTGATATAGATGCTTTGAGTTTGAGTTGGACGGGAGAGTGGAGAGAGAGAGACACAGGGAAAAATTATGACGAAATTATACATTTTGAAACAAACGGGCTAAGTAGTTTTTGAATACCTAGAATAATTTAACTGCCTTTGTAGTCTAGTGGTTAGACCACCTGTCTCAGACCTAGAGGTCCCGGGTTCGATTCCCAGTGGGGGCTGATTTCTGCTCGGTTTGATTGGTAGGTGAAGGGGGGTTGTTCTAAGTCCGCCTGGTTAGCTAAAAAATAATAAGCAAAACAGAAAAAAAGCAAATGAAAGAGGATTAGGAAAGTACCAGCAAATGTATTTTGTATGTTTTGCTGTTAAGTTAGCTAGTCTGTATTAAGGGGTTACTGTCTTATACAATTAAACATTTCCTTCCTTCGTTTATCACAAATACCTAGTAATACGCTGGACGCAGAGTTTGACTCAGCAATATGTCGTGTTCGGGTTCGCGACAAATCAATCATCATACCGACGATGCCTCGTTGAGAGGTGAAACACGTGTCGATTTCTTACAGGGTTTTTTTATGAATCATTAGGAATAGTTCAGCAAAAAAATTAGGTATTTGTGATAAAGCAATAAACTATCACAAATACCTAATTAAATTTTTGATCATTTCATCCTGATTAACCTTAGGAAATTAATATAAAATCACGTCTTCAGAAGGATAAATGATCACAGATTATTCCTGGCTGCGGCGAAGCCAAAAAAGGAGGGTTATTTGTTGATATCAAACAGCTTCCTTATCGTCTGATTGCCTGTCACACGATATCCACGGATGAGGCTAATTATCTGGCCAAACACTTCGACCGATGTGATTTGTGGAGCATTGTTAATCAAAGAACACCCTAAATCAATGCTTTCCTTCCTTATATCAAAATAATATATTGTTTTCTTTTTACTTCCGTAATAATAAGGAAAAAACTGCCGAAATGAATCATACTAAACACACTGAGGTACTACATATTTTCCTACTGGCTGTTTTACAGTACACACGATTGTGAAATTTCTAACGGTCCATAAGTTTTGAAAAAATTGCTCAGTACTTTAAGTACTGAGCAATTTTTGCCACGATGCCTTTATTTCATTTTTAGGGACTGAAAATCTGATACGAAGTTTTTCCTCAACAAAAATAATCGCTGAACAAAGGTATTTTGTTCAGCGATTATATAAATAAAGCCCTTTGCGAGAGGCTTCAAAACAATATTGTGTTGGACGACTGTGAACTCCTCACGCTTTACATAATCATAGATAAACATAACATCATTACAATTTATACTCCATTTGTTATAACATTAGACAAATAACGGTTAACATCTTTTCGTTATTTCGATATAAACATAATAAAAACTCCGTTATTTCGGCTTAGTCCCATCTCTTCCCCTTCCCATCTCATCCCCTACGCGTTTATAAAAAAATATAAAAAATATCATTTATTTCAGACTCATCTTGCGATTACATCCATATTTGTTAGTTATACCTACAAAAAAACATACTGCAAAAATTACAAAAAAATATGTTTTTTTTACAGAAAATCGAACAGCCATTCTTACAAGCAGCTCAAACGACGCTCGGCGAAAGATACACTCCGAACATAGAAACTATATACAAGAAGACCATCAGGTTCATCTTAGAGAACCTGGTGAAAGGCTATGAAGACTCCAAGGTGGAAAACGGGAAGGCTCAATCTTGACAGGAGAACTTTTGAGACTTATATCTTAGTTTAATTAAAATATCCTTTATTTAGTGTTTCCCAGTTAAAGTTAAAATTTGAAACTCGTTTAGGAAAAAGTATAATGGTAGCCACACACATTATAACGATTTACTTGCGATAAACTCTAAGCATATTTTCACTAAACATTAAAATAATTTAATTCACTTTTATAAACACTAAACCTGGGAGCTCTGCCAAGATCTAAGATGAAGTTTTGCCAAGTTTTAACTCTAACTTAGAGACGTAGAATTACTTAAGTTTATTTTTTACTTCTAAGATTTGTGTTCAATTCTCTACAGCTTTGCAAAAAAGTCTGGAAACGAAACTACATTATTTTTTGTTTCTTAGAATAATGCTATCACCTGTAATATCGATTCTACGACAACTCGGTCGGCTCGAGTTGTCTCTGGGTCGAGTTGTCGTGATATCTTAATATCAGTTCAAGATAATCTGGAATTCTAAAGCATATAGGGCAAGTCTTGCAGGATATGAACTTCATCGTAATTCTTTTATTGTTGTATTAACAATAGCAGCGCCAATGTTTCTACTCCTTTTTGCCAATCTGTAATTAAGTTCATAAGTTATTGTGCAGAAATACTGCCAAATTTCATTTTGTGTATAAAATCCTACATTAACTCCTTACCACACGAATATTTACGAGCATTTACGAACCCAAAACCACGAATTTACGAACGGGAGAATATCATTAAAATGCATGCATGCTTTATTTTCGAATCCATCCGGATTTCAGACAGAAGTCTCTTCTGTTTAAAATATTTTCAGAAGCACTGAATGTCATTGATTTATTCACTGTAAACATTCAATATTAATTTATGATTTCGTTGCGAATCATGAGGTCAGGAGAAAATCTGAGCGTGCAATTTGTTTTGGCGAGTCTGCAGTCAGTACATGAGGATTTCTAGGAACAAATTTCTCTCAAACATACTTGGAAGTTCGAGCATTGTTTTGACAACCTTCTTCAAGGTAAATCGAAAATGCTCTATGGTCAATATGCGAGAAGCCCGCCGGCAATATTAGTATGAAAATCCATATGTCGTGCTTAGCGGCCGAATAAATTACTATGAAAGCTGTCGTGTTATTTAAAAATGGAACGAACTTTTTACTTCAACACATGGCAAACATGGAGGTAACTTATCAAAGATTTTATTTAAATTTCACTTTGACTTGCAAACAGAGCTGCTTAAAGTAAAAAAGAAACAAATTAACATATTGGCACGTGAAACATTATAGTTGTTCGTCAAGCACTAATTCTGGAAATTAAAATTAATGTAAGTATTCATTTCCGCGCATTATTTGAAAAAAGTAGGTACTATACAAGGCTTGGTCGCAACCAGGCATTGATGGAATCACGTATGTGTGCCTCGGCTTCGCCTCGGTCTACATTTTCACGTTCGTCCTCGCCTCTTTTACAGTCTTTGACAGTAATGTACTATTAATACCTCGAAATGCTCGTAAATGTAAATTATGGTAATATTTGTGGCAGTAAAATGCTTACTTTATTATCTTCCAGGTATTTTGTATTTCATGCTACTTCGATTTGTTCACAGGTTGGATAAAATATTACTTTTAATGTTTTCTGAACAATAACTTTATTATATTTTTAAGATTTTACCATACAACGTTGTATTAAATGAATAAGTATTATTAATAATTTAGGTTGTCGATTAAGTTTGAAACTCGGTGTTTTCAGTAGCACAGATTGTGCATTGGCTTACAAACCCACTTAAATTATTTGTAGCTAATATTTTCACTCATCGTTTTTACGATGATACACCGTCAAAGCAAAAATAATTCAAAAAGGTATGAAATGAAATTATTTTATTTTCTGTAAATAGGTTTGTACAAACACTTTTACACGTTAATAATATTTTAAGAACTAGAAGCGGGCGTTTCCTATCTGACTACTCTGAGAAGAAAGGCCGAAACAAACTCAGAGGTCACAGTCTCTTTTAAAGTCCAGAGATTATATTGGACCATAGACCATACCATAGAGACCATGAACCATGAAGACCATGTGACCTACTATAATAAAACCGTAAATAGATAGGACCATAATAAAACTTTTATTTCAGACGGAGTCCATAGGGTTAGTAACCATTTTTCTTTAACATCTAGTGTTAGTTCAGTGATCGGAATAGGTGAGCAAAAATATTTAAAGTTCGCAAAAGAGACAAAGTGGAGACATCTTACGGCAAAATATTTTTATACAAAAGATAGAAAGAGACAGCAACTTTTCGCTATTCCGGGAAACGAAACTATGAGGCGGACCCAGTTCTTTATCTAAATTAATAACAATAGACAACGTATCTACTGTTTCTTTGCGAACTTCTTGTTTTTGAATTCGGTTACAAAGGAAAATTAAATCAATCAGTTTACTATATTAATAAAAAAATATATTAAAAATGTACTTTAGTGATGTCCCGAAACCCCGACATTAGTCCCGAAAAAATATTTTAGTCGTAAGGAAGTCTCCAGTATTTTTGTCTCTGTTATTTGAATTCACCAATTTCCGATCACTGGTTAGTACACACCGATTAACATACAATTAAAATTCAATATCAGCGTGGAGCTGAATCCACTTCGCACCAGTAAGAGCTATCAACATACTCCAGGGCCATTTTTATGCTAAATGTTCTCTTAACTTAGTTGAACGTTAGATACACCTGCTGGGGTTGATTTAAAAATGTTAGAAACATTTGAGCTGTCATTTAACGTTTCTAACATCTTTTTATTTAGAAAAATGATTTTGATGTGTAACATCTTTCCTCTCGCTCTCCTGCAATATGTAGGAGTGATTTCGTGAAAAGGGACGGAAGAGTGTAACAGGAAGCGCGCGCCATTTGATCTGTGTGACCAATGAGCGCGCGCGGTGCTAGTTTTCCATTCTTTATTTATTGTTAAACTATGTGGTTACAGCAAAACGACAATAAATTAAAACTCTGGCAATACTGTACAGTGCATATGAGTATTTTCAAACTATCAAATAAATCCAAACATCGAAATTAAAACGTGATTTTTTCAAACAAACTAAATAGTAGTGATGGGCCGACTTTGGGTTTTGCCGGTCTTTGACTAGCTATGGTGACTAACTATTGGATAGGTATATTTGACAGATTTTCTGAAAGCACACTGGTAACATCCTAAGAGATACGTATTTTAATTTATTCTCGTATTGTCGTCTCCACCATCCTTATAGTTCGTCCAAGTTTGTTTCCAATGAAGTAAATAAGCTTCTCTGCAAAAAAAAAAACTGTTTCCGTTACTCTGTGTACTTTTATAGTTATACTTTGTTAGAACCTATTGTATTAACTATATTAATTTATATTTATAAATATTTTAGTATTATATTAACTTTACATAAATACAGGTTGGCGATTTAGTCACTTGCACCCGTCAAGGGGGTGATTCTTCCCTATATACCAAACAACTTTGGCTATAAAACTCATATCCGAATACCATACCATAGATATAAGGTATTTTATATTTCTATGGGTACAACGGTAGACAGACTATTTCGATGCATTAAGAAAATAAAATACGAATCGAATATGAGTTTCATAGCGAATGTTGTTCAGAATGACAGGTAGAATCACCCTCTTGACGGATGCAGGTGACTAAATCGCCACCCTGTATATACTTTATTGGATTACTACCTAAATTAAATATGTCTACAATTAAATCTGTTATTTAGTTTCTTATTTTATACAATTATAATATATATTAAGGATAAATAATATTATTAAATAGATGTAAAGTACACACTTCTTTGTTTGAAAGGACTATGTAGCTATTATTAAATTTATTTGTAACGGTTATTCGAACTATGGATAATAATGAAAATTCTGAGGGACAATTCCCTTATTTTTAAGAACGTTCGCGTTCGCATATCATTCGCAATCTGTCAAAAATACCATGAATTTATCAACATTTTTGACAAGTTTGACAGATTGCGACTTCAATGTGAACGTTTTTTAAGTACGAGAATTGGCCTTCTGGTCGTTATAATTTTTATTAAATATACATATCTTATAAATATACTTATATATTTATCATATTTGTTGTGTATTCGTCCCCTTAATCATGATTTAGTAAAGCTCCACAAAAGCGTAAAACAAAACAAAAACGCGTTTCTGTAATCTATGGTTGATTATCACAACCTAAATACACCAAATACTTGACATCTGCTGTCACCATATTTCCCAATGATTTTAGATGAGAAGAGCAAAGATTTAAATCGTAGATTTGCCCTCACCGCAATAAGTTGCACTATAAAGTGTCCAACATGAGGAGAGCGAGCTCACACACTAACAATCGTGTTACCATGACAATCAAGTGGAAGTCTCTGCGATACTGTGTGTGTTAGAGGTGTCAAAATGGAACAGAAATGCGACCATATTTTGACGTAGCAGGGCAAATCTACGATTTAAATCTTTGAAGAAGAGGCCTTTTCCATGCAGTGGGACAATGATAGGCTAGTATTATATACGTAATGAGAAACTTCTAGATACAGCTGTAGGTAGGTATTGTAATGTTTAGATAGGCAAGGGATAAACTTTATTAAATTCAAATATGAATATAATTCATTTGTACGGACACATTCGTGCACTCGTTATGACATTGACAGATCAATATCAAAGTCAACTTGACACTTTCATCATAGACATATAATGAGGTTTCGTTCACAAAGTTCAACGATATTTCTCAACGCAACGAACCGTTTGACCTCGCATAAATGTAACCTATAAAATATTATAGGTATTATATACTACTACACATAATCTGCGAGCTAATCCCGAAAGGCGGGATCAAACGCCTTTGTTTCTCTATTACAAGCGTGGTAGGAAATGTTCAGAGGTGCTTAAGAAACCTTGAGAATGCCTTTGAACGTTGACTGGTTCCAGATCAAAGATTTTTATTCCAGTTAAGTAAGTAATTTAATCCATTTTTTTAGTAGGTAGTCGCTGAAGAGCCTGCTTTGGTAGAAACTAATTCGCACTACTCCCACACAACTTTTTCACTTTATATGCATTCCGGACACTGTGAGGTCAAAAAATTCCGGACACTGAGGTCATAAAATTCCGAACACTGTGAGGTCAAACAATTCTGGTGAAACTTGAAGATTTCTACGTGAATATGAACATATCACCACAGCCCTCTATATAAATAAATACAAAAACAAAATGACAATTAGGTGTCGAAGTAGGTACTCGTCCACATTGCTGTCATCCGGAAATGTACCCAGAAGACAGTACTGCCACGTTGAATGGCAATGCTAATTCTTTGGCCAAAGAACGAGCCAGACCTCTGCTCGTTAGTAATTTAATTAAGTGTAATAAACAATTTTTCTTCATTCCATCATCATCACTTACTAAGCCGAAAGATATCCACATGATGTCCACTCATGGACAGACGTCAAGCGTCGCCACATCGACTGGACCTGAGCTTCTGGCATCCAACAGTTTCCCACCATCACCAGATCATCGGATATTTATTTACACGAGTAGATAACATAAGTTTCAACTATGATAACCCTTTAAATTGTAAGTTTTGTGTTGATTCTCGATATAGAAACCGGGTGTTCTATCTAAATTCTAATATCAGTTAATTACTGCGCAAAATGTAATAAAATTCATAAACCTAACTACATTGCATTGTATTCCGTGCCAAAAGATATGCTATCTATGCCAAACGGTCTCCTAAAAGGGTTGTGACGTAGCAGCAAATGGCCAAGTAAGAAAGTCATTTGGCAACAAACAATAGAGATAGTAAAAACGTGTTGAATAACTTAAGGTCGCAACAAAATACCTAGACAAACTTTTAGAGATATTCAAATAATCAATAATAAACATTCTTAAAAAAAAATTTTTTTTTTCCTTTCCTATCTGACTTCTCTGAGAAGAAACGCCGAACCAAAGTCAGAGGTCACACAGTCTCGTTTGAATCCAGATAAGATCTTGGTCAGGCCATATGAGGACCATATAGATTAGTGTCTGAAACTTTTGACCATATAGATTAATCGCAACTGAGATATTATTGTGCACAAGTGGGGCGCAGGCACAGGTGCACTCTCTCTTCCCTCACTGTCCTATTCCGATGGGACGACAATCCGACACGACCGAGGAGAGATCAGGCGCAGCACCAACAGAGGCACGCATGTCACACCGCCAGCTTCCAATCTCCGGGCTGTTAGTAAGAAATTCCTACTGGAACACCCAATAACGGAAACAAAAAAAAAAAAAAGATGTACCGTCTAAGGCATAATATGTACCGTCATCGATACGAAAAGAAGAAGAACTGCTCATAGTTTCGATTACCTATTATATGTACCTATATGAGAAATAGAACGATGAGCTCAAAAAACTTTGAGATTGATTTTGAAGAAAACTGAAATTATTATTTATATATTTATTTAAACTTTTCGCACACAAAAAGGTACAAAGGCGGACTTAATGCCTTAGGCATTCTCCACCAGTCAACCAAGGGTGGTGAAGAGATTAGATGGCAGGTGCTCTGTTACAGAGGAACAAAGAGAAAAAAGATATTAAAGGATTGTTTTAAAAGGATTTTAACCATGACTGTAATGATCATTTTGTACATAATATTATATATAAGTATTATTATATATATCGCAAATACTTTGAACCTTTTAAGAAAAAGCTGTACACGTTTAGTTTCTTCAGTACAATTTCATAACGGTCTGATTTAAACCAACAAAGGAACATTAATGAGATAAACAGCGAGCGCTCACAGTAAAACGTTCTAGTATCTCGGGGTTTAGAAACAACAAACAATTAAGTTTGTGCTAAGATATATTATCATAGTACACGAGGAGTTATTAAAGTAGTGGAGTTAGTTGCATTTTAATAGAAAATACCACGATTTTGTTAAAAATAGAAAACTGTGTTATTATGATTAAAATAAAATGACAATGATATACAAGACGAGTCAATCTGCCTAGCCTTTTCCCAACTATGTTACGGTCGGCTTCCAGTCTAACCGAATGTAGCTGAATACCAGTATTTTACATGGAGCGCCTGCCTATCTCACTTCCACAACCCAGTAACTGGGTAATACGATACCCCTTGGTAAGACTGGTTGTCTGACTTTCGGGCTGCTGACGACCCGTAACGACTGTCAAAGATTCACGAATGACAGCCGGGACCAACGACTTACACCTTTACTAATAAACGTATTTAATCAGGAGTAAGGAGGTTAACGTATTATAACGTACCAATTACTATACAAGAATATAGCCACATAATTGTGAAGATACACCCCTTCGTGATTTGTTAGTAGAAAGCTTTAAATATTCTTGTACGTGTCATTTAAATCGACCACTTTATTTATAAACGTTGCATAAAGTTAAAACAATGATTAGCGACTAATTCACCACACATTATTAACGTTTATACTTTTACAAAATTAAACCCTGAACAAAGTAGGTACATGTAAACCAAAAATATAACAGACATTTTCTCATCAAATAAAACGAAAAATATAAAGATGAAGAATTACAAGAATTTCCATTTTAGCCACAAAACTTGGTAAAAAAAAAGTTTAATCATTTATTTTATTTGTTCCAGAAACAAAGAGACACAAAAAGACATGAATTTATAGCAAAACGTATTCGCGTAAATTCTCTGAGTAGCCATTAATTAACTCAAAGCTTTCTTGGCTTTGATTTTTTAATTAGATTTGTGATGGAACCAGAGAAGCCAGTTGAAGTGGTATAAATACATTTATTCAAAGACAACTTGTTGGTCCACAATAGGTGTTAGTAGTATTTAATAGGTACTATGTTATTTCTAAATTAAATATATATTTAAAATGTATTATATTAAATCATCAAAAACCTAATTAATTTGGTATTATGTAGATCAAATACTTCGTTGATCAGATAAAACTAGGAATATTTTGCCCTCATTGTTTCATTGCGCGTTTCATTTATTTTAGAACTGAAAACCAACAATGCTAGGTACTTAGCGGCGAAAAAATTTAGAAAATTTTGCCAAATAAAATCTCTTTCAAGGAACAGATTATTTCATTGAGCAAAGTATCTACGACCCAACAACCTATGTATGTTAAATACTAAAGCTACGTTTTTCATGAATATCATAAATATAGCGTGTATCAGAAAGGGTGACCATCAAACTGAACAACTTTCTCCATTGGGCCAACATTGTAATCGCGAAAAAACAATCACCCATACCATACATTTGGATCAAGTAGGTATTTAAGTTTTGTAAGAGACAGTTCATAGATTTTTTAACACTGATATTTTTCAAAAGACACCATCAAGCATACAATTAAAAAACACCCACAAAACCTCATAATATTTATCCCCCTAAACAAAATTCAGTACGAACTCATAGCAAAACAAATTGTGAATTCTGTGAAGAGCGACATGACGATAAATAATTGTTCCCCCCACAAGCGGGGAGGGATGGATGGAATAATTCCCTGCCCGTTGTTATTACTCGCATACCTTCGCTGATCCTTAATTTACGTTCCTAGGTAAGAATTCTGGGGTGGATTTTTGTTGGCTGTGGTTTAAAGTGAACTTAAATAAGTTCTTTGTAAGTAAACATGGAGTTCTATGAAAATCTGTTTTAGTGATAGTTAAGTGATTCAGGCGTGACTTGGCGGAAATCCATTATAAAATACAAGAGACGTAGATATATTAGTAGTAGTAGCTATAGCTGGTCTTTATGCAGATTAATTAAAAAATTGAAAGGCCAAGTACCTACTTACCTACAGATTCTTTATCAAATGTTCTGTCAGATAAATTCAATGGTAGGAGGTGGTAAAATAGTACTTATTAACACTAAGATTAATACAAAACATAACCATTTTCCTACCTCCTAATCGTTGGGTAGAAATAATAAGGCTTACTTATTAAATACACATTCTCATTAATACTTACCTCTCCGGTGTACATAATTAGGAATTTAATTAAATTTTAAATCTCAGAACACATGTGGTTGTTGTGTACTCGTATTTAAATGCCGTCGTGTAATTTTAAATCAAATCAAATCAAAACGTTTATTGCAATCCATAATGTACACTTACAGGTGGTAAAAAAAAAAAATATAGAAACAATTATGGACCCTGTTGGGCACAGCCAATTACATAATTTTACTTTGTAAATAAAATAAAAGAATTTGGAGACAAAATAAATTAAAGAAATAAATTTTTAGTACGTTTAGGGGAGTTCTATTTCTTAATAATTAATAATGAAATATAGCAGTGATAGCCCAGTGGTGTGACCGATGGACTACCATAAATCGTGAAAATAAAATCAGATGTTCCCTACATTTTGACGAGTTATGCGAACATAAATGTAGGGAACAGCTGATTTTTTTTTCACGATTTCAGCTTTGGTCCCATAGTAAAAGTTGTTCATAATGATGAGTACAATGACCCCTTAAAAGGAAAACGGTGATTAAAATTACACCCTGTATAATAGGATCCATGTACAGTGGCCAGCACATCAAGCTACTAAAATCTGTCAAATTTCTTTAGTAGATTTTAAACTTTATCGCTAAAGCATTAGGTTCAAGTTTGATTGGGAAAGTTTGACAGTTTTGGGTAGCTTGATGTGCTGGCCACTGTACATTCTGCCTAAAAAGCATTCAAATGTAATACAAAGTAGAGTATAATAAAGATATCACAAAAAAATATCATTTAAGAAGTCCTGCTCAGAATAATAACATTTATCTACAAGTAATTCTGTGAAACGTTTTTAAAATTTTTGCAACGGTAAATTTTTAATTTGGTCAGGTATTTTATTAAAGATAAGATAAGATTATAATAAGCTGTATTGAGATCTCATAGCTATACTTCGTTTTCTAGTTTCTATTAAAGTTGCAAATAGAAATCGATTTGTTATTACAAATATAGCCAATTCAAGGATATAAAGGCATGGGAAAGTTAATAATTTATGAGACTTGAAGCCCCAAGTCTTACCGGGTCTTGTATTCGAACCCAAAGCACGCACCTCTGACTTTTCGGATTCATGTGCGTATTGTATAATGATCACTTGCTTCAAAAACAAACTTCAAAGGAAAGAATCTTGAGGAAACCGGCCTATCTGAGAGATATTTCTCGACTGCGTGTGAAGCTAAGTCAGAGGCCAATGGGTGGCATAAAAACTCTAGCAAAAATAATAATGTTAATTATGTGACTACGTCACAGGCTTTTCGACACATAAATTAATGAAATGAAATGATTATTATTATAATAAATATTTTCTGTAAATAGGTTTGTACAAAACACTTTTACATGTCAATAATATTTTTAGTACCGTACTAGATGAGGTCGGCGTGTCCTATCTGACTACTCTGAGAAGAAAGCCCGAAACAAACTAATAAGGGGCCATGAGCCACCTATTATTAAAATTTGTTCAGAAATCTCATGAATCCGCATAATACGGTTGTGAATATCCAAAAAATCAACTTATCAAAGAAATAAAGAAATAGCTATTATCCTTCACAAATCCACTTCGCTAGCCTTAAATTACCGTACTGTACCAACACTGCCACACAAGCCTTCAATGCTAATACGAAACCAAATCAGGTACTACACTACAAATCGGGTTTAGTTAAATCAGTGCCGTCGTGGTCGAGCACAAATTGGCGCAATCGGATATCTTTTGATAGAGGAACAGGTCGACGGAACATCGCACGCATGCTTGATGGCGCATCCCTAGTGGATAACTCCTTTTGTAGGGCTGTCAATGTGAAACGATTTATTTCCAACGATGATTTCAAGTAGACCATTAACATTAAATATACTTACGATAGTCGGGAATGAATCCAGTTGTTATCACCTACCAGGTCCCACCTCGCTCAGTATAGTTCTCTGTCTCGTATCATACGCCTCACATGACAGGTCGCACCGATGCATAATATTGAAATAATATAAATATTTATAAATGTTTATATTTTTTATTTTTTATTTTTTTATTTAAAGTTAAAATTAATAAAGAAGAAATGCCCAATTGTACATTGTGGTATCGGATTGACTGGAAAATGACTGGATTGAATGGTATTTTATCATTTCCCGAGTATTTAGTTATATTAAAGATTTTTCTTAGATTATATCAAACATTTTAACAAATAATGAATAGTCAAAAAACAACAGAGAAGCTCGTGGCTTAGTAAAAACAGCCGCACGGGTCGATCCATCAGGTTAAGCTACGCTTGCCGGGGTTGGTCCGTGGATGGGTGACCATCTTTACATACTGAGACACCTCCGTGCCATTCGTTGTCATTCGTGGTCCTTTGACAGTCGTAACGGGTCTTACCAAGGGGTATCGTATTACCCAGTTTCTGGGATGTGGAGGTCAGATAGGCAGTCGATCTATGTTAAATATTGTTATTCAGCTGCATCTGGTTAGACTGGAAGCCGACCTCATCATAGTTGGGAAAAGGCTAGGCAGATTGAATTGTCTAAGAACAATCGTGTATGTTATGGAACAAATATCACAATAACTCACAATAGTGGCGGAGTAGAAAAGAGGAATATCCTAGGAGGTATGCCATCGAAGGAAGTAAGTAGATATAAGAGTCCCTTTATTAATTTGAGAAAACCAGACATCTTTGTGTGTTTAGAGGTATGAGGAACAGGGTGTAAAGTTCACTCAATCTCTATTGAAAAGGGAGGATCCTCCGACCAGACGGGTGTTGTCTGGCGGGCAACTGCCCAACTATTGATGTCGGATAGTCTTATATATGTTAATCGCGCGGTAAACTCTAATAGCGCGATGCAGGATTTTTTGACGTCAGGTCTTTAATGCGTAGTTCACATGTGGTGTTGTAGATGTGCCTTCACATCTACACAAATTCTATGTAGTGTCTACACTCACGGTGTCTACTATAAATCTATGCGATGTCTACACAGTCGTGATCTACACGAAACGTCAAGTCTATTAGGTTCTAGAAAATTTGTGTCAGCCCTACAGCATTTTTATAGCTAGCTAGCTTCCATCCACCCAAATGGATATACATTTTTCCCTGAATATAGCTGACAAAGTGTAGGGTCTAAGAAATCTTCCCAAGTAAGTAAAAATATACACACATACACATAACATCACGACTGTATTCCCCGAAGGGATAGGCAGAGGTGTACCTATAGTACACCCACATTTCGCCAGTTATGTTTAAGTCCCATGTAATAGGGGGCGAGCCTATTGCCATCCACCGGGCACAACTCCAGACTCCGGGCTGCTACTAAGCAATTCCAGATGAAAAAACCCTATAAAACTTTGCCAGACCCTGGAATCGAACCCATTGGTCGCGCTTACGACCAACATGGCAGCCATTAAAGTAAGAATATAATGTTTAGCGTTTACACGTGTAGCCTTCCAAGCATAGCACAACTCTGAGGGAAATTACTTATGTATATCATTATGTATATGAAACGTTAGATCTCCTCTCGTGTCGACATAAGCTGTCTGAATAACTCATTCCGTGGTCAAAGGAAGCTACGATTTCCTAGAAGAGCGCCACATAGCGTCCGCAATTTACCGGCGGACGACGTCACGGACAAGTTATTTATGAAAGTAAGTTGGTGTGTTTTCTTAGAGAGCATGATTCGATACATTTTTATGACGTCATCCTCAGGATGACGATTGTTGAGTGGTGAAACACGTGTCGATTTCTTACAGGGTTTTTTTTATGACTCTTTAGGAATAGTTAAGCGGAAAAGGTTATTAAATATATCTACGTCTATTGTATTTTATTAAAAGTAGGTAAATAATTAAAAATTGCTTATCAACGGCACATTTTTTGGCTCTTATATTTGGTAATTTACCGGCCAATAATAATAGTATATGACAAATAAAATTACGCAAACTTAAGCGGGATAAAGAGTACTTAATAAAAAGTAGAAAATAGCCAATGTAGCGCAACTGTGACGACACAGTGACACAGACCCTTTTTTACAAGGTTTATTAATAAGTATCTGGTCGACTCGGATGAAAACGGAGGAAACGAATTTTCGCAGAAATGAAACCTAGCTAGATCGATTTTTCGCCCCCGTAAACGCCTATATTGCAACTTTCATCGAAATCGTTAGAGCCGTTTTCGAGAACGTTTTTACAAATATTAAAATAATATATATTTATAGAAATATTGTTCATTTAATAGAATAGGATTATGCCTTCATAAATTCATAATAATTACGTGTGTGTGGTGATATTCATAACCGATGTAACCTTTCCATACAAAACAATAAAATGAGCAGCGTAACGGAAGTTTCATTATTTTAAGTGACTCAGCTGTTTTCAGACACCATTTTGTATAAAATTTATATCAATAGCGAGAAAATACCCTTGTGTATTTTTAAATTGGTTTTTTTTTATCTTCTCCCTTATCCAATTACAGTGTAAGCAGGAATATAAGGATTAAGTTTGAGAGATTATTATGGAAAAAAATGAGCTTCGTGGGCGTTATTTTAATTTTCCTCATTTTTTTTCATTGCTTTTATGTTTTATCTGTTAGTAAAATATAAGTGCTGATTTTTCATATCTTTTATACGTGGAATAAAATAACTAAAACTAATAAAAAGATAATGGTATTTATCAGATATGTAGCGTTGGAAAAATCAGCCTGAAGTTAATTTTATGTAAATATAAAATATTTATATTCAGCAAGGAGCAATCAAACAAACATCAAGCCGTTGAACGCTAAAAAAACTGGCTCTCTTCAAGATAGAAACTGTAAGTAACGAAATTCTATTACAACATGTACCTACAAACATCAAACTGTCAGTCGGTATTTCATTTTCATATTCTTATGTAGTAAAGGTTATTAGATTTGCTTCGAGACAGACGGACTGGTATGTCATCCAATGCGCTAAAGAATTTTGTTGGAATTTCGGAAAATGTATGTTCGATTTCATTGGATGAAATAGCAAATAGTTAAATAATAACTATTAAAAGCTTCGGTACTTTGTGGTATCTGGGCAACTGCCCAACGATTGATGTTGAAAAGTTATATATATGCTTATTGCGCCGTAAACAGTGCTTGCACGATGCAGGATTTCGCGCGCTGCTATTGTGATACGTAGTTTGCATGTGGCGATGTAGATGCCGCCACAAGATCTTTTTTGTTTTTAAAAGAGAACGCAAAATAGCTGATGGTTAAAATACTGAGATCAATCATCATCATCATCATAAAATCTCGTGCAGACCGGCGCGATATCGCAAGCACGACAGGCAGCGCAACCCTTGTCGCGCCCGCGATATTGCGCCAGTCTGTACGAGACTTCATTCTCCTGCCCTAATCCCAATTTATTTGGATTCGGCGCAACATGTCATTTTCTTCCATCTCGGTTCAGTCACCTCCTTTTTAGCCATATCAATAATCAACTATACAATTTATTTTCTGGAATAGACAAAGGTCTTTTAATTAAGGACAATAATACGGTCCACAATGACGAATCTTCTTTAATTCTCCGATGCCTGTATGGGCATACAGGCATTGGTGAAGAGGACCAGAGGTCTCACAACAATAGATAATCGATCAATGGAGGCTCATTAGTGCACACTTGCTATAAGTATTCATTATGTTTACACATTAAACCCATTTTCTTAACACATTGAGCTTCTGACAATTGCTACTAAATCAATGGGTTCGAAAGAGAGAAAGCATAAAAGATGAAGTATAGTTAGGATAAATATGACAATATTTTAATTTAAAAGAGTGTTCGTGGATTTTCTTGCCCGTTTTTCTCCATAGGTACTTCTACGCTTTGTAATGGACAACTAGCTTCACTGACCGACTCCTTACCATATTCAAAAGTGCCTGTAATTGGTTTAATTTAAATAAATGCTTCGAGTTTTAGTTCGAACGCCTACCAGCAAATTCTCAAGCCATTCTTTCTTCCAGCGTGTCACATGCGTCATACAACATCGCTATAATGTCTAATAAAACGCTTATGTCCCGCACCGGAACACAACTCGCGATGTTTTTACACAAACAGACACACACGACGTAAGTTTACGATGATAATATATTCTTACTACGCAGGGACGCAGTTAAAGTCGGGATGAAATGTGTAATACGTACCTTGCTGTGCTTTTAAAAGAGGTCTTTTATTTTGTGTTTGGAAAAAGTTGATAAATGAATTGATAAAAGTGCCTGTAAATGGTTTAATTGAAATAAATTCTTTGAGTTGAGGCCTCATAATACCTTTATGAGAAAACGATAGTTTCGTCGTGTTCATGGGTTTGTCCATCTGGAATTTCTCAGTAGCAGCCCGGAGTCTGGATCTGTACCCGGTTAATGGCAATAGGTTCGCCCCCTATTACATGGTACTTAAACATAACTGGCGAAATGTGGGTGTAATAAAGGTACACCTCTGCCTAACCCTTCGGGGAAACAAGGCGTGATGTTAAGTGTTATGTTATGAAGTTCCTAACGTTTTCATAAAATTGAAAAAGAAAACAAAAAACTTTTTCATTGCAGCAATGTTATAGTTTCATTCGTTCCACAAGTTTTGTTACAATGTCTATACTAAGGAAAACGCCTCGTTATGCCGTACAAAGCAATATCGTCAACAGGCTGGCTCGATGGCAAGCGGGCAATATTGCCCCTTCCTTTTTTATTACTATTGAACATTTGAGGCTGAATTTGCGGAGCTATAATTGCCTAATATTCGGAGCAGAAATAGACACACGTTTTTACTTTTCTAGAAAGACTTGTAAAGGGCTAGTTTGCAGGTTAGTGATGTAGAAAAAGAGTGTCCGTGGAGTTTCTTGCCCGTTCTTCTCCATAGGAACCTACTACGCTTTGGAATGGGCAACTAGCTTCATCTTAGAAAGATGAAGCTAGTTACCGACCGCTTTGAAAATTCAGAAGTGCCTGTAAGTGGGACCCCACATACTACTGTACAATATTTAACACTACACACTACATATTTTTTAACAGCAAAAAAAACGCCGAAAAAATCACAACTTTTTGTATGAGAACCCCTTAAACTTTTTACTTTATTTTAATTTTTATTATTTATTGTTATGGCGACAATAGAAATACACAATCTGTGTCTGTATCAATTGTCTACCTACTACGGTTCATAAGATACAGCCGGCTGACAGACAGACGGACAGCGAAGGATAAGTAATAGGTTTCCGTTGGGCACCCTTCGGGTAGTGAACCCTAAAAAATATTAATATACTGAATTTTCATTTTCTTTTTTTTTTCAGAACCTTTGATTTATCGCAAATTGTGAAATAATAGGTACTTAAGAGTCTCATTATTCTTTGAAGTTTTCTGATTAGCCACAAGGATGTCTGAAGTGTTTCCTAATGATCGAATGTTGCTTTATGACCGATTTCTTAAAATATATAATGAGCCTTATTTTGAGTGAATGGCGCTTTGAGAGGTCCGCTTCTAAAAACTCTGGAGATGCTAAATTGAACTGCTAGGGAAATTGTTACGCCTCTTCTTCATCCCAGCTAAAGCTAGTGATTTAGCTGGGAAGAAGAAGTGGTGAAGGGTGGGCGTTTTCGGGGACTGTCTTATGGAAATTCGAAAAGTGTTGATTCTCAGCCTAGTTTGAATAAATGACTTTTGATTTTTGTTTTTGTACAAAAATTATTCGAGACTCTTACTGCCTCGAGAACCTACATATATACATATATATTATGTATAAGTAGTAGTACATCCAATCTGCCTTACCTCCTTGGCTCGGCTTCCAATCTACCAATATGTGCCTGGATATAAATATTTACATGAAACAACTGCGATCTGATTTAATTTAATGTTTTGTGTTGCGTACTGTTAATTATTTTGCATACAATTGTACAGATTAAAAAAAACCAACGGATCTGACAAGGGTGCTGCTGGGGAGTTTGTTGCGCCAAATCTTCTTCCCAGCTAAAGCACTAGGAAGTGGTGAAGGGCGGGCGTTTTGGGGGACTGTCTTATGTAATTTTGACGATCGAATATTGCTGATTCTCAGCATAGTTTGAATAAATGACTTTCCATTGCCAATTGACTGTCCAGTACATTTCAAGGTTTTAGAGACTGTCAGACTTTTAGGCTTGTGGAGCCACCGTTAGCCGTTTATTCGCGGGATAACCGGGACGTATCAAGATCCTCGTAGCTGTTATTCTGTCATAAGTACCTCTCATTAAGTACCAGACAACTGAACCAGAAAGTCAATTTCTGTATTTAAAAACGTAGATACAATATCTAGTCACAAATCGCCATTATCTTAGCGACAATCAATGTTAAAAACTTGACAAAAATGAAAAATGGGATGCTTTTGAAGTGAAAACTTCTTTGGCGTGTTTAGTGATTTTTGGTAGTGGAAAATATTATGGGTTCCCCATGACTGCCTGATTTTTGACAGATTAGAACGCGGGAATTGTCACTTATTCATTGTCACAATTCCTGCAGGTTTCTAACTACTCGTAACGATAGTCGTAAATAGATAAAACCCCCTTAAAGTTCTTCGTATAAGTACCTAAGTAAGTAACTTGAGTAAATAAACAACAGTTATTAATTAGATCACAATCCACGGAACAGGAAAGGGGAATTCAATTTAACTGTTTACGTGAACTCCTTGACGATCCAATTACGTTGCCTTAGTACGTCACTATTCAGTGTCGTGTGAATAGGGCTGTGATTGAGTGACTGAAAGAAAAATATAAGCTTTAAATTGATTATGAATTGGAACTGATTTGATACAGATTTATTACTTCGTTAACAGTTTCTCACACTGCAATTAAATGATTACACCAAACACGGATAAGTTTTATCCGCGGAATAAGATTTACTCTGACAGTTTTCGAAGAAACTGTCAAAAATTCAAAATTTACTCGGAAGAGAAGGCTTATTACGCGGATATTTTTTTTTCCTGTTTGGTCGAATCCAGCCTTAGCCTACTACAGCAAAATTTGGCGTACGTAATTATGTGTATCATAAAGTGATTTATTTAAATTAGTGTGAGAATCAATACTTCTTCCCAGCGTAACCCAGGAAGGGTTACGCTGGGAAGAAGAGGTGCAAAAAACTCCCAAGCAACCCATCTGACGGTTAAGTTAGAAGAACTTGTGCTGGAATGAGTACCTAGAACCCAAAAATTGATGTAAATGAGGATTGGCTGAAACCACGATCCAGTGGCTTAGAGTACGTTCAAACTCTCCCCAAGATTGTTATTCCGATCTGAAATAATGATAGAAAGCAGTTGCTCGCTGAGACACAAAGTTGTAACAATGCTACTTGGCGACAGACATAGTTATGATGGTACAACTTCACGACAAACTCTAACAAGAATCTCTACTGAATAATATACTACCTTGTATTTGTCCTCAAGTAGGTTAAAGGCTTCTTCTGATACAGAGAAGAACGACTATTGATCACCGCACTTGCTCACTGTGTGTTGGCAATACCAGGAAGAAAAATTTCAAAGGGTTTTCATTGAGAAACAATTTTACGCAGAATTATTTCAGTAATATGTTCTTGTGTTGCTGGCAACATAGAATGTTGCAGTCTTGCTGGCAATATGCTGATGTTCTGTATTAATGATAAAAAATATTATTAACGACTTGATATTTAAAATAATTTTTTTTTTTTTTTTAAATAACATAAAATTATAAAAAAAATAAAAAAAATAAAAATTTGTGCCACATTTTTATCCGCAACATCAAATGTTGTTGGCAATAATGTTCAGCAACTGTTTCTCGACTTTATTGCCAATGAATACACGGCTTTCTTCCCAAACAAGATTTTCATTGCACACATTTTTAATCATGTATCAAATAATTTTGTACTCTCACTAGGCTATACGTGGCCACTGTTTACTATCTCCCGTATAAGCTTTTAATAGCCCGCTAGAACAAAGCGAGACTATCATTTGTAGACGAAGGCTAATGCATTTTTAAGCGCTATACAGAGAAGCGGTAAGCGTGTGGTCCCTGCGTTTGATAGCCGGCTCTTTGGGGAAAGGGATATCTAACAGTGTTTGGGTACGATGTAGTAATTGGTTTTTGGGAAACTAAACTAGAGCGTAAAGCTTATGTGTTGCAGAAGGTCAATCCCCGTAATTATAAACGTTCAAAATCTATAGTCAAATCAATATTATCTGCTTTCGGCCTTTTTCTCAACTATGTTGGGGTCGCCTTCCAGTCTAACCGGATGCAGCTGAATACCAGTATTTCACATGGAGCGACTGCCTATCTGACCTCAACAGCCCAGTAACTGGGTAATACGATAAATACCTCTTGTTAAGTCTGGTTGTCAGACTTTCGGGCTTCTGACGACCCGTAACGACAGTCAAAGATCCATGATGACAGCCGGGACCAACGGCTGAACGTGCTTTCCGAGGCACGGAGGAGTCTCGATATGTAAAGAGTTGGTCCGTGGATGGCTGACCACGGACCAACTCCGGCAAGGTCGATCGACCCATGCGGCTGTTATTACTTAGCCATAAGCTCCTCCAAATCTAGTCAAAAACTTGTCAAAAAAAAGTAGGTAATTAGAAGTTTTTTTAATGGATAGAGACTAAAATTAGAATGCGAAAGTTTTTAAAAACACTGGATTTGCCTCGCTCGCGATTTTCAATACAGTCTTTTACGTTGCTAATGCGTAGGCGATCCTGTAAGTAGGTATGGTAGTTTTATTTACATAAACAATTGCCTTTAAATGGCACATCTTCCATAACAAAATTAGTCGGTAGGTTCATAAAAATAGATAGAGAATTTTCATTCCAGAAAATCTTTGATTTTGTACAACAAAAAATAAAGGAACTGACGGAAATACAATTATAATTTAAAAACAGTAACGTGTAAAATTAAATCATTTCTTCCAAACATTTATGCGCCAACCCTACAGTATAAAGAGCAATTAGGGTTCCGTGTCTTCTAAAGATCAAATTGTAATTGTTCGTACTACGCGAGATCTATAGGGTTCTGTACATTATGTGGGTTACTGTGCTAACTTTACTATAGTTCGTCGTACTTGTAATTATTTGGAGATTCGGATAATTTGGAGAAAACTTTACAACTAAACATATTTACTTAAGTACTAATGAAAATTCAAATTTAGTTAGTAACTGTTTTGCTATATAAATAAATGAAATTAGAACTCAATGAAATTAACGAATAGAATATTAGATAGATATACTGTTGTACGGCATCTACTTCGCCACATGCGATCCACGCATCAAAGACCTGACGTCATACAAATCCTGCATCGCGCAATTAGATTTTACCGCGAGATCCAATATATAAGACTATCTGACATCAATCGTTGGGCAGTTGCCCGCCAGTCACAACACGCGTCTGGTCGGAGGATCCTCCCTTTTCTATAGAGGATGAGTGAACTTTACACCCTGTTCCTTATACCTCTAAACTGTAGATACTTCAAGGGGTAATTTATTATGTCTATTCTTACTTAGATATGTCGTCGGCTTGAGAATTAATAATATTAAAAATACTTTGCAACATACGAATAACAATTATTATCTTAATTATGCCCTCTATTAAAGCTTGCTTCTTATAAAAACTCAACGGTGTCCTTTCTTTTAAATAATTTCATTAAAAACACTGTTTTCTTATTCAGACGGTGAACTAATTATCTTTATCTTGTGATTCTGCTCAATTCTGTTTTAAAAAAACAAAAGGTAATTTACCAGTGGTAAATATTACCTTTATTTTTCAAGATTCATTAAATTTTTACGTCATCAAAGTGAGCTTGTTACATTTTAATGAAGTGTCTCGCCGCAAAAAATAGCTCCATTTTTGTTTACCCTTAGTGAGGGGATGCCTAGCCAACAGCATCACACAGCCTGTCTGTCAATAAAAGATAAGCAATATTTGATCTTCCTCTTCGAATCAGCACAAACAAGACTAAGAACACTAACTAGGAAAAGTTCATGAACCGTTAAACATATTACAGTCAGAAGAACAAAAGTCAAAACAAAAGTCAAAAGTCAAAGTCAAAGTCAAAAGTCAAAGTCAAAGTCAAAAATCTGTACAAAATGGTACAGAACCCTCAGTCTACAAGCACGACTCGTAAACTAGATGTTTCCTTCTGCAATCGGCAGCCTACCACTACCAGCACGTGAATAATTTCCAACATGTCTGCTATTTCAATAAAAGGTGAACGTCTAACTGATGCATAGTGCTCTGAAAGTCTGAACTAAAATAGGAAAGCACGTTGCCGGCATTTTCCTAAACAAATATAGCACTGAAAACTCTATTGGACTGGAATCTCGTTCCAGATCGGGACTGGAAGTTTAAAATGTGTAAATAATACTTATAAAGTATAATACAGTTGCGTACCTAGTACTAAAGGGAAAGAAGCGTATTGTTTAAAAAATATATATAAAACTAGCTTCTGCCCTCGACTTCGTCCGCGTGAAATTTCGGCCCATAGCGTCGCATCCCATTGCTTATTATATTACTTCGTTTTCATTTAGCGTTCTTTCTAACTTTTTTCGTTTTTCTCGGCTGCTAAGGGCCGTAGCTTAGCTTAGGGCTAATACTATTAAGAAAAATTGTCTGTCTTTTTGTTCCGGCTAATCGCCGAAACGACTGGACTGATTTTGACAGGACTCCTTTATTTTAGCAAAAGAATTAGGGTCGACGTGGGCGAAGCCGCGAGTAGCAACTAGTTACAAATAAACTTAATTACTGGGAGATGGTTTATGGCCTGACCTAGTTACGGGTCGCTAGTCTGTCGCCACGGGAGGCCTTGATCCGACGCCACCCGCTGTATGATAAAGATTATCATTCTCCTTTGTGGGATGCCGAATATGTATAAGGTTGAAAAGAGGAGGACCATGACCTCTGAGTTTCTTTCGACATTTCTTCTCATGGATCGGCTAGAAAATGCTGGCGCCATCTAGTTTTTTTTTCGTTAGTGAGGAACACTAATCGCCAATAGGAGTTATATCAATAAAACTTCTATTGTCTCTCGTTCAGTGTCCTTCACTGCGAAAATAAAATATTGTTGAAAAATTATAAGCGTCTTAAAAGATCTACTGACAGAAATAAACATCATTTCATTTCATCATTAATTACATTTAATTTCAAATAGAAATAATTTAACTTCAATAAGATTATATTAATATCGCAGCATTATGCTGAGATGAAGCCTTTTTGGCCTCGCACAGGTCGTAAATTTTTTGATTTTTTCTATCGCTTTAAATGCTACTTTTTTACTGTTTGTATTTCCTTTGCGTGTCCCAAATAAAATATTCTATTACTAGTATTAATGAAATTCTAGGATAAGGCCGCGTCCTAACAGAAAGCGATCATCGCCTTCATATGTCAGTTTTTGTGCGGAAAACTGGATTGCCCTCCATCGGCGCGACCACGCGACATTCGCGAATACGCGCGACGAACGATTTCTATTAGGACGCGGGGCCAGCACCTTAATTGCGTACCTACTACACGATCAATCACAATCTGAATCTTTTTGAAACAGATTGCTAATGCATTGGTTCATAAGTTGGAAAAAAGTAAATAACTCAATGAATGTTGTTGAACTGTCAAAATGAAACAGTCTTAGGGCTGATTTCACCAATTAAATTGAACGCGATCAGCACATATAAACCGAGTTCAACAGCTGTCAGTGTCAATATTACAAAGAAAATAATGACACTGACAGCTTTTAAACGTCTTAATCACGTTCAGTTTTTATCGGTGAAATTCGCCCTTAATCGTCTACGAAAATGTGTTATGCCATTAGATAGCTGGTTCAATAAAAATAGTAGGCATTTTTTTCGCCTCTCAGACGAGCTCACCCGCTTTTAGATGCGAACACTCGATTAGCTGTTTATATTTAGGTACTTGAGTAACTAACATCCAAAAATCTTTGCATTTATAAAGTTTCTGGCAAAGACTTTATAATTAATGAAATGTTTGATCCTTGTTCCTTGTTTTTGATGCATTAGGAAATGCAATGCATTTCGTGAAGACGCGATTCTCAAATCACCTCACTTCGACGTAATACTGTACGTGTCGCGATTGCATTCAGAATGAAATTCCCTACACAGTTGCCCTCGTTTCGACAAGTTTGGATTTCAATCTGTATTTTTATTTGACTTCAAAGTTTTCAATGTTCAATTTCATATAAATCATTTTCTCTTCACAAATATTGGTATCTTATAATTTAGACAGGCTTAAAAAACGACTCAAGTGACACTAGTTTGTGAGAGACTGGTGTCTGCACTATGAATACCTGTATAGCACATCATAAGGGTCCCACCAGACGGTATACACATGTATAAACATGATTACTTAATTAGTAATTGTGAAGGAATAGGACATAACCTAAAAATCAATTATGGACTCAGAGATTTAAAACAATAAAACAAAAATAGAGGTAAATGCAAAAAAAATATGAATTATTTATTTATTTAAACTTTTCGCACTCAAAAAAGGTACAAAGGCGGACTTAATGCTTAAGGCATTCTCTACCAGTCAACCAAGGGTGGTGAAGAGATTAGATGGCAGGTGCTCTGTTACAGAGGAACAAAGAGAAAAAAAATATTATTAAAAATATATCATAGAAAGATAAGAAAGAAAAATTGTTTATTCTGCAGAAAATAAACGCACATTAATTTTTTTAATGCATTATAAATAAAATAGGTAGGTATAAACTTATAATACATATACATACATATTCACTATAATATATACGTAGATATATTATATTTATATATAGAGAGAGTAACTATTATTTATCGATTCGGTAAAGAGGTTATATTTTCATGCATACATTACATGTCTGCGTTTGTTTCGGCCTTTCTTCTCAGAGTAGTCTATTATGAAACGCCGATCTCATCTAGTTCTTAAAATATTATTATTGTGTAAAAGTGTTTGTTGAGCTGCACGATTACTGACAAATGCGTGCACTGACTGGATTGGACTATAAAAGAGACTGTGACCTCTGAGTTTATTTAGGCCTTTCTTCTCAGAGTAGTCAGATAGGAAACGCCGACCTCATCTAGTACTTAAAATATTATTGACGTGTACAAGTGTTTGTACACACCTATTTACAGAAAATAAAATCATTTCATTTCATTTAATTATGGTACAATAAACTTATTTACAGAAAAAAAAACATTTTATTTCATCCTTGAAGATTTTCTGTTTCACACAAATTTTAAGTCTATTATGGAAAATGTCCCTACAAACATATTCAACTTCATTAAGCAGGAAAAACGAAAAGTAATCATTTAATATTCTTGTCTAAAAAATGAAGGCACAGACAAAAAAAGAGGAAATAGAACTGTTTACTCTCGAGTAAGCAGAGAGTAAAAGAGATGGTTTATTGTGTCTATTTGTTTTCTTTTCTGATATAAATACAGGGTGTAATTTTAATCACCGTTTTCCTCTTAAGGGGTCATTGTACTCATCATTATGAACAACATTTACTATGGGACCAAACCTGAAATTGTGAAAAAGAAATCAGTTGTTCCCTACATTTTGACGAGTTATGCGAACATAAATGTAGGGAACAGCTGATTTTTTTTTCACGATTTCAGGTTTGGTCCCATAGTAAAAGTTGTTCATAATGATGAGTACAATGACCCCTTAAGAGGAAAACGGTGATTAAAATTACACCCAGTATAGTTTTTAATAACACTTTTTAGCTTTTCGTAGGAACTCGTGGCTAAGTAATAACAGCCGCACAGGTCGATGTATCAGGTTAAGCTAGGGTTGCCGGGGTTTTTCAGTGGATCTTTATACGAAAGCACGTTAAGCCGTTGGGCCCGGCTGTCATTCGTGGATCTTTGACAGTCGTTACGGGTCGACAGAAGCCCGAAAGTCTAGCAACCAGTTTTACCAAGGGGTATCGTATTACCCAGTTACTGGGTTGTGGAGGTCAGATAGGCAGTCGCTTCATGTAAAATACTGGTATTCAGCTGCATCCGGTTAGATTGGAAGTCGACCCCACGATAGTTGGGAACAGGCTAGGCAGACAGATATTTATATTTATTTATATTCCGACATTCGTATGTCTGTACCCGCGGTCTATGAAACATGTAAATGCTTATGAGTTTCCGGAAAGGTAGGTTAAAAACATTGTACGTACTGTAATTAGCAATCATTTTCCATAATTTTAATTACTTTTTACGACTTCTCCACATAATTACTTTTCAAAAACTGGCGGTATGTCTTACATAATTATCTAGTCAAAAATTATCAAGTTCGATTTACCAATTATCAAAAAAAAAAAGTTTATTTCCAAGTCAAACAAAAACACCACCGATTTTAATAACCATTGTCACTTCTGCTAACACCAGCAACATTTTTACATAAACGCAGCTCCAATAAATATGTATTTATCATGGTAACGTCGAAAATAACGTCGAAATAACAAAACAATTCGTCTGTTTGTATTATAATCAACAGAGATGTTCGCGGGAATGAAAAAATATGATACATCTGTAGGGCAAAGTGTTAACTGCGAGCGTGAAGCGATAGCGTGAAGCGATAGCGTGAAGCGATAGCGTGAAGCGATAGCGTGAAGCGATAGCGTGAAGCGATAGCGTGAAGCGATAACGTGAAGCGATAGCGTGAAGCGATAGCGTGAAGCGATAGCGTGACAATATCATCACGAATATCGAGAGTCATGATGAAGAGAGGATTAATATCATGATAACAATATCACCACTATTCGATTCCACCCGTATTTGAACTTAATCATTTATACAAAAACTGTTGTTGTGGCTTAATTATAATAGTTAGGCATATACCATCGCGGACTTTTTTGTGAGCAATCATGAGTACTATTAATATAAAGAACACTATTTTATATATCATCAATACTTTTCTCAGCGCACGCGATGTAAAGAATATTTTACGTAATTCTTTTACATCTTGGGTTACATTATTGGAGTTTTAGTAAGGATCCCTATTTAAAAAAAAATATAATATAGCCTAATGTCACTCGGGGATAGTTTAGCTTCCCAACAGTGACAGAATTTTTCAATTCGGTTTAGTAGTTTCAGAGCCTATTCAATACAAACAAACAAACAATAAAATCTTTCCTCTTTATAATATTATTATAGAATAGATAAAAGTTTGTTCGAATTCGCCCTTAATCGCTCATACTATAACCATATCCTCAACATCAAATTTCATACTGCGTAACTTGAAACACTGAGTTTCCACGAGCAAACGAAAATATTTGCGCGTGAAAAATGGTTTCAACAAACAAATCAAGTAACACGATTGGATGAAATTGAGCATCAAAGCGTGCCTTCACAAGGGTATTAATAGATACCTGGGGACTATAACAACGTTTTATATGCTCATATACATTACACACGCGGTTTTGTTGTGTAGAATAAAATTTTAAACCTTGGATTTGTTTATTTTATAGGTACGCGCTCGCTTCGCATGTTTTTTATGACTTAACCAACCATCGAGATTAATTCTTTATTTTATGTACCTATGTTAAATATTAATATAATGTAAGCAAACCTTCAGGAATAAATGTTCTAAAAGGCTAAATGACGTTGAAAACTGCATCAAAATCCATTGTGCAGGCTAGAAGAACTAAGCAGTCACGCAAACAGCCCATCAAAACCGTGTTCAGTTTGCGTCAAGTAATAGTAGATTATTCACCAAGGGGATAAAGCAGTGTGTTAAGTCACTGGCGCTATTTTAAATCCCGAACGTAACGAGGGAGGGCTCCTAAGCGAAGCGTAAGAAAGTTAAGACTTGAATACTGAGTGCAACGAGGGCTTCAAGCTCTTCCAAGACGAAGACACCTTTATCCCCGAGAGAATACTCTATAGTTTTCGCACCTACTGCGAGGTATTATGAACTACGATTAACATAAGTATATTATATTTGAGAAATAAATGTCTTAAACCGTAAGTAGTTTATTTAGCTGTTAAATAACCGGGTAATATTTTATCTAAAGTCATGCAATTTCCTGAAAAACAATAATACTTATAAATATTATCGTAAATATGACGCCCAAATCTAACGTGCATTCTAATGCGCCAGAGCAACCAATCAGCTGTTGCGATGCCATGCCGCTATAACCGCCATAGATAATGTAGAACCAGCGGGCGAGTGTAATATGCCGATTATTCAAGAATTTTGACTTTTTTGCCTTCGCACCGCGGGTTAAGAATAAGGTATTATTACAGAGAACCAATCACTAGTTAATAAACTTTTCCTTTTAGCCTAACAATCCCTAGCTCAACAATTATTTCAAGATGGCTTCCTTTAATCCGGGGTACAAAGGCGACGTCTCCATAGCAACAAGTTCAAACAACGACGTAAGAGAGTAAACTCTTGTTTATAAAGCTGTATTTCAAGTCAGATTTAATACTTGGAAACGTGAACAGCTTTTGAGAATTATTAAATTCTGAAATACCTACGTGCAACCAAACAGGTATAGGTATATTATCATACCAACGATTTGTAATGTTCGTTTCTCTATAATTTTAAAACATCCTTCATGTCTTACACGACAATTTTGACTTTGATAACTTTGTAACGCATACGTAATGGATCCATGTATAACCGTCCTAACATCGCTTATCTCAAACTATCCCAGATCTTAATCTAGTAGGCTGTAAATCAATTACTTTGCCGTCAATACAACTATAATGGTCAACAAAATACAAAATTTCTTAGGCGTAAAAGAGATGAGCAATTGCGAGACATTGTTCAGACAACTGTTCTCAGAATTTCTCGGTACATTTCTCTTTTTGTCCCTAGTGTTGTCATCTGGTATAGCCTATGGCACAAACAATGCAAATGTGGTTATAGCCTTGGCCCATGGGTTCGTCGTTGCTACCGTGGTGCAGATATTCGGCCATGTATCCGGTGGGCACATAAATCCGGCTGTAACGGTCGGAGCTTTAGTGTGTGGACGAATTAAGCTTTTGAAAGCCATGTGTTATGTTCTAATGCATATTTTGGGCAGCATTTCAGGTGAGTTGTGGTGATTTTGTAATCGAAATATGGTTGAAAGCATATTATTGCAAAGAGTTTAAATGTTTGTAAACGCACCCACAATACAGGAGAAATTACTAGTGTGGGGCAACGATTAAAAAAAAATGTCTTTCTAAAAGTGACACAGTCTTGTAAATACCCTTTAGTCTTCTTCACTAATCACACAGAACATTTATAATTAACTACATCAGTAAACTAAGTAGTAAACAAATATTTCACTTCAGTAATAAACAAGAAAGATTATTAGGTTTTCCTTATTACACGAGACTTTAATCATCTCACGTCAAATGAGATGTCTCTCACAAGACGCCAGACAAGCAATTAATGTAGTCTTTACTTTTATAGTCATTTAATTTTAATTATGTTTTAGCTGAACATGATGTAAGTACTCTTGAGTACTTAGTAAATGTGAATACACTGATAAGACTTGATACTCTAGACTAGACAGACTGGAATCTCGATTGTGTAGCTCTGAAGGTAGGGCAGAGCATATGAATAGAAAAGGACTAATCCTGAGTTAGTGGTAATCCCAAAAACACTTTGTCCAACCCAGGGAGGGGTTGGACAAATTACTATTTGGGATTACCAATTAGAAAAACCTCAGTAGCAGCCCTGTCTGGATTTGTCCTCTGTATAGGTACTATTATACATATCATTATTTTAATTGTTAAAATGTCGGTGTGCTATATATTACTACTTGAATCTTTTTATTACGTGCACGTCTTTCAACATTGTTCTCACATGTATAATTCCATCATGAATGATGTAACCAATATTTTGTAACAATTGTTTTTATTGAGTATCCGTGGTGTTTCTTGCTCGTTCTTCTCCATAGGTACCTACTACGCTTTGGATTGGGCAACTAGCTTCATATTTCTGACTGACCGACTCCTTGACAATTCAAAAGTGCCTGTAAATGGTTTAATTGAAATAAATGCTCTAAGTTTGAGTTTGATGTTACTTATATTCACTATAGACATATCATTTACAATGACAATCTTCCATATTTTCAGGTGCAGCAGTGGCCTACGCAGTTTCAGCAGATACAATCCGAGGTGACCTTGGAGCTACAGTACCATACAAGTACACCACTATAGAACAGGTTTTCGCTTTGGAGTTCTTGATGACTTTCCTCCTTGTAGCCCTCGTTTTAAGCGTTACTGACTACACGAGAGGAGCTAGAGGTCTTGGGTCCTCCCCTCTAGCTATAGGGCTCTGTCTATCAGGCTGCTTATGCTCCTGTCTGCCATATACGGGGTCTTTGAATCCTGTGCGAACCTTAGGACCAGCGGTCGTGATGGGTATATATGATTTTCATTGGGTTTACTGGGTAGCGCCCCTTTTGGGGGGTGTCGTAGCAGGGGTAGTGTATAGTTTAGTGCTAACGGTGAAACAAAGAGAGTTCAATTTGGAATAACAACAATAATATTAATAAAGTTAAGTATTACAATTGGTGTTTTTATTTTAATTACTTCTTTTCTGATGATGATTTGGAGCCAAAACTGGGTCGTTTTGGCTCCAAAATATGACCACAGTGAACAAAACACTTTAAGTGCCTACCTACCTTTTGATAATAAGATAAAAGCTGAAGTTAGAGCGGAATTAAATCAATTGCAGTTAAGCGCTCAAACACAATTTTCCATTAATAACACTCCATCAATAATCACACCAACACAAACACAACCTACAAGGACACACATGCGAATGAGATGGACCACTGAACAAAATGAAGCGGTAATGAGGTCATATTATCGAGTGACTACTTTGGAGACAAACCAAACTGTATATCGAAAACTCATGTACGAAGATTTCATCAAAAACTTCCCCTCTCTTGCTCATTTAAGTGAACAACGAATTGCTGATCAAAGGCGAGCAATAGTAAATAATCAATACATCAGTACCGATAGATTAAACTCATTAAAGTTAGAAGTTTCTAATGAATTAGGACTAGCTAACAGCAATCATAATAATGAAACTATTACAGTAAATAGCAACACCACTGATACCCTATTTAGGAATAACATAGATATACACCCTACAGAAGAACCTATATTACAAATTCCAAGTAATGATCAAATAAATATAACCGCAGATGCACCGTCAATACCTTATCTTCAAACAAGTTCAGATAGAGACCCATTAATAGACGAAACTTTTCAACAGACACTCCAATTTTATACAGAAACTAACCCTACAAATAGAATGTACATCCCCAAACAAAAACCATCGAAGAATTTGGCAAGAATAGTAGACTACCTAAATAAAGTAATACTCCCTGAAAACGTAAATAAAGAAACTGGCTTCCATTCTTTACAGACTGTCATATACAGTGCAGCGTGGACCGCGGCTAAAGTTAACGGAGCAAAGTTAACACTTCAACCAAGGGAAGCTACTATAATTGCAAAAAAACGATACTCCCCAAATTGGCAAAGACGGCTAGAACGAAAAGTTAATGACTTGCGATCAAAAATAAGCAGAATGATACAGTTCATCAACGGTAATAGAAGCAGAAAAATAATAAAACATGTAAAACATATTGCCAAACAGTATAAAATCCATACAATACACGAAGAACCAAATACACAAGCAGCACACACATTAGACACACTTAAACAAAAACTCTCAGTCGTAACAGGTCGCTTGCAAAGATATAAAGCATGTACACAAAGAAAACAACAAAACATCCAATTCACCCACAATGAAAAACTTTTCTACCGCAATATTAGACAGGCAACAACTAACGTTCAGGATAACACTCCAAATGATAATCACAACACTCCTGACGCAGAGACATTACAAAATTTCTGGGCAGGACTATGGGAACAACCAATCGAACATAATGCCCAAGCAGGTTGGATAGAAACAGAAGTAGCAAACAGTAACTCAAATATTCAGGCAATGACATTTGAGCACATATCCCCAGAAATATTCCATAAAGTACTCTCTCGGTTACATAACTGGAAAGCACCCGGTTCAGACCATATCCATAGTTATTGGTACAAAAAATTTACAGGTGTTCATAGTTTTCTATATAATTACGTAAATACATTTCTCCGGGATCCTGAAACAATACCATCCTACATAACATCAGGTACAACTTTTATGATACCAAAAGACTGTAATGATCTGTCTAATCCCGCAAAATATAGACCTATAACATGCTTGCAGACCTTATACAAAATTATCACATCCTGTATATCTGAGCTAATATATCAGCACATCAATACTAATAACATCTTATCAGAACAACAGAAAGGATGTCGAAAGTTCAGCCAAGGCTGCAAGGAACAATTAATCATAGACTCAGTAATACTTAAAAAAGTTCAAAAAACCAAAACCGATTTGTTTAGTATGTATATCGACTACAAAAAAGCCTACGATTCTGTTCCCCATTCGTGGCTCGTGAAAATTTTAGAGATATACAAAATACATCCGACAATAGTAACATTCCTGAAGGTAACGATGAAAACCTGGACAACTGTTCTGAGACTAACTTCCCCCAGTGCAACAGTAGATACCAACCCAATTAAAATTCAGAGAGGGATCTTTCAAGGCGATGCGCTAAGCCCATTGTGCTTTTGCCTTGCCTTAAACCCCCTATCTAATATTTTAAACGCAACTACATTAGGAATTCCTTTAGAAGCCACAACTACCGAAGGATATACACAAAAAATCGACATAAATCATTTGTTGTATATGGATGATATTAAACTTTATGCCAAAACTGAGAGTCAACTTAATGAATTAGCAAACTTGACAGAGCAATTTTCAAAAGATATTAAAATGGAATTCGGAATAGATAAATGTAAAATAAATTCAATTAGAGAAGGGCAGAATTACCAACACCGATACATTTTAGGAACAGGAGAACAGATAGATCCTTTAGATGAACAAAATTCTTATAAATACTTAGGCTACACACAATCACGACAGATACACTATAAAGAAACTAAACAAAAACTAACACAACAATTTCAACACAGATTAAACACAATCCTGAAAACACAACTTTATTCTCGAAATACTGTTAAAGCAATTAACACCTTCGCTATACCGGTTCTCACATATTCCTTCGGGATAATCAATTGGACCAAAACCGACCTTAAAAACCTTCAACGAAAAATGAATACCACAATGACCAAATTCCGCAAACACCACCCACGTTCCTGTCTGCAGAGATTAACACTGCCGCGGAAAGAAGGTGGTAGAGGACTAATTGACATCCATAACCTACACAACAGACAGATTAAAACACTTAGACAATTCTTCTTTTCAAAAACCGAAACTTCTATTCTTCACAAAGTTATAACACATAACGACCAAAGTTAACACCTCTAAATTTACAAGACACATCTGAACAGACTAATGAGAAGGTAACCGACGTCAAAATTAAGCTCTTAGAATGGACCCAGAAATCTCTACACGGAAGACATCGCCAAGACTTATCCCACATAAATGTCGACAAAACGGCGTCGAACGCGTGGTTAAGCCGAGGCGAACTCTTCCCGGAGACTGAAGGGTTCATGCTTGCTATACAGGACCAGGTAATTGAAACCAAAAATTACAGAAAATACATCATAAAGAATTTAAATAATGACACATGTAGGAAATGCAATAGATCTCCAGAAACAATTCAACATATCACAGGCGCGTGCAAGTCAATTGCCCAAACAGACTACAAACATAGACACGATCAAGTAGCCAATGTCATACACCAGAAATTAGCTCACCAGTACAAACTTATAGATTCCGTTACACCATACTACAAATACAACCCTGAAACCGTATTAGAGAACCCCTCAACAAAACTGTATTTTGATCGCGCCATTCTTACTGACCGAACAATTCATTTCAATAGACCAGATATTACACTAATAAACAAGATAAACAAAACAGGATATTTAATAGACATTGCTGTACCAAATACACATAACTTACAGACTACAATAGCAGATAAACTAACCAAATACACCGAACTGAAAGATGAAATTGTCCGACTTTGGCATCTACAAAAAGTTACAATAGTACCAATAGTACTGTCTACAACAGGAGTAATGCCGAAACAACTTCACCAGTCCCTTCATTCCCTTAACTTACCACCAAATACCTACCATCTACTGCAGAAGGCAGTTGTACTAAACACTTGCAGACTCGTGAGAAAGTTTCTGCAATGTGAATCAGAAACCCCACTTCAAAACACAACTATACCATCATCTTCCATTCAATCTTCTGCACGTGACCGCACTGCATCTATCATAATTCCTCCAATACTTAACCCAACTGATGAACACTTGGCTTAGGCCCGTGCCATCAGGATTTCCCGGCTAGCCGGAGAAGAAAAAAAGATAAGGATAATAATAATAATATTCTTTATTTTGCAGACAACAATGATCCATAGTGTTAGTAAAAACAATAAAATTACTTATTTCTAGTGTTAGTAACTAATATATTACATGGAAGGCAGAGTAAATAGTATTGTGAAAAGGACCTCCCCAAACTAACGTTCAGTGATTATCCTTCTCACAATACTCTTAATTATCGGAGAGTCGACACTCTCCACAACAGTTTTTAGATAATAATAATAATATGGATATTGTTATTTTTTTGGATGAACAGCCTGAAATGATGACGATAACGACAAGACTTGAAGAGAGTGTTCCTGCCTATACCACAGATCATATAATCTAGTACCTACACACCAAAATACATTGTTGATCCATTTTATATTTCTGTTCGTCTCTGTAAGTTTACTTGTTCTTTCTTCTTACATTTTGTGAAAAAATGTAAGAAGAAAGAACAAGTAAACTTATAACAGAAAAAAAACTGGTACAAAAATTGTTCGTACACTTATTTTCTTGTGTAACTCCAATTTTCCGAATGATTAGTCTAATTTCTCGGAGATATAGCTCGTCTGATACTGTCGAGATCAACGAAGAAGATAAAAGTTATTCTAGTTCACCTTTGTTCTTTTAACTTGAGCTAAACATTATCTGTGTTACGAAAATTATTAATGTTGGATCATCGGAGTAGTACCTAAGGGCCGCGATTACACAGAACAGGAAGATAATATTAATAATAGGGTTTCCTAATCTTTATTAAAAAATACCAATAGTAAATATCAGGATACTACAATCTGCCTTATCACAGTATACAAAAAACATCACCATTTTCTTAAACTTGACACATCATTTCCCGATCACAATCCAGCTAACCTTTTCCGAACACATTTGCCGTCTTGTTGAACATCTAGCTGAACCATCCCCTCGTACGCCTCTTCAAATAAACTACATTTGTAAGGAAGGGAGCTGTTACGCCATGTTACACGCTATTCAATGCAAATGTACCTAGGTACTGAGCAGTGCAGACCAATTGATATAAATGGAAGCTCTTCAGTAAACTGTCACGAGAGGTCTCGAACTTTTACAAGACCTGGATGGATTTAATATTATTATTATTAATCCACCATTAGCTACACGTCATAATTCCATAGCGATCTGTAATAAGTTCCAATTAAGTTAAATACCGATCTACCATATTAATTCTGCTGTAAACTCTCTGATTATATGAAATGCCAACTTAAGTGTTAATTACTATTACGCTCGACGATGTATTGATTTCATACGCTCTCTATCCCTCCCACATTCCGAATCGAGAGGCAGCATTTATTAAACACTAGGTTTTGCTCGCGACTTCGCCTGCGTTGATGTCGAAAATTATCCCTCAGGAACATTCTACCGACAAAAAGTCTTAATGTCAATAAAAATTCTATGTCCGACACAGTCCATGATGTACGTGTATGACAAATTTAATCGAAATCCGTTCAGCCGTTAAAGCGTAAAAAGTTAACAGACAGATTTACTTACTTTCGATTTTATAAGTATAGCCAATTTTATTCCAAGTCCATTATCACTTGCATTGGGCAATAATCACAGATCGCGAAAAGCAAATGAAATTGAGGGAGACCTACGCCCAGAAATAGAAATAGGCAACAAAAAAAATATTACTAGCGTTGTGAAAATCACCTTTAAAGGCTTGATTTTAGCAGTAGATTCAAATCCGAGCAAAAAGAGACACCCATCAAAATCTAGTGAAACATTCTATTTTTTTAGTAAATGTTAATAAACTTAACCTACGCCCTTAACCTAACACTACCCTATAGTTATTCGGTTAAAACGCGAGCAATCGTGTGTTACGAAACTAAAGGTCTGAAACCCCCAAAGGCCGAGGGAGAGACTGTTTAAAGTCCCGGTGGCCTGTACAAACTTGTTAAAGTTTGAAGAAAGATACTCCACAGTTTCTCTCTGCAATTGGATATCTTTACTTGCTCTTTGGCTGAATTCCAGAGAGTGACACTTAACATAAATATGTCCTCTGTATGACTTGTGCCGGTATTCAGAGTCGTTACTTGGAACTTGTTAATTAATCATCTACGTTAATTTTGGGAACCTATCAGCCAAAATACGACAGTTTAAAAACATTATTTTTTTGTTGGTGGTGGTGTCTAATTGGTTTTTGGGTGACGTCTCTGACTGTACATTGTGACTAAATTGTTGTATTATTGGTTCCCACCTGTAAAAACAAAAATGTAAGTGGTAATAGTAAATAAATAAATAAAATGCATCGAGCAATCGTGACGATCAATAAGTGTTCCTTTCACATGAGAATAGATCCTTCCCGTGCAAATGCCCGTGAAAATTACAGGCCGGATATGTATGATTTCTTATAAAAAATATATAGCAAAATGTTCAGGAAACAAACAATATAAATTGTAATTTAAAACAGTTAGGTTAGCTGGCAACACTCGAGACCGCATTAATTTCTACACGAAGGCTTTATCTTGAGCTGTTTATCGTGGAACGTTTTCCCCTTTTGTTTTCCTACTTTTAAGTTACCGTTTTAAGTTAAAGTTCGTGTAAACTAGCAGTTATTTAAAGCTGTTCGTTCACATGATATAATTATTAAAGTACTGATAAATACGGAGTACAGAGTATAAAAATTATTCAAGAGTGTCCTGGTTTCAACAAAATTGTCCGAGACACGAAGGGTTCTCACATTATGTGCTTCTATTTTTCCCACTGTTGGGATTCCTATCTGCGAGAGCGAGTGGGCAGTAAAAGAGGTACGGATGAGTTTGTATCCACGTACCTACTGCCTATTTACCAATAAGTCCATCAAATCATGTTTGTTATTTAGCCAGGAGCGTCATTTCGCAAAAATAAAACACCGCAGCTTCCAGTACTGGTTGAATCGCAGCAGTTGCTCGAGTCTCGAGCAATATCGACGCATACGAGCACATAATATACGAGTATCGATTCGCGCCTAACTTTTAATTGAGAAAGTTGACACACGTAGGGCGTGACGGCGAACTCAATTTTGTTAGTGACATCTTCATTCCAACGTCAAAGCTTATTGGTTGGGAGGCGCTTTGGCAAAAAAAACTGCGTCAAGTGCGAAGGTTTTTCCTTTTCGTAATTACAGTAGGTAGAATATTGCAAAAATCCGACATTTTGACCCCTATTTCACTTGAATAAGGTTTATAAGGTCAGGTGAAACCATGATGACACTACGTGTAAAGCACGCTTGCCTATCTACTATAATCAATTTCTGAAAAAATTTACAGACTTCCAAAAAGCAGGAGGCTCTATGTTTGTAGCGTATGTATGTTTTTTTTTTGTATATCCTTCGATATGATTGTCAATTGTGATTGAATTTAGTTTACCGATAACCGGTAACTTTTACCGGTAACAAATATTTTTTTACCTGTACAGTGTACAGGTGTATTTTTTTTATTATAAACAATATTAAACAAACTTTGATGTAAACATTAGAATTATTCATTTTAAATAAACTTTTTATAGTTTGGGAATACTTTGAACCCTGGGGAAGGACATAGGATACTTTTTATCGAAATACAACGAGGCCCAAGCCGCGGGCTGAAGCTACACATAATTTTTTTACATTTACCACACTTGGTTTTCGTTCTTTATAATGAGACCGCACAACACACAACATTAAGTGTAATTAAAATTGTGTTAACTTTGGAGTGAACCCTACACCCGATTAATTAACTTTTTTGAACGGGCAAAAACACTTTGGTTGTAAGGACAGCTGACAAATCGTGTTGTCATTCATTCTTAGATCGGGACCCAAATTATAAGAAGCCCAATTTGTCATTTCTCATTATACATGTCAAGTATACATTCTACGTAAGAAATCGAAAAACAATATTCATAATTCTAATCAATTACTATGTTATACACTACAACAATGAGTTCATTGGTAAGCAACAAGTTTCAATGTATATTGAAAAAAAACCGGCCGAGTGCGTGACGGACCAAGCACAATGAAGGGTTCCATAGCTGGGATGAATTTATCCCAAGAACAAACTTAACATTGTACTTGAAAAACACATTTCGTATGGGAGAACATGTTTTTGCAACTGCAAATGTAAGTTGGTCGATAATTACTCGTTAACTTGTAGAGTCTACTTAGCTGTGATAGTTTTCCTTTTAATTTCGTTATTATACTACTGCTGTGAATTTTTCCACATATCCAGAACTTACCATTTAGCTGGCAGGGGTGGATACACTTGACTCTAACAAAAAATTGCACTTTAAAACTTAATATTTCGCAAACGGATCCTTCAATCCAAAAACTCACAATATTTTTGAACGACCTTTCCAAAGATACCCCACACTTTAGGTGTAGGGGAGGTACCTAACCCTAAAAAAAATGATTTTATTTTACTACTTTGTCGGCGTAATTAATATGTATACTCATGCCAAATTACAGCTTTCTAGTACTAACAGTCTCTGAGTTAAGCCGGAGACAGACAGGCAGACAGACAGACAAGGCGAAACTATAAGGGTTCCTCGTTGACTACAGAACCCTAAAAATGCACTCAACAACACGAATTAATCGTTAATTAATATTCCGACAGGACGTTATTACAATGTCATGACTCTGGGTTCGTTGCCGTAGTGTTGCGACCGTTTTAAACTGTTTTTGTTCTGAAAAATCGATACTTTTACAAACATGACATTTAGAAAAGAGAGAAACGTATAAATAACTGTATTATTAAATGTTTAAACATAGAAACAAAATCTGATCCCATGTATTTTTAGCTTTTTTATATTTAATAAGTATATCAAAATAGGAAATGCTTTGGTTAAAAAGGCCGGCCTCGGTGGACTCCGGCCTCTTGATTTGGACATATAAACATTCGGCCAAACAATAATTCTACTAAATAATGTTAATACCTTAACCAATATTCGTTTAAAGAAGATTATGCCAAGTGGGTTATACCAAATAAATTACGGAGCATCAAGATTCTGCCAGATAGAGGGAACCCGTGATAGTAGGAATCACCCGTAACTAATCTTCGGATTTCGTGCTTAGGGAGTAGACCTGCAGGAACAAACCATGAATGGCAGCTTGTAGTTATAGCTTTCGAAAATATTTTATGCTACCAACGCTCTTCTATGATTTGCCGGCGATGACATACTTTTTTTCCTATCAAAAAAACATGACATCATTCAATACGTCAAATTCAAATTGAAAAACCGGCCAAGTGCGTGGACCACGCACAATGAAGAGTTCCGTAGGGGGTCGCAGTTCTAACCTAATCTAACTAGTTCGGTTCCGGTTAGACTACTTTTTTTGTTGCCTATTTATTGAGTTTCATATTTAGGAAATTGCGTAATATTGCATTTTGTAAAACTCTTTTATTCCAAACATTGTTTTATGAAATTATGACATAACAAAATTAATTGTTTGTCAAATACTACATTATTAAAAAAAATACAGATAATAATTTTTTTACGTGAATTATTTGAAAAACTTGTTGTTATAATGATAAAATGATAAAACATGTTGTGCCAATCGTGACTTGTCAAGTGAAAATTTCAAAGTAAATTAATTTTCGTTGAATTGACAAAATGCAAATGTTTTCATACTACATAACGTTTATTCTTATTGTTTAGGGAAAAGTTAAAGACTGTATTCTTCAAATCAAACACCATGTTTTATTGTATAACTAGCTGCCCGCCCCGGCTTCGCACGGGTAGTACTAAGTACTTATCCACGGCATACCTACCTACCTACCTAACCTTCATACCTATCTACCCTAACTACCTACATACATACCTACGTATCTATATCTAACTACCTATCTACATACCTACCTACTTACCTACCTACCTACCCTACCTACCTACATAACCACCTACCTACAGAAATTTTCCCACATTTTCTCACCATTTAAGCTTTCCCTGGACTTCCACAATTATTTCAAACCAAAAATTTGCCAAATCGGTCCAGCCGTTCTCGAGTTTCAGCGAGACTAACGAACTAAAATGCATTTTTATTATAAAGAAGATAATGTCAAATCAAATCAAATCAAATTAATTATTTTTGCAGAAAACGCTGTTACAATGGTGTTATCAAATATGTAGGTTGATGTCTGATGAATGTCTAAGCGGTTTGTTTTGCAATTTCACGATTATAGTCAACAATGCAAAATTATAATACTAATTCAGGAATTTTAAACAGTTATGTTAATCTTAGAGTCCACAATAAGATTTAAGTACTTACACTTCCTAATGTTGACAATGTTAACAATGTTAACTATAAAGGTGAAATTGTAAAAAAAATAGTTTATTAAGTCAGGAAATTTGAAAAACTGATGTGAATTACGTGTGTGTTACAAAAGGTATAAATACTGGGAATGAATAAGATACCAGAAGCAATATGCTTGCTATGATTTGATATACGGACGTGTTTCGCTTTTACCTACCCGTAAAAAACGTAACAATATTATTTTATCTTGTTTTGATTGGGTAAGTCTTATTTAAATATATTTAAAAATATGTATGTATTCAAGGAAGGTATGGTCGCATGATTTTATTTCCAAGTGTTCCTTATTATTGCAAATATCATGTCAGTTTTTTTTTCAAATCTGTTTCCAAATTAATCTGCCTAGCCTCTGCCCAACTATGTTGGGGTCAGCTTCCAGTCTAACTCTAACCGGATACAGTTGAATACTATTATTTAACATGGAGCGAATGCCTGTCTGACCTCCACAACCCAGTTACTGGCCAATTCGATGCCTCTTGGTACCTAAGACTAGTTGTCAGACTTTTGGGCTTCTGACTACCTGTAATGACTGTCAAAGATGTCAGAAGTAGAAGAGGAAGTCTACTTATGATAGCCGGGAGTAATGGCTTTACTTAATTCTGACAAAATTAAGTAAGTAAAGCCGTTACACAATTAAGTAAGTTTTTATAACCAAAAAATTCTATACCAGAATTTCCTGACACACGATGGCAGTTGAAACAATGGATCCAGCCCAGGAATATGAGGCAAAGTTAATTGCCCGTATGGAGCCGGTGAATGAAGTGATGGCTCGTGGAACCTCCGCAGTGCAGCAGTTCTACAGCTGCGCTACTGTGTTTCTAACAGGCGGTTCTGGTTTCCTCGGCAAGCAGCTCATTGAAAAACTGTTCAGGTAAATATAGACATCAATACCAATCATCATCATTTCAAACGAGAGACGTCCTGTTGGACATATCGACCGGTCCTGGGCTTCTCGTATCCATGGATTATCCAACGACCTTCAACAAGTCATTGGTCCACGTTGTAGGAGGCCTACCAAGGCCCTCTCTGTGCCCTGCGGTACGCAATTGCCAATCCAGAATCATAATAATAGTTACCGCTACAGATAGCGGCAGTTATACCTTGACATTTTGCCATCAAGCCAGTAATAAAACATTATATATAAATGTAAAAAGTAAAACATATCTGGCGATTGAGCGTTAATAATATATATCGTAATTCGTAGGTACACCTCTGTCTAACCCTACGTGGAAAATAGGCGTGTATTAAATGTAAATCTTTTTTTAAATAATTTAGTTATTATTTGTTTACAGAGCTACTAAAGTATCGAAAATATTTATCTTGCTAAGAAGCAAAAAAGGCAAATCGGTACAACAGAGGCTGACTGAAATGTTACAGGATCCCGTAAGTTGTAAATATTGCTTCAAAAATATTGTTTTACAGGTTTCTTTGTCTTCGAGTTAATCTAAAAATATGAGCTAGTTGGACTAAAAAGTACCAAATATAAACTTGTCAATTCCTCAACTACACTAATGGGACCCAGGACACGATTCAGTGCTAAAGTACATCTCAAAACAAATCTAACGAACCCAAACACGACGAAGCTATCTTGTTTAGTTGAGAAGTTTCTGTGGCCACCATCCGGCTCTACCTAAATTATGGACTTCAAACAAGGCTATAGCACTTTTCAAGACACAACGGGGCTTTCTTGCATAGTTGAGGAATTCCTATGGCTATTATGGCTCTGTCTTCAGGCCTTGCAGTTCACCTTGGGTTATACAGTATTTGTCAAGACAAATCCAATGAGACCAAAGACGACGGGCATTCTTGTTTAATTGAGGAGTTCCTTTAGTAAAGTTCTGGCTGCATTATCTGACGGCTCCATGGTACAACTAATTGTACAACACTACTTCTAGTTGAAATTTCTTGCTTATTTACAACAAATAAGATTTTTTTTACAGGAATGTTATGATGAATGCAGTCAAATGCCTGACACAAGTCGCGGATAATGCTTGCTTATTGGAATAATTTCAGTATTGGAATATTTTAACTATTGTTTCCAGGTGTATGATTTGTTGCGAGAACAACAACCAGATTTCGCAGAAAAACTCGTGCCAGTATCAGGAGATGTGGCAGAGCTTAGACTTGGGTTAAGTGACAAAGACTGGAACGCTATTACAGAACAGGTATGACAGGAAATATATTTGATATTTGATATTGGCATGTATTTAATCAAACCTCTAATAATTCTCATTTTGTGCTCCTAAAAATATTATTGAACATTCTAATATAATGATTGCGCCTCTTTTTGCGACTCTTAAATAATTCCTATTTTGGGGTCTTAAAAATACGAAATATCCAAGTAACTCTGACCAACTTGGATTTAGCAAAGCGCAAAAAGTTTTAAGAAGATCAGTTAAATAGTTGCCATTAATATTCGCCGTGGGCATATCAATGAGTCGGGAAACATGGCACCAAAGGCAAGAACCCTATCCTCAGCAGTGGGTGTGGACGAAGGCTGCGAATGATGATAGGCATAATGCCAATGATGATAGGTCGATTGAATGGTTAATCCAGGTGGACATAGTATTTCATCTTGCGGCCACAACGAGGTTTGATGAACCCCTTCGTGTGGCGACCTTCATCAACATTCGAGGCACCAGGGAGACTCTTATGCTCGGCAAGGGTTGCAAAAACCTGAGGTAAGAAAATCTAATACGCTTTAAAACTTATACACTACTGCTGATAAAAAGTATCGTCATCAGTCTGCCTAGCCTTTTCCCAACTATGTTGGGGCAGGCCTCCAGACTAATCGAAGGAATACCAGAATCTACCACCTATTTACTGGGTAATATAAGTACATCTAGTCTTAGTAGTCCTTTGTGGCCGGTCGGTTGAGTTTAAAAACCCAACCGACCACAATACACATTATAAAAATATTTTTCCTTCTTCAGATCTTTCGTCTACGTTTCAACAGCATACTCACATACTTGTGTGGACCGTATAAATTCTGCAGTAAGTGAAAAATTCTACAAAAGTCCTATAAATCCGAACGTTATGATCGGGATAGCTGAGACTGTCGATGAAGGAAGAATAAATGATATTACACCGAGGTGAGTAGCTTTAACATGCATAGTTCCGGATTATTACTTAGTAAAAGATCAATCATAAGTAGTAAGTATAAAGCATATTCAGCCTATACTGTGCCCACTGCTGGGCCACTGGCCTCCTCTCTGTGAAGGAGTCTGCCCACTACAACGTATCATACCACAACCGTGCTAGGGACGTGTCAGGCAAAAAATATTCTTTGTATTGAAAATTATGAGACTATGCCCAGTAGACCGTTCCTTCACCAACCAACACCGTGCACGGCCATGCACGGAGCGTCAAAAATTGTCAGCAAGATTATTTTGCCGGTACGCTCCGTGCATAGCACGCGACGTTGCCAAACCGGCGCGCGCAGGCGGCGAAACGGTGAGCATACGGGTTATAACCGCGTATGATGACCGTTCTAAACCCGCTTTATAGGCTATCGTATAAAGGAATAGAAAATAATTTTGTCAACAAAAATAATATTCACTCGCTCTTTCTGACGCGTCTGCCTCACGCGAAACCACAGGTGAACCAACTGAGAGAACAGGGAATCGTACGGATATGACACGCGGATGATACGAGGTTGCTGCGAGCACTAAAATCGTTGTGCACGGGTATGATACGCTATAGCATATACCCGGGTTATAGTAGTCCGTGTGATCTTTCTTTGCGTGCCTGATACATTCATAGCACGGTCATGATAATGGTACTGCGCAGAGCTTTAGAGGTCTACTCGACCATAATCGACCACGCAGGCACAGTGTGGGTTGGTGGATTCATCGGACATATGCTATTTACCCACTAACTTCTCTTCGTAACTATCATTGGTCTATTTTCAATAAAGATTTCCATTCTTGTTATGAAAGAGACGTCCATGAGTAATTTGATAACATTTTCATGTCTCTTTTCATTTAAATTACAGTTTGACAAACAATTGGCCGAACACATACACATTTACAAAATCAATCGCCGAAGAGTTGGTTACTACTCTCGGCAAGGAGCTGCCCATATGTGTTGTTAGACCAGCTATCGGTGAGTGCACATTAAATTTATTCCTGTTTGGTCGAATCCGCCCTAAGTCAAAATTCTTTTGTCAATAATCAAGCGATAAAGAAACTTCTATCCTTCAAGGAGGTTGTATCCCTATCCAGGATTCTCCCGGTATGAGGATAGGCCTCTCCTGTTCCAGGCGGCGCTGACGCTGCACCGGTTTCGGGTGTCTTCAATACTCACCTAGCTTCTATGTTCTAGATTCTTGAAGGAAAACGGTTTTTTTGGGAATAATAACAGTATTCCACTCTTAAGTCTTCAGGAAGCGATTTTCGGGACTCTTCAGGTCTAGTGGTTGACGTTTAGGATAATAAAAAAAACCATGTCGATGACTAGAATTTCTTAAAATCGTGCGCAAGCTTCATTACAGAGCACCGAGGGCCGCGCAACGCTTCCCGTTCCTAAGCTTTATTTATTTTTAAATACGCTATGTTTACATATCTAAACACCCTTAAATATGTAGCTATACATAGCATGTTGCATATCATAAGATTCACAATAATTACCTGTCTATTGAATTTACTGGATTAATCGTATCTATTCCCGCCGAAGAGATAAGTATTTCAGTGTAACTGGGATAAATTGAAAGTGAAAAAGAACTGAACCAATTCCCAAGTAACACATAGAAACCTCAGACTGGTCTGTTGCCCTAGAGAAATCTAGTATTTTAATTGTTTTATCTAGATTTTTCAGCCCGTGACCAGCTTTTGAATGTAGGTGGTTTAGCCTGAACTTAAGTTTTATATAACACGTAAACTTAATTAAGTAGGTTTTACAGAAGAGCTAGATTTTGAGAAGTTAGGCCCAGGGCTAGGTTTTGGTCTAGGTGACCTGGACGCATTATTTTTTTTATTTTTTTTGCTATATAACCTACCTAATTGAGACGATTAATTGTCGTATTTACGACTACATGCAAAATTATCATTTGATGTCTTTGATTTTCTTAATATGCTAACTAGTACTATTAAATATCTATCCTATCAATGAAGCTAAGTAAATATAAGGATTCTATACAATTTCCAATCATGTTTGAGAAAACATACTAGCACAACATAATTTTGACCTAAAATACACAAATATTATTTTTGGTTTCAGTGGTTCCTTCTAAACAAGAACCGAATCCAGGATGGCTTGATATGTCCTGTATGTACGGAATGAGTGGTGTAAGTGTAATTTATATTAAAAAAACTAGCTGAACCGCCGAACGTCATCCGCTTCAATTCCATAGAAAAAAGGATGTTAAATTATTCCCAAGTTTGAAAAATTTTCAGGAATCTCTTCAAAGTTTTCTTTTTTTTCCTGTAAACATAATTCAGATTATTACCAAAAAAACTCAACGCCACAAGTGATGCGCTTACCAATGAACAGCATTTAATTTTTAGGGTTCAGTAGTCAACAAGGAATCTTTATAGTTTCGCCTGTCTGTCTGTACGCGGCTTCGCTCAGAGACTCATAACCCGCCATGAGTGACAGTTGTGACAGTTTATTTGTCCATCCGTGAGTCATCCTGAGAGTCGATGTAGAAATGTCCAGATATCAATACAGTCAAATATGACGCATTGTGTAACCTCCCATATTATGGAGGGCGACACAGATTTTGACATTTATAAAACCTCCATAATATGGAGGTTACACAGACGGGGGGTGCGGTGTCATTGGTCGAAAAGTCGTTCAAATATTGTGAGCGTGTTGCGAAATATTAAGCTTTAAAGTGCTCATTTTTGTTAGTCAAGTGTCCCGCCCCCCTGACAGCTAAATGGTTGATTTTGGATATGTGAACATTCACAGCAGTAGTAGGTACATGCAGGTTGAATTTTTGAGATGGGGTAGTAAGGACAGGTACACACTGCGTCATTATGTGCTGGCCCTGAGGGGTTATTTTATTTAAGCCCGACTTAATAACCCACAGGATTTACAATGTTAATCTCCGCTTCGTTAATTAAATTATCGTCAATATATTTTTCCATTTCAGATGTTCACCGCATGTGGCTTAGGTGTGATGCACGTAGTGAATGTAGATAGTTCAACACACTTGACTATTGTACCGGTAGACTATGTTAATAACGTAGTAATAGCTGCTGGATGTGAAACGGCTAGTAAACGAGCCACTGGCGAAAATGAAACAAAAATCTACGCCGTTACTTCGTTGCCTAGAAATCCTATTTCTTATGGTAAGACTTTAAAAAGTCTGTAAATATTTTTTCTTTCAGGCACCTAACGTTATTCCAAACTAAGCTGAACCAAGTAAAGGATTTTAAGGACAATCGGAACTGATTTGGAAACTGTTGGCCCAACGTTGAAGCCTCGGATGTTCAGGGGGTCACACAACACTTGGTTCTTTGTCTTCCGCATCTTGTATGCCTTGTCGCTTTCTGCAAAGCATTAGACTATCTAACACGCACTCTAAGGCCCGAGTCACACCGGAATGGCAGCGCCGCGGCGAGCACTTTCAGTGTGAAATAATTTTAAACTTTATCTACATACTTAAAAGACCAGTTTCGCTTCCTCCGGCGTCGCCGCTGGCAGCCGCTGGCCGCCGCTGGCAGCCGCTGGCGGCCTCGCGACCTTATCAAGCGATACTGGTCTTTTAAGTACATACTTAGATAAAGTTTTAAATTATTTAGTTTAGTTTAGTCGCTGCCGGCCGCTGCCATTCCAGATTACTAATCCGTTGCTTCATAAGTTCGAAAAAAAAATCTGCTCAACGACGATCGCGAAATAACGCAATGAATGTTATTGAACTGTCAAAATGAAACAAATTAGTCTTAATCGTTTAAGAAAATGTGTTACTCAAATAGATAAGCGTATTAAAATTTGTTGAATAGAAAAATAATAGTATGTGATATGATTAACTGTGATCTGTTTTACACAGGGGGTTTCCACGAAATTCTGGTTCAGCATGTTATGAACTACACAACACCGATGATAGTAGGATACGGATTCGCCTGGTGCAGCAAAAATCATATTCTGTTTTGGATGTATTCCTGGTTGTTGCATCTGATCCCTGCGCACATCTTAGATGGGATAAGCGTCATGCTTGGAAACAATAGAAGGTATTTAATGTTGACCTCAAAAAATATAATAAATCAAGTAAAAGTGCTGAAACGGGTCGAAAGTCTATAAATTTTAAGAAGACCCAAAAAAATAAAAATGAGCGTATATAATAAGAATTTTCACTTTTCAGATTCGTAAAACTAGCCAACAAAATGTACAACTTGTCGAAGTCGGTGTCCTACTTTGCTTGCAACGATTGGCAATTTGATGATCAAAATACGACAGCACTATTCAACAGTCTTTCAAAAGATGATCGAGATATTTTCAACTTTGACATAAACGCTATTGACTGGAAAGAATATATGTTAACATGGTGTATTGGCATCAGAAAGTATATCTTGAAAGATGGATTAAAAGACACATTATATGCGCGAAAAAAAAATAAAGTCTTTAAAGTTTTAACGTATATTATATTACCTTTATATTTCTACTGTTTGTATAGAATTTTGTGTTTAGTTTTATCTGTATTTACGTTGTTGTGGCAAATAATTCATTAAAAAGTTATTTTTATAGATATTTTTTGTACTTTTTCCAGTTTTTATTGCACCAGTCATTGTTCATACTAAACATACAACAACTAAGCCGTCTTGCTGTGTTACACTCACCCTTCATAGTACTTATCTAGTAGGTAATCAGTAGATTCTCTTTGACCAGACCAATCTGGCGTGTCCAGACCAGCGTCTTCATCATCAAATATGATTTATTTGTTGATTTCTAAGATCGCGAAATGAATGACGAAAATTCAGTTATTAAGAGCCCACCCAACCTCAGGTTTTTATCTCGCTCGCACCATACTACTCGCGGACTGAGTGCAAACGAGACGGAGGCCGCAACAAATCGGCAAAAGTTTAGGTAATTGCTTTTTACGGCGAAAATAATGGTAATTAAAAAAAAATGCTTTATACGAGTAAGTTAGTTCAGTTAGTGTGCCAGGTTTCATGATCTAATTTGAAGTATTTTTTTAATAGCAGCGGTGTATTGTTCGGTTTAGAGGTAACTTTGTTTTTTTTTTCGATCGAGATTTTTTTATGAAATCGTGTTTTCGGCTTACATAGTCGCTAACATTAATCCTCAACTTTAACATATATTTATTACAAAATTAATGCTGCCGTAGTTTCGACATAACGGCGGATCTTGTTAAGCAATTTGACGACATATAGGCCCTTAATGATAATAGAACATCTCGTGGTCTCAAATTCATACATTTGTGCTCCGGAACTATGTGTAACATAACTAAATAATTCCGCAAGTGGTAAAAAATAATCTCCTAAATATAAGAAGTCTAGGTAATACCGCAAACTTCTATAACCTCCATATTCTATTAGATAGAATTAAAGTACAATTTGACGTAATTTTTCTATCGGAGTGCTAGCTAAGCAAATGCCCCTTTCTTCCTGAGATTCCTGGCATTGAATCTTTTACAACTCCGAATATGCAAACCAAAATGAAGATGTTGTTTTCATTTTATACAAGGCGAAACATGCGTTTTACGAGTGAAACACACAGTCTTTCGTGGCGCTAAATGTCTTATTCTCAAGTTTATCAGCTAGTGAACTTTTGTCCTTAACGGCTGACTCCTTCCAGTGACTTGATGCAGTGCACCATTTATTCGCAAACTGCTTCCGTACCTTGTCCCCCTATTGCTCACAAAACTGCAACTTTGCATTAGAGCATTGTCTCTTGATATTTTCAAGAGTTACTTGACAGACCGTTCTCAGGCTGTTAATGTAGTTAACTTTACCAGTAATGAAGAGGTCCTTAGTTATGGTTATGGAGTCCCACAGGGTAGGTAGTGTCCTCGGACCAACTCTTTTTAAATTTGTATAATTAATGACCTCTGTAAAGTATGTTAAAGAAATTCTAAAATGATAATGTACGCAGATGACACTGTAATACTTGTTCATGGCAATGATTGGCATGAAACTCGCTTCTGCGCGGAACCTGCCTTACAGGTTGTTATGAAATGGCTAACTAGCAATCTCCTTACTTTAAACCTGGATAAAACTAGAGTTATCCCATTTGCACCACGAACAAAATCCCAACCGGCTTCACCCTACAGCCTAACTGCACACAGTTACTGTTGGATAACTAACACTTCCTGTAGTTGCCATGTGATTTTGCGAACTAACAGAATTAAATACCTTGATGTTATTATCGGCAATACTATGTCGTGGAATGAACAGATCGGGTCACTGGTGACCCGGGTCAGGAAATTAATATTTGTATTAAAAAAAAGATCTCCTGCCGAGTTTCATACTCTGAAAATAGTTTACTCTGGCGCACTCTATCCATAACCTACTTTATATCGGGTAGGGTACACTTCGTTATGTACCAGTCTTTCAAAAAGCTTTGACAAGAGGACAAGGTAGATAAAATAGAAATAGGTCGGTGCTACACTATTACGATCCACTCTAGTGAGTGTATCGTATTAACGTGCTTCCACACCGTGGGTATAACACCTTCTGTGATACATTTATTGTAGATTGTAGTTAGGGGCATACGGATAAATCCATCATCGGCATCCCATCAGGGCCTGGTCAATGGATAGCTGAATGGATGGATCAAGGGATCTCAGATCATCCAAAAGTAGTTCTTCCTTATAGTGTAGGTTAGAATCAACAATCTCGTTAGACAGAAGACACATTTCAGAAGGTAACTCCCATGAGAGAGTGCAGATGAAACGGAAGAAAAGAAATCAGAGAAGAGAACATTTATTAACAATCGATTGAAGGATTGAAGGATACATCGTTTTCATACGTGTGCGACTGTGTGCGTGCGTAGATTTGTAATATTACCACAATTTTCTACTACAACCAGTACAACGAATTTAGTAAAAAAAACATGTTTTATACATAATAATAATAAAAAACTGTGTTATTATGATTATAATCATTGGATTAATCCCGGGACATGTTGTAGGTATATCACCCTATTAACACTATTGAAATCCGTACTTCATAAATCCACGTAACCGAACGGTGTGCGTCCTCATCTAAAAATACCGACTAGGAAAAGGGTGCATTGTCCTCTGTTTTCTTAATGATGATTGATTCGGGTTTCCCATTGCACATAGCCAAAGAGCCGCTCATCTGTCACTTTTAATGTCAGTGTGGATCTGTATGGAAATGTAGGTATTGGCTTACCTTTATGGTACAATCAGTTCACAATCGCTATAATCAACAGAGGATAGAAATAAATAGAAGCTTGGAAACTTCTGCTTCTCCTTTTAGGTACCTAGTGTACACTAGGTAGGCTTTTAGTGTACCTAAAAGGATCTAAGGATTAGATTTCTTTAACGGAACCCACATTTGAGGAACTTGTTGTTTTCTTAATTTTTTATAACTATAATTCGATGAATAGTTTTGATTATATATTTATTTTTAGAAATATATTAACTATATATTAGGTATGTTGAAACTGTTTGTATTCCATTAGAAAACCAGCGTCAGACTGCATTTGTCTGGCATTAATGCTGAAATAAACCCTTTTGGTCAGCCGTGAGGCACACTTGTGTACATTATTTTCACTTTTTACTTTGTTATTTGTGTTTTACGAACTGTGTCCAAATTAACGTTAATCTTTCTTTCTTTTCTTTCTAAGTTCTCGGCGTACTTTTTCTGTGCCGGAAACAAGATAAGTACGTCTACTAAGTTTCAATTTCGTCTCAGCTTATTTTGTGCCTCTCCTAGGCTAAGACTTCCATTTTCTCCAGCTTTCGTGATCTCACGCTATTTTCTCTGCAGTTTATCAAAATTAATATTTAGTCTCCCGGCTCGCCTTCATGGGTACTATCACTGTCTCAGGGCGCTCACTAGACCAACAAAACATTTTGCTCAAAAATAACAATCACGAAATTGTCGGCATACAAACGAATACATGCATCCTACCTAATATTATAAACGCAAAAGTGAATTTATTTGTTTGTTACGCTTCCACGCTAAAACGGCTGAACAGATTTGGGTAAAATTATGCACATGGGTAGACCATGACCTGATTTATGACATAGGATACTTTTTATCTCGATATTCCTACAGGAGCGGGACTTATGCGGTTGAAACCGCGGGGCGGAGCTTGTACATGATATACCTATGAACGATCGATCAAAAATGTATGAACATGTCAAACAAACGAAAAGCTTCTTGTGCAAACTTACAGAAAAAATATTACTTCGAGCAAACTTACTCTGAATAGAGGACTTACTACGATGATTGATTCCCGAAGATTTATTTCTGCTTTCGAAGTAAATAAATATGACAACACAGTTAGATATTGGTTCCTGTCATTTAATCAAAATCATTCAAGATGTTTCAAAACTAATAAAAAACGACTTTTTACATTAAAAAGTTATACCTACCCTCTAACCCTCTACTCTATCCTATGTTTTATTTTTTATTCTATAGATATCTTAAATTAAAGTCGCTTTTTGTGTCTCTTTGTGTGGCCACGTAGCTCTTCTAAACTTTGCAACGGATTTTGATGAGGTTTTCTACAAAATTTAGAGAATTTATTCCATGTATGTTGTACAAAAATATTAAAATTACATAATTATAATAAAGAAATATCGATGTTTTTTCAAGTCGTAAAAACCCTGCGAAATAGGGCTGGGTCGCTATCACTAATGAAAAATAAAGGAATAACTACAAAAAAGCAGCACTTGTGAACACTTTCATGTAAAACACATACCTAACAAAAGTCAACAAATATGACGATGATGTTGACTATTGTTAAATAAGTGTTTCTTGTATTGTGGCCTTGAACAGAACAATAGCTTATCCAATTTACACACCATTAATAGATGACCGAAACCCACAAGTTAAGCCACAAAATTATCTATAATCCAACCCTATTACTGCACTATAGATATGGATATTACAGAGCAGGGATGACAAACCAATGGCTATTATGGGCACTGCTTTTAATTTGAGTTGAACTACTCCGAACAAAATATTTGGTGTTGTCCGACAATTGACTATCGTTTCTATCGGTTAACATAGGTTGATTTTAAGTTTAAGATAACTTTTCGGAAGAATAAATATAGTGCTTTGACACATTCTGTACACAAAAGCTGTCAAACTGCAATTTTTATTCTTCAGATAAAATGTCTGACGATTGAAAATTCATTCCTAATTAAAGCATTTTTTATGTCAACACAACTCTTAAAAAGTGGCTCTGTACTCACTGAGGATATAAACACTCACTCTCCTACACCTAGGGGTAAACTATAAAAGATTTTTTCGAAAATCAACCTCCCTTTCACGAGAGCGTGTACTTAACGGGTTGATAAAATATTTATTGTTAAGTATCTGGAAATTTAAAACATGGAATATAAAAAAGATTACATCTGAAAATGCGGCCGCCCGACAAAATCTTGCAGATAGATACACAAAGGTTCACCATCCCTGTACTAGGGGAACATTTTCCTAATGACCTACTTTCAACGCCGGCCAATTAAGTACGGCTCGTCTCGATAATACACGGACATCGGTTACTGATAGCTTCGAGTACCCATAGGTAGGTAGGTAGGTAAACTTACATAAATAAGTGTCGGTCGATTAAGAGTGTCCAGTAATTGGGGAATAATGGCATTAAATTTGCTCATAGGACCTAATGTTGTAGACAATTCAGTAATATGATAGTTAATAATAACTGTTATCTAATATAGGGCTACCAACCCTACTATTTAAAGAATTCTATATAAATCCTCCTCCTAGAGGCCGAATTAAAATATTTCTAAAGAAAAATGTAGAAGGCGAAACTATTCTATTTTAATGGCATGTATTTAACGCGGCGACAAATTAGTCTGAATTTGGGATTAAAAAATAATGAAAGCCGGTCGCAAAAAAAGTAGGTTGGCAGCTACAGCGAAGGATACAGCTACAGCGAGAAAGTAGCAGCTTAATAATGAGTTGTTAGCTTTGTTTTAATTTAAACTGGTATCGTCCGAAATTCGACTAAGTCATAGCTTGCTTGCGGCTCTCAATAAGGTAAGGTTCTCTCAATAACAATAAGGCCATCTGGGTGGTTTAAAAAAAATTACCACCTTCTAACTTAACCTGTCTGAGTCGGGGTGCCTCAAGTCCCGAGCTCACTTCGCTCGCTCTTGCATCCTAAATTCTCAGTACAGTAATATTGCATTTTGTACCGATCCCTTTGAAATAATTTTAATCCGACTGGAGCGGTCGACAAATAATATTAGTAGCCATCATGTCATTATTTATAGTACCTCGCCTATGATTTCAATTGGCCCTGTTTAATATACAAACTTCCATCCCCTAGTTTAAGGGGTTGAGGGGTAAAGGTTCCAAATTTTTTGTTATTTGCGTACTAATACTAGCTTACATACAAAATTTCAGCTTTCTAGGACTTCAAAGTACCCTAAGTATTTTGATGATCATCAGTGAGTGAGTGACGAAATCGGGTTTTTTTTAGATAACAATAAAATCTAAATTATAAGAGCTATGCAATTGAAACTTTATATGTTTAATAAGTCCACTATTGACATCATATCCCGAGAATTTTGTTTATCTGCTATAAACCAAATTGAAGTTAAGAGGATTCAAAAAAACGACGAAGCGCTTCGAGAATTAGTAGGTTGTGCCCTTGCACTTCGCTTGGCTCGTCTTGGTGAATTATATAGAAATTAAGTTAATTAAACACCATGGCTCCATCTACCTAGAACTTTTAGGACTAAACCTTCGTTTTATTTCCTGCCATCTGTTGAATGTAACTCGAAAACATTTTGCCGCTTCGTTGGCAAGCGGTACGTGTATTTTGGTTGGCGTCGGTTTTGCTTTAGTAAAAATAAGCTTCGCGCATCATGGTAGATGTCGCTGCTATCTACTATCACGGGAGTAATAACACGCTAAAGCTACGGTCTTCTAAAACAGCGCGGCCGACAGCAGCAAAGAATCATTATTATCTAAATCGGAACGCAAACTATTGATGTGAGCGCTGTGAGCAACTATATGGCGTAATTCGGAAAGCGGCCTTAGTCACGCGAAGTGTCCATACTGAGAAGAGTGAGCTCACAATAGCGTTCCCATGACAATCGATTCAAGTCACTACGTTATTGTGTGTCAGAGGTGTCAAAAAGAAAAAAAAAACGCGACTATATTTGGACACGGCAGGGCAAATCTCATGATTTAAATCTTTGGGCAGCGGGGTTTGACTTTACGGTTTCCAAAACGCTCTCTAGGAAAACAAACCAACTCACTTTCATAAATAATATTTTAGTAACGTCATTCGCCCGTAAAATGCGGACATTATGTGCGGCCACCGCTCTTCTGGGATAGCGTACCTTTAACGAAGCCGAGGGTCATCCTACTCCCCAACATTGTGATACTTATACATTTTTTTTGAACTGGACAATACCTGGGAATATTTGAAATATTGAAGGTCTAAGTTCCAATTAAATGTTATAACTTAATATTAAATACTCCCACATCCTGTACCTACCGTTGCACATAGCACAGTGTTTTGCGTGCGTTATATTGCGCGCTACCGTAGACAGCGTTTTTTCACACCAAAAATAAACCCAGCAATTATTTTTACTCAATGTTAGTTTGATGTACCGAATGGGTAGAACGGCTATATGATAGATTTCCTACACCTTGTATTAGTGTCGAAAGTAACGGGTTCTATCAATTTATCACACTACAGCAAGGGACGCTGTATTAGCACGAACACCAAGAATACTGCCTACTAATCGTTATCATATCCTACTGTACGTTCATTATAACTTGTCCCGTGACGCGATTAGTAGCACTGTTCTGTCGTCATTCACCATTTTGAACTCTATTGTTGGTACCTATTGAAACTAAGCGTGACTTGCCAACATGACGGCAAGGGACAAGTTATAGTGAACGGTCTGTAGTTATCATTCATCACATATTTTGTAAGGAATAAATAAAATGAATGGTGTAGATTGTAGACTTCATTTTTATTGGGAATCAACATGGAATAGATATACACACAATATTTTTAACAAAATATCAGGAGGTTATAATGGATATATGAAATATTATGTAATTTATTTACATACATAAGTACCCCACTATGCAGCTACGACCTAATTGCGTAACGCAGAATCAATCACAATTTGTTTCATTTTGACAGTTCAACAACATTCATTGCGTAATTTACGTTGTTGAGCAGACAAATTTTTCGAACATATTATGAAGCAATGAAGTAGCAATTTCCTCCAAAATGATTCAGATAACGATTGATCAACGCATTACTCAACAACGTAAATAACGCAATGAATGTTGTTGAACTGTCAAAATTAAACCCATTGCTACTGATAGTGTGTTACGCAATTACCCCACAGAGAGTCAATTTACGATTTTTGGGTTCGCATTCTAATCTAAGTCTCAATTGTCAAAAATACCTCTGATTTTGACAAGTTTTTCACATTAATTGTCTTTGAGATGAGATTTAGAATAGATTTTGAACGTTTTTAATGACGTGAAATGGCAGCGGGTTAAACTATAGGTAGGTAGAAACGTGCGCATCGCGCACTTGGCCGCAACGATCGTCGTCGAACCAGTTTCGGCCAACGTTGTTTACGTACGGGTTACTTTTGTAACGTCCGCATCTTGGTCAGACCGCGAGTCACAGAAGATTCTTTACAAAAGGCTTTTTCATAAACCTCGAAGTGCCTATTTTTTTTTTAACCCTGCTTCTATTTAAAAAAATTGGCAATTCAATGTACATAGTGGTACAAAGTGGAATTAAAACGGTTTTTTGGTTGTATTAGATAAAAAAATACAATCTAAAAATACTAAACTCCTAAGCGAAAGATAGCTTCGCCCATTCCGCTTCCGTTGTATCTACTTGGGTCCCAACATGTTCTCAGGTTTGACCCATTCGTCGAACTGTTCTGCAGTGAGGAGGCTCAGTTTGATGGCAGTGTCCTTCAGATTCCCTCCCTCTTTGTGGGCAGTCTTCGCAATTAGCGCAGCCTGAAAAATAAAATATTCAGCAACTGAAATATTTAGCTCTTATTTCAGTTTTGGTTTGAGGAGTACCGCTTCTTCTACGACATGGTTAAAATATCAGCAAGTTGGTAACTGTCCAGCATAGCTAGATACTATTCATAACCATTCGATATGCTTCCGTGTCCAATCGAACATCAATCAATAAAATCGAAGGAGTCCTAACGCTGTTCACATAGCGAGAACCCCAAAATTTTGTAAGTCAACACGTAGGCCTTTCGCAAGCTATTCAGACTAGCTATGCAGGCCCTAGACTTTTAAGTATCGCCCGTTCGCCTGCCAAGAAGGCTACAGTTTTAGTGCTTGAAACAGTATTGATATTTTTTAGAAAATTACTACGTTTTTAAAGAAATCAGTTAAATCTCTTGGCTCTAAATAGTTCAAAACGTGTGTAAATAAACGTTAATTATCATAGCTGTGCTATATTCACTTGGACAAAAAGGCTACTGAAGATCTCTTTAGTTTAAACAATTACGTTCTGGAGAATATTTAATTCCTCCTAATAATTTACTCATTTTAAAATATGAGTAGCATGCATTGGAATGATTTTCACGATTACCGATAATTAAATAAACGTGTTGGCCAAGCTCCTACTCCTCGTTGACTGGCTTTTATAACAACCGAGATATGCGCTATTATCGTATCGTTTGTTACGGTTAAAAATATTCTCACCTTATCGTAACCGATATGCGGGTTGAGCGCTGTGACCAACATAAGTGACTCTTTCATGAGCCTTTGTATAACCTCAGTGTCAGCTCTAATGCCGACAGCACAGTTCTTGTTGAACGCCTGGCAGCCATCACCTGGGAAGATCACAATTTATTTACATTTAAATACGTTCTACGGAACCTACTTAAGGTGGATGCTCGAAGGTAGCCCGCGAAATTCAAATTTTCTTACGTATTTTGCAATTTGCAGGTCATTTTCAGGTTGTTTGTTGATTAAAATATGATTCGCGTATGATGACGTAAAATATGATGAAGTAATTATCGACCAACTTACGTTTTCAGTTGCAAAAACATGATCTCCCATACATTTCGTACGAGAGAACATGTTTTTCAACAACCATGTTAAGTTTGTTCTTGGCATAAATTCATCCAAGCTACGGAACCCTTCATTGTGCGTGGTCCGACACGCACTTGGCTGGTTTATTTGATTATTCTTGAAGATGTCCGAAAAAATCATACCGACTGGGTGCTTTACATGCGGGCGCCGTAACCGTTAAGAGATACATAAAATTAATATTCTACAGAATAGTACATCTTCAAAATTTCAACAAAAAAATCATAAGAATCAGCAACACAACTCCTAACTTAGAATAATCCTCAAATGTCATGATTTCATGAAATAGTAATTCAATAGGATTATATGAAATTAGATTGTTGTATTGATTATTTATTATGACTATAATTCTATAAATAAATATCTAATACGGCCGCAAAGACCTGCAAGACCTGCAAATTGCAAAAAACGTAAGAAAATTTGAATTTCGCGGACTACCTTTGAGCATCCACCTTAAGAAGTATTGTTATTTCCAAAGTTATTTTGACTGATATGAAATATTTTATTTAAATTAGGAATTTAATCTAGATTAAAACATGCCTTGACATCTCAATTATCATTTAAATGAATTATTTAATTTAATATCGTTGATTTCTTCCACTGCAATTCCTTTTGAAATAATAATAGTTATATTTCTGTTGAATTGAATAATTGTATATGTTTATAGAAACTCCCTTTCTCATAGCTTTTTTAATTGCAAGTTAGGAACTGAATGTTTACCATTGTTATTACAACCGATTACAACACATAGCAGCACTTTTTTGCCAAATTTTGTAGACATCTAATTTGACAGTCAATTCAATGTCATTTTCTGTGAGTCTGTGAGTCAAGCGTTACGTGTCATACGTAACGCTTGACACACCTCACCTCTACCCTTGGCAAAAGCTGTTAGTTTTCTTCCCCATTGTTTTTTTGTTTATATTTAGGAACATTCAAATCTTACCGATTAGTCTAATCGATCGCAGTACATTGGCGACGATCATGGTCTTGAACACGTTGAGCTCGAAGTGTCCGTTGGAGCCGCCGATGGTGACGGCGACGTGGTTGCCCATCACCTGCGCCGCGATCATGGTCAGCGCCTCGCACTGCGTGGGGTTCACCTTGCCTGGAGTATTGTAACCCTATTAACGTTAGTGTTTGGATCAGTCACCAAAATACCACTGCGGAGCATCTAATCAGTCGAAAGGACCTCACCAGGCATAATGGATGATCCAGGCTCGTTCTCTGGCAGCATCAGCTCACCCAGACCACACCTAGGTCCGGAAGCCAGCAAGCGAATGTCGTTAGCAATCTTCATCAAGGAAACAGCAACTGTATTGAGCGCTCCCGACACCTCAACCATTGAATCGTGGGCGGCCAACGCTTCAAACTTATTTGGCGCTGTCTCAAAGGGAATGCCTGCAAAAATTATTGTTACCCATTGCATTAAATGTTTTGGCGATAAAACTTTTCGTAGATGAAGTGCTTGTACAAAAAACAATACGATATTATTTAGGCGGGATGCGCCCGCAAAATTCATAAAAAAATCATACCAGTAAGATTTCCGATCTCCGCAGCGCATTTCTCCGCGAAGCCGATGGACGTGTTGAGTCCTGTGCCCACTGCCGTGCCGCCCAGCGCCAGGTAGTGCAGGCGCGGCAGCGTGCTGCAGATGCGCTCGATGCCGTACGTCAGCTGCGCCTCGTAGCCGCTGAACTCCTGCCCCAGCGTTAGAGGCACGGCATCCATTAAATGCGTTCTGTAGAGAACAAAAACACAAATGTAAATGACAGCATATAGCAGAACAGGAATCTGGAACAATAAAAAGAAACCGTGACTGACTGACTGATCCATCAACTTGGCACTCGGATAGTTATTATGACGTAGGTATCCGCTAAGGGTTTTTGGAAATTTGACCTTTAAAGGGGTGAAAAGTGGGATTATTTTTTGTATTAAAAATCTTAAATTATTGTCATTCCGCTTTATCTTTATGGAGTAAACAATCAATCATGACATATAATAAGAACGGCTATTTTATTTAGTCAACTTTCAAAAACGCAAATAGCTTGTGTTTTTTTTTACATTTTGATATATAAACTATTATAATATGATAGTTCGTAGAACGTACACAGAAAAACATACAAGTTTTAGGCCTCTACTGACATTTTTGGCTATAATAAAAATAAATATTAATGGTTAGATGACGGTTAATGAGAAATCCCGTGTTTACAATCTACTGTTTTATTATTTTACTGATAGCCGTCCGTCAGTCATAATCTGTAAGAATTGTCGGTGTATAAGTATTGTACCGTTAGATAGTACCTATGTGCAATAATGCAGGCGTTCATTAATTCATAAAAAACGAAAAACTTTTCAAGCAATGGGATATAGCTAGTGAAGGATGCGGGTGTCGACCTCAGGACGAGCTGCTGCAAAATGTGAATGTTATTTTGGTACATTGTGGTGTCTTACGACTTCCACGTTAGAGAAGTCGCGAGCAGAAGCTTGTACATAATATACTTATTATTTATTATTATTTTATTATGTACCTATACATTATTATATATTATTATTTTATTATGTACCTATACATTATTATTTATTATTATTTTATTATTATTTATTGGTCTACGTTCACCAGTTCGGCGAATGGCAGCAGCCTATAATGACGCATTCAAACACATAGACATATTTACATGCTCTTTGAAAAGGTTTCGTAGCCTTTTGTATGAGTCACTTGAACTCTCAAACTATTTTTTTTTGTTTTTATTAAAATACTTTTTCTTTTCTGCTTTTATAATATTTGTATAACTGTCATGCACGAACAGTGCACCTCCTAGTGACTTTAAAGCTTTATTTATTACTGGTAATCTGTGAACAGCGCTATGGGCTACATTATTACTTAAGTTATTTATATTTTTCTATTGGTAATATTGCATAATGTAACTGTTTGTTGTTCCTATCTAATAAAATAAAATTAACCAACCTGCCGATCTTGATGACCCTTTCGAACTCCTTGGCCTTGGCTTGTAAGGTATCTCTGAGTACCACGAGCCCAGGCATGAGCCGGTCTCTAAGCTCCATGGCTACAGCAATGTGCATAGCAGTAGGGAACGTGTCGTTGGAGCTCTGGGATTTGTTCACGTGATCATTGGGGTGAACTGGAGTTTTGCTGCCCAACTTCCCGCCCATAATTTGGATGGCGCGGTTTGAAATCACCTGACAATAAAATATTATTTATTTACACATACGGCTCCTATAATAATTTTTATGAAGAATCTATTCGATCTCATTGCTACATTACCTCATTTGTGTTCATGTTGGACTGTGTGCCCGATCCAGTCTGCCAGATGACGAGAGGGAAGTGCCCCTCTCTGTACAACTTGCCGGATATGACATCATCAGACGCTTGCATAATAGCTTCGGCTGTAACACATTTGTAGGTAAATTACAAGCCGTAACTATTGTATAATTATATTCAAGTAACTAAGTAATAAGCTGGTGGTATCGCCAGAGAGTCTTTAACTTCGAAAGCAGAACATTTCAAACTTGGTAAGTAAGGTTCTGGGTCGACTGTCGACAGGTATCGACTAATCTCGATTCACTCACGACTGGTCTCGAATAAAGGCCGCTGCAGTTAATAGTAAGTCAGTGTGATGAAACTTTCTCCCGCCCTGAAAACAGACATGTTGAAATGCTCACCGATTTTCTTTTCAAGACCGAATTCCATGTTCACTTTGGCGGCAGCTTTCTTTATGATGCCGAAGGCGATGATGACTGGATACTAGAAAGGGTAAATATAGCTCAACAAAAAATAATAGGTAGGTGTAGGCATAGGCATTATGCGAAAATCTGATATTAGTTTATAACATTATAAAAACTGCCGCTCCGGGTCGGCGCGGCTCTCATATCTACTACTAAGTCATATTTCTTTGTACGGCGACAGCGTTGTAATGAATTTGCGAACAAAGATATACAACGATCTTTAAATGAAAATAAATTATGTATTCCCGCCATTTCGTGTAAGATCCCGTATTATTATTAAATTCCGCTATTTTGAGCTGGGTGATACAACTGAGGGTGCGACCTGAATTGCACCTTATTATATATTTTTTTTTTTTTTTTTTTATCCACAACGGGGAAGCTCTTGGCCAGAATCTCACCTGATGGAAAGTGATGATCAGGCCGAAGGTGGAAGCGAGCTTCACCCGGAATCCTCTACCACAGAGGACTGGCTATCTTATCTCTAACTGCCGGAACACAACAATGCTTTTAACATTGTTGTTATGGCGACAGACTTAGATAAGATGGTGGTAGCTAGCCAGGCGGACTTAAAACAAGCCCTACCACCAACCAAACCGAGCAGAAAATGAAAATATTGTAGCAAGACTCGCTATTTATTTAAATGATTTTGCGGAGTGAATCTTCTGTACTTGTACCTACTATTATGTATTCTGTGTCTTTGCCTAAAATAAACATTTATGGGTTTGACCGAGCGTGCCCTCTATGCCAATGCATGGAGGCTTTTAAGGAAGGTATTTAGTTCTGTTTACGTTTTTATTTTTGATTGAGTAAAGTTTTCAATGATTTTATTGATTTTAGTGGCATGTACTAGCTGACTATTATAAATATAAATAATTTAATTTATGTTTTGTGTTCTTTTGTTTCGTAATATTTATTACTTTGCTTGAATTATACTCCATTTATTTGAAACAAGTTTTGCACACTATACCTACGCTACGATTTTATTTAAATACAGTAAAATAAAATCGTAGCGAAGTAAAAACTCTACATTGAATATTTAATCAATGCTACAAGGTCTGGGAACGATTCTGCAGCCGAAAATATTTATAAATTTTTAGAATTTTCAAAGTAGTAAAGTTTTTTTTCATCACGCAAATAGGTAGGTACTAGGACCGGATAGATTTTGTTCAAATTCTGCATACTTAAATATTCCTTATAGGTCTTGTCAGTCTATAGTCTACAAATTATCATGCTACTATACAGTGTGAGTCTTCATAATGTGCACATATCGAAATGGGGGAATCTATGCTTAATTTTATCGACGGAAAAAATAAAAAATAAAATCTAAATACATTTTTTTTTCCATTTTTTTTTATTTAAAAAAATTCGTCTTATTGATTTTTTTTTACGATTATTGTAAAAATTGATTAAAAAAACAGATTTTTGGACGAAATACCTGTTTATTTTCAATTGAGGGTTTTTTGGGTTTAATTGGGAGGGGTTTTTCCCACAATTTTCATTTTATAAGAACACTTAATTACTACCAATCATTATGGAGTTAAGTTTGTTTCATCGCGATAGATCATTTAAAAGTTACACCGTTTTTTTACATTGGGGTAAAAAATACAAAATAAATAAAAAAATTAAAATAGATTTTTTTAAATATTTTTTCCGTTTGTCAAATTAAACGTAGAATCCCGCATTTCGATATGTGCACATTATGAAGACTCACACTGTATATTATGAGGAATAGTTCGTATTCATCTATCTATACCGCCCATTGTGTCACCATATGTAAAATGTCCAAATTTATGTCTGTAATTTTTATGGTGTACATAAAAGAGGATTTATATTCTATTCTATTCTATAGTTTAAGAACCGTAAATTGTAAAAAGACGAGCCGAACGGTTAGAACATTGCAGATAGTTACAGATTTACCCTTTTATAGTTATTTATGCAACTGTTGTATAATAAGGGGTATTAAAACACGAATGTGGGTTTATCACACGAGGCGAGCCGAGTGTGATAATAGTATCACATGAGTGTTTTAATACCTAATTATATACAGTTGCATACAAGACTTTATCTACACCTATGATATGAATCCTCTATAGAAGTTTCTGAAACAGTTAGCTATTGCCAACATTAAACCGACCATAGCCCGTACCCGCCAAACGTGACGTATCGTATTTTGGAAAATGTGCCAGATGTGTCGGTCGGCGTGGGGGTCTGCACCCGCTGACCGCAAGGAATCGAAGGAGCAAACGAGTTGCATTATGAAATTTAGTACAACATTATAACACTCGTTTGGATGATATAATGGTTACTATGACACTGGGCGTTTTAATGTTGGCAATAAGCTAACTCTTTCCGAAACTTATGAGAGGATTTATAGCATGGGTGTAGATAAAATGGTTATCATCACACTAGGTATATATTTATGGGGGTAGGCAGTCAATTATCACATAAACAGATTAAAAAGAATAGAGAACAAGAGTAAAGTGAAAGAGCAATATTTACTTAACATGAATGTGTGAATAAGATGTTTTTATTGCGCCACAAAAGGGCATCGTAGGTCAATCTTTACATCAGTTATTGTAGGCTAATAAAAACACAAGAGTATTATTATTATTATTGTGTTACGTCATACATATTTTAGATAACGAAGTTAGCAACTGGATTGTGGCAGCCAAAGCAACGTTAAGGCTCGTACATACTGGTCTTGTCGCGCGACGGTAATTGTTCTACCGTGAAGTTTTCTTAGAAATTGTATTGTTAAAGTCGCGTCGCACCTGTTATTTCAAAAAAAGCCCTTTAGGAATCAATAAAAAAAAAAAAAAAAGTTTTGCAAACTGTACCGTGTGACCTGGGTGGGCATAAAAAAAAACAAGTTGTTTTAAAACAAGTACCACAGTAAACAATTTTTAACAGTTTGTAATAAAACAAGGGTTTTTATTAAGTGTTGTTTTAAGTGTATGCTAATTTTTAATAAACAAGTCAACCAGTTAATCTCACCGGGACGCGTTCCTCGATGCCTCCAATGGGGAAGTTCATGACAGACCTGAGCGTCTGGGATCCGTAGAGTTTGTCATCTGGCACGTCCATCTCCCCCATTCCATCGCGCTCCTTCCGCTGTAACAAGCATAATGAACCAGGTTTAGAAGGGCGGTTCTGGTAAAGATATAACATGGCTTAGGGGATAAAGGACGTAGCTGCAATGGACGTGTGTAATCAAATAAACAGGATTTATTGTCTAATGTTCTACTCTCTTTTCCTCGACTTCCCAAGGGTCGTCTTTGAGCATACATTCCTTAGGTACCTCTTTTTTATCTAAGCATTAACTACAGACTCACCGTTTTCGTACTTTTCCCTTCCGGGTCCATACAAACTGCGCAAGCCATTCTGATTAAATATAAATAATAAAACCGAAATATTAAAACACAAAACCACAAGGTATTATAAAAATAATAAATAATATAAAATTAAAATATATAAAGGATTCTGAAACATTTATAAAAAAAACTATAGCATTTTATGAACACAAGTGACAACGTCAGGTCATTGACTCATAGTTTTGCTCTCCGCTAGTGTTTTGTGGTTTTGTTTTTTTTTAAGTTTTAATACTGGTCAATACTTTTAAGTCTTTACAGGTTTTACTATTATAATAATTATAGTTTGTTGAATAAATATAAAATACGAGGAGTGAAGTTCCTCCCTTGTCAATAGTGGAACTGTTGTTTCTGCATCCAAATGTTTCTATATCATTCAATATTATGGTATTATAATTTAATCATTGTTGGCCAGTTTCATTCATTTTAAAACGTATTGATGATGTAAATATTATAAACACATTTATTCGACACACTACAATTTTCTAATCATTAGCGATATTGAGATCAATATTTACAACCGCATTCTAATTCCAGCACATGGCACCAAAACCAGATCCTATCATATTTTTCGCAGTTATAATTTTGGGAATTTTGCCCTTTATTATTATTATTTAAAAAATGTCTGACATTTATCTAGGGATCACACCCCAGGGCCCGGAACTTTGGAAGGCGTACGAGGGGCCGAAGCCAACTCACAAAGGCCCCTTAGATTTTGGAATATTGCACCAACCGACGATTGTCCTTGTACGCACTATGCAAGTGCACCCAAGGACAACCCCCGACTGATGCAAGACTATTGCGGGAATACATATATTCGGCTATGGGTTTGGGTGGCTATAGTCAATTGGTTACCCTGAACTATGGAAGGCCTATGTCCCCTGCCTGACGAATGATTACTATATTATTTACAGATAAAATGGCAAGGGGTGACTTGCACACTCAATAACGGGCCCCGCGGGAACTGTCACCAGCACATATTGACGTAGAACCACGGGACATCATATCCTGGGGTGCTTGGGGAGTGGTTAGGTATTCCACGTCAGAACAATCCCAGAGCACGGAAGATGGACAAGATCCCAACCAGCACTTAGTGGAATACTTCCTTCCTTCGAGAAACTACTAAAGCTGGCCAATTCACCACGACCGACGTCAATGTACGGCCGCCCGCCACGCCGGCGCCGTAGGGTTATTATTTATTTAATTTCAGAACCTCTCCATATTATTATAAGTTACATAATCGTAATAACACAACAAGAACATAAAATCATAAAATGTTAATTAAGCAAAACTATGTATGTTATTATTGAAGTAAGTACCTAGGCAAGACAAGGCAAGGCATATATACTAACAGGGCAAGGTTACCAACTTGCTATGCGTAAGCTTCGCCAAACAATGTCAAGGTATTTCATTCTAGGGCAGACTAAGTTTTATTTATTGATAGGTAGTTAGTACCTCCCCTACACAAATGGCATTTAGCTTTCCAAGACCTTGGTTCCGATCGATCCAACAAGATAACACCTAAGATACAACTTTAACACATTTTTATCAGAAACATATTGGGTTTATCGAAGCCTCAGCACCTGACTACTAGGCTTTGTGTGTACTAACTGGTACCGTAGGTAAGGCTTGTTCAGCCAAGCTTAGATGAGTACTTTAAATAGGTACTCATTAACTCCGAATAGTGTTGCGAATTTGGTCGGTGAGTTTGATTTTTAAAATGCTACGCTCCATTGCTCATTGGAAAATCTTGAGTTGGGATTTCTGAGCCATAATACACTCGAAGACAGACGTCGCCTCGATGCATAAAAACAGGTGGGCCAGGATTTTCACACAGTGGGTATCTAATAACGGGCGTGCGTCGTCCGGGGCAGGGCGAAAAAATGCTGGCCTAACGATTTAGACTCGTGTCAACCGATAGGCCGCAGAAGGCACTCAGATATTTTTATTTTATTTTTTGTTTTTGTTTAGCTGTTATTTTTGTTTTAAATGCGGCCCCTTTTTTACTGTTTGTATTTCCTGTGCGTGTCCCAAATAATAGTTACTTGTTATGCAAGGCTGCAAAGTTGTTATTTGGCGCGAGTACTTGTATTGAAACCTGAGCGTTGCGAAGGTTTCAAAGGTACGAGAACTTTGCTGCCGAGCGAAACACACAACTTTTCACCTCACTACAGCGAGGAAAATGCTAGGTGCAAGAAAAACAGTCGTCTTACTGGCCAGTGCGATTATTCTAAAAATGACATTGGCGCATTGGCATGAAATAGGTATTTATATATACCTTACAGGACGAAGTCAATTTGTGAAAATACAAACCTCACAAAGTGATAACAACAGCTTTGGGGTGCCTCAGGGTAGTGTACTTGGTCCTAAACTCTTGCTAAAGTAAACATGGCATGTTTCAATATTTCCAGGAATGCTAATAACAAAGCCTAGATACTGCATAATAAAGCGCAGACAACAATGCAGTACGTTCATATGTCGATGTAATTGATGTTGCATCATCATCATTTGCAAACCGACCACATCCGGAAAGCGAAACTGTATCTGTGTATTATTTTTAATGTGGATCTACCACATTAAACATAATAAAACCTACTTATGTACATCATACCTGAACATCGAAAGAATAATCAAACCGGGGGTGCAACAAAGTATTGGTATTGAAAAGGGACGGAAGTGTGTAACATGAAGCGCGCGCTATTTGATTTGACCAAAGGTATTGTCAGCCAAAATGTCAGATGTTACATATCTTATGCGACTACTGTAAAGCTCACTAGTTTTTTTTTTTTTGTATAATTAATGCTCTATAAGATTGGTGTTTATGATTTGAAATACTTACCGACCTTATTAGTGATTGAATAATTTAATGTTTGCTAAGAAAGTATGTGAGTAATTTGTAAAAAAATAAAAAACTGATATCATAGTTACATACGGGAAATAATAATGGTTCCGAAAAACAAATTAATCTCCAGCGATCTGTGGCCGACTATTATTCTAATTAACCAGCGTTATAATGAATTACCGACGAAAAACCCAAAACATAAACGAATAAAAATATCCAATTTAACAACAATTAAGAGCATGTTCAAATTACATTTTCTCCTAAAAGAAAATGGATCTTCGAATAACAAAACTAAACTTCCAAATAGAATACTGAACCTCCGACAAAATTACTAAGTTACCGACAACAGAGGTTTTGTCAAAATAATCATATTTTTACAACTTGCATGAACTGTTTTAATTTCTATTGTTGGTTATCAAATTTATTTTTTAACTCGCAATAATGATTGGTTCGGGTCGCGTTCGGCTGTTTTCTCCTTTTTGTTTCGTCGGTTAAAAAAGGAAACGGGGTCGTCCTACTAAATCCAGACCTGCTCTTATAATACAATGAAGATAATTAAGATACCTACTGACAACTAACGAGCTGCTACTACTACCTGATATTTAGTTCATAAGTACAATTATGTATACCTAACATTTTCTACTACCTATTAAAAACTACATTTTCATAATAAACTGAGTTTTGTTTTATTTTTATCTTTATTTTCGCTGACATTATAAAAACTAGGAAATTTGTCGAATAATAATACAGCATAATAGTAAAATATTCTAGGAAACAAAAGTCTACTTGGTTTTAGATTAAAGCATGAATAGGACTGTTCTAACTTCTTAACGCCTGAAATAGGTACCGATATCGAAGCATACCCGTGGTAAGTAAAATTCATGATATATGATGCAAGTAAAAGTTATTGTTACAAGTACATTTTTATATTTTTTATAAGTTTCTGTATAACCACTCAGAATAATATTTTCAGTATAATGTTACAGTTAAAATAGCACCACAGTCTGTGAAATATGAAAGGTAATTTATGAATTAATAGTAGGCATTTAAAGATAAAAATTACAAAGCATAGTTTTCAGTAGAACGTAATTTATGCTGGTAGAAAAGTATTATCGCAATAAACAGTCATGTTTATTTTTCGAAGATTTCAGTATCTCATTCGGTCGTTTCGTCATTTTTATTCGGACAAAAGTAGTCGGAAAGTAAGTATTTTAGGCAGTAGATTTAATATTTTGAGTAAGGACAATTCTTCTTTTTTTGTCGGAGCTTTTATTACTACCCGTTACATACTAAAACGGTGATTAACGTTTTATTTGTTTAATTTTATTCTTCTGTGCCAACTCTACCAAAATAAGTACCAATAAATGCACGCACTTTAGAAGCTTTGCCCCTGTGAGTTTGTTTATTCTGTGGGACAGCGGTTTCGGATAAGCTGTACCCAGAAAACACGGACAGCCTTCGAAAGTTTATTTTTCGTGAAATGAATATATCCAAGTATCGGCACAACTTTTGGTTTTATAATGTGCACATCAGGAGCCAAATGTTTCCACATTCTTTGGACGACATCCAATTTAAGGAGTAAAGGCCAAAGACAATAATACGTGAGCTGCAGGATGACGAAAAAAAATTAGGTTTTCAAGGTAAAAAAGTTAGGTAATTAGTCATTTGGTAAAATTCAAAATTACCGCACGAAACAATGTAGTTTCGTTGAATCGATCACACAAGCGTATTTATCGAGTTTAATTTTGAGAAGTTCTGCCCCACCCCTAAAAAATGCTGGGTACGCCCATGACATTTTTGGGGACGGACATGGCGAAACTATAAGGATTGCTTGTTGAACCCACTTACGGAACCCTAAAAACGAGTTATTTATTTATTTAAACCTAATTTTTTAGGGTTCCATAGTCACCAAGGAAGGAACCCTTATAGTTTCGAAAATATCCGTCCGTCTGTCCGTCTGTCTGTCTGTCTGTCTGTTCCCGGCTTAGCGCAGAGACTGTTAGTACTAGAAAGCTGTAATTTGGCATGAGTGTAGGTACATATTAATTACGCCGACAAAGAGGTTTTTTTTTTTAATAAAACCATGAAATATTTTTTTTATGCTTACCTCCCCTACTCTACGAGTAAAGTGAGTTTTTTTTTTCTTTCCCACGGTGTGGTGGTGTCAAGTGTCCCCCGCCCCCCCTGCCAGCTAAATGGTAAGTTCTGGATATGTGGAAAACTTCACATACTGTTAAAAACTACTGATGTATTCTTTTTTAATATATAATTAGATAGCTTACATAGTTAATACTAGTTTGTCACATGTCGTATTAATTTATGAATTTATTTTATGCTTATGATACATCATAATGATGCATCAGTACCTACTTTCACTTCGGAAACAAGCGAAATCTATGTGTAAGTACTTACATTTTATTCGATCACATCGAGTAGGGCTTAATTGTACTTTAGGGGTATGAGGAACAGGGTGTAAAGTTCTCTCATCCCCCATAGAAAAGGGAGGATCCTCCTACCAGACGGGTGTTGTGTCTGGCGGGCAATTGCCCAAGGATTGATGTCAGATAGTCTTATATATATGTTAATCGCTCGCTAAACTCTTATACCGCGATGTACTTGTGACGTCAGGTCTTTGATGCTTAGTTCGTATGTGACGGTGTAGATGCCGCCACATCACTCCCCTCCGGAGACCGGAGGTCGATAGTGGGCTGAGTCTTGTATCTTGCGATGCTTGCCAGTGCCAGTTGAGGTTCCAGTGAGTCGGAACCGGGTGCCGCATAGTTCACAGTGGGTCGGAACTGTCTGCGGTGATTGGTTGTGCTTTTTGAGTTTGAGTTTTGAGTTTGATTCCCCAGTGGGTCGGGGTGGCGCTGCGTTGTGATCCAGTGCGTCGGATGTGGTACAGCGCCGGGTTGCTGATGAGGCTGAGGGTGGTGACCAGGAATGCGCGTTCGCTGCATGCTGGTGGTCAGGATACCCGTTGAAGCCGTGGGTGCTGGCTGGCTGTGTGACTCGCCTCACGAAAGCTTGCGGGAGTGATGATGATGACGTCACGCTGAAGTAGTTGCACGAAGGCTGCGTTGACGTTCATATTCGGGGTCACCAATTTAGGGGTATGAGGAACAGGGTGTAAAGTTCTCTCATCCCCCATAGAAAAGGGAGGATCCTCCTACCAGACGGGTGTTGTGTCTGGCGGGCAATTGCCCAAGGATTGATGTCGGATAGTCTTATATATATGTTAATCGCTCGCTAAACTCTTATACCGCGATGTACTTGTGACGTCAGGTCTTTGATGCTTAGTTCGTATGTGACGGTGTAGATGCCGCCACAGTACCGATACCACTACATACATAGAGGTCATTCATACTGCCTAGCCTTTTCCCAATCATGTTGGGGTCGGCTTCCAGTCTAACCGGACGCAGCTGAATACCAGTATTGACCTCCACAACCCAGTTACTGGGTAATACGATACCCCTTGGTAAGACTGGTTGTCAGACTTTCGGGCGTCTGACGACTCGTAACGACTGTCAAAGATCCACGAATGACAGCCGGGACCAACGGCTTAACGTGCTTTCCGAAGCACGGAGGAGTCTCGGTATGTCAAGATGGTCACCCATCCACGGACCAACCCAGGCAAGCGCAGCTTAACCTGATGGATCGACCCGTGCGGCTAGTATTACTTAGCCACGAGCTCCCACTACATACATAGGTATTAGTGGTAACAGCTACAGATCAACATTATCATCATCATGTCAACTGAAACTCGTCCACTACTGGACATAGGCCTCCCCCAAGCACCGCCACTTCGACCGGTTCTGTGCTCTCCGACTCCAGCGGATTCCTGCGGCCTTCACAAGGTTATCGGTCCCCCTTGTGGCTTTCCAACGCCACGTCTTCCGGTACGCGGTCACCACTCCAGAACCTTTCGGCCCATCGGTCATGTGTTCTGCGAGCAGTGTGTCCTGCCCATACCAGCTACATAATATACTTGTACCAATATAGTTTCCTAAACTGACATATTATACCTATGTTAGGAAAAATAATATCTCACCTTTCGCAAAGAAAAAAATACCTAAGGGAAGGGGGATGGTATATTGAAATTCGATCCCTATTGGTAACGTAACAAGGTATAAAATTACTCAGTTGCTAAGCTAACTCAGTGCCACCAAACTTGACCCACAGCTTGTTACACATATTTAGTAGATATCTACCTAGTAAGTAATGAAATGTTCTCTTTTCTCATCACAAACTCATAATATTTGGCAATGTTATCCAAGTAAGTCGGTAAACGTTGTGCCTTGTTTGTAACAGCCATATTACCAACTAATTATTTACGCTTGGCCTGGGAAAATATTATGACATGCAATATTGAGTAGTTAAAACGTAAAAGAAATTATTTTTCCTTACCACAACAACTGTCTTCTTCTCCCCATTGCAAGAGCATTCCATTTTCAAATCACAAGAACTTAGACTCACTCAAAGAATAAAAAGAACACGTCAATTTATGTGACTGCAATACCGGTTAGTCAGCCGGTTGAACGTTTGATTGAGATTTTTTGCGATTATTTTTGATCGCACGTCGCGTCGCGGGCCAAAGTCACAGAACTGACAACCGGTCTGATACCCCACCACTAAGTACCTAGTGAATGTTGGTCTCGCGATTATATTTATACGTAGTATTATTTCTATTCTGTGGTAATATATTAGGTAGGTACGGTTAATGGGTTTGTTATCAAATTGTAATAGCACCGCCCGCATAGAGAGCTGTGGCGAAACTGACTGCTTTACGACCACAATGTGATACCACGACTTATCAAATACCTAACATTGTTTGATTTCAACTTCGGCCACTATTTGCATAATTTATTTTAGTACGCTTGTTATTGACAGATGTTGTGTAGCATTGTTTTAATTCCAGACTTACATAATGTAGGTAGGTACCTACCTCATGAGTATACATTTTTGGGTGAAAAATCAGATGTTTACCTACAGTGTAGGTATGTATCTCTATGTTGAATTAGTATTCATTTGGTATTTGGTACCTACCTGCAGAACCTACAGTACCTATCTATACAGGCACTTGATTGATTTTATGTAGGTAGGTACCTACCTATAGGTAAGGTACCCATACCTACCTAAATGTTATTTGAATTTGTATAAAAATATCTAACTTCCCATAATATTTTAGTTCACACCCTCTAGAGGCTAGAGGTATGTAATATAATTATATAAGAACCTACTTTTTTTTTAAAATTTAGACCATATTTATTTGTTAATTAACCACCTGTTCCAACACAATACAATATTCTACAATTGTTTCAGTCAGTTGCCTAAACTCAACGGAGAGACACGCTATTTATCATGAATACCTATTCATGAACATTTTTAATACTAAACTTACTCTTTTAAATTTATTTTTAATCTTATGGTTTTTTTTTTTAAAAAGATACTTATATAACAAATTATACTAAATTATATTAAATTAAATATAGTATGTACAAGTATTTATCTAAACTTAAAAAAAGGGGGGAAGAGTTCGAGAACATGAACATTTTTTGAATCATTTGAAAAAATGTTGAAAATTTTTCTTGCTTTTCCTGCCATCTCTTGAATAAGCTTATTATCTTTTGATCGTGTACAGTTGAAAGATTGGTTGAAAGGGATTTCGGCAGATGTCGCTAAAAATGCTCTATGTCTTATTTACAAAAAGCATAAATAAAGAACAAACATTAATGACTTGTTTAGGAAACGTTTGAGAATTAATGTGATTTTTTTAACATCCAAATTATTTTATTTTCACTTGTTTGGACCTCATAATTCCCTTTTTAGTTCACTCTTCTATCTTTTCTGCTGAGTGCTGAGTGACGTTCATTTTCATTCATTCATTTCAGTCGGGTATCGTTATGACGTCAAGGAAAATGACATTTTCCTTTGTGACGTCTTTCTGTTCTATAATTTTCAGACTTTTCAGGAGTTTTGATTGAAATCAATGAAACATGATTACTTCCATAAACTTTCATTAATTAAATCTAACATTATCTAACCTGAACATGGATACACCCGGAGAATACGAAGAAAATGATTATCCTATTTGGCAAGAGCCACGGTGCGAGCCCTTGGGAGCGCCCAAGGAGACTCTGTGTGACGAAACCACCCCAGAGCAGGCACAAGGAGACAGGCTACATGCTTTGGAAGAAGAACAGGAAATCTTATCATCATCTGTGTTCTCTCTGACCTCACATCTCGCGCAGGTGGAGTTTCGTTTACGACAGATTTTGAAAGCCCCGCCGGAAGAGAAAGATGTAATGTTAAAAGCTCTCGAAGAGTTTACATCGCGTGGAGTACCGGACTCGCGAGCCGCCCCACAGGGCAGCTCGGGCGACGCGTCGTGCGGCGAGTGTGTTGAGTTAGAACGGAAAATAACGCGTCAACGAACAAAACAGGCCCACTTTATTGATAGACTTAAAATACAATTGAAGGAGCTAGAGCGTTTTGCTGCGAACCCTGTCTCAACAAGCGACAGTAAACACAGGACATTAATTGATCATTTACGAAGTGAAATTGACCAAAACCTTGAAGAAGGATGCCACCAACCACTTACTGCGGAGGAGCTGCGGCACCAGATCAATTGTGCAGTGCGGCAGTATGCAGACAAGCAGCTATCAAAAGATGAAATCATCAGCAAACTACAAGCGCATATAGAAGACATGCAGAAATTCATAAAAATAATGAAAACTGAGGAGTTTAAAAACAGTAAAGTTGCCCCAGAAACTAAAAATGTTGGGAAATCTGAGAAATTCGAGAAAAACTTCAGCAGGAGTAAAAGCAATGATGATCTAAGAACTGAAACTATTAATTTGATGAGGAAAGCATCAACTTTAATTCAAATTTTTACAGTGTCACAGTTTGGTTGCTCACCCAACACAAATAGAAGGTATGAAGGGAAATCATCAACTAATGTGACCCACTGGGGTAACTTACGAGCTAGGCTTGAGATGTCTGTGGATGGGGTGCTTCATTTAGTTTCAAGAGATAGACCATCTCACAACATGATAGACAACTATGACAGTGAATCTGAAGAAAGTGGCATTATTATAAATGATGCTCCTCTTACTACAGCAGTCCGTAGACATTTAGCCATTAACTTACGTGACTTACTGCACCATGGACTTACAGGTCCTGAATCTAGCTCTCTTGTTCCTATTATTGGGTGCTTTCCTGTACGCAGATCTTCCACTTCTAGGGCCACACATATCTGGGAATTAATCCTCCGATATTATGATTTAAATGATGGTGATAGATTTAATTCTACTCCAGCAAGGAAGTTAAGTCAAAGCTTTAACTTAGATATAGTGGGTGGGACAGCCATTACTAATAAGCAAAGCTTGCTGAGCGCTATTGGCAGCATTGTGGCCTCTCATACACCATACAAAAGAAGTTATGATGCCCATTTCAAAGCTTTTGTTTGTGCAGCATTAAATGCACATAAACTTGTTATTTGGTTAAATATCATTTTGAAAAGCAGGTCATTGATTGATGCTTACTATTCATCAACTAGCTATGTGGTGAACACTGGTTTCCAGGATGCCCTGCAAAGCTTAGACCGCTTGACTCCATACAATTTTGAATTACCTGTGGACCTTGCCGTTAAACAGTTCCAGAATATCAAAGATGTATTTATGTAATTAAGTAATTTTGTAAGATTAAGTACAATTTAATACATAATGAACATTTGAACACTGTTTCTGAATGTGACAAGAAGCTATAGCAAATGTAAGTAGAAATTATTTTACATAATAGGTACTGTTTTATTTAAATCTTCTCTTTAATTTTATTTAAGTAAGAATTCAAATATTAAATAGCCCTCAAGCCCAAACTGTTTTGGAGCTGAAGGCTATAATCAATTAATGCATAATAATGATGTTACCTAGTAGCATCTTGTCACATCATTGAAAGCAGGCTTATGATGCCTTCCACGATATCAAACTATTCTGTATGCATTTATTGTAATCTAGTCTATTAATAATCTGAATTAGTCATTAGTCTATTTAATTGTATCTTTTATTTATAAATAATTGTCTTACAAAGTAGTAACAGTTAGTTAACTCTAAATTGTTTGCCCTTAAAAAGAGAATACCATTGGCACGAAAATGGGTGACCTGGAAATCTGAAGGTGCAAGTATTCAATATGGAATTCAACATTCAATTGTTAGAAAAATCTTGGCCTTTTCTAACTATAGTGGAAAGAAATGTTGCATGCCCACTGATTTACTAAATCGGTACATTCCAACCAGATCTCACAATATAAAATTGGGTGTGATAAAATACCTTTACCAAAGATGTAACTTTAGTATTATGTGTACCTATATTTATTATTGTTGCTAATTATAATGTAGTTGAAGCATGTACACTGAGTTTTATTTTTTAGCAGACTACGGCGAAGCAAAAAGGAGGGTTATGATTTTGACCGGTATGTACCTAGGTATGTATGTACCTACTTATGTTCATCTGTTCCCTCATAAAGGCTCGTTCACACCGGCGCGACTTGTCGCGCGACGCGACACCGGCAATTGTTCAATCGTGAAGTTTTATTAGAAATTGTATTGTTAAAGTCGCGTCGCGCGACAAGTCGCGCTGGTGTGAACGAGCCTTAACTTCTAAACTACTCATTATAATTTGACAAATGTATGTAATGGTAGGTATCGATGCAAGCGTCTCGGTCGTCCACTGGTTATAGGCTATGTGACGTCACATTAAATTGAATATGGTGCCATGTTGGGTGTCAAATCAAAGGGCCTAATTAGCACATTTCAAAAATATATATATTATTACCCCAAAATAATTTACCTTAAGTACTAAAAATAACGGTATAAAAACTAAAACCCAACTACGGCACAAAAGTCAACTAAAACGGTATAAACAAGTCATCTCAGACAGACAAATTAAAAATCCGGAGGCACACGCCTACTTAGTACCTAATCTATTCGATATAATATCCCCAACACGTATATCTATCCCCGTCACACGACCTCAGGGTCCCAAGAAAATAATGTCAAAGACAATAATAATAATAATTCCTGCATGGGCATGCCACCGCCCTGGAGAATCGAATCAATCCGACACATTAGGTACCTATCTCCGGGTGTTCTCGTCTTGCTAACGAAGGTAGCCAGTACTATCCATCAGTAATTTGCTCTGAAATACAGTCTTGTGGAATCGGAAGTCCCATACTGCAGGTATGTGCCCGACCCAGTTCTCGAACATGGAAATATCAATCCATCATCGATCGATGGGATCGATCCATCATCCAACCAATAAGCCTATAGTGTAGTTTTTATAATTTTTATATTCTACTATTTAAAAATGTAAATTATATGTTTATCAATGAATTATAGGATAAAGAAGCGCTAAGTACTACGTTAGCTGTTCCCGATACCGACGGAACAGTAGGTACCTATTTTTTCCTACCAGTATTCTATAGCTAATTTTAAATGTTTTTGTAAAGAAAATTTTAAGATAAGAAAATTAATGAACAAAGTACCTAATAATACCTAAGTCCCCCCTGCTGGAATACCGCAACGCCGGGTTCTCCGCCTTCCACATCCAGCCGGCCATACCATTTAGGTATACACTACAAGCAGATTCCTACTTATCATGCTGCGTCGGTCTGCGGTAAAACCAGCGGTAGGAGGAAGTAGGTACATAGCTCTGGTGGTGGCGGTATCCGCAGCCTGACCTACACCGGCTCACGACTGCTAACCTACCTACCCTTAACGTTTAGTAGGTATGTTTCATGATCAGGTATTAATGATGCAATCAATGAATGAATTAATGAAACAAAATAACCCTTCTAACCTAACCTGTCCGAGTCGGGTTGCCCCAAGTCCCGAGCTCGCTCTTGCATCCTAAATTCTCTTTCAAAAGTAAATACTTACTTTTTTTGTGATTATGTTGTTCATAATTTATAGTCACCCTACATTGCGGTTCTTGCTGACAATAAAGCTAAACGTTGAACGCCTCTTTGTAGAATGTATCGCCACCATGATCCGGCTGAATGAAAGGTAGCCGCATTTTAAAACAGCGACGTTTTTCAATTGAGCTCGCCTATTTGTAATACGGCGTGTTAGGGACTACTCACACTTATTCAGCTCAAAACGCACGAAACGCGTACGCGTTCTTTCAGCTATCCGCAGCTGAAAGGACGCGTCTCATACAAAATCGTAGTTTTCTATGGGCAAGCGCTGAATAGAGCTGAATAAGTGTGAGTAGTCCCTTATACAATATGGCTGCGACATATACATAAAGCCCATGTAGGCTGCATAGAGACGTGTGGGTGGTGATTATTTCGTGAACAGTACAGATACGAGATTTTATATACCTACGCATGTAATTATGAGTCCGTTCTAAAGGATTCCATGACCTGGATGCTGCACCTAGGGATAGGTCCAGGCGAGGGAACTCCTAAACGGTCAATAGCAGCATAGACCCTATAACGCGAAATCAGCATAGACCCTATAAGGTATATTTAAAAGTTTAGAAAGACAGGATGTAAAAGACAGGTACCCTTTTTAGTGCGTATTTTAATCAGCGACACGCAGATGTCGCAGGCAAGTTCAATGTTATAACTTTTGGCGAGTGGCCACCAAGCCCAGTTTACTGGACGTGCTTGTTGTTTTTGACTCGTCTTGGTGATTTTGAGGACAGGGAAAGTAAAAATAACTTAACTCTTATCTGAATTCATATTCTGTATTGAGAAAACACATACAAAGAATCTTAGTACTTACGTACTTACCTACTTCCTGTAATAACATTTAGTTTAATATGTTTGCACAATACTATTCGACTTTATGAAATATCCTAAACAAACAAAATAACAATCACATTAATAAATAAAAATACTATACTAAACAAAACGTTTCAAGACAGGTGTAGTAAAACTATATAATAAAAATGAAATGCTGCTTGTTCACTTCAGAACGGCTGGACCAATTTGGAAATTTTTTGTTTACGTAAAGTTGCTGGTAAAATAGGAAAATTCAGGAAAACTTAAAGTGCATTTCCTATGGGTTTTTTGTATTATTTGAACAGGACAGCGTCTCTCGGATGAGTAAGTTATTCATAAATGCAAATTGTTAAGAATCGTACGTATTTTTTTAAATGTTGGAACTAGAATTTTATTTGCCACTACAATACAGTAATTTGTAGCAGCCCTCTCCCTCGCATAATTATTAACACCGTTTAAGAGGCTGACAACGCGTGGTCACTGTCGGACAGCATAGAATAGAAAGAGAAGAGCGATGACACAACGCTGGTAGTTTATTGAAAAATATGCCACAATTATCTATTTACAAAATCATATTTTAGAGGTATCTTCGTGATTTTTTTTCTATCGTATCAAAATATTTGTATTTTTTTCAACACACTAACTGATTAGCATAAATTCTGAAGTATATCATAGATACATTCTGGTTTTTTTTACTGCAGTGGATCATATACTTTTAGGCATTATAAAACTCACGTTTTGGTCCCGTTGCATGGTCTTTTTAAACGAATGTACCACGGGACATCAAATAACCTTCATTTGTCAGCGTCCCTTCATCTGTCGAATGGCCTTTAAAAGGCGAGAACAATAGAAAATTCTACGGTTTCGTTAATGACAGTAATGGTGCTCCCACACTGGCTGTTAACAATGTTTACTAACATTAGTAAACATTCGAAATGTATGGTAAATGTACCTAATATTAGTGTTACTAAACATTGTTAACAGATTTGTAAAATAAAGTTTTAATTATGCGATAGGGAAAACTGGCAAAAGAACTCGGATTGTTTCAAGTCAATTCCAACTTCTTTGGTTAATTCTAATTGCAACACAAAAAAATTATTTGCTTATTCCGACCGAAGGCCAGGTCAGTTTACTTCGGTCCAAGCATGTTTTCTGGCTTCACCCATTTGTCGAACTGTTCTTCAGTGAGGATGCCGAGCTTGACGGCTGTGCCTTTAAGAGTTCCTCCCTCTTTGTGGGCTGTCTTGGCGATTTGTGCAGCCTGGAATAGGAATAAGAATGGTAAGTACTGTGTAGTTTTTGGTTAAATTTAAGATTTTTCACACAAACTACAAGGCTATAAGATTATTTTGGCGTTTTGCCAAAATCGGAACTTGTTTTACACGTGCAGCCTTTTGGAGGATTACACTCGTACAGCGCCCTTCGCATTCAATATAATAATGCGTTCCGGGTTTTGATGGGACTATTCCGCTTCTGTAGCGCATCAGGAATGTTTGCCAGTCGAAAGGTTCTACTTTTTTATATCATTTATTTTTAACCGAAATTCTTTATCAAATTTCGACATTTTGTACTGACGCTAAGTACGAACTTCACGCTGCAATGGTCCGAAATAAAAGAATGCCGCGTTCGACGCCCACACGCCGACATCCGCGTGAAAGAGACCACAATAGTACATGTGTATAGCTAGCGGCGTGACGCAGTGCGGCCGATGGCGTTTATAGGAAACCATAGCCTAAAGAAATAAAGTCACCTTATCGTATCCGATGTGCGGGTTGAGCGCTGTGACCAACATGAGCGACTCATGCATGATCTTATCGATAATCTTGCTGTTGGCCTTGATGCCGACTGCGCAGTTCTTGTTGAATGCCAAGCAGCCGTCACCTGAGAACATTAAAGAAGGTTATTCAAAGAGTTTCCATGGAGTTTATTGCCTGTTCTTCTCCTTAAGAACCTACAAATGACTCCTAGAACCTGTCAAGTAGACTGCGCGCAGCTGAAATCGGAACTAATCGTATGCCGCCGCCTTGTCGTTTATGTAAGGTTAAATTAAGTATACAATTATTTATTTATTTAATATTCATTAAAAAAAAAACCAACCAACAATTATGGCGGTACAGATACCGGCACGGTTCTTGAGCGCTCGGCGGAAGAGTGAGGATCGCTTTGCGCATCGTACACTTATGACAAAATACGTAAAGGGACCCAATAACTCACTTTTGCGCAGGTGAAGGTCAGCGCTCAAGAATCGTGCCGATGATTGTACAAGGATATTTTGTGTTGTGGGCAAAAACGGAACCAACGCCGCCATCCTGGTTTTCGATACAATTTCACAAATGTTTAGTAACGACGCCCCAACGTCAAAGTCTTACTGATTAGTTAATTTAATTACACAATTTATTATTTTTATGCTATTAATTCTACATTCTGTGAGTACCTTACCTCACACAATGATTAATTATGTGTCAAAATGTTAGGAAAAATCGTCTATGGTTGCAATATTTGTAAATATGTGAGCACCATCATCCATGTATCTTCATCATTTCACATCAACATCTGCAACCTGCCTAGCCTTTTCCCAAGTATGTTGGGGTCGGCTGCCAGTTTAACCGGATGCAGCTGAATACCAGTATTTTACATGAAGCGATTGCATAACTGACCTCCACAACCCAGTTACTGAGTAACACGGGGAGTAACAGTCCCCTTGGCAATACTGGTTGTCAGACTTTTGGGCTTTTTAATTTATCTATCATTCCTTGATTTGGAATACATACTTTGTATCTATTGTAGTATAGTTATTTTATTCTAGGTACTGTAGAGGTTGCGCGCTATGAGCAACCTCATGACACTGGCTGGACGCTGCTTAGTTCATTCGAACGTTCGATAATCTTTGAAATAAAAAGAAAGATACTTTTGTTCCAAGCGGAGAACGTCAATCTTTGACTGACGGGCAGATGGTGTAGATCCTAATAACATATTATAAAGATATAGTATAAATTACATTATCTAAAATAGTTCTCTGAGTGTTCTTTATGCCACTGCATACATACACCTACACCACAGCCCTCACAGTACATACAAGGACTGAAACCAGTATGATGAATACGGGAATTTCTTCAGTTTCTAGCACTATATGGGATAATTGATCCGTTACGGGTCACCTCTATGAAACGCTGACTTACCGATGAGGATGGCGGAGCGCAGTACGTTAGCGACCATCATAGGCTTGAACACGTTGAGCTCGAAGTGTCCGTTGGAGCCGCCGATGGTGACGGCGACGTGGTTGCCCATCACCTGCGCCGCGATCATGGTCAGCGCCTCGCACTGCGTAGGGTTCACTTTGCCTGAAAGCATAATCATATTTTTTTATAAAAATGTTACAAGAACTCAGCAGAATTTAAAGACGTATAAAAATCTATCTCTTATATAATAATGAACCCTTTTTCTGCTGGTCAGGCTATAACTCGAGAACAGCTGGACCAAATTGGATCATTCTTTTTTTATTGTTTGTTACTCTCAGGAAAAATTTAGTATAAAAGATTGTTAGTTGTCCGTAGGGTAGGTAGGTAGGTAAGTAGGTAGGTAGGTAGGTATGTATGTAGGTAGGTAGGTAGGTAGGTAGGTAGGTAGGTAGGTAGGTAGGTAGGTAGGTAGGTAGGTAGGTAGGTAGGGAGGTAGGTAGGTAGGTAGGGAGGTAGGTAGGGTAGGTAGGTAGGTAGGTAGGTAGGTACCAAATTAAATGAATAGGTACTAATTCAACATACACTGTAGCTAAGGTAGATACATCTGATTCATCACTTTTATGTTTCCGTAGTCAGGTTCCAGATTATTTTTAAACCAATTATTAAAAAAAGAAAAAAATAATGTGAATGTGAGGATTATGTGGGCCATTGTTTTTTTTCTCAGTCAGTTCTTTATGTGGCCTACCCAAATGTCATTTCTTTGCTTTCTTTAATTTTGTTCGTCAAATCGCTGAGCTCTTTAGGTTGAGCTCCACAACCCTGATAAATGTGTGGCTGACTGTTCAAGTCCACTCAAATCTGTTGGTTCTTTCCTGACCATTTCAGTCACCAATCCACAACCATTGTAGATTGGTTTCTGAAATCGTTTTTGGTCAGATCGTGCGAGGTGGTCGTCATCTGACCAAGATTATGTCTGGACTATAAAAGAGACTGTGATCTCTGAGTATGTTTCGACCTTTCTTCTCAGAGTAGTCAGATAGGAAACTCACCAGGCATGATAGATGATCCAGGCTCGTTCTCTGGCAGCATCAGTTCACCCAGACCACACCTAGGTCCGGAAGCCAGCAAACGAATGTCGTTAACAATCTTCATCAAGGAAACTGCGATAACGTTCAGAGCTCCTGACACCTCCACCATTGAGTCGTGGCAGGCCAATGCTTCAAACTTATTTGGTGCAGTTTCGAAAGGGATGCCTGCAAATGTGAACATTTTTTTTGTAAAATATAAAATTGATAAAAGGAGACTCGTGATCGAGCGGGACTCGACCAATGGCAATTAAAAATAAAATTACTAAATTATTCCCGTTCGTCCCGCGAAACAAATTCAGTGGGACGAACGGGAATAAAGTTAATATTATTTATTAAATTATACATGGAACGGATTCAGAAAGCAATACTCCTAAATACGGCTCGCATTGTGAAGAGGTTCCTGTCTCTGCAGCATTTAATAAAGCCGAAGAGAGTCGAAAGTCTGTACATGGAAGATCTTCGAAAAAAAGTTGGCTGGATAACAGAACAGTCATTTCTTATTATCAGTATCCGCTATTATAACTAGTTGCCCAAGTCGGTTACAGAACTTAGCGATGGAAAGTTCAAAACACACATCAAACGTGTCCTTATCAAAACAGCGTATTAAAAGATGAAAGACTATGCAGACAAGGAAGTTTGGCAATAATTTCTTCTGCACATGTGTTTTTTTTTCTTTACATACTTACTTGACGGATAATTCTTGCAAGTCTTGGTCATTGCTCAGAAGAACTCATACCATCATCATTGCAGCCTGGAATCCAACTAGGTGTGGCCTATGAGGCCTCCTCCCCGATTCTCATCAACTAGGTGTATTTATTACCTGTGATCGAAGCGATCTCCGCAGCACACTTCTCCGCGAAGCCGATGCGCGTGTTGAGGCCCGTGCCTACAGCCGTGCCGCCCAGCGCCAGGTAGTGCAGGCGCGGCAGCGTGCTGCAGATGCGCTCGATGCCGTACGTCAGCTGCGCCGCGTAGCCGCTGAACTCCTGCCCCAGCGTCAGGGGCACCGCGTCCATCAAGTGGGTCCTGGAGGGTTAGCAAGCGGATGCTTAGCATTTACAAAAAAAAAACTCCTTAGTATTAAATTTGCTGTAAACTTGACATGTACCCCCTGATCTCACAACAATCTAAACAGTCCGACCTGTCAAAATATTTTGTGAAGTGATGGAAAAAAAAAGTCGATTTAGAGATTGTAATCGACAATTTTTATCATCAGCCTACAGCAGCTGCAGCTGGGCATAGGCCTCTCCAATTGCACGCGATGCAGCTCAATTCTCAGTAATTCTCATCCAGCTGCTACCACCCACTCTGCAAAAATGTTCGCTGCACCTAGCCTGACGGCGTCCTACCTTAATATTGTACGATTCGCGGTCACAGTAAACAGTAAATAAATAAATTCACCAAATTTTTTTTTTTTTAATATTCACTTTCCCCACTAGATGATCCAGAAAAAATATTATCAATTAAACTGTCTTCATTGGTTACTCTGAAAATAAATTCATTTTCAATCATACTGTCAAAGTGAACGTCTCTTCTTAAGTCTTCCGTTATAATTTTATTTTTCCTTTCTGGATCATCCCGTGTCGAAAGTGAATGAAATTAATGAACTACATTGATCCCATCATCTTTTGTGATGTGTGCACATGCTTCTTAAAAAGACCAAGCATTTTTTAAATGGTGAATGGATGTTTTGTATTTTGACGTGCAGACACAGATTACTACAGATGGTTCACTCCGCATTTTAGGTATATGAAGTTTCAAGTACACGGCGGGCTCGTCTTGTAGGGTCAACTCAGTGAGTGTAACGTAGTCAGAAGATATCAGTTACGCGATAGAAAGAGGCAACTTCTAGGTGAATATCTCTGTAGGTAATTAGCGCTGTGCGACCTGAATTCCACTTTATTGTGTCGTAGCAAGAATATACGTATTTAGGAATATTTATATTAGTCTCACCCTTAGCATTATCTGCTAAACAATCAAATCCGTAAGTATGTTAATTAAGCTATCCTTTACTGTTCTCTAGATAAAACAATTTAAATTGATGGCCAGTGAGAATTGGATCAAAAGTTGTGCCACTCTCCTCCAGCGGTGGCCATAATGAATGTAAAAAAATCCAAGTCGCTATCCACCAGTGGTGGCGAATGAGAACACTTTAGAAAGTTGTTTCGCTGTCCCCCAGTGGTGGACAACGAGAATTAAAAAAAAAAAAAAGTTGTTTCGCTGTCCACCAGTGGTGGCCAAACAGGTGGTGAACATCGGGAATAATCGTCTTAAAGCTATGTTAATAACAAATGTAATTACAACATTTAAATTCATATATCTGTTGCACTCGCCTGACGCACCGGGTTGTACATGTGCCCAATGCGCCATAATGGCTCAAACCATAAATCTATAGTGTTCACCTACCTGCCGATTTTAATAATCTTATCGAACTCCTTGGTCTTGGCTTCCAGTGTATCCCTCAGTGCCACAAGACCTGGCATAAGCCTGTCCCTCAGTGTCATGGCTACAGCAATGTGCATAGCTGCAGGGTACGTGTCGTTTGAGCTCTGGGACTTGTTCACGTGGTCATTAGGGTGAACTGGCTTTTTACTTCCCATTTCACCGCCCATGGCCTTAATAGCGTAGTTTGCGACCACCTGGGGGCAATAATATATTATTATAAAACTTTTATTTCAGAGTCCACAGGGTTATGTTAGTAGGTTAAAAAAACGATTGACACTAGCTGAAAAACATGTTCGGTCGATTTTAACTCGATAAAAGGTGAAGCCTACTCAGTTGTGATAGTTTTCCTTTAAAACAAATATTCCCACCCGTACGCAAAATACGCGCATTGACGTGTAGTTGCGGACTATTGTTGTATTGTAATAATTATCTATTGTAATATTGGAGTATTGTTAATTATTTTGCATACCTACTATTGTATAGAGTCAACTTTTTTTTTCTAACTGATCAGACAGCTGTGCTGCTGGGGAGTTTGTTGCGCCATTTCTTCTTCCCAGCTAAAGCACTGGGAAGTGGTGAAGGGCGGACGTTTTGGGGGACTGTCTTATGTAATATTGACGTTCGAAAAGTGCTGATACTCAGCCAAGTTTGAATAAATGACTTATAATTTTGGACACCAGCCCGTATGGGGGTACCTATGGGGGTCACTAATGGGAGACAAATAAGAAAATTTAAAAAAGGTTAGCACACACCACAGTATGATATATCAAATGACAGGGCTTACTATGAGTCTCAAGTGTGTTTTTGTATAAGTTTAAAATAAATAGTTTTAAAGTTATTTAAAAAATAGATGAAAATTTACCAGCCCCCCGTCCCCTCCTATTACCATAACTGATGAGTAAACAGAATTGTTCAATACTTATAGATTACAGGAAAACCTACAAGAAGTCTGTGACCTTAAAATAACATGGTAAATCACTCAATATTGTGCGCACAAATTTACATTTGCAATGGGAACATGTTTTTCAACTACAATGTTACGTTTGTTCTTGGGATAAATTCATCCTAACTAGAGAACCCGTCATTGTGCGTGGTCCAACAAGCACTTGGCCGGTTTTCATTGTACCTCATTCGTGTTCATGTTGGTCTGTGTGCCAGATCCTGTCTGCCAGATGACGAGGGGGAAGTGGCCCTCCTTGTACAGCTTGCCGCTGATGACAACGTCGCATGCGCTCATAATAGCTTCCGCTGTAACACATTTGTAAGAATATTTGCTTCAAGACGTCTTTTCATAATGGTTTAATTATACTCTACTCTGTTAACCATGTAAGTGGTTTTCAGTAGTTCTGTGGTTTGTGAAATTTTATTTCGCGTATGGGTGTTACCTGAATTGAATGAATTTATTTTACCAAGCCGACGGATCACACTATCATTAATTACACACGGCGTGTTTATCACAAGTAAAGCGCGCGTGAGATTAAAAAAACTATAGGTAAATATCAATAAGTTCTTACCAATTTTCTTGTCTAGGCCAAACTCGATGTTAACTTTAGCAGCAGCTTTCTTCAAAATACCCATGGCGATGATGACTTCGTACTAAAAAAAAAAAAAAAAAAATGAACTGTCGCACTTTACTTATCTGTCTTGATCACAGGGGCAATTCCCGTATTTTTAAGAACGTTCGCATTCGCATTTCATTCGCAGTCTGTCAAAAATACAACCAATTTACCAATATTTTTGACAATTTGACAGATTGCGACTTGAATGTGAACGTTTTTTTAGGTAAGAGAATTAGCCTTCAGAATATTTTTTCGAACTTATGAAGCAATGAATTAGCAATCTGAGGGGCAATTCCCTTATTTTTTAAGAACGTTCACATTCGCATCTCATTCGCAATCTGTCAAAAATACAAACAATTTACCAACATTTTTGACAAGTTTGACAGATTGCGACTTGAATGTGAACGTTTTTTAAGCACGAGAATTGGCCTTCACATAATATTACGGATGATTATAAAACATCATAAATGTCAATGAGACAACTAAATTCAAACCCTCGGAAGTCAAAAAGTGTTAAATACCCTTCTCATCAAGAAAAATCGAATCACTTCAATATTTGTGTAACGAAACTATTTAAGTAACTTTGTCATTTATTACTTATTCTTCTATCTAGCCGCATTGTTTCATTATTTACTCAACTGCCAAGTTTATGTTTGTAATGGATTATTAGAAAAATATTGTAATACAACGGAAAAAACGAAAATGTCTGTAGGTTTCGAATATCTTATGTTAATGTTCCAAATTCAAAATTAAAGTTTCTCAAACATGCTTGGAAATTCGAGTATTATTTTGACAACCTAATTCGAGATAATTCGAAATTGCGGTACATATAGAATATATTATTCCCTGAGATAACCTCCCAAGTAGATAAGTGAGCGCCCGGCCGGCAATGTTTGTATGAAAATCCATATCTGTCGTGTTTAGCGGCCAATTATATTACTATGAAAACTCACATCAGTCGTGTTATTTAAAAATGGAACGACCATCTTAGCCAAGACCTTCCGATCCTACCGATCCCGCAACGACCGATCGCGTATTCGACCGATCGCTTTCAAATAGGACGCGGCCATAGTAATTTATTCGGCCGCTAAACACGACATGGACTTTCATACAAACATTGCCGGCCGCCACAGAGCATCCGGGTCCCTGCTCGCATGTATTTGACACAGTACAGCAATTTCCAATCTCGAAGGTTTTCAAAATAATGCTCGAATTTGCAAGAATGTTTGAGAAGTTCTCTTTCTTGGTTTATTTTGTCGCCAGAAAAAATCTTGATAGTTTGTTTTTTTTTAATTAATTTATTTTATTATTTATGTACACACAGTAAAATACATAAAAGAACGACATAATTAAAATATGAGTTGTATGTTTTAATGAGAAGTCTAATAATACTACCTTACAGCACGCTTGTATTCCCCGAAGTGTTAGGCAGAGTTGTACCTATAGTACATCCATATTTCGCCAGTTATGTTATTATTTATATTTCCTTTATTACATTGTAAAAACATACATTTCATTTTCAAATATTTTTATTTTTATAAAAAACATGGTGAGCATCACAAATACATTCCGTTTCACCGAACGGTGCTACAGGGCGCAACCGCATTATTTTTCATCCCCCAAATAAAATGTTGGAATGAGAAGCGAGTTCATTTTCTAGTTCATTTTACGTGAACCTGTTGATGACTGTTGCAGCCAATGGATTTGATTTGATGGATTGAACTCACCGGCATTCGTTCCTCGATGCCTCCAATGGGGAAGTTCATGACAGACCTGAGCGTCTGGGATCCATAGAATCTGTCATCTGCCACTTCCAACTCGCCCATTGTGTCGCGCTCTTTCCGCTGTAACATGATAATGGAAACGTTTTTTTTTTCTGTACAATCCAGTCCAGCAAGCTACATCCCTCTCTCATACTTTCACCCCCACAGACACGCAGACACACATACACGACACTTACGCTTTACTAAACCGACACATTTCTTTCTGCTCATTTGGACCTCAACGGACAGAAAAAGAATACCCTAGGTGGGATCGCACTCCAACAATCATATACAGGGTGAATTTTTGAGATGGGGCAGCAAGGGCCTTAATCGTTGTAGCTACAGGAAAATGGCCTTAGGAGACTGTCCTTAACTTTTTGAGAAATTTTGATCTGCATTCACAGAATTTGAAAAAAATGTACAGTCACCAAGAAAATGGGCAGTTTTCACAAAAACTTTTTTTGATGCCAATCGATCCTGTTTCTTGTGAGGATCAAAAGCCTCTATCAGACGAACTGAGCTTTGAGTACTAGAAAAGTCGGAAATCGACTGGAGGTCCATTCAAATCTGTCTTTTTATTCTTTTCTAAGTTAGTTTTAATCATGGTCTGGCGGGGTAGTCAGACAGGAAATGTCAACGGGATCCCTTTTTTTCGCATAATGTTTTTTTTCCTAATATTCTTTGGCATAACGATTTTGGCATAAGTATTTTTGGTCTAATAATTGTTTGCCATAATTTTTTTTTGGCCTAAATATTTTTTGTCATAATTATCTTTTTGCATAATTTGTTTTGCCATAATTTTAATTCGCATAATGTTACTAGGCGTAATGTTAGTTGGTTTAGGTTAGGTTAGGTTAGAACTGTGACCTCCTACGCACGAGCCGAGCGAGCGAAGCGAGCGGTGCCGCGGCAGCGGCCGGCGAAGTGCCAGAAACTAAAAATATAAATGAAAATATATTTATGCTTTTGAATATTATGCTTAATTATTATTATGGTTAGAGAAATTATGCTTAAAAAAATTATGCGTAAGCTGTTATGCGTATTTATATTATGCGGAAATATAATTATGCCAAACAAAATTATGCTAAGCTATATTAGGTCTTAAAATTTTATGCAAATGGATAGGGAACCAATGTCAACCTCATGTAGTTTTTAATATTATTGACATGTAAAGTGTTTGTGCAACCCTATTTATAGAAAATAAAATCATTTCATTTCACTATACTACTATTAAGTAGTATACTATAGTGTAGCTCGCTAGTGTCCACAACGTCAGCTATCTAATTGCGTAAAACGTTTTCATAAACGATTCCGACTAATCTGTTTCATTTTGACAGTTCAACAACTTTCATTGCGTTATTTATGTTGTTGAGCAGATTTTTTTTTCGAACTTATGAAGCAATGGATTAGCAATCTGTTTCAAACCAATACAGAGCGTGATAGATAGTGTATTATGCAATTAGGGTGCAGGTCCAAGTGTGTATTTTGACTATCAGTTTCATTGGATGTGATGCCTAAAGTAGGTAGTTACCTGTATGTTGGGGACCTGAGTTGTGATGACATTAAAAATAATTCACACTGTAGTGTGGACTTTGATGAAATTGTTTAATTATGTAAGTACAGGTTTTAAGCAATGAAAAGTAACAAGATGAATAAAATAAAGGAGAAAGAGATCAATGCTTGTGCCTTGACACTCTTCTCAAGGCACAAGCATTGATGCATTGTCTTTGCCCTGCAGTGGGACATTAATAGGCTAGTGTTATAATGTTATATTTTATTAGAAAAAGACTACAAAAATAGAAAAATAAAGGGTTTGTGTGTGCTGTGTATTATGTGAACTTGTGTGTTAGGCGGCATATGTACTTGTGTATGTATATTGAGTATTAGTGTTGTCTTATTAGTACTTAGGTGAATTTCTGTTTTGCATGTGACTGTAGGCGCATCAAATGAATAAATGACACGTGAAGACTTGCCGGTCACACTGTTTTACTTCTTCCTCTAAGGTCAATGTGGGCAAATCCGTCATACTTTTTTGTAAGTTGAATTTGGTTGACTATATCTGGTACTCTTAACTACTTTTTTATAAATTTGATGGTTGTAAGTGATGAAGAATTTAATTGTCTTTTATATACATCCATTCGAAACAACAGAACTGCCTTCATTAATTAACTAAAAATGTTTTTTTTAAAGTAGGTCCTTAGACGGATTTTCCCGAAAATTGGGGCAAATCCGTCGCGTAGCAAATTTTCCTAGAATTAGGCCGTTATTTCAAAAGTATGTTATTTGTAAACAAGAATATACAGATGTTAAAGAAAAATTTTCTGTCACATCATAAATATAAGGTTGAATTTACATTTTATTGAGAAAAATCTTTTTTAGGGGCTAATGCGGCATATTTTTATAAACAGGGATTATGAACCTTTTTAAAAAGGTTGAAAAATAATTTAAAGATTTTTTTGTTAAAATGACTATCTTATTATGAGGTTGGTATACTTGGTATTGAATTAAATCTACGGGTTTTTTTTAAAATAAATTTGGTTAAGCATTACAACTTCATTATTAGTATTAAAATGGCCCGAAAAAAACTGAATTTGTCTTTATCTATAGCTTCCAGGAAAAGCTATAAGAAGTCTATGGCCTTAAAATGATTTAAAAACGTATGCCACAAAATCTGGTCAGAAGTTTTAGAAGAAAATAACATTAGTATAACATACAATAGATGAGGCGGAAATCCAAGCCAAGTCACGCCTGAATCAATTAATTACTAATAGTATAACACATCTTTCTGGTCGACTTAAGCAAAAACTAAAAACAGGATAGATGAAAAAGGTTTACGATATCTGCAATGGGGTTATTCCGGTATATGACGATTTAGCCCCTTTGATATTAGACGAATTTTCCCACTCGTTCATTTTGAGCTGACATATTTGATACAACAATTAAAGCTGTATCCACTGGATTTTATTAAAAACAAATAGAAAAATCCATTGAAACACATATTAAATCACATAATGTGCATACTCGGAAAGTCGTAACTTGTGAAATTGATAATTTAACTTTTAAGAAACGGCAGCACTCTACACTTGAGTATCGAGTTCGGAACACAACTAAACTTCAAACGTCATTTTCTACTCTTGTAGAGAACGTAGCTCCATCTATGTATTGTAGTTGCAACTAAAAACTGATCCAGTTTTATCAACTGAATCGGTAACAGCGTAACTATTCTGGATTGATAGTTATTGCATGTGTATGGAATTGCCCCGAAGACGGATTAGCCCACATTGACCTTACATTAGGAGACGACTGTACAACTATATTATACTGTTTGAACATCGCTATTGTTTGTTTGGTCGGTGCCAGTACTCACAACTCCAGCAAATGGGACATCGTTCGATCTGAAGTATGCTCGCACTGGGTTTTAGATAAATCGATAAAACCTCATTTTACCAAATGTTTGCAGCAGTGTTACTGGTTTTGCACGATTAACACCAGCGCCAAGGGCATGATACTTTTAGAAAAAGCCATTGAAACAACAATCAGATTACGCAACTTACCGCTAGCGCACTTGAAGTCGAGAAACTCGATCTCTTTAAGTCTCTTAAGATGCATCTTAGGTTTCTTGGAGATTTGAATAATGCAGAAGCCGTAAATTTTAAACAGATAGCCATGATTATCAGCAAAAATTGTAAATGGTCATTATCTGGTGTCACGAAATAGTATCTTTGGGTGTCCTGGTGTCAGGTAAAAAATGACAAATGTTCAAACCAGATTCTTCTTGACAAATGACAATTAACACTGTCAATATATTTAGTCTATGGTTGCAAAAAAAAAAGAAGGAAATATACAACCAACTTCAAAAATAACCTCCTTATAATTGAAATGGGATAAAACAACTGTAAATATAATTTGATCAGCCGAGTCGTAAAGGAATATTCTTCCACCTCCACGGGCCGCCTCCACGAGCGAGAGATTCGCGACAGATCCGCGCTTCTACGTCGGGTAATCTCCACGAACGATGGATTATTCCGCCAGCGTATCGTCTCGACTCGTAACGGAATCGCTGCGTTTCCGATTTCTTTGGCTCTCAAAAGTCAAAACCGGTGATCGCCGCCGCGCTGTCCCTGCGAGAGCGCGAGCGCCACGTTCGCGAGCGACGAGCGCGCGGCGATACGATGAAAAAAGAAAAGACTGAAAAGAAAGAAAAATTGTTTATTCTGCACAAACTAAACGCACATTACACACATATTGACGTTTCGCCTGCAGCCACTCGCCGCATCGCCGCGGTTGTTTCGCTTGTGGAGACGGCCCCTTGTCGATGGCTAAAAGAGTGTATAGAAATATGTGGCACGAGGATATTTTAGTATCACCCCGATTCTTCAGACGCCTTCAGTCGCGTTCATCTCAAAAGAACTCGTGACATTATAGTTTTTTTATTTTTATTGGAATGAAATTTCCTAACGCGGGTTGCAGTAGGAGTTGACTGGTGATAATTTTCACGTAAGGGAAAAGCGATATGCCACTCCAAGCGACTTTCTCTCTCTTTCTTCGTATTATAATTTATTATAGGGGTATGGCCGTGAGTGCGTGCGTCGTATCGTTTATGGTATTTCGTTTAAGACGGGAATCCCCCGACCGCACCCGTTCTTTTTTCATTTCTTTGTGAATTTTAAATGTAATTATTACGTTACTGGCACCAGTAGAGCTAAGGAAGATTTAATTCCAAAATAATAAAAACCAATAGCCACAGATTTATTGAAGGTACGTGGCGTACTTTACCGACTGTCAGGCCGGGCGGAAACTTTCGGAATGATCAGAACCACTCTTGGTCTTGACCCTGGCTTCGACCAGCCAACACTCGTCAATCGCCGATGCCAGCTGTTTAGAATAATAAAATTATGTCTTTGATCGCCAATTGTCAGATTGATCAGCATCCTAATTGCGTAATACACGATCTATCACAATCTGGATCGGTTTGAAACAGATGAATGCAAAGAAAATGCAATGAATGTTGTTGGACTGTCAAAATGAAACAGATTAGTCGGAATCGTTTGCGAAAACGTTTTACGCAAATAGCAAGAAAACAAGAATAACAATAAATTCAGTACCGGAAAAATCTAGGAATCTATGGTTTATGGAAAAATCTGAAAGATCATGCAATTCTGAACGTTTTGGTTTCAGTCTCCGAAATAAAATTCCGAAAGATTTTCTGAACGTTACGCCTAGCCTCGATTCATTTTAGAGTACTTACTAATTCCATGCTTGGGTGTGCACTTTTGTTTTATTGCATATTAATCTTAGTCCAAAACTGTTTGAAATCTGGATTATTTGGCTTCATTATTTTATTTTTGAGAAACAAAAATAAAATTATTATTGTGATAGAAACGTAAATTATTTCGCTAAATTCGAACGCATCTAAAGTCGTCAGCGCCTCTAGCGGCAATTATGGTTACTAGTGTTTCCGAATCGGCTATGTTCGGCTTTTCTCGGGTTAGTCACGCCTAGATTCGTTCGAAAAGCGAAACCAAATCATTCCACGGCGATGTACGAAGACTGATGCTCTTGTCGTGGACTCCCTGAGCAAACGTGCTATTTTACTCATTGTAACGGGCTTTCATATCCGCCAGAGGTATTTTTATAAGTATAATGTTGTGATTTAAACCGTCGCTTGTGGTGTTAAGTGTTCCTTACGTTTAAGTGAAAAAAAGTATACAAAGAATATTGTGTGTGGTGCAATAGTGCTCACGGCAGTTACCATATCCTGGATTCTAAAGGATTGTTGTTTATCCAGCAAAGAGATAATCTGTAAAAAGGTAAGTTTTATACTTTTACTGTAGTGGAGCTGACCATTCGTGAAGTAAAGAACGCGTGGCGTTTATTGGAATGGCTTCCGTTTATCGACTCGCGTGCGCGGTAATGGCTGACTTTCTTTTCTCTCACAGAAGGGATTTCGTTGATAGATATTGATGGAAACTTAAGTCGGTGTCGTAAAATCGGCATTTTTATAATTGGATTGTTTTTTTGTGACATCTGTGTGCGTTGGTGGTAGATTACACAGAGTGGGTGGAGGCAGGGAATGTAATCAAAATGTTGCGGCACGGCGGGCCCAAGACCGGTCGCACGGACCTCAGTCGTGTACCGTACTCGTAGTGTTGTCTATTCGATAAGGCGAGTTCCGTTTTTAAGCCCGACGAACGTTCAAGTTTTGGATGATGTGAATATGTGATCAGTTTTCTTATTCACATTCTTCATGCCCTGTGGCCTCCCTGTATACGTTCAGGGAGATAATTTTAGCTGTGCGTCTATAATTATTTACATTCCATATTAAAACAATAAATATTGTGCTAGCTGGATATTATTATTTAATATGTTCGAACTTTGAACCCAATTTATGAAGTTTTGTAACTCATTCATCACTTCAGATTTAAAAAATACCGTGTTTAGGTCACTTGTCTATGCTAGGTTAAGGTAGGCTCTTGTTCACTTTTTGCAATATTTTGAATGTAAATCGTCAACCATCAATTTCGTAGACCGTAAATTCAAACTACAATTTAAATGTTTTTTTTTAAAGACAACATATAAAGTACGTAGTATCAAGTTTTAATGATTTCTTGTTCGGCCTTACCGCAGCAAATTGACGTAGCCAATCTGCTCAACAATCTATTTCCCTGACTTTACATACCGGAATGATATTTTATTACAAAGTTACGACAACGTAACTTAGGTAGGTACTATTTTATTAAAATACGTACCTAGGTATTACTTATTTTGTATACTCAAATAGGTAAATAACAAAATCATCTACGTGTTCCTATCCCAATTTAGTGTACCTATGTGCAATAATAATAATGTCTACGTTATTTTTATTATGTACTAACAGAAATTAGCTATTCATAACAGAAATACCTAATTTCGCCTATAGGTTATTTTCGGAGTCAATAATTTCATTCAGTCAAGCTTTAGATGTTTTCCTATACTAAAAACAAATTAAACCTAACATAAAAATCGGGCTAAACTGAGAGACTGAATACAATAAATACATGACTTTGCGTCCTAGTAAATCAAGAGTCATCATCATCGAAAGCCTGAATTCACCCACTGCTGGGCATAAGCGTCTCTTTTCATATATATGCCAATCCCTACGGTCCTGTGCCAGCCTCACCCAGGTTCTATCCGCGATGGTAACAATGTCGTCCGCCCATCTCGCCGCTTGGCGACCGATTCTTCGTCTTCCAGTCCTTGGATGCCACTCGGTCACCGCCTTACTCCACCTGTCATCTTTGCGCTTTGTTAGATGTCCTGCCCAACTCCATTCGTGTTCTTCTAGTTTTCCGATATCGAAATCGAGAATATCTATAAAAAAAATCTTCTTTTTGTAGGTAATTGGGTGCCAGACACTCATAAGAGAAACATTACCATTTCTTTCGCAATCGCCGATTGCCCGGCTCCTTACCGGAAACTACCCTTTGTCATAATTCGTACCTTTTGGTGGAACGTTTGCTTCAATTAAATTAAAAGGGCCCTATATTACAGACATATGCCTATACTAACTACTAAGAAACCACGTAACCACAATATGACAATTTTATTTACCTACGCAATATAGTTTGGTAGAGTAACAGCAATCGATCTTATTCAGCAAGACTCATAATAAGGCTACCTTCCTATAATGTTCCCATTGCTACGTGGTACACAGGCGTTGACGGTTGGCGGGCCATATTACACCACGAGGGCCCAGTGCGGTTTGGTGGACGTCAAATATCTTCGAATTTTTTGGTCCTGGGGCAAGACGGTTTCCTCACGATGTTTTCCTTCAACAACTTTAGAGCAGTGGTGATCATAAAATTACAAAAAGTTGGTAAAGTGTATGGCCTCTCACACCCGCCACGACCGGATTCCTGTGATCGAGTAACAAATGCTCGAAAATGTTAGCTCGAAAGTATTTACCTGAAATCGATAAATTATGAGCAGGACAGTTTACTGCTTGGATGCTTCAGAATCTCGAAACATAATACTTTCTCGAACGACCATCAAATCGAATTTTCAGAATAGATACTGAATAGTTAATTGTGTCATAGACAATATGTATTCTATCTAATAATGTCGGTAATTCTCACTTCTTTAGCGAATACCTATATTTTCTCGTATTTATGATTATATTTCTACTAGTTTACTTACTTGTCGTTTCATTATATTGTAGATTGTACTTAAATAAAATCCTTAGAAAATCGTTCGAGACATGATTTTACGAGACTAGAAAGAAAGAAAATACGTTTATCTTGCGGTACACATGGTGCAAAGAAAAAACAAATACACGAAAAGAACAATTTGGTGGAAAATATGACGTCACATCCACGCAAAACGGCCGCTCAGCACAGTGCTGAGACCCTTTGCGAGACAGAGCCCCAGCGCTGGTTACTACTGATGGCTGGTTATACTTATCTAGTTAGTTCTTAACTTAGTTCTTAATGCATCTAGTAAACAGTCACATTCATAATTTATCGATTTCAATTAGGTAGGTATATCGAGCTAACGTTTTCAAGCTTTTGTATCACGGAACTCCACACGACCTACCAATTGCTCCCGATCCGCTTTTTGTTTTTACTATGTACAGTAAATAAATCTTACATTAATAATGTTAATATAAAACTTTCGACATGCATTAATTTTTCAAAAACGTTTTACAGTATTTATTCGCGTCTTTATTTAGGGTTCAACGACTCGCGATCTCACCGGTTAAAAGCTAATGACTTTGAAAATAGTCGAACCCAATATCGATAAAATAAAAAAACAAGATCAGTTGAGGTAAAACCAAAATTGATACAGTTTTCGACATAACTTCAATATCTACAGCATTGTGTTTTTTCGCATTCGTTAAATAGATAATGATTAGATTAATTATTACGCAACGTTATAACATTATGAAGGAAATATTTCGTAAAAAGTCTCATGGTGGAGGACTGTAGGTACTGCACAAAAAGGCCCAAATAGTTTAGTTTCTAGAAAATCTCAAAACAGTTTCACTTGATAAATAATATGATAGGTAAGTAAGAAATATTCCACCAAAAATACTAGAGACAAACAAATATCTACAAGTGCCTACTCAGATCACAAGCAACAACAAGCGCGTGATGAAATAGGTTACCAGTTAATGCCTCACATATCCCTGTATGGTGGCCAAGAATGATAAGTGGAGTAGGTCATTCGAGATGGGTCGACGACACCGAAACCCACTTGGTCGCAAGGATGACTGAATGTGAGAACACTTTTTGAACAACTCTGCAATCTTGCTTCAGAAACATAATTTTGCTGCGAGATTAACATTAAAAACGTATTTATTATGTTATTTTAACATTATTAATGGTCACAAACACAATGCTCACAAAGCCAAAAAAATCCGAAACGTTTACGATACTGCTCCTCAATTTGATTTTTCTTTTTTTTAGTTTCTGCATCATATCGGGGAAAAAAATTAAGGCAAAGGTCAATTGATTCACCGGGCTAGGTTTCAATCATTTTTATCATGTTTACTTGAAGTGACTGTTTATTAGTTTTACACATAATTAAAATATCATTAGATATTGCCCAAGTTTTTTGTAAATAATCCAGAAAAACAGTACAGTATCTCATTTGCAGTAGGTACAAGCTGAAGATAACTGCTTAACGGTCTCATCCATCAGGTTATGTAATTTTATGTGACACATCATTAATGTATCATGCCCAGCCCACATAATTGGCTTTAAAATGTTAAATACAACCAATTTTCTTTAAATTAAACTTGTGAAATATGGCTAATGGGTTTAACGTTTTAGGGTTCAAATAATGGAACGTAAATCGTCGCTCAAACTTAGCCCTAAGGGGCTTTAACATGACTTTTGTTGTTTCAGGTCTCGCCCACGAGCTCACAGCGCTGTTACCGCACTATGAGAGTGCGCCTCACATGCTTATGATCTCAATATAGAACAAAATACACGTTTGAAGCCCGCATCGTACACCACAATGGCCTTTCTGTGAGTATACATTACACGGTTCTCGATGTTTTTCGTTTCTCCGATTTTTTCTTTTTCATTATTTTATCGTTACGCTACCACGTTCACTCCCTCGTTGCGAACAGCATGCCAAATTATTATTTTAGTTATTCCCCTTTATGATGATGCTGAGGCTTTCGTCGGCGTGTGACTTATATCAGTGCACTGACCGCGTCGGGGTCGCCCGCGCTATCCTGGTACTAACCTATTTTTAACCGGTTCATTGATTAGTCACCGGCTTATGACTTAGTTAAGCTCGGGTGATTTAACTCAACAGAGGGCTTAGTTATCAGTAGCTCATGCTCGCTGAATATTTTTTGCATGTTAATTAGATACATTCTGGAAACCAAATGTTTATCTGCACAATAAGTATATAGACCTAATTGTGCAGATTATAAAAAATATGATTATATAATCAAGTGTTAATTAGTGACAAGACATTTCGTGAAAGACATTTCGTCAAAAACATGTATTTTGTGCAGTAAAAATAGGTTGGTACCGATATCGTTTATCTGGGAAGAGGGTGACCTCGTGTCCCCATAACAACTCGCGAATTCGCTCCGACCGCACTGGACCTCTCCGAGCCAATACGTGTACTCGTGCGCACCGCGGTTAAATAAAATTGTAAAAAAAATACGCGATAGGTCCTCATCGTTGAATCGTTAACAGGCTTCACTGGACCATTGTATAGTAGTACATAGGCGAGTAGCAGGCGGCGGAGCGGTGCGGTGCGATGGGAACGAAGCGGCGACAGCGGCTGGTCCAGCGCACGGGCGCGGACAGTGCGCCTGAGTGGGTGTCTCGCGTTGCAGATGTATGGGGCGGGCGGGCGGCAGCAGTGCGACGAGTGGGCGGCGGCGCGCGCGGTAGAGTGCCGGCCACATGCGCCCGCGCCATGTGGCGCGTGCTGCTGGCCCTGGGGGCCGCGTGCGCCGCCGCGCGCGCCTCGCAAGATGTGGTCCTCACCTTCAGCGATCCCGTGACGGCGCCCTATTCGTTCTTCAATCATCTGGCCGTCGACCGCAATACCGGCCGGGTGTACGTCGGCGCCGTCAACAGAATCTACCAACTCTCTCCCGACCTGGAAGTCGCACAGTCGATCATCACGGGCCCCGTTAACGACTCCGCCCTCTGCACCTTCGACTGCCCTTCTAATTATGTGAAAAAACCCACGGACAATGTGAATAAAGCTCTAGTGATTGACTACGCGACCAGCCGCCTGATAACATGTGGTTCGGTTCTGCAAGGGTTGTGTTCTGTACGAAACTTGAATAATATTTCTCACGATGTGCGCGAAGTGCGTGAGCCAGTGGTGGCGAACAATGCGACGGCTTCGACAGTGGCGTTCATCGCGCCAGGACCGCCAAATCCTCCGATGACGCAAGTTATGTATGTAGGCGTCACTTTCACAGGCAACTCGCCCTACCGCTCAGAAGTTCCTACTGTAAGCAGTCGCTCCCTTGAAGACGACCGTCTATTTATGATAGCTAGAACGGCGGTTACGACTGGTACGAGGATGTTTGTCAATTCGCTATCTCGCGAACGCTATCCTATTAATTATGTCTACGGTTTCAATTCGGAAGGATTCAGTTATTTTTTGACGACCCAGCTGAGAGGTGTAGGCTCTGACACATACTACAGTAAATTAGTCAGAGTTTGTCATGATGATGAGAATTATTATTCTTATACTGAAATCCCAATGTCATGTACCGGAGAAGGCGGTGGTAACTATGGATACAATCTGGTGCAAGCAGCGTTTGTCGGAAAAGCCGGATCCGTTCTAGCGGGAGAACTTGGAATAACTGCTCAACATGACGTGCTGTTCGCTGCTTTCAGCCAAAGTGAATCAATCAATACTAACACTCCTTCTGATCTATCTGCGCTATGTGTTTATTCGCTCAAAGCTATCCGACGTAAATTCATGCAAAACATAAAGACTTGCTTCAGTGGCAACGGTTCCAGAGGTCTAGACTTCATATCGCCGTCCCATGCATGTATTGGAACAAAACTACAATCAATTAGCGAAGATTTCTGCGGGCTAGATGTGAATACGCCTCTGGGAGGCGAACAACCAGTAGAAGCGGTGCCAGTGGCAATATTTTCAAAGAGGCTAACAGCGGTTGCAGCGACGGCCACCGGCGACTACACTGTTGTGTTTGCCGGTACCGCTCAGGGGCACCTTAAGAAGATCGTAGTCGAGAGCGCCACCTCCGCGTTTGAGTACGGAGACATCGTCGTCGACGAGGGCTCCGCTGTCAACAAAGACTTGCATTTCGATACTCAATTTATGCATTTATATGTGATGACTGAACGTAAAGTGTCTAAAGTGAAAGTTCAAGAGTGTAGCGTCTATAAATCATGCTTAACATGTCTCGGAGCCAAAGACCCGTATTGTGGATGGTGTTCTTTAGAAAATAAGTGCAGCTTACGATCGGACTGTCAAGACGCCGCTAAAGATCCACTGTATTGGATCTCGTACCGTAGCGGCCGTTGTACAACTATAACTCAAGTAACACCAAATCAATTACAACGAACGACTGCTAGGACGTTAGATTTACTTATCGAAAACTTGCCAACTCTCAATGGACAATTCTTATGTGCATTTACAGCCTTAGATCGTACTCTCATAACCAATGCTACTAGGAAGCCCTATGGCGTGAACTGTACCACTCCGCGTACCGACACGCTGCCCTCGATTCCCACCGGCCAACATCATTTTACGGCGAAACTGTCGGTGCGCACCACCCAAGGGCCTGATTTCGTTGCTACCAACTTCACATTTTTCGACTGCAATACGTACAGCTCGTGCACGCAATGCGTCAGCTCCTCCTTCCCATGTGACTGGTGTGTCGACGGACACCGATGCACGCATGATACTGCTGAAAACTGCCGAAACGATATACTAGTCACCGGTGTCAGTAGAATTGGTCCCAGTTATCGGTCAGGGCCCGGCTTCTGTCCCACCATAAATTCAACGTCTGACGGCACAAACGAGATTTTAGTTCCATCCGGTGTAAAGAAAGCTATAAAAGTTAAAGTTCATATAATAGGTCAATTTATCGTTCAGACAAGGTTCGTTTGTCAATTCAATATAGAGGGGCGTGTGACTCATGTCAACGCTCAACTTCTTGCTGACACGATTTACTGTGAAGCCGTTGAATTTACTTACACATCGCGTGCTCCAAATATTACCGCTTCCTTCGCTGTTATATGGGGAGGATCGAAACCATTAGATAATCCGGATAATACTCATATTCTTATTTATCGTTGTAATGATATGGCAGATAACTGTGGTATGTGCCTCGCACTTCCAGAGAAATTTGGATGTGGTTGGTGCCAAGGATCGGATCGATGCGAAGTTCAAGAACAGTGTGGTGTTCCCAGTGTATGGTTGAATCGTACCCAGACTTGTCCTAATCCAGAGATTCACTCGTTTCGGCCTCAATTAGGTCCCTGGGACGGAGGTACTAATATCACTATTGAAGGAATTAATTTAGGTCGCAATATATCTGATATTTATAACGGCGTTACTATTGCGGGAATCAAATGTCAGCCAATAATTGAACTTTATGTAAAAACGAAGCAAATCGTCTGTACCGTAGACGGACCGGGTGAAGAAGTGCCTCGAGACGGCCCTGTGGTCGTTCGCGTCGCGGATTATCGCGGAGAATCTAAACACCACTATGCATTTGTGAATCCAAAAATCAATTCTATTCAACCGAAATATGGTCCACAATCCGGAGGTACTAAACTACGTATTACGGGTGAATATCTCAACGCAGGGAGTAACATACAAGCATTTATAGACGACTTGCCCTGTGCTATACTGTCTGTATCGCACGAGGAGGCCGTTTGTAGAACTAGCCATTCGTATCAAATTAAAATGGGTACATTGCGAATGCGTTTCGATAACGGTATGCGTACTTTAGAGCGAGAAAAGTTTGAATATATGGAGGATCCTATTGTTGCGTCCGTAGAGTCCGGCCCACCACTAACGACGCAAAGAAAACAACCCAAGGGTATTCCATCCGGTGGAATAAACATCAAAGTAACCGGACAGAATTTCCATACAATTCAATTTCCACAGATATACGTGTATCACGATAACCGACCTTACATCGCACCTTGTAACAGAGTTGATTTTCAATCGCATCTCATTTGTGAATCTCCAGGAATAGAAAGTGCTGGTCTCAATCTAGATCCGGATAGACCCTTAGAATTAGAATACGGTTTCAATATGGACGATGTTCAGAGTGTGCAAAATCTAACTAGCAAAAGGGGCGAAGCATTCCTACTCTATCCTGATCCCATTTACGAGAAATTCGACGAAGACGTAAAGTATTATAAGTCTGAATATTTAACTATAAACGGTCAAAATCTGGACAGAGCTTGTACAGAACTCGATGTGGAAGTTCATATAGGCGAAAGTTTGTGTAACGTGACATCATTGTCGCGGCATCAATTGACGTGCCGCCCGCCTTCACGAAATGAACTTCCAGACGGCATTGATACACCCGAAGTTGTAGTTAGAGTCGGACGTGCCCTCACGTACAAGATTGGTAAATTATCTTATTCATCGCAGGCTGGCCTCCAAGCCGCCATAGGCAAGCCAGCTTTAATAGGCATCGGCGTCAGCGCCGGTATACTTCTTTTGATATTTTTCGGATTTTTAGTTATGTATAGGAGAAAATCAACTGAAAATATTAGGGTATTAAAAAATATGCAAGAGCAAATGGATATTCTAGAATTAAGAGTAGCTGCTGAATGTAAAGAAGCGTTTGCAGAGTTGCAAACAGAAATGACCGATTTGACTGGAGATGTGACTGGCGGTATACCTTTCTTAGATTACCGTACTTATGCTATGAAAATATTGTTCCCTAACATCGACGACCACGCCGTCCTGCAATGGGAGCGCCCAGAGCTTATTAGAAAAGACAAAGGTCTCAGAATGTTTGGGCAGCTAATTATGAACAAAACATTCCTTTTATTATTTATTCGTACTTTAGAAAGCAATAGATATTTTTCAATGCGCGATCGTGTTAATGTAGCTTCTCTTATTATGGTTACTCTTCAGAGTAAGATGGAGTATTGTACTGATGTATTAAAGACATTGTTAGCGGAGTTAATAGAAAAGTGTATGGAAGGAAAGAATCACCCCAAGTTGTTGTTGAGACGTACCGAGAGCGTCGCTGAAAAAATGTTGAGTGCTTGGTTCACTTTCCTGTTATATAAATTCCTTCGTGAATGCGCTGGCGAACCACTGTACCTGTTGTTTAGGTCGATGAAAGGTCAAGTCGACAAAGGGCCTGTAGACGCGATAACTTCTGAAGCACGATATTCCCTAAGCGAGGAAAAGCTCATTAGGCAGTCCATAGATTTCAAACCTATATCCGTTAGCGTGTCGATCTCGCAACAGACATTATTCGTTAGTGGTTTAGAGGCTACTACTGAAAACGTTCACGTTAAAGTTCTAGACTGTGATACGATAAGTCAAGTGAAAGAGAAGTGTTTAGACGCAATTTACCGTGCAACTCCGTACTCCCAGAGACCAAGTCGTGACGACCTCGACTTGGAGTGGCGCACGGGCGCCTGCGGACGGCTGATCCTCTACGACGAGGATAGCACTACTAAATGCGAAGGCGAATGGCGCAAGCTCAATACTCTTAATCATTATCGCGTACCAGACGGTGCCTGTCTTAGTCTCGTTGCTAAACAAAGTTCCGTATACAATCTGTCGAACATGGAGAAGAACGACAAGTCTCACACCTATGAAACACTTAACCGCGGTAAATATGGTTCGGCTAGTCCACCAGCCAGCCCCCTCAAATATGAACATGGCGGTGGTTTCAAATACTGGCATTTAGTGCGCCACCACGACGATGACGCACGGAAAGAGGGAGAGCGTGGCAATAAAATGGTCTCGGAAATATATCTCACCCGTCTTCTCGCCACCAAGGGCACTCTGCAAAAGTTTGTCGATGATTTATTCGAGACTATTTTTAGCACAGCGCACCGCGGCTCGGCGCTTCCTCTCGCTATAAAGTACATGTTCGACTTCCTCGACGATCAGGCGTTGCAGCACACAATCTCCGATCCGGAGGTGGTGCACACCTGGAAGAGTAATTCCCTACCGTTACGTTTCTGGGTCAATCTGATTAAGAATCCTAACTTCGTTTTTGACGTTCACAAGTCCAACACGGTAGATTCTTGCTTATCAGTTATCGCGCAAACGTTTATGGACTCGTGCTCCACATCCGACCACATCCTCGGTAAAGACTCGCCGTCGTCCAAGCTTCTTTACGCGAAAGACATACCGGTATACAAGGAGTGGGTGGAGCGTTACTATGCGGATATTAAGTTAATGCCAGCGATATCCGATCAGGATATGAATGCTATGCTCGCGGAGGAGTCGCGTCTCCACACTAAAGAGTTCAACACGAACTGTGCGCTGAACGAGCTGTACGCGTATGCAGAAAGGTACAACGAACAGCTGACGGTGACCCTCGAGGAGGACGAGTTCTCGCAGAAGCAGCGGCTCGCGTACCGCCTCGAGCAGGTGCACGGGCTGATGTCGCACGACTATAACGTGTGAGCGCCCGTTTGGGAGGCTCGTGACACCAACCCCACCGCCCTGTATATAAAGCCCCCGCACATATCTATGCTGGCAAATATTGTATATATTAGATAGTGTACAGTCATTAATATTGTAATTTTTGTATCATTTCTGCGGTCCGATGTCGTTTTTTAATTTTATATAATGAAATTTGTATTAATTTTACACGACGAGCTCGGCCGGCCGCGGTCGTGCCACAGTAAGCATCGTAATAAAAATTGTGTATGTCTGTCTATGTGTGCTCGCGTCGTACGAGTTATTGTTACGTCGATCGGTGTAAAATGTGTGTCGCAAACGAAATCGCATGTGAGCTCGCCGGCGAGCGAGGCCGTCGCTCGCCGACGGGCGATTTTAAAATTTGTACTCACTACTTAACGAAATATCCGACAGTGATGCCCTGAACGATTCCAATAAATAAATATCGTCGAATATAAACATTTTGTTTGATTTGTTGGCGGTAGTGAGCAGCGCCATGGTCGCGCACGACGAAAGCCCCCGCGTCTCGGCAGCTGTCGGCAGGGTGAGCGCGGTACGGCCATGCCGCCTCGTCTCGCTAGCTCGCGGAACCCTTGTCGGTCGCGTCACTCAACTGTGGTGTCCAGCACGTCACATCCCATATCACCAATCATGTGTATGTCGTTGCGTTGAGGCACGTCGCCGGCCCACGAGGGTTGTTCGCGCGCCGCGCGGCGAGACGGTCATGGATGAACCTACGCGGCCCTGCTGTTTCAGCCGGTACGTGCGGATCGTGGCAAGAACGACATTCGCGGTCGTCAACAACCTTTACTCCATCCCCGCTTACGTGGTGTGGATGATGGCGCTGCGCCTCGTCAGACCCTTGTTCGCCCCCCTCTATTGGAAGATCGAAGGACTCATGTATCACTGGCTGCTGGCGATGGTCTCCATGTGGTCCTGGACGGCTGGATATGAAAGTAAGTCAGTTTTGTTGTTCGGAGACGGCGCGCCAAGTATCACACACTAACCGACCGCCTAATGTTCAGTTCCATACGCCTCTTAGTGGAAGTAACTACGTTTAGTTTTGAATAGAGTAATTAGCATCTGTGTGGTAATGTTCAGATTGCGTTTAAGATAAGTAAAAAGCGTATAGAAGCTTAAAAACTTTTACCATTGTTCTTTATGGTCTGCATTGTTGGAAAGAGGTATGCACAAGAGTTTTGTCACATGGCGCGCCTCTCATAATACATAATGAGCTCTGCAAATTACCGAACCTACAAGTATGAAGACAATACCCGAATGTTGCTACAATGCGTAATATAACACGGAATTAAATTTTGCTACGCATTAGTAAATTCCGCTTGCATTATGACTGTACTTTCAAGGAACTTATTAAATCGGCGGTAACTCGGCGGACGTAATTATGCATTGTATTAGATACCTATGTAATGCAACCGCATATCAACACAGAACCCTATCCATCGCTTTATGTAAACTTGTGTAAGGTACAATTATTTCAAGAAAGATTCCTGTGACAGAGGTAAGTACAATACTTGTTATACTTTTAATTTGAGACTGGTTAACATCGGCGTTCAAAATTTGAAAAAAAAAAACATCGGCATCAGTGGCTGCCATGAAGTCATCATTGGACTGAATCGACCAGACGTTTATATTATTTAACTTGCTATCTCGCATCCTGGATTAATTTCTGCTATATTGTCAGAGGCCAAGTCTACTAATTTATAAACCTTACAATGGTCTCTCAATGGTGACATTTTGACAGATTTGCCATAACAAAAACTGTCAAAAACTCACCATTGAGAGACCATTGTAACGTTTATAAATTAGTAGACTTAGGGCCCAGGTCTGGCATCATATTCTTGATCATTAAACTAAACCAATAAGACCAAATTTAAACTTTATAGCACAACAATTTTGATTTTAAACTCTATTATCTTATCTTTAGATTTATGATATCATTTAGGAAATATTCAAGATTGCCTCTGTGACCACTCAAAATTTGATTGTGCAAACGCTGTTATCCTAAAGTAACTCGTATTATTATTCTCGCACATGCTTTAAGAACACCGTGACCGATGTCTGTAGTGTACAAGACTTATGAATGATTCATTGGATCAGGTGACACGTCAGGGGCACATGTTGTTTGCAAAGTGACGCAACACACAGCATCTACAGAAAAACTACGTAATCCGTTAAATTGCCAATGGATGTGAAATAGCTTCATTCACGCGACTGCAAGCTTAAATCGTGTTGTAAAAGTGTGCTACCTTCCGCCGGACACGTTTGGCGACAACTAAGCGCCTATTAATAATTTCTAGATAATACGCATATGTAATATGTTACTCAATAGTCAAATTAAGTTTCGCATGTGGCGACTACGTCAGCTAAGTAATTGATTTCGAATGAACAATAGTGTTTCGAAACGTTCTGGTTGCGAGTGGTCGGAGACCGGTCGTAGATGGCGCGCGCTGTATTGACCTTATGCGGCGGCGTAGTTTATGCGCGGCCGCCTGAGGACGGTCGATGACCGTCGCCGCCCGCGCGCAGCCCCCGCGCTAGGAATGCCACCTCCCCCCCACGACATGTCACGTTGCATTTCGAGTGGCGAATTTGCATGTTGTTGTCGAGTCAGCGCGCTCACGATCGACATTTCAAGTTTCCGAGATTTTACACGTGGTGAAAGCACGTGAAAGTACGGTGCTGGATCGTTTTTCACGAAGCGGTAAACCGATTTAGATCGTCGCTTGATACACTTATTAGATTGATGGTTTTGTAGCAAATAAGTAGATCTGTATTAGAGCACTTTCGCTTGTGGGCTTATTCATAGAGAAAGAAAGCGATAATCAGTTGACTATCCATATTATTTTATTAATAACGGCTGGCAGTACCAACTTCCGAACGATTCCGTTCCAACCCTTATTCATCCAAGCCTCCAAACTTGTCCTGACACATCGTCGGCCCATTCAAATTCTGTTCACACTAGACCTCCGGAGACAAAATTAACATTGAAAGACTTAACACAAACATATGATATTCAGACGGTGTCCACCTACAATCATTATTGGTGGATTGCGTAGTATCATTCTCGGAGTTATAAATTCCTTTTGGTACATCCTTCGATTGTGGCGGTACGCGTTTCAAATTGAGACCTTCCTGTATATATCAGGCGGTCGTTGCGTGCGACAAAGATCTGGGAAATAGTTCCTAACATGGCGAAAATGGCGTCCATTGAGATTGAGGCCACAACGCCAGATGTATGTACGAGAACTTGTGTTACTATATTTACACGCATCTGAAAAGCTGTATGTATTTATGGCTGTAGCATAATGGTTTATATATATGCTCTAGTAATTAAGAACTATGTTAAACTAGATGTAAACACGCAATGCTAACATTCTTGTATTAAAAAACATTGGTTAACTAGGTATATGTTTTCATAGCATACATGTTGTAGCATAGTAGAGCGTTGTACATTTAATAAGTCAACAAATTGTATGTGTATCTGTACAAAATATATATATGTAAGTAGGTATGTATAGGTGCCGATGGAATCCTATTCCAAAAATTTCATTTTCCTCGTTTACTGAACAACGTTATTACATTTTGACTACTGAACGCACGCGATTTTGAAATACTTACAATAATTGATAATAACAACAAAATTGTTTGAAATAGCTCTGTCGGACCATCATGAAAATATAACCGGTATGACATTGGTTCAGTCACAACTCACACGCCAAAATAACAATGGTCTTAGGATGAGTGACGTCATTTCCTTGTTCAATCTGATTTGTTCTAAAATTCAAATGAAAAAATATTAAGTTAGAATAAAATAAAAAGGTGTTTATTCTATACAATTACTATAACACTGAGCGATAATATTTCGGTGTATTTATGAAAACAATAATTACATGGTTATGTAGTTTTTATGAATGAAAGCGTACCTAGGTAGTATTAGAACCATGGAAACCAAAATTATAGTAGCAGCGTAAATGCGCCTCTAAGACATTTTGAAGTAGGTACCTACTCTCAACCTGATATTAAATACTCATTGTATTTACCTACAGGTATCGGCACGGTTTTAGAGCCCTCCGCGGAAGTGGTGGGGAGATTCGCGCATTTTCCATTCATGCATAACGGAGGAAGGCGACTGATTGTCCAATATTCGCAATACATTTATTATATTGACCAATAGTCGCTGGCGCCGGCCGCTTTCCCCGTCGCACCTCACTCCTCCCGCCAAACAGACCCAAAAATCGACTTCAGCGCATCAAGGTCAGGGCTCTTTAACCGCGCGGATACCTGTACCTACATGATTGTGAAGTTACCTAGTAGGTACCTTTACATGCTGTTTAGCACTCCATTGTACGCGTAAATGTATACAAATTCTTACTGAAACCATCTCCAACCAAGCCAGCTGATATCAACAACCGAGGCAGACTAACTAACAAGACGTCGAATCTAATTTTAGATGTATTATTTTTCCATCATGAATGATTCATGCATCCTGCGTATGAACGGACAGTAAAGTACGATAGTATATGTATGTTTTTATGTCTGAATCATCTTCCGGTCACTCCATGGCGCCAGTTTTTATACTGGCTTTATTCACCCATAAGATTTGATTAAAACTAGTTCGGTGTCCGGTGGATTATGAATGTTTGTTTAGACCGTTAAAAAACTACGGAACCCTTTATTGTGCGTCGTCCGACACGTCCGCACACACCCACGCGCAAACGGAAAAAATCGTTTGTTAGTAATAATCTGTAAGAATGCATCAGTCTGTATCAGCGTTGTGGCATTAGGTAGGTAGTATATATGCAGGAACGCAGGCGTTCATTCAATAGGGGGCGACCCTATTGCCAGTAACCAGTCACACATCCATACTTCGGACTGTTACTCAGAAATTCCAGATGGAAGACCTAATAACACTTTGTCTGACCCGGGAATCGAACCCAGGACCTCATGCTGAACAGTACCACTTGCGACCACTAGACCAACGCGACAGTTTTTTTAGAATGTTGATGTACTAAGAGGAGAAGCTAGTACTAAACAAATTGTACCTTCCGTAATAATATAGGTAGGTAGGTACCTAAGTAATACACCTCAGGAAGCTCTCATTGCGCGGCTGGGTGATTCAGAAAGCAGTACTCCTGGACACGGCGCGCATAGTGTGGAGGTTCCTCTCTCTAGAGTCCTGACCACCGACAGCCTGGACCCTGTTCCTGATGCCGATGTACTACTATTTCTTAATGTCTTTTTATAAAAATATTTTATAATTTAAACAATAAGTATTAAAAATGAAAACACTCACATATTATCACAATATGGCACCGGAATATCTTATTAACCTAATTTATTTGGAATGTTTATAATTAAAATTATAGGAATTAGATGAACTTCTTATTATATCACTTTAGTTTTTGCTAGAATTATAATTTTTATTGTTTAAGGATTTTCAGTGGCCTGTTCTTACCCGGGGGCCCGGGCGGCAAAACTAAACGGGGGGCATTTAGATTTGCTGCCCCGGTCCTCCATGGAATGAACGTCGTAATATTTAGCACACTGCATCGAAAAAGATTTCTTTTGACTATTGATCGAGAAATAGGAGATACTTTGTCGAGAACAGAAAAGCTAGATAATCAGACGAGTAGAGGGTTATATTATAGTTAAAATGTTCTTTTTATGAACTGTTCTACCGAAATAGGAATTAATTTATTAACAGATACAGGATGGCAGGGACATCGACGCGAAAACGGTTACCACGTATTCAGTGCATCATTCTGAGCCCCCTATATATAAGGTGCTATAAAAATATCTGCCACGGCTGCAATGGGAGATAGTATTGTGTTTATAGATAACAATAGTAAAGATAAATTATTGATCACGTGTCATATTTTTTTTCATACAAAAAATTGTACGTATAAATTTGCAAGTGACGAACTAGTCAGCTGATTTCAGTTTTCATTCACAGAACAGATGGAAAGAGATAGCAGTTGTTTTCATTGACGAAGTGCACTTCGCGCGTAATTTGTGAACCACGTTATGCAGAGTAGAGTCAATGTTTATTTAACTATTTATTTTCTCAAATTGATTTAACTGTGTCGGGGTACGAAATTTCTTCACTATTGTTATCTTTAAACACAATACTACCTCTCATTAAAGCCGTGGCAGATATTTTTATAGCACCTTATATAAACTTTTCATCGGTTATTGAAAAAAAAATCTGCTGTTCCATACATTTTGACCGTGTAGGTATTGCACTATTGTAAGAAACTGTAGATTTTTGTTTTAATAACCGATGAAAAATGCAAGGGAGCGAACTCAAAAAATTTTGCGTCGCCCCGGATGGATTTTCTAGATAGGTTTTTTCTAAATAGGTTGTTTTCCAGATAGGTTTTCTTTTGACTATGTTCATAAATAGGAGTTATTTGGTTAACTTACGCGTAGAATTCAGAAAGAAAAAAGAATATAGGTTGCAAGAGCGAGCGGCGCGAGTTAGAAAATTTTAGTACCCTACGTTTATATTTAGCATGCGTAGGGCCAGTGATTATAATAAATGTTGGTACGCCGACGTGTCCCCTCTCGGAGGTGAGCGCTATATGGCTGCAAGCTGCAACACAATTTTTTAAACTATGGTACTTAGCTGTTAACTAAACCTAACATTCTGTGAACCTGTTTTTTATGAAGTACAATAAAATATTTGATTTGAGATACTTAAATGTCAATTTTGTTGAAATCGCTCCCGGAGTGTCCGACAGAGGTGTGCAGTTTGTAAAAAATCCTACCAATAACAAAACCTGTTTATACAAATAGGTATATAATAAAATTTACAAAATCCTTTTGTTATACTTATTAACTTATTAATTAATTTTGTTGTATCCTCTTCCTGCCCTCTTATCGCGTCCTGATAACGTTATAATAGTCGAACGTACATAGCAAGTGTACTGGCCAAGTTTTATACTGTTATCATTTCTGGTTATCGTTCAAGGAAAAAAAGGATAAAAATGAAAAATGAGGGGTCTTATTTTCTAATTTTAATTCATTTATTAAGTAATACGAAGTGATTGGAGCACTAACTTATAAAACATGTTTTGGCAGCCTTTACTTAATACCTTTACTGGATCCTACAGCTGGACAAATCCTTCCCCTAGTTCTTTCAGATTATCTACAGGTACTACTTTCCGGTGGTCTCTCGAACCAGCCCTCACAGTATGCGTCCAGCAGATCATCTCGACACCTCTGTCTTCCAAGTAGGTACACCTCTCCAAATCCAATCCAAAATAGTACTTATAAGTACTTACCTAGTTTTAGGTTTCTAATCACCTGTCTTGTCGACCCCAAACAACCTATACATACCTATATCCATTCTGTAAAACCATTCTGTTTAATTTAATAAAATATAATGTCCCTCAAATAGTCTTATTGGCAATCGGAAACATCTTCAAACAATACGATTATTACAATACCTACGGCTGAAATAAAAATAATATTGGTTCATCTGTGACTCACAGAATAATTGTTTATTATTCTTCATTGTACTATACTTACAGGAATACCCGCGAAATTAAGCGTTTTAATTTTTTTTTTTTTTTTTATGGCACGCCTTTAGGTCATGAGCTATCAGAATATCAAAAAATATTTGCCCTAGGTCTTAAAAAAAAGGGGGGGTAGTCGTGAAAATGTATTCCTTGTTACCTACCGAAATACAGAATAAATACCAGCCGTTTTTACCGAAGGCGAAGCAAAAAGGAGGGTTATGATTTTGACCGGTATGTATGTAGGTATGTGGGTAATGATGTTCATCTGTTCCCTCATAATTTTTTTAGTTATCATAATTTGACAAATGAGGTAGACCACGGCTTTGAACATCACTAGGAATATGTATTAAATACATTAAAATATATTACTTGTAAGTTTTTTATTTAATAGACGATAAATATTTAATAGTTTGTACCTACATAACAATTTCAGATAAGAATATTTTCTTGTTTCATATTTTTTAGAGTTTGATTTTTTGAACTTATTTTTATACTTATTCACTAAAGAGTAAAGGCTCGTTCACACCGGCGCGACTTGTCGCGCGACGCGACTTTAACAATACAATTTCTAATAAAACTTCACGATTGAACAATTGCCGGTGTCGCGTCGCGCGACAAGTCGCGCCGGTGTGAACGAGCCTTTAAGAGCAAAGCTGACTACTAAAGTACCCAAATAAATAATACTCATAATCAGTACTTAGTGCCTAATATAAATTCCGTGAAACATGTTTCATAACATTTACTCTTCTTCCGCATGCATCTAGTCTAAAGTAACGTATTTTCATTTCAGAACGGAAAACAATTCATGAATTTATTATCAACTACCGCTGCATCTAGATAATTTGTAGTTTCCCTCAGAGCATCAACAGAGATGAGAAACTGTACTTACCTATTATTTCCTGCAATTACATTTACAACGGAGATGCAATCCAGATCTGTTTCCGTTCAGAAACGTAGATAAAACTCACATACAGCCGAGCATGTTATATACGCGTCCTCGTTCTAAAACAGTCGTTTCTGTGCGTCAAGGACGTTCGCGTGTCGGTACTCGTACTGAGAGATCGTGACAATTCGTGATAGCGACTTTTCTCAATTGAAACAAGTGTATCGTTCCGTATATTGCCGCGCAAACGATCTTACTTCGAAGCGGAGAAAACATGTACTGTAAACTCGTTTTAGATCCGATCTCTTGGTACGAGGTACGTAAGCTAACTACGGAGGTAACAAAGAACTGGTTTGCGCCGCGGTTTTATGGTCCATCTTTCAGTGAGGCTGGAGATCAACTAATTTTAGAGTCGCCCGATGGCCATTTAATGAGCGCTTAACTTGGTCTTTGACTTTGAATGATGCAAGTTCCTGTTGCTAGGTAAGTATTGTTTTAGGTTAGGAACTGTTAGGATAAGGATGGATGGCCTAAGTATAGGATTTTTTTAACGGTTATTTATCGCTAATTTCTGTCTGTGTATATATACGTATTCGAAGTCATGTCTGTTATCATGTAATGAGTTGTGAGTTTCAAACAGCGATAAGAAAAACACACCTGTAATTTAGGTCCGCTTATTTATCATCCCGTACAATCTTAATTAAACGGCTGCCAACTTGATACTTCAGTGGCTGATAGTAAAATACCCATCACAAACCATTTCTAATATAAAAACGTAATTTGCTGTCTATCAAACAAAAGTAAAAATAAACTACAAATCACTTACAAAGAGTAGCATGTGTGTACCGTCTTTTTATTTATCTTACGACTCGAAAAACGTATCGAGCATCAGTTTCAATATAAAACTTGACATCAAACATTAACTTGAGACATGTGCGTACATTAGTACACCACAAAAGCACTAGAGCAGAGCGAGTTCTTGCAATAAAACCACATTGGCCGTGTGTTGTTGTCTGTCCGACTATCTAACCAATAGGAGGGCGTATATTATGGTGTGTGTGCTCGTATACGTATTAGGACCATTGTTTGGCCTCGTAAAGTATCCGTATGGTATGTCAGTTATTTTTTTTTTGAAAGTACCTATCGAGATGGGCTGCGACTGAGACATTTTTGAATTTGAAAAGCGAAAGTTTGAAGGGTTATGGGACCAGATTTAACTGTGTAGCCAAATAAGGGCAGTTCCAGCCAGGCGGGGTGGGGAGTTCCGAAACCGGTATGTATTTCGGTACGAATGATTAAATGGGGACTTTTGTCTCGGGCATAAGAGGTGGCTAATTAAGTCCTGTAAAAGTTGAGATTGAGGAAAAGTAGAGAATAGAATAGAATAGAATAGAATAGATACTCTTTATTACATAAAAATTACAGACATAAACCATCTAATAAAGGTAAGGTCTCCTCATTTGGCTCATTTAGTAGGTACTTTAGGAGTCGAACAGTTGGAACACTTTAAAATTTAGATACCTATCTAACCGTTTTCGATAAGTAAGTACTTAGTAAATTTTTGTAGAATTCACATACTTAATTAGTAAAACAAGTGGGTTGAACACGCCTGCACGGTAATCATTTGCAATCAAAGTCAAAACTTCAATCGTTTTAACAGAACGCTTGGTTCAAAACAGTATAACCACGAACGCATCCGAACTCCGGTCCAAAATCCCGCCGTGCAATATGGCGGTAATTATTTCCCGAGCTCGCTTCAAGCGCTTTAACAGGAATTCCAAGCATTAAACATTCAAACTAAAATCCGCTTCATAAATACGGGTCTTATCCTAACACCCTTTCATTATAGGTAATTGTTTGTGTTCGTGTTACTTAGAAGTGACGAAAAGGGCGTGAAATTAATTGGTAAATGCTGACTCATTTCATAACAGATTTCTTTAGACGAAGTCAGGACTGCTGCTGCGAATTGTAAACGAACTAATTTAAGGCAGAAAGATAGGATGAATGACTAACTAACACTGATTTGTAGGTAAGTATTCATTGAACAAAAAGCTTAAAATTCAAGAACCTAAGCGACCAAATTCGGCATACATCTGGCAGGTAGCAACCCTAGCAATTCACTTAGTCAACCAACAAGTTAGTGGTCACCACGTGTTTATTTAATAACCTATATTTGCTTTACTTTGAAATAAGGAAATGGCGATTGAATTTGCGTCCTTTGATGGTGAATAAGCATGTTGTTTGTTTATATTAGTTTGTAGGTATAAATAATATTTAATAATTGTAAGTATTTACTTTAGAAATAACTATAAGTCCGTACTGTAACGATTACTAAGTACTAAAGATAAAAGTAAAGGAATTCCAATTAGCAGAAGAATAAAAATAAACTAATTTTAAACACGTGTCTTATTTTATTTTTACATGATTAAATTGTGGTCTGTGATACATCGTATGGTATGAAATAACTTAACTACTAAGTAAGTACTAATATGTTTTCCTATTCTTCACCTCGATCAACTTGATTGTGTTACGAGTTCACTATAGTTCAAGTATAGGAATTTGAACTTTCAACCTCACGACTGCTTTTAACTTTAGTTGTTAGGCTTATGGTAGAGTAGCTTATGGTTATAACAATAAATCTTTATTCTTTGTACTTCATATTAAAGCTAGGTGTGAAAAATAGAGTGCATCAGTTATTATCTACCAATCCATTCTGTAAAATGTTACGAGAGCCCATGAACAAAATGTTTGCCATATCGTTTTACGAACCCGTATAAAATCGATAGATTTGGTTAATTTTAATACAAAAATCCTCATTTCAGAAACTTTCCTAAAAAAAGTGGTGAGTTTACACAGATTTAAATATGTAAAAAAAAATAACCAAACTGTTTCTTAGCAATCTGGCTGATTTTTCAGAATGTAGTTGAATCGTACATTTTAGATACCGAAAACACAATTACCTGAAACCAGTAGCGTCACACGTACCCAGCAGACCATTTGAGAAAATTAAAAATGAAGCAAACATAAAACTCATAGCAACCCGTCGGAAAATCCTGTTTTCAGGTGAACTTGTATCTTGGTACCTGGTACTTGTCATAACTATCTCACATCTATTAGTGTTCATTGCAGCTGCTAATTTATAAGTAGGTACTACTTATGAATTAACATATTATCCCATTTCAATCATCAAGCTTCGGCTTTAAGGCATCCTGGCAACACTCACAGGAAGCAGAAAAGAAACCTCAAAGGTAGGTGAAACAATTGATATAAGTAACTAATTTTTTTTCTTGCCCGTTCTTCTCCATAGGTACCTACTACGCTTTGGAATGGGCATCTAGCTTCATATTTTCTGACTGACTGACTCCTTGACAATTCAAAAGTGCCTGTAATTGGTTTAATTGAAATAAATGCTTTGAGTTTGAGTTTGAGTTTGAATTTTATAAACAGTATGTAAATAACACAAATAAAAATGTTTTGTAGCCTGACTACAAGTAACATCACCAACCTGATCTTCTTGATCTTGTTCGATTTTATTTAGGGTCGACGTAGCATACCATAGTCTTATACGTTTCGACCAGCCGTCATCTCAATAATATGTAGGTTGTCACTTATCATCATCCTGAAGGCCAATATCCATATTATAAAAAGGTCAAAATAAACTCGCGATCTCATAACACCGACCATCAATGTAAATGTTATCGTAAATGTATAAAAACTAGGAATTTTACACAATTCCAATGAAATATATGCAATTCCGAGCCTACTTAGGCGTGCCATAAAGAATATTACATAAAAATCTATTTAAAAAAACGCTAAATATCGCCAGATATGGCTAGTAACATAATAAATGAAAGTGTGAGCTTTATAAGAAATTATGGAGCGCTAGATGGGCCTTAAAAACGAATACTTAAATAGTTGATTTTTGAAGTTTAATAAAATTAGTAAGAAGCCCTAAATAAGTTTGCAAACATGCATTATTTATTTTATTCGGAGAAAGCATTAAGTACTTTTTATATATTTTCTAGTATCATCTCGGAATTGCATATAATTGCTAGGAAATACATATATTTCACAGAAAATGTGTGTATTAAAGAATCTTTTAAACATTATTTTACACATTTCTTAAGTAGGCTGGGAATTGCATATATTTCCTATACATTTCCGGTAACATATTATATAAATAGATAAGATATATCGTTGTAAACAGTAAAAACAGGTGTACCAAATTAGTTCTCTATCACCTGCACGGGGTTTGTCGACGGAAGAATAGACAAAATGACAGATAAACAATCACAATCTGTGATTTTGTCTATTCAACCGTTGACAAAACCTGTTTCTACGGTTATCATGGTACGCGTGCTGGTGGATGAGCTCACTAAACCAGCTTGAAGATGAGGATGGCTTCGTCATACAGTCAGCTCCTTCTAACTACGTCATGTAAGGTGGCTTATACGCAGATAAACGTGCACGTATATTGTGCTGTACAAAACACGTGTCGAGTACAATAGCTTGTTTTGATTCGATGATTCTTTTACCTACCTACTATACATTCAAAACGTGCCAGTAGGTAACTAACACGTTTTGAATATTTTAGTCTTCATCAAATCAAGTGCATGACGGATAGAGTGACAGAGATCTTTGAGAAAAACTGGAAGGTGTGAAAGTCTTGCAAAGCTGGTAACCGTCTTATTATAAAACTAAATTGTCCGAGCTTTAAGGCTCGTGCATACTAGCGCGATTTGTCGCGCGACGCGACACCGGTCATTGTTCTGTGAAAAAAAAATTCTAAGAAATTTTAATTTTCTAAGAAATTATATTTCTAAGTAATTCAGCCAGTTTTTGTTTTTCTAACCTTATTTCGACAGCTTTAATACAAAATTGACAACTGACTTCGGTTTATAAGTACTTTTTGTATTAGACAGTTATATTGATGATTTTTATGATTGTAGTTTTATAAATAAATATTTGATTCGGCTGCGAATCATATTTAGATCAACATACAACCTGATACTGACCTGCAAATTACAAAAAACGCAAGAAATTTTGAATTTCGCGGGCTGAGCTGGCGCTGCCACCTTAAAATAAAATAGATGCGTCCCATAACTTATCTTATTTTAAAGCTACTGACAGACTTGAACTTGAAAGTATTTATCAGTAGTTACATACTTGTGAAAAGAGTCTGTATTCATTTCTTTAAATATTTACCTTCAACTTCGACGTACATATTGTATGTAGTGTAGTATTGTATATCAAGATGTTTACTTGACGGACGAACGCATTCTTGTTTGATGGAAAAGTTACTAAAGCAATTATCGAAATTGTTGAACGATTTTGAGAAATGGTAGTTTGTTGTTCATGTTTGTACACATTTAGGTACTTTATATATATAGGAAGAATACACTTGAATGTAAATAGGATATATTTAAGTTGTTATTTATGTCAAAATCAAAAGTCATTTATTCAAACTAGGCTGAAAATCTGCTTTTTTTGAAAGTCAAAATTACATAAGACAGTCCACCAAAATGGCCGCTATTCACCACTTCCTTTTGCTTTAGCTAGGAAGAAGTGGCGCGAGTGCAACAAACAATTAACTCGATTTAATGCCATATTGATGCTTTGTAAATATTGGTAGGTAATAGGTATGATTGATTAAACCTTAGTTATATCAATTTACGTAATGTCCTCATCAAAGTAAAGTACCTATCTACCCACTTTTTTGAAATAACCGTTTCTGGTTTCCGAATTATTTACAATTCATTGTTTAAACATAACTTATTTTAACACTTTCTCTCATCAATCAGTTCTACAGTATTGAGCCCCGAAGCGTGACCATGGTTGCTGTAAAGGGCTTTATAGCGCTGCAAAAAATTGAACAATAAATGCGAAATGATCCGTGACAGCTAGACGCGTTTTAATTGGAATTCCTATACTTCTGTTTATTATCACAATCCTTTGTCTATGATTTTGTTTTGTTATTTATGAATTTCAATTATGTTTTGTTTAGACTACAGCGAGCGTATCAAGGTCTATTCTGGAAAAATCTCACAGTGAAGGTGCTAAACTAAGGTGAAGAGAGCTGTCATTCCACCTGATGCAAAGGATTGACAGCTCACTTCACCTAAGTTTTCACCTGGGATTTTTAACAGAATACATCATCAGCTCGAGTAGATTATTCGAGATTCAAGCTAACAATGAATAATTCCTCTACAGTACCCTAGGTATAATTTTTTCTTCCTTTGATCCCAAATAATGATTTTATAACCCATTTATAAGATAGAATACCCGCGAAATTTCGCGATGTTGCATAACTTTTAAATTAATTGAGATTTTAAACTAATTAGTCTCTATGGCACCTCTTTAGGTCACGAGCTACCCAAATATCAAAAAAATATTTCGTATTTGGCCTAGGCCTAGGTCATAAGGGGGAGGCGTGAAAATTGATTCGCTGTTACAATGTAGTAGATTTGAAGTTGGATTTTTGCTACTAAAAAGTCACGATAAGATTACATTAATTTCTAAACCAAGTAGGTAAACAAAATTTTATAATTATAAGTAGACATTTCATAATTGAAATTAAAGAAATAATTTGATTAGATTATCATTTATATAAGAGAGTATAGGATAGAACCGATTTAGAGAATTCAAACACGTAATTCGAAACTTATTAATTATTTAAATATAAGTACATTGTTTATAAGATGATGATGACCACGTTGTATCTTTCCGACCACTTGGGTGGGTTCTTTAGAACTGTGAGCGTACACTTTGTCATTCTGCTTTAAACGACACGCCGAAATTGGGTCTCTTAACAAATCTCTGGAGCTATTAGTGGCAAAATTTCCCATGGATCCATAGATAAATGGCACTGGCCAGACAGATTAAAGGCCTGTATCAAAGCCAAAGGTGGCCATTTCGCATAGAATAATTTTTTAAATTTTGCTGAGACTTCAATAAATATGTACATAAAAGTTTTATTAAGATTAAGTACATTACTTCATAAAAAAATAAATGCATTTTCATTTGTAACAGAATTTATGGCTGGACTATGTATTTACCTGTTAAAACTACGTACATTTTAAATGTTTTTAAACTCCTTTTGTTGTATTTATCATCAGCATTAGTCACTGAGTTTCATCGAAAACTAAGTTAACTCACTTTACCGATGACGAACGCAAGTTTCTTCCTATGTCTGAATATTTTTATTTTACTCATTAATAAAACGTGTTCTCAAAACTTGTTGTTTATTTAACTTTTATTTTCTCGTTAATCTTGTTAATTATCGTGTTAAATATGTTAATGGATAAGGGCTACGGTATCTTCTCATTTATAGAATCTTGAACTTTGATTGGTGAACTTGAATTTAGACAGTTTTTTTAAATTTATTTTTTATTTGTATAACTCGAGCCAGATTCTGGGTTTTTGGCCGGTTGATGGCTCGCCCCCTATTACGTCGAACTTAATAGCATAACTAGCGAAATGTGTGAGTCTACTGTCTACTTTAGGTACCCAGGTACACCATCGCGCTATTACTGGCTACAACCCGCGAAATTTCGCGTTTTGTTTTTCTGGATTTTTAATTCACATTCTTTATGGCACCTCTTTAGGTCATGACTCATGACTCATCAGCTATCTGAATATCAAAAAATATTTGGCCTAGGTCTTAAGGACAATGTACATATAAGTACTTACATATAATTAAGTACATTACTGTCGTGGCCAAGCAACTCAAGCATTGATCGACGATTTTCATAGTAACATTGCCGGCTGTAAAGTCATTTGTTTTGGACCAGTACAGCAATTTCGATTTACCTCGAAGAAGGTTCTCAATCAATCAATAATGCTCGAATTTCCAAGCATATTTGAGAAAAGGTTATTTTAGTAGTTAAAAAATGCATTCAAAATACATAAGCTAAAGCTTAAGCCAACGTCTATCATACATCGAAAGCCATCAAAAATCTGAAATGCCCTTTGAAATTCTCCAAAGTCAAAATGCAAACATTCGGCTCCCCAAACATTACATCTATCAACATTAGGCCTGCAGTCCATATCACCCATTCCACGTTATTTACAATTACTGTCAGCTTGTTTATTGTTACCACGCCAGGGTTCTGTAGATCTGTGCCATGTCATTTCACGAACATTACGGAGGTAGCTGTTCTATAAATAGCAGCTCCTTTATTCTTGGTCCTTCGTAGTCTGAACCATGTTTCTTTAGTCTTATTTTTTAGGGTATGAGATTGAAAGATGTTGATTGTTTTGGCGGAGTGTCATTTACAGAAGAAGTAGTGATTTAGTATATTATATCTGTTTAACGCACTCGAAGATTTCAATATTAAGCCAAGCGCAGATTGCAGTCGCAACGGGATGCAGCAAGACAAAAAAAAACCAAGCTATGTTAAGTTGTGCTATATAAATAGACATATGTGTCAGTTCTGTTGCATTGCAGTTTGTTTCACAAATGCAAGCTTAGGCTCGTGCACTTCAACTTGTCCATATTTTTTGCTATTTTTCAACGTCCGTTGGGACCAGTTTGAACTCAAGGCATTGATTGTATCATCTTGAATGCGAGGACCGTTTAATGTTGACTGATTCTATTTCGTATCCCAATTTGCAGGATACACTTAATAGGTATATAATTGTATTACATGGATGTTTGACTCAAAATATTCATATGTAATTATATCATTTGTTTTCAATGATTAAATCTTAATCAACATAGGGCTCCGTAGTTGGTATAGGGGATTAGACCAAAACAGGAATAATTTTTTTCCGCGGAATACCTAAGATTTACTTCTGACACGTTTCGTATGGAGAAATTGTCAAAAATTCAAAATTTTCGGAAGGGAAGCCTTATTTCGCGGATAAAATTTATTCCTGTTTGGTCGAATCCGCCCATAATCGTAAATTTCTTTCAAACCAAACTTAATTACCTATCTTCAGACTTTTTTGTTATCTCCATCTTGATGTTTTTTTTCTTCAATGGAAATATTTAACGCTTTCACTTGACTTTCGATACGACTTACCGGATTTCCTTAAACTACGTTTAATTTACGTATTATGTTTTTGAAATTACTTTTGTTAGAATACCTACACAGTCAAGGTAAATATTCTTGCTCTGAGTATTAGTTCTTTTTATGGAAAAACGACACCCTTATAGGATCACTCGTGTGTCTGTCTGTCACTGCTATAGTTTTCAACTATAATGCTAAGTTATTTCTTGGGATAATCTCATCCCAACTACGGAACCCTTCATTGTGCGTGGTCCGACACAGAATCATAGTTAATTCTTCGAATTTTTAAAACTGACGCACCAAAGCTATGTTTGCCCACACGAACTAGTTCGGAAGGCAGGATCATAGGAAACTATTGCTATGAAAAAAGTTCGTTAATATTCTTACCACAGCGCGGGTTTAAAGTTACGACAACTTTTTTATTACTTTACACCCTTGAAGATAGACTGTGTAGACTGTGGTATCACAGATGTTGGTGGGATAAAACTTCTTATTTAAGTAATCCGTATTTATTTAACTAGTTGAAAACGTAGTTCTTAAAGCTGGTTCATCATCAGCGATAATTCGTTCACGCCTAGAGATAGTAAAACTAAAAAAGGAATATGGTATATTGGAGTAAGTTCGGCGTTGGGATAAGAATACGAATCAAATTGTGCGCTATTTTACTCATTTATTCTGCCCTGACGTTTGGGACAGAAGAACACGGCGCAGAACATAATGTTGTCATTATTAAAAAATATTGCCAAATTAACCGGAAACTATGGTCTTATCCCAGCGCCGATCTTACCCCAACATACTCTACGTAGGTAACGGTTTATGGTATTTAAAAGACGAATCAACGTTTATGAACAACGAATGTCTTTACCGACTAACGACAAACAATCACTACCACAAGTCACTATTAAGGCCGACCAAAAAGTCAAAAACTGAGCGATCAATCATTACCGTCTGCAGCACAAGGCTGAACGCTCATCGTCACATGGTAGAAAAAAAAAACAAGAAAAAAAAGATAAAAGCTCTCGAGGATCGGATTCCCGAAGCAACCGGTTTTGAGTCTCACGAACCTTGAATGAACGTACGAAAGTATTCGATGGTGGCCTCAAAAGGTTATGATTTTCGAACGTTTTTTCAAAGTTTTGGCGCGTTTTCTGGTATTTGGGAGCTTACAACTAAACAAGCATAATATTATGCTGTTAAGTTGGTATAGGTTATTTGCTTGTCTTTAGCACAATATTATAGTCGTAAAAATGTAATAGGCCCGTTGACATTTATCATCGCGACGTAACTAGTGAATAACCATATTATGTAACGCGCTAAAAAAATGTATGTATTCTTTTAAAACTCTATAAGTAATTAGTTATTATAATATTTTTATTGTTTCTTTCAGTTTCGTTCCAATCCAGGGTGTTTCTCAAATGTCAAAACGGGCCTATTACATTTTGACGACTATAAGTACAGTTTGAATGGATTCAACCTCAATTAGGTCTAGGTATTTTGGTTTTATGTAAACATTGACATGCTAACCTGACACTATTGTAACTTTGTCAGTAAAATGACATACTGATATTTACGGGAATCAAATGCAAGGGATACAATAAATCCAAATTGTTTCCCAAAAAATAATTTGATGTCTTCTAATATTGTTTCACCCACTCGCTTTTCTTGTTTAGATAATGAAACAGATACCTACCCCAACTCCAGATAAAGAGACTGTGACCTTTCATAGAGCAACTTAATTGCCTGCCTTATCTCCCTTCAGTCTTATCTTTGAAGGTTAATTGCCTACGATAAAGTGTCTTGTAATTTGTAACAGAAGGCAGTTACTAGCTGTGCGTGCTTTTAAACGAAACAATCGTTTGAAGTATTTAGGACCTTTAGGGTTTGGCGTATGTGACTTGTATAAAATGGTAGAAAAGTAGGTACTAAGTTTTGGTCTGGTCTGGAATGCTGTCAGCTAAAGTAAGACAAGTGACAATCGACCTACTGCTTTATATTTGGGGATCAAATGTTGAGGTACAATTCCGTAGCTGGCTGCAGGCGGAGTTGCCGCCTGCGGTTGGCTACTTTTACGCAAGATTCAAAATCGATTTTGTCCTAAAGTATTTATAGATATTTTATGGCGTTATGAACATAAAAAAAAAATCGTTTTACGATACTATTATGAAATGGGTCTTTACTCAACGTTGTTATTGGTATTTCATGAGGGAATAACTTGAATTTCGCATAACTGGAAGGTATTATGGTAGTGACGGTACAAGCCTATTCAAGTTGCATCGGCGCCCTAATTTTGTAACACACGATTAATCACAATCTGAATCATTTTGAAGGATATCGCTCATCCTTTGCTTCATACCTTCGAAAAATTTTGTCTGCTCATCAATGTAAATAACGCAATGAATGTTGTTGAACTGTCAAATTGAAACGGATTGTGATTGATCGTGTGTTACTCAATTATGGTGCGGGTGATTTCTTGTAGTAGTCATTTTTTTATATTTCTGTAGTTTTGTAGACAAGAAAAGTGCTGTCCAAACCCTGAACGGAAATTAGATTACAAGTTTCTTATCATTCCAATAAGTTGTTTGTATGACTAAACCGATTAGGTTCCTGTTATCTCGCAATTTTATAGATAATATTGCTTATCTTTTTGAGACAGGTATGCCAATAAAGAGGTCACTTCATCATTATACTTAGTCATATCATCAGGATCTTCAAATCTGTTAAACGGCTCTTGCAGACCGGCGCGACAGGCAGCGCGACCTGGCGCCGGTCTGCTCGAGCCTTTATTTGTTATATCTTTGTGAATTAAGTAACCTATTTCCCTACAGCTTGAAATACTAAATATATTATCTTCATACTGATAAAATTCAGTCAATGTAGGTTACTACTAACAATTTCTTGATACTTATCTTTAAACTCATGTGATGGCTCCACGTGGTGTTTACTGTATTATTATATCGCGTGGAGTTAAATGGTCAATTTGGAAAGAAGAATAACACGAATATAAAGCCTTGTTTACTGATGTTATAGGTTTCAGAACGTTCAATTTTCTAGATTATTATGACGCAGATCATATGAACAATTTCGTAGAATTTACATACATAAACTCACGCCTTTTTCCCATGGGGGTAGGCAAAAACTACAGAACGCCTTCAATCTTGTAATACACGCACGACGGTTGCGAGTACTACGCACCTGACCTTTCTGAAGAACATCACCAATAATCATCACCACCAATAGGACATAATTATATGTATATATGTCCTCCTAGGGCGTCTCCTTCCGGCGTTTTCGCTCACATTTGCCATAGAATTTCTTAGCTAGAATAACAAAGTATTCCAATATTAGGATCATATTCCCAAGGGCACATTGCTCACTCTGTCTGATCTTCTTGTCACAGTCATGACGTGCAGCTGCCGACCATTTCTGTTTCTTGCGCGTGATTTCAAATGTACTTAGATCTAATTTGTTTAATTTTTGCTGATTACTTTTATCTTGTTGTATGCACATGTTTCTGTCACAAATAAACCTATTTTTCTTACTTTCTTTCTATACACGCGTTTCTGTTTGTTAATGGGTCGGTTTATTCGAACAAAGATTGTCTAAATTACTATATCATGCAATATGTAACCCAAATCCTATATTTGGCTCTTTGTTACTCAAATCTTACACCACTTCCCTCAAAAGTCATCTTACATCGGAATCCCCACCACGACTCACAGAAGTGATGATAAACTGTAAAAAACGGAGATAAGCATGTAAAATCACCCTGATTTCCTCGACATAATATGGCGTCTCTGTGTCACATTCTACAGGAACCACTAGACCTATTAGTCTGGCTAACTCGCCCATTCATAAAGATAAGAACATCCTGACAGGATACCTCAGTGTACGTAGTTGCTTCAGACTGATTAGTACTAACTGCAACTGCTTTATTGGTCGCTGCGTGCGTTGTCTTATGTGGCACTGTTCTTACTTAATGCACTGGCTTTGTTTTAGGAGTCACCTGCATTTTGTATATATTGTTCTATCTTAGTAGGTACTCTCTAGTTATTGCGATTGCGAAACTGTGGTATGTCCCAAAATGGTACATGGTTAAATTTATTATGAACTAATTTGCACTTTGCTCAGCAGTGTGACAGCAATGGCTTGTTCAAAAATATAAATTGCAGTGAGAAAAGTATATAACATTAATGGGTTACTTATAAAATTATTCCTAAAGGCTTCATCAGCATCATCATTAGTAGCCTTCTTCTATCCACTGCTGAGTATAGGCCTCCTCTATTTTGTGCTGTGGTTCCCTGGTCTGTGCGAGTCTCATCCAGGCTTACTTTCGCTCAATGTCACATAGTAGGTAGGACTATAGAGATAAATATAAGAGTTCTGTCTAACCTTTCGTAAAATCAAGCATCTCTATGTTGAAGCAGCCAAGCCAATCATTATAAAAACTTAGCCAGAGGCGACATCCGTACAATCAAAAGGCGATTTCTTTTTCAATCATAACTGCAGTCGATCACATGAGTATAATCGATTTGTAGTTGAACATGATTTGTGTTCCAGTAAGTACTAATAGTTGAATTGAATGAGTTTATTAATGAATCTTTACATTTACAGAGTATAAAAACGTGTTAATAAGTTTCTGAGCGTTTTTGTCTTGTGCTAATCTTGGTAATTACTATTTTCTCTACCTGACTAGCTTTTCCTTGCCTAGCTCTTTGGGCAGTCAATCAATCATTACCTAAGCCTCTCGCAATCCATCGCTGGATATAAGCCTCTCCTTAGTTGCGCTTCCACACTTCTCTCTCTAGTTTTTATATCAAGCTCTTCAAATTTTTTTCTTAATTCCTTGACTAGTTCATATAGTAATATTACGTATCGTTTTAAAACAAAAGACAGTCGTTACAATTAAATTCACAAAACAAACAATAAACCAGCTGTTGCCAACCAAACTTACAACTAATGATATCGGAATATAAACGAAGTAAAAAATAGTAAAACGTATCGCAAATCAAGTGTTTGTACAACGTTTTGGTCGTATCGCATCCGACAGACAACGATTAGATAGTATTCGCCAAACTGCACTAGGCTTGCTCACTGTATCGCGTGACATATTTATTTTGTCTTGATATCAACGCGCGTCAAAAAAAATGCTTAATCCTCAAAAAAACATCGAATGTTGTTTGTTGAAAATAGGAGAATCGGTCATTTACGTTGGAATTTCAGTATTGTAAATAATATCCAAAGTTTTCTATGTGTTTAGCCCACACTTTTCCTTACGTCCATCCTTCCTTACCTCATCATAAGCGTATAGCAGTCCACTGTTGGACATAGGCCTGTGTAGAGCATGTTCTATAGTTAATGTGTGTGTGGTGTATATGTCATTGTGTGTTGTGTTGTTTTTTTTGAGCCTGTTCTATGTTTACTTGATTCTTAGCATCGCCTCTTTCTTTAATACGATTACCTTTTATTCTATTGATACATTCTTTATCAACCTTTATCTCTTGAACATGTCTGATAACATTTTTCTCCATCCTTTTGTATTGTAACCTACATACAAACGTCCCTTTCAACACTATCAATGATAAACAGGTTACCTACTTATTTCTTTGTGTCCTGATAGCGATACAGTGCCCATTTGACATCATATTTATTAAAATATTATTATGATTTCATCATTTACTCACGTATCGGCAAGTATTTGTATATTTTTATGTGTAAAGATAAATATTAAAACAGTGATTCATCCATTATTATGACCATAATTCAATAACACCACGGCCTCACACTGTGATGGTATTTATCGCCCAGTACCGTTAAAGCAGATCTTACAGTCAATTAAACTTTAACGATGCAGCTTACGCAACATGTTCCGAAAACGGCGACACGACGGAACAAGTTACACCCTGTCACCATAAAATGTTTACAGAAGAGTCGCTAACAGCATGTGTGAAGGATACTCGACCTCGATGGTAAATTCTGTCAGTAAAGCAGAACAGTCTCGGCTGCTGTTTTAATAGTAATACCATTTATTTAATAGTAATACATTTCATGTGACACAGGCCCATTGAAAAATACCTCAACCTAAATATACTTACATATTTTAATATAAACAAAACTTGTCACCTGCTGAAATAAAAGATAGAATTAGTGATATAAAGGAAGATTTCATTGTTCCATTGATTGGTATTGGACTGAGAAGTGTGTAGTAAAAAATCGAAAATCACAAAACATGTATTTGTAAAATGCATTCACTTTAACCGTTCCTTTCGTTCTCTTCTGAGGGTGTATCAGATCTGATAATTTGACGTCGCTGATCTGATGATTTGAACTTCTCTATCCACCTCGTATGTGGCTCCAACCCCTCCCTCCCTCGGATGTGGATCGTCAGTTGTCAAGCTGCGTCTGCGCAGGAATTTGTTTGCCCTTTGCTTGTCGCCGCATTCCTTTGAGGATAGGGCTGGCACGTGGGCGTCTTTCATCTCGTCGATAATTCTATGATGGTGTTTGAAAAACTATAAAATGCCTTTTAATAGGCAAAGACATACCTATCTGCATATTTAAAATGTATGGGTCGTAAACGCTGGTATGCGTTAATGATGTATAAGAAGTTTTCCTTACTTACTTACAAATTGATTATTTCCTCTCCATAAACAGTAAAGATCGATGGGATTTATTTTATTGCTTGCTGTTAATCATAAGATGTGTTAATGTTTAAACATGTCTGTGAATCAATTTAGAGCCTTCGCACTTATTTTACTTTCGTACGAAGCATCTTCTATTCCCCTTGTTTTTCACCGTCGGTGCAGCTATCTTATAAATAAGTAAGAGTTTGCGGCGCCCCTGTCTCTAGACATGTTCCGATATGGGAGAGAGAGGATGTGGTATGAATGTGTAAATATTATGAAAGCAAAAAAAACCTCCCATCATTAAGAATATTGTTGTAGTAGGTCGCCCGGGGAATTTTTAGGGGTGCTGTGTTCGCGTTCCACAGAAAGTTCATGTTTTTTCGACATGTTGGTATTCTTGTTACGTGGTGTGTGTAAATGAGCTGAATTCGAGTTATTGAAGCTTGTTTTAATAATTTTTTAGGGTGGCTTTTGAAGTATTATAAGTGGGTCCTAGTTGAATTAATGTGAATTGTATATATCTTAAAGTAAGTACTGAGGTGTCTTTGCTCTTTATTTTTTAAATCAATGACATTATCATAGATATTATGTTCGATACACGTATGATGCATTAAACACGCAGATGCAGATGCTTAAGATGTTGTAGTTGCCATGTGCAATTATGCACATACTCAAGTAGTTACATCCGTAGTGTTTTTATTCCGACATACGTAAATACGTTTACATTCTATGAGGGTAGGCAGAAACTAGCCATATGCTAACATCCAAGATTATCTGGTTACTACTGCTTTTGCCTCGACCATGATTTTTGTTTTGTTTTTATTCAAAAGGGGTTTGTAAGGATCGTAGCAGGTAGCATTCTGAGATTTCTGCCTACCCCCATGGGAAGAAGACATGAGTTTTATACATACGTATGTATCAGTGATCGATGGTATGTATGTATAATTCAAAACTTAGATACGTATACAGTACCTTGAAGCTTATGTAAATTCTATCTCCCAACATTAATAATGCCTACATTGTTATATAAACAAGGCCACGATAAGCTTATAATAAGCCTACAGAGCTATCAGCAAAACGGATATTCAGCAACAAGCCGCCAACATGACAGGATAAGAACCAATACAATGTTACCGACTGACAATTGATTTGGATAAAACCTTATCTCTTTATTCATTATTTGCTTGTGCCCGCGACTTCGCCCGCGTGAAATTTCGGCTCCGACGCCGTGTCGCATCCCATCGCCCGCGTTGTTTCTTCGTTTTCGCTTAGATTTCTTTCTGACTGTTTTTCGCTTTGCTCGGCTCCTAAGGCGTCCTAGAGTGATGTTATTATGCCTATAACTTTCCTCAAGAATTGGGCTATCCAATGCAAAAAGAGTTTTTCAAATCCGAGTGGGAGTTCCGGAGATTACCTCCTACATACATACTTACAAAGAAATTTTAACTCTATTTATTTGTAGTATAGTTAACTCTGGAATTACCGAAACGAGTTTATGACTGAAAAGGACTTAACAACGGGTGAATAGCAAATTAGAAACTAGACTAGATATTTGTGTTATAAATTGGACAATGTTTAAGGTTTGTGTATTACAGTCGCGGCCTGCAACTTGGGCATTGATGCACGATCGTGAAAACACACAATCACACATACGTGAGTTCATCAATGCCTGGTTGCGGCCAAGGCTTGTATAATAGTACTTTTCTCAAATAATGCGCGGAAATTCAAACTGAGTAAATTAATTAAAAATTCCAGAATCAATGAGGGACAACGATAATTTTTCACGCGCCAATATGTTAATTCATTTTTTCTTTACTTTAAAGCTCTATTTGCAAACCAAATCGAAATTTAAATTTTTTTTTTGATAAGTTACCTCCTTGGTTGCCATGTCTTGACGTAAATAGTTCGTTCCATTTTTAATAACGCGACAGATATGAGTTTTCGTAATAATTTATTTGGCCTCCAAACAGGACAGATATGAATTTTCAAAGTAACATTGTCGGCCGCATATTCACTTGTTTTTGACCAGTGCCCTATACTAAAGGATGGAAAAAAGACCACCCACATTTCCTCTTAATTCCAACAAAGAATGAAAAGATATCACCAACTACACACCAAATTGGCCAATATCAAACTCATTGGTTTCAATTAAACTTGAGGTCGATTGACCACAGTACTAGTAATTGTATTGTCGATATATTTTGGTCGTTACATTTGAATAATGCGATCTAGCCCGCGGCAGACATGTTTAATCGACTGTCAATCATAGTGGTTGGGACATGACAGTTTAGGTATTGCGTGTGTGATAAGTAGTACTAATAGAAGTACCATTTTGAAGATAATAATTCATTTGTAGGATCCATAATTTGGGGCTTGATTACCGTTCTCGATTTGAATAAAATCAGCTGCCGTATCCCAATAATTCAGTACAAAAAGAGCTTATTTGCAACTAAAAACTGCTGATCTAATTTAAAAAAAGTTCGGCACACATTGTCACTTTTTGAAAGGTTCTAAAATAAAGCGCATCGTGCCGTCAGAATCTGTTGGTTGATTTCAGAACATAAATTAAGAGGATCGGAAACAATTGACGCTCTAAATATTACAATCAACTCCATGGCGAATGTTTTTCTTATGTCGTTGGCAAACAGACAGCCTCTCACCTCATGGGAAGTAGTTCCCGCCGGTAATAGCTTCTGCGACAGCTAGGAGATTACAATTCCGTAACCCACCTTAGAAATAACGTAGATGTTTCATGTGATTGGTCTTGCACTAAACATCTAGCCATATTAATAATGCACACACAAACACTCACATCCTCGCTTCCACTCTACATCATTACATACAAGCTTTTAGTGTTTTTTCTTTAGTAATACTTAATTCATTATATGGCTTCCTTAAAGATGTGAAAGTCTGGAACAAATGTCGTCCATGTAGGTACATATTTTGTGTTGGGCCTTGATGGCTGCGCCACAATATTTTACTATTGCAGCTATCTTCGTGTATTGTAATACCTAAATTGTTCATAATATCCTTTTTTATAAAAATAACCCTTTACGCTTGTACCTCCGCCGCGAAACCATAGCTGCGAAACCGCAGTAGTTCCATTCGGTGTGCTACGCGCTTTAGGGGAGTGACCACACATATGGACGCTGATTTGAGCTGGTCTTTGCAATAAAAGCGAAAAAGACGTCATTCGCCTCGTTTCGGTTCAGACTTCGCGTCTTGACACCGCGTCGAACTTGGAATGGGCAACTAGCTTCATCTTTCTGACTGACCAACCCATTGACAATTCAAAAGTGCCTGTAATTGGTTTATTTGAAATAAATGCTTTGAGTTGAGTTAAATGCGACAAGTGTGGTGATACTGTGAGACATGATCGGCTCTAAGCGTTTCCGCGATGATAAGTGTGTTCACTCGGGATAATGTGAAGCGCAGCTATGCTATTCTGCAGCAGTAATAAGAACAATTGAACCTAGTGCTTCCCTTTCGAGCTCAACAGCTATAAACAAGGTATGTTCTGTGATTCTGTCCTCGAGAACTGATAGTGGTTACGGCCCAGTAAGCGATATATTCTCCTCTCTCAATGCGAAACTGGATTTATTATCAAACGTGCGGTTTTCTCACGCCGTGCGCCATGGTCGTGTTGTGCTCGTATGCAATTGATTTGAATTCTCTACGTGAGATTGAACAACATGGATAGATTTTCTGGATCAAACGATGTAAGTGAGCTGTGGTTTTTGTTCTCCAAAGCGATAAATTGTGAACTTTGACCGATAGATACCATCGAAAAACGAAAAAACAAAAAAGTACAGAAGATTTTAAGATTTATTTACATAAATGATGTTTTATTTTATAATAAAATTTAGCCCACCTTATCTAACTTTAGTTTAGAATTAGCCATTAAGTTTTGGGTCACAGGACTTACTAGGTGTGGACTGAAAGCCTTGATTGAATGATCGCACTTATAAGTGATTAAGAGGTACCTACCGGAATAAATGGTAGTTTTTGTTTTTTTTTTTTTTTTTAATCTTTATTTATTAGTGAGGGTTTGTTCACATAGCGAACATGTCACCCTCATAGGAACACTATTGATTGAGCATTCAAAACTTACAATCTACGCTTAATACCTAAATTAACTAATTTGTATATAATTCTAGCAGTTTTAGAGGCTGGGAACGCTAAAATCACATTGCATGCCCCTAGTTCCTGAATATTTATATTAAAACGGTCTTGAATCAAATTTCTTTCCGCCTCATTCCGAACACACTCCACTATAATATGAGTAACGTCTTCGACTTTATCGCATTCCGTGCAGTTTGGAGACGTAACTTTGCCCATCAATGCAGAAAAACTGTTCAATGGGATGTGTCCGGAGCGAAGTCTGAAACTTGTCACAATTTCTTGCCTACTCATATCGGCATTATCAAACCAAGGATAGTTATTGATAGTCGGTTGCATCGTACGATACCAAATTCCTTTGGTCAATGACTTCTCGTCGAAATATTCTTTCCAAATGTCATAACATTTCAATTTAACTGCACTTAAGATCTCAGTCCAGTAAGGTTTATATGCCACCGGCACCCCCTCTAAACACGCTTCTTTGGCAAACTTATCTACTTTTTCGTTTTCTTCAATGCCGATATGGGAAGGCAACCACTGTAAAACAACATTTTTATCTTTATGCCTTAGTCTACTAATATGATCTATTATTTGGTATGCCACCGGATAACCACTAGAGCTTCTAATACACTTCGTCAAATGTTGGAGTGCGCTTTTACAGTCAGAATATATGACGGAATCTTGAAACTTCACCGATTCAAGGTATGATATAGCTTCAAAGATAGCGATTAACTCAGAATGCATGACAGAAATTTTTGAATTTAATTGAAATTTACAGGCAGTATTACTTTGGGGGTCGTAAAATGCGGCTCCAACACTGGTTCGGACTTTAGAACCGTCCGTATAAATCTTGTAATAACCAGAATAGCTCCTGCTAAAATTCTCACTACAGATAGTTCGAAGTTGAGTATTGTTGTATGATTTCTTAGCTTCGGTAATCTCTTTAATTTGTGGTTTAATGGTACAAGACAAGTTCACACCGCTTAGCCACGTGTTAAGCGAAAATAATCCTAATTCCTCATTACAGTGGACTGATATGTTATTAAACGTTTCAGACATGTGAGCTATTAGTGGTTTCTTTTTGCGTCTCCAATAAGTATCTTGGCAACAAATATTGAGATTCGTAACAATTTCACACGTGTCCCCATTTACAAAAGATTTGAGCTTCAAAAAATACTTTCCAGCTAAGTAATATCTACGAACATGTAACGGTTGCAGATGGAGTTCGCATTCCATTACGTGTATGGGTGTACTCTTAATAAAACCTCCAATGACCCTCAAACATTGGTTTTGAATTTTGGTTAATTTATTTATATGGGTTTGGTAACTATTATCATACAAAAAACTAGCATAATCTATTCTACTGCGTATTATGGCAATGTATAAACGACGTAAATGAGTAGGGTGTATGCCCCAACCTGGGCCAGTTAGTATTTTAAATACATTTAGAAATTTTGATGTTTTTTCTTTTAACTCATTTATATGTTTAGACCATCTTAGAGATCGATCTAACCACAATCCCAAATATTTATAGTTCTCAACAACATGTAGGGATCTATTATTTATTTTAATATCAATAGTATCTTTCCTAAAACCGTTTTTAAATATACAGACTTTACTTTTACTTGATGAAATATTTAAACCAATATCTTGGATTAATTTGCTAAACAGATTCAAAGCCATTTGCAGTTTACGGGTTGCCTCTAAAATATTGTTGGTGGTAAAATATAAAACAAAGTCATCTGCAAACTGGGAAATACAAATGTTATTTATCTTTTTACAAATATTAATAGTGGCTATATTAAATAGCAATGGTGACAAGGGATCACCCTGGGCCAAGCCACGAGACGTAGTTCTACATAGTGAATCAGAGCCAAGTTGTATTTTTAGATTTCTTGCCTGTAAAAAGTTCCAGAGATAGTTGCAAATTTTTTGACCCACACCTAAGCCGTCCATTACACGTAACAAACTATATACATCCACATTGTTGTATGCATTTTCCAGATCAATAAAACAGCATACAGTCATTTGTTTTTCAGAAAATCCTGTTTGAATTCTCGAGACTAAACTAGTGAGATTATTTAAAGTTGATCTGCCCTTTCTAAATCCTGTAGTATTCTGATCTAAAATACGGTTCTTTTCTATAAACCACTCTAGTCTATTGAGTAGAATGTTATGGAAAGTTTTGCACATACACGAGATCATAGATATCGGGCGAAGAGAAGAGGCTGAAGAGGGGTCACGTCCAGGTTTGGGAATGGGTACCACTACTATATCACGCCATTGTTTAGGTACAAACGAGTATATGAAAAATGAATTAAATAAATTGAGTAGAATCTGTTTCCCGTTCTCAGGTAAATGTGTTATCATAGAATACGAAATCTTGTCACAACCAGGGGCTGTATCTTTACTTTTGAGGCATTTAGTAACCTCCTGAATTGTAATAGGTACTTCAAGTTTTGGATTGTCCGATGTAAGTAAAGGGTTGTCACATGACACGAAATCTGGGGCTAAACCACATAATAATTCGTTGGCTTTGATATTGTCAACATGGGATTTTGGTGCTTTGTATCCCTTAACCCATCGCATTTTACGCCACAACTCACCATGTGTTGAACTTTGATCCAGAGTAGAACAAAAACCCTGAAATGACTTATTTCTAGAGCACCGTATGTTTCGTTGAGCCTCACTGATTTTATTTTGAAGGATTGTAAGGTTATCTGGTGTTGGATTTCGACGAAACTTGGAAAGAGCTAAACGGCGTTCTGATACCGCCTTAGAAAGGTTGGGACTCCAATAAGGTTTAGGTGTAAAATTTCTTTCTGGGTTCATATTAATTTTACTATATGGTATAAAAAGGTCTGCAGCCATGTTTAAATAGTCAATAAATAAATCGTATCCTTTTTGCAAATCATTCGGTAGTATCAATTCATCGAAAAGGTCCTTTAAAAGTTTTTGGTATCCTACCCACTCAGCCTTTTTATAATTTCGACGAGACATGTAAACATTAGTAGCTTCAAAGTATGTTGCGATTTTAATGACACAATGATCGCTTCCCAATGTCTCATTCAACACTATCCAGTTTAAAGTTAGACTTATATCGGATGATACTAACGAAATGTCGGGGGACGACTGTTGCAAAACATTATTGACTAGTTTAATACGCGTGTGATCGCCATTGTTTAATGAAACAAAGCTACTACCAATAAGCGCATCAAATATTTGATTACCTCTCCTGTCTACTTTATTGGACCAATTGGTATGGTGTCCATTGAAGTCACCCAAAAGTAGTGTTTTATAATTTACCTGTGAAAATAATTGATCCCAGTCTGACTGGCTAGTATTTATAGAAGGTGGACAGTAATTCGATATCACGTTTTCAATTTGATTACAGTTATACAGTTTAACGTGTATTATTTCTATGCCCGAATTAAAACTTTGAGTGTCTTTGAATTGCGATTTGATTGACTTGTGTGTGAGAATAGCTACCCCTCCATATGAATCGTTTCTGTCTTTGCGGAATACATTGTAATCTTTAACTTTAAAATAACTGTCTGGTTCTAACCATGTTTCGCTTAATACGGCAATGTGAATCCTGTCTTGTATTAACAAATTCTCAAACTCACATAACTTTGGTCTGATACTTTGTGCATTCCATTGGATAATATTTAATTTAACAATACTTGTAAATTTATCTGCCATTTGAGAAATAATCGATAATTAATTTAAGAACAGGCCAATCTGCCACATTGTCAACTACAACTAAAATTAACCACTCAATACAAGTTTTCAGTACCCCTTTGCAAATCATTTGTATAGTGCTTCCTTTCATGAATATTATCTCTTGTAATCTCTGTAATAATTCCTTGAAATTGAAATCTCTCTGTTTTTCTTCTGTTTTCTTCGTGTTTTTAGACTCGGCTTCATCATATTCTTCTACTTCCGTTTTACTCCACTCCATAAACTCCAGGTCTAATTTCTCTTCTCTCTTCTGTTTCTGTTTAGAGTCTGACTTTTGCTTAAGCTTATGTACCTGTGCCTTAGTTGTCACTTCAGCATAAGTGGGGCTACTACTAATTGGAGAAGGAACTATATCTATGACTTGGAGTGCTGGCTTTATAGCAGTACCCTTTCTTTCCATGATCACTTCATTGTGAGTTGGTTCGTCTTTAGGGATATAAATAGTCAAGGCTTTTCTATAAGTGCAATTAAATTCGGACATGAGCTCCCTTAGTCTTTTTTCTTTTAAAAAGATTGGACATGTTTTTGAGAGGGAAATATGTCCTCCCTTACAATTAACACATACCATGTTTGTGGTTTCACAATTGTCATGGTTTTTTCCGCATTTAGGACACACCACTTTCGTACTAGGACACTTCTTCAGTATATGACCATATTTCCAGCAGCGCGAACATTGCGACACTGGAAATACATAAGGTTCTACTTTTATTCTCAAACCATGAGTATAAACATATGGTGGTAAATAGGGACCTTTAAAACAAAGACGTACCGCTTCACTGGGTGACCATCCTTCTTCCTCAAAGTTCTTACGATTCAACCGATGTACAGAAATTAGCTTGGTTGGTTCAGGACAAAATATATTTTTCAAAATGTTTTCCTCTGGTATGTCCAAGTCAACATCTCGTATCACACCGTATGACAAATTCTTTTCCATTGCTCTGTGAATATTCCATCCCTTTTCGCTAAATAATTCACATGATTCTAATTTCTCAGCGCTAATTTCGCTAATCAATTCTATGCGAACTCGATAGGGATTAAGATATTTCACTCTGCTAATATCTGTTATATTTTGATCTCTAAACAACTTAGCTAGACTAAACTGTTTAGGTAATTTTTCGTTGCTAGATATATATATTTCTATCTTTTCCGTTTCCTTCAGTTTTTTGTCTTTTGGTTTTACTTCTGTCCATTCTTCATCACTGCTTTCCCTCATTCTTTTATTGGTTATAGTTGCACTATCTACAATGTCTGAATCTTCATTTAAGGTAGAAATCTCATTCATAGAATCAATATTTATGTCATTACTAGCCTCATTAGTATCACTCATTGTACTCGTAAACACGTCGCATCTGCGGCAGCGAGCAAGTAGCCGGCCGGCCGGCCACGTGCCGCACCTTTTTAAGCTTGTATGTACTTGCTTATCAGTGATCAGATCACTAAGTCGGCGTAAACAACTGTTACACGACTCGCTCGCACGAGTGCCGCGACGAAACTCTAGTTTTTGTTGCAATATGTTATATATTTAGGTTAGCAATTGATGTTGAAATACTCTACGTGCGCTGCCGTTCGCTACGTGCGTTTTGACACAGTAACGATACATTGCGTGTGAGGTAATTAAACAAATCGGGTTTATTGGATTCCCATAATGTTCCTGAAATAATTTAATGTACCGGTCATCATAGTATGATATACTTTCACCGCATCAGTCCGCGGAGGGCTGTCCCTTACACCCTGTATATACTCTACTGCTGTGAATTTTTCCAGATATCCAGAACTTACCATTTAGCTGGCAGGGGGGGGGGACACTTGGCACAAACTATTTTTGAACAGCCTTTCCAAAGATACCCCATACCATGGGATAGACGAAAAAAAAAAAAAAAAACCTCCACTTCACGTGTAGGGGAGGTACCCTAAAAAATTGTACCACTTTGTCGGCGTCACTCATGCCAAATTACAGCGTTCTAGTACTAATAGTCTCTGAGCAAAGCCGCGGACAGACAGACAGACAGACAGACATGGCGAAACCATAAGGGTTCCTGGTTGATTACGGAACCCTAAAAAAATTACATACTAAGAGAGAATCTGCAAATAGGTTTCAATCCTACACTGAAACTAAAGCTAATAAATCACCAAATTAATTATAAATATAGAAAAACATCTTAATTAACCAAAACTGTGTGCTATCAGACCACCTTTCAGTAACCCTGGACATCGCATTTAATTACCACAAAATGCTAGTTATCTGCCAAGTGGGCAAGCAAAATTATTACTTCAAATCAAACAACCAATTTATATTGACCTCTCATACTTTTGTTTTTCCAACAATGACTAGCCTTATTAAGTTGGTTGTGTATTGACGATGGCTTGGCTTCGACTGTAAGCGGGGTTAGTGTAAATGTGTTTGGACTTGAGAGCGATTTATTTGCAATAGAATTTGTAGTTTATGAGTTTAATGATCTGAGATAATCTTTGGAACCACTTTGTCGGTTGTTAAATTTTGTTGTTTGTGTTTTTCTTTTACATCGCTATTTTGGGTCGAATTTCTGATAGCTTGACTTTTAAACTGCTGCCATGAAGTGTAAGGATCATTTTACATTACTGCGGAACGGAAGGGAAGACAATTTTTGCCGTGAATGTGCGATCATTCTCCGGAAATCAACCCGACATGTTCTACTCTTATAGCATAGTTTATACGTACGTTACACAATTGACATAAAGTTCATTATACTTTGACCCAATTTCGTGACAAAAATTCGCTTTCATTCCGCGGCACTGTAAGTTGAGCCTAAGGAATATTGAACTTTAAAGCATTGACTATGACGAGTTCTTATATATTTTACTACCTACTTTCTTTCTTTTCTTGCTTTCTTTTCTTTTTCTTTTCTTTTCTTTCTTTCTTTTCTTTCTTTCTTTTCTTTCTTTCTTTTCTTTCTTTCTTTTCTTTCTTTTCTTTCTTTCTTTCTTTTCGTTCTTTCTTTTCGTTCTTTCTTTTCTTTCTTTATTTTCGTTCTTTTCTTTTCTTTCTTTCTTTTCTTCTGATGTAGTACTTACCTTTTGATATTCGCCCAGAGACCTCTGACACGAACCAGCAGCTTAATCCTAAAAACACACAGCTGAAGCATAATAATATTCAGAAGATACCAAATTTAGTCCTACCGCTTACAGCTTCACCACAGCTTCCCTCGAGATAAAGACCAGTACAGACGGTCGCTAGGTTATCGCCGGACAGATATCACCCGTCCGGTGTCCGGCGAGCACGAACGATGACCTCAACTTATCATTTGTTTCGCTTTGATTTACTTGTTATTATTACGTTACATTTTATTCGCCATTTTGCGCTTCGGGTGGGAAAGCTGTAATGAGAATAATGAGATGTATGTACTGAGAGAACGCGGTGTCTCGGGGTCCTAAGTACATTGTAGTCTGCAAAGTCGGTAGGATGTGAAATCTGTTTTAATGGAGAACTTGTTTTTTCTAGAGGAGCTAACAACCTGTTTTAATACATTATTTGAGTTGTTATCCTAGTAATAAATCAATCCATCTAATTAAATGATTAATATTTTAATTAGAAGTTTATAATTTTAATATTAATTAATTGATAAATAATTAATTGTTGTTTAAATGGTGTTTTTAATATTATTAGAAGTAGTTTAGCAAGATTTTCTGGTCAATAACCCAAACAAAAATAGTTTTTGCATAATAAAACGCACTTATTTAACACAGGTGGTTATTTCTAAATCCTGTCTGCCATCAGTCTGTATTATTAAATTTCTTTATACAAAAATACTTGACCTAGACTTGTTGCGTGTTTAACCTAAGTTAGACTTAGGTTAAATACGCGCAGCTCTTTAATTTATAATTATATAATAAAAATACGCATTGTTAGCACTTATTTGAAGTTCCGGTTCATTCATCCTGGAATGAGAAAAATAAAAGTAATAACTTTAAAAAAAACATGAGTTCTAACGTCTTACATACGAAATAGCTCCGTGACAGTCTGACTGAGGCCCATCCAGTTACAAACTGAAATCACCAGTGCGTAGGTACCCCGAATGTTACACTACTAGTATTCAAGGTCCGTACCTACATTGAAATACTCCACGGACACTCTCCTATGGAGAAGAACGGGCATGAAACTCCACGGACACTCTTATAAATCGAAAAAATTGTTACAAAAGTTGTTGGATAGATGCTCCTATGGATAGGTAGGTACTGAACAAATTAACCGACTTGGTTTTACATTAGATCTCACAGCTTTTTGCGGAGGAAGTACTGCGTTGCGAGACTTGCATCGTTGTACATGTTATGTTTTTGATGGGCATAGTAGGTATTTCAATGGCGGTCCTTATACGACTTAGGTACTTGTTAACTAGTTTGTGTTTGATAGCGTCATGGAGATACGTACCCGATGCGGCCGACACTCAGTTTGAATGACTAAAGTAAGATAATGTAGGGGTGCACTAAGAATATATATTTTTTTAATTCTACCAGTGGTAGGTACCTATTAACGGAGAGGTCCTATATATGCTAAGTTTTAGGCTACAGTTTTGAATTATCTTGTAAATTAAAATACATCTGCACACATCAATTAAATGTGAAATTCGCGTACCTATACACAAACTAAGTAACATTAAAGCTTACCTAATAATAGATATATTCTTAATTTAAACAACGTTAAGACCTTTTTGTGCAAAAAAACATGTTAGCACTAGTACAAGATACCTACTCGCCATAATGATCACAGACAAGGTCGGATAAGGAAAACGTAGGAAACCTACAACTAAGATATCGTCACCTGCAAGGTATTTTAGGTCCCTAAAGTGGTACAATTAAACGAAAAGTAGATAAATTTGACTAAAGTTACCATCAAAAGATTACTCTTACAAATAAGTGAAAAATTACATTCTCAAAATAAAAAACCTAATAAGTGGTGAAGTTTTCTGAAGAATATGCAATAAACGGGAATTAATTTTAATATGAGAAAAAAATTAAAACGTATATACCTATGTAGATGCTAGGAGCATCGTTTTGTAGATAGTCGCTTCTTCATAAGACTAACTGACTGAGTTTTATACTTAGAGAATTGCTTTCAATGCTTTTTCAATTTCTCAGTAGCAGCCCGGAGTCTGGATGTGTTGTGCCCGGTTGGTGGCCCCCTATTACATATGGAATTAAACATAACTGGTGAAGTGTGGGTGTACTATAGGTACACCTCTGCCTAACCCTTCGGAGAAGCAGGCCTGACGTGGTGTTGTGTTATGTTAATGCTTTCAAAATACTTGAACTGTAACTAATTTTCAAAGCACAGTATTTATTTTAGCACAACAATGGAGACTGATAGATAACACTCTGGAATCCCTAAAATTCAATTTACACAAGTGTCGCCCACGTGCCTTCGTAAAATTTTGATGTTACTTTATTTTATAGGTCGTTGCTATGACATCATAGATATATAAATTGAATATTGAATGTAACAGTGACGTCATGCCGACCTTAACGTGTCCATTATAAATAAAAATGTCCTAAAAACAAATGAAGGTAGATTATTAATGGCTGATTATGGTGTTGGTCTTCAATAATTTAGTAGGTAACATAATATCTAATATATAATCTTCATTGTAATTTGAAATTCTGAAATAAACGTGTGGGAATAGTCATGAACAATGAAAGTGGTTACAGCTATTAGGAAAACTGCAGTTGCGTGCTATAGTCTTTGAGGTATTACTGTACTAGTACAATAATACCTCACTGGCTATAGTACAGTAATGTAGTATACAAATCATCATCATCATAATTTCAGCGGAAAGACGTCCACTGCTGGACATCGGCCTCCCCCAAGCACCGCCACTTCAACCGGCTCTGTGCTTCTTACATCTAGCGGATACCTCTCAAATCGAGCGGTCTTCACAATACTCAAATACTTACCACTTACTTCTTTGCTTTTACGCAACGATGCGAATGAGGTGTGCATCCCTGGTGCACAGAATACGGGCCAGCTCGAACAATATCCTGAAAATGATTGCTAGCAGGCTCGATTGCATGTACATCAATCACTGCAGTGCCATCGCCCATGGGATGAAATAAATGTAAATAAAAGTAAAATAAAGTAACATAGTTCTGTTTACTAACACACTAGACAAGTTCTATCAACCGTCATTTCAATTATATCATTACAAGTCATTTGTTATTGTATGTAGGTAAACCGTTGTTGAAAAGGTTTCAAATGTTTTGAAACACAAACTAAAAACATACCACAGTCTGTCGCGAGATGATGACGTCACAACTCTGTAACAGTGAGTCATCTCGTTTGACCGGTCACACTGACGATTAAAAAAGATAAAAATATCGTTTGAAATGGCCACGTGTGGACACGGCCGTTAAGATTCTGTTAGAAGCGTAGGCGTTTGTGTACTTCTGCGTATTATTTATGAGTGAGTCGTATTAAAATAGTACTAGTCTTTATGTAGCTATTTGAAGACGATAATGATTTGTTTGTTTTAGCTTCTTTGTAGTACACAAAGGCAGATTCTATCGGATTCATTTGTTATTCATTTCGTCGTACGAGCTATAATGTGGGGATAATTCAACCGCACGCCGGCGCCGGTTGGCGCGGTGGCTGAGCCATTGGCTGCTGTGCGTCGTGTCGCGTGTTTGATACTCTCGGAATACTTACAGATAGTTTAGGTTAGATTCCCGGTGTGTGGCTGTAGTATGTGAGATTTTGAGTTTGTAGCAACTACGATACATACGAAAATCTGTGTATTGTCATATATATGCCTACCTATGGCATTAAGTCCGCCTCTAAAGTCTGTACTTGTGTGCTTAAGTACTAAATAAATAAATACACTTAGGTAGTAATCTAAATTGAAAACAACTATTCATTCCAATATGCATACAAATTAAAAATGAGTCAATATGAGGAAATAATTCTCATAATCCTAACAACTGCACGAATGAAGCGGTAAACTGTATCACACAATTGAACTGAAATGAGGAAGTGCTCCACAACTTGTGTGAGGTGAGGAGATTGTGGCTCGTTCTGAAACTGGGAAATAAAGGATATTATAAGCTAAGGGATTTAAATAAACAGCATAATCAAACTCAAATCATTTATCTATACATATAATACAGCTGAAGAGGGTCGAAAATCTGTAGGTACATGGAAGATATTCGAAAAAAAGTTGGTTGGGGATACTTAGAATCGATTACAGAACACGTTCCAGCAGTTTTTAGAATTTTTGTCTGTTTATCTGTTTGTCTGTTTATTTGTTCGCGCATCACGTGAAAACGACTGAAAGGATTTTGATGCAAACTTTACTAATCCGTCAAAAAAATCCCCGGCCAAGTTATAGGCTATGTAACATCACGCTACGAGCCGTAGGCGCCGAGCAAAATGGAAAAAGTCAGAAAAAACCCCAAGTAAAACCGAAGTAATAGCGCCGGCGGGCGATGGGTTGCGATTGCGACGCGGTGGGGCGGGGGCCGAAATTTCACGCAGACGAAGTCGCGGGCAGAAGCTAGTTTCAAATAAACCAATTACAGGCACTTTTGAATTGTCAAAGGGGTCGGTCAATGAGAAAGATGAAGCTAGTTGCCCATTCCAAAGCGTAGTAAGTACATATGGAGAAGAATGGGCAAGAAACTCCACGGACACTCTTTTCTCCTCAATCAGCCTACAATGCTCCCACTGTTGGGATACAGGCCTCGACTCTTCGAGAGCGAGTGGGCTGTTACCTACCACGCGGGCCCAGTGCGGGTTGGTAGATGGCACATTTCTTCGAATTTTTGCACATACCGGTTTCCGCACGATATTACTCCTTTTTTTTGTTGAGAGCAGTGGTGAAGAAGTTATTTACATAAAGTAAAGCGCCTGGGGTGAGCCTCATGTTTCATGGTCCTACAGCTACAGACGCCATTGCATATCAAGGAGTAAACTAGTTGGCGTGGTCCACCACTGCTCCAAATAAACAACATGTTTATTCAATTTTGAACTTATCTTCTTCGGTACAGATCTACATAGCTGCCAATGTTATTATTATTATTACGACCCTGTTGGGTCCCACTGCAGGGGACCTTCCCTCCGTCTTTCTAATAGAGGCATTACTTCTTAGTAGAATCAGAATCAGAATCAGAATCAGAATGCTTTATTTGTAAACATAGGTCAAATTACAACAGTGTGCGAGATGTTACAGACCATTCATGTCCTTTATTTTTTTCAGGGTAACACTTTTAATTTTTTACTTTCGGTTCATTAAAAGCCGCTCAGATGTAGCTTCTATGTAACGACGAAATAATCGGCAGAAACACTGCCATAATTCAAAACTTCTGGGCAGTTTATCTCAAAATAATGATACATTTAATTAGATGCCGCAGCCCCACCTTATGTATCTTACTACACCCAAGTTATATATTCACCAATTATTTTACCAACAATGATACTATATTTCGGCACGATACATCAGTGAACATTAATGCAGTCCTTAGCCCTAAGAACCAAAAAGATAAAACTAGAAGTACTACTTCAATCAACATGGAAAATTCTTGCAATTCAGCTATGTAATTGCGTAACACATTTTCGTAAACGATTAAGACTAATCTCTTTAAAAACATACAATAGACGTAGATATATTTAATAACCTATTTCGCTTAACTATTCCTAAAGAGTCTTAAAAAAACTCCTGTAAGAAGTCGACACGTGTTTCACCTCTCAACGAGGCATCCTCAGGATGACGATTGACTTGGCGCGAACCTGAACACGACGTGTTGCCACGCCGAGCGACCAGCGTTCAGCGCTCTTACTGGCTGTGTTAACTGGTTTATTTTTTACCTCTACCGGGAATCCAAGTTGTCCTTCTGTTACATCCCGTACTATGGTTATATACTTGTGGAGTTTCGACCTCGTTACATTAAACATACGCTCTCCGCTCCTCTGGCTAAATATCGTGGGTTCAGATCTAGCGAGTATTGATGGAGTGTTGTTATTGCGAAGCGTTCAGCTTTACATATGTATTAGGCTAAACTACTTGTGATGGTTGCAGGAAATGTGAGAATAAGGGAGGAAAAGGATTTTGTTTTTAAGAAGTTTCTTTATAAGATGAGTGAATAAGGGTAATGGAAGCAGTGGAATTTCTCAGTAGCAGCCCGAAGGCTGGGATTTGTGAACGATGGTGGCAATAGGCTCGCTAAACTAGGCCCTCTGACATGGGACTTAAACATAACTAGCGAAATGTGGGTGTACTGTAGGTAAACCTCTGCCCAACCCTTCGGGGAAACAAGGCGTAATTTTATGAATAAGAGAAAATAATTTCGAAAGTGTGATGTTTTGCTGTGAAATATGCAAACGCAGTGTTCTATTTCAAACTGGTGTAGGTAAACCTGTTCTGATGGGGTTTATTAACTCGGCTTCAAGTTCATCACTAATTTACAATCCTCTAACATTTTACCATTTTCAATGACCATTTACATCGCTTCGCGCATATTATGATCAAGATCATGACTTGCAATCCTTGCTGTAGTGTATCTATTTAATAGATATGTAAACACTATCTCATGCACGTCAGCAGTGAGGTAGCTGTCACTAATGTCAACTGTCAGTTCATCACAAATGGCGGGAAAGTGGAAAACAGTTGAAAGTGAGGTGGTACCTGCACAGGAGGCTTGGTGTGGTGATGAGCCAGTGTAGTGATATAATCAGCTTAAATACGGGATCAACAGGATTCTACACTTGCGATTCTTATCAGTTCCAGGTTTTTTTTATCAAACTGCATTCCTTTTTTGACTACACGTCAACTACTGTAGAAAAACATGCATTATCTTTTTGTAGCACATCTTGGAATAGTAAGCTTTATTAATTTCTGGCTTATTCAACAAGTTAGCTGCAACATGAACACATGGCAGCATTAGTAGAACATTGCTCTGGAGGCACGGCTCCAGGTTATCGAGTGCAAAGGTTAGCGAAGTAATGAGGGGTCGCTCTCCGTGCGAATAGAATAGTGATTCTTCTTAAATTGTATGGATTTAGTAGCGTGCTATTATAGGACTATGTTTATTTTAACTACACTGGATATCAATATTATTATTAGCACAAAGTTCATGGCAAAATAATGAAACGAAAAAAAATGGGAATGGGTTGTAGATTTTTTTAATGAACGAAATTAGTTTATTATTAGTTAGAAGAACTAACTAACTTATACATAAAACCCCCACAGGAAAGAACTTACTCGTAGGAATGAAATAAGTTGAAATGCATCATGTGTCAGTGCGATTCCAGCTTGCGTATCGAAGATTAAGCTTATCTTATTTTTACGAAGCCAAATACCCCGGGTAACCCAACCTAGGGCAGAGTACAGACGAGCAGCACTTTGTTGTCGACAGAGCCAACTTAAGCTGTCGACAGAGGCAAATCCAGCTGCATTGATCGACATTAGCCGTCGACACGTGGACAGCAAACGCCGACGAATGGCGACAGCTACAGTATGAGCGCAGCGCACGCGCTGCCTGCTGCCTTTTCAGTCGGCTTCAAATAGACATGTTCATGGCGTTCATGCTGTCGACATGGTGGGCAGCAGTCGGCGTGTTGAATACTGCAGCAGTGGCTTTTGTCGACAGTAGCAGTTGCTTCTGTCGGCAGCTGAAGTTGGCTCTGTTGACAGCTGAACTTGGCTCTGTCGACAGCTGAAGTTGACTCTGTCGACAGATGAAGTTGACTCTGTCGACAGATGAACTTGGCCCTTTCACAAAACACAAACTGATGATAAAAAAAATACTTACGGACATAACCCGGTTCCTTTCAAAATAAGAACGCTTCGGGGAAACCCTCTGCTTTACCCCTTATCACTACTAACTGACTAATAACGTATTTAATTTACAATGTGTTTTTTTATATCCCATAACTCTATTATATTCTATAATTAAAAATAATACAAAAAGTCCAAGAATATGTGGTCAAAAAATGCATAGTTTCGAAGATATCATCAATCATAATGCATTGTAGGTAAGTGTGTAGTAGGTATCTAAGTTTCATTGATAAATACGAGTAATTCATTGTCATTCAAATGAGTCATTCATGTTTAAAGCTAAGAAAATGCGACGATGTCATATTTCATGTAAGGATGTTTTACATTAATAATCCTGACTTTGTCGAATTATTTTGTTTGAAAAATGGAAACAAATGAAAAGATAATTGAAAAATAATTCATACCCCAGAGTTATGGGATATAAACAAACACCTTGTATATCTGATTACATTGAAGAAAATTGAAACTGAAAAGATACGGCCCGCATTAGCACTAGATTGCAGAAGCTAGAACCCTTGGGGGGAAACCTTTTCCTTGCAATAAGATGATGGAATGGAGGTCCACGGCAACGGTAACTTTGGCCCGTACATAATAGACTCAAACTTGCTTCAATCCTTAGTTACTTCCTTCTGTTTCCTCCAAGTTTATACATTTAGCTGGCCATGCGCGCCACCTAGAAATAATATGAAGTATCAAAATCAAAATATTTTATTTCACATAAACCTACATAGGCACTTATGAAACGTCAGAATTTAGGTGCACGGTTCCAATTGATCGTTTCCTATAGAGAAGAGCCGGCAAGAAACTCCACGGTTACTCTTTTAAAAATAAATGGGTTTTACAATGTTTCCAAAAATGTACAGTGTGGACGGGTATGAGAGGACAGTGTAGGCAGGCCTCAACAAGATACTTAACAAAATAGAAAACAACGTTCTCACATTCACAAAATATAAAGGAATCTATATAAAGGATAAACAAAACAATAAGAATAAAAACGTATTTATACCAAATGACATGGTTGTCACTACAACTCCAACCAATCACACAAAAGCCTCTATCTCCTATGTCTTCTAGGATAGTATGCCCCTATAGAGACGCACATCCAGACATTGTAATTATTAAACACCACCGAACACTATCGCACACTATCCCCCCAGTTTCGACACCAAACGTTACTGACCCATATATCCCAGTACATAATTCACAAACCCGAAATAAAAACATAAATTGAATTCACCAATACATCACGAGAACGTTCAGTTCGTTCGGAAGCATGTAACACATGCAAATGGATAGATTACACCACGCTCCACCGTTGCAGAATGTTATTTGCAACGGCAACAGCAGTTATATGCAATCAATTGTTACAAAAATATTTTATGGGTTTTGTTTGTTGGTCGAAACGAATGGGAATAGACTAATTGCTCGTAGCTGAAAACTGTTATAGAAGGAAACATTCGACAATACTTAAATTATCATTAGTGTGGTTTCTTGCAACATTCCCTGTTTTTTTTATAGGTAACACCTGTCACACGGTTATCCTTTTAACCCAATGATTGACTAGTATAGAATGCTTTTTGTCGTAAAGTGCGCATATTATGTAAGAACCAATATTGAAACAACATGAAGTTTAAATAAATAAATAAAAGTCGTTGCATACATTTGAGGACAAAACGCCAAAATTTTAGATGGTATAATTATCATATTAATTTCTTAGTATGACCTTTTAGAATAGATATAATGAATCTAGGATGTTCAACTCTCTCTAGTAATTTCTTAAGCAAAAATATGTTTTCGCCAGTAAGCTAACTGGCGTATTGAATGTGGGTGATATACATCGGGGAATACATGTCTGAGTTTATGTTAATATAATATTGTCAGTTCGTGTGAAAAAGCCCAAGCTTCCACAGAAACATGCCTCACCCCGGCTACAAAATATTAATGTTTGTTTTGTTAGACTTTCAAGGTAACCAGACAATACGGTCGATTTGTTTTTCATCATTATGACATCAAATTAAACAGGTTGCTTATTTGTAAACTTGATACGAAATTTTCGATCGACATGAAGATAGTGTAGAGTGTGTCAAACTCAAAGCATTTATTTCAATTAAACCATTTACAGGCACTTCGGAATTGTCAAGGAGTCAGTCAGAAATATGGAGCTAGTATATTTGTCACCGATGTTAATAAATCAGTCCTTGTAGAAGTGGGCGTTTGATTGTTTGTAATAATGAAATATATTTTCGGTTTTTTATGATTGTTTTCAAATACTGCCAAAGCCCGGTTGTAGACGCGTCTATTGACTTATGCAGGCTAATGTCAGTCCGTAGCAACCAAGAGTCAATTAAATTAATTGATTAATTGTCTTCATCTTCCCCAATTTAAATTAAATTATCTAATAATTCTATTGCTGTCCCCTTCTCATCTCTATCAAACGGCTACAAACTGTTTATCTTTTTCCGTTTCCAATCTAACTCAGCTGCCTTTACAACGTTACCTTCTGTCCGCTTGCCTAGTTTTTTTGGCTCTCGCGATTCTGCTTTTGGCGTATAAAACCACTGACGGGTGCGTGGCATTAAGTGGCATTGAACTTGTTTTTTTTAACAAGCATCCTTCGTAGAGCACTCGCAGAAATGTAGACCGAACTGGCTTGGCACCTGCCCCGCTATATTTAAACGTAAACGGTCCCATCCGCTAATATGGACATGTTCAGACATGACATGTGAAACAAGTTACTATACGGGACTGACGAGACGATGTCCATACCTTGTCTTGGACTGACAAAGGAATGTCAGTTTGCAGTCTTGAGACGCCAAAGTGATGTGTCTTGTTTGAGTCAAAAAGAGTGACTCATGCGTGGGATTCGTTATAACATAATCAGCCTATAACGTTCCCAATGCCTCCTCTCCTGTCACAGGCCTCTTGTCTGTGAGAGGAGTGGGCCGTAATCCACCACGCGGGCTCCAGGCAGGTTGAGGGATCTAAACATAAAGTGTGTCTAAATTTTGCATCATACAGCATGCTAATAGGGCATCATAACTCGTAGCCATAATACATTATAATGGTAAAGCATTCCATCTGGGCAAGACTGGATGGGAAAGGTTTAAGAGCGGATGTTTGTTGTAACTTTGGAAATGCCTATGTCCAGTAGCTGATTGAGAGTTGACAGCATCCATCAAACACAATAATGCAGAGCTGAGAGATAAGTTATATTGTTGCATGATATAACAGTTAACTTTAATATAACGATATGCAAGTGGCCTAATTAGTTTTAGTTGTTAAACGTAACTCCGTCAGACATACTTTATGCTCATAAATGAATGATATCATTTTAGTGCAAACTAATGACCGGAATTGCTAGTTGAATATGTAACAATTTGTATTCTAAAACCATTTTTGAAGTTCTTTTATTTGGGTCAAGATTAGCTAATGCTTAATTTCAATTCAAAAGAGAATTATAATTATATGGAAAGGTGGTCAGTTGTGGTAATGAACAGACTCTCATGTAGGAATAGGCCTCTTGTAGGAACGAACTATAAAGGCTCGCGCAGACTGGCGCGATATCGCGACAAGGGTCACGTTGCCTGTCGTGCCCGCGATATCGCGCAGGCCAGCTCGACCCGTAAAGGCAAATAGTCATTCAGGATGGTGCGTCGGACATTCTATACATATAAATATCACTCGTGGAGTTAAATGATCTCATTTCTCAGGTGAGCCATACAAATTAAAGTGTTAATAATAATTGTTTTATTAGGTCTAGCACGCGTAACTGTGGCACGTGTATCATAGATTATTCCAAAACTTGTGTGGCTTCTAATACTAGAATTGTCAAAGTAGAGCGTGTAACGTGAACATATGGTAAAACGTGAAACTGTAACGATTTTCGAAATACACGACGCAACGATGTTACCTGTCCAGTACAGAAATCAAGTTGCTTTAAAAGGAGAAAAGTATGACCAATAAATATTTGCATCCCACAACTACCTTCATTAAATAATCCCAACTCACATCCTTTTTAAAACCAATCACACCCATTGAGCAACCACGGAATCCAAACGAGTTATTAAGGCACGTTGACATTCAATTAATTCGTAAAAACTAATTAAGACAGGACGCGATCGCGTTGCATAAAACCGCGCACTTCTTTTGCAATTCACGAAACGTCCTCTTCATGGTCCGTTTGCTGTAAAGCGAATAAAACCTTTTATTTGTAATGGCCGTACTGTTATAAATATTAACCATTTACTGTACAGTGTGCGTTAAATTGGTTAGAAAGTTGGCTTTAATTTGATTATGACAGTTCGATATTAATGTCGGTTACGTCATTATAAAGATCATCGTTTACGACACATTGCCTTGTCGTTTCATCAATGATTTTTTTTTTTTTTTCTGACCATGACTGTTATGTTATGATGTTTACAACAACGAACACATAGAAACGTACCATTTTACGTCATCACTGCGCGGTCCGCGGTCGACTAGAATCCCAGAAGTGATACAGTCGTTAATTTGAGGCTATCGTGCTATGTATAATAGAAATAGAATCCCATCGCATCGTATCGAATTTTGGGGTGTGAAATTAGATCCTTTGTACGGATCTAAATCCTTCAACCTAATTTCGAAGCCCGTTGATTGCAATGGCAGTCCCACGAAATACACTAGTTTATATCCTATGCCTATATGTATAGACTATATAGCTTGTTTGTCTTCAACAAGATGCAATTACCATAATTTTGGAGACTATAAATTCCCCATAATAGTTCCCAGAGTTTCTATAACTCCAGTTACCACGATTTATTACTGCTGAATCGCTTTGGGCATTCAACAGTATCGAGTTGGTTCTAACGGCCCTTATTTACGTTGACACGTTATTACTAAAATAGGTTTCAATTAGTACTAAATGCTGAGGACTTTGGTCACCTCGTTAAGCACAAAGGCATTTATGAAAGATATTTTCTTTATAATGGCTGGCTCAAAGGGTTTTCGGAATGCTATTAGCCCTGATAGCCCTGACGAAGACAGAAAAACAAATCTAGGTGCTCCACTTCTTAAAGTCCGGTTATTTTCAATTTGAGTAATGTAAGTAATTGCATGATGTAGTGTCAACGCGTCGTCAAACTGTGACCACAATCGACTTTTATCATTAGCACAGAGTTTTTCTTTTATCCCCAATGACCGTGAAAGAAACGTGTGTAAAATTTACCGCAAGAAACTTTCGTAAACCAAAAACATTTTTGGAATGCATAATTTTTCGGCAATTAATTCCGTGGTTACTGCATCAAATGCATTTGCTGAGGGTACCATCACAAATCGTGCTGCGTCTGAGTCGTCTTCAGTCGCCGTGAGTGAAGACGCCAATTATGGAGCAATGCTAACGATCTCACTAATTGGTCCCTATGAACCTTTATCTTTATGATCGGTACCATGAACTGATGATGGTCGTGACAAATCGTGGAACTGTGTTATAACTGTTCCTCTTTTTGGATTCGGTTCAATACAAGGATGAAGGATTGATCTATTATGTAACATCAAATTAATTGATATCACTCACTTCTTCGATTTTATTTGAAACCTTAAACATTGCTATATCAAATACCTCAAAAAATATGTATAAGTTTACGTTCAACTTTCCAGTTTATGCTATCTTCGTCTCAAATAGTGCTCTGTGCTCCCAACTGACCTACTACGCGGATTTGCGACCTTAGATAATGGTATCTAGCAGCTTTGCAGAGTCAGCCATGAGTGTGAACTAGGCCGCCTGGAAACGCTGGTAATATGTTGAATCTTTGTAATATAACAATACAGGCGTGATTGTGTTTCTGAGAAAGATATTAAACGAACGAAAGATGAATAGAGAATCTTTAGGATATCCTTTGTATTGTTGTTAGTTTTAGGTGAAAAATAAGGTCAGACAGGTGTAGCATTAATGTCGGACATTCAATATAATCCGGCGGGTGTTGAGAGGAATGTCGATGTTCTTTTTAAGGTCGTAACAAAATAACATTTTTTATGAATCATGAGCAACCACGTCTTCTTCACTTACCACTAGGCCTGCGGTCAAGCCTATTTTATAACAATTAAAATCCAAGAGATTCCCATGGTCGTCGTCTAACGGTCCCAATCATTTCCATTTTTCACCACACCGGTATTTCGGCGGTGGTAGACGAAGACACAATGACAGATTACACGACCATAAACAAGATACACCTTTTGTTGGCAACAAAGATGGCTGACGCCAAAATGGCGGAACGTTACCGATGCGAAATTGGCGGTAATTGACCCCTTTGTCGGCGGTATAGGGCTACTCTCCCGAAGCTTCTTAAAGTGTCATGTCATTTAATGATTCTTTAATTTTGTAAGAAATAGTTGGGACGTGTAATATATTCAATAAAAAATCTAATAAGTATCATGGTGTGAGTTTATTTTTTTCTTTCCTTGCGATGTTTTTTTACTTCGACATACTTTACTTTTACTTATATATTTTTTGCATCGACTCAGTCTTTTGAATAGGCAGAGTTATTGAATTGGCTATGTATTATTGCGACGCCACGCGGCTTCATTTGTGAATACTTTTCGTTTATGACTTAGCTGAAGAAAATGGGAACTTATTTGATGTAAACAGTCTTGGTTTTCCATTTGCTTCATGGTCAAGTTTAGACAGTAAACCTACGCGTCTTGTTTGTGGATTCTGAGGGAAATATCCTGCTCAATAGAATTCATACAAAATTGCATTTGGTATTCAAATTCAATGGTGTTTCGGCTTACATACTTACGTTTCTTTACTAATTCACAAACATAGATGCAAAACATACAACGTAGGTAGGTATTTATATTAGACGTGTTTGACTTATGGTATCTTTATATGGTAGAATATTTACTATTTTCAAGGTTATATTTCCGCGAAATAAATTCTTAGTATAGAATTTTTTGCGATGTGGTCACCGGCTGATGGCAATTTATATAAATAAAGATGGCGGCCAACCTATTGTGTTACGATATTATGGATGATATTATGATATTATATCGGCTTATAAATAGTAATATGTTTAAAATTAACTAGCGCTTATAATTAAAGTCGTAAATACTGTATTTTTATCGCAAATTCTATTAAAAAGAAGCAATTTCAAGGCCCATATGTGGACAGTCCTTCTGTTGTAAAGCGCCGACAATTATTATAATAGTTGTAAAGTAATCATTTAATTTGTTTAAATTAACTCAATATGTCTGCCAAATGATAGGGTTTTTTGCTCCATAGAGAGTGTTAAGTTTTTTTGTGTCTAAATGATACCCAAGATCTTGGGTGGTCGTGGTCGTTGGCTATGGTCAATTAGTTTTTTTTAAATACAATTATTAATTACTTAACTTTTGAGATACTTATGTAACGATTATGATGTAGTCAACGTAACAGAATATTTTTTAAATTAAATGTAGTTTACGACCTTGACTAATTCGAAATATTTCAAGGTATAAATAGTTACATCTTCTTAATTGGACTATTTATGAATTATTTATATAACTGTATAATGGTATATAATAATATATTTCTAATACAAATCAATAAAATAAAAAAGACAAATTGATTGATTCAAGACCATTCAACCAAGAAAATGATTGTAGCTCACGCAAGATTATTACGAAACGGGATTTTTACGGTTTTTAGTGTTCCGTAGTAAACAAGGAACCCTTATAGTTTCGCCATGTCCGTCTGTCTGTCTGTCTGTCTGTCCGTCTGTCTGTCTGTCTGTCTGTCTGTCCCCTGCTTAGCGCAGAGACTGTTAGTACTAGAAAGCTGTAATTTGGTATGAGTATACATACTAATGAAACCGACAAAGTGGTAAAATAAAATCATGAAAAAAATATTTTTTTTTAGGGTACCTCCCCTACATGTAAAGTGGGGATATTTTTTTTTTTCGTCTTTCCCTTAGTGTGGGGTATCGTTAGAAAGCTCGTTCGAAAATATTATGAGCTTGTTAAAACCATTTTTGGATTGAAGAATCCGTCTGCGAAATATTAAGCTTTAAAGTGCTAATTTTGCCCCCTGCCAACTAAACGGTAAGTTCTGGATATGTGGAAAAATTCACAGCAGTAGTAATGTATATATAACGAAATTAAAAGGACAACTATCACAGCTAAGAAGGCTCTACTAGTTAACGAGTAATTATCCATTTCAACATAAAAACATTTTGTATGGGAGAACATGTTTTTCAACTACAATGTTAAGTTTGTTCTTGGGATAAGTTCATCCCAGCTACGGAACCCTTCATTGTGCGTGGTCCGACACGCACTTGGCCGGTTTTTAAGTTATGGAAGCAAAAACTAAACTCTTACATCACTACGAGGTTTCACCCATAATACCACAGTTAACAACAACTGAGTAAGAGATAAAAACTTGGTAGGTTGGTACCTATATTGAGCAGAGCTACAGACTTCCTTCCATAGTCTAAAAGAAGGCCAATTCTCTTACTTAAAAAACGTTCACATTCAATTCGCAATCTGTCAAACTTGTCAAAAAAGTTGGTAAATTGATTGTATTTTTGACAGATTGCGAATGCGAACGTTCCTGAAAATACGGGAACTGCCCATCTGAATAATGAATATAAACTAGCAAACAATATTCCTCCTAACAACCAAGGAACAAAATAGTTTTCACGATGGTTCTAATTCGACCACAGATTAAATAAACTGCTGGCTGACGACATTGCGGTCTGCCACTATTACGGCGATATCGTATTAAAAAAAAAAACTTTACATAACTTTAAAAAACTATTTGAAACACTCACAGTAGGTAAGCCCTTTCATTTGATATGTCACACGGTAGGTACAGTTTTCTTGCATATTTGCAAACTGCTTGTTTGCCTCCCAAAAGTGACCCCCAAATTCACGCTGGCAGTTAATTCCAATTAATAGGTACACCCAGTTCATCGCAGTTTGCTGGACATAAGCCCCAATATTCGCACAACTAACAGCAATCTTCTATCCTTCCGCATGATGGCCCTATTCAATTAACTGGTCTGTATCGGTCCGTTTTGTAATTATTTTCAATTAATATCGTTCATTGACGTAAAGTGTGGTCACCGTTATCTGAACCGTACAATTGAACGTGCCGCGGGCAGTTTTGATGATATTTACAAAGTTATATTGTAATCAGTGTAGTCCTGCCCTTAGATCAATGTCCTATGACGTAAAAAATTGGCGGAGTCGCCAAGTTTTTTGTTGTTTTTCTATTTGTGTGTTTTCATTTATCAATAGATTATCTTTCATGTTATTACTGACCTTGAGTTAGATACTACGAGCCACGAGCTAGCTATATTATTGTATTAAGTATCCAAATAAAGTGGTATCAGGTCAAGAGACTGATAATGATTACCTACTAAGAATTCAGAATATGCAAAATTTCAGGGCGCTTTATTAATTAGAAAACTATATGCCTCCATGTCGTGGTAGCCCAAAATAATGGCAAAGTAATGGTATGTTTCTTCCCTTCAACAGTCAACAAATGTGGAATAATTTTTCTGTGTATCCTTTGTTGATAATCCCAAATAAATCCGGGCAAGAACCAATATGACTTACTTAATAAAATATTATGCCTCCAACAGCATAATTAATTTTCTAGAACGGACAGTCTTACGGACATCAAACCTTTGCCTATATTCATGAAAATCTGTATTAAAAAAAAAAACAAAGAGACTGCTATGACATAATTGTAGACTAATTCTACTTTCCACGTAGTCTAAACAAATGAAACAGAATGCACTAATTGTTCCAATTCTAAATACTAGTTTAAATAGCAATTGAGGGACACTATTGTCGCATAAACGTACGTGCGTGCAACATGCGCTACATAAGGTACTTATGCACAGCTGTCATCGTTGAATTCAATACTGGCGTGTTCTGTAATTACATACCTAGTACTTATGTCACGCTATTAGGCCGTAACAGTTCTTCATTGTGCTATACTCTGTTCATTGTGTGTTCTACCTTACTATGGAACTGTAAGAGTGAAACGTTAAAGCGAGATGGACAATACAGATGATAACGATCTTTCGACGACCGACGATCTTTTCTTTCTTTCTTTTCGATGTATGTTTATTTATTTATTTAGAAATAACACTACTGAAGCCTTAAAAACATGCATTTAAAACTTTATACAGTGCAGCAATTACATAAAGGTAAACACCACTTGAACAAAATGAAATTATGTTAATTGACATCTGGGTGACTTACATGTCAAGTTTACAAGCAAACTCAATACTTAGAAAAAATCATTATATTATATATACCTATAGTTTAAGCTAGATATAAAGGTATCATAAAGGCTTCGCAACAAATCAGACAACAGTTAAGAATTCTAGATTTCTGCTTAATTAGGGAATCAAAGTATAATCGATTATTTAAATTATGTTATACCTAAGCAGCACAACTCTCAATATGCATTGGGTAATGGGCATGTATCATTAGTGGAGCGGTTCCTATAAAAAAAAACTCATCGTTTTGCTTACCAAATGGTAGCATTTTTATTGCCAAACTGGGCTTATAAATAGATTCGTAAGGTAATTTTGATAGCTACTTCCTAAATGGGAGGGTCTACTGTGCAAAGCGTTTAGGTCTTTGTTTCATTATTGGTAAAGATGCAAGTCTTAATATTAACCAATAACTGTCCGTAAATTATAGGAATGGGCCATAAATCACTTTACCGTCATAAACTGAACTGAGTATAGCTCTCAAATACCTACTGTGAGTAAGTAATTGCCAGAATATACTACTGGAAATAACATGTGGAGTTATGTTATCAACATATCAGTCGGGAACATCCGTGTGGCTGTACATGGGCTTAATGACTGATACGATTATCGGCCATGGGAGTATATTGGTTAGTGGACTGGTGGTTGTCAGTATATATTTTATGTTGTTGCTATTAGTCCAGAGGATAACAGCATTATGAAATAAGCATATTATAAAACGAAGTCTGAAAGTGGCACAGATGACTGAAAAGTTGGGTGGAAATCGTTGGTCATGGTAATTGATTTGGAGGAATGAGGAACATGTCGTTGTTATGATGCAGTGTATTGAATAATAAACATTTAGACTTTTTACTGATTTACGTGTTTTTAAATGCGTCATTAGCCAGACAGGACATTTGAAATAAGGAAGGAAATAGTGATGACAAGTTCTGAGTGAACGGAAACTACTAGAGATGACAGAATACAGATAATCAATGTAGTAATCGGGTTGTGCGAACAATTGACCAAAGTAACGATGGTTGGACTGAACGATGGCGATGGCTAGAAAGGGGGTGACTACCGAGATGACTTGATGATCAGTTGATCACAATTACATGACAAAAGTGTGAAAAGATAAGACTACTTTCATCGTATTTGAAGGATTCTCCTAACCGTTAGATAAACATCGTACCCTTAATAAAACACGAAAGAACTCTCTACAAGTTTCTCAACAATACAGACTTTTAACCCGTCGAGTAAACGCTGCGATGGAAAAAGGTATGGCACGTTGCCAACTTTCCGTCAACTAGTACTACAATAAACAGTAGATAAAGCCCAGGCTCCCACCATTCACCGTTAATAAAACTATTGTCATGAATTAATAATATTCATAGTGCAATGTCCTACGATAATGTGCTGTTTATTCTGTGGTTTTAATATTATTAACCGCAGACGTCGAGTTCGTGTCGATAATGGCCGCCATAGAATGCTTTCACATAGAGCGACTAATTGCAATATGAGTGTCTGCATGCTATTTAATTATTACCCGTTTACGGCGAAGCAAAAAGGAGGGTTATTTTGACCGGTATCTATGTAAGTATGTACAAACAAGACATCACAGATAGACAAATAATAAATCCGGAGTTACACGTTCGATTTAAGTATGCCTTAAGAGGGTTTACGTCGTACGGCATTTCATACAAACTTTCAAGCCCTTATTTTTCGAAATGACTGAACCTATTTTAATGAAACTACATACGCATATGCAGGATACAAAGGTCTAAAAACTTAGTTAAGAACATTTCCGAAAAATAGTGTTCCAGACAAATTAGACCAATTTAAAATTTTCCATAGAAACAGAGATTTTCAGTTATCTGTTTTTAAATAAGACATTTCGAAAATGTTCTTAACTAAGTTTTTAGACCTTTGGGTCCTGCATATGCGTATGTAGTTTCATTAAAATCGGTTCAGTCATTTCGAAAAATAAGGGCTTGAAAGTTTGTATGAAATGCCGTTCGGCGTAAACCCTCTTAACCTATGATGTCTTGTTTAAACCTTTTTAGTTGACTTTTTGGTCGTAGTTGGTTTTTAGTTTTTATTACTTTTATATTTCTAGTATTGGTTCTGTTATAAATGTTATAATATTATGTGACTTACAGATTAGTTAGCTGAAATTACTGTATGTAGGTTACGATTCTGTACAGGACAGGATTAAATCTTAGTACCTATGAAGATAATATGAGACAGACTGAGGTGGTGACCGATGTAGTAGTTGCGTCGTGTGAAATAGTGAATTTTCATGTTAACTACTGATGCTCTCAAACTAATGATAGATGGTCAAAAGAATCTGAAAGCAGTTATCCAAAAAATCTTTAAAAAAAACATACCGACAAAAAGTGAAAAATAACTTTAGGAAGTCGGTGTCTTTAGTTATGCTTTTTCGGAAGTCGATGGCTTTTTTTTTTAAGTTTTTTATTTTTCACTTTTTAGTTGTGGTTGTCTAGGTTTTGAGATGTTTTCACTTTTACACCACAGCCGTAGTTCGTATACTTATACGTATTAGTTCATATCTTGAAAACTACTGAACTGATTTTAGGCGCTAATAAATTATCATAGGTGAAAATATTGCATTTCCTATAATATTACATACATACGTAGCGAATTCATAACCTTTTTTTTGAAGTCGGTAAAAATACTTACACCTAAAAAGATAGAATTAAAACGAAACTGTCTTTAATTACTTCCATAAACAGTAAAATTCCAACAGGCTTTATTCCATGAAGCCGTAATTTCTTAGTAAAGTAACAAGTTTATCGCGATAACACAAGTTTCAGACTTATTATTCATCAAACTTGGGCGTTGTTTATCATGATAATGCAGGTGCGAAGTTGCTCCGAACTTGGAACAGGTGGTGCAAATCGCAGTAATGCAATAGCAAACTAAGAAGTAATCCATTTTACTTTGTTGATTCTTGGCATGCGCCCGGGAAACGCTCGATAAAGGTGTTGTTCAGATGGTTTTTATTGATATCGATGCTTTTTTGTCACAATTGTCGTGGAGAAAAGAGCTGCTAGTTGCTGTAACAAAAATATCTGTGTAGAAAGTATTGATAAGTATAACTATTATCTGGTTATAAGGATACTAGTTTTTGACCTACCGCATCACCTGTGTGCGTCCCATCGCATCGCCTGTCCGCGCTATTACTTAGTTTTCGCTTAGCGTTCTTTCTGACTTTGTTTTCTTTTTGCTCAGCTCCTAAGGATCGTAGCGTGATGTTACATAGCCAATAACCTTCCTCAAGAATTGGGCTATCAAAGGCAAAAATAATTTTTCTAACCCGACCATTTGTTCCAGAGATGTTACAACAAAAAATGTTGGCACTGAAACATGATCAAGTTAAATTGGGAGTATACTGTAGAGTTTTGTGAATGAAAAAGTTCGTAAACGATTAAAACTAATTTGTTTCATTATGACAGTTCAACAACATTCATTGCGTTATTTACGTTGACGGGCATATTTTTTTTTAGAACTTATAAAACAATGGATTAGCTATCTGTTTCAAACCGATTCAGATTGTGATTGATCGTGTAATACGCAATTAGGGTGCAGAATATTTTCATAAATTTTCATTAGCTTGGCATCAGATTAATCATCTATTAGACCTTACATAAACCGTATGTATACAGCAGGTTAAAGCACCAACAACCGACTGTCCACCAATAAATCCATTGATTTCAATCAAAATAGGTTTCAAACCTCATCGCATCATACTTCGACACCTGTCATTAAAAACCCTGACTACCCACATACGATAATTTCAATGAATAAATCAATAGTGTCGTGTCGAAAGCAGGTTTTCCCTAGGGGCAATAAACTTGTTTTACGTGTGCAGTACAATCTGTGTTATTGCTCTGTAAATGTTGTATTGTTTGGAAAATAGGATTGTTTTCATCTGGATGTGGGCTGGTGTTTATGTGGGATCGCTGAATGTTTTGGGTTCTTAAGAAAATGCGGTAGTGTAACAAAATGATTGTTCGCAGTTTCGCACTATGTCACTTTTGTTAGGGAAATTGGAAGGCAGCTTCTATCGACGCGACCACGCGTTCCGATTCGCCGAACAAAAAGTGACATATGAACACAACGATCGCCTACTCGTTCGACGATTGCTTTTGATTAGGACGCGGCTTTATACAGGCTGACTTTGAAAACATGCAACAAAATTTAAGGGGGTGTTCTACCCATCAATATGAAAACTTTTACTATGGGAACAACTAAGTACTCACAAAAAAAAATTGACCTTCTTATACAAAATGGTCCAATCGGGTATACATTTATACAGGAAAGTTTTTTTTTTTGCAAATTCCAGTTGGTCCTAGCGTAAAAGTTGTTCACATTGATGGGTCCAACACCCCCTTTTTTGTAGCATGTTTTCAAAGTCAGCCTGTAGTATGTTAATCCTCAAGAAAAAAGAGTCTATCTACATCATGATAATCATCTAATATCAAGTCCACGTAACAATATCGGCCTTCTGTATTTGTATTTCTTCCTTCTTTATGAAGGTTTAAAATCGAATTCCGTTATAATTAGCCGTAAATCGGTTTTTATTTATTTATATATTACTGCAGTTTCTTGCAGTAATAAAATATATTCTATTTTATTCACATGTAGTATTGTAGGTCAAGCACAAAAAAATCTTAAATTTCGACATTTTAAATTCTAAATATCCTTATGATCGAAGGTGGTAGCTATTATTATAGATGACGTAGAATTTCTAGATCAATGACACATTAATTTGAGTGCTAAAACTTTTTTTATTAGATCCGCTGAGCAGTGGATTTGGATTCATGACGCATCATGCGGCCAGACGTGCATGTGTGATACCCACTGGATTGTTGTTCTAGAATATTTTTAACTAGCTTCTGCCCGCGACTTCGTTCGCGTGGAAGTCGTAAGACACACAATATACTAAAATAACAGCCACATTTTTATTCATCTCCGTCGGCCCCTGACTTACCGCGTGGCATCGCATAGCCCGCCCGCGCTATCACTTCGTTTCGCTTAACATTCTTTCATGTTTTTTTTTTCTTTTTATTCGGCTCCTAAGGGTCGTAGCGTGATGTTAAATATTGACTAGTAGTTCCAGAGATAACCTCAAACAAACAAACTGTTCTGCTTTATTATATTAGTAGGTATAGAAAACATCTTCGAGTGGATAAAGTTATGTGAATCTTTTTTTACCTGCTTTTTAAATATCGTTGAAATGCCTGATTTAACCGAACTAGGCATTAAGCTTTATCTTTAAAGTCGGTCTTTCGATCCGTAATCTCCTCGGTTTCAATATTTAAAATGGAAGTGCCAAGATGCAACTTTGTAGTGGCTCTAAATATGCACATAAAATGTCACATCATTTCGTAAGCATTCATTCGTTACATAGTTACTTAACACGGGGTCTCCCTCGAAAGGCTCCCTCTTTACAAAGACAATGTAAGGTCATAGGGGGATAATTGCTGTAATCACACTTAGTGGATATATTGTGAATGCAATGACTATTCTAGTGGCTGAACTTTAATCATACCAGTTGATGTCTATATCACACACTATCATTTTAATACGCGATTTTCTACAACCTGAAAACTGTAATAAATTTTTTGCTTGGTCTTTGTGGTCGAGACTCGAGACTAATCTTAAGCTATATAAAATAAATTTCATATTAAAAGTGATACTGATACCAACCTAATCATAATAAAAATGGTAAGAAAAAGACTCGAGGAGACTTCGCAAAGTAATCTTTTGGTCTAATGTGAATATTCATGCTCCACAAAATTGTACTCGGCTTTAGCGAAGCCGTCTTATTTGACTCGTGAAATTACCAGACGCTGTATGAAATCAATGTTTTTAATGGGATTGGTTAAAAAGAAAGGTTTTTAATATTGTCATGACAGGTTTATATTGGTCCTGTTTTGCATTTTCTGTTTGTCATGTCCTGGCTTTGTATTTGGGGTCCCACGACTCGAACCACCCTACGTTAGTAGACAGATGCACGATTGATTCACTAAGCCCATTTTGTAGTTTTTGGTTAACACAGAAAAACAGTCGAGCCATAAAACAGATGTATTTTCCTTGATATATTACTTTACGAATGTATCTATTTTATTTCATAAGATGGCGGGTGAATTCGGGACTCTTCTCATAAACACTACATTTAGCTAGGGCTCCGTAATTGCAGTATGATGTTACTATTTGTTCACAGGTGGCCCTTTGCCCTTCCCCTAGAACCTATTACTCCTTAGTTGCCTTTTACGATACCCGTGGGGAGACACGGGCCGACCATTGCTGGATTGATGGCCTTATTGCAGGCAACGGTCAACATTAAATATACATTAATTTATTAGGAAGGCTGCGTAATTTCATCTTTGTTTTTGTTTCTCACGTTTCCATTTATATAAGCATGCTTAGCAATATACTGCAGATAAATCGTTTGGCGTTATATCATGTTATGAGCAAGTTCATTGTCATTAGTCTGGGAATTCTTATTCGAATAATGATTACATCTTATGATATCAAGATAAAATGTTTTAATCTCAATAGTTACTTAGGTGACATCATTAAGGTGGACATATTAACAGAGATGTTATTAACACTCAATAGGCCTCTCATTGCATCGGTTTCAATGAGCAAATATTTCGTTTTATGACATTAAATATTTACAAGGTCAACACTTCTAAAGATATTTGTTGAGGGACCGAATGTGTGTTAATGTTATTTGTCTATGTAATACCACCGCTGACACAGTAAAGTCCAAGGTTATTATTACAAACACCTTTAAACAATATTCCTTCCTAACTTATACAGGCTGACTTTGAAAACATGCAACAAAATTTAAGGGGGTGTTCTACTCATCAATATGAAAAAAAAAAAACGACTTTTCTGTATAAAGACATACCCGATTGGGCCATTTTGTATAAGAAGGTCGATTTTTTTTTGCGAATTCTTATGTGGTCCCATAGTAAAAGTTGTTCATATTGATGGGTAGAATAGAACACCCCCTTAAATTTTGTTGCATGTTTTAAAAGTCAGCCTGTATTTACATTCCCACATTTCGGAGTCACTTGTTCTGTCCATTCGATTATGTCATACATCGGACATAACATGAGAACGCACGTCAATGGCAGTCGAACAATGGACATGACCTTCCTGATGGGACAATTAAAACTGTCCAACTGAGCCATTGGGTGAACGTGGCAGATTGACAGCACCATGACTCATGGAATCATGGGCTTTTGTGAAATTATGAGCATAGCTTTCACGTTTTATTTCCTTTTCCGGTTTGGAAATAAAATATGTGTTTTCGATACGTAAATTAAATCCCATGCGGCCTCTTTAGTCAATTTGATGGCTGGTTCGATTTTCATGGTTGAAATTTTGATATTGGAACATCTTCAATAGTTGGTCTAAGTTTGAAATTAGGCCTGATAGTTTGCTTGCTTCCTTAATACACAAGTAAACATCTAAATAAAGTCATCAGTGACTTGAAAGTATGTGACTGTCGTCCTAGGGCCCTATTGTATACGTACTATAATACAATCCTCTCTTCGACTACTGCTTTGGGCAGTACGTGTACTACAATTTCGTTTTGATCCTAATAAAGATTTTACAAATACCGAGCGTGTGCAGTATTATCTAGACAGGAAATGAACGTTTTTCGCTTGACATTGATTGTTAAAGGTCGCAGGCCACATTTTATTATACATACTTCTAAAGGGAATCCTATATGCTAATATTATTTTTATCTTATAATATGTTAGTTAAAGTTAAATACCAATATTAATTTTTATGTTCTCGAAGCGCACAAAGATATTGAATTCTTTTGAAGTCTAGCCTAGGAGTCTGACAATCATATTTTATTTGAAATACTCATTCAATTTTGGAATTTTGAATAATAACAGCTAGTTCGGGATTCAACGTCAAAAGTAAATAACATAAATCCCGAGAACAGAGGACATTTGGACAGACTTTCTCTATTATGTATAGCTTATTTCTTCTAGTATTTAACCTTGCTCATTTTATTACCAACATCTGCCAAGTAACTGCTGCAAAATATCTCAAATATGTTTAAGTGGTTTTATAGTTATACTCGCTGTAGCGTGCAAAGTATTACAAAGCGTTGCGTTAGTAATTCAATGGTCGGGTGATTAATTGCTTAATTGACTACTTTTCTATATCATACTTCTTCTAATTACTAGTATCACCAGGTTTACTAATTTTGTTGGGACGTTCCTAGGTCTAATGATACGGGCCAATGATAATAAATACCTTGTGGGCCTAAGTTCCGTTTTTTAAAAATATTTAATTAACACAAAACATGTTTATTACTTTGTTCCTGTTTTTTTTTTTTTTTGATGAACAATGAACCGATTTAACGATCCGATACTTAGGTCAAGGTATGAAAATTGTGAAATGTTCAAACGAATATTCAGGAATATTAAGAATTAAAAGGGACTTTCCTTTGTATTTGCTTAATTTTTGTTAAATTTTAGTGCAGTTACTGTATAACCCGAACATTTGGCATAGACCCAGATTGTTCAATGCTTATGTACCGTTTATTAACTTCCACACATGGCAGCACTGATCGCATATTTTTTAAACCTATTCAATTACCTTTCCATTGACTAAAAGCTAACGGTAAAAGAAAAAAGTATCGATACCTGATAGTACTTATTGAATTATTCAGCTATTGACCGTTCAATAAGGCTTTGTTTGGCGATGTTTTTGAGGTACATTTTGTTCGTATGTTTCTGCTCTAGTTATTAGAGTAGAAAAGTGGTTAATATGCCGGCGGGAGGTTGAAGCCTGTCATAACTTATGCATTGTTGCAATCTGAGTGAAAAATGTTATGGTTACATTTGACTCATGCCTTTGTTTGTGGGGTTACGTGCAGGTGAAACTTTTTGTTGCGCAAAATGTAAAATAAATCTTTTCAAATTTATTATGATATTTCAAATAGGATCAAAACTTTATATAATGTGTCACTTGATGCATCACATTAGCTATTTTAATTTTAGGATCCACACCACATTACTCACACAATAAAATATAGGTATAATTAATACATATAAAAATTACAAAGCATGACAAATACCACATTATTATACCAGTCTATTATTATCTCACTGCAGGGCAAAGGCCTCTCCTCATACGGAGAACACCATAACTTTTTCACTACACCTGCCACGTTTTTTCAACACAGTCTCGTGCAATTCCAGTACCAAACAACTCCGTTTTTCGCTCCAAAACACATTCTCATAAAAACACAGACATTATCCGCTTCCAACCCGCTTCCGTACAAAGGCCTTAAGATCAGTAGGTCCTTTCAAAAAACGTATAAACAAGGATTGAAGGAGCACCTTCATTGTCCGAACTCGTAATATCGTTGGTCTTTTGAGGCGGGAAGGGAAGCGCTTTGTCCTCTCACTAATTAAACCCTCTCGGCTTGTCGCGGCGACGAACTTACCGAGATGTGCTAAAGGATTGGGTAGACGGGTAACAGAAATGATTGCGGGCAACTAAAGAAAAAAATGTTTTTAAAGAATGACTGACACATACAGCATTCTTCTGATAAAACCTCTTAGGTATCGAAAGAACTAACACAATAAGTACCTGATCTTCTAATTACTTAGGCTGGGCGTAGGGTTATAGCAGTCTTTACAAGTGACTGGGCCTAATTTGGAAGCAAAAAAGCATGTCAAGAGATCTTGTTTGCTTATTCGAGTTCAAAAGAATGAGTGTTTGTTTTGGTAACATTTATGTCACGAGTGTCAATTGTTAATCTGCAATACCTCAGTTGGCAAAACCAAACCAAACGAGTGATTAGCGATTATACATTTCGTGATTGGATTCGATCTTTATTTGTTAGTCTGTAAGGTTTACATTCTAATACATAATAATTAAAAAATACAGTTAAGACCCTAAGCGGATATATATAAAATACTTATTCGCGTTTCACTTATTAGGTAACTAGAAGTAATTTATATTAAAACAAAACTAGTTAACGGATTATTTCGCGGTCTCTGACTTTACTAATTAATGTCATTTCAAGGCAAACCGCAAAAACTTATTTATTTAATGTCTCTTGAGTGACTGAAACAATGTCAATGAAATTGACTCATGACCCTTTTGTGTTTCCTTGAAATCTCTAAACAACAACATTACTAACTGAAAATTGACTAAATAAAAGCATTTATGATGTGGTTAACCGCAGATTTGTGCGTCGCATTGAAAATGTATGCTAAAATGCAGGTTTTCGCAGTAAATTGGTATTTATTTGAAAACATGGTAGGTACTTTGAAATAATTAATTGAATCTACTAATCAATCGGAATGAATAATAAAACTGGATTTAATTAGAGCAGCATCCGTATAGTTATTTTGTGATGTTAAAAACAAGTGTTATGCTTCCGTAGGCTTTAGTTTGAAAATTTTTTTTTAAAGTAAACCATAGTTCTTCTACATACTTACCTATATTAGATCAGCACAGCGCGCCACTTTAAGTTGCTCTCCTGTAGTTTCATAGTTGCCAGTCTGCACTACACTAACTCTTCCCTCTGGCTATGTTCCAAAACAACTGACGCTTGTTTTAACGCTATCTACAAGGTTTTAGATGTGTTATTTACTTTGGTTATTACATTGAAGACGAGCAATTTACTACTGATAGTTTGTTTAAAATGTGGAGTTTTTTTATGATAGTTCAGTAGCCTTGAGTGGGCTATTAGTGGAATGACTAATGACTATTTTTCTCGTCTCATTTGCTTCCGGGATTTTCTGCCATGTTTTCATTCATCGGCTTTGAGAGTGAGAGCATTTCTTAATCTTTACGTGCCTGGTAATTTAGCCTGAAAATTTATTGATGAAAATGAAGTAAAGCGGCTTTGGTTTTTGAGAAATAGGTACAGAGATGGATTGCGGTATCTGACTCATAAAGTACACAGAACTTCTAGGTAGTCTCATGACCTTCCAAATGACTTTATTTCATCAAGACACTAGAATCAGAAGAGTTAAAAATGTTGTCTCCGAAAGGGGTAAACATCTACCCTTAATTATAATCCTATCGAAACCAGTATGGTATCATTTTGAAATCCTTTAAATTCTCCAAGACAATGTTTGTATTTTCGTGTTTGAGAAATTAAAGATTCCTTCAATATAGTCGCAAAAGGAACGGTCAAAACTGGGTTAAAAAAAAAAGTATAATAAATATATAACGAAAAAAAAAATTGTAGCCCTTTCAGTTACGCATCTTTTGATACCATTTTTATTTATCTATCTTAATAATTAAAGACGCCAGGCCGCACATTTCTTGAAAAAAAAAGTGTTTCATAAAACCTTATTACCTTAGTAATACCGGATATGAATATTACAATACCATAATCTGATTCTTAACTTTAATAAAGTTAAATGGAACAAAGATCTCTATCATGTCGATATCTATCTGTATTTCTATAGAATATTCAACAATTCTATAAGAGCCAATATAATAAGCACAAAGTTTAATAAAATGAGAGGCCTTTTGTTCGCAGACATTATTATAAGCCATAAAGCCTTCTTAGGAAACGAATCCTTTTAACTATGAAGATTATGTTAATAACACTACTAAAGACAACAGAACCGCTCCATCACTATATGTAAAATAGTTTTTTTAATGTGACACTAATACTAAAATGCCTTTTAGATGAATATTTGACATCATTGAAATATTACCCATATTAGATTTTGTCGATAAGGATATCACACGATCACTTAAATCTTTATTCGTTTATAAGTTTTTGCTCTTAGACTAAATATTCGATTTGAATTTCAAATACAGGTCAAGTACACATCAGAGGCACTCAATACGTAACAGAATTTATGAATTATTTTTGTTTAAACGCAAAAAATCGTGCAATGGTCTGCGTAGACGCACAGAAGTGGCGCTACTCACACACATAGAACCATGGAACACCATTGGTGGAAATATGTAAACACGTACTGTTTATAAGGTCGCTTACACACAAGCGTTGCGCCCGAGTCATTACTTTATAGTATGAAATTGCGGATTAAGTAAACGAAGTTTATATGGCAATTTTATACGGTTACAAAGCGTATACAATGTAATATCTAACGCTTAAGGCATAGTAAATCAGAAAAATGTTAAAAAAGCTTGGCAAGCAAAACTAAAGGTTGAATTTACAAACGAAATCTTGAACCCGGAACCACAACAAAATAAAATCACGTGATCAAACCGCTAGTGTGAACGTTCTCTTAAAAAGTATTAAAGATTCGACCTTGTGAGGCAAACGTGAGTAACACCGGTCGTCAAACTGCCGACCGAATATTTTCTAAACGTTTTTAGAGCTGCGTGTAATCGTGTCATTGATACTTCGCTATAAATAACTGGCATTGCTACTAAATCTGTTAAACTGACATATTGTTTATTAGAGGAAGACCTAGAAGCCAAACTGTCTACTCCTCATGAGAATTGCTCATCAGCTTTCTGCCTTTTCCCAGCTATGTTGGGATCGGCTTCCAGTCTAACCAGATGCAACTGAGTAACAGTAGTTTACATGAACCGACTGCCTATCTGACCTACATAACCCAGGTACTAGGTAACACAATACCCCTTGGTAAGACTGGTTGTCAGACTTTTGGGCTTCTGACTATCGGGAACGACTATCAAAGATCTACGAAGCACGGGTCTCGACTCGATAATGCATGGTTTGGTCACTCATCTACGAATCGACCGCGGCAAGCATAGCTTAAACCTTCGACCAACCCGTGCGGCTGTTATCATGTAGCCTCGGAGCCCGGGCACGAGGTACCTAGATAAGACACGCTCTACTGAAAACCAAACAATACTTCAAATTATACACAAAGTTGGTAAAAGCCAGTTGGTTATTTATCAATGGACGTTGGATAAAGTTGGCTATGTAAAAGTAGGGTAATATTTATAATTATACGTTTCATTCAGTTGAACATTTGTTTTGAACGGATTTAATGGAGCCATGTTTCCTTATTGATGTAAGGTGATATGAAACATGTTTTGTTCGCTTCGTACAGATTGTTCAAACACAATTAAGGAAAATAGGTTAGTATTGAAGTTTGAAATGAAATTAAACTTTGATATTAGGCTAGGCATAATAGAATGGTGAATATAATGTTTTTGATAAAAGTAATGATTTCTGATAAAGACCAATCATTCTAGGTAGTAATTATGCGGAGGACAATCATTTAGAAACTGTAACAGTTAACAAAAACAGACCTGCAAGAGGTTGCAGTAAAAAAAAGCTTGAATGCTAAGGTGCGGTATACAAATATGACATAAGGGAATCAAATACGTCACTTTTATAAGCGATAGAATACCTTCTGAACTACTCTTATCAGGTATCTAGACGAAGCATGGAATTTAAATTAGGCGTCAAGTCGTAATCTTCTTTTATACTGATATACATATACTTCTTTCCATGCAAGCACCAATCAAAATCGTTATAAAATTAGCTAATAATTCAAAGATAAAATTCGTGATACCCGAAGAATTAGAAATGAGTCCATAAATTCGATTCGGGGCTCTTCCTCAGAGTTTATCTGGCATATTTACGACCAAGATAACGAAAATGTCGGATATTTAACGATGCCTGTATCAAAACTATTCGTGTACATATCTGTTAGTTTAATAAGCCCATTCGATTTCCACTTATCTTTTATTTTTATCGAAAATATGGCGTCGTTGCTTTGGTAGTTATTTTGTTTATTTTAATTGCTGTTAACGTTTCATTATGTAAATAAATGTATTTATTACTGATTGCTTCTGTAGAAGCTCGCATGGTAACATAGATTTACCTTTATTTATAATTTCTTGACCTCGCATAAATCTGCATATTGCATGTCAAAATTGTAAAAACCCATTAAGCGATACGAATGCATTTCTAGCACTTGTGTTTGAAAATTACTTATCTACGTTATAATACCGCTTTACCCTTTTCTTTTAGTACTTATATTTTTTTCTTATTAGCACACCATTTGTCACTTACATATCTACAAGTTTTTGAACAGATTTTTGCATCAATCATCATCAATAATCTCATTTAATTTCGTATAAACTTCTGGTTATAAATCAGTCCTGATAAGTTTATCATTCAGAATGCATTTGACATTCAGTGCACGAAATCTTCTTTCAAATGATGCCCTTAAGTAAATCTCTCTAAAATTGAGATGAGCGTGACTATTCTCCGCATTATGGTCTATCTTCATTAGGTATCTAAGTAGGTTAAACGGTTACAACGCTTTCTATTCAACGCTTTTCATTGCAACGCTCATTATTATCTCCATCAATAAGTGTAACATGATCATCTGCATATATTTCTATATTTACAGGTCTACGTTGTTCGTTATGTTTATTCATATAATCAGATTTTTTTTTTTATTCGATCAATTATTTATTCACGCCTTTATGTTGTTAATTTTGGCCTGCTTGATCGTAAATCGTAATCTTTATTAAATTGTCACTTAAAAAATAAAATTAAGATACCTTTTTTATGTCAAACGATGAATTCGAAACATTATCGGTAATGTATTATAATTTCAATAACAGTCCCAGCAGTTACAATTTTCAAGAACCTTAGTTCGTGATTTCTAATTTGATCCCATAGAATTTGTATGAGGTACCCTACCCGTCCAATTTAATTATACGTCCTCCTTAATTGGAAGATTTAAGTATTGGAACGTATATTTTAAACTAAACTATCTGACTTCCTGCAAGAACACTAGTACTTAGTCTAATCACCATCCATTTTCGTAAAGGAAATGCTCCTTCGTTGGTATTTTAATTAATAAACGCATAATTCCATACTAAACTGTATCTTAACGGGATAAGATGTATCTGCACCATAAATATTCTATCATGAGAAAGGGAAATAATCAGAGTTCGGAGATTTAAAATGTTTAAATTGAAAGAAGGGTTTCAGTTTTAAATTCTATTAATAATTCATACTGAAAGGATAAGCTTGTGATTATGAATATTTTAGAGGAGGCTCGTGTACAATTTATGTTTAGTGGCCTTCTCGTTGTGGACTTATTAATGCCAATTTCCTAAGACATACAATTTCCTTTTTTCACAAGGTATTCATCACACTATCAAACAGCACTGATCAATATCATAAATGCGTCCGTTCCAGAGCATTTGATCTCTCTTTGATCACCTGCAATCTATACTTGATTAAGTTTGCAGACTCGATATACATCAAAGGATTATTCAAAACCTACCTTCGTATAACCGTTCATCTTTCCCACTAAAAGATTCTTTAATGTTCGCCATCTATATTGGTCCTGTGGTTCGCAGTAAATCTCCATTAATATGCGTTTGACATGCGGTAATGTGACCGTGCCCTATATCATTATCAGCTATGTTAGAAGCTCTCATATCTATATATCAACCTTATAGCGGGGACGTGGGCATAAAATGTTTCGTTTTATTTGTTTTGAGGTTAAAGGTTGGAATTCTTTATGAATATTATAATATGAAGTCACTATTGATATTGTAGGAAGTTGGCGGTGAATTGTCCGGCTTTTGTTCCGAATTTTATCATCATCCATTTTGCCTGCTTTGACATATTTTTGGAACAGGAATTTTCGATATCAATATGTTCACTTTATTTTTTTGCCAGCAGCCCCAATTAGTGTGACCTGATTTTCAGCTGTCCTTTTTTTCAGATAAAAAAAAAGTACGGAAATCAAAAAGTCTTAGGTAAACACGAAATAATTTGGACACCGGTAGCCACTTAAGGACAGATATATGTGGGAAAGGCTGAATATTTAACAAGGGACGTCGGTCCGGTCGCCGTGTCCGGCACACGGTTCCGTAAAAGCCCTGCAGGAATCTTAGTTGCTTATTTATTAATGATACGTGGACGTTTCTCGTTTTCGTTTCCTTTTTATTTTAGTGTTTTATTCAAGAGGTACCAAAATACTTCAGGTATTTTTGGACATAGAAATTAGGTTGGAGTATTTTCCTCGCTCTCCAAATCTTGTATAGCCGTCAATGGTTTTGGGTTGACATAAATTTCAGACGAACGATGTAGCACTTAGGTTGCTGGGTCTAGACGCGATTTTATCGACACTCTTATAATACATTTCGCAAGTTATTCTTCTTGGACTTGGTGTTTATTTTGCTTACGATGGATAATTCACAAAAATCCACCAATAATGTAGAAATAATTCTTTGAACCCACTCTACCTTAATCCTAGAATAGAGCTTTCAAAGCTACGAAATACAAATATCATTTCTGACAACACATTCGAATTCAGCATTGCAATATTTGCAATATCCAACCGACAGGTTACTATCCCATCGCCTGCATACAATCCACCTGACTTGCGAACAATAACATATATCACACTGATTCTACGATGTAATATCAGAAGTGAGAATAGTGAGATAAATTCAAGCGCTCCGAGAATATTTGCTGCTATTAATATTTGTGGAGCACCGGTCAGCTCCAGTGACAGTATGGATTGGATATGAAATGGTGATACTTGGTATTTATTGAATGAACAGAAGCGTCCAGCTGATTAGTAGTGGTATCATCCTGCGATTATAGATGCGACGATTATGTAATATAGTGGATTTTGAAAAGGTGAACTGTATGTGGGAGACAGAGACCCGGGTGTTGTAAGAACTTGAAACTTGGGAGAGGATTATTTAGCAGTGGACTGCGATAGAACTGATTTGATTGATTGATTGTAAAGAAGGGTTCACAATAACCAAGAGTTATACGGACCAAGCAAAGCCTCTTCCTAAAAGAGAGGCAAACAGGATTTGACCTATATTTCTTAAGAATAAACATTTTTGAAATTCTTGCCTCAAGGTAATCTGTCGGTTGTAACGTGGCATTTATCTGCCGCTATTAATATCAGCTCTATAGGCCTTTGAAGGAATTACTCATAAACGATCGAGGCTGAGTCGCCTTGGCCAATGATGACGATTATTATTGGAAAGGATGCTGCGTTCATATTAGGATTAGGATTTGTTATGATGGGAAGTTGTTTTTTAATGATATTTAAATAAAAGCATTTTGTTTTTTGTTAATTTTGATTGATTGCTTAGTCTTACCGATTAATGGTAAACCTTTAGCACTAACTAAGTTTTATTCACTACAAATTGTGTGTTGTTCAATTAAAATTCGATACAAATTATTTTATGTCTTTGAATCCTCCTATTATCATGACATGAAATGTGTGTATTATGCAGGCTAATTATACCAATCAGTCTGCATAATTTTATAAGGAAATAATAATAATAATATAATATTTAGGAATAATTTTAATTTAAGAATAATGGAACACAACTCATAGTAGTCAGTGATTATACCATCACCCTAATATATTATGATCCTCTACTATTAACATTAAAGCTTACTTTACCAGTTTACTCTACATATACTTACTGTGCAATAACTATAGAAACCAAGCCTTAGTACGCTATACAAGATCCCAATACTATAGGTATTGTTTAATTAAATCCACGATTGTTTACAGCTAGTAATTACGCGTCCTAGATCAGCATAGCAACAGCTGTTACCAAGTTAATGATCACAATAATTATCGTTTCGAGCATTGCTTGTATTTTCCCACGCGATTCTAACTGTGCCAATTGACCCTTGTACTTGACTGTCAGTGTAATATTACTTGATTGTGAATTTGTTAATGTCAATATATTCTTTGATTGTTTTCGAATTTAACTAATTGTTATTTTGTTGCATTGTCTAGTAATTCGGTAGATGACTGCTCCTTTGTGGGCTTGCTCATTGAGTCACGTGGTCGAAAGGAGCAATATAATTGTTTATCAGTTTTAAGTGAACTGATCTGTTCAACTCTCCAATCATGGTAATGTTATGATCTCTTAACCATCATTATGGTCTTGGAAAGGTCACGTGCAACATAACTTGTTAATGTACCAAAAGCTTTGTTAATAATGACAAAGATTTTTCTCAATATTCCTCAAGTTACGTCATTTTATGACACAGAAACTTTTGCACTCACTGTGAGAAACATTTGGCTTTTTCTTACAAACCTGCAAATCATTGATTATCACGCGATTACACCCATCAATTGGACGCTCAACATCGCCAACCTGTACTTAATGATACTCAAATAGTACCTTAAGTACTCAGAAGCAATAAACAGAAATATTCAATCGTGTTATTAGCAGTCGTAAAGCCTAGCAAACCGTCTAGGTCGTATGACTTATGATAAACTGAGTCAATGACATTATATGCGTCCACGATCTGCTGCAATCCTTTGCATTCACCAAACATAATTATGAACTTTATTAAATGCATCTCAAAGCTCAAATTTGAATATTCGAATCTTCCATTAGTTGTAATCACGCCTTTGTATTCATGTCCATTGAGTGCTCACATTACTGCACGAAGTCTATCTTTCATTGTTGACATGAGACGTCCTCCATCCCTTTCTAATGCACCATTACCTTGCATCAACCTATCTTCTTTTGTCGTTGCATTCTTTACAAGTTCTTTAGTTGTCCGAACGACTGTTCGTCTTGTTTTCATCACCATTGAAGAGTTATTCAATTGTGGACAATGAAATCTCCTTTCTAGAGAGCAATGCTTTTTGTTTTGAGATTTTAACCTTTTTTATTTTTTGTGGGCGTGAGTACCGGTTGTAATTTGAGCAAGTTGTTTGATTGTTAGATATAGGTGGAATTCCGTGGGTGTTGATACAAGTAATAGAGAAGCTAGGTATCCGCCGAAGTCATGTCAAAACCGGTGTTCATGTACATTTTGTTACCTTGTTTGTTACAGACATTAGACAAGAGTTTCTATGTACCTTAGTTGTGTTATAGACAGACAATGATATGTGTAATGTCTGTGACGCCATATTACGCAAAGAAGTTGTGTCTAATACGGTATACAGGTTGTTTAACCTACAAGCGGAGCATGTGGGCTGTAAGTGCTAATTTGTTCGTATTATTACGCTTATCATCTGTAAGTGTCGGTGTGATATTATGGAAGCATTTCTACGAATTCAAATTGTTGAAATCTTTCCTTGCATTATTTACATCTTCCTTTAGCATAATAGCTTGATCTAATTCTAGAATACTTTTAACAATCTTCATTTTTTTTACTTCAAACGAACCGTTTATGAACGTTGTCAATATAGCAATCTGCCTCCACTACCCTTAAAAGTAGAAGAGCCTCATCTTGCACAATTCAATACAAAGCAACACGATTAACCTCACTTATCTGCGATATAGTCCCCTCTTAATGACTCGTACGAAACACAAGGGTTACAAGATAGATAACTTGGAACTAAGAAGAAAGGGACGTGGGAAGAGATTTAACATTTTAGGAGTTTTGATGGATCTTAATGAATATAAAGAGAGTGAGAGAGTAAGAAATATAAAAACTTGCCATTTATTCGTTTATAAATAAACTGTCTGTTACTGTACTTGTAATTTTTTATGATAATGATAGAGACGCGCCTATAAAATAAGTAGGTAGCTAAGTTTTTATTGTTAATTAATTTAACTTGTGGACTGCCACGTTGGTCTAGTGATCACATGCGCTACTGCTGAGCATGAGGGTGTTGGGTTCGATTCCCGGTTTTTTCATTACGATTTTTTTAGAGTTGATGGCAATAGGCTCGGCGCCTATTACATGGGACTTAAACATAACTGGCGAAATGTGAGTGTACAATAGGTACAGCTCTGCCTAATCCTTCGGGGATTACAGGCGTGATGGTTACATGTTATGATTGAATGTGTAACTTTACAAACTAGACTAGGCACAATACCGGGGATGTCGAAACAACATCGATACTGCATCGCGTTTTTGTGTTCAAGAAACACGTTTGGTTGTAGACTAAGTAGAATTTCGTAACTAGAAATCGTGAGATCGCGCTTTTTAATGTTCGGGGTTGAGCATTCGATCGTTACAACCAGCTAGGTAAGTAGTTATAGACTTTATCGTTCAACAATGCTGAAACTACATAATAAAGTTTTATTTGATCTTACACGATAACAGTAAAATTACTTAAAAGTTAGACTTGCACAAAGTCTTTTAACATATCTACGTTTCTAAGCTGATTAGCTGGTTAAACATGGTTTTTGTATCAATCATAATAATACATAGCATTCAATATAAAAACTAAAACCGGTTTTCTTGATCTGAAATCTAACATCTCCCTAAAATCTCTCTGAATCTGATAGATTTATTTACTGGCATTCTAATCCATCTAAAAAAATGCTCTCTTTCTTTTGAAGAGACATAGTTTCATTCATCCTACATCATACAAAGGACACCCACGTAACATTTCCAGTTCCACAAACATATCTCTTGTTTCTATGCTCCTAGTATTTCTACAAGGTATTAGCGACAATGGAGAGGGGTGGAGCTATTGTCGCTACACCTAGATCGTTCTAGGCGACTTGTTTTGCAAATATCGCTTTAAGGACCCACAGCACATGGGGGGTTGGGGGTATAAGTTGTGGATTTGGGTAAGTACAGTCTACGAGAGTACAAGTGTTTGTAACGTTTGTAATATTTTGCGATGGCTCTTTGAAGCGTTTGGTCTCGAAGAGAGAGACACGTTTTAAACAGGATACGTTCCTAAGCTCTTTATTTTATGATCTTGACGAGGTGACGTATAACGTTTGCGCACTACATGGAATTTTACGGTCCGGCAGTCCGATTTTCAAGTAAATATCACGTGATCCGGAAATACAGGTATGAGATTTTACACCCCGAAGGTAAAATTCCGTGTAGTGCACAAACGCCCTTAGTAATAGATTTGAAGTCTGACATGTCAACAGGCATTCTATGCAAAAAGTCAATATAATGACTGTTCGCCCGTCTGCATCTCCGATTTAGATATTTTCGACTCTAACCCTAAGTTTAATTTTCTGTTCATAAATATTTCATTTAGAAACCAATCTGCATCAATCAGAGTATAAAATCACGCATCCCTTCATTTCATAACTGAATTTATTTCATATCTCATCAGGGCTCAAGCTCATGCAAATCATGCAATATGAAATATTCGAAGGGCAAATCAGCGCACGATTTTCGCGTCTCACAAATACATTAAAATATAACAAATGAACGTTCAGAATCTCCTGACGATTGCTGCAACCCTTACAACGGTCCCCACCGAATGCAATATTACCTTGTCTTTGTAAATTTATTATTATTACACAACATTGCATTTCGAGGGTTGAGATCGCATAGTGCATTTGATGGCAGCTGCTTCTGCGTCCAGTGTGGGGTAGAAATTATTTACCCTCCAACCTATTTCAAACCCTCAATCTATGAAGATAAAGTGCAATTTTCCGTGGGGACAGTTAAAATCCCATAGGCACATATGGGAAGCCCACCCTCAAAATTAGATTTAGGCAGAAAAAATTACTTAATGGGGTGTTTTCTGTATGAACGGCGAGAGAAGACGGTGTCGTATTTTTTCTAAATCTGTCCGAATCCGCGTATTCATGTTGATATATGAGGATCTAGGGGATTCCAAGGCTGATTAGTTTTGCCCGAATTTGCTGCACATTGAAATACATAACCATTGTGTAAGTGATATTAAATTAATATTTTAGTAGTTCGCGATGTTCTAAAAACGAAGTTCTTTGTATGTTAATGTTTTATAAGGAAAATATAGCATTCAGACTGTCGAAATACTGTTTAGGTAATTATAATAGATGTAACTTAATGACTAAAATCATGCCAGGAACAAAAAAAAAAGTCTGTTGACAATTGTACGTACTTAGGTACTTACTAGGTATGGTAAATTACCTTAAAATGCACATTTGGCAAAATCAACCTATTCTAACACAGCAAAAAACCTGAGAGCTTGATATTAAAAGATTAGAATATATAAACTATACAACACTTATTTCCTCATAGCTTCTCAAAAACATTCACAAAGTATACAATTTCTTTGCACAAACAATGCAAATTACATAGTTGTAATCTAAACAGCTTGAATAATGATGAGTTCGAAAGCTGTTCGTTTGCATCGATCCAATTGCACTTGCGGGAATATCTAGTATTGGCAATCATGAGTCATAATAGCTATCTTTCAATGCGAAATAGTCTTGAAATCATAGAGGTTATGGTATTGATATTAGTGAGAATATAACCATATGTTTGATAGTAATGTAAGGTCAGTCAATTTTTGTTTCTAACTGAACAGACAGCTTTACTGCTGGAGAGTTTGTTGCGCCACTTCTGCTTCCCAGCTAAAAACACTAGGAAGTGGTGAAGAGCGGGCGTTTTGGGGGACTGTCTTATGTAATCTTGACGTTCGACTGACGATAAATGTTGATTTTGAGTGATGCCAACTTCTTAGTATTGCAGGTGTTTAAGACAGCAGGAAGGGCGTTACATTAGGGTAGCTACCAGCTTGTTCTTCAACCTGTAATACAAAAAACAACATTTACGGTAAGAACTTCTTCTAAGTGTGTCGATGGCAAATCTAAAATGAGTTGTTACCTACCAAATAAATGTTTACCACCTAAGCCTACATTGTGGAATGCAATAAAGAATTGAGTATTGAGTATTGAGTTTGCAAAGAATTTGGCTACAAGCTTGGCGTCTTCAGTAGCGTATTGTAAGTGTTGAAATAGAAACCAAGGTACTCGATGCGACATAATTACTCGAGTAGTATATTAACCCTGCTTTGCGTCTAAGCAACTACTATAAACAATCCAGTGCAATGCCTGGCTAGTTTTTGAAGCTACGATTAAAAGATAGAGCTAGTAAGCTATCAAGCTAATCACTCCGGCCTCGTGTTTACAGAACTATCCTCATTTTTAGACTAGTAAGCTGGTGAGAAAGATAGTAAGCTAGTAAGATAGCAATACGATGCGGTTCTATTTTTGAGGTAGTAGCGCCCCCCGCTACTGATTTTACTATCTTGACTTGTGTATTATCCTTGTGTAAGCGGCGAAGCTAGCATCAACTTGGGTCATTTTACTCCACGAAATAAGTCACTAAACTGCTATTGGCTAAACATTTACAAACATCGTCTAACCGCTCTAGCTTGTGCAAAGGCCAGGATAGTTAGCCAGGATATTACTTCCTTGCTATCCTAACTAAACTAAACGAACAACTAACCTAACAAAAAATACAAGTTAAAATTCAAAATTTAATTAACCCCCGACACAAACAAAGACCTCTAACATGTTAAAATAAAATAACCCCCGACACAATTCCAGGAGATGCTGCAGTATCGGTTCAAGGTTACTATGTTCTTCTAATATCATTGAAGTAACAGAATAATAAATTTCGAATCGATCAGACCTGTGGAAGATGCGCACATCCAATCATCAACTAGAAAAGAGCTGATAATCTTCAAACGGCTGAACCGATTTTCTTGAATTGTATCTAAGAACACTCGATCAAGATACCTTTCAAACAAAAAAATAATAATCAAAATTGCTTCAGCCGTTTGGGAGCTACGAGGGAACAGACAGATACACAGATACACACGTTAAACTTATAACACCCCTCTTTTTCCGTCGGGTTAAAAACTAGCCTCGTGTAACCCGGGCATAAATGCGATGATCGGTATTAGATATGTTCAATCCAGCCCTTTTCGCTTGTCTGTCAAGAATTCAGGACGTTTAGTGGCTGATACTATGTAATAGTAAAAATAGCTATAACATCGCCAAACGAAAGCTGTAGAAAGTAGACCGTATCTGCTCCCAAAGTTCCCCAATGTCAGAATTAATCCCCATTGTGTGATCCGTGGCCTGTGGTGAAAGGGGCGAGATTATACCCATTTACCGTGAACAGTTTTAATTCCGAGTTTTAGCGAAGTAACTGTAGGAAATACCTAGCAGTATTAGAGCCTTGTGAAGTTAGGGAAACACTTTCAGTATATTTATTTCTGGACTGTTTGCTTAATTACATTTTTTAATTTCGTCGTAAAATGCATCAGTGCTTCAGCAATTTCATGCGACAGCCCATAGGTGTTATTCATATTATGTATAATAATGGCTGTGTAGTGCAGGCATACCGCCACGCAAAACCATAAACGATGGTCATGTCTAACGTTTGACAAAATATGCGGGAAGAACTTCTGATGCGCTGGCGTCTGACGTACAGGTATCGGCGCGGTTTAAGAGCCACTGATCTTGAATGCGCTGAATTCGATTTTTGGGTCTGTTTGGCGGGAGTGAGGTGTGACGGGGGAAGCGGCCGGCGCCAACGACTATTGGTGAATACAATAAATATATTGCGACTATTGGTTAATCAGTCACCTTCCTCCGTTACCTATGCATGAATGGAACATGCGCAAATCTCCCCACCATTTTCGCCGCGAGCTCTAAAACCGTGCCAATACCTGTACTTAGTTGTTGATTCTTAGAACTTGATTATAGATCATTTTCCCAAGCCTTTATTAACCAACTCGCTCACATTTAATACTAAATGACACGTATTCACGGATTTACTTTGAGTTACATAACACTAAGTATTCCTCTAGACACCGTCCGTTGTGTCACCACAGACGTCGGCACGAACCGCAACAATGCGCGGTAATCTATTTGCACAGAGCGTCAACCGTACAATACCATAAGCTCTCACAAAAGGGTGTTTACTTAAACCCCTTTCACACCTCCATTGTTCATTGACCACTCAGCTAAGACCCCAGAGTTTGCTTAAAAATTTACCTTTAAACTCTTCAGCCAACAGAGAATCGGAGCGGCGGGGTAGATCAACACAAAATGGCCGCGCGGCACTGAATGGCCGTAATGCTGAATCGAGTGGTCCTTGCGTAGTGTGCAGGAATTTTAAACATACGACGTTCATAATATATTCCAATGCGACGAGATTTGTGTGTTTGAGGATGCTTATCAAAAGTGTGGATGAGTGGGGTTTAAAAGCCTTGGGATTTTTGGGTGATCTTAGCGGGGTATTTGAATATGAGTGACACTGTATGCATACGTAGTGTGATGTGAGGATTCAGGAATTTTGACTGTCGTGCGATTAACTGGGTTACTTTTTTAAAACGCTGCAAGGAAACTAGCGCAAGGCAGGGCAAAAATGTAAGTGTCAATCAAACTAGTTATGCCTCGACCGCGACACTTTTGACAGCTTTTCTTCGTAATATTAGTTTTTTTCTAAAGAAATAATGGACGTACTTTTTTCCGGCCGTTACTTGCGTCTAAAACAAGTATCGCAAGAAATTCTAACAATAACTTCTCCCGAAATGAAACCCTGCATCGTTTGATGTTAGCCCCCAGCTCATCCAATACCCCTTAGTAAACTCATCACATAAATAAACAAAAGCTTGAGACGTTTTTAAACTTTGATATGAACAGCACACAAACACATACAAACACTGTCAAACACATCTATTGGCAGACAACGAGAGTACTTCCATAGACTTACGCACTCCTTACAGCTGTTAAGAACATCCATTTTAACATGACCTCTCACTCTTATAGAAAGTCCTTCCAAACGCTAAATTTTGGAAGAACAAAGAGGGGAAAAGAGGACCAGGAAATTCTGGTCCTTCAGTACAAGGGCCGTTGAAGGGGCGCCATTGTCCCACGTGTGGGACCCCACGCATCGCGACAAGTGATTTAGTAGTTGTTACAAAAAACTTTGGTTTTGAAGATAGTTACATTCGTGTATGTGAGAGATAAGTATTATCGATTTTCGGGGGTAGTTTTGCTACTTGTGAGCAAAAACATGGACTTGGGTGTTTTGCGGTACCACCTATATCTACACCGTAAAACTCTGCCGTTTATCAGTTCGCGTTTTTACTAGATAGTAACATAACTGTTGATTAGGAAAAAGATGCCTATGGATTTTGGAGAATTCATAAATTAAATATTCAATGGCACTCAAAATGATTGAGTCATACCTAAAGAATAGGTATCAAATAGTAAAATTCGGGGAATACCAAAGTAAACCACACAGCACAGGCTCATTCGGTGTGCCCCAGGGATCAGTTCTGGGACCACTATTCTTTCTCATTTACATCAATTCCGTACACGAAATTTCATTACACGGCCATGTTTCCCTTTATGCTGACGATACCTGTCTTTTTTACTATGGCACTTCGATTGATGACATGATCACCCAAGCGCAGCAAGATTTAAACACACTATCTATTTGGTTTCAACAAAATCTACTTACAATAAATGCTGCTAAGACTAGTTATGTCATATTCAAACCCAAAAATAAAAAAATACCAGCTCACTCCCCCTTGACCCTTGATAATCAAATAATACAGCAAAAACAGTACGAAAAATACCTTGGGCTAAGAGTAGACTGTCAGTTAAACTGGAAAATACAAATTGACCACATCAAATCCAAGCTTTCCTCACTTTTGGGCTCATTGCGCAATGTTGTTCATTGCCTTCCCCATCGAGTACGCCAAACCATTTACAACTCGCTAGTTAAGCCACATCTGATGTACCTAATTGAAATATGGGGCAACGCGCCAAAAACTAATTTAAAGGACCTACAGATCGCTCAAAATAAAATTATTAAACTACTATTCCACTATGATTACCTTACACCTACAATTAAAATTTACAGGGAAAGAAACTCATGAATATTAAGCAACTTCATGCATACTGTACCAGCATACTTATAAGAAAAATTCTGAACAAGTCCATTCACACACAAATACACTTCACTAAAATACATCAAGTACACAATCGTAGCAGTCGTAGGAGGGATCACATTTTACTACCACGAGTGCGAACAGTCAATGGCGAGAGAACAATTATTTTTGCGGGAGTGAAACAGTATAATAAGCTACCCAAAGAGGTAAAGAATGCGGACTCGTTTGGTATTTTCAAAACTAAATTAAAAAATCACATTTTAAATGATCAAACACTACTACCATAAATAGACTTGTCCTACTGCCGCATCGCTTTATAGTGGCATCGCGTACGCATTCCTTATCTATTGTGAATATTTGTGACCACTGTGATTATTTCTTTTGTGGGTGGATCGAAAAGTTTTAAGTGTGGTGTTGTTTTTGCGTACGAGATGAATGTTGGTTTGGGTGAGTGATTTGTTCTAGGGAAAGAATATTGTTTTTTCCTTGGAGCGGGTCATTTGCGCGATTTGGAATTCATATTACTGCTTAGTTTGTGTGTCAAAGTTGTTCTATTACTAAGTTTATTTTAAGTTTAAAAATGTTCTCAAGTAAGTGAAATCCTTGTAATTTCTTATTGAGAAATAAATTTCTTTAACCATAATATTAATATAAAGTTCATTGAGGTAGCAATGCCCACATAATGAATATTGATCGCGCCGTTTAATGTACCCATGCGCATGACCTTTTTGAAGGATTTTTCAATAATTATTTACCTATGTCCTTCCTCCAACCTATCCTCCATTATAATATCGTAGGGTTTAATTTCAAATCAGCTTTATTATGACTAATCAGTATGCAGTAACATAGATCTGCAAATTGTCAAGCCGCCGCATTGCACCATATTTTGATCGCTCAGTCCAATCACTCGTCAACATTAACCAGCTGACTGGCACAATGTCTGACGGTTGTTCAGACATGAATATTAAAGACCTGATTAACACACTGTCTGAGACCGGTTGCAGGTTGGATCTTAGCACGAAATAAAACTATCTGTACCTTCTTAAAGGTTTTAGGATCAACCATTACAAGTTAATTTAAATAATTATAAAACTAAACGGTAGAATTTAACTATAGACAATCAAGGTTAATTTATCCTTTTAATAACAGCTAAACGTTATATTTTCGATGTTTCATGTCTGGTTGTAATGCCACCCACCATACAGAATTTCAATGTCCAACGTTTAAAATAATACTGTTCCTTATAATAATGAACTTGGGTAATGAACCTTCGGTTCTCAGTATAAAAGTAACTGTCTCTGCCACTAACAAAATCAATAACATTGTACTACCCGCACCGAATGTTAATCAATATGTCAACAGTGGCTGTCAGGGTGTCATCGCCGCGACGCCGACGACGGAATGTCAAGTGTTCTCAGAACGCGTTGTGACATCAGCCTTGAATGGTTTTTAGTGTTTACTCGATATTAGGACTAATATTAGTGAGGCTTCTGTACGAAATTAATGGTGAATTGGAGTTTTAGGAATTGTTTCGATGACTCACTAAATAATAAGGATGTATTCTATGTTTGTCATTTTCAAGTGATTATTATTCTTTTTTGAGTTGGTTGGCTCCTGCCGTGATAATAGACTGGATTGCAGTATGCCTATTACATCTTTGCTCATTTGCATATTATTAAACCTTTTGTTTCCAAAAAGTACATTTAGATCATTAATTACATAAATAATTACAAGATACAAATCTTAAAATACTAATTATTAAAATACCTAGTTAATTTATTCATACTAATTGAAACCTGAATTTCAACACTTGCTTGTACAGAGTTTATTTAAACCAGTTTAAACAATTGTACAAAAATTCGTAAGTTTGCGTTTATTTTAAAAACGGATTTTATCAACCCGATTTTTATAACTGTGCGCCTGTCAACATTAAAATATTACTGTGTAAGGGGTTTAAATAATAACAATAACAACTTAACGAATAATAATGATAGAACTGTGGAGACGACACGAGTTGTGTAGACCGTATTAAGAGTCGTCGGGGCACTGAGGAGGTAACCGTGCAGGTGAAGTCAATAATAACACCCTACGACTTTGACAGCTCCAAGCGCACAGTTATAAAAATCGAGTTATACCAGTTTTCAGTTCATCTTATTTTAAGGACCTTCTAAATTTCTCCACTAGTTACTTAGGACGCCTACCTATGTAAACGATGAATACATTACACATTCATCTAACCAACTCCTGCTAATGCTGTTGTATGCTAATGATAACACAACCAATTTGGGTAGGTAATTAAGTCAGTTCAAATTTTACGTCCGTGTAGCCGAATTTAATTACTTGGGTGTTACATCAGCGGATTTGGCGCTAGTCGTCAACGGTGGCGCCGCCGCAAGGCCTGTAGGTAGGACTAGAGGCTACTATTACATGGTAGCGTAATGTTTTCAGATGGTACCTTACTTATTGCATCTTCAAGAGGTGTCCACTCCTACATTGGCTGTTGACGTTGATAGACTTTCGTTGTTTTATCTTTCCCTAGTTCTTTCTAGCTGGCTGTTTGAGTCTCTTGATTTTAAAGGGTGTACTTACTACTTACGGGTAATTATTAATATCCAGATGTTAATGGCATTCTTTCTTTCATATTAAATACACTTAGGTATTTTTGCCGTATCCTTAAAACCTCTACACATATATACGTAGTATTATAGTATACCTGGACTATTTGTGTTTTAATCTTAACACAGTAAAATGTTATCCGACGTTTATTTAAGTACATCTTTCGCTAGCAGACAATTGAGGAGGAGCTCGTGGCAAAGTAATAACAGCCGCACGGGTCGATCTACCAGCTTAAGTTACGCTTGCTGGGGTTGGTCCATAGATGGGTGAACATCTTTACATACCGAGACTCCTCCGTGCCTCGGAAACCGTCCCGGCTGTCATTCGTGGACTTTTGACAGTCGTTACGGGTCGTCAGAAGCCCGAAAGTCCGACAACCAGTCTTACCAAGGGGTATCGTAATACCCAGTTACTGGGCTGTGGAGGTCAGATCGGCAGCCGCTTCATGTAAGATACTGGTATTCAGCTGCATCCGGTTAGACTGGAAGCCGACCCCAACATAGTTCAACATAGTTGGGAAAAGACTAGGCAGATTGATTTTTCGCTAGCAGACAATTCAACGAACTAAATATCATTATTCATTAAGGTAACATGTTACAGCACGGTGTCACTGTCGGCAGACACAGGCCCTAAGCGGTCGTCTTCCAGTCTGCAGTTAAACCCATGTGCTAACTTAAACCTCGTTTGACAAGGGATTAGCTGACGTGCAGTTTGTATCATTTACTACCTCTGTAGATACGATAGGTATGTATAATGCAAGTTTAAGATGCAACAATGAGACATTACTTTCTTTAATCAACTTTTTTATAAAATGTAGTGATAAGATAAGATATTTGCACGCCGTGAGAAATGGCGGACATGTCGTGAGCCACCCTTATTTAAGATCTTGCATGCATGTATTATTTTAATTCTGTATGTATACACATGTTCGAGCAAATAAAATTTCTTTCTTTCTTTCTTTCTTTCTTTAAGCTTAGTAACTTCTATTGTGTCATAAAATAAATTGTGTGTATGGAGATGTACTTTGTGTGCCTATGTATTAACAACATATTCGTTGGCCTTTTTAGACGTTTCCTTTTTCATAGCATAAAACAAATCAATTTTATTACTTCCAAGGACGTACATAAAATAGCTAACGCAACGCTATGAGAGGCCTCAACCGACTGTTTTAGCCGTAAAGTTAAATCCGTGTGCTAACTTCTGCCCGTTTTAGTCGCTCGGTAGACAACCAGCTTAGCTGCCCGAGACTTTGTATAATTAAGCAAGTTAGCGCCCCACGGCGTCGCCCGTGGTCCTGTTTACTTTTATACTTTGTGGGGCAAGTACAGCGGGTGTTATGTGGTGATAGGTGAAAGACAGTCACGGAAGGAAAAGATAAAACAACTTGACGCATTATTTTTTGCATCTTGCATGAGCCTCATTCCTTTTCGACTAAGTAACTAGTGCCATTATTGTGAATGAAATTGACAGTTCGCAAAAATGACGTATGCCTTTTATTCGGCAAATTTATTTTTTTCCGTCATTGAAAAGTGGAGTTTCGACTTTGTACCAATAAAGTTTAATTTGATACACAGGAAAAACCTCGTCATGTACTGTAACGCGACTTGGGAGAGGTATTATTTTCAGCTTGTATAGATTCCTTTATATTTTGTGAATGTGAGAACGTTGTAAGCTAAACAGACTGTCGATTTGCAGACTATTTTCTATTTTGTTAAGTATCTTGTTGACAGGCCTACACTGTCCTCTCATACCTATTCAAACTGTACATTTTTGAAAGCATTGTAAAACCCATTTATTTTTAAAAGAGTAACTGTGGAGTTTCTTGTGGGCTCTTCTCCATAGCTTCTGACGTTTCGTAAGTGATTTGATTTGATTTGAGTTGTGGACAGTAATTTCAATAAAGAAGTAGTATCACGTCCCTTTAAAAATACCAGTAATTGGAACACCCGCAAAACTTCACTTTTTTAATTCCAAAGACTGTCTCTTGCAGAATTAATTCCGTACGCCAAGTTCGTACACTCGGCTTAGGCTTACAGTGTGTATAATTAAATGCGATGACACCCCTAGGCGCCTAGCGAGCTAGTACGCAGGATTTGTATTAACACCTTCGTGTTTTGGCAGAATAGAGGATTAGAGGCCATGTTGGAATGTATTCTGGTACGTTAATTGAGGTTCGAGGTGGGTACTGACTGAGATTTGGAGATTTTGTACTGTTGTTTGCGAGATTTCTGCTTGTGAATTTTTCAAAGCCTACAGAGGAGCATTTCCCGTAATTTTTAAGAACGTTCGCATTCGCATCTCATTCGGAATCAATCTGTCAAAAATACAAACAATTCATCGACATTTTTGACAGTTTGCGACTTGAATTTGAACGTTTTTAAAGTACGAGAATTGGCGTTTTAATTAACAAAACCACGGTAGCATTTAATATTTTTAGAATACCTATATCCTAAAACTATTGAATGTTGTCGAGATAATATTTTTTTAATACTATTAATAACTTCCTTATCGCTTAACTTGTCCGTTAGACAGTTACACTGTTATCTTCTACGAGTTAAACAGGATGTCCGATAGTGAAATCATTACTTTATTCCATTAATTCATTCATCATCGTGTTATATAGCATTACAAAAGACTTATTTAATACCTCACAGTTCCATAAAAGTAAAACAGGCACAGACTCGTCTGCCGGTATTTTCCGAGAACCGTTCATGACTCAATGTTTACGTGACGTCACCGTTCATACTAGCCTGATAACGTGAGTAACGATAACACTGAGTCAGCTTTCAACGTTTCATTAGTTGTCGATGTTCATTGTGTTTGGATAAAGATATATTAGTTGCGTCAACTATTCTTATGCGTATTAGGTAAAGCATTCGGAGCAAAATACCAAAGTACAAGAAACAGATGGACGAAGTGGTTGGGTGACAATTTTGTACCGTGACTTTTCATACACATTGGCGCGATATCGCGGGCGCGACAGGCAGCGCTACCCTTGTCCCGCGCAACCGCATTTGGTTTGACCGGAAGGACCAGAATATAGTGTTACATCGTCAAGTCTGAGCTATATTTGCTTAACAATTGCCATTCAACGTGGCAATGCTGCCAGCCTTTTGGGGACTTTTCCCATTGACAGCGATGCGGACGAATTTTTTTATGCCCCATGAGCTCTTCCCCGTTTTTAAGTTTCGTTATAATGTATGGTCCTTCCGCCGTCGCCATTCAGAATAGTCATAGGATCATAATTATTAATGAGCTTCATATTAAGCTAATTCTGACACTTACTTAGTAAAAGGTCATCAATAATGTTTTACGGTTTATTGATGACTCGCACGAATTTACTCGCCCAAAACGGTCGAATCGACACTTTGAAATAATATTATTTTTTCGTCAGGCGATTCGCACGAAGTCAATTTATTCGTGGGCGAAGTTAAAGTATTCGACTGTTAGACTATACTTCTATATTATACTCTTCTTGTTGTTAGTCCAACAGAACAGTAGCAAATGTTATATTAAATTTAAGACGAAATTCGTTCACAGTTCAAACTGAACGTTTCAAAACAACATCATGGTGTGAATTGTCACATCCTGCCATTCTCAGAGCGTATAATACATTATTACGCGTAAGTGAACACGATATAATCAATAGCGTATTAAGTTTTAAACTCCACTCAAATCTGCACACGTGCGGGCTCTAAAAATGGGGTGCTCTAGTAATCACCAGGATCACAAGCGATCGGTGATCGAATGTGATGCTCTTAGCACATGGGTGGACAGTTCCCGTCCACTTGATTAGGTATAATTTCTTGTCAAAGTAAGGGTATACAAGATACGAGTATACAGTATAAATGTTTGTATCTAAAAACCATACGACAGTTATTTTTTAAATCACGGATCACTTTAATTGCAGGATAGGGATAAAATCAATGATATTTCATTGATTGGCAAATAGTGTAAGTCGCAATTCCACAAGTAACAAAGAAAAGATTATAAAAATTTGCAATAAAAATATTGAAAACCTGTACCCTAATTGTGTAATACACCATCAATCGCAATCTGAATCGTTTTGAAACAGATTCCTAATACATTCCTTCATAAATTCGAAAAAAAAATCTCAACAACGTTAAAACGCAATGAATGTTGTTGAACTGTCAAAATGAAACAGATTAATCTTAATCGTTTACGAAAATGTATTACGCAATATGATAGCTGCTTTACTCAGCATACTGGTCGTTTCGTTACTAAAAGAACCATACACCCATGTGAATGTAGCGTAATGTCCAAGCCACATATTTTGACTAAGGAGAAGAGCTTGTGAAGTTAGAGCTTGTACAGTACTGGGCCCCAACAGTGTACCAATCGTGGATAAAAAAAGAAGAAAACATGTCTAGTTTATTTTCTTTTCCATCCTTTTCTTAAGGCTTTGATCACGACTATCGCACAATTTGTCTATGCTATGTGCTCTTCCGTGCCGAAGGTCGTTAGATGCATACTTCTCCATGCAGTCGTAATTGCAGCTTCCTTAGGGCCGGTGCTCACTTGACGAGGCGCAATGGAGGGCGGTTGTCATTGCCAAACATAATCAATCTTGCAGCTATTGAAATAAAGTTGAAAATAAATAAACTTAATAGCTCGAGAGCTTATCTAGGCGGAAAAATGTTGCGCGTCTCAGGTTATTTATTTTCGACTTTATTTTAATGGTCGCAATGTTGATATTTGTTTGGCAGTGACAACTGCGCTGTGCTGTACCTCGCCAGATGTGCGTTCGCGTTTACGCCTTCGTGCCGGAACGCTATATACCTCACGGGGGATCCGCTACGTAGAAATTCTAATTTTCTTTCGTCTTTTTGCAATTTGCAAGTCAGTGTCAGGTTGTATATTGAACAAAATAAGATTCGCGACCGTATCATAGATGTATTTACAAAATTACAATAATTAAAATCATAAATACAACTCTCTAAGTTCAAATTACCCTCTTAAATTACTATTTCATGAAATCATGACATTTGAAGTCAATTTTAACTTGAGAGTTGTATTGATTATGTTTATTATTATAATTCTGTAAATACATATTGGTACGGTCGTGAATCATATTTTTGATCAACATACAACCTGATACTGGCCTGCAAATTGCAAAAAACGTACGTAAATGTGAATTTCGCGGGCTACCCTGGTACTTTCGCGTTAAGGCTCATGCATACGACTTCGCGACACTTCGTGAAGTTCTCTTAGAAATTGTAGCCTTTAAACACAACAAATACGCACTCATGTATCTGAGGCCTTAGTGTAAGTTTGCAAGTAAGTAAACGTAACTATCGCCTTTGCGTTAAGATTTTTATTCTCACCTTTATATTCTTAGCATTATGATCTATCAGTCAAATCATAACGGATGTACATCATGATACATGAGTGAGTATTTGTTATGTTACAGTTGTTAGTACCTACAAATAGCAATGATGAAGATCATACTTGGAGCCTTGAACCCCTTTCATTCAGCAGAACAACGAGACTTCCAGAGATAATCAATAGAATTAAGGTGTAAACTGCTCTAAATTCAAGAGCACATGTGGTTCAAAGGGGTGCAGTTCAAATAAGAGCTGCGATTAAGCACCCCGGCGGCGCCTTTGATTCTACTACGACGATGTAATCGGGGTAACGTTCTCACGGTAACACGCGATGTGAGGGCGAGGTCGCTGTGGTAGCGATTTGGTATAAGAGATGGAAGATTCGAAGACGGTGTGTTTAGTATGTGATCGGCAAAGGTTGATGTTACAGCTTCGAAGACGATAATATATAATTATATGAAATAAATCATAAGTTTCTTCATAAATAAATAGAAATGTAGAGAAATAACCATGTTCGTCATGCTAGCGATTTGATATGAGAGATGGAAGATAGATTTTACAGCTTCGAAGACAAATATATGAACAATGAAGGTCTTTACAAGCGAAAATCAGTAGTAACACTAGCACTACAAAAATCGCCCTTACTGCTACGATATAAAGACGCTGTCAATGTTAAAATGTTACTACTCATGTGCGGTTGACTGTTCTTAAAATCATTTCAATAAACTCAACCTATTGCATTGCTAATTATAGGCGTCTCCCAAGTTGCGCCACAACGACAGTTCTCCATCATTCATTAACTATGGCAGTTTTGTGTAAATTAATTTTAGATGTAATAAATTATTGATTACTAACAGACGGGACTTGAATTCAAATAGTTACAGCAATATCATTACTTGGGTTTTAAAATTGGCTGCAATTCGTTTTAACGCTCCGCTCGCTCTCAGTAGAACCAAAGCTCTCTGCGGCTCTGAAGATTTAAAAGAAGGGTAGGTTTTTTATAATATTTAATTTTGTAGTAAAAGGCCATTTTGGTTCGACGTGTTGTTTGTTATTAAACATGACTATAAGAAATAGGGTTATTGAGATAACATTCCTACGGTTTCATAAACGGAGTAGGACCATTGCCGATTCGTTGAATTCGTTTTTTTAATAATTTTTGAATAAAATACCGGAATTAAATATGTTACTTACATATTTAATTCCGGTAAAAAAATTTATAATATTATTAGTATAAGGACAATATTACAAAATTATCCAAACCCACAACAATTAAATACATAATTTCATTGCCCATAATATTTCATTCGCATATTTCCCCATATCTTTATGGCCCTACAAGAATTTTTACCCATCGTTCTGCCCATAAATTGTCTATGTATATGGCGAGTAATTCTTTGTTCCTGTCCGTCCCCTCGCTAATACTTTCATTGTTTGTATGAAACAGAATTATTTTTTTATTGTGTTCTATGTTCATATATTTTTGTAATATTCATTCGTTCTTTCTACAGATTTTTATTTAATTGTCTTTGTTGTGTTTTTTTTTGGGTCTTTTTGAGTGATGGTGTATATTGTGTGGTGAGCCAAGTTTTTTTTCTCCATCTATGGGTTTTTTATTTCCGATGTCAGTTAACTGTTTGATGACTGAACCAGTCTTGTGCTGAGTTGTCGTGTTGAGTTTTTAATCAATTTTGATCGGTTTAACATTTTGAACCATATTTTGGTTCTCACGAAAGTACTTAGTGTTCCTAGCACAATCATGATTAACTTGTAAGTAATTACTTCTGTCGTTCAGTTATAAACGTTATCTCCCATCACTTCGAATACATCGTTTATGCATTGTACAAGATCATTATAAGAGTCAAAGAAATTAATTTTAAAATTGCTTATTAGATATCTAATGAGAGATCCATGTTTCATACTAGACGCTAACAAATCGATGTACCGAGAACAATTTAGATAAGAAATCGCGATTGTTAGACTATCTCACATAGAGTTTACACATTAATATTCCTGGCAACATCAAAGGCTTCTCAAATGATATACAAAAAAAGTGAGTAATTACCAACTATTAAGTATCATTGTACTGTCACGACGAGAAATTAATCTCATCAATACGTTATTCACAAATCAAAAGATTCGTAAGAATACTTTTTATTGGAACAAGGAAGGAAGTTTCGCCATCTCGCTCTAACATCACGAGGGCCGCCTTTGCGTGAAGTCCATTCATTTCAAATCATAGCGTGAAATGAAATGGGCACCGCAACTAGCGACATCTATTAGCCGTTGCTTGAAATACGTATGGTCTTGGTCAACCGCTTGTCATATTGGATACTTGAACTAGGAAAATCACCCCTACGGTTAAGGTATAAAGTCGGTATCAATGTCAAATTACTACCATGGAGATGCGGTTAACTGTACGTCCCTTTCGTTGCCTCAATAAGGAGTCGGTGGCGCATAACTTTACTCACGCGCATCTGGCAGATCTTTGACGTGTTCCTTTTCAAATATCAACTTTATTATCTAGGTAATAGGAGTGAGTATTAATTAAATGAATCTGAAAAAGATTCCGGCTTTATTTATGTCCGTCGTGACTGCACTGCTTATAACTTCAGCAGTATCTTCAACTACATAAAATTTCTTTCCGTTTGCATATTTGATTGTATCAAGCAAATTATTGATCTGATGTTTCTGCGCATTACTTTAATACTCGTTTGCGTTAGTATTTACATCTGTAAAAGACCTTTGAGGATTATTTTGCTATACTTCTCAACCTTGGTATTTTTGGGATTAGCCCAAAAATACCAAGGTGTAAAACTTAAAACAAGGGCGTAAAACTTATTTATAACTGGCGAAATGTGGGTGTACTATAGGTATACCTTGGGGGATTACAGGTGTGATGTTATAGGTCATCGAGATTATTTTGATACACCTGAATAAATAGCCATTTATCTCAATATTCTTATCATCGGAATTATTCTTCTTTCTAAGGACCAAAATCAAACATGCAGGCAACGTCGGGTAATCCTCTAATATTAGTACACTATGATATCTCCGTTTTGGATTTGTTGTGTTGAAATGAGATACACGATCACCATATTCGTTCCAACGCCAACTTAAATCCGTCCAACGTAAGGTTGTTTTTTGAACGACAGCCTCAAAAGTCGTGGGTATACCCTCGGGGTGAAGGTATCGCTGGACGAGCATTGTGCAACGCCACAGGAGAGCAAATACGCCGTTATTCTGACCGATTTCATTGGAATACTGTTTCCAAATCGTGCGACTGTTATTGGTCTGTGCTCTGTCGAAAGTTCGTCTTCGTAAGAAAGCCAAGTTTTTGTTCCTTGTAGTTAAAATCATGTGCTACTGGTACACTTTGCTGGGCATTTCTTTGTCCTCTTACTCGTAGTAAATGACAATAGTGATCGTTTTTATATTGTGTTTTTAAATAACGAGATGATATGCTATACGGAGACCTTACTTAGAAGGGGAATAGTTTCTTGCCGTGTTCACATTCCACCTGCTTGCATTCTTTATCAAGGATCAATTTTACACGAATATTGACTTCAGTAACAGACAATGGATAATTACAGATTCATTCTGGTCAGCCCTATCATTACAAAGTATCCGCTTGCTCCAAAGGCTTCTTACTCAACCATTTTAAAGAGACACATGAACCCTCATATGGCGCACATAACATGGGCATAGAAGAAGTAGTATAATGGAACATGAGAGGTCAAGTTACCCTGGACGGTCCAAATGTTATAGTTAACGGTTTTGGAATTCTCTTGGCGATCGCGAAGCCTACGGGTCAGGATTGCATAAGCCCTACGTTGACCTTTCGTAAGATAAACATGAAAAGGTCAGTATAATGTCTGTTATAGCAGAACCCCATTCTGTTGTTGCAATTTGTTTGTAACTTATGTCTTAGGATAGCGCTTGTGTAACGTGGCTAAAGTTTGGACCTTGTTGAGGGTGGGTAGGGAATTCAAATATCTCAATCAAATCACATTTAGTACTAACCAGTTTACTCCAGTTTTATTCAATCAAAGAAAAAGGTTAAAGAAGACTAAATTAAACTTATTGGGTGATAAAAATCAAATCAATTACAACTTTCATCAGACATCCTTTCTGCAAAAATTAAAGTGGTCCAATGAATAAAGTTTTGACAAAGAGATCTCGGAAAAAAGTTGAAGAAGTCAAATGAAATAAGTTTGGGGACCACTGGTCTGTTAGCTAACAGTTTCGTGATTGAAATTTCAGATTCGATGCTGAGAAATTAAATTATTTTAAGTTATTCGAGCTTCTAGGTTTGTAAGGACTGGCTCAGTAAGATTGGCATCTACATCTGTTTTGCATGTCTACATTGCAAATGGAAACGTATAGACTAGGATAGTGGTCTTTATTGAAGTACCTTACTAACTACAAGTATCATGTGGGAGCAATGAACTTAAAGATGTCGCTAGGGGTTCTACTCCGCTTTCCGTAGCCATCTTGATTTGCGAGAGCCTTGCAACAACAAACATTCAAGGATTGCATAGAATGTCTGCACTCACTTCAAATTCCGTCTAGACTCATGCATATAATATTCAATTCCTATTTTAATTGGCAGAAATTGTAAACAAATCCTATGATGAATCTATTCCACAAATCACTGTATGTATCGCGAAATTCAATGTATGAAGCATAGGAAATGATGAACGCTTATGAATAATTGAACGAACATTGTCTGCGACACAAATACTTGTAAATATTTGTGGTTTTCCTCCTGTCCCGGTTTCAGGAGTACATTCAACTTTGTACTGCAGATAAATTCAGACTGTATAAATAGGTATGTTATTATAATACGAGAGTTTATAAATATATATCCGGAGATAGTGGAATATATCTACCTAAATATGTTCCACTATCTCCCAATTTCTGCCCAAGTTGTTGTTTCTGAGTTGCTGAGATATGCTAATGCAGGCTGTAGCCAGGTCGGTGGATGTTCTATATCCACTTCTAAAACTGTTACTGTTACAGCTAGCCTGCCTCATTCCACTGGTGGGCAAAGCCTCTCCCCATGACTTCCAGCTCATTCGATCCAGGGCTAATGATCGTTTCGTCAACAACCAGGAATATATCATGTAGCACGTAGCCATAGCAGAATATAACATATTCACTTTGAAACCATGTGTCTATTACATTCCAAAATATTTTGTTTGCATTGACTTCGGTTCAAGGAATAGGTCCAGGTAGTTAAAGCTAATAGGAAGGAAAGAAGAAAAGGGACGAAGTCGTAAAAATGTTGTTAAAAAATGTTTAACGTTTATTTTGTTCATGTTTAGGAAGTTGTTGGTACCATAAAGATTTTGGAGGGAGTTTATAACGTACTTGTTATAAGAAATTGATACTTCAAAACTTCAAAAGTACTAGTAATTTCGGATGCAAATGAAATCATAACGTTCAGATTGGAAAAAGAGTAATTGGATGGCTTGATTTCAAATCCTTCGTTACTCGTGATTGGACCAATAAAACTCTGTTCATTTGGGAAAAAACCATGGAATGCCTAGTTTATAGGCAAACTGTGATTGTGTAAAAGGACATTTTTCTGTATACGTGTTTCGCGTTACCCCCTATTGCTTGCATCAGTCTATCTCGTGTTATTTATAACTTCCTAATCCAAGTTAACACTTTCAATATTTCTGGAACTGCCCCAAATTTACTACGAATCCAAAAATTCACTTCAACTTGTTACGTTAACAACTAAAAATATACTCTGGCGTCAATATATCAATGTGGGTGAAATATTAGTTCTTACTCTTTTTACTAATGACCCTTGTCACGTCAAGGCCAGGCCCTTTTTTACGGGTAAGGGTAGAAGTAAGGGCTAAAACACAATAGATGTTTGATCGAACGGGAGTCGACGATTAAAAGTAATAAGGAAATGATGTTAATAAGGATATGATCGATTGGACCCTTTGATAAAAAGATAAGCGAAGACCTCGATGGGTATCGGATATTCAATTATTGGCAATTAAGGTTGTAATAATGTGGCGTTACATTAGTTACAGCTTTATAACTGATTATGCTCATTAGTCTACATTCTCGTCCTAGTACCTAGTACCCATACTTCTAAAAGTATTTTTCATGATTTTGTCGTTCAGAATTTAACCAACATCCTAATTGCGTTACACACAATCAATCACAATCTGTTTCATTTTGACAGTTCTATAACATTCATTGCGTTGTCTACGTTGTTGAGCAGACAAATTTTTCGAACATATGAAACAGTGGATTAGCAATATCCTTCAAATGATTCAGATTGTGTTTGATCTTGTGTTACGCAATTAGAGTGCAGTTCTTTCATCTTCATCATATTAACTTGATTGTATTGACCTATATCTGCTGGTGCTGTCTTCAATGAATTGTGGTGTAAGTGTAAGAATAGTGAGACGGCATGTTTTTCAGTATAAAAGTTCTTGATAAAAATCAAATGCCTACTATCCTTCACACCCGAACATTTCACATTCGCACTCCACACTCGAAATCACGATAAACTGTCAATTCGACCAAAAATCGTCTAGCTAAACCCTTAGGGTAATATTTGTAGAATCCACGACAGAATAACTTATGGCCGACTTAGCTCCGGAATGAATTCCTTTTCAAATATTACTCTGGAAATGTGGTGTTGGACAAATAAAACCTTTCGGTGTCCCGGATTGAAGATTAATGGTGTTGGAGGAGATTAATTTGGGTGTTATCTACGTTGGGGTCAGGTCGAGAAGTGATACTAGTGTTCGATTTGATTGATCGTCGTGTTCGATAATTAGGTTCAGGCTTCGCTAATTGATTACGTTGGCTTGCTTACGGAATATGAATTTGATGATAGTTATTTTGTATGATGTTTTTTTTTTCACTTTATACGGTATCATTATTAGCCAATTATTTGTAACTATTATTACAATGAGAGTTTTGGAATTACCAGAGGGCAAGAGTCAGTCGCTTTTAAAGCGTTTCTTATGTCTACAACGACTTTCAACAACATTGAAATATGCTACCGAAAAGATTATGCCAATCCTGTAGACTATTCATTTTTGACTTTTACAGCATCGTAAGAATGTCACTTTGTCTAGGTCCTCAGATGCGTCTAGAATACTAAATATTTGATTCAGATCGATAGATTATACGATATGCAACTGAGGGAAAAATGGAAAGTTAGATAAATCATCGGAATTGTTTTTTTTTTATATTTAGACTTAGATATTTATAAGATATATGACCAGATGTATGAACGTAAACGAGGCAAAAGGAGTATGTAAGGATCATAGCAGGTGGCGTTCTGTAGTTTAATTTCTGCCTACCCCCATGGGAAGAAGGCGTGAGTTTATGTATGTATGTATATTTGTAAGATAACTAGACTAAAAATAAATGTTTTATTGTTCTTCCGATTTACTAAAGTTGTCTATTGTCATACTAATTTAACAATTTAATAGGTTGCAGGCCACCGTTTGCAATATGTTATTGTAAGTAAATTAGTAATTTGATTTGTGGTTTTTATTTAAAGAATGAGTTTAAAAGTGGGACCATACCGCTTGTCTTTGTTTAAATTTGTCTAAATATGTTTTTATGTTATGCTTATTTATTTATGAATGCGTCATGTTCAGTCATTGTGTTACTGGTGGATCTTTCGTTTGTTTTATGTAATTTTCTTGATAAGTACCCGTGACATTTGGCGTTTTTTTTTTAAGAATTTTTATTCATATAATTTATGGCACCTCTTTAGTGTGCTATCTGAATATTAGGAGGCGAGAGAGAGGCGAGGAAATTGATCAGCTGTTTCAATGTATAATAGATACTCACGGAAACAACGTCGGCATACACCCAGTTTCTAAATTATCCCATTAACTAACCCATCACCTTAAGTAATGCTCAAATAAACTTTGACTGTTGTTAATTAATGATCTTCACATGATGACAAATCTTATATACAATATACAATCTAATACTAAATTAAATCACTAACTATACAAGTACCTACTTACTCATCCGCAATCGCTGTCTACGTATAGAATGTGGAATTTTGAGATTCGTCACTTTGTCATATTGTCAGGTTGTTATTACATTCTTCTTTCCTTATGGACTTTCATTGTTACTGAAATAAACAGTGTTAATAAACAATATAAGGTGCTATAAAAATATCTGCCACGGCTGCAATGGGAGATAGTATTGTGTTTATAGATTACAATAGTAAAGATAAATTATTGATCATGTGTCCTATTTTTTTTCATACAAAAAATTGTACGTTTTTTGCAAGTGACGAACTAGTCAGCTGATTTCAGTTTTCATTCACAGAACAGATGGAAAGAGATAGCAGTTGTTTTCATTGACGAAGTGCACTTCGCGCGTAATTTGTGAACCACGTTATGCAGAGTAGAGTCAATGTTTAATTAACTACTTTATTTTCTCAAATTGATTTAACTGTGCCGGGGTCAAAATTTCTTCACTATTGTTATCTTTAAACACAATACTACCTCTCATTAAAGCCGTGGCAGATATTTTTATAGCACCTTATATACGTCAAAATACCTGTTAATGAAGGCTTGTTTTCGTCAATTATCATAATTATTAATTAATATCATTTCTGTCTGTCAACCTGTCGTTGCAAGCCAAGAGTCGAGCAAGATAATTTAATTTAAGTAATTGAACCAATTTTATTGGATTAATGTCATTTAGCAATTTTGGAATTGGATTGGTTTTAAATGATGTAATTCTCTTTTAAGCCAGGAAGGTTGGCACAATTAATTGAACTACATTATTATTGATAATTTAATTACATTTTTAATCTGTTTTTATTTAAAATGCTGATTATACTCAAAGCCTATCAAAATGATGAATTCGTGTAACGACATCATGGGAGCTTAAATGCTCGTGCATACTGGCGCAAGGTGTCACTGGTAATTGTTCTGCCGTGAAGTTTTCTTAAAAATTATATTATGAAAGTCGCGTCGCGCCAGTTTGCGGGACCCTTTATGTCTCTAAGGACCATTCTATTGTATTGCTTCTAACTTACATAATAAGTACTTATTAATTCTAAGTTCGTATTCGTACCCCATTTCAGTGAAACTGCTGCACACGTATAGTCACGGCAGAAAGGCCTGCTTACTTCAAAAATGAAAAAGAGCGTAAAGATAAGCGTAAAAAGTTGCCTAGTAGGGCCTTAGCCGTTGGTCCTGGCCATAGAAATATGGTCCGGCTGTCATTCGTGGGTCTTTGACAAACGTTACCGGTCGTCAGAAATCCGACAACCGGTCGTACTAAGGGTATCGTATTAAGGCTCCCGCAGACAGGCGCGAAGCGACTCTAGTAAAACAATTTCTATGAAAACTTCTTGGCAATTGTTTTACTAGAATCGCGGCCTTTACCCAGTTACTGGGCTATGGAGATCAGATAGGCAGTCGCTCCATGCAAGATACTGTTATTCAGCTGCATCTGGTTACACTGGAATCGAAGTTACTAGAATATAGCTTAATACAGTACGCAATATTAAGTAGGTACCTACCTTCGCTGAAATTGCTACCTTTTCTAAACGGTTTTTGTGCTTAGTTTCTTCTTTTTGTTGTATCGTGATGCTATTGGAGCAATAGTGGAAATGCTTTCACTGTTACTCTATTAGCTGTCGTTCCTGGTTCCAACCGATGTATAGTTTTTGCACGTTTTCACTTTTTCTCAGCGTGAGAATTAGATTCATTTACCGTTAATCCACTTGTTAAAGCAGCATTGTCTTCGTGTTTGGAGTGGCGTTTTTCCGGCTTTGTTTTGTTATAGGCAAAATAGGTTTGTAGATTCACAACACAGTCAGTAGCCATTAACGATATCGGGAACATATTTTTAAACAATACCAAGTTTCCTTAGGGAAACCAAGGGTTGTACACACAATTTATGAAAAATTGCGCTTATAGGTAAATACCAAAAGATCGGGAATAACACTACTTTTTGCTATTCATAAAAGAACTGCTTTTTGACCAGTCTTACCAAGGGGCAACGTGTTACCCAGTAACTGGGCTGTGGAAGTCAGATAGGCAGTCGCTCCATGTAAAATACTGATATTCAGGTACATCCAGTTAGACTCGCAGCCGACCCCAATATAGTTAGGTAAAATATAGCCCGATTGAACATAACTACTTTTTGGGTCACCTAAACGAGCCAACTTAATATATTTGGCCTATTCTCTTTGTAACCTAACTTCCAAGATCACAAGAACTATAGCTACGCTTGGCACGAGATACTTTCCTTAGTCCGTGGTTATGCTAAGTACGGCACGACGTAATAGGCCGTGACTGATGTCTGCTGTCATGACCTATGAATCTACGTGAACACGTCTGCAATGAGCAGACAATATGGAGACACGTGATGTGTATTTATCACGGTAAAAGACATTTTGAACAAACATGTCGTAGATATTTATTTGGTACCGACTTGTTTTTTTAATTATTTTGAAGGTTGTAGGTTACGTACTAGAGAAGAGAGTAGGATTTGAAGGCCAATTCTCGAACTTAAAAAACGTTCGCATTCAAGTCGCAATCTGTCAAACTTTGGTAATGATTAAAACAAAAAAGTTGGTAAATTGATTGTATTTTCGACAGATTGCGAGTGAGATGCGAATGCGAACGTTCTTAAAAATACGGTAATTGCCCATCTGTTCATAGTTATTCTTCTTTGCTTGCATCGCATCAATAGTCAGTACATGTCGAGTGTTTTCATTATAATAAGGCCATGTTATGTGCAGCTTAATATTCGTCTGAAAATACAGAAAAGGAAGTCATTAGGCATATAAATCTGGAAATTATAAACAAGGTGTTTTTTTTATATCCCCAAACTCTAGGGTTATATTCTATAATATGTAAAAATAATCCAAAAAGTCCGAGAATGTGCGGTTCAAAAATGCATAGTCTCGAAGATCTAAGTTTCATTGATAAGTACCTACGAGTAAATCATTTTCATTCAAACCGAAGTTCAAACCAATCATTCATATTTTAAACTAAGAAAATGCGACGTTGTCAAATTTCACGTAAGGGTAATTTACACTAATAATCGTGACTTTGTCGAATTATTTTGAAGGAAACTTGAGAACAAAAAAAAAAATGAAAAGTAATTCTTAAGCCACTTGATTCTTTGGTATGGTCTCATTCATAGCCAAGAGTTAAGGTAATAAAAAAACACCTCGTAAAAATAATGAATCCGCTCTTTTGCCTTTCCGTCTTTTATGAAGGGACTAGATTTCTGTGATGTTTGACGTCCTGAGGATATCTTATTGAAATTTCCATTCCACTTACGCAAGCATAATTCAACTTAATTATCTCAAGATCGTCTGTAGGTTCCACTGTAGCGTTCATCACATCACGACAAGATTCACAGCCACATTTAATTGTCAAGGATGCCTTAATGTATGGGAAAGCACGGTCAGAGGTTGTAGTATGCTAATTACTGAATTATTATTAACTATTAATATTCTGAGAGAAAAAATGCTTCTGTTGTTACGTACGGTTTCTTCAATGTCATAGTTATCTGAGATGCAATTATTGGAATTAAAATGTGGAATAATGGAAAATCAAAACGAATTTAATGGCACTGAATTTATGAGATGAGACAAAACTGACGTTGATAAATGATATTTTATTTCAGTATATTGGTTGTAAATAGCACTTTTACACATTTTTTTTTTTTCAAACCCTTTGACCATTGCCTCAGGTTTTATTTTTTTAAGACTACCATGTTTCCGGGTATGTATGTGTCACATTAGTTCTTGATGCACTTACGATTAATGTAGAAACAATTCCTCATACACTTGGACAAGGTTACAAATTCTGACAAAGAGAACACGTACCTATCTACTAAGACGCAGTAAATATTAATAAGTGCGTCACTTACTTTGTCATCCTGATAATGTTGAGGCAATGAGTAAATCTTAATTACTAGTGTGTACATAATCTAGTTCAGTAGGTACTGACGCATGATTACGTGATAGTGATCTCAACGGAACTAAGTTACCGGTGAATAATTCATTATTTTATTAACAGTGCGGCTATTTATGACTAATCTTTAAACGGTTAATTGATTTCTCAAGACCCAAGGGATGGTTTTTACCTTGATTTGAATGATGAATGATTTATTTTCTGTAAGTAGGTTTGTACAAATACTTTTACACGATAATGACATTTTTTTAAACTAAATGAGGTCGTTTTCTATCTGACAACTCTGAGAAGAAAGGCCGATACAAACTCAGAGGCCACAGTCTCTTTTAAAGTCAAGACATTATCTTGGTCATGTGAAGACCGTGAAGATTCGTGTCTGAAATGGGCTTTTGAGGAAAGAACCACACAGATTGAGTTGACCTGTCTAGTCAGTCTGTGTGGTTCTTTCCTCAAAAGACCACACAAGCATTTGTCAGTAATCGTGTAGCTCAATTCAGAACTCATAGAGCTCAATTGCCATACAACGTGGCAATGCCGTCACTCTTTTGGGCACATTACCAGTTGACAGCGTTGCGGAGCTATTTTTTGACACAATTTAGTTTGTAGTTAGGTTTTTTTTAAAATCAATAATTAATAATAATATTTTCAGATGATTTATGAATAAGATGACGATGTTTTTCTGACGTCTTACTTCCGTTAATGTGCAATATTGTTTTCATTGCAAAATTTTGTAATATAAACTATCTACTAACTACAAGCGCAAGGAAATTTATTATGCCATTGAAAACATTTCTAATCTAACAAATATTCCAAATGCAACAATTATTTTATGGCGTGTGCCTTTTATAATGACTTCTAATGAAATCGCGATTATTCCCGTTAGGCCGAGCACACGCGAGCTTATTGCGTTTTTTATTATTATGCCTTCCAGGAAATAACATTCTTTGTGCTGGATACTCGTGTGTCGGTGGCTTGCGACTGACGTTTCGTTTGTACAACCTTTTGTGCAGAGATTGTTTGTGGAAAGTTTAATTTATGTAGCTTTACGTAGTGCAGCCTTAGGACGTATTACCGTGTGGTAAAGGATAGCTTATATAATTGAAACGTAGGTAATTTCCCTCTCTTTGTTTACTTGCTTACTGTTTGTATTTTGTATGTAATGCAGAAGGCCAATTCTCGTACCTACTTAAAAAACGTTCACATTCAAGTCGCAATTTCTCAAACTTGTCAAAAATGTTGGTAAATTGATTGTATTTTGACAGATCGCGAATGAGATGCGAATGCGAACGTTCTTAAAAATACGGGAATTGCCCCTCAGATGTGAGCACAGGATTTTTTTAACGCGTTTATTATGTTTGCTTCAGCATTGTTGTGTGCATAGTATTGAATGAGCGTCCGTACAACATGAAATAATTAATATAGAAACAGGTGCAGGCCAGCAATATCTTGTGGCGTGGCAGTTTGTAGGCGTTCAACTTTTGAGATTTGACATAAGAGTCAGGTTGTCGTTTTTGAAGGGTGTCTTAAAACGCGGCGAAGAAACTACCCCGACTTGCACCCAAATTGCGTAACATACGATCAATCATAGTATGAATCGTTTTGAAACATATTACAAATCCATTGCTTCATAAGTTCGAAAAAAAAAACGGCTCAACAACGTAAATAACGCAATGAATGTTGTTGAACTGTTAACATGAAAGAAATTAGTCTTAATCGTTTACCAAAACCTGTTACGCAATTAGATAGCTGTTGTGATTGGGTAGCCTTTTTCGTCTGGAACATGTGGCAAAGAACCATAATCATACATGAATTTACATAATTACAAACTTCGAGAGGAATCTAAATAACTATACACCGACATAACACAGGAAAGGAATCGATCTCACACTCTAAAACAAACAGTCTTCATCCCATATCGCTTGTCAACACTACACAGTCGTTACTTCCTCTATTTACTAACAAATTCCTCGCAGTGTAACTGTTCCGTCAGTGATAACGTATCGCGGGTCAGAGCACCAGGAAATCCTCTGATAAGGAGAGATGTGTGACAGACTTAATGACGCGTGCTAGTCATTGTGGAGCTATTAAGAATTCATTAGTATTAGTTCAATTATTGGTCCACTGGTACTTTGCAAGCGCGGTAGCTTCAAAAAGAGGTAAAGATTTAGAAAGAAAAATTAGTACATTTCTGTCGAGGCCAGCAAATCAAGCATTGATGGACGATCGGCCATCGATGCCTAGTTGCGGCCAAGGCTTGAATAGTGCTTTTCTCAAATAATGCGCGGAAATTCAAACAAAGTAAATTAATTATAAATTACAGAATCAATGACGGACAACGATAATTTTTCACGCGCCAATGCAATGTGTTCATTTGTTTCTTCTTGGTTGTCATGTGTTGAAGTAAAAAGTTCGTTCCATTTTTAAATAACACGACAGATATGAGTTTTCATAGTAATTTATTTGGCCGCTACTCAGGACAGATATGGATTTTCATAGTAACTTTGCTGGCCGCATCGTCATTTGTTTTTGATCAGTACAGCAATTTCGATTTATCTCGAAGAAGGTTGTCAAAATATTGATCGATTTTCCAAGCATGTTTGAGAAAAAAGTATTTATTGGGGGACTCGCAAAGGAAGATCACAAACTAAACTAAACACAATCATAAAAAAATATTTAAAAAAATGTAAAAAAACAAAATATATAGTCCTGCGCGAGGCCAAAAGTCTCCTGTGCATGAAGTAAGTGTCACAGTGCTGAACTTCTGATAGAACCCGCTGCCTGCTTTTAGTACTTGACTATATTCTGCCAGTACACCATAATTATCTCTGTACTTATGCCATAAAATGTTCTGAGATAATCTTATTACAATGCAACCTAACCTAAATAAAGACTAAACTGCAGAAATCTCCGACAACCTATAAAACCAGCTCCATATTCCGATATAAACCTAGAACTCTTCACGGCAGCAAGCTTAATGTCGGCGCCAGTCCTGTCGGCGCCTCTCAAATAGATGCAAACGACTTAACGCATGCTGCTATAAAACTTGACAATACCTACGTCACTAAACTGTTTTTATTTGCTACAGATTGTCCTAGTTTGGTTATGGTTTGTGGAGTGTGCGGCTGTGACGAATTGAGATTTATGTGATCTTCTTTCTGGCTTACACTGCTATCTAATTGCGTAACAGATTTTTGTGAATGATTAACACTAATGTATTTCATGTTAACTGTTTAATGACATTCATTGCGTTATTAACGTTGTTGAGCAGTTTTTTTTTTCGAACTTATGAACCAATGGATGTTTTGAGACAGATTGCTAATCTGTCTCAAAACGATTCAGACTGTGATTGATCGTGTAGGTATTACGCAATTAGGGTGCTGGTAATCAAAACCTTGTGGTTTTGTGCAGCCAAATGACAAAGTAAGAAAGAAACAGTATGAATTGGGACTCGCACGGGGTGGTTATTACACAAACAAAGAAGAATGAAAAAAAACAACTGTATAAAAAAATGAAAATCACAATTGTACGAAGCCAAAAAGCATGGTGCTGCGACATTAAAAAATAACCGGCAATTACCCCTAGATGCACTAACATTTGAAGTTTTCTATCTCTTCAACGAATTTTTCAGTACGATTTGAGCAGAAAAAAATAGAAACCCGTGCGTTTGCATGGTTAATTTTTTTTCCACGCAAATATGACATCTTCAAGTTGTATTTGCCGAACCAGCTTCTTTCATGGCCTAGTTGGCTGTAGCCACTTTTTCTACAACCCAATTATTCTACGATCTTAAACGTATGCTCATGATATACGTACGTATATATGAGGTATGCATCCAGTGAAGAATGTAGGACTCTCTTCTGTGTTTAAGATTTTTGGCATAGCAATGAAATCCAAAGTAATACGTGCTATTTATAGCAGAATAACAGAATGGTTATAACCATTCTGTTATCATATATCATATAAACAGAATGGATATAACCATTCTGTTAATACAAGACTGAAGTTTACTTACAATTTCTTTTCCGGTCAAACCAAAGGCAAGGAGCTAGTGCAAAAATAATTTTAAAACATAATATCTCCTTTCGAAACAAAGTTGGAAACAAATGTTACAGCGTACAGAACGAGCAACAAATAAATCCAAGTGTACGAAGTGTATCCGAGTGTCGACACGTGCGTCAGACACCGGTGCCGGCTGCTCTACGTGTTGCGAAGATATTTCCTAATTTATATGTTACGCTGTTCAGATAATAGTTCGGTGTTGTTATTTTTTGTTTTGTTATTGGACTATTGATAAAAGAAATTCTTCTTCTTGGTTGTAGCCATGTTTTGATTGAAGAAACATTTTATTTGTAAACTGTATTGCAATGAAGCAGACGCAAAGGTCTGGTTTTCGTATTACTGCAAATGTGAACTGTTTATTGAAAGAACCATCGCGTAATACATTTCGTCAGTTTCCGCTTTGGGATATCATATAATTAAATTATAGTTATAGTAAAAGTATTTTTGACATAAGTACCTATTATTTTTATCTGAGAATAAGCATGCCCCTTAAAATGTATTAGTAAGTCGAACTATTAATACAGCAGCGGATACCTTCTGAAACAGGATTCAACAAAAACTCTACACAGTTCAAAATGTATCAGACAAAATTGCCACGAACAAAGTAGCCAAAACTGTCCATTCTAAGACCTAATCATGAAATAAAAGCTACCTGTTGTGCTACAAAGTATCAGATATCAAGATTGAGGCGTGGACAGGTGTTCTCAAGGCAATAACGTAACGACAACTCGACAAGACGCCACCGAGTGCGCCCGACATCGTCGACACAGCGAGATGGTTTGTCTTGCATCCGATTTTGATCGAACGATTTATAAAAGGTGGATTTGTACAGAAGGAAATGGAACTTGTTACCCAAGAATTTAGTCATGTTATTTACAAGGATTTGAGGAGCTAGTAATAACAGCCGCACGGGTCGATCCCTCAGGTTAAGTTACGCTTGCCAGGGTTGGTCCATGGATGGGTGACCATCTTTACATATCAAGAGTCTTCCGTGCTTCGGAAAGCACGTTAAGCCGATGATCCCGGCTGTCATTCGTGGGTATTTGACAATCGTTACTCTACCTATGTGCCAAATTTCATCCAAATCCGTTCAGCCGTTTTAGCGTGAAAGCGTAACAAACTAACAAACTCACTTTCGCCTTTATAACAATAGGATTTAAACTTAAGTCAACTATCGTACCTTATGTTTCTAACAATTCGTAAACATTTGACTATTTTCTGCTAATATATTGAAATCTTCATACAAAGCTGCAATAACAGCATGCAGTAAATGCAAAATAAAATAAATAACGTCAAACATCTCCATTATTTTCCCTCTCGTTTACAAATCAAAGGAAAATGTCCAATAAAAGTCCCATTATGAAGCTAATTACATTTGAAATCCATAAAATTACATGTAATGATTACAGTGAAAATACATTAAATTACATGTAGTAATTGTAATTTTAACCGACAGTCGCCTTGCGCGGGCGCAGTCACTACACTACTTTACGATTGTAATAAAGTTTAATTCTATAAACGACCACACGTGATGTTGATACCTACTGATTTCATTCAATCTATTTTGAACCTTATTTTTATATATGCAAAGATAATTTCCATTTAGTACTACAATACTTTTTTACTACTTCCTTACAACCAATTTTCAACCTTGTAAGCAGATCTTCAAAGTGGACTATCGTTTGTATTTTTGTAAACAGAAAGATGTAAATTTTTACTCTTTTTCTCGCTTTAACTGTGCTAACAGACAAAGAGTTTTTATTTGGTGATGACTGATGAGTCTTAATCATATAATTGACGTAATCTGCCCCACTCTGAAGAGCCGCGTTGGTAAAAGCTGATGATGATTCAATTATGATTAAGCTTCCAAAGTGTTCTTGCAAAGAAGTGTTTGCCTCCGAATAACAGAAAAACTGTCTCTCTTGGAGGACTCCATGCATTGCTATAATGCTGGCTTCCTGATCGACCTCGGCAAGCGTATACAGGCTGACTTTGAAAACATGCAACAAAATTTAAGGGGGTGTTCTACCCATCAATATGAACAACTTTTACTATGGGAACAGTTAAGCACTAGCAAAAAAAAAAACCTTTTTATACAAAATGGTCCAATCGGGTATAATATCGGGTATACCTTTATACAGGAAAGTAATTTTTTTTTTTGCAAATTCAAGTTGGTCCTAGAGTAAAAGTTGTTCATATTGATGAGTCCAACACCCTCGTAAATTTTGTAGCATATGTTCAAAGTCAGCCTGTATACCTTCGATCGACTCATGCGGCTGTTATTAAATGGCCACGAGTCCCGAGATATCTGCAAAGCTAGTAAGGTTGTAAACAAATAAAACAATGTGTTATCAGCTCATTATATGAGTCAACTCAGGGCTTGTAACCTGTCGTTCTATAAGCTTTACAACCCCTGGTGTTATGTGTGGATTGCTGTAGAAAAGGCTGTTTACTATATTATGAAACTTGGACCGGAGAAACATGGATACTCAATTAGCGAGTTTTGTTGAGCATGCAATAGGTTTAGTTAACGTATGTGGTGTCATTTTGCGGTGTCCCTTTGGTACTGTTGTCAATAAAATTTACATGGGTGTTGATGTTAGATGGCGAACTTTATCTTGTTTATGTGTTGGTTCTTCTTGTTTACCAGTATTAGTACGGTAAAGTACATTACTGTTGCAGCCTGCACCAGAGGCATTGATGGACGATCGTGAAAATGTGGGCTGAGGCGAGGCCGAGGCACGCATACGTGAGTCTATCAATGCCTGGTTGCGGCCAAGGCTTGTATAGTACTTTTCTCAAATAATGTTAATGTCAACAATTTTTTTTTAATAATAATTGACATGATTTGATTTTCCGCAAATTCAAATTATGTCAATTCTTATAAATTCCAGAGTCAATAAGTACCAACGATAATTTTTCTTTACTTTAAACAGCTCTATTTGCAAGCCAAATCGAAATTTTAATAAAATCTTTGATAAGTTACCTCCTTGTTTGCCATGTTAACACATGGCAACCAAAAACGGAACGAACTTTTCACTTGTTGAAGTAAAAAGTTCGCTCCGTTTTTAATTAACACGACTGATATGAGTTTTCATAGTAATTTATTTGTCCGCTAAACACAACAGACATGGATTTTAATACAAACATTGCCGGCCGGGCGCTCCCAAGTATTCGACCAGTACCGCAATTTCGATTTATCTCGGAGAAGGTTGTCAAAATAATGCTCAAATTTCCAAGCATGTTCGAGAAAAACTATAGGTATAAATAAAAACCCTATCTTAGATTTAGTTCAAAAGACTGATAAGCTAAGTTTTTCAAAGCTTCCTCTCTCCTACTATTTTGCTGTGGCCGATAGGGTCCATAATGATCACATAAATAATTTTAACTTAAAACCTAAGTAGGTACACATTGTGGAATGCAAATAAACGATTAAGTATTGAATTAACTAAGTATATCTGCTGCTAAGAGGAGCTCGTGGCTAAGTAATAACAGCCACACGGGACGATCCATCAGGTTAAGCTACGCCTGCCGGGGTTGTTCCGTGGATGGTTGACCATCTTTACATACCGACATTCCTCCGTGCCTCAGAAAGCACGTTAAGCCGTTGATCCCGGCTTTCACTCGCGGATCTTTGACAGTCGTTACGAGTCGTCAGAAACCCGAAAGTCTGACAAACAAGGGGTATCGTATTACCCAGTTATTCCATGGCGGTCGGTCCATGTATAATACTGGTATTCAGCTCCATCCGGTTAGACTGGAAGCCGACCCCAACATAGTTGGGAAAAGGCTAGGCAGATTGGTAGATCTGGTGCTGAAAAAAGCTTCATGGCAGTCAGGCGGCAGAGTTTTCTGCCTCGTGGTTTCAATCTTCGACTTAAAAGTCGTCGATCTAATTTGGATAAAATATCAATATACTACACTACATCCGTTCGCAGAAACAGATTCAGTCTCTAAGTTCTTTGATAGCAAAAGCTCTAGTCATCAACTTACCCGTCCCAAAGCATGTTCAAAGTCTTTCATTCCATCAATGAAGGTTTACAACAGTCCTCGTCTTCTCAGATTCTCCACTTACAAAGTGAACCACTACAAACTGTTACTTTTAAGTGTAGAATCTCGAGGAAACGCATTAGTATTGCCAACATTACTGAATGGTTCCGTTCAGAGCTGCATCTCATGAACGTACACTCATTCGCTACGGCTACGGAACCAGTAAAAATGTTTGCGTTTCTGCATACGTGGAGCCAATCAGGTTGAGTATCTGATTGGGGCTGGGAAACCAGCGGGTGAGGCCGACGAGCCAATAGCAGGCCCAGAAAGAAAAGAATTGGAAAAATAAAAAAATAAAATTGGTTACTAGTGAAAATACTTTCGTAATGCAAGCAGAGATTTATTTAAATGTGATGGATGAGGTGGTGGTGTTAGATTTTTTCTAGATGATAATTATGTTGTGATTAAATTTTATTAATTTGTTTTTTTTTTGTTTTAGGTAAGTGCACGATTATTTTAAATTATGCTGAGTGTGCTATATGGTGGTGGGTAAGTACATAATTATAATAATGTTAAACTAATGTTTAATCTTAATACGTAGGTAACACGATCTAAATAATATCACTATTTCAACTTTTTATTAAAATTATTTGTTAATCGGATGTACTTTTAAGTGCCAACTTCATTATATTTATATAAGCGAAATGCTCTTAATTTTAAGTTGTGTTATGTTTGCTGGTCTATAAATGAAACGTAAGCCAAATTATCAACATTCGTCGTTATTATTTTTTATTTAAATACTTTAAGACATTATTAATATGCACTGTCTTCGACGAATGATTATGTAGCTTCAATACTTTTATTACACAAAAACGCTTCCTCGATCCGCACTTCAACCCGCTCACTTCAAAACCTTATTCTTTTAGTATCAGCAGAGCAGCATGCGAGCGATCTATAAGCGATCCTTTACTACTTTATTCTCGTACATACCTAGATTATTAGGTACTTCTCAGTTTTATTCACATTATTCCTGTTACATGAATTATCCTTCAGGATATCGTCTTGAAAGCTCACTGGCTGGTAACGAGGAATTCATAGGATAGAACAAATGTAATTTTGATTACAATGCTACATGAATTCGTGATTACCAGCTTATTCCTGGAGGATTACCTCGAAGGGTAAAAAGGTTGTATTATTTTTAGATCGTTCAGAAGATTGCTATTTATTTACATATAAGGTTTTTTTTCTCGCGTCTTAGAAGAAATAGATTTTTCGATATTTTATTTTTAAATCGGTGGGTAGAGAAGGGCTTTATATAACAGGGTGTGGGTTTTATATTATAGGTATCTACTTGTAGGGTGTGGCGCGTTTTATGCCTTGATCGGAAGGATAGTTTGGGTAACCACCTGTCATGTAAATATTTTTTTACAACGTTGTTTATTTAGGGTGTTTGACTACGGAACCCTCACAGTTTTACCATGTCCGTCTGCACGTAACAGCCTTTTCTACGACAGTACACAGTAAGCTGATTGGCATAATATTAGTTCAGAAGACTGATAACCTAAGTTTTTCAAAGCTTTCTCTTTTTTGCCCTCTTAAATTTATTTCGCATCCAAAGATAAGAAACCTAAAAAAAAACTTCGTGGTAACAAAACCAATATAAGCTGGCCTCTTATACTTTAGAAACAACTGTGTTACAACTAACGTGCGGCTACATAAAAGCTCCCGCAAACAGGCGCGAGGCGACAGCGCGACGCGACTTTAACAATATAATTTCTAAGAAAACTGCATGGTTGAACAATTACCGGTTTTGCGTCGCGCGACAATCACGCCAGTATGGACGAGTCTTAAAAAGTGCAGTTTTTCTTACAATTCGCGTATCTCTTGAGTGCAATAAATCGCGAAATAGGTTTACTCTCACCAGTTCGTTTGCCAAACTTTTTGCTTTCTGATGGAACATTACGACCTTCTTCTTATTTTTTTTCGTATTGCGTCTCACAAGTCGACCTAGGATTTGTAGGCCGCTTATCAGCGCTATCCTGTGGATGCCTTAGTAAATTAAGGCCTCCAGGGCCAGGGCATAAAACTTATAAACAAAGCGACTACACACTAAGGTCACCCCCTGTGGGGGACGGACCGTAGCTTAGGGCGTCGCTCGGGGGAGGGGGGGCAGCTTGGGACAGGCTGGATCTGACTGACACTAAGTATGTAGCTGTGAATGAAGTCTGCGTTCTTTATAAATGTTAGTGGCTGCCACTCGTGTAGTTAGACAAGACGCTGTCACCTCTAACTAGGTTGACACTATTTGAGCAGTAACAGTTAACGGGACAGTAGATCTTTGAGAAAGTTCGGTAACCTGTAGATTGAAATCAATTTAACAATTGCTTGTTGTTCTAGCTGTATCGATGAAACTAAGGCGAAGTGAAGCACGATTTAGCGAAGTTTCTTGGAAACAAGAATCTTATGATCGGATTTTTAATATAAACTGAAGATATTTTTAAGCTGGGGCTTATACTTTGTTTTAAATCTCTTGTGTGTTTGCCATCAGCTTTTTATCTAGGTACTCGAGTTTTTGGCACCACTCCTTTTCGTCGTATAACGTATGACCGTATGTGGTGAGTAGAATCGTAGTTGGGTATGTGAGTTTAAATGTTTGTAAACGCACCCACAATATAGGAGAAATTCGTAGTGTGGGATAATGTATTAAAAAAAAAAAAAAAAATTTTAGAGGTATGAGGGAGGATCTTCCGACCAGACGGGTGTTGTGTCTGGCGGGCAACTGCCCAACGATTGATGTGGATGTCGGATAGTCTTATAACACTAATTACGCCATGCGTAGTTCGTATGTGGCGTTGTAGATGCCGCTTCAAATGCATACGTAGGAGTTGTAGTAGTATATATTTGCATTTAATCAATTAACATGATTACAGATGCACTTTATTAAAGTCTGGAGAAGTGTAAACGACCTTTTACTGCAGCATTTCATCCAGTGCAAGTCGGGCCAATAAAAGGGTTACTATTCCACAAGTAGATAAGCGTTAGGCCAGTAACTTGTTACTAACATACGGCTCTATCAACTTTTACACCGCGTTGCCGTAAAGTGTGGTCAGTTTATGACACACGTGGATGTTACAAGTGCTTTGGCACTGGTTGTAAATCTGTTCAACTTATCTTGGTTTGAATGTGGTGTTTGTATTAGGTAAAGGATGGATACAAGCACTTTATTGACTAATGGCCGATTTTTCCAACGATAGATATCTTTAACCGAATAAGAAATTTGATTTTCTGACAGTTTTTGTGTGGAAAATCTGTGAAAATCTGTTGTGTTATACTAGGTATTTTAGTTTGGTCGAATTCGCCCTAAGCATTTTACTACGATTAGATACCCAAGCGTGGTGATTTGCTTGTTCATTAGTTGCTCCAAATTGCAATATTTATTGTGATACACCCATCCAAAGTAATGCTTGTGTAATGTAAAGGAAGCTTTTAGGAAGGGTGATATTTGTGATTAAATATACAGCTAATTGAGTTTTGAATGCATTTAATGAGTGTAACTTTTTTATAATGAGGATATTTTATTGTGAGGAGCTCGTGGCTAAGTAATAACAGCCGCACGGGTCGACGGTTGGTCCGTAGATGGGTGACCATCTTTACATACCGAGGCTGCTCTGTGCCTCGGCAAGCAAGTTAAGCCGTTGGTGCCGGCTGTCACTCGTGGATCTTTGACAGTCGTTACGGGTCGTCAGAAACCCGAAAGTCTGACAACCAGTCTTACCAAGGGCTATCGTATTACGGGTTGTATAGGCAGACGCTCTATGTAAAATACTGTTATTCAGCTGCATCCGGTTAGACTGGAAGCCGACCCCAACATAGCTGGGAAAAGGCTTGCTTGAGAATATTTGTTGTATAATTGCACCTCCTTCAAGAATTCCCTGCGTTTTTATCATAGCAAAAGTGTTCATAAAAGTCCTACTAACAAAGCCTACCAATAACAGTTTCAGCATACAAAGAGGACCTATTTTCAGTGCAAACAGTTTCAATATTAAACGAATAATCTAGCGGACAGCCGGACGGGGATCACAAAAGGCTTGTGTCCGAAATGGCACAAGAATTCCACACCCCGTGGGAAATAACGGCGTTTCTTTTTGTAGCCGTCGTATCGAAGATCGTATCGGCTGTCCGAAGCTTTTTGCGAGGGTTGAGTTACGAGCGGTAGCGGGTAGAATTATGTGTAGTGTACAGTCTGGACAAATAAATGATCTCTTTCTCTCTCTCTCTGGTACAAGTTCTATAGAAATAGTCCTCCAAACCGAATATCGGCCATGGTGGTTAATCTCAGCGGGGACTGGTCATCGGTTCGTGAGAAATTATGGTACACAAGTATGTGCGCGGATACCGGTACACTCTCTCTTCCCTCTCTCTCATGGTCCAATGGGAAGGCAGTCCCACACGACCGGAGAGAGGTCAGGTGCAGGATCAACGGCTTAACGAGTTTTCCGAGGCACAGGGGTAACACACCGCCAACTTCTAAAGGCTTGGTTGCTACTGAGAAATGCCTAATGGACCTAATGGAAAAACACTGCAGGTTCTATACCTAAATACTGACCAATCGTTTTGGCAAGAACTCCGGTAAACTTGTCATCAAAATACTTGCCAGCTTGTTATGCGGATGAATAATTTAAATGAAATTATTAAGACCTTATGATCATAAATTATGATCAACAAAACTATTAATTTAAAACTGCAGTTTAAATTCATTATTGTCAGTTAATAATAACACGAATTAGCTATTAAAAATAACTTAAAAAGTTTTAAAGGCTCGTACACACTGGCGCGACTTGTCGCGCGACGCGACTTTAACAATACAATTTCTAATAAAACTTCACGATTGAACAATTGCCGGTGTCGCATCGCGCGACAAGTCGCGCCAGTGTGTGCGAGCCTTAAACCGGATCCGGTTCATAAATTATCTGTTATAATTTTAAAGTAAACTAGATATTTTTAAGGTCAAAGTCCGTGTCAATAGATTAACTATACATAGTGATAACTTCTGTAAAAGTCTGATTTATTTAAGTACGTAATGCAGTTTATAACTAAGTTATCTAATACATGCTCTCCTATCTATAATTTTAAATGCAAAACCCATTTACATATCTAGTTTAACCTGACAAATTAAAAAAACGGATCAAGTTTCGGTAGGTATGCAAAATATTTCATGCGATTTAGAATCAAGCCGTTATATAACATTCCATCATTAACTAGTATGACTACTTATGACTAACTTATTTTCGCATTCTCGTTCAGTTCGTTGAACCAGTGGCTAGCGCTACTGCTGGGGTGTGAACCCCAGGTCGAGCAAGTGTTTTTATGTTTTTCCATTGGAAATTTCTCGCAGCCTCAGTAGCAAATAGTCTCTAAACCTTATGGGACGTTTTTCTGAAAGTGCGGATAGGTAATTTTTAGCTGTATTCCAAAAGTTGGTAAAAGAGACTTTTTCACAGACCGTTTTGTTGCTTTCGACCACGATTACTTTAAAATAAAATAAAAATTATTGAAGTATAAAATAAAGTAAAATAATGATTTAAATTAATTACAATCGAGGAAATTTTAATTCTAACAGTAATGTAGACTTTACCTCCAAAAAGAGAACGCTTATTTATTACTATCAGTTATACCGGCTAAAAGTTTGAAACCCGCATCAATTTAAAGGATTTTTATTTCCTATAACTTGTACCACACTCCATATTATTGTGTCGTGTTGTTATTATGACGGGCGGTGTCGGCGGGCGAAATTATGCAATTTGCGGTCGATACTCCACCGCGGTGATTTAAGAAAGTGCCGTGTCAAATCGACAAAGTTTTCAATGTAGCAGTATTATAATTTGTTCTACTGTTTTTGGGAACAGTTTTGTGGCGCTAAGTGGCCTTAAATTGTGATTTTTTTGGTTATATGCAGAGCCGGTGGTGTCAATGGGCTGAAGACCGCGATTTTGTTAATGTAGTTGGTTCATGTATTTTATTGTGGGAATTTTAACAGCAGTGAGATTACTAACAGTCCAAAAATAAAAAAATCGCGTCACATTTTTTTTCCGTTAAATGTCAATGGAAGACTCAGCTATCATTTTGGCAATGTGCTGAAAATATATCGATACCGGAAATTTCAATTGTCGTAAAGGACAAAATACGAGTTTTCAGTAGAGCAAAAAAACTAAAAACTAAATTGTTTTTGTCTAATATCTTTTTCAAACAAAGTACTATATTCATGATGTCAATAGAAAACCTAACTATTTTTTCGTGTTCTATCCGTATCAATTAACCAAATAAACCAAAATTAATTATTGACGAAAATGAGAGTCCTTTACAGCCCACAAAAATTGAACTGAAGTACTTTACAGCCACGAAAAATTGGCTATGATAAAGTCAGATCTGTAGTAAAGGACTAATCTTAATCATCAATGGGTAGTACAAGTCATTTAAATCAGAGACTAAGGGGGTAATAGGAACAAAAAACGTAAAGATCTGGTTAGAAATTCCTATATAAGGTAGTAAAACTAAGTGAAATAAAAGGTTTTTTTATTATTATTTTTTATTAATCAAAATACTCAGTAACAAAATAAACAAAAATGTTATTCTAATAGGAACTGAAAATGTGATGCTATTTTTTAATTTAAATAGAAAGTAATTGTTGCGATGCTGACAAATAACTTAATTTTTAGAAATAATAAGCTAATAAACTTATCCACTAACTAGTTTTTTTAAATAATTATGAATGAAACTCAAACAATATTTATCAGAACAGTCTTAAACTTTATAAAAATAACCAAAATAATAACAAATTTTGCCCACTTTAAGAGGATGCATCCTAAAAGTTGGCAACGTCGTAAATAGCTGTCAAATATTCACCTGTTTTGATTCATTTGGAAATAATACTGTATGGAAATAAGAAATGTGGCTAACTAACTAACTAGAATATTAATAATGAATTGCAATCATAACATTGAATTTGATGTTGCACCCGTTTTAGGTGTAAAAAAAGGCATTTGGAAAGTTTTTCTTTCTTCTTTACATCTAAAACTAACTATTCGGTGTTACGATATTAATTGTTGCATTTCATAATCAATATTCTAGTCGCTAGATAACCACATTTTTTATTTCCATACAGAAATATTATCAAATTAATCAAAACAGCGAAATATTTGACAGCTATTTACGACGTTGCCAACTTAATAAACCCTCTTAACTCCAACCTCAAACAATTGACATTCTAAAGTATGAATTAAATGACAAGTTACTTCAGTCTTTTAAAATTATTAGTAATTAAACTTAACAGTAAAATCTTAGCCATCAAGATTTTACTGTTAATTTTTTTGAATAATCAGTTAATAAACTAATCTACTAACTAGTTTTACATTTTTAATGAAACTCAAACAATATTTATCAAAATATTCTTAAACTTATGCTACAATTAAAATAACCAAAATAATAACAAAGTTTGCCTCAGAACTCAAAACTCAAACAAAAATAATAATCATAATTCATAATAATAATCATAATTTGTCAGAACCAGCCGTACCAGCCTGGCAGTGCAGGATCGAGCGACGTATCGATGGGGCCAGGGTGCTCATCGGCAAACTATACTGCTTCAGGGAGGGCAATACACGACCACGAGTGATGCGCTTTGTGAGGCGGGCATTCTCGGGGACTGGAATCAGCCCTCAAGAATACATGTCCCGTGTCACAGAGCGCATCGACTTCCTGAAGCAAAAAGTTTGTGCATGGGCGAGCCGTATTCGGCGGTATAAGCGGCGGGTTGACCGATACACGCAGAATCGCATGTTCCAGAGCGATGAGAGGTGGGTATATAGAGCTTGGGAGCGACCTGAACAAAATGTGACGGACGTATGCCGCCCGGATGATGCCGCCACGAGTGCATTCTGGCGTAGCATCTGGTCGGTGCCCGTCTGTCACGCTGAGGCTGGCTGGATGCATGGTGTCGAGCGAGTGTGTGAAACTATTCCAGAAATGGAGGCTGTAATAATTACGCCATTAGACGTAGCCAGAGCGGTCCGTCCGTTACCAAACTGGAAATCACCAGGACCGGACGGACTGCACAACTTCTGGCTGAAATGGCTAATTAGTTCACATACTCGCCTGGCATCTCAGTTCCAGTCATCCTTAGAGTCTGGGTCGCTACCACAGTTCTTAACAACAGGCGTTACCCACTTGCTCCATAAGTCAGGTAATCCCGCGGAACCCAAGAATTATAGACCGATCACATGTTTGTCGACGGTCTATAAACTTCTTACATCCATTTTGAGAGCGAAAATTAACTCACACATTGACAGTCATTCAATAATGTCTGCCTCCCAAAATGGATGTAGGAACGGGTCCCGCGGTACTAAGGAGCTACTCCTCATCGACATGGCCATAAGCCAACAGGTTCGTCGATCCCGCAAGGATCTGTCGACATGCTGGATAGACTATAAGAAGGCCTACGACTCGGTGCCACATACATGGCTCATGAGGGTGCTGGAGTTGTATAAGATAGATGCAACTCTGCGCACCTTCCTGATGTCATGTATGGGGCAATGGAGGACGGTCCTTCGCTTTCCCGGATGTCGACAGATCCAGGGGAATGATGAACCTGTATGGATTAAACGGGGAATATTCCAGGGCGACAGTTTGAGTCCACTTTGGTTCTGCTTAGCCCTGAATCCTCTAAGCACATTGCTAGAGGACTCAGGTCTGGGCTATCGGTTGAGGAGAGGAGGTCAGGTCATATCTCACCTCCTCTACATGGATGACTTGAAACTCTTTGCCCATAACAAATTGCGACTGATGGAGCTACTGAAGGTAACTGAAACATTCAGTAGTGCCATCGGGATGGAATTTGGTGTGGACAAATGTGCAGTCATGCATGTAAAGCGAGGAGAGATTATGGAATCCGAGGGTACTCAACTCTCGGACTCCATACACCTTAGATCCCTCTCCTCAACCGAAAGCTATAAGTATTTGGGTATGTCGGAAGCGTTAGGCATCAACGTGGCTGACATGAAACAAACGTTGAAGGAGCGCTTCTTTGGTCGCCTGAAGAAGGTATTAATTAGTCTTCTTTCGGGCGGAAACAAGGTGCGCGCCTTCAACGGTTGGGTCATGCCGGTTTTGATGTACTCTTTCGGCATACTCAAATGGACTCAGACTGAACTCGACGCCCTGGACAGGCGGGTCCGCACACTACTGACCGCAAACCGGATGCATCACCCACGTTCATCGGTGATGAGACTGTACATCCCGCGGAAGTGCGGGGGTCGGGGCTTTTTAAATGCGAAGACCCTCCACAACCGCGAGGTGTGCAGCCTCAGGGAATATTTTTTAAAAACTGAAGTGGGTATGCACCGTGATGTGGTCGCAGTGGACAAGGGGCTCACCCCGCTCTCCATGGCTAAAGAGAACTGGCGCAAACCTGTGGTGCTCACCACAGATGACCGCAAGGAGGTATGGCAAAGCAAGGAGCTTCACGGGCGCTTCTATCGGGTTCTTCACGAGCCCGGTGTAGATTTCTTAGCGTCCGTATCCTGGCTACGTTTCGGAGACCTTTTCGGGGAAACTGAAGGTTTCGTCTGTGCAATTATGGACGAAGTTATCCTAACGAATAACTACCGGAGACATATTATGAAGGATGGGACGGTTGACGTGTGTCGGGCATGCCACCGTCCGGGTGAATCCATCAGACATATTATCTCAGGTTGTTCGCGTCTGGCTAACGGCGAGTACTTGCACAGACATAACCAAGTGGCCAGGATTATTCACCAGCAACTTGCTTTGAAATATAAACTTGTGGACTCTGAGGTACCGTACTACAAGTATGTGCCCGACCCAGTTCTCGAAAATGACCATGTTACGTTGTACTGGGATCGGTCTATCATCACTGACAGAACTATTGTAGCCAATAAGCCTGATATAGTGGTGATAGATCGATTAGCGCGCCGCGCAATGATAGTCGATGTTACCATTCCACATGACGAGAACCTCGTGAAAGCTGAGAAAGAGAAACAAATTAAGTATCTAGACTTAGCACAAGAGGTTGTTGACATGTGGAATGTGAGCTCGGCTATCATTGTGCCGATTGTCGTAACGGCCAATGGCCTGATGGCTGAAAGCCTCGACCAACATCTTTTGAGGCTCTCGTTAGGCGGTTGGATCAAGGGCCTGATTCAGAAGGCAGTTCTCCTCGATACGGCTCGCATTGTGAGGAGGTTCCTGTCTCTGCAGCCCTAACCACCGGTAGCTTGGACCCTGCTCCCGACACCGGCGGAACACTATTTTTTATATTTTTAAATGTTTTTTTTAATATAACTTTTAAGAAATATTTAAAAATGTATAAAATAAGTATACAAAATAAATGAACGGAATCATAATTCCAGATTTAATTTTATTGCAGCCCACAGACACGTTTTTCTATTATAAATCAGTATGTATCAAAATTCAGATCTCGTAAACATCTGATTTTAACTGTTATTCTCAATAACTAGATTATAGACGAAAACACCTTAAATCATCGAACAACATCGAACCTACCTACGAACAGTATTTTTCATTTGTTCACTTATGTTTATTTACATTACCTAATGACATTAAATTATGATTATAATATCACTTACCGTAACATCTTGCTTTGATACCGTGATATTTAATCAACTTTTCTTTTTCTGGACTCTAACGAATTCCAAAGCTTATGTGGTCTTTTTTCCGCCATTGTTTTCCAATGTTCCACACAAAACAAACACGTCCATCCACTAACGATATCGAATTCGCACAATGTGCGTGATGCGAAGTGGATCGTATGAGCGCGGTCCTCCCGCACCCGTTACTTACACCCCCGTTGCCCTAGACATCGTGCCTCCGCGCAACTTGTCGTCACGGGTCGTAACCCATCGCACACTACTTTGCGCCATCGGCAATAAGAACGAGACAAAATCTATAATTACCTATTTCTTAAAATTAGGGTCGTAAAGGACAATTAAAAAACAAACGACCTTTACGCCCTAATTACGTAAGTTAAACCAAAGCATAGATTTGGTACTAAGGGTTTGGATTATCAAATAGCATGTTTACGACCTTTTGATTTGTAATAATAATTATTGTTTATAATGTCGTATACAAAGTTCAATGCAAAAATGAGGATTACAACCTCAAAAATAATTAAAACATGACTTTACGCTCCCTATTGAAAATTATTTTTATAATACATCCCAAATAGTAAAAAAAATGGAACTAGAGCCGTTCAAAATCCAGGTCGTAAGGGGCTTTTTTTAAGAGATAGATTTTTTTTAAATATACTATTCGATAGAGCTCGTGACGCTGATTCCAAATATATATATAACTCATTTTCGGTAAAATGTCCTTTACAACAATTGAAATTTCCGGTATCGACGATACCGGAAATTTCAATTGTCGTAAAGGACAAAATACGAGTTTTCAGTAGAGCAAAAAAACTAAAAACTAAATTGTTTTTGTCTAATATCTTTTTCAAACAAAGTACTATATTCATGATGTCAATAGAAAACCTAACTATTTTTTCGTGTTCTATCCGTATCAATTAACCAAATAAACCAAAATTAATTATTGACGAAAATGAGAGTCCTTTACAGCCCACAAAAATTGAACTGAAGTACTTTACAGCCACGAAAAATTGGCTATGATAAAGTCAGATCTGTAGTAAAGGACTAATCTTAATCATCAATGGGTAGTACAAGTCATTTAAATCAGAGACTAAGGGGGTAATAGGAACAAAAAACGTAAAGATCTGGTTAGAAATTCCTATATAAGGTAGTAAAACTAAGTGAAATAAAAGGTTTTTTTATTATTATTTTTTATTAATCAAAATACTCAGTAACAAAATAAACAAAAATGTTATTCTAATAGGAACTGAAAATGTGATGCTATTTTTTAATTTAAATAGAAAGTAATTGTTGCGATGCTGACAAATAACTTAATTTTTAGAAATAATAAGCTAATAAACTTATCCACTAACTAGTTTTTTTAAATAATTATGAATGAAACTCAAACAATATTTATCAGAACAGTCTTAAACTTTATAAAAATAACCAAAATAATAACAAATTTTGCCCACTTTAAGAGGGTGCATCCTAAAAGTTGGCAACGTCGTAAATAGCTGTCAAATATTCACCTGTTTTGATTCATTTGGAAATAATACTGTATGGAAATAAGAAATGTGGCTAACTAACTAACTAGAATATTAATAATGAATTGCAATCATAACATTGAATTTGATGTTGCACCCGTTTTAGGTGTAAAAAAAGGCATTTGGAAAGTTTTTCTTTCTTCTTTACATCTAAAACTAACTATTCGGTGTTACGATATTAATTGTTGCATTTCATAATCAATATTCTAGTCGCTAGATAACCACATTTTTTATTTCCATACAGAAATATTATCAAATTAATCAAAACAGCGAAATATTTGACAGCTATTTACGACGTTGCCAACTTAATAAACCCTCTTAACTCCAACCTCAAACAATTGACATTCTAAAGTATGAATTAAATGACAAGTTACTTCAGTCTTTTAAAATTATTAGTAATTAAACTTAACAGTAAAATCTTAGCCATCAAGATTTTACTGTTAATTTTTTTGAATAATCAGTTAATAAACTAATCTACTAACTAGTTTTACATTTTTAATGAAACTCAAACAATATTTATCAAAATATTCTTAAACTTATGCTACAATTAAAATAACCAAAATAATAACAAAGTTTGCCTCAGAACTCAAAACTCAAACAAAAATAATAATCATAATTCATAATAATAATCATAATTTGTCAGAACCAGCCGTACCAGCCTGGCAGTGCAGGATCGAGCGACGTATCGATGGGGCCAGGGTGCTCATCGGCAAACTATACTGCTTCAGGGAGGGCAATACACGACCACGAGTGATGCGCTTTGTGAGGCGGGCATTCTCGGGGACTGGAATCAGCCCTCAAGAATACATGTCCCGTGTCACAGAGCGCATCGACTTCCTGAAGCAAAAAGTTTGTGCATGGGCGAGCCGTATTCGGCGGTATAAGCGGCGGGTTGACCGATACACGCAGAATCGCATGTTCCAGAGCGATGAGAGGTGGGTATATAGAGCTTGGGAGCGACCTGAACAAAATGTGACGGACGTATGCCGCCCGGATGATGCCGCCACGAGTGCATTCTGGCGTAGCATCTGGTCGGTGCCCGTCTGTCACGCTGAGGCTGGCTGGATGCATGGTGTCGAGCGAGTGTGTGAAACTATTCCAGAAATGGAGGCTGTAATAATTACGCCATTAGACGTAGCCAGAGCGGTCCGTCCGTTACCAAACTGGAAATCACCAGGACCGGACGGACTGCACAACTTCTGGCTGAAATGGCTAATTAGTTCACATACTCGCCTGGCATCTCAGTTCCAGTCATCCTTAGAGTCTGGGTCGCTACCACAGTTCTTAACAACAGGCGTTACCCACTTGCTCCATAAGTCAGGTAATCCCGCGGAACCCAAGAATTATAGACCGATCACATGTTTGTCGACGGTCTATAAACTTCTTACATCCATTTTGAGAGCGAAAATTAACTCACACATTGACAGTCATTCAATAATGTCTGCCTCCCAAAATGGATGTAGGAACGGGTCCCGCGGTACTAAGGAGCTACTCCTCATCGACATGGCCATAAGCCAACAGGTTCGTCGATCCCGCAAGGATCTGTCGACATGCTGGATAGACTATAAGAAGGCCTACGACTCGGTGCCACATACATGGCTCATGAGGGTGCTGGAGTTGTATAAGATAGATGCAACTCTGCGCACCTTCCTGATGTCATGTATGGGGCAATGGAGGACGGTCCTTCGCTTTCCCGGATGTCGACAGATCCAGGGGAATGATGAACCTGTATGGATTAAACGGGGAATATTCCAGGGCGACAGTTTGAGTCCACTTTGGTTCTGCTTAGCCCTGAATCCTCTAAGCACATTGCTAGAGGACTCAGGTCTGGGCTATCGGTTGAGGAGAGGAGGTCAGGTCATATCTCACCTCCTCTACATGGATGACTTGAAACTCTTTGCCCATAACAAATTGCGACTGATGGAGCTACTGAAGGTAACTGAAACATTCAGTAGTGCCATCGGGATGGAATTTGGTGTGGACAAATGTGCAGTCATGCATGTAAAGCGAGGAGAGATTATGGAATCCGAGGGTACTCAACTCTCGGACTCCATACACCTTAGATCCCTCTCCTCAACCGAAAGCTATAAGTATTTGGGTATGTCGGAAGCGTTAGGCATCAACGTGGCTGACATGAAACAAACGTTGAAGGAGCGCTTCTTTGGTCGCCTGAAGAAGGTATTAATTAGTCTTCTTTCGGGCGGAAACAAGGTGCGCGCCTTCAACGGTTGGGTCATGCCGGTTTTGATGTACTCTTTCGGCATACTCAAATGGACTCAGACTGAACTCGACGCCCTGGACAGGCGGGTCCGCACACTACTGACCGCAAACCGGATGCATCACCCACGTTCATCGGTGATGAGACTGTACATCCCGCGGAAGTGCGGGGGTCGGGGCTTTTTAAATGCGAAGACCCTCCACAACCGCGAGGTGTGCAGCCTCAGGGAATATTTTTTAAAAACTGAAGTGGGTATGCACCGTGATGTGGTCGCAGTGGACAAGGGGCTCACCCCGCTCTCCATGGCTAAAGAGAACTGGCGCAAACCTGTGGTGCTCACCACAGATGACCGCAAGGAGGTATGGCAAAGCAAGGAGCTTCACGGGCGCTTCTATCGGGTTCTTCACGAGCCCGGTGTAGATTTCTTAGCGTCCGTATCCTGGCTACGTTTCGGAGACCTTTTCGGGGAAACTGAAGGTTTCGTCTGTGCAATTATGGACGAAGTTATCCTAACGAATAACTACCGGAGACATATTATGAAGGATGGGACGGTTGACGTGTGTCGGGCATGCCACCGTCCGGGTGAATCCATCAGACATATTATCTCAGGTTGTTCGCGTCTGGCTAACGGCGAGTACTTGCACAGACATAACCAAGTGGCCAGGATTATTCACCAGCAACTTGCTTTGAAATATAAACTTGTGGACTCTGAGGTACCGTACTACAAGTATGTGCCCGACCCAGTTCTCGAAAATGACCATGTTACGTTGTACTGGGATCGGTCTATCATCACTGACAGAACTATTGTAGCCAATAAGCCTGATATAGTGGTGATAGATCGATTAGCGCGCCGCGCAATGATAGTCGATGTTACCATTCCACATGACGAGAACCTCGTGAAAGCTGAGAAAGAGAAACAAATTAAGTATCTAGACTTAGCACAAGAGGTTGTTGACATGTGGAATGTGAGCTCGGCTATCATTGTGCCGATTGTCGTAACGGCCAATGGCCTGATGGCTGAAAGCCTCGACCAACATCTTTTGAGGCTCTCGTTAGGCGGTTGGATCAAGGGCCTGATTCAGAAGGCAGTTCTCCTCGATACGGCTCGCATTGTGAGGAGGTTCCTGTCTCTGCAGCCCTAACCACCGGTAGCTTGGACCCTGCTCCCGACACCGGCGGAACACTATTTTTTATATTTTTAAATGTTTTTTTTAATATAACTTTTAAGAAATATTTAAAAATGTATAAAATAAGTATACAAAATAAATGAACGGAATCATAATTCCAGATTTAATTTTATTGCAGCCCACAGACACGTTTTTCTATTATAAATCAGTATGAATGAATGAATGAATTGCACCGATCCCAGCGTGGTTTAACCAGACTCGATAAATCGAATGAACCCCCAGATTTGCACTAGCCGCTGGATTCTCATGTTTCATGGGGCTACAGAGGCCATTGCATATCAGGGAGTAGACCAGGTGGCGCGGGTAATGGCAGGGAGAGAATGTGCCCTCGGGATAAGGAAGGATTAGCGAGCCTACCGGATATGCATCCTTGAGTAAGCAATGGAATAGTGGAGAGACGGGTAATGTTTATCTATGGATGGGCATCTTTTTACGACGTCGCCGCCAGTTGGCTCAGGTCGATCTTCACCGGTGAATCTTTTGGCGGGGCTGTGCTGCTTACTCGGCTTTCTTCTTTCTGCTTTTCACTGCTGTGCTGTTTACCCCTTGTTGTTTTCTGTGTCTTCGTCCGAAGACTCGCTGCTATCCGTTTCCGGTTACTTATATATCTCGCTGGCTGCCTTCTTGATCTTGTTTCGGTATTCAGCCGTGTCCATCCAAAAGTTAATATCCTTGTGGGAGTACGCCAAGTCCTGTTTTAGGTTGTCATTTCATGTGTAAATAGGTCGGCCTACTTTTTTGGATTTGGCCTTGTACTGCATTGCTGCATGTAAAAGCTGTGGTTCCTTGTGCGTTTGGTTACTGTTTTTCCGTCTAAGATTTCGTGCATTTTCCTTTGTCCTGGTTTATTCCTAGCGTGGTTAATCAAGTCTCTCATGATAACTCTCTCAGATCTTCTTAGTCTTGATCGGTTAGCTTTGGTGATTGCCGATACTTTCAAACCATATATCATACAAGGTACGATCACCATTATCATATCATACATAAGTCTGGCGACTAGCCAGACTTATGTATGATAAAAACTTATGTATAGAAGTTCCAGTTATACAGCGATAATCGTTTGTATCTTTAGGGCATTTTTTCTTCGGACTTGGTACCTGCATAGTTTCTAGCCACGTGTCGGGTGAAAGAAAGAAAGAAAGAAAGAAAGAGAAAGAAAGATCGTGGCATCGCTTTGAAGAGCTCGATTGCAACTTGGTCTGTCCCAGGAGCTGTATCGTTACGCTGTTGCTAATTATTCCCATTACGTCATACTCCGTGGGTCACTCGTTTTGCGTGTCGGTTTACGACTTTGTTAAGCTAACGGTTGGCATAGGTACGTAAGGTACGCTCTTCCGGCGTTTTGTTTCTAACTTGTTTCTCCTGTAAAATAAGTAAAGCACCTGCATGCGTTTTGAAGGGTGTTTTGCGTTGGGTGGGTGCCCTGCGTTCTTGTTCTTCGTCTTGGTGTTTAACTTTTTGAAGTGTTGTGTGACATTCTTTTACTCGATCGCGTTTATATGGGTTAAATGGTTGTCTTCTTTGTATGAATTTTGCCTTTTGGAGGTTAGCAAGAGCTATGTACGATGTTCCCTGCGGTGAGTCGGCTGAAAAATCAAAGTTTCCTGGGCAGCAGATTTTAATACTCTAGTTATGGTACTCCACGGTTTTTCGAAGCTTTCGTCCATGAGTTGATTCCTATGCTTTCCAGTTTTTTTTATGTATGCTTGGTATTTTGTTTGTGTGGATTTTTTATTAAGAGCAGCGTAGTAGCATTGTTTGTGGTTGAAATCCTTGGTCTCAATTGTTGTCTGTTTCTTTTGTGTCTTGTGTTTGGTACTTTCATTTTTGTTTAAAATTCGACTTGTTTGTAGTTGTCCCCAGCTTAGTTTATGGTCGGAGGTGTCCCTATCAGACCATTCACCTTTAATAAAATTAAAGAGTTTTTCTGTTGCCTGTGGCGTAATAATGTGATACAATTGGGATTTCTGTGTTCCCTTTGACCATGTTATCCTGCATGATGATCTCGCTTTGTTGTTTCTATTTGCAGTTTTTCCCTGTTAGCTATATCCATTAATATGAGAGTCGATTATGTATAGAGATGCAGATTTGTCACTTCCCGTACCAAGTTTTAGGGTGATTGACATCGCGTCGGTATCGCTATTGATGCTTGCTATTTCGATTTGGGTATCCTTTCTGATTACAATTGCAAGTCCCCGGTAAGCTTTACCTGCGGCTCCAGATGGGTGCCATTTGTAGTGGGTGGAGTTGTACGTTCCCTGTTTCTTGTAAGCAGGCTATGTGAATGCCCCTATTTGAGAGTTCGACGTCTATTTTATCTTCTTTGGCGAGTTTCGAGGCCCCTCGGACGTTCCACGTTGCAATACGCAGGCCTGGTCAAGTGTATCTAGTTGCGGAAGAGGGCGGATTCCTAAGTATTCTATATCCAGTATCGTCCGCGACATTCACCTGATATCGATGTATGTAATGTTGATGTTAATTGTTCACCCGGTGTCGTGCTATCTGATTGAGGGCTGTTCCGTAATCGGGGTTTAACGGACTGTCCTTGTTCGTCTCCTGTGTTGTATTTGTTACCTTCCGTTTCATTATATTGTTGACTTATTGTTGGATTGATATATTGCTCGTCAGCCATCTTGACCCAGCTATCATAATGCTGATCTTTGAAGACGATATGTATGTTGCCGGGTACTGAATTACCGGCGGGTGAATACACCCGTTTTCTTGGTATTTATGTGCACATGCACGTTTACGAGATAGAATTCGGACGCGGCGATTATGATGTCTTCTCCTCCCCAGACCGTCTCGTTAAACTGCGCGGTTATGTATTTTGTAATCTTGTTCCTGAGAAAGCTTGCTGTTAAGAAAGAACTCATGAATATTACTTATTAGCGCTAAGCGAATAGTGGTGTCACCTCGGTCCTTTGAAACATAGGTAGCGAGGTCCCGGAGGACCGACACGTGGTCGAGAGTTAGGCCCATTATGTTATTTATTTGATGGCTGTCGCCCTTAACAGGCAGTTACCATCTTTTTTCATAGGCGCCATTATTATCATTGTAAAGTTTTTGTTCGCTTATTATAAGTGTGTCGTCTTAAGCACACGTGCAGATGCCTCGTTGTTTTTCTGTAGAAATGGGTCTTGTCTTCCGGGTCAAGTTTTTGACTTTTGTTGAGTGGGTTACGCATGTTACCTCACAAAAACTTGGGTAAAGCATAATAAAACTTTATTAGTGGCTGTCAGAAGTTGTTTTTGTTGAACGTACGACTTTTTGTATGGCTAAAGAAATCAACAATTTGTTAGGGCTAGTTTCTGGGAATTAAGTTTGATGAATATTAAGCATGCATGAGGTTGGAACACTGGTCAAACAAAGAGGTTTTACAGGAAGTGATTTTTGTACGAAATCTAAAGCGATACTGTTATCTTGTTCGAATAATATTGAATAGCAGTTTATCTTGCCATTATGTTTAACATGCACATATGATCTTATAACTTTAGCTTATAAAACGCGAAATGACTGTGCTTGGTCTCAAACGCCAGTCACTTCACCACGGCAAATGCGCGCTCGCGATGTTGTTCCTTAATCAAACAAATAAGATACCGATTTTGCAGAGGGAAACGATGCCCTGTAAAATATGGAAAGATCTCACCAGGTTATAGTTTGCTCGGGGGTCCCATGTATGCCCTGGATCGCTCGTCTGAGCTCAGGAACGCGCGTTAGTTGGCACTTCAATTTAGCACTATTTTAATTTATTTATTTGGCGGCTAGTAAAGTCCCAGTAGTATTAAACACCGTATTAAATCAATTAGAATCGCTGTTAGATTTCGCCGGCAAGCAACGCGTGCAACATGTGTTCGGCAAGTGCACCAAAAGATTTTAGACGGAGCTCGTCCCGGGACGTCCGTGCTCTACGACGTCCAATGACCGACCCGTTTTTCTATTATAAATCAGTATGTATCAAAATTCAGATCTCGTAAACATCTGATTTTAACTGTTATTCTCAATAACTAGATTATAGACGAAAACACCTTAAATCATCGAACAACATCGAACCTACCTACGAACAGTATTTTTCATTTGTTCACTTATGTTTATTTACATTACCTAATGACATTAAATTATGATTATAATATCACTTACCGTAACATCTTGCTTTGATACCGTGATATTTAATCAACTTTTCTTTTTCTGGACTCTAACGAATTCCAAAGCTTATGTGGTCTTTTTTCCGCCATTGTTTTCCAATGTTCCACACAAAACAAACACGTCCATCCACTAACGATATCGAATTCGCACAATGTGCGTGATGCGAAGTGGATCGTATGAGCGCGGTCCTCCCGCACCCGTTACTTACACCCCCGTTGCCCTAGACATCGTGCCTCCGCGCAACTTGTCGTCACGGGTCGTAACCCATCGCACACTACTTTGCGCCATCGGCAATAAGAACGAGACAAAATCTATAATTACCTATTTCTTAAAATTAGGGTCGTAAAGGACAATTAAAAAACAAACGACCTTTACGCCCTAATTACGTAAGTTAAACCAAAGCATAGATTTGGTCGTAAGGGTTTGGATTATCAAATAGCATGTTTACGACCTTTTGATTTGTAATAATAATTATTGTTTATAATGTCGTATACAAAGTTCAATGCAAAAATGAGGATTACAACCTCAAAAATAATTAAAACATGACTTTACGCTCCCTATTGAAAATTATTTTTATAATACATCCCAAATAGTAAAAAAAATGGAACTAGAGCCGTTCAAAATCCAGGTCGTAAGGGGCTTTTTTTAAGAGATAGATTTTTTTTAAATATACTATTCGATAGAGCTCGTGACGCTGATTCCAAATATATATATAACTCATTTTCGGTAAAATGTCCTTTACAACAATTGAAATTTCCGGTATCGATATACAAACGACGACCATATCCTTTTCTAAAATCTCCAACACGTGGTGAGCAAGCGTGTTGATCAAAGCTCACCCCTTCTGGGTATGAATAGTTCTGGCTGGTATCATTGTTGCTTAGGATTGATAGTACCTAAAGAGTCAATACTTTTGGCTCTCACGATATTTCTGTCTACACTTCAAAGTATAATTTCAAGATGGAATTAAATAATAATTATCATTTTATTGCACTCTAAGCCGAACGCTACACTGATACTACCATTACCAGAACACATAATAGGAGTAATAGACATACGTTTACCTTTGATACATTGTATGGAACACGTAATTTCATCTCCATATATTTTATGGCACATAAAGCCAGCTTTGTACCTAATTTCTGGCAGTATTGTATAATATATCGATGTATGAATCGTTGGCGTTAATATCCTGTGGGAATGAAAGAATTCCGAACTGGATGGAGGATTTTTGTTGTATTATTACGCGGTTGGAAGAAATATCTTAGAATCGGTTACAAAGAAAGCTTGTGATGTCGGAGAAAGCAAAATTTATTTTATATAAAGTATGAAATAATAGAAAAACTTCTGCTGTTCACCTTTCTTTTCATTACAATAAAATTATACTTACAGGAAAGAGTCTAAACGAATACAAATAATATTACCCATTTCAAGTACAACTCGACTTGACAAAAAATTTAGTTTGCTAAAATAGTTTTCAAGGAAAAAAGGTAATGGTTCTTAAGACAGTTTTCCTGTATTTGTAGTCGAATTTCCCCGTGCTGTCTCTGTTAAAAAAAACATTGTATAATCGAGTAGCAAAAGGTGACAGACACGGCTTGCATTGATTGTAGAAAATATACAGAATGGATTTTTGGAATGGGGCAATGACCTTTCCTACGAAATGAATGGGAAAAGTTTTTTGCGATTCCTGACTTTTCTGGTACTCAAACCTCAGTTAGTCCATTAGAGGTTTTTCATCCTTATATGAAACAGGATCGATTGTTATAAAAATGTTTTTGCGAAAATAGCCCATCTCCTGATGACTGTACATCTTTTTCAAAATCTGTGAACGCCGATCAAAATTTTTCAAAAAGATAAGGACACTGGACAGTGGACAGTCTCCTAAGACCGTTTTCCTTTCCTGTAGCTAGATACGGTACGGGTACAGTACAGATTCGGAAATTACGGAATAATTCGGATATAATAATATAACATACAATTAAATCGAACCATATGGCTGGATTTTTCAAAAATTCCTTTATTGAACTAATATAAAAACATTTTTTCCGAACAGAGCTGACTCTTATATGCGTAACGAAACCATAATGAGATCTAATTCGACGCCAACGCCATCTATCGAGCTAGGTGACAACTTTATTTTTCGACGGACTACATGTTACCTTACTTTAGTGAAGGAATGTAATGGTAGTGAAATATTATTTTCTCAAACATGCTTGGAAATTCGAGCATTATTTTGACAACCACTGTACTGGTCAAAAACAAATGACTATGCGGCCGGCAAAGTTACTATGAAAATCCATATCTGCCCTGTGTAGCAGCCAAATAAATTACTATGAAAACTCATAACTGTATTTAAAAATGGAACGAACTTGTTACTTCAACACATGGCAACCAAAAATTTTTTGTATGTTTTTTTTTTTTACGATTTATGCAGAAAGTGTGAAAGTAAAGTATTCTCGTAGGTGATAGAGGTGTGTTCGTCTTGGGCGAGCTTGAATCCTTGAAAATTGAATAAAACGCCCGTGACATTAGACACTGTTTTATCCACTGAGTGAATAATCTTCTATTTACCGCGTGGTAGAAAGGAGGTTTTAAAGCCCCTACCGTCTTTTTACCGTCCGCATTTTGACAACGGTAATTCGAAATACTCGCTAAGAATCCAATCACTGGCACACAACAGCGCCTCCAAATAACAAAGACGAAATCACAGTCCTAAAAAAATTAACTCAATTTTGAAATTGGAACTGTTATCTTTGGCCGTTACGAAATCATGTCGGGACCTGTCGGATTCGTTCGACAAGTTCAGACAAGTGAGAAAAAAAAGCCTATAAATAGTCGTTGACAATAGACAGACATTGTAAAAAGGTCGGACCGGGCCTGGTCCAAAGGGTCCTATTGTGAGATCTGTGAGGCGACGAGAGCAAAAAATAAAAGGTACTATTAAGGGATTTGAAATGGTGCCCGAGAAATTAGTAAACGGTTAAGTGGTCAACGATTTATTGGAAACACGAGGCCAAGATTTGGCGTTCAATTTGGTCCAAGGTTTTGGTGCTTATTTTAGGAAGCATACAACACTGATCAAGTCCAAAATGTCGAAGATTCGTTTGCAGCATTGTACTCTTTTGTTACGTACTAGCTTCTGCCCGCGGCTTCGCCCGCGTGAATGCCGGAAATTACCCCACGGAGGCGTGCTACTGCGATAAAAAAGTATCCCTTGTGTTAATCCAGCTGTCTAATTGCGTAGCTTATTTTCGTAATACGACAAACTTGTTATTTGCGGTTGGTACAGTAATCGGGTCTAGGGATCGAACCGCAGAATTAAGTTTGTTTTTTATTGTTCTTTTCCGGGATAAAAAGTACCCAGTGTCGTGCCCAGGATATTAAAAAATAATTATACCAAGTTTCATCGTAATCGAACCGGTAGTTTTTGCGTGATGCCTGAACAAACAGACAGACAGACAGACAAAAAATAATTTAATCACATTTTTGGGTTCGGTGTCGGCCTAGTAACACCCCCTGCCATTTATTTGTTTGATATTTTCAATGTACAGAATTTTCACTTCTACAGATTTATTATAAGTATAGATTCGCGATCTTTACGAGAACGCTCTATTGTGTTGGAAAGATGAGCTAGTCCGTAACCCTGATAGCGGAGCTTATAAACACCCCATGTAGGTACAATAATGTAGTTGTATTTGTACCTAAATTAGAGCAACGGAAGACAAAGAAAAGTCATAAATTGACAACACCAACGTTTAACCCACGTTTCTTTAATCGATTGCCCTATAAATCTATAAATAAATCGTACCTGATTAGCATCCCAGCTGTTATTCACATTCACAGTCTTGCGTTTATTTCCAACTAAAGAAAACGCCCTAGGGCATCACTTAGTACTGTCTGGAACACTGAAGGTGTCTAGGAAATTTATGAGAAACTAGAAGGCTGCTCTATTAAACTAGGAAAGCTTTGGACCATGTTTGTTTTCTTTGAAAGCTTAGGAAGTGCAAGAACTTTGTTAATTAAGAATTTAATAGCGCTGGTTCCCTGTGCGGTGTTTGAATCCTTGGTGAAAGGTGAATGAACTATCTAAGTCGTTATTAAATATTTTCTTTTGTCATCGTTGTTACTTTAAGGTCTGCTTTTCTCTTCAGAGAGCCTAGTCTTAGCTCTGATGGGTGCTAATATAATGTTGACTGTATTCATAGTCTCAATCTTCTTTCCTCGAAAAAATTCGAAAGCTTAAACGAAAAACATCTCATAAATAAACGTAGTTTGCAATGCCTTTTTTTTTAAACCACGACTAGGAAACACTTCATCTCACCTGATGGTAAGTGATGATCATGCCGAAGGTGAAAGCGAGCTTCACTCTGTATCGTCAACCTCAGAGGATCTGGCTATCTTACCTCTAACTTCCGAGTAACAACAATGCTGTAAACATTGTTGTAATAGCGACAGACTTATATAAGATGGTGGTAGCTAGCCGGGTGGACTTAGAATAAACCCAACCACCAACCAAACCGAGCAGAAAATAACCTTTTAATAATAACCCTTTGTCGCATAACAATACACAGCATAGACAGACACTCATGCATCTGTAAAAAAATGTCAGTAGGTAAACTACTCCTCATTCAAGATTACTGCTGCATATATTGCAAAGTAAATCCACTAGGAGCTTCACATATCCCATATACCCAAGCTTAGCAAGGTAAATACAATTCTGCACCGTCCAAGGTAAAGTTTATGTAGGTATGTGTCCTTTCTATTTTACTTTGTTATCTGTCTACCAAGTTGGACCTGTGTGTCTTCGCGATGCATATTCAAACACTGCGGTCGCGAGTCGTGGCAGTGGATCTAATATTTATGTCTTGCAGGTCCTTGCAGCTTTCAGCACTATCATTAATTGAAATTCTCTATTTACGTTTTACTTGAAATGAACAGTCCAACTTCCGAGACTCATATTGACACTATGAGAATTGCTCATGGTATAGACCGGGTGAACTAGACGATCATTTTAGAAACACCTGGAGGCTAATTTTAATGCATAACCTTGCAATGTCTTTCTTAAAGTAACAATCAATCTTTATGTGATGATTAGTCTTTGTAACTGCACCAGCTTAACAGAATATATATTGCGTTTTGTAGAATGTCAATATTATTTTATGTGTTCTAATATGGATGTGTACTGTATCCTTATCTAATAGGTCTTCTTCTTCTTATTCATTCTAATCAAATCCAATAGGAAATAAGGATAGCATAAAGGCTCCCACAGATAGGCACGACGCGACTCTAGTCGAACAATTTCTATGTAAACTTCATGGAAATTGTTCTACCAGAATCGCGTCACACCGTCGCGTCGAGCCTGTCTGCGGGAAACCATCTCGTCTCTCGCTCAACTTCTAGGTAGATTATTCTCTGTGTTTTACGATGGCCACTGGGAATTATAGTTACGAAATACAATTTGTACCAGCTTCCGTTGCTCCAAACTTTATCATGCATGCATTTGAAATGTGAATGCATTATGATATCCTTCCTCGTACTAACATTTTGCCGGAATATTACTCATCTTTGCTTTAAGAGAATGGGTATTGTTATAAAGGGCATGGCTAGTAAGTTCCTTCAACTATTATGAAGAGATTTCTTAGTTTTATGTGGTAATAATGACTATACTAGCTGTACCTCCTGTTTCGCCATGCCGTTTAATTTGCATATTCTAGAGCCAAACTTACTCAAAATACATCTATTAGTTCTTCAAAATGCAAATATTTCATCATAATTGGTTTAGCAGACTTGGTTAGTTGTACACGGAGACTCATTTACAATGGGCACATGTCACTGTTAAAAGTCGGTGGCAAAAAACGAAAATTAAAAACCAACGACACCGACTTCCAAAATTAACGTTATTTTTCACTTTGTAGTGTTTTTTTTTTTGAAATTCGGTTGTTTTTTTTTTTTTGTAAAAAGTTTTTATATAGGAACTAGTGGTCGCCCAAGCGGTTCTTTGAGTTGTGTAGTACATACTAATTCCATGATGCCATGTCATTATTCTAAGGTAGATCTTGTGTCAAACGCATGGTAGTGTTTGTAATGATATTTTTTTTATTAATTTAATTTATTTCTAATGCAGATTATATATAAAATATTAGCTTTCTGCACTCCTCCATATAAACTCTAACTCCGTCCGCGTAACTTTCGTAAAAAGGAGTACAAAGTTTTCGCTTCAAGTATTAATATAAAGATGACATTGCCAATTCTTCGCTTCAAATAAATTCCCACGGTATTGCTACCAATACCATTCTTGTTACATACATAAGTGTTACATCTTAAACGACAGATGTATTCGATGCTATCACCGACCAACACACCCACTTCCAGACAATTAACTTCGCTGACAATAGTCAGTTGCACGCAAATGAGAATATGATTGCCACCAGTGACGGAACTTTTTGACATCCACTGTTATTAAGTGCCGTTGTGAATGTAGCTTTAATAGCCTAGACACTTTTTTTCTTCTTGTTTTTGCGAATGACGTCACTTTTATAGGAATATGTTTGTTTACTTTGCCACGCTATTGTTTTCGTATTTTAAGTCAGTATTTCAGGAATATTTTTTGTAAGTATCGTTTAGCTTATGATCTTAATTTTTTTCACTGCGCATCTACTCGGCTATTATATTAGGTGTATAATAATATTGTTAGGTATTTTTTCGAACTCACCTATTCATTTCAGGCCATCTTTGAACTTTAACTACATAGCTGTCTTACGTGACTGATGTCTTATAAGGTTGCAAATTTAAGCATGCGTTGGAAGTATGACATCAGTAGATCACACGGAGTGATCGCCAGGCGCCATGTAACTTCCAAGACCTCCTTTGGTTGGGTCAAAGGAAAGATACCGATATTCCATTGTTGGCTTTTGTCCCTTTTAAGGGTCTAAAGGAAACGAAAGCAATTACTTGAGGGAAGTGATTGAATAATCCACACACGTTGACTTTCGGCTGCTCTCGAGGTTACGAGTTTGTTGAACCACTCCCTTTATGGTTTCCTGGTACCTTTAATGAATGAGACCGTTATTTTGATTAGTCATAGATTCTTGGTTTTTGGCTTGATTAAATGAGCTGTTGGAAAAAATGCCGCCAGTCCTTGATGGCATTGTTAAATCAACCGTGTCAAATCATTGTAAACGAATTCAAATCATCGTCCTGTTTCCGTCAATCTTTTAAACATTTAAACTTAATATCCTAACTATCATTATAAACGCAAAAGTGAGCTTTCACGCTAAAACGGCTGAATGGATTTGTATAAAATTTGGCACATAGGTATATCCTGGAGAAGGACATAGGCTTTACTTTTTCTGATTAGCTCGGTATGTGTCGCACTTCCGCACATACCGACCTAATCAGGAAGGATCAATTGAAATATAGGCGCTCGGTAAGCTATCGGTACCGCGTATACCGAGCATGCTGATGTCGCACCGCTGCTGTACCGACAAATCAGAAAAGGGCCTTAATAGTCTGTCTGTTGCGTCCGACTGACGATCGACGTGGACCAGTCGATATTGATCGCCGTAAAATATTACAATCGTAACGTCATCGATCGAATACAGTCTAGTTGCACCCTAACAGAGCTGTATTAGTACTATAAGGGCTTTTACTACAGCAGCTTAAAGCAAGTTTTATAATGCATATGATGAGTATTGCGTCGCTCAGGATTCTAATACTTGAATGACTCCCAACGGTCGTGATTCATCTATGGCCCTCGCTTTAAACCTGTCCTTTATTCACTAATTGCATAACTATTTAATCTTTTATTCCAATCCATAGATTTTGTAAATACATAGATTGCTTTATATTTTGCAATAAATTACCAGCGTTGAGTCATCACGCTTCTCTTTCTTTTCTATGCAGTCTGACAGTGCACGCGTTTTAGCTGTTAGCTGTGTCTGTTAGCTGTGTCAGCCTCATCAACAAAATAAAGACTAGAAGGGTGTGCTCATTATAAACTTAAGTGTATCCCACAGATAGACTACCAACAACATAACTAATACCTGCTAAAGTTTTACATAGTAATATATCGTAGGTAGGCGCATAGTCGCGTCACAATATTCGTCCTGCTTGAAGGATGCCCGCCGTACGTGTCGTTTCGTTGTGTACCCCGCCTGAATAATAATGATGTGATGTGGGATAGTATGGCGGGGGCACTCAGAGGTTTATGAAAGGAATTTCGTTTTGTATGGAATTTTGATCGAAAAATCGTTTATTAGTGTTTTTCTTCTAATAATTTACGCCATAAATTATTACATAAACGGTTACGGCAGAACATATAGAATTTTACTGTTTATCACATTATGTACGGTCAACATTTAAAATTTGAACTACGAAAACTTCCTTTACTGCTACGAAATAACGGCGTAGGTAAATAAAGGTTTGACCAAAATATTAACTAAATTGTTATTCACGATACACGTTTAAAGCAATTTTGTAATATTGGCTTGTATAAGAGATTTAACTGCTGGGCTAATAGTAAGCCAAAATTGTGCATGAAATGTTCCAAAAGACTGAAATAATGTCAGCCACTCCTACTGAATTTATATGCGAGTGCATGTCTTTATCATGTTACGATATTACCGATGTTACTTGCCTGTGAACCTACTTATAAAAGTAAAAATTGGTAATTGAAGTATTTTTTTAAATAATTTAATTACTGAAGAGATCTAAATAATAAGTATATGTTCCTAAGAATTAATGTTTTAACTACACAGTGCCCTTTTTAATATTGAATGCAAAAAATATAGAATTTTATTTTTAAACATAGGGAAACATGGACTGATCATGATTTAATCACACAATTTATACCAATAATTACAACACAACCCTTTACAAAATCCTCATTCCTCATCTCCCAATCTCCAACCCGTCACCGCCACAGTAACGCACACTCCTCACAAACTCACCCGTACTCGATATTTCACACACGAGAACCCACTTATTTAAGGGATCAGAGGTGCCCTAGCTGATTTATTCACGGGACTACTCTAGATTGTTGCTTGACGTCGGGAAATGGCGGACGCTGGGCGATAACGTTAGATTTAATGTCAGTTAGGTGTAATGGCATGTGAGTGACGTTTGAGTTGATGGCCTCGTGTTTCGATGTTTCCTTGTGAAACTAAGGGCGGGTCAAATTGGTTCTGTTTTGGGATTATTTTTGTATTTTGTAGTTTTTTACCTGTATTTTTTGGACCCGTCGTATTATTTTACCATAATATAACATCATGCCTGTTCTCCCTGAAGGTTAGGCGAGTGAGCCTGAGTGACCAGTACAGCCATATTTCGCCAGTTATGTGTAAGTCCCATGTAATAGGGGCGAGCCTACTGCCATCAAAAATCAATCTGCCTAGCCTTTTCCTAACTGTGTTGCGGCTTCCGACCTGCACAACTTAGAACCTACTGCTATCAACCAGGCACTAATCCAGACTCCGGGCTACTACTGGGAAATTCTTGATAGAAAAACCCAGTAACACTTTGCTCGATCTTGGAATCGAACACAGGACCTCATGCCCAACAGTAGCGCTTGCAACACACTGCTCGACTGCCCACATGTCTAACACTTCCTCCACATCACATCCTGTTACATCCCCATCCCATCATCCATAGACAAAAGTCTCATCTTTTGTGTCCTGAACTTATACCTACTAACGAAATTTATACCTACCTTATGCGACGAATAAAGGCTCGTTCACACCGGCGCGACTTGTCGCGCGACGCGACACCGGCAATTGTTCAATCGTGAAGTTTTATTAGAAATTGTATTGTTAAAGTCGCGTCGCGCGACAAGTCGCGCCGGTGTGAACGAGCCTTAAAGCCTCGTGCTGACTGGCGTGACGCGACAGTGCGACGCGACACCGGTAATTGTTCTATCGTGAAGTTTTCTTAGAAATAGTTTTGTTAGTCGCGTCGCGCCGTCACGAGGCTTAAATGTCTTTGTCTTTTGCTTCAAAACACGAGCGTCCTCACATGATCCAACTCCAGTATCAGAAACTATTAAGAAAAGATATTTCCCTATACCGGTACTATAACAACATCGTGGTATAACTACAACATATGATTATACGTTCGTTAAGTGTAATGTAGTGAGTCACGTCGATACCCTGCTACCGAGTGCTACCCTGCTTTTGATGGGGTTGAGTCGTGAGCGTTCGTTTCTTCATCGGTTGATATTTTTGTGAGAATAGTACTAACATGGAGGGAAGTATATTTTTTGTTTAGCCTTGGTTTCCATAAAGCGATGCAGTCTTAAAAAGTATGGAATACACATGCAGCCTGTAACTTGCAGTATTATTTCTGCTTGAGTATTAGTTCTCGATGTTTTTGGTTGGTATATTGGCGTGTGCTAGCAGACATATGGCTAATAATTAAATGTATGTTTTGTGTTGCGTAAGTAAATGATTTTGCGTACTAGTGTAAACAATCATTTTTTTTTCTAACTGAACAGACGGCTGTGCTGCTGGGGGGTTTGTTGCGCCACTTCTTCTTCCCAGCTAAAGCACTGGAAGTGGTGAAGGGCGGGCGTTTTGGAGGACTGTCTTATCTTATTTTGACGTTCGAAAAGTGCTGATTCTCAGCCTAGTTTTAATAAATGACTTTTGATTTTGCAGGAAAGCATGCAAGTAGCACGCTAAGGTGACGTTCACCAATGAGTAGTTGTAGTTGTACGCGCCCCCTATTACATGGGACTTGAACATAACTGGCGAAATGTGGGTGTACTATTGGTACATATCTTCCCAACCCTTCGGGGAAATACAGACGTGATTTTATAATGTTTTTTTTAATATGACAATTCGAACTTAAAAATCTCGAAATTGTCAGACAGGTATGAATAACTGAAAGCAGTTATTCCACAAAGCTGAAAATTCTTAAAAACTTGTGCCATGTTACGACCGGTATTGTACGTTATTTTTCAGTGCAATTGCGCAAATATTCACACAAATCGTAGTGGTTGTCTGCACCGGAACAGCAATTAACCGGTGACCTACATCTGGGGCAGTCAGCCCAACAGCTTGTGCAGTCCATGGTAACAATTTGACTTTGGCAGCGCCTTTATTTCGTAGTAGTAAGGGCGGTTTTCGTTTGACCTTACGCTGTATACGATTACTGCAGCATTGTATGATCATCCTGGAAGTAATTGTTTAACTAAGGTAGATGATAACTTCTTTATTTTAGTAGTGCCGTAAGGCGTGCTCTTTCAGAGGCGAAGCGGAAGAAAATAAACCAAATAGGTTCCCATACGATGCAACCAGACCGCGGTCGATCGACGTCGATTAGCAAAATAGCAACATATGCTCACATATTTTCAGATTTAGAATAATTTGATGACATATTTTGAGGTATGACTTGTTCTGTCTGAAGTGATGCGCCCCACTACAGCATTTTACGTCAAACGGTACAATATTAGTGTAGGTACTACGAAAACCGCTCTTACTGCTACGAAATAAAGGCGCTGACAAAGTCAATTGTTCCCATGGACGATTAAGTACAATACTCAGAACAAAACAAAAATATCGTGTAAACATGGGTTGCATGGTTTGTAAACGATAATTGGCCCTACCTAGGGATCGAACTCAGGACATCACGCTTAGCAGTTGAGCTTACGACTACTAGACCAACAAGGCAAATCCCATTTTCCTTTTGAAACTAGCTTATTTTTTTTTCATATTTTTTCTTTTTAATAACATTCATTATTTCTATGTGTTTGAATTGTGTGTATGTTTGTCCGTCCCTATGTTCCATTGTAACTACTAAACGGCAGAACCGATTTTGACGAATGACATGTTGTTAGATTCGTCTTTATTGTGTGAGTGTCATTGGGATTATTTAAATAAACATAAACATATTAACATTCAAAAAAATCAAATTGGCGGAATTTTGGCGACAAAATGTAAGAAAAAAAATATACATCCACGGACCAAACTCGGCAAGCGTAGCTTAACTTGATGGATGGACCCGTGCGGCTGTTATTACTAAGACAAGAGCTAAAAAAAAAGAGTTAACAATTAAAAAAATCTAAAACTGACTGCGTAAAAAGTGAACTTTTGTTTTTTACAAAAACAATCTCATGCTGTCGGAGGCACCACATAGTAGGTTAGATACACCATGTGTATCGAACCTACTATGTGGCCTTAGGGTTTAGTAAATTATTTAAAATTATTCATAACATTGGTTTTTAATTAGCATGCACTGAAGGCCTTCCGACCTAATAAAGTTTTCGGTTCATTTGTTTGTTGCTTCCTTTTCAAAATGGCTGAAAATGGTACCGCATTGTCCTTGATAGTTTTACCGCGGCTGGTGGTGGTTTTAACTGTTTCCCCTGTTTGCGGTGATAACTGGTAACTTGGTATAATTTGTGATTGAAAGTTCTGTTCAAGTTCAAGTTATTTATTTTATAACAATAATACATTTGTGTCGAAATATTTGCACACTATTATAATAGATGTAACTTCGTACACAAAAATACATATAATGTTAGAACAGTTTATCATGAAAATTACAATTTAACATTAGATAATGGATATTGTTGATTTGCAGATAAATAAATACATATTGTTGAGTTGAATTTTGATTATCATAATTATCAGTCATAGTAGGTCCTGTAACGAGTTTAACCCTCTGGGTCTAAAATTTTAAAGCACTATAGTGCTCTCATTGTAGATTCTCGACTCGTGGTATTGATGAAATAGGATTTAAAAAAAAAAAATTGCGTAGATTCCAGTTTTTCTAAATGAAAAGACGGCTCTTGTTTCGTCACTTTTTCTTCCCAGCTAAAGCACTAGGAAGTGGTGAAGGGTGGGCGTTTTGGGGGACGGTCTTATGTAATTTTGACGTTCGAAAACTGCTGATTCTCAGCCTAGTTTGATTAAATGGCTTTTGATTTTGATTTCGATTTAACCAGACTTATAATCAAGTGTATTTAATCATAGTTAACACTTATTACATCAATCCATAGTTCCACACAACACTAGACCACAATAACGCATCAAATCAAACAATGATCCGAATTTATGTAATTAGATCCATGATCGCAATGTTCTGCTGCTATTTAGGCATCCCCTAAATGTTTAGGCTAGTTAATGATGGCCACGGAATCCAAGCTATTCATCATGTATTCAGCTTGATGTAATTAGTACATTGTATCGGTTTAGTAGCCATTGTCGAGATGCCATTTAATTGGAATTACAATGTAGGTATAGAGAGTGGGAGTTGATGATGTAAAATCAAGTGGTTTGTGTGTGGAAACCAGATAGGCAGATTTTATTAATGATATACGAAATTAGCATCTTTGTAGGTAGATTAATTTTGAACAAAATGTTCGCATTTGAGGATTTTAATACTGATTATAAGGCTGCATTTCAGCCTCATGCTCGATTTGCGTATGAAGATATGATTGTAGTATTTAGGTTATTACTGATATGTCACTGTTCCGATTGGTGACCGAAATTGTATTCCATACAAGAAGTCCCAACTTGTCATCATCATCAATAAAAAACAAATAAAATTTTATTAATTTTTTAATATTCTCGATTCGTTATTATTATGAAATTGCTTGTTGCAAAGTACAGTTTCCAAAGAATGATTATGAGTAAATTAGGTACACGAGGATACTTACAATAATCCTCTATAGAACCACTACGCGAAACGGCTGGATTTACTTAGCTCAAGTCAAAAACACCAACTAATCTCATTAATACCACCTAATACCTTCCACATAATATCAAAGTAATTACAGAAAATCTAAAAGCTAATAATATGGTAATGACCTTTACTTTCGTGGAGGGTCAAAGGTCGAATTTAGTTCGGAGACTCTAAAGGTCCACTTGTACCATCCTGTAATTATAAATTACCATCTCAAAGAACTACAAACAAACCGAAGGGTGTAAAGCTCAGTCTACACTTAAGGTTTAAGGTCATAAGTGGTAAGGGTTGGTAGGGATTTGAATCGGGATTATTACGTAAAGTATCGACCAATTTATTTACAGGTTTCTGATAATGTGAGTTATCTTTTGACAGAAAAGAAAGCAAATGCGTTTATTTGCGGCAAACAAGACGCAATGAAAAAAAAAGTACACGAAAATAACAAGTTGGGGGAAAATATGCGTCACATCCGCGCAAAACGACCATCGTTCAGCATAATGCGGCGACCCTATGCGGGACAGAGCCAGAGAGTTTTATTACTGTTCACCACTCCCTTAAGGCCTCCCCCACATTTGGCGTGCGCGATGCACGGGCGTGCGACGGGCGTGCGAGTAGCGCGAGCGGCAACACCCGACGCGCGCGCGCGCTGCGTGAGCGTCGGGTGTTGCCGCTCGCGCTACTCGCACGCCCGTGGATCGCGCACGCCAAATTTGGGGTCAGCTTAATAGAAACGCTAAAGAGCTGTCAGTGTCAATATTCCACAACAATGATGACACTGACAGCTCATGAACGTGGTTGATGTGCTAATTGCGCTCTGTTGCATTGGTGAAGTTCGCTTAAACATCTCGCATAGCCAATGAGCGTCTTTACCACAACTGGGCTATAAGAAAAATAAAAATGTTTAGTCTGGTCTGAACAATTTATTTATCAGGATCTATGACCTCTATTATCGTAGTTTAAAATGACAACGAAAATAAATAGATATTATTATTGTACTCAAAGATGCGTTTAATTTTTTGATAAACGAATAAAAAAATCGTAAATCCTGACAAAGTCATAATTATCACATATTTATAATCTTTTTAAATTCCCAATGCTCGTTAAATTATAATTATCTTGTTGTTTAATTTTGAAACAGAATTTATGTGCGATTTAATCTTCACGTTAACTAACTTTGATTAAACAAACTAATTACCTACAGTTATAATCAGCTGTATAAAATCTAAACAAATGCAGGCTTACTCGCCAACCCTAAAATGTTTTGAATGTGACATAGGAGGTCACAAAAGTCGTAGAGGTTAATAGTCCAAGATTGTAAAAGAAACTTCAATTTGTGCATGATAGTACAACTTGTAAATAAATTGCTTGGCTTGATCGGTAGGTGGATCATTATAAAGGACTATATAGAATTGCATTTTAAGAGTAATATTGGATAACTTCTGAGATTTTATTGAAGTTTACTTTTGAGACAGATATTTACTTAAACTTGAATTGGTAAATCTTTTTTATTTGATTATTTTGTTGGTACACACGGCTACACATCAAGCTATACATTTCCAGTATAAGCTGACCTCGCATTGTACGGAAATCCTATATAATGCGAGATCAGCATTAACTGGAAATGTATAGCTTGATGTGTAGCCGTGTGTACTAATAAAACAATGTCTAAATCAATAGTTTGAAAGTTGAAATGTTTATTTTAAGTTCAATAGTTGCCTACTTACAGAAAATTACCTAATTCGTCAACCCTGAATATGAGACATATGAGGTCGAAAAGGTCAACGCGGTCGTCTAGTGTTTGAAAATAAGAAACTTGAAAAATAAGTAAACCTAATGCGATTTCGTTGTAAATATGTTATGAACTCAAAATTTTCCAATGTAATGTGTATGAATTAATGATAAAGTGATCGATGAATATCGTAAGTACAATTTCTTTTTGAAAGACTAACGAAATTTTTTGGTTCTACTCGTTTCGAAAAAACGAATAATTCCCAAAGTACGAGTTTAGCTTTACAGTTTTATTTCCTTTTCTGGGGGCCAAGTCTACTAATTAATAAACGCTACAATGGTATCTCTTTTGTGATTTTTGTCAGATTTGCCATACCTGCAGCCAGTGCCAGTTTTTGACCGATTTTCTTTCAAAAACTCACAATAGCGTAGCCATTGCAACGTTTGTAAATTAGTAGACGTAGGCCGCAGTTCCTTTCTTTACAGCAACCACATACTGGCAGCAACAAAACAATACACAATAATATCTCCAATCAATACCGAACCACTATGAAACCATAAACACATCAGCTTCCCACAAAATATAAACGCTAAAGCCAACATTTGCCGACGCAACGGTAAACAACGACAACAAAAGTGCATTTGCGAGAGAGCACGTCTGCTTGAACCAATACAAGTGAATACCGCATCGGGTCGCCGCGCAATCGAATTTTCACGTCCGTTCGAAAACTATTCGGATCAATTCGAATAGTCGCGCGTGTGGACCTAGCTTTACAACTACGATTATGTTTATATGTTTTAGTTTTATTGTTTAAAGGATTGTAAGGTTTTATTATATTTTAGTTTGTTGTTTTTAGTATTATTGCTGGTTTGGGTTTTAGGAATAAATTATCTTTATCCTAAATAATATTAATATAAATGCGAAAGTGAGTTTGTTTGTTTATTTGTTACTCTTTCACGCTAAACTGAACAGATTTGGATGGAATTGACCATGACCTGGAAAAGGACATCAGATACCTTATATCCCGATATTACCACGGGATCGAGACTTGCGGGTGGAACCGCGGGGCACTAGATGGTTGGAGGATTCTTCCTTTTCTATAGAGGATGAGTGAATTTTACACCCTGTTCCTCGTGCCTCTAAAAACCTATATTATTTTCATTGCTAGAACACAGACCTCCTCCCTGTGAAAGGGAGTGGGCCGTAATCTACCACGCGTGCCCAGTGCGGGTTAGCAGAAATCGAATAAAATTGATTTCTGTGAACCAGACAGAAGTGGTGCAATAATCATTATATTTTATTATTGACCTTTAAGTAATCGCAATATATTATGTGGTCATTACAGATCTAAGTGTAGATAGTTCAATTTTATTCACTTTTGTAGTTTATTAGTATTGTAACTCGTGTCGATAGGAACACTGATAGTAAGTGTTGAACTATAGCCATGTTTATCGAAATTCATAAATCAATTATTATAATAAATGTGACCACGGAATCTTGAAGTTAGGATCTGAAAGGGAATTTAATTGTCTCAGATTATTCAGGATGACATGGTTTTCTTTTAATTTACGTTAAGTTACAAATTAACTTCAGTTTTGACCATTGATAAAAATATGGAGATAATGTTGAGTATCGCTACAAGCCCTAATATACAAGACAACTTTGGCACTGAGTTTTTTGGGATAAATATCTAACATATGGTTCCAGTCTGTTGCATCTTCTTCTGTTAAGTATCGCAGCTAGGCCGAGTTACGAAAAATAATAATAATTGTTTTAAATAATGTTTTTATCATTTTTATATTCTAATATTTAAACATGTAAATTGTATGTATGAATAAAGGAAATAATAATAATAAAATCGTTATTGGAACAAAAACACATTTTACAAATTGAATTGCGTACGTAAATAGCTACATTAGTTGCAAAACTGTGTCGCAGCTATTAACGCCCACCTCCAAGAGGGAGACGACAGCCTTCCAGAATTTATAATAGTAAAAAATTAAACAGTACCAAAAAATATTGAAATAGTAAAAAAAAGCAATAACAAAAAAAGACAATTGTAACAAGTTTTTAAATCTGCAAAGAATTACGCGGGGTGACATAGCACGTAGAATAACGTAGGGCGGGCTACATACAGCTACGTAGAATTACGTAACGCGAAGAACTTCACAAAGTACCACAACCAAATACCAGCTCTAAGACAGTTCGGAAGTTTCGCCGCCCCTCAGTAGTTCGGTAACCGATACTCTCGTTATTACATCAACTTGTCACAACATAACGCCACGGTGACATTTCAGCGACACCATTACGAAGCCCTTTTGTATGCGTAATTAATTCCTACAATGTGCCTCCTTTTGACCACTAATATAGAATAGAAACAAAGAATTTTGCACCTTACGAATATGAAAATTAAGTCTGGAATATGTTCTGGTTTATTGTCACCGAATCGCGAAGGCCCTATTATTTACGAAACTCAAGTTACACATGAGTTACGGTCTTTAGTGAGCCTTTCGGGTTGTCGTTTTGACAAATTTATATGTGACAGTTCAGATGAAGCCTTTAAATAAACGCAAGCCGGAGTTAAAATATTGTAGGGATTTCCTTGGGCTAAGAAGTTATTTGCATGAGAATTTATTTTTTATTTTTCGTAGGAGAATCTCTTAGATAGGCCACCCAAGTTTTTTTGTACTGTGGGGCGTAGAATCTTAAAGAAATAGAGCAGAAAAGTAGGTTTTAGTATACAATCTCCACAAGTGGGGGTTCGTGGACGGCTCAGATATCCGGTGCGTTATATGCGGGGTATCTCCATAGACAATGGCCCACCTTATTATTGCGTCGCATACCCTGTCACCTGCACACGTGAGGACATGGCATGGCTGCGTCAGCAAAGCAAACAGTATTAGCGTTACTGAATTTTGGGGTAAAAAAAATATATAAAAAAAACATGTGTTTTTTTTAGCCATCGACACGTAAGAAGAACAGTCTACACGTGGATGTTATACAGACAGTTTATAATAGGAATCAAGATATATTGGGGTTTATTAATAAACAGTTGTTTAAAGTAAAGTAATGATTAACGTGACGATAAAATAACGACCTTTGCCCAGCAGTGGGACAATATAGGTTAAACGAAAAAAAAAAAAAAAAAAAAATGATTAACGTCTCCTAAACCGTGTATTTTCGAAGTTTAAAAACTCGACGTCTAAATATACCTCATTGTGCCAGCTTCGATCCGGGTAAACATGAGATACCACAGAATCTTTCTATTCCAATTGTACAAATATTGGCGTAGCGAATTAAAGTAGCCAGGTTACCGTCCAATATTTGTAACCAACATTTTTACTGGAGTACACGAGCTTGACCCTTTTTGTGATCCCGGGGCCTTTCGAACCAATCCCGGGATTTATATAACATTGATTGGAAATTATATTTGTTATTATGACGCGCGTGTTTGACCAGATGTGCGAAAGTGGATGAAGCAAGAGTAACGGAGTATGTTGTAGTAAGTGGCGTAGTTTCTGCCTACCGCATGAGAAAAAGGCAGAGTTTCTGTTGTTTACTTTGATAATTATATATTGCGTGGTTTTATGACTGTTTATAGGAATCAATCACAACTCACACTTCTCACTAATTTGGAAGTTCGCTAATGCTACGGCAACATTGTCGTGATAAAGAGAACTACACTTCGCGCGCTCTCTGTTTCTCAGCTAGACGTCAAGCGGTGTGCATCCCCATGTCCCAGCATTACTAACTAAAGTTGCCAAAGTTCTCAAAGTACCTAGATATAGTAAGCAACAAAGAAGAAGAATGTTGCGGGTAAAGATTTTTGTTCTTCTGGTAATTCCAAATGGTCTTGATCAGAACTGATCTGAACGAGCGACGATTAACAGAACGAACTATGACTTCGGATTTCTGAATCCCGGGTTCGTATGCTCTTGCATAATAATGAGTAATCAGCCTATATTGTTCCCATTACTGTAACACAGGCCTCTCTTCGAGAGGGAGCTGGGCTGTAGTATACCACGCGGGCCCAGTGCGGGTTTAGGGTTTTGATAGGAACGATACGTCGGGTCAGGTTAGGAAGAGGGTTACGTTCGGAACAAATTTTATCAATGTTTTCAAGTTCCTAACCCAACCCGCGACAGGGTTAGGATTTCGGGTCAGATTTGGTATAATCCTAATCTATACCTATCCTTTATTGATATTAAGAAAAGAACAGGTCTCGTACGTGGGCAGAAATATACACATCTCAAGCTGCCTAGTAATCTGATTAAAAATATTAGAGAAATAGGCTGATAAATAACCTTTTATTTTCACTACATAAGAACTTTATCTTTAGCTAAGAAAGGTCATCCCACTTATAGCCGTGGGAAGACACCTCAATAAATTGTGATTATGTCTAAAATTTCACCGTGGTTCAGATTACTGAGTAAAACAAAAGTGGTGGTTGGAGTTTTAAGGAATTTTAACATTAAAGTAAAATATTAAAAGGTGCCTTTTAATATTTTACTTTCGTCGAAATTACATGAAACTGCTGTTAATGGGATACAAATTGGTGAAACGTAACGTGAAATTACAAACGTTGAAACAAATTCACCTATTTTTTTTTTTTTATTATTATTTTAGAAACGCATTTTCCTAGACATTTTTTTTTTTTCTGCTTGAGTATAGTTCTCGATGTTTTTCGTGGGTTATCGTGTGCAAGCTGAGATAAGATAAGGCTAATAATTTACATGATTTTGCATACTATGGTTAAGATTTTTTTTTTATAACGGAACTAACAGCTGTGCTGCTGGGGAGTTTGTTGTTTTTGACTTTGCGTTCTTCCCAGCTAAAGCACTAGGAATTGGTGAAGGGTGGATGGTTTCGGGGACTGTCTTATGTAATTTTGACCTCCGAAAAGTGCTGATTCTCAGCCTAGTTTGAATAAATGACTTTTGATTTTGAAATCGTTAGAGCCGTTGTCGAGACATAAGGCGCGTAAAATGCTTTAGGAACTTGGAGATTCCACTGACATTCCTTGTAATCTTTCTTTTTCGTGTGGTTAGTGACTAACCTGGCGTCAGAGTTTTTATGCTGCCCATGGGCCTCTGACTTGGCTTCACATGCCGTCGAGAAATATCTCTCGGGTATGGCGGTTTCCTCACGATGTTTTCCACCGTTTTTGAAGCAAGTAATAATTATTATGCTATACGCACATGAATCCGAAAAGTCAAAGGGTCGTGCCTTAGTATCGAACTCCAGACCTATGACTTGGCAGTCCGACGACGCGGTCACACCACTGTGATTACTAGTGTGTGACGAAATTTAAGTAGATCCAAAGTTAATCGTTATTTTCAAGCTAATATACCTGACCTGCGTGTGTGGATGTCGGAAATAATATCACGGGAACGTACTACCGGGATAAAAAATATGATATGTCTTAACCCAGGCCACGGGCTATCTGAGTGCCAAATTTCTTCGAAATTCGTTCAGGCGTTAAAACGTGAAAAGTTAAAAGACAGACAGACAGCTAATTTTAGTAGAGATTAGTATAGACTAAAGTATATTATTACAGTAGTATTAGACTTACAGCTATACCGTAGTCTGCAATAGTTATTTTTAGTACCGCAAACAATTTCTAAAAATATCGAAGTATTAAAAACTCCACCTACATGAAAACTCGCTACATCAGTCAGAAGCACAAACAGTCGCTCAGCGGAACGTGCCGTCCGCCCACTCGTTACGCTATCAATCTGAAGACTTAATTCATCAAATGTACGGCGCAAGGCATTTGTCAACACGATCTGTTTGTGTAAGGAATTGTATTGAGTGTACATTGCTGGCTATGTTCGTGAAATATGTGTTGGAAGTTGATTTTTGTGAAGGGATAGAGTAATGTATGGAAAATCAGTTCTAGTAGTATGATGGTGATACGATTCGTATGTGAAGACTACATAGTATGAATGCGTCTTCCCTGGAATCGTACCTTTACTGAGATGAGTCACATTCATTGAAACAAATGAAGTTAGTTTGACAACTTGAACGTCACGTATGAACGGTGAATCTCATTCTTATTTCAATCGCTTAAGTCTATCGGCCACCCCGATATCAGTTCTGGAAAAAAACTCCATACATTATCTTTTTCATGTTGGATTTGGTCTGGTGTATACTTAGATAGTACCTGTCCAGATATCGTGAAACAGGTCTTTAACTTTGATTTATTTATTAACCTTTAATTAAACAAATAGTCACATAATTTTTATGGTTCAGCTTGCATAAAAGTGTACGTTATTGGTATCAGAATTCTCATCTTCATGCAGTAACAGAATTTTAATTACAATCTGTACCCGATGCCTCTGAAAACGGTACAATATCACCATAGCACACCACAGCTTAAACCCGACATTTTACGCCTCCAACACCTCGTTGGCAGCTTATTCTAAGCCAGGACTACACGGCAAGTGCGGGTCGTAAGTCGACTTAATTCATCAAATGCACGACACACGCTATTTGTCAACAATACCTCTGGCCCGGGCTATTTGTAGGCGCTATGACAGGGGAGTACAATGGTAAGGGGTGCAGTACATTACTCGGACCGAATAATCGATGTGAGATTGAGTTTTGATTCTTTATTCTTTGTTTATCATTATCTTTTGTAGGCACTAGCTTATGCGATTTGATAATACTGTGTTAAAAATATGAACCAGTCACCTAAAAGGTTGGTAGTGGAAACATATGAACAAAAAACAGGAAATTGGAACCCACTGCAACAATATCAATTCATTTGCTAAGTGAAATAATTTGATGACTGACTTGGTTTTTTATTAAAAAAATGGTCTCCTTTAACATATTTGCATGTAAATAAAACATTTATATCAAATGCATACACAACAATCACAGACTAAGTTTATTGAGATGTTGCTGCTCATCCTCACCACTAATAATTTCCTTTGAAACGAAACCAGCAATGAACCTCACCCCAAACAATAGCCCCACATCTGGCTCTCAGTACAATTTCTGTGCATTTTCGAAAAGCGATGTCGACGCTATCCACCATTTTGATGCATGGCTGGTGTGTTATGGTCACCGGTCGGCAGTGAAACTTGAGCCCAGTCAATAGCCTCCCATTCGTATGTGAATAGATGCTGATATCACTTTATACAAGCGGCTATATCGCTTTATACACCATCAAAGGATGCTTCCCAACTATAAGATTCGAACTTTTGGAAATAGAACCAGCAGTGTATTTCGTTTCGACGAATGGTGTAAGTGTCTTTAGTTAGTGAGAGTAGAAGTTTTACGGTGCCCGTCGTTGAAATGTTGGTCCGTGGGCGTCCTGATATATGTCTTGTGGTGTTGGTTTTATACCCAAAGGCGCCAGAGTACAAGGAAATAGAGAGATTTGTGATATAGGTGTGTTTGTGGAATCTAAGGTACCTAGGATGTAAATGGCCGATTTGGATAGCCATCCCCATAACAATAATAATTTTATTGCAGGACGAATCAGCTAGAGTAACTGTTCTATGCGATCGAAATGTAAATTTTAAGACAAAATAAATTGCAGTTAAATACTGGAATTATTTTTCACTGCAGTTGGTTATAAAGGATTGCTATACATGAATGATCGAAAAGAGACAAACGTATGCAAGATAAAAGGATAGCTTAGAAATAAGAGAAAAGTTAAACAAGACCTTGAAGGAAGAACCTAACCGCCAAGATTATCTGTGATAGGTACAGATGAAAGAAAGGCAATTCACCAACGTAACATATATTATTATTTTTATACACAAACCACAACATAAAAAAAAAATAACAAACAGCTTTTGTCTTAACTGTTCTACCATTTGGTGAACCCTCAACTGTTCAATTCCCCACACAGTTCCCTATAGCACATAGTCCTTTGTACGTAACGTTACCAATTAAACTGTCTGGACAAGTACATGGCAATGCCATAGTAATTCCGCCTTCAGTGTCCATGGGCCGTCTGTGTGTATTTTGGCTAGCCAAAGGTAACGGCTTGTTGACGAACGTATGTACGTAGACGTTGATGGTACGGGTTAATTCTAGCGTTCTTAGGCTTATAGGTGCTTTAGATTAGGAGAATTTAGACTACCCCGGTGCTGGATGTCTACGTGTGTCTGGTTGCAGCCTTATGAAGTTGTGGAAATTGAACGATTGATATTTGTATATTTGTCACGCTTTCACGCTAAAACGGCTGAACAGATTTGGATGACATTTGGCGCATGGCTAGACCATGACCTGGATTAGGACATAGGATATTTTTATCCCAATATTCCCACGGGATCGAGACTTACGCGGGTGAAATCGCGGGGTGCAGCTAGTAAGTCAATAAGTTCAATATCTTTTTTACTTTTTTTTTTTCTTGTTCCTTTTCTAGGATTCAAAGTTCACTTTTTTCATATAATTTATCAGAAATTTCTTTGTCATCTATTTTTCATCAATAAACCAGTTTATAAGTTTAGTTATAAAAATATTGCAAAAAGACTGACGTCCAATTTAAACTGATTTATACTCAAACTAATTTAAACTGTATTATTGTAAAAACTTTTTTTTTACAATAGTAGTTTCAATAGTAAGAAAAAAAAAATACCTTTAACTGTCCAAAAAAACACATTTCTAAACACTATGCAGCGAGTATATCTATAACATAAATAACCACTCAGCTTTCTGGATTAAACGTCTACATTCCTTTATATACCACCGTTTCTGACTAACGTTCAGGTGTTTCATATATAACTCTGCACATACTATCCATACTGTGGCTTCGTTCACACAGTGTTGTATGTCTTGGCTACCCACGGTCTTTGCTATGTTGACGTTTGGTGCTCAAACGATCTTCTGTACATGCTTAAGTGCTTTAGTTTCATGGGCGTGTGATGGACCAACGTCTGTCTTCGTTAAACCGTCAGTTAGGCTGGATTGTGTGGGTTAATTTTATCCTGCTGTCTGCCACAGAGTTACATTCTCAGCCTTCGGATATTATGTGTTCTTTATGGGAAATTCTTTTCATCCTTCGTGCTTTAAAATAGATGTTATCATATTTGTAGCTCATTAAAAAATAAACAATACAGATTTCACGGATCTTCGATATATTCGAGACAAGAATAAAAACCTGAACATACAAAATCTTAATTAAAAAAGCCAAGGCTCGGACACTTTCTGGCCGAGGACACATCTGTTATGAAAGGTTCAAAATCATGCTGTAAATTGAAATAATTGTTACAATAATTGCTTGAAAGACATTTACATACAGAAGTCCTCAATGTTGGCGTCATCTCGTTTCATTATTTCTCTGTCTGTTCATTCATAGAACTCGCCAGATATTAATTATAAACCATCGTATAAACACCGTAACTCAATACCCATAATCGGAGTCGCCATTGAACAAATCAAGCACAATTTCTCGATACAAAATCTATATACCTACATATTAGTAAGTATGAGGTCGTGACCGCTGCCCGTATACTCTAATCTGATTAACGGAGGGCACTTCCCTCCCTCAGACTATTGAACTATATTGTTATGATGTGAGGTTTCATTAGGATACTATTGAAGATATTATGTGGCCTGTGCTTCATTCATGAGTTCTGAATAGAAAGTACTTCGTGGTAGATTGTTCGTGGTTTTAGTAAGCCTCGCATTCATCTATTCTATACTTATAATAAATCTGTAGAAGTGAAAATTCTGTACATTGAAAATATCAAAAAAAAAAATGGCAGGGGGTGTTACTAGACCGACACCGAACCCAAAAGTGTGATTAAATATTTTTTTGTCTGTCTGTCTGTCTGTCTGTCTGTCTGTCTGTCTGTCTGTCTGTCTGTTTGTTCAAGTATCACGCAAAAACTACCGGTTCGATTACGATGAAACTTGGTATAATTATTCTTTAATATCCTGGGCACCACACTGGGTACTTTTTATCCCGGAAAAGTATCCTATCCTACGGCTGGGGGGTGTCAAAGTTTGTATGGAAGAATTTTAACGCGCTGTCCGATTAACTCGAAACTCAATATTTATACTTAAACCCAAAAATTAAGAATAACGTGTATCAGGATTTTTCGAAATTCAACCCCTAAGGGGGTAAAATAAGGGATGTAAGTTTGTATGAAATATCTTATTCCTTGAGGTAATAAACACGAAACTTCGCACGAATAGTTATCTAAATAAATTATAAAGTTTGTAGTTTTTTGTTTTTCTAAATTACCCCCTTTTTTTTTTTTTTTTTTTTTTTCTTTTTTTTTTTTTTGTGTGGGAAATCATCCAATGACTTCTCCCGCTCTGGGCGGAGCGGGAGGGCGTGTCAGACTTTCACTGACTAAAACCCAGCCGTGTTCCTTCCCTTGCCATGCCAGGGGCCACGGTTTCCCCTTAGGACTACCCGCAACCCCGGCGGGCAACGGTCCTAGCGGACCCCGTCAGTTTTGCTGACATCTCTTTGAGGCGCGCGTGGAACACGACGCGCCTTCGACCCGGGCCTGGTCCTTATCGGGGGCGAGCTACCCATTGCTCACCGCCCGCAAGCCCGCGCCTACGGTGGCCGGGAATCCTCCAAGGAGTCCCGACGCCCAGGGCGTCTCCTACGGCGGCTAGGCGCGTGAGGGCGCGAACTTTGCCTCTCCCTCACGCGCTCCGCCTCCTCCTTCGTCTAAATTACCCCCTAAAGGGGGTGTCAGTGTTTGTATGGAAGAATTTTAACGCGCTGTCCGATTAACTCGAAACTCAATATTTATACTTAAAACCCATGGGGATGTATGGGGTAATTTCCGACACTCACGCGGGCGAAGCCGCGGGCAGCAGCTAGTGGTTAATAACACTGTTTTAGCAACATATTTTCGTGATTCTGACAACATGCTATTATTAATTAAAATAGCACTTATAGCATAGGGGTCACTATACTCATTATTATGAAAAACTTTTACTATCAGACCAACCCTGAAATCGTGAAAAAGATCAGCTGTACTTTTGTTTATGAGGAATTTGATACTAATATCTTTTTACCTAGATCAAGAGACAGCTGGTCAACCTGCTTTTGACGAGTGATTGTACAATCATGTTTAGTGTATGACTAACTTTATGTGTTTTTCCTTGTACAATAAACTTATTATTTATTCAATTTATTGTGTCGAGTTAAGCGAACTTAAATGTATGAAGCAGATAATATATTTTTTACGATTTCAGTATTGGGGTTAAAAGTTGTCCATAGTGATGAGTACTATGACCCCGTTAGAGGTTTCCAGTTATGTCAATTACACCTTATAGAACTAGCGACTATCAACAGATACATTATGTATTTCACTCTAGTTGCATCCTAGATTTGCAGGATTCTCCTGAGCGCTAATAACACACCGTGCTCATTAATTTGGCTGCCAATTGAGATAATTATTGTCTTAGGTATCCCGCAGGACATACTGCTGTGGTAATTGGTAATTATATAGCTATTGTTGCGTTAATTTGAAGGGAAATTAGTAGGTAGTGTTTATGTAGAGTGTACTTAGCTGTGTTTTGGTCCTTGTGTGTTTTCTTTTTCTTCGCTCTTGACAGAGCGGTCGTGGTCACGATGAACTGTATCTAATCGCAGGTAGTTGTTGCCCGCCTCACGATCTCTGTCCATCTCTGTCATCTCTCTTTGTGTGTTTTAGCACAGCATAAATTGTCTCTAATTTTGATTATGTTGGACACTGACTGCTATAAAAAGTAACTCTCTGTATATGTCTCCGCCTAGCCTTTTCCCAATCATGTCGGGGTCGGCTTCCAGTCTAACCGGATGCAGCTGAATACCAGTATTTTACATGGAGCGATTGTCTATCTGACCTCCACAACCCAGTAACTGGGTAATACGATACTCCTTAGTAAGACTGGTTGTTAGACTTTCGGGCTTTTGACGACTCGAAACGACTGTCAAAGATCCACGAATGACAGCCAACCACCAACAGCTTAACGTGCTTTCCGAAGGACGGAGGAGTCTCGGTATGTAAAGATGTTCACCCATCCACGGACCAACCCCGGCAAGCGCAGCGTAACCTGATGGATCGACCCGTGCGGCTGTTATTACTTAGCCAGGAGCTCCTCAACTTTAAATAAATGTCTATTTAAAGTTGAGTTTTGTTTATGTTTCAATCATTATAAATCAGCGTTTGTTTTATCCAGTTTCAGTTGGAATGTTAGTCTGGATATCGAGATCATAGATGTGTTATAACCATTACAAGAGCAATCATCTTCCATCGCAAAACAAAACGTGAAATAGGCCAGTTTCCCAGAGTCGTCACAATTAATCAATTGTTTAACAGGATACGTTCATTACGGCCGGGACCACCTACAGAACACGCTTATAAGGATGTGAACAGATATCTGCTTATTTTGATATCTACCAAATAACTGGAGGTGGGCGGCCATTCTTTATGACCCAGATGTAATGGGCCATGTCATTGTCTTGGGAACTCATTTTTAGTTAAGCAAGAGATATGGGCTGTCTAGATGTGGCTATAAAAGTCAGGATAGATTTAAAGTCATCTGTTTGTGTTTGCAAATGATCTATTGCAAAAGTACACTTAGATGTCTCAATGTAATGGGCTATAAAACAACTAGATTACTCTTTTTATGCTTTCAAGTGTCAGGGTTAGATTAGTAGTGATGACTCATCACCTAATAGCCTTGAATTTGACTTGTGTATCAAAATTAGAAAGACACAGCTAAGAACGCAGACAAAGACAGACAGACAGTCTGCAGTAAAAGATGCTAGACTACGGCCTTGACGGGAAAATCACTGCATTAAACTTAACTTTTTAAACAGGACCATTATGTAACTTCAACGTTTATTTCAAAATATTCATGCACTTTAGTCTTTAATACGACCACATTACTAATTGTGATACTAACACAATTCGATGTACGTACCTTAGTTCAACTCCACGTAGACCATACCACAGCTTCCTATCCATAAAGAACCTCCTCTACTCATCACGTAAGTTAAAGTAGTGAGTGATAAAATCCTGCAGCTCTCTCATTGGCCAATCGATAACGTCGCGGCTTTAACAAACTAAATCAGTCCCCCGCGTCACCCTCTGACCGTCGATGGCGATATTGTCCGGCTAGCCCACTTAAATGCTGTTTACTTTGGACTTGTATGGATGTAAGGACTTGTATGAGAGATGACAGTTCTATGTGAGGGTGTCGTAACTTTGTTATATCGATGCCTCTATGCCTATGAAAGACCTTTTTCTCACACACAGAAAGAACTTGGTCGTGCAATATTAAAAAGATATATTGATGTTATTTTGAAGCTACTTACCGTGAAACGATTAAAGGCTCGTAAACACTGGCGTGATATCGCGGGCGCGACAAGGGTAGCGCTGCCTGTCGCGGCCGCGATATCGCGCCAGTGTGTACGAGCCGTAAATAAGGAAACAATTGAATAAATTATAAAATAAATTGATTCTTTGAAATACAAGAAGACAGAAATCAGATTCTCTATACATAATTTATGTTCGCATAAAGGCTCGTTCACACCGGCGCGACTTGTCGCGCGACGCGACACCGGCAATTGTTCAATCGTGAAGTTTTATTAGAAATTGTATTGTTAAAGTCGCGTCGCGCGACAAGTCGCGCCGGTGTGAACGAGCCTTGTCTCGACTAAACGAAGGGAACAGCAGATTTTTTCTACCGATTTCAATTTTGGTCCTTTAGTAAAAGTTGTTCATAATGATGAGTGCAATTACCCCTTTTCAGGTTTTCAGTTATTTCAATTAAACCTTGTCTAATCGATTAAAAACTTAATTAGTAACTCTGCAGTAACTCTAACAAATAACAATAATAGTAAATTGAATAGCAAATCAGTTGAAACTAAATACTCAAGCTGTAAATAACCTGAAACAACAGTTTTCTTACCCAAATAAACCCAATAAAAATATTCAAGTCCCGTTGGACCTTATTACCCGCTTATAAATATTCAATTATTTAAATATACACCTCTTTATATTTTAAAAGAAACCTCTTGGTATAAAAAATTAAACCTTTTTATTTACGCTACAAGCGTAAATAAATAGTTGATTTTTATATTTGAAATTACGCGAAGACCTCGTGTTTATTCAACATCCTCATGGGATAAATAATAATAATATGTAGTAGCATGTTTAATCTGTTATTAAACGCAATATTTTATATTTATTTTAGTAAACAAAATGGAGATGAGAGAAAATGGAGTTTCAATTCCAACCCGTCAGCAATCGTTTACCGGATTGGTATTGCCTGTAGGTATTTATTTTCATTATGAACTATACTTTTAAAATGTTTTCAATGCACTGTTACAACTATTAATTTTCTCTGTGTCAGTTGTAAAATTATTTTCTGACGACAAACCTTGTGTCTAGGTCTGAAGTATTTCGATCAACTATCAGAATCAGAATTTATTTATTTATCAGAATGTTGTTTACACTCAGTTTTGTATTTCCTATAGTATGTATAATTGGTTGAATTATGTACACTACAAAAATACACACATGAACCAAAAATACTCATTATTAAAACATTGAACATAATATTGACTGCCACTATAAAAACCAAAAGCTTGCCAGCGAAAACAAACAAATATCTAATCGATTTATAATAACGGACCAAGGGTTGGTGGAGCTATGATAATAGATAGCCACGGAACTGATTCGAACCACAAAGTAGATAGGAACAGAAGGTCGTCTCTCTCCATACATCGAGCGAAACCGCACGCACACTTCCATAGACAAGCGCTCTCGCGACTATCATTCCTTTGAGATCGCTGCCCATACGCGTCTGTGTATGCGTGCTCCTATTTTTACCCGACTACGGCGAAGCAAAAAGGAGGATTATGATTTTGACCGGTATGTAAGTATGTATATTCTAAACTACATTATTCATGCCCTAACAAAACAATACATTCAAAATCAAAATCAAAAGTCATTTATTCAAACTAGGCTGAGGAGAATTAGCACTTTTCGAACGTCAAAATTACATAAGACAGTCCCCCAAAACGCCCGCCCTTTACCATTCCATTCTAACAGTAGTGAGCGATCATAAGCTTTAGGGCAAAGTGGCATACGACCACGGCAATCCACTGAACATCATAATAGTGATGTTCAGTGGATAGCCGCTATGAATATGTAGGTAAGTATTAAATATATTATTACGTGTAGGTAAGTTGTTTATTTAATAGACGATAAATATTGAATAGTTTGTTCATAACAATTTCAGATGACAACAATTATTTTCTTGGTTCATACTTTTTAGAGCGTGATATTTCAGTAGTCAGATTTTAGTGTTTGAACTTACTTTTTCTGCTCGTTGTATAGTGGAGACCTTCTGTATCTATCTAGTCTGTGTTCGAAGGCACAATTACTACATGTTTATTTTGATGGGTTTCCCTTGTTGATATGGAAAAACTATGGGTAACAGGAAATAAATTATTTAAGTGCAATGTCATTTGAGTTTTCGATGTCCCTAATAAGACTGTCTGGTCAAATAAGGGGTGATTGACGGTTTTACCAATAAGTTTGGTTGGTTAATGTGTTTTCTTATACGAATTTATAGAAAGTGGAATGGAAGTAGAGTACTTACCTAATTGATAAACACGAAACAAAATAAAACTTTTGTTTACCTATTTGTATTGTTTGTAGACTTGGCTAATTCAATTCGGTTTATTTATTTATTTGATTTTCTTTACTTATATTGTGTAACATTCAATGTGATTGCTACACCAAACTTTCAGGAAAAGAAATGTTGACTTTAGACAAAACACATGGATAAGCTTAGCAAAGGTTCCATACAAGAGTTCAGTTCCATTCGTTTTAGGAATCTTTGCGGAGATCTATACAAACTTAGATTTGACATCTCTATAAAATATTATTAAGGGCAAATTCTCCCAAATTCAGATATCTTTTATCCGTGGAATAAAATTGTCATCTGACAGTTTTTGTATGGAGAAACTGTCAAAAATTCAAAAATTATTCGCTGGATTAGATTATAATTATACTAGATAGATATATACTAGGTATAAAAGTTTGGTTGAATTCGCCCTAAGTGTGATTTTTGCCATTGACACGCAAAAAAGGTCTAAACAAACTCATACCTACTTTCTTTAAAACTCATCGAAATCGATAAGATTTTATGATAGACAGAACAATTATATTCATAGGCTTAATAAGCATATGCAATTCCTAATTAGTCATTATAGTGACAAGTTTGTATTTCTTGACACCAACATTTTTGTGGAACATTTAAAATCGACTAGGGATACTGTGTATCTGCCTGTTAGCTTTAGACACATAATAGCAAGGCTATTAGCATTTTATATAAACTCAGACATAAGTAGTATGTCGAAGTCTTGTGTTATTAACACCACAATGGTTAGTAATAGTACTAATAATAAGGTGGTGAACCTGAATAAATGTAGCTCAAATGCTATAAGTATTTATACAGATTGTACGAAGGAGGTTCCATTTCCCTCACTCACTATGAGTTCACTGCCTGGTGATGACATTGAGGTCTTGGGGTCAACTCCGGATAGTCATTTAAACTAGTTTGTAAGACAACAGAAGGTACCAGTAAGAATATTCTTATACCTAACTTCAACAAGGTGTCTTCTGGCTCTAAAATAAGTAATTACCAAAAAGGAGATCAGCAGAATGCCTTGCAATTATTTCATCAAAATATTCAAGGTATTTCTTCCAAATTATTAGAAATTGAAATGTTTTTAGAAAAAACAAAGTTTGACATTGTTTGTTTTACGGAACATTGGTTAAAGGATTACCAAATGCTAATTAATTTTGAGAACTATAGTATAGGCAGTTGCTTTAACCGTAAATCTATGCTACGTGGAGGTTCTCTAATATTGATAAAAAATTGTTTAAAAACTAAGCAACGTAATGACATAGTTGGTTTATCAGTTGAACATTGCATCGAACTGTCTTGTGTTGAGCTGGATAAGCATGTGGTAGTGTGCGTGTACAGACCCCCTAATTGTCAGAACTTTTCTTTATTTGAGTCAATAATGGAAGATGTCCTAGCGAAACTCGCATCCAGTAACAAAGCCGCAATTATTTGTGGTGATTTTAATATTAATATTCTGGAAAATAATTTAAATACCAGTCGATTATTAAGCCTTTTTAAATCGTTCAATTTATCAAATATTTTTACAGAACCGACTAGAGTAACTCCAACTTCTGCTACTTGTATCGATAATGTCTTCTGCGATTGTGATTATTTAGCTAAAGCTATCGTAAATTATTTGCCGTCTGATCATAGTGGACAAACGGTAACCTTTAAGTTTAAAATACCTTTGCAAAAAGTGCAAATACAATTTAGACCAATAACAACTGGCAAATTAAATAGATTCAATACTAACCTAAATAGTAAGTTAAATGTTCGAGACCAAAATATGCACGATGCAAATAAATTGTATGAGGATTTCTTTTCAGTAGTGCACACTGAATTCAATAAAACTTTTGAAAAGAAAACCAAAAATATTTGCCCTAATTTTGTATTTAGTGATTGGGCAACTAGAGGTATTAGGATAAGTAGGGAAAGACTGTTCGAGCTGTATGGCCTTAAGCCTTACATTAACACAGAAACTTTCAACAAGTATGTTGCTACATATTCCAAAATTTTTAGAAACACCTGCAAGGTTGCTAAAGCCCTGTACATTGGCAACAAGATTAAATCATCAGAAAATAAAATAAAAACAGTTTGGAAAGTCATAAATAATGAAACTAATAGGAAAAAAATACGAAACACTGATTACACATTGGAGACTTCACGTGGTGCCATCAGCTCTAACTTAGAAGTAGCTCAAGAATTTGTAAATTTTTTCACTAATATTCCATCTAAAACGACGGAAGCTCTAAATTCTTCACCCGATGTCTCAATTGATTTATTAAGAGCGAACGTTCCAGGCTGTCCGGGTGAATTTCAATTTAAACATATAAACCCTATGATAGTTATAAAAGCTTTCCGGCAAATCAAAATAAAATTGACCGAAGACCTATGGGGATTATCTATCAAAGTTTGTACATCAATAATCGAGACTATAGCACCATACTTAGCTTTAATATTTAATTTGTGTGTGGATCAAGGGGTCTTCCCGGATTTAATGAAATACAGTAAAGTTATACCACTCTTTAAATCTGGGGACAGTAAAGACACCAACAATTATAGACCAGTATCCGTGCTGCCAGTATTCAGCAAGGTATTCGAAAAGGTAATGCTCAATCAAATGCTTAATCATTTTAACACCAACCAAATCTTACACGATCAGCAATATGGTTTCACCAAAGGACGTTGTACGACTGACGCCGGTGTCACCTTATTAAAACACATATTTACAGCGTGGGAGGAGGCCCAAGATGCCATAGGAATCTTTTGTGACCTCTCCAAAGCATTTGATTGCGTAAATCATGAAACCTTACTATTGAAACTTCAGCATTACGGACTAGGTGAACTTGCACTCAGTTTAGTAAAATCTTATTTAAATGATAGACAGCAGCAAGTTCAAATAAATGGTATAAATTCACTCGGTCTAAAAGTAAAAATGGGTGTTCCACAAGGCTCGATATTAGGTCCTTTCCTCTTTTTAGTATATATTAATGATCTACCCCATTTATTAAAAAAACAACCACAAATGGTGTTATTTGCTGACGATACTTCTCTAATTTTTAAGATAAATAGACGTGCATCAAATCTTGACGACGTAAATAACGCCCTACTGCAGGTCCAAAATTGGTTCACTGCCAATAATTTAGTATTAAATGGCAAAAAAACGAAATGCATAAGATTTGCTTTACCGAATGTGAAAAGTAATGATTGTGATATAGTATTGAATAAGGAGAAACTAGAATTCGTAGATAAAACAGTTTTCCTGGGGATCACGCTCGACTCAAGGCTACAATGGGGTCCTCATTTAACATCTCTTGCGGGACGGCTAAGTTCAGCAGCTTATGCTGTAAGAAAAATCCGCCAATTTACTGATTTAGATACCGCGAGGCTGGTCTATTTCAGTTACTTTCATAGTATCATGTCTTACGGTATTTTACTATGGGGACGGGCTGCAGATATTGAGTCTATTTTTATTCTGCAGAAAAGAGCCATCAGAGCTTTATATGGCCTCCGCAGGCGCGATTCTCTAAGGGAACTGTTTAAAAGTATAAACATCATGACGGTACCCTGTCAATATATATATGAAAACATCATGTACGTAAGGAAAAATCTTAATCTTTTCAGTAAAAGAGGTGAAAGACACAATTATAGTACGAGAAATAGGGACCAATTAAGTCAACCTGGTTTCAGACTGGCTAAAGTAGACTCATCCTTCATGGGGTACTGTTTAAAATGTTACAATAAAATACCTCCCCACATACTCCAACTAAATGAAACGAAATTTAAATCTTATATAAAACGCACACTATGCTGCCAAGCATATTATAAGTTGGGGGATTACATCGCTGACAAAAATGCTTGGCTCAACGCTGGTCCAGCTCCACAAGGGCGCATAAACTAGTTAATTAGCATTCGAAAATATTGTTGGAGCTGCTGAAGATTGGAAAAACTATCTTTGCATTGTATAAATTCAACCTGTTAATATTGTATAATTGCAAAGCACATGTGTGAGCACTGTGACCACATACCTTCTATAAAGCTACCATTTTACTGGGTACGTCTTTCATTGACTTGAATGTGCCCTGGCTGCTGAGAGTATGTCACGCTCACTCAAATGTCTCGCTGGTGGTGGCGTGTGTGTTGGATCATTAAGTTCCCTTCAAAATGGTTGAGCTAAATGGTGCTGATCCATGCGTCATGTTCGTGAACGGGCGCCGTCAGTAGGGACTGGTCATCTCTTAGCTGCCACGGCTTATTTTAATTTTTGAATTGTTATCTTTATTACGGACGCTTTTAACGTGCACGTCTTTCTACATTGTTCTCACATGTATAATTTCAACATGAATGATGTAACAAATATTTTGTATCATATATTTTTGATTTAAAAGAGTGTCCGTGGAGTTTCTTGCCCGTTCTTCTCCATAGGTACCTACTACGCTTTGGAATGGGCAACTAGCTTCATCTTTCTGACTGACCGACCCCTTGACAATTCAAAAGTGCCTGTAATTGGTTTATTTGAAATAAATGCTTTGAGTTTGAGTTTGAGTTTGAGATAATATTTTAAAAAAACACATAAAAAAACCTCAAATTCATCTAAAAACTAAAACAAACCTTAGAAAACTAAAGCCACAGTTCGCGGTCCACCCAAGAGAACTCTAAATTGTCCACACAAGGGACTTTGCAACCTCAAGAATTTTATACACTCTCATATTACAGTGTAGGACCAAGATTACTGTAATAAACTTTAAGAACCACGAAAGGGTACAGTTGTGTAAGTGAAATCATCACGCTTTGTCCCTGGGGTACGAACAGAGAAGCTCATTTCACAACTTTGTGATACACGCACGGTCGTTTGGTTTTGTCAAAGATAAACTTAGAGCTTGAGAAATGCGATAGATCTATAGAGTACATATAAAGCTGAAGAGGGTCGAAAGTCTGTACATGGAAGATATTCGAAAAAAAGTTAGCTGGGGATACTTTAGAATCGATAACAGAACACGTTCCATCAGTTTTAAAAAAAATTGTCTGTTTATCTGTTTATTTGTAAGCGCATCACGTGAAAACTGCTTAACGGATTTTGATGCAAACTTTACTAATCTGTCGAGAAAATCTCCGGTCAGGTTATAGGCTATGTAACATCACGCGACGACCCTTAGGAGCCGAGCAAGATAAAAAAAAAACAGAAAAAAACCCTAAGTGAAAACGAAGTAATAGCGCGGGCGGGCTATGGGTTGTGACGCGGTGGGCTGGGGTTCGAAATTTCACGCGGAAAAAGTCGCGGGCAGAAGCTAGTATGCAATAAAAGTAGTTTATCATTTGTGTGAGGCTCATAGGTAGGTATTAGGTACTAGGTTTTACCATATGACATCTGACAAACATCATACAAGGTTTCAATATTCGGCTAGGTACTATTGCAGAAAGACAAGCTCTAGAAGGCGTAGACACGCTTGTATTAAAATTTAATTTTTGTTTGTCATTTCCCCCTTTTTCTCCCAACACAAGTATCATTCGATTACTTTCTGGGAAGCCCCGGCAACTTACATGTAAGAACTTACTGAAATAAATGCATTTTTTTTTGCTTTTCATAAAAATCTGTGAACTTCACATGACAATACCCGCATTAAAATAACGACTCAAACTTAAAATTGTAGCTTTTTTTTCATTGCCTTTATATGCAATCAATCTGCGTAGCTAATTGGATTTTAGTCTTACCGAATGCTGCTAAACACCAGTATTTTTCATGGAGCGACTGCCTATCTTACCTCCACAACCCAGTTACTGGGTAATACAATACCCCTTGGTAAGACTAGTTGTCAGACTTTCAAGCTTCTGAATACCCTACCTGTATAGCGACTGTCTAAGAACTAAGAATGACTGCCTCCCACGATTTATAAGCATCAGTAACTAATGTTAATTAAACGATGTTGATAACAGATTATTTAGTATGCTAATAAGCGGATTTAAACCTTTTCTAAATTCCCATATACAATGGTATTTTATGTTAATCAATTTCTGAGAGAATTGCCCGGTAGCCCTCCATGCAGTGGCCATAACTGGGTTAATTATAAACTTCAGTTTAAAATATTAACCTGTTTAGCATGCGAGGTCAATGTACTGACATAGTAACCCAACTGAATGTATTAACCTTCGTAATAATCAATATTGATTAGTGTTTAATTAACAGTGATTTTGTTTAAATTATAATTAAGTACTGAGTATACGAAATATATGTTGATGTAAGTAAATAAGTGTTGCTTATGTATGTGCGTAAATAGGTTGCCTAGAAGGTACTTAGGTTAACCTAATGTGATCTAATAAGTATTTTATTTTCATTTTAGTTTATTTGGCATGTCGTGTTTCGATTAAATTTTAATTTATTTTTAATGATTTATATTATTTTAATGTATATTCAATCATGTGTTCCGTTTTTTTTAAGTTACGTTAATACATTAATTTGATCTCCTCATGACTAACATAGTTTTAAAAGAATGTAATACTAACTGGACATAAGTAACAGTCTGAATTTACAGTTTTTTTTTAACTTCGGACCCATAAAAACGTATTCTTTTTATTATAATTCAATAATAAAATAATTTTAGTGTAATTTTTTGGGGTTACATTACTTGTTTTAGACTTGCGTACGGTCAGGAAATTGACACACTACTTCAATTTGCCTTGTTATACAGGGTTACTTGTAATTCGACGTATATCCGTTAGGAGCTGATAGGGGGGCCAGAATGCAACAAATTGAACACCCCCTATGTATGGCCGAAATTCAATAGTTCTCGAGATATTTGAATTTTACGGGTTTTTCGATATTTACCCAAAATTTGACATTTAATTCCAAATAAAAAAAGAACTACATATTGAATGCGTACCATTAAAGAACGATATCGTAGCTGGCACTACAATCAAGCTATGAACCTAATTAAAAGTACTTAATTCAACGAAATAATTAAAATTATGAGCGATTTAAGAATAATATCTTACCAATCTTTTCATTTTACGCTTCAAAAATGTTGTCTCGTCAAAAAAATTACTATGACGTTAATCGTACAAATAACTAAAACAACTTGCCTATTCTGTAAGCTTTCCAAAAAGGTATAAAAGTTAAATTTAAGATACGTAATTCGTGGCATGGCATGTGTTTGAATCAGCGCGGGGACAGAAATCATCTGTGTTTTCAGTTTAGGATCATCCCTAAAACTACCGATTTTAATGGCGAATTTCTTCGTGATGGGTCGGGGTGTGCGGGCTGTTTTATAACCGTTGAAGAACTTATATCGGCCACATGGGAACGCAATGGAAAACGTAAGTATTCATCGATCACAGTTATTATGTACTTATTTCTTGTATTGGAAGGTACATAATAACTGTGATAGATGAATACTCAAATGTCTGGACCTTTAAAATCAATACTTTATCTTTATCCATAGGTGAAGTAGCTTTTATCAAGTCTGTAGAATTTTAGTTGTATTTCAGAACAATGTTCTCCAGCTGGAGAACATCAAATAGTCGAAGCAGAACGCCAGGCCACTGAAAATTCAACTACTCAGCGAAGACCGACGAGAGATCGTAGGCTTCCAGGCCGCTACTGGGATTACGTTCTGAACTGAATAGCTGTTCTTGATAAAAGCTACTTCACCTATGGAGAGATAAAGTATTGATTTTAAAGGTCCAGACATTTGAGTATTCATCGATCACAGTTATTATGTACCTTCCAATACAAGAAATAAGTACATAATAACTGTGATCGATGAATACTCACGTTTCCCATTGCGTTCCCATGTGGCCGATATAAGTTCTTCAACGGTTATAAAACAGCCCGCACACCCCGACCCATCACGAAGAAATTCGCCATTAAAATCGGTAGTTTTAGGGATGATCCTAAACTGAAAACACAGATGATTTCTGTCCCCGCGTTGATTCAAACACATGCCATGCCACGAATTACGTATCTTAAATTTAACTTTTATACCTTTTTGGAAAGCTTACAGAATAGGCAAGTTGTTTTAGTTATTTGTACGATTAACGTCATAGTAATTTTTTTGACGAAACAACATTTTTGAAGCGTAAAATGAAAATATTGGTAAGATATTATTCTTAAATCGCTCATAATTTTAATTATTTCGTTGAATTAAGTACTTTTAATTAGGTTCATAGCTTGATTGAAGTGCCAGCTACGATATCATTCTTTAATGATACGCATTCAATATGTAGCTTTTTTTTTATTTGGAATTTAATGTCAAATTTTGGGTAAATATCGAAAAACCCGTAAAATTCAAATATCTCGAAAACTATTGAATTTCGGCCATACATATGGGGTGTTTAATTTGTTGCATTCTGGCCTCCCTATCAGCTCCTGACGGATATACGTCGAATTACAAGTAACCCTGTATAACTGCCAAAGAATGACAGACGCGATTTGATTATTCCATATATTCAATTTAATCTAGTAGTCAAATTAATAAACAATTAATTTTCCTCACTTTACTTCATGAGTTTTGTAAGACATAGTATCCCTCCTAAATCTTTTTCCAAACACATTTCAGTTTCTACATGAATACAAGAAATAACATGTCAGATAATATGAGTTATACCATAATCGTCCTTATATGCACCAATATAAAGGTCAAGAGCGAAAGGTCACAGCGAATCATCCTGGAAGGTTCCCAAATGTGTATTTGTGCCGATTTCAGCTCCTTTCATATCAGGCAATAGTGGTGAAATTGTATGTTTCCTTCCATCTTACGACCACTACAAATTGGTCCTTGAGAACCTTAACTGTTAAGAGAGAAATTGTTTGGTGTGTATAAACCTTGGGATCAATATAAATTGGTTGAAGGGCTATCTCTGTCCAAGTTTGTTTCGAGAAATAAGGGTATGTAAGGGACTGAAAATTATAGGATGACATGTCGTGTTTTGTTTCCTCGAGATAAAATAAATAGATTTTTTGTCTTTCTTGTCCTGTTTTCGGGGTATTGTTTTAAGAATTTTCTTTTGTGAACAAATTTTCGTTGAGATGTTTATATTTTTTTGTTGCAGTTTGGTATAAAGCTACGTTCGTACCTATGTATAAGTCCGTATTGTTAAGGTACTGTTTTCTATGGGAATGGTCCCGGCTGTCATTCTTGGATCTTTGACAGTCGTTACAGGTCGTCAGAAGCCCGAAAGTCTGTCCAATCCAGTCTTGCCAAGAGGTATCGTATTACCCACTTTTTTGGGTTGTGGAGGTCAGAAGGGTAATCGCTCCATGTAAATAAAATAATGGTATCAGTGGCATCCGGTTAGACTGGAAGACGACCCCAACATTGTTAGGAAAAGGTTAGGCAGATTGATTGTTTAGGTAGGTACTGTTTTCCTTGTTCATCACATTAAAGGTCGCTAGTCCTGCTGTTTCTACTTATTCACGTCTGTAAATTGTATTTCTAGAGATATTCTGCAATATATTCTAAAGGTATTTCTAAAGATATGATGTGCCTGTAGGCACACTAAAAATTACAATTATGGTATACCCTATGTTTAATTTGTACTGTATTGTATTTTTGTAATTAAGTACTTCAAATATGTTCACCGTTTCCATCTATATAAGGTGCTATAAAAATATCTGCCACGGCTGCAATGGGAGATAGTATTGTGTTTATAGATTACAATAGTAAAGATAAATTATTGATCATGTGTCATATTTTTTTCATACAAAAAATTGTACGTATAAATTTGCAAGTGACGAACTAGTCAGCTGATTTCAGTTTTCATTCACAGAACAGATGGAAAGAGATAGCAGTTGTTTTCATTGACGAAGTGCACTTCGCGCGTAATTTGTGAACCACGTTATGCAGAGTAGAGTCAATGTTTATTTAACTACTTTATTTTCTCAAATTGATACTGTGCCGGGGTACGAAATTTCTTCACTATTGTTATCTTTAAACACAATACTACCTCTCATTAAAGCCGTGGCAGATATTTTTATAGCACCTTATATATGTAAGGCCACACTATACCAACACTATTCAATGCAAAAATCAGTATCACCTCACCACAAGACAATAAAATCATTCAATTCTCACTGTATCACATATAAATTACATGACAAAATGATGCGTCTTACGTCACAAAACGTCTGCCCGTGCGTGGGCGCACGCTTATGAATATTAATCATTTTAATGTTGCGTGAGGATGATTGCTGATGCTGAGTTCACTTTCGTTCATTACCTACGCGTTGATTTATTTTATTGCTTGAAACTTCCACTGGTTTAATGACCTCTAAAACTAACCGCAGCTGTATATCAGCAAATGTTACCTGAGCAAAATATTTGGTTGTTTGAAGAATGGAGGAAGATACTGCTTATACTCTTGACATTTCTTTAACTAAAGCATACGTCATATTCTATGCTCTAAAGATTCCTTATAGAAATTCCATAACACTGGTCGATAAAAAATATATAAGTACGGAAAAAGTTAAATACGTAGACGAAAAAAAATAGAATAAAAAATAAATGAACCTGTTTTCAATTCCTGCATACAATGCATCCATGAATTATCAATAAATCAATTGAATGTTAAAATCTGTATCAAATCATAATGATTTGTATTACGTCACGCGCCGCTTGTCTGCGTGGGCGCATCGGACGTATGAATTATTGAAATGCATAGCGTTAGTCTGAACCACTAATGTTTAGTTCACTTTCGTTAAGCCGGTGGTTCGTGTATTAGGTAAAAGCGGAAGCAATATGTTAGAAAATAATTAAAACCGAATATTTTTGTGTCACAGTTACAGTTATAGGATATAGGTAAGATTAGTAACATATACAGGATGTCCAGCAAATAATGGCCACCGTAACCAATAACTTTCAACCGTGGCTCATATGCCGTTTACTGCCTCACAGCTGCTGCAGCAATGCTGCCATACCATCATCGTCAATGTTATTGCTAACATTGCTTCGCTTTCGCCCATGTTTTAGTCCAGCACCAGAATCATTGTTACCATCACAAGATCTATCGCTATAGATAACGACTTCTGCTTACATCGATACAATTGTACCACGTACAATCAACGAAATAGTTTGGTATGTAGGATTCTTTTTTCAACACAATTTAGAATCGACGGAGGACATTTTCTTCTTCCATAAATTCCTTTTAGCCGTTATCTCGATGAGCACTTCCTTTATCTATAACCTTCCATACAAAACTATCTGTAGTCTGCTTATTTTCTTCGTCATCCACTTTCATATTTGAACGTATTTTTTATGAAATTCCTCGTTCCTGCACATCCACTGCTGCATCCATGGCAACCTTAACTAACATGGGCTGCAAAAGAGGTGTAGCAGCTTACAAACTTATCTATTATGCCAACAGTACAGACAGCAATGTTAAATTATTCAAACGACGCGATTGTTCGCTAATGTATTCAAATTCGTTTTTAATTGTCGCTTCTCATTGAGTCATACATGTATGTAATTGGTGTAAGGAAGTAAGGTTAATGTATGGCTGTTTTGCTCGTTAAAACTAATTGTTAATTTGCAAATTTAGAGATTTTATGGATGTAGGTTATTGAGGTTAATATAGTTTAATTTGCTTGTGGGGGACCTGGTTTTATTTTCTTGATAAAGGATAGGTACTATAGTTTTCAGTTTTTTATTCTTTTTCATTTTATTTTTAAAATTGCATCTCTGAACAGATAAATTCACTTTCGCATTTTTAACAAGTCTTCTTCCATACCCTGACGGTATGATGATACATGAATAGGTTACGACGTTTTAAAAAAATACCAGCCGGCAATGATGGTGCGCCAGAGCGCCGGAAGAACAAACGTATTGTCAATCGTAAAGCTATTTTTATGAACTATCACCATAACTGGCCTTACGACTATAATAAGTGCAAATAAAATAAGCATCTCAAACTCAAACTCAAAAAAACCCAAACTCAAAGCATTTATTTCAAATAAACCAATTACAGGCACTTTTGAATTGTCAAGGGGTCGGTCAGTCAGAAAAATGAAGCTACTTGCCCATTCCAAAGCTTAGTAGTTTCCTATGCAGAAGAACGGGCAAGAAACTCCACGGACACTCTTTTAGATCAAAATATATGTTACAAAATATTTGTTACATCATTCATGTTGAAATTATACATGTGAGAACAATGTAGAAAGACGTGCACGTTAAAAGCGTCCGTAATAAAAATATAGAAACAATTCAAAAATTAAAATAAGCCGTGGCAGCCAAGAGATGACCAGTCCCTACTCACGGCGCCCGTTCACGAATATGACGCATGGATCAGCACCATTCAGCTCAGCTCATCTTGAAATTATACCTAGTTGCAAATTACTATTCTTAATGAAACATACCACAATCTATTATGCCCTTCTTAATTAGGTCACAGCTTCATAGTGAATAGTTATTATGTAATATTAATATCCTATTCATTGAGTAAGTATGGCATCACAATGCCGTCAGTGTCATGCAAGGAATTCGTACAATGCCTAGCGTATTCCTGCAATACTATGGTACGATTCGTCGCGCTATTGCAAGTACAGAAAATACTTCAGAAGGTTAATTGGGAATATCTAACTTGATGGTTGTCATCATACGCGACCGAGGTCGGTCTTCGGGTATTCTTATACATTATTTCTAGTTGACCTTCCTACGAAGCTAGTCGCTCCTAGCTTTATAATGCTTTATTTCGTTTGCTGATTTGTGGTATCTCTCAAAATCACATTACACATTCTTTCTTTTCTCTACATGGGTCTTGTGATTCTAATATCTGATGTCCAATGAATTTGAAAATCTCTAAAAAATTTGACCATGACGGACTCATGTGGTTGAGCAACTTCTTCGACATTAATGCTTATTTATCGCCAGTTATGATATCAATTCTTTTGCTAGAGGTCTTTGCTAGTCTTAGGTTAAATAGTCAATAGCAATGACGTTTGAGGAAATCGAAAGTTCAAATCTTGTCATTTCTACATTTTCATTTATAGTCCTTAGTGACCTTGGGTTACTTTTAGTGAATTTTGTGGGGTAAACATTCTGGCCTGTACATTTGTTGGTGCAAGGTCGTCGCATGCATTGGATAGCACTGCAGGTATGCGTGCCACGTCGCTACAGTGACGTAGCCTTGAAGATAGCTGGGTTAGCCAGGTAGTAGGTATCCGTGGAGGTAGTATAAAGCGTTTATTTGTTTCGAATATTGTACAGAGTTCAACCGATAATAAATCAAGGTAGAGGCTCGGATTGAGGTTAGTCGTTTAGACATTGAACCTTTTCGATTGATGGTCTCTTTCGTTGAGTTGAGAAGTTTTCCAGAACGTGAACAGTTTATAAAGAGTCTTGATATTTGACAGGGACTTGCCCCAATATACTAGCCCTTTTGGAGTCTGATGCTAATTACCTGCTACGATTGGAACCATTTTCTATTGCTATTTAGCCAATCGCTGTTAGCTGGCGGCAGTGTGCCTCTCGTTCAATTATGTTTTAAGATTAAAATCGACGATCCCATTGAATCGTCAATTCCAATACCATTTGCCGGTGTAATGGCTCAACATTTTTAACTAGACTGCAGTTTTAAAGCCCCGTACAATCCGACTCTCCTGCGCACTCCAATTATCCACAACTCATTCGATGGAGGGCTCCATTCAATCTTTGAGAGATGCGAACAGCCATTATTCATATTCCGCAGTATTTTTTATGTTTTCTACTCTATTAAATTTAAAACTTAGGTATCTGTTAATTCAGTGGCTAAAGCTATATTATGATAAAGCAGAAAGCAATAAAAAAACTTGGACCTAGTTGCTTCAACCACTAAAATCGAGTGTTGTTGTGAACAAGTCCAAATGAGAGATATCTTTGGGCCGATTTCACCATTGTCAGATGTCTTATATCCGAAGAATAAAAGTGACAGTTTTTGTATAGAAATAATATCAAAATTAAATTTTGTTCCTTGGAATAAAAAGATATGTTACGGTATTAAAATCGGTCCCAAACCGCTTATTCAGAACCCAAATAATGATGAAACCGATACCATTACTTCCGATTACAAACCAACAAAATACATACGTACAGCTCCTTTTACTGCAGTGGTTCAAAACTTCCAAGTCATGCGGCTTAAAATCCGGAAATGGCACCAACCTTGACATGACGTGTAGTATCGTATAGACACGATGCTTTTGTGTCCCAAGTACGGCTTTGGGCTGCAACATAAAGTATTTCTCGAGACATGCCTGTTTTACTTTTGACCTATCTTTTATAAGACGTCTTGAAAAATGGTTAAGTGGCTAAAGAGCTTTATTACTTGTTGCATACATACTTGGAACTTTACACGTCAGTGCATTGTCTTTACTTAATTAAAATGATATAATTAATGTATACAAAATATTTCAGAAATAAAATTTAATATTGCAAATATTTCAAATGAATGAAAATTGAAAATGTCGTGAGAACAGTTTTGAGTATGAATGTCGATGGTATATTTATAAGAATAGGGGAAGACCAAAGAAATGATGGATGGACTGTGTGAAAGATGATATGGCCAGAAAGTTGGTGACTACCGAGATGACGACTAATAGAGAAGTATGGAAGAAAAAGACATGTTGCGCCGACCACAAATAAATTGGGATATGGGCAGGAGAATGATGATGACAAAATATTGTAAAACATTTTAAAAGAGTGACATTGGAGTTTCTTGCCCATTTTGCAGTTACTTTTAATCATGGTTTGACAGTTTGAGTGCTTTGTTCGGCCTACCCAAATGTCCTTTCCTTGGTATTGTTCGTCGAATCGTTGAGCTCCTTAAGTTCTGAGTTGAGCTGCACGGTTACTGACAAATGCGTGCACTGACTGGACAGGTCCACTCAATCTGTGTGGTTCTTTCCTCAAAAGACCATCTCAGACACTAATCTACATGGTCTTCATATGATCCAACCAATATGTCTGGACTTTAAAAGAGACTGTGACCTCTGAGTTTGTTTCGGCCTTTCTTCTCAGAGTAGTCAGATAGGAAACGCCGACCTCATCTAGTACTTAAAATATTATTGACGTGTAAAAGGGTTTCTACAAACCTATTTACAGAAAATAAAATCATTTCATCATCATCATTTCATTTCATTCTTCTCCATACGAAACCTTTTGGAAGGAGTAAATAGAATAAATTCAATTTTCTTGTTGATTTTTACGTTCAAAAGTACCATTAACTTTGGCTTTCAATGATCTGACTGATTTAACCTTCCTTTCTAAGCAGGGCCATTATGCGTGTTTATAATTATGTTGACCCGTTTTTTCTATGAAAACTATCACCCTGTGTCGTTGGGTAGACTGCTTTTGCGACAGCAGCAGACTGAATTATGACTCACTCGAAATGAAAATTGAGTTTGTCCTGGGTTCGATTCCCAGGTCGGGCAAACTTTTTGCCTTTATGAATCTCGCAGTAACAGCCCGGAGTCTGGATTTGTGTCCGGTGTATGGCAATAGGCTAGCCTCCTATTACATGCGTCTTAAACAGAGCCGGCAAAATTTGGGTAAACTATTGGCACACCTCTCCCTAACCCCTCGGGGATTACAGGAAGGATGTTATGTTATATAATATAATTATTTTTCCTAATCCTACTTATCAAGTACCGTCAAGGGTGGTTTAAAACCACCCTTGACATTCCAACTGACCTACAGCCAGCCCTCTACTAGCCACGCAGTACCTTGACCTCTTTTACCCAATCCTCTTTGTTTTCTTCTCCATTGTCATGCGAATTCCTTTAAGACTCGTTTGCCTAACGAGTTTTGGGACAGAGAGAGATGAAAGATATAGGCTATTGTAAAAATTGGGAAAGAAAACAGTTTGATACGAGATCGGTATCTTTTTGTCGAAGGTTTGCGTTTTGTAAATGTTTTTGGGTAGTTTTTACTTGTGTTGGTATTGGTTTTCTGTCCCTTGGGAGAGCTGGTGTCTAGAGTTAAAATTTCAGACTTGTTTGCATAAGCTGTATTATCATCCACAGCCCGACGTTACCCACAGTTGGGCAATATTCCTCTCTTAGTATGTGCCAATTTTCACGCTCCTATACCAGCGTCATGGATCTACTCGCGATGGGAACAACGTTATTCGCCGAAAAAGGCTCAGTAAATACCAAAACGGTTCTTTGTTCCTTAATAAACAAAGCTTCAGTAGCAATTTGACACCAAAATTGAAACGAAACACCGTCGCTATCAGTAACAAACAAAATAGCTACGATTTTATTAAATTCCCGTGTACATTACAATGGGTAATGGACGCCGTCTTACCCGCGGCTCTTGCCTCAAATCCCGGGTATTGCAACCTCCAATTACTTAGGCAAACGCCTCGAGATGCTTAATTACGGCTATCCTATCCTTTCGTATTTAAATTCAACTCTGCATTAACGTTGTAGAATATGAAAGCGAAGTGAGACGGTTGGCGTTCTCTGCCAGTTTACTTTAATTGTAGTTTCTCAAAATGTTTTTGTGACTGGCGAGGAAATATGTCAGTTTGGTTATGAATATGATACAACTACATTCCATACAATATTGTTTTTAATTGCAATTGATTTCATGAACTATCAATGTGAAGTTCTTGAAATTAATTGCAATTGACAAGAATTGAAATTGAAATTGTTTATTGAAATAATTGATTTACCATAAATATTTACAAAATGGGGCCTAGAATCCAATTATTATATACCTTAACCTCTAGCTTACTAGAGGTTAAGGTATATAATAATTGGATTCTACCTGAAGTAGGAATAAACCTGTATCTCAGGTCCAATAGCAAAACATCCAGCAGTCATCTTATTTTGTGCCATAATGTAAATATGTTTTTTTATGGAATATATAGTAACATAATCTGGAACTACTATATCCAGATATCCAGGCTTTCACAGTACTTATTCGAAATGATAGTTATTAAGAAAATAGTGTTAGTCCGTACCAACCTTGTAGATTTCTTTGCTTAACATTCCAGTATCACCATATGAATCTGATATAGTTGATTAAGTCATGAATTCTTGTTTGTTTAACGTTTTTAAAGGGGTTTTTTATCGAGAAGAATAGACATTCCCTCATCGGTTTGTAGATTTAATTTGTTTGTTTAATATCTGAGGATATGGAATGTCGACGACACATTAAATAATCACTTATCTAGTTAGCACCATTGATCACTAATAAAGAACTATTGATCGTTGGTTAGTATGTAGACTTTTGTTCACGCGAGCGGAACGCTATTAATAAAAAAAACGTGAGTAAATATGAGACAGTTTCAAAGACTGAGTAACAATTGAGATCTTGTGGTATCGAAGCTGCTGCCCGCGGCTTCGCTTTAGTTAAAAGTAGCTTTAGGTACTCCAAAAAGCATCAGCTATCTGCCGATGAAAGTCCCGTCAAAATCGGTTCAGCCGTTTCGGAGGCTATCCGGAACAGACAGAAAGAACAATAAAAAAAAAGAGATTTGTTAAAGGAACCGTATATACTTACATATTATGCAGTTAAAGTTAAAGTAAAAAGGAGTTATTTTGACATAATAAACAGACACTTTTTTTATTTGTATTTATGTATGTATAAATAAAAATAAAACAACTTTTATAATACCGACAACCCGGACTATGGATTCGCTAAATTGTTGCAGTAGCGAAATATGGGAGTAGGTACTACATCTCTGTCGACCCCACTAGGGGAATACAGGCATGATGTTATGTTATTGTTCCTTTCCTAAAGAAACTATTATACACTTAGTACCACTTTATGTACCTACCTATTATCTACTAAAGAAGAAACTAAGCTTAAACCAAAAGGAGCTACATAGCTATACAAATAGTACCAAGACTAAGATATTTCTTTGTGGGCACGCCACGTCAGCAATACGACTGTATCTTCTTTGGTAATTACTCGGCAACCTGCCCCAGGGATGTCTGAGTCCCAGGAGGTTGGTTGTAGGAGATGGATGTGGTATCTGAAAAAATACAAGTTCGTTAAAAATTACTTATGGTTAAAATACATTTAGTGCTAATGATTTTGAAGTAGGTATGACAAAAATAAATACATATTTTGTGAAAATACTAAACTGTTTCTGTATTAAACATCAACATATAGTAGTGGACTTTGTGAGTTTGTCAATCCTTTATGAAAAACTATTCCTACACTCAGTCCTCTGCCATTATCTTTCGTATCTTTTTTTACTATTTAGAAATAATCAGTTGTAAATGACAGGCGTTTACACTTCGCAGGCCAATTATCACAGTATAGTAATTCATTATAACATTGTTTTAAACGTTGATTGTTCCACGGTATTGTAACGACCCGATTTCATAGATATTCCTAACCAGAGTTAATCTATTCGGAGTGCTTTTGGTTTTGGAAGAACTTTTCTTCCATAGATTACTTTGTCAAATCATATTTATCGACAATTTATCTGAGTAATTTCCCCAAAAACCTGGCCGAGGGCCTCAGAAACCTGGTCGAGGGCCTCAGAAACCGGGCCGACATAGTTTACACTAACTATCATATCCACATTTCTATTATTCCTTCGTAGATTATCACGAGTTAATAAAGGCAACTAATGAAGGGTTTTCTTTTAGCCACCGTCTTTACTTTGCGTTCGGATGCAACGCCCAAGGGAGTAATGTTGCCAGCGGTTGACTTTGAAGAATTAATATAGCGTTTTTTGTAATGTATTGCCAATTTATAGGTTGAAAGAAGAATGGAGTTTTAATGTGATGTTTTTGAAGGAGATATAGATAATGGAGATGGATAATGATGAATTGTGATGGGGGGTGTCATATGAGTGAAATTATATGAAAGATGTCAGGTGTAGCTCAGATGTTAGAAATAAAGTAAGTTAATTCCAGTCTCACAGAGCAAAGTACATTTCTGAAAAATAAATTGAAACAACCGAATAAAAATATGTTTTTGTCACACAATTTCAGCATAAACATAAAATAACTTTCAATAAAGAGAAACGGAATTGTAGTAATGTGTGAAATTTCAAATTTGGGTCTTGTGTATGTAGATAGGTACTTCTCAAAACAATATTTATTCTACACCATGCTTCAGAAAAAAAAACAATACGAACTCGAAATTAAAATTCTCTCAAAAAAGGGCAATACTAATACATTTTTAATTCTGGTAACCTCAAGAAAACGTGGCTCGTAGATCACTGCGTCTCAAGCAAACAGAATTACAAATTCATGAAAATGTTAATAATTTTTACTGAGGTAGGATTTTTTCCTTGAGTCTGATAGAAGGGTGGGTTTTATAAGGGAGGTTCCGGGAGGGTGTTTAAGTAGATATTCTGTAATTTGAATCTTAATACGAAAGCCATTATTTATTTTAAGTAGGGAAGGAAATGCGTGATTCTTTTTGCGAAGATTTTAAGATACTGAAGGCAATTGAGCGTTTGATGTTAAGTGTGTTACAGAAGTTTGGAGGGTACTTGTTGTGGAAGTTAGTGGACAAAGGTTGTTTGGACCTTTGTTTGTACCTTAAGACTATTTTCTTATTCTTTGTCCAAACATTGGGCGAGTTATCTGCTCTTATATTTGTTGTGTGCTTGCCTCTAAATAATGTTTCAACAAGCTAAGTAAAAACGTATTTTTCACTTAGAAAGAAAGAAATATATTTTATTTTGGGACACACACAGGAAATACAAAGAGTATATAAGAATGGAGCATTTAAAACTAACATACATACATAAATAAACTCAAGCCTTTTTCCCATGGGGCAGTGTAGTTTCTATCTACAAAATTAACAATTTATTTTAAAAAAAACAAAAAAATACGACCTGTGCAAGGCCAACAAAATGCCTATCTCAGCTTGCTTAGCTAACTTATGCCTTGTAAAACGACATATTTATTTCTGCTCAATCGCACTGCGACCCCCAATATACAAGCCCTGATTAGTTTGGGGGTCGACGGTTAAACTAAAACATTGGCAAAAAGAAAGGTGATGACTGAAATCAGACAGTGATCTTCGACGTGACGTGACGACGTTCTGACGTAAAACATTGTCACTGTCTGTCATTGTGTTTATGTAACACAATTAAACTGCATCACAATGTTTTACGTCAGAACGTCGTCACGTCACGTCGAAGATCACTGTCTGTTTTCAGTCATCACCTTTCTTTTTGCCAATAAAACATTTTGTATTTTTTACTTAGATGACGTTACTTCCTATGAAATTTATCTTTCTTGTCACTTACATTCATGTCTTTGCGAACCCCAAATGATAAATAAGAACTGTCATAACACCCGACTACTTCATAGTTCGAAGGACGACACTTAAACACGTATCCAGAAAAATGCTTCCACATTTTCTTATCCACATAACTGAACCCCCAAATTCTTAGACAAACCATACGTATACCAGAATCAATATCCATCTTCTTATATGTCACGTTCAGCAAACACGAGGCAGCATCTAAACGGTCTTGGGGCAAATAAATATTTCAGTGTAGTTTGTATTTACGCGATGCTCGAACAAACAGTCCTTGGAGTCTTCAGACTATGCTGTTATAGTTTTAGAGTGGGATTCTGAATGGAAGGATACTGAATTTCTTATTAAGTGTTGGAAATTTTGCGTCCTTTTCCCCCTCTCTAAGTACCTACGTACAGTAATGATTGATTAGTTGCGATGAAAGATGAAACAGTGGATTTAATCATTTTAATGGCGAAGAAAATTGGTTACTAAAATATGTTGAGATCAGCCAAAGCTGGATCTTCTCTTCAATTGAAATTATTCCTGTCTTTGTTTATACAAACAAACTCAATAAAGTGTTGTTATGTTGTCAAATGATTTTTATTTATGTAACTCCCACTTGCGCGTTCATGGGTTACTTGGAGTTAATAGCTAACTCAGGGTTAATCCAATAACTTATTAGAGAATTGTTGGAATTAACCCAAATTAGCTGTTAACTCCGAGTTACCCATGAACGGGCAAGTGGGCCTAAGTAGGTTTACACAAACGCTTTTACACGTCAATAATATTTTAAAAACTGGATGAGGAACTTGAGTTGTTGTTTATTTCTCATCAGACACAGAATAAATTAATTTTAAGTGTTTCAGAGTCAGCAGGTCTCGAAATAGTAGAAAACAGAAAATAACTATGACCAATATAAAAATCTTTCAATCTTTCTAACAATCAACCTTCTTCCACAGTAATAGAAACCGGGGACGAGCCAGCAGCATGCAACGGGAGAAGGACCCTGGTCCTGGCCAACCACCAGAGCACAGCAGACGTGCCCATGTTGATGGCGGCCTGGAACCCCAGGGCTGGAGTCCTGCCCAACCTCATGTGGATCATGGACAGGGTATTCAAGTTCACCAACTTTGGCATCGTCAGCGTCTTGCATGAAGACTTCTTTATACAAGCGGTAAGTGGAGTTTCATTGTTATATTAAGTTAGGTTTTATTTGAGTTATGACTTCTTGACAGGATTTTACGCTTTCGGTTTAAGGATTCAGAAAACTATTGAAATTTTGTGTTCTGTGATTTATTTGTTACAATATTTTTTGACAGATTTAAATTTTTGTAACTAAAAAGAAAAACATTATACTTAACATATTTTTGCATCGAAATTCAGTCGATACTGAAAGTGAAGGTGTACAACTGCTGGAGTATAATATAATTTTCAACACACTTGCTCGTAAAGTGGCTCTTATTGAACCGCTTTTAGATTCATAATGCAGTGTATTAAAAACGCGTGCTTTTTACTTTACCATAACGAACTAGTGCTGTAATGCCACAGATAACTATTTACTAGTCGGAGTACCTAGTACCTATACCAGTCCTATGACATGGCAGTATGGAGTTAGTAAGTACTATCATGGCGGCATGGAATTTATATTGTAGAAATTGACTTTGATTTATTACATAAAATATGATGAACATAATATTTCATCATATATTATTTCATATTTTTCGCTACTTACATATTAACCTTATAATGTTTTTAATAGGTACGTATTCAGAACAAAAATAAAACAAAAATACCTATTATTTTGTTTTTTTTTTATAGGCTATTTTGTCTAGCAGTTTTTGCAGCGCATTTATTTAAACCTGCGCACGAATCGCTGGCGCGGCGCGCGAAAATACAAACCAGCTCGTCATTTTCCAATACTTACTTGCTATCATTTTCGTTGTGATTAATAACAAAAATGGCGACTTCACGGGAAGAAGAGCAACACGTAGGTTTGACTCCGCCGGAAATACTCATCGAGGCACGAAACGCGAGTGATAGCCTGTTGCCACCAAAACCTAAGGAGAAATACGTAGCGGCCTACGAAAATTTTATACAGTGGAAAAACAACAAAAATGCCAAGTCATTTTCGGAAAACGTTTTTTTGGCATACTTCAATGAACTTGCAAATAAATACAAGCCCAGCTCGCTTTGGTGTATCTATTCCATGTTAAAAAGCACTGTTATGACCAAAAATAACATTGTAAACAAAATTCCATCTTAGCACTCATTACATTTACTGATCACAGAGTACTTTTTTTTTTTCCGGTGTCAAAACGTTAGTCGTAGACTGCGTTCCGAATTACGATGTAAATGTAATGAAATCCAATCGATTTGAGCGTGCTTACACCCGTTCCGAATAAGCTTGAGCGGGATAACTTATGTTTGTTCCGTGAACCGTTATTTGGCTGTGTTGTTATAGGCATTTTTTCGAAATTGTGATTCTGGCTACCGTCGCCACCTAACCAAAAAAGAGGAAGAAATTTGTGGCTATACACAAAGAAATAAGTAATGTTTTAAGTTTTGACGTTGGGCGAGCACTGATATGCTGGGGCCACATTGTCGCGATAAGACAAACTACGCGCGCTCTCTCTCGCACACAGCTCGACGTCTCGCTGAATAAAAGAGAGCCCGTGGAGTTAAGTTCGCTTTATCGCGACAATGTGGCCCCAGCATTAGCACATTCACTAGCGTTCCAAATTGATGACAGCCCTTAGCTTTCATAATCATATCATAACTAAATTGGAAAGCAAAATATTGATGTGAGAAGTGTGGGCGATTAGGGCATATCTCGGAATGCGGTCGTATAGTTTTTCGGAGTATATGACGGTATAGGACTCCATGCCATGTCCATGCCGACTGAACGGAATGTTGCCATTATTTATTATATTTTATTTAACCATTTACAATTTGATTACTGTACTTATAGTAATATAAGGTTTATTTTTCTGCTGAAAATCCAATACACGCATTTTTCAGTCTTTCAAAATATTATTTTGTTTTTATACATTTTTTAATAGGTGTAGGCTGTTTAGCGGGTTTGCCAGTTGCCAGTGCCTTTATTTACAACTGCGGAAAAACAAAACCGTCGCGCCATTTTCCATACATATTTGTTCCCGGTTTCGCTGTGTGGTTATTTTCATAGACTAATACATATTTAAAATAATATTATCAATACGAAATCTAAAGTAACACCAACCTACGTTGAAAAGTTTTTAAAAGAAGCTCCGGATAATCAGTACATGGCAACAATGGTCAGTTGAACTTTATAATTACGTTATTGTAGCATACATTCTTACAAGTCTGTTTATTTCCTCGCAAGTGTGTTGAAAAACGTCGTATGAAACGCGAGTGCGTTGATCATTACACTCTCGACTACCTTATCGCGCTCGCCTGCGGCTCGCGCGGACAATACCGTCTCGTGTGTAATGACCAACACCGCACACTTGTATCATAATGTACTATTACCACCCCTAAATACCAGACTGTTTCACTTAAGAAACAACAAAACAATGATTACACCATAAAACTGAAACAAGAAACAATGTTTACTACACACTTACGTCTAACTGATCCATCACAATAACTAATTTATGAGCTTTCTCTTTATTGACGTTTACTACAAAATCACCAGGCCAGGTGTCCCCGTCAAAGTAAACTTTACATCCAATCGTAAAGTCTAATCGTTTGACCTACTTGCCTAACCAGGTCGAGCTGTCAAAGACCAATATAGGCTTAATTATCCTGCACTATAAATTAGTATGGGTCGTCAATCTTCATCGTCGTATCAAGGTACCTTTTATTTGTTTTCCTCGTGTCATTGATGGGGATTTTTTAATAAGGATGTATTTATCATTGTTCTTCTTCCGTCTGGCTTTGCCAGTGGTGCCGATTCCCTTGTTCACAAACTAAACTAAATTTAAATTCAGTGCAACTTTTTCTTTCCATTTCATTAAGAAAAGGACAGAAGATATATTTTAGTTTAGTCCTGTCAAATTAATCAGCGCCTGACGTAAATTGACGTAATTTTAGACAGCAAGTTTTTTATCACGCCTAAACTTGCATGGAGTAGTGACAGATTTGACAGGACTAAACTAAATTGTATCTTCTGTCCTTTTCTTAATGAAATAGAAAGAAAAAGATGCACTGAACTTAGTTTAGTTTGTGAACAAGGGAATCGGCACCAGCGTCTGCCAAACAGCTAAGCTTAGTCTACTTTTCGGTCATTATCGTCTACAGTGATTGCATTAGTTTATCGATTACGCGTTACGATATCCTGCCGACTATTATTAAAGTCTTAATATCTGACCAGGATACAATGCCCTTTGATCAGGGGTTATGGTTTTATTCACTCCAGAACCACCAATATTGAATTATATAATTGACTCTCGTCAACGCTTTCAACCGACCCATCTATTTAAACAGCTCCAAAAGTGTTTATTAGAGTATCTTCTCAAATTCCTTCCGCCATCAATTAGGGGGCGCTAATAACCCATCGATAATTAGCTCATCCGGGATCGGGTTCCCACGATACACAAATATCCCGAGATAGAACTGCCATATGTCCCGGGCTGGAGCGTTTTAAGGCGTTTAGTGATGCGCCCCTTTGACATGGCCGTCATAAGTCGGTTTTACGGATGCTTCGCATTGGCTTTTTGGCCCAGATTTAGTTTAAGGTGGACCAGTAAGAGCTAGACACGTTGACTAGTGATTTCGATCGTCGTGTAGACTGAGAAGGATCTGCTTTCTCTATTAAGAACGAGTAATATACCCAATAAATCCCAGTTTTTGTTGTAGGTACTTTGCTAATGCTGAAATGATTTCCAATGAATTTCTGAGTGTAAACGTGTGATCTGAGATATTTCAACGCCAAATAGAGCTGCCCCTCACATAATTTAGTTAAGTGCATTCTTTTTGTCATTTTTTAGGGTTCCGTAGTCAACAAGGAACCCTTATACTTTCCCCATGTCCGTCTGTCTGTCTGTCTGTCCCCGGCTTAGCGCAGAGACTGTTATTACTAGAAAGCTGAAATAAAAATATATTTTTTTGGATTCTCCCCTATACGAAAAGTGTTTTTTTTTCGTCTATCCCATAGTGTGGGGTATCTTTGGAAAGGTCGCTCAAAAATATGAGATATCAGTTTGTGCAAACCATTCTTGGATTCAAGGATCCGTTTGCGAAATATTAAGCTTTAAAGTGCTAATTTTCATTTCACATTTCATCACATTTCAAATATCACAGCTAAGTATGCTCTACAAGTTAACGAGTAATTATCGACCAACTTACATTTGTAGTTGCAAAAGCAAAAACTAAAATTTGTAGTTGTTCAACTAAAATGTTAAGTTTGTTCTTGGGATAAATTCATCCCAGCAACGGAACCCTTCATTTTGCGTGGTCCTACACGTACTTGGCCGGTTTTTTTTTGTTTATCAATATTTCATCAAGGTTTGTTCAACTTAACGCACTCAAGACATAAGAAATAACTATTCTCCTACTATGCCACTTACATACACCAACATGCAATAGCCAACAATTACTTAAAGGCCGGTTGCTTGATCGTTATCACATTAAAAGCATACATTCCGTTTCGTCTCGTGCTTCCATTAAACATATTGAAGAAGAACAGTTTAATGAAGCACTTTCTTGATAGCTGTTAGGGCTATGTTATCAAATGGATACTTGATGGTCTTGTTTGATTGTGCTAAGGTAACTGTATATGAGAGGTGAGATATATCTCAAAAGATATTAGAGTGGCCTAAATATTCGAACATACAAATATTTTGATTGCATGTCTTTGGAGGTAAAATTCCTTTTGAAAGCGTATTATAATAGATCCTTCTTTTGTGCCTTGAGTATACTCGCCGTTCAATTATCACTGATTTATCAGCCTATTTTTGTGTTTTGATGCACCATGGTGATTGAACTCATATGTAGACAGTATACAGGATTATCCTCTATACTGTCTACATATGAGTTATACAGATTATTATCATGCAGATCATCTCTGATGGTTACTGCATTCATAATTATGATTTTGATAGGTAGGTATACGAAGATTATATGGGATTATTATAGTTACGGTGATCAGAGCGCAGGTCACGTTCTGTTAAATTGAAATGTAATTACTGATAAGTTTTTCTCATGGAGTTTGCTTAGTTATTTTATATAGGGCTGATAGCTCATTACCTAGAATATATAGTGAGAATATAAAGTGATAAATATGAATCATATATTTTTCTATATGCAGGTTTATATTGAGGTCGGTGTTTCATATATGACTAATCTGAGAAGAAACATCGAAACAAACTCAGTTCACATGGTAGTCTCTTTTAAAGTCCCGAGATTATGTTGGTCAGATCTTTTGTAGGTATAGCCATCATTCTTGCTACAAATTATTATAATGCTTTTATTAATGTACGTGCCTCGGAAAGCACGTTAATCCGTTTGTTCCAGTTGTCATTTGTAGATCTTTGACAGTAGTTACGGGTTGTCAGAAGCCCGAAAGTCTGCCAACCAGTCTTACCAGGGGGTATAGTATTACCCAGTTACTGGGTTGTTGAGATCAGATAGGCAGTCGCTCTATGTAAATTACTGGTATTCAGCTGCATCCGTTTAGACTGGAAGCCGACCCCAACATAGATGGGAAAACGCTATGCCCATTGAGGTGTCCATCGACTCGTCTAGGTCGTGCTATGGTTATATGCTAGGTTTTGTTTTTATTATAAAATCAAAAGTTGCGGATTTTAGACGTCAATTTGAAAGTCTTGAAAAAGGAATTTAATTAGAGTTTATTTTTCTTTTATTGTAGCTACTGATATCATCACTTGCGAGATGTTGAAATCTGATTGGTTTTTTTTCCTTTTCTCAACCACATTCCAGTCAACCACATGGGGAATAAATAATGACAGTACCTACATAATAATGAATGCAAATATCACAGCACATGTCACAAACACATGATTAACTGTGGATAAACAGCGGCTATTTACAGCGGAATACAGCGCTGGATATTAGCGGTACAGTTTAGTCAGCGCTTTATTTATGAGTCGGACACAATTTGCCCACAATTGGCCGTTACAGTAACGTGATTCACTAACTAACGCCAAGTGCGGGGATGTAATGCGGTTTTGGTAGCTGGGACGGATGCGATACGATTTTCATTAATGTATAATATGTAGGTATTCATACTGCAGCCTTGTTGTTAGCGCAGTATAAACAACCCATCAACAACTCCCATTATTCGGTTTCCAGGTTTTGTTAAAAGACTTTCGGGTTATGAAGATAACAGAAGCCCTAACACGAACATAATGTAAATTCGATCGATTTATGAATAAAAAATACAACTATCTATACTTACAGGGTGTATGGGAAAAGTTTTTTGCGATTTCTGACTTTTCTAGTACTGCAGAATAGTAGTGAATGCAGATCAAAATTTCTCAAAATGTTAAGGACAGTCTCCTAAGACCATTTTCCTGTAGCTTAGCTGCCCTTACTGCCCCATCTCAAAAATCCACCCTGTGTATATCGTTTTGGTTTATTGGTTTGCGTTAAGCATAATTATCGTCACTCATAGATATGAATCGTCAACGGAAAGTCTTAAAACTAAGTAAATAATATTAAGTGCGAATTGAGTATTTTCAATTTTATTTCGTTTTAATTTATGTTACGTTTAGTCTGCGCGTTCGTGCTGGGTCCACAGTTGATTATACAGCAATAATCGTGATGATTATAAATGGTTATATAATTAGATATAAAATATATACATATTATGACAATTGTCACTTATGACCGTTCTAACAGTTTTACGGTCTAAATCGTCTTTCCTGGAATCTTGGGAGGTCACAATTAGATCCGGATAATTTATACCAGGAAAATAATGGTAGATTGACAGCTGTGAATTTCCTTTCGCACACTGAAAGATTTACCAAGCAATATTGCTTATCACCCTAGAAATACTCGTGTCATCCGTAAAGAAGTTTGTTATTGAAATCTTTTTGAAGTAGGTACTAACAAAGGTGGACTGTCTAATAATTCAAATAGTGTCAACACTCCGACGTCATCAATTCATAAGTCATAACAAGCTTTCTCACAAAGTCGAATCAATAATCCCAATCCATCCACACATTTCAATACATCCACCACACATAATCCGTCACGACTCCGACACGACTAAAAATCGTCACATCAAAACGCAAGCCGCAATCATTCATTGTCTTGAAGCTGTCTTTGTTGTCTCGTTGCTACATTTGTCTCTAAATGTTTTAATGCTTTTAACTAACGTGTACTACATCATAATGTATTGTATCTGTGTGGTGTATTAACATATTTCGTTCTGCTTTTGTTTTTGGTGATATATTTCCCGAATTATTTGCTGTGATATTCGCGAGAGCCACGTTTTCACTGAGTAATGTTACGTTGTGCTTGGTACAAAGAGAATTGTATATATTTTTTGGATGTTGCGCTAATGTTGTTCTATAATGATGTTTTACGTGTGTCCATAGTAACTACTTATTGTGCTATCCATTTACTTTGACATTATAGAAGAAAGAAATATAGAAAATACTTATAATTGCGGTAAACATGACAAAGTGCAAAGAGAACATAAAACAAAAAAGAACAAGTTAAGGGTAAATATGCGTCACATCCACGCAAAACGGCCATCGCTCAGCATAATGCTGCATCCCGCTCTCTCTCCAGGCTCTCTCCCGCATAAGGTATGCGGGATAGAGCCCCAGCGCTTTCAGCGACAGCCGACGTTGACGTTATGACGTCAACCGGTGCAGCATACAATGAGATATAATTAATACACTTATTTAAAAAAAAAAACTAAATGTTTATATATTATTTAAAATAGCAACATTCCGGTCAGTTGGCATCGACTCCCGCGCCGATTATTGGAACAAACTTCCTTAACGTGGCTTGCGGTAGGAGTTGACTTGTAGAAATCGTCACGTAAGGAAAAAGCGTTATGCCCATCTATTTGACTTTCTCTCTCTCTGTCTCTTTCTATTATATACTAGTGCGTATGTAGGTGCGAGTATTTCATAAGTTGATTTTTATTTAGATAAGAAAAAAGTTTTTTTTTAAATCCCAGTAATTAAGTTTAGATTCAATCATGAACAATATGTTCAAATCCAGTCCAGTCTTACTTCTAAATCAAAGTTTTAACAGCAAAAAAACAAATTTTCGTATTGGAGTTCAATTTAGATTGTGCCATGGTATAAGTACATAAGGTTCTTTACAGATTAAATCTGTTTCACTTTACACCGTTTAAAGAACACATATTTAAACCCAGAACCTTTCACTCACCCCAACAGAACAAAAATCCCGTCATCTGGCGAATTTCACGAAATTCTCTCAAAAACGTACAGAAACCTCAAACATTAAGATTTACATTTTCGCAGTTAATTATTCAAGGAGGGTTTAAAACGCGGTTGCACTCACCCCCTCTTAATCCGGCGGAGATTACAGCAGACCTTAGTGACAAACATTCAGCTGGGACGTACGTGAATGATTTCAGTGAAGAGCTTGTGTGGAAATGCTTTATTTAGAAGGAGACTCGTTTAGTATTGATTCTTTGCTTTTGTAAAGCTGGTGTTATTGTGAAAGTTTTTTCTGAAGTTAATAACTACAGTCAAGGATCTTTTGGTGCGTGGACAAAATTTGGGCGGAAGCAGTTATTTGATAATTGCCCATCAAAAAAAAAAAAAGGAGTCGAACTCGTCCCGCTATCTTCGCCTTGGCCTGCCGTGAGTCGTCGTGCATTTACTAGGACCCAATCGGTGGTTTCTTTAGCCCATTTATCATTTGACATACCTATACCCTTAGTTTTGTGATCCAAGATCATTCATAGTAAGATTTTTTGTCGAAATTAAAGAAACTTGTAAGAATGTTTAGCTTTGTTTCCAAATTCGGCACCGTGTTGGCGCCTCGCCATCGCCATTGTGTTGCAGGTGTCCATAGGCGGTAACCACTTCCCTTTCCTTCTTTATTACAAATGGCGAAAAGTGAGTGTACTAGTTACCTATACTAATATTATAAAGAGGTAAAATTCGTTTGTTTGTATGTAGGGGGTAATCACCGGAACTACTAGTCGGATTTGAAAAATTCTTTTTGCATTGGGTAACCCAATTCTTGAGGAAGGTTATAGGATATGTAACATCACGCTACAACCCTTAGAAGCCCAGCAAAACGAAAAAAGTCAGAAATAACTCTAAGCGAAAACGAAGTAATAGCGCGTGCGGGCGATGGGATGCGACGCGGTGGGCCGGGCGCCAAAATTTCACGCGCACGAAGTCGCGGGCAGAAGCTAGTGGATAATAACTAGTTCTTGCATTGTTGAAGTTATAAATATTCTCTAATACTCCGTATAATACTCCTTAATTCACTCCTTTTGACAGTACAATCCTGAGATTTCGTTTAACGTAAATATCATAATCTAATCGTAAAATATCATTCTTTTATTTTCTTCTGAATGTGTACTTACACTTTTGATTCAAAAACACTTATTATTTTGACAGATTATATCAAACACACCAGTTGCTACATTTCCTATCAGAACAGCTCAGTTAACAGTAAGTTACTACAGAAAATCAATGTCTTATTAAAAAAACATACAATGAACGAACCAACGGATGTGACACGTTAATGCCATACAAAGTTGTTATTGCAGTTGTTATAGCTTTTATTGCGATGCAACAAAGTCTAAAATTAATTGCAGTGTGCACGCCAGATGTTGTAATAAGAGTTGGGATATGTGTGGTGCAAGTGATAAGATTGTGGCGACGACAAAGTTTGGAATTGCTTCCTGTGTTGCGAAAAGCTATTAAGTGATAGCATCTAGCAGTTTACGCCAGTAGGTACAATGAACAGAGAGAGTGCAGATATTTTTCTGTAGTATTGCAAAGGACTGTTATGTTATATTTATTTCTTTATTTATAGAATTTTACAGCAGTCTTAACTTTCAAACTATGCCCCACAAAACCCGTTTCACTTTTTGTCTGTGATGTCATACAAGAGTTAAGCTTATAACGCACTACAAATACTTATATTATATTGCTATTTAATTTTATTGGTAATGAAAGTCGCTAGTGGCATCGTTAAGAGAAGATATTTTTTTTGCGTTTGACTAAAGTTTGCGGTCAAATTCATAAGACACTTATTTGGTCTTTTTAACGGATAGAAAGTTAACACATTTGGATCTTATGATTTTTATGCTCTACTTTTCCAAAAGGACATGTCAAATAAATCAAATATCTCTCCGAAGGTTAACAGTACTATATTGTTGACCCTGGGCCCTACCGTAATCATTTTCAGGGCAGATAATGTGCAGCGCAGTTCAAGTTGACAGTTAAAACGTCATATATTATGTATGATGTTTTAACACATAAACTAACGCCATTTTCCCATGGGGGTTGGCAATTGGCAGAAACTACAGAATGCCACCTACTACTACGATCTTCAAAATGTTTTTTTTTGTACATTCACACTTATCAATTATCATCATCATTCATCCCCGCTGCCGCTCAAACCTTAAACCCTATCGGAAAGTATTAAAAACAATGTTGCATACCCCTCCCGAAGCGAGTTTACGACCCCTGCCCCTTTTATAGACACGACTAATAAACTTGAATCGCCTTGCTACCGGTGTGGCGACACACCATTTTAAAACGACTTAAGTGCATACCAAACCCATATACTTACAATCTTATGTAGTTCAGCTATAGGATATGTTCCATAATGATTGTCCAGTATGGGATTTTAATGATTTTGTGCTTGTACGGCGGTTTCCTGTGATGTATGTGGTGTGGTGTCGGATTCCAATAATTATGGATATTAATGGGCTTGCGTTGTTCTAATTTTGTATCATAGTTCGGTAATTAGAGCGTGTTAGGTTTTGTATTTTCGGTATCATTGGTAATAATGGAGTAGGTAAGGATTATGGAATTAAATGGTTGTTTTGATGATGTTTGCTTATTAGTAATTCAAAACTAACTGTTTCATAATTCTCCTGACCTTATCCCAATTTAGCTATTTACACCTCTAGTAGCGTACCTATTAGAATTCACTGCCCTAAGCCATTTAACATCTTTCAAAACGAACAGGCTATCAGTTTTAAATAATTCCTCTCAATCATTAATTTTCTTCATCCAAGAGTGTCTCTTCAACTTCTCTCCTCAATTTTGAATTTTCCATTGGCCTGGTGCTTGTTTCACCTGCCATACCCTTCTCTGCAATGTTCTTGAGCAGCGTGATCTGAAACACAGAGTTTGAAATCAGTTTTGGATTCGAACTGTGGAATTAAACCAATTTCAACTTCCCTCCCATTGATAATTTAGGAACTACGAGTAAGCAAACTCAAATAACAATTAATAACATCCACAAATGGAAAATCATTGAAAATGTTTCTAATTAAACCAAAATCAATGAAAGGAAAGTTATACAAAATTGCCACACACAGAATTTGATTGATTAATTAAATTTCAAATTAAAGTTGATAAAACTGTAACCGTACAATATTTTTCTAATTTCATCTCCAATGATATCGAAAAAAAATCAGGTCGCAGAGGCAGCTTATTTATCAAAATGTCAAACTTTAGCTATTAATTGGATTGCGACACCACCGTTACTGGACATTCATCATCCAAGATGGCCGCGACAAATCTGAGCGGAACGATCGTTGTAGATGTTACCAGATTAGAAAATAGAGATTGCTGGGTTATTTATTAATGTTTTTGAATTTGAGGTTTTATTTAATTTTGTCTACTTGAGCGAAATTTTTATTATTAACATAAACCTTTTTGGTCTTCTTCATATTGATCTTCGTCATCCTAAATATTGTATCAAATTAGTGTCGAAATACTTATTGATTCCGCAGGATTAACCAGAGTGAAGCAATAAGATCCTTTGGCCTCAGTCAAAGTAATAAAAAACTTGCACTTCTGTTAAGCTGTATAAAGACATCACCACAAACTTTATTTACTCCTCAACCATTGTTATAGTAAATCTAATATCAGAAACCACTAGAAACTAGGAATATTCCTCTCTGAATTTACGCTGGCAGTGGTAACTCAGACGCTTCCCAATTACTACAGGCACCTTTATCACTGACGTCCAGACTTGTTACTGTCAACAAGCTGCAGTAGACTTAGATGCTATGCTATTGAAGATTACATTTTATTCTGAAGGAAGAGGTGATTAATGTATTGCCAGGCACAGAAAGATGTTTTAAAGTAAAGAAAAAAGGTGAATTCTTTGAACAAAGAAGGAACAATGACCAGTTGACCACAACATATAAAACATAACATCACGCCTATTATCCCGAAGGGTTAGGCATGGGTGTACCTTTAATACCGCCACACTTCTATTCAAACCATTTTTTTTCATTTTGCCTCGCCTTTTCCCAATCATGTTGGGGTCGGCTTCCAGTCTAACCGGATGCAGCTGAATACCAGTGTTTTACATGGAGCGACTGCCTATCTGACCTCCACAACCCAGTAACTGGGTAATACGATACCCCTAGGTAAGACTGGTTGTCAGACTTTCGGGCTTCTGACGACTCGTAACGACTGTCAAAGATCCACGAATGACAGCCGGGACCAACGGCTTAACGTGATTTCCGAAGCACGGAGGAGTCTCGATATTTAAAGATGGTCACCCATCCACGAACCAACCCCGGCAAGCGCAGCTTAACCTGATGGATCGACCCGTGCGGCTTTTATTACTTAGCCACTAGCTCCTCAAATAGCATATTACTTAGCAACACTTCTTTTCAAACCCTCGGTTATTATTCTAAGCCCGTTTTGTCCCCCTGAATTTCTTGTTTGGGCCCTCATACTTTTCTACTTCCTCATTTTGTAATAGTATGTCACCGAAGTCAGACTGACTTAATCAGCACTTGTCAGTATCAATAGTTGAATACATTCAACGTGTAACGTTAAATAAGAAAATCTTAGACACCCCAGCTGATTTTTAATTCATTTGACCTATTTCAGAGAGAAAAAAAATCATTAGAAAAATTGTAAAGGTTTTATTTTTACTGGCAATGCTTTGCATTGAAATAAAAGCTATTATCCCGCGTATGAGAAAATTTAAATTGGTCGGCAACAATTTGTATTTGTTTACCTATTTTGGCGGGTACGGCATGTGATGGCTAATAGACATGGCAACGTTTTTAATTAAGATGTTTTTTGAAAAATGTGACCTATATTAAAAAGTGGTTCAATTGATTCTGCTCGTTATTCTGATTAAACTATTTTCAGGTTTTGCGTATTTAACGTTACACGTTGTATTACCATTAACATTCAAGATGAAAATTTTATCTAAATCTGACAATAAAAGCCGATGACAAGAGAATATAATAAAATGTAATATTCAATTTTCATCAGAATTCTAAATCGGATTTGAGCTCAAGCTCATAATTACAAAGACCACCTTTGTCGTGGAAGCCAAGGAGTTATTATAGGAAACAATCTCGGGAACCCGGGATTCCATTAGAGATGGATTTATGAAGCTCCTGTGTCAGTAGGTCAACTTCGGAAGGAAAATTCTGTGTTATGTTCCAGTTTTGATATTAAAGGAAGTAAGGAAAAGTTTTTGTGTGAGTGTTTCGAGTTCGGGAACATATTTTGTATTGTCTTCCTCTAGCTACGATGTTGGGTTTCACGTAAATAAATTCCTGGCAGACAGAGCTTTCAGTATTCTTGCTATATTTGGAAATCTACGACGATTTATTGGGAATTAATATTTGAACGAATGCTCAAAAAGTACTAAAGTCACTATCAATTCCATTGTAATTATGTTCAGAGCAACAACGGGGTTGCGTAACAGACTAACAGTAGCAATGGGTTTCATTTTGACAGTTCAACAAATTTCATTGCGTTATTTACGTTGTTGAGGAGACAATTTTTTCGAACATATGAAGCAATGGATTAGCAATAATAGCCTTCAAAATGATTTAGATTGTGATTGAAAGTGTGTTACGGAATTAGTATGCAGGTCTATATTAGTGGCACTGATGTGCTGAGCTGCTTTTCCTCTCTATAAAGACGAACCACTACATCAATCAGGCGTGACGTTACTTAAGTCGTACTGTTGGCAGTCACACCGACTGCCAATCTTGCTGCATGGCTAATCTGTTAACCACGGCAAGTTCTATTCTCGTGTTGAGAAACACAGAAGGTAGGGGTTATTTTAGGTAGATTTCACACTGCGTCCGGCGGTCGGTGTATCAGTCAATCGTCATCCTAAGGATTTCTCGTTGAGAGGTGAAACATGTGTCGATTTCTTACAGGGTTATTTTATGACTCTTTAGGAATTGTTGTTATTGTCGTATTGTCGTCTCCACTTTGTATACACGGTTCATTGACGCAAAATTGTTACCATGAATTCAGCAGGTACTTCATTCTAGACCCACCAACATTAAAACTTTTCGTGGGTAAAAGAAAAAATTGTAGTTTCATATAAAAGTGCAACACCTCGGTCAAAATATATGGAACAGCTGATAACCTATTAAATTTTATGAACGGTCTAGAATCACATACTGAATTCATGATGTATGTATTCATCATAGTAACATTATGCGCGTCGTAATCTCTTATACCCTGTATTTTCATGATAATCGTGTTTTGAAACGGTTTCTACATACGTTTTTATACATTCAAATGTAAAGATCCAAGCATTCTGTCTTCATTACATTACATTCAAGGACTCCGAAGATTTACTTTTTTATTTGCAAAGTACTTGATATTTTTTTATATCCGGCCTACGTAGGGTGCAATTCAGTTCGTTCACCGAAAATTTTATTGTCGAATAATAAAAATACGACTGGCCTTTATAGATGCAGCAATCACCATAAAATTGTTATTGTAGATAACGAAAATTATGATTTTAGGTTTTATTTAGGTAAAATATTTAAGGGAAAAATAAAAAAGAGTTTGAGTGAGCTACGCAGCAGATTTTAATAGATGAAGAACTTCTATTAAAATTTAGGTTTTTGTGAAAGAGTCCGTTCATCAACTCCAGATTTAATCATTTTTTTCATTTCTGCCCAGCTTTTTCCCAATCATGTTGGGGTCGGCTTCCAGTCTAATCGGATGAATACCAGTATTTTACATGGAGCGACTGCCTATCTGACCTCCACAACCCAGTAACTGGGTAATACGATACCCCTTGGTAAGACTGGTTGTCAGACTTTCGGGCTTCTGACGACTCATAACGACTGTCAAAGATCCACGAATGACAGCCGGGATTAACGGCTTAACGTGCTTTCCGAAGCACGGATGAAACTCGGTATGTAAAGATGGTCACCCATCCACGGACTAACCCCGGCAAGCGCAGCTTAACCTGATGGATCGACCCGTGCGGCTGTTATTACTTAGCCACGAGCTCCTCTCAACTCCAGATTTAATCCTTCTTCGTAATTTCCAAGAATTTGTGTGATTTTGTTTTACATCAGCAAAAATAGAAATCCATTTTCTTACGGGCGAACTTTCAATACTAACTAAAAAGCTTTCTCCTTAACAAAAGCGCCTTATAAAATGGCGCTGGTATCATTATAAATACCTGGATCGGTGTTTATTTTCGTAGGCTCAGCGGTAATTGAGTTTGTTCGAGGAGCCGCTTCCGACTGAATTTAAAATTAACAATTCTTACCAATTGGGTAACCGCTGAGTAAATAGATGTTGGAATGCTGGAAGAGATAAGGAAGTGTACTTTATTTTTAGATTTTTAATTGGAATAAATCAGGTAATAGAACAGAATTGGGGTTTATATAATCTTCTTAACAAATAAAACGAATATTTCTTTCATTCGTCATTATGTTTTAGATCGCGCAGTTTTTAAATTTTTAAAGGAAGGCACTTACGTTTTTTCCCAAAACTTAATTACTATCGATTTTTAGGGTTCCGTACCCGAAGGGTGCCAAACGGAACCCTATTACTAAGCCTCCGCTGACCATCCGTCTGTCTGTCAGCGGGCTAGTCAATATAACCCTGTAAGAAATCGACACGTATTTCACCTCTCAACGAGCCATCCTCAGGATGACGATTGACTTGTCGCGAACCCGAACACTACATGTTGCCACACCGAGCGCCGGACGCAGATCTGCGTCCCATGCTCGATGTGGCAACACGTCGTGTTGTGTGTGTAAAATGGTTAAACGCTGTCGTGACGTCCCTTATGCCTAGTATAAACGAACTTATGTAGTGCTTCTCATTTTATTGAGTAACCGTGACCTTTAAGTAAAGTGGATCGAATTCTATTCTCCCACTGACAATTTCATTACTAGGCACAAGCACTAATTTAGCATGAATACACGGTAAGGCAAGGTATTAGTTTAATTGACTTACTAATCGTTAGTTAGGTACTAAACTCGTGTGAGCTATGCCTATGATCGATCAGGTTTAGCTACGCTTGCTGCGGTCAATCCGTGCATGGGTGACCATCTTAACATACCAAGCCCCCACCATGCCTCGAAAAGGATGTTAAGCCGTCGTTACGGGTTCGGCAGAAGGCCCAAAGTCTGTCAACCAGTCTTATCAAGGGGTATCATGTTACCCAGTAACTGGGTTGTGGAAGACAGATAGGCAGTCGCTCCATGTAAAATACTGGTATTCAGTTGCATGAGGTTAGACTGGAAACCAACCCCAACATAGTTGAGAAAAGGCTAGGCAGATTGATTTTTTACACGCAAGGTGTCAGTGTTATTGACTTACTAAGCGCTAGTTATGTACTAAACTCGTGTGAACTACGCATAAAAGTCTTATGCAAATAAAAGTTCCTTCCATTTTCTCTAGAGCAGTAAACGCATAAAATATCGAGGTGTTATCAGCGGGGCGCAGGTGGGGGCGGTTAATTTACCTGCCACCTGATTTCCCTGTAATTAAAGATGGGATTTTGAGAAGCCAACCTATTTGTAACTGGCCTTTGAAGAACTTTGGATATTGAAACTGCTTATTACGAGAACTGGCTGATTGAAATGGAACCTAGGGATTAAGGACTTGTTTAGACGTCGTTTAGTTTTGTTCTTGTTCTAATTGATTGGGGAAAAGGTTAAGTCGTTCTTGACGAAAATAAATATCCTCATTCCTTACGTGGGTTTCTTAATGGCCGATTAAGGGATAAGGTCAAGTGGAAAGGCAAAAAAATCTACTTGTCTGTTAGTATGTGAAGGTTGTACCTATTCTTGGTGTAGTGTGGATACATCAATTATTATTTGTGTCAATGGTTGTACTGGTCAGGTTATTAGGTTTGCTCGGTAGGTGGTCCTGCCCGTCGCGTTGACCATGGCCTTGTTCCGGACATAGCCTCATAACACATGTTAGAACGTGTTTATGTATATGTCTATGGAACACAGTTGGAGTCCGCTATCTGGTTTATTCTTCAGATTTATTTTTCTTAGTAGTGCCGAATGTAATAGCTACATTATCAGTCCAAGGCTGTCGAAATTGTATAAAAAAATGGTAGGCAATCAAATTAATGGTTGTGGATGTATACCTACATCTTTTTCAGGCTGACTTTACGTTACTTAAGTCGTTAACAGATATTGCACACCAAAACTTCAAGTATTACCAATTCAATTAGTAAAATCATTGACGACGCGATAATTGTTCGAGTTGGCAGATAGCCAACCATCTTGTCGCACAAGATACGGCGACTACGTCCATTGTGTCCGAGATATACGGGCTAACGTTTGACTTCACATGGCTTGGATTACTGCTATTGTTGTTTGATTAGGTGTCGCTTTGCTATATGGTTCTTACAATGATTTTAAACCTATAAAATATATTTTAACATTGATATATTCGTCGCAAACCGTCCATTGGTACCGCTCATCTGTCGATTGGCTTTTAGAAGACGATAACAATTGAAAATTCCATTGGAGTTTAACTCTAGCCTTTGTGGTCCTTGTAGTCTTCAAAAACCAACAGTTTAGGATTGCTTTCTTGATAACCTTCTGTGAATTATAATATCCAGTTACATAGGCATCTGTATCCAGTTACTTAACATGAAAGTTATAGGCAGCCTTAAAACCATAAACACGGTCATTATGACCTTATTGACCCCTGGGTTTGAGATAGGAAATGTCGAGACCATCCACCTTTTTTTTATATGATCTGTAAAAGTGATTGCGATATCTTATTTACAGAATAAACAATTTCATTTTGTTATGCTTAATCATTCTGATAAATTAACCATGACAACTTCTTAGCTCTTCACAGATATTCACAACTTGCAAGCATTTTAAGCGCGCATAAACGCCGCCAAAACTGAACTGAAAACCGCACCGTTTACGCCAAAATTTCAACCATTACAAAAGCAGAAAACAAAATAAATACGAAACCAACATTCACAAGTTATACCTCGGCAAGTTAACTTGGACTTCTTTAAAGCCTCTGTAATGTTGGCAGATTTCCAGAAATGCATACTCGTGCAAGCGAGTTCGTTCTTCAGACCAGTTGCAACAGTTCTGGGTTTATCGACTTTGGAAAAAAGTGGCTATTTAAAATAGTATTGGAAATGTCAAGAACTGCTGCACACTGGGTGACTTTCGTTTTGTAGAAACGTTCTGGATACTATAGGACTGTTTCTGTGTGAGACTTAATATTCCTTTGTGAGATTTTTAATAGGTTCTTTGTTACTGAATGCATGTTGTTTGAGTTTTTACTGGCAATGTTATGTTTCGCGTTTTGTATCTGTTTCTGTATTTGTGACATATCAGATTCATTTTATCGTTTGGTGATGATAAATTAATGTGATTAAAACAACATTACAAGCAGCCAGAATGCTACATTATTTCAAAATCTGCCTAATCTATTACCCAACTATGTTGGGGTCGCCTTCCAGTCTGACCGCATGCGTCTGAATACCAGTATTTTACATGGAGCGACTGCCTATCTGACCTCCACAACCCAGTAACTGTGTAATACGATTCCCCTGGGTAAGACTGGTTGTCAGACTTTCGGGCTTCTGACAACCCGTAACGACTGTCAAAGATCCACGAATGAAATCCGGGACCAACGGCTTAACGTGCTATCCGAGGCACGGAGGAGTCTCTATATGTAAAGATGGTCACCCATCCAGGGACCAAACCCGGAAAGCGTAGCTCCATTATTTACATAACATTATATAATTCTTCTAGATATGACCCAAAAATATACTGAGGAAGCACTTGGGGAGTGCATCGGTACGCAGGAAGGTTCCATCGAAGATACTGGTTTCGCACCATAAAAAACCAAAATGCTAAAAGACTTAACGCGATTTAAAAATGTATGTAACTTATGTTATGTTTGGTTCGCGCGTTCGTGCTGGGCCCTAGTACTTGTGTGGTAAGTCAAGTCGTTACGGATCTGAATACCTTTCCACTTTCCACCTTCCCTAGATATTTATGACTTTTTTCCTCTTGAAAAAAGGTGAAAAAAACGTCCCACTTAACACAAGATAATAAACCCACTGCACATAAAACTGAACACACCTTCCGCCAAATAATTTATTCATAAAATCCAGCCGTTCAAAATAAGACAAGCTGAAACTTGTTCTAGGTCACTATAAAAGTTTAAGGTTTCCTTCGGCTGAGCGCTGAAATTTTCAGGAGTTTCAGTTGGCTGCGAGCCAGGTGGAGCGGGTTCACACGTATTTATTATGTGCGCCTGTATCTCGTGTTTTTGTTCGACATTTTGAAGACATGTTTTTCAGGTCGTTTTTTCAAGTGGACTGACCGAGGGCAGATTGTATCTGTAGGCTTTTATGATGGGTGTAAGGAAAGGCCGGTAGTGAATGTGAACGTCCTTCAAAGGGAAGTAGGTCAATGAACTTTGTTTTTTTTGTAACGTTCGGTATTTATGTTTTCATGTTATACATATAGGTAAATATTCTAACATGAGGTTACGTGGTGGTTCAGGCAATGTGATATCTTCGTAATATTTGTTGATATTATTAAAAACTATATTTTTTTGCTCAATTATACAATCTCATAATTATTATGGACTGACACGGAACCAAAAAAATCAATATCATTGTAGGTTACTATGGCAAAGTTTAAACGTTTTCATAATGAAATTCGAATTAAAATAGTCGAAGATCGCCCCACTCTAGCAATTTAGTCAAATACCAATATTCCTTACCAAATTAAATTACAAAACCGTTTCTGGAACCATTTCAATTAAAAACTTGAACGTTTCGTCAAAGTTTGACGGTTCAAAACAGTTCAAAACGCGTACCGTACAAATGTCCTGCCTGAATTATAAATGACGATAAAACGTATCTTACAAATAGCAACGAAGTTGCTAACTGTCGCCCCTTTGCATATGTTAGTAGTGCCTTATGATGGTGGCACTCGATAGAATGTGGTCCTCGTGTACTGAGTTTTTTGGTCTTTCGGTTCTAAGCGATAAAAATATTGACAAAAACCTGACCTGCCGAATTATGACGTTCATTATAGTTTTTAACAACCAGTTCTAATTATCGGTGGCTTCCTGTAATTTCAGAAGTGGTATACAAACGAAGCAAAAGGAGTATAATTATAAGGATCGTAACAGGCGTTCTGAAGTTTCTACCAACCCTTATGGGAAGAAGGCGTGAGTATATGTTTGTATACAAAAGTTGTTTAATCTAAATAATAAATTATTAAACAAGTTTCAGTAGCCCCTTAACTTTACTTTATAAAACCTATGAAACTGCAGGATTTCCTATAATCCCTAAACTAAAAATGGACCGTTTTTGTTTTTGGGTTAGTGTACACAGAATACACAGATATCCTATCTGTGTATTCTGTGTACACCTCCTCCTCCTCTTATAATTTCAAGCACATATCAAAGACAATTTCCCTAAATTCTTAAACACATTTTGACATACCAAGCTGCACCCTCCACTAAAATGTCACAGCCATTTCGCATGACATTATGTCGAGTATTCACAAAATAACGATCAACAAAATGAAACCTTTACGCGGCAGGTGTATTGAAACCGAACTCGAATGACATTATCCTGTGATTCCCCCCTCAGCATACGAGATGCTTGTGGTTACTTCTTAATGGGTTTCTAACGTACTATTTTGCGTTTTGGGTAACCGATTTAGTGAGCTTTGCTGTTTAGTGCTTTATTTTAGAGAATTCGCGGATTTTGTTAGGCGAGGTGAATTGCTAGAGTAAAGTGCAAACAATCGTTTCTTTTCATATAGATTTTTTTTTCAGAAATGCATATTTTTTTTCTGTTGGGCTTTTCGCAAGTCAATGTATGAGGTTGTCGGTTGCTGAACCGGGCTGTACTATAGGTTCCTTAATAAATAAAGATCTTAGCCAGGGCATAAAACTTATAAACTTGAAATGTAACAATTTGTCTTAATGCTTAATTTCCAAATTCTGTAATATTCGTTGTCATATTCCTAGAGTAAGATTTCACAATAATAGTTTGTTTTTCTCATAAATATCCATGAATTCTATTAAGCATCTCATCTTGACAAGTATCCGACTTTAAAAAAAGGGAAGTTTAATCACCACTGAATGTCATTCACCTAATTCTCACTCAGAACGAATAATTTATCCTCTGCGTCGCATCCCTAATGGAATATTTAAGTTGCAGAGACGCTATCACCAAAATTACGAAGACAATGGATAAAAGAATGTCCTTTTTCTCCCGTAAAATGTTTGTGACAACTTTTTGATTAATCTCTTGAACGAATACACAAATGAATATATTGTTATATCTGTGGTGACGGGAATGAATACTGTTCAGGGAAAACAAGGTACTATGTGTTTTGTGGATGAAAAAATAATGGTCCTTTTGGTGGACTTTTTTTTGTATCTCGTAAGCGGCAGCAGCAGGTTACGTGTCGAGGCGAAACGACTGGTTTCTCTGTATTTCTATGAAACCATAGAATAGAATAGAATAGGTACTCTTTTTAAATTTGGACATTTTACAATGGGCGGTGTTATCGCTAAAAGCGATCTTTTACAACCTTTGGATGGATTCAAGGGAGAAGGAGAGACAATACTGTTGTTAGCTACGGAAGACATTTCATAGAAATACATAGAAACCAGTCGTGACGCGGTGACACGTCGCCTGCTGCTGCTGCCTGCGGTCGGCTACGGAATGGTACCTTTAATGTTTCAATTATGTACTAATTCCATGTAATAGGTACTTTTTAAGAATATCGGGTCTTGAAAATCTTTCACGCTGTGTTTGGTCAAAGGTCCTTTTTGTCTTTTAGCCTTTGTCTTTCAAATATTTAATGTGTTAGTGCATAATTCAACGAGGACTTCATGATATACGGCATTTTAAAACACATTGCTTAGGTACAATATTTTTAATTTAAAACACAAACAAGAATCCCGCTTCATATTATGACAAGAAGACAAAACACAAGCCAGTATAACGCAGGCATCCAGGCATCAACGAGGATATTGAAAATTCTTCAATGGCTCCCACAGTCCATTGTGATCAGATCAAGTAAAAATATTATAGACTTACTGCGCTCCGCGGTTTCACTAGCATAAGTCTCGATCCTGTAGCAATATCGGGATAAAAAGTATCCTATGTCCTAATCCAGGTCATAGTCTACCCATGTGCCAAATTTCATCCAAATCGGTTCAACCGTTTTAGCGTGAAAGCGTAACAAACAGACTCACGCATTTATAAAATAAGTTAAGATTTATTTGCGTAAACATGTATGTGTACATTGTGCATGCATCGAAATGTGCATGCATACAAGATGACAAACTAAAATTAAGTGCCAACATGTTTGCCACAACGTGACGTGCAAAATAATAGATTTTAATACAATACAATAAAAAAAAGATAATTAACAGAATATTAAAAGTTGTCATATTTAATTATTAATGGGTAATAGGAATGGATGGGAATGGATGGATGAGTCTTTGCGGTCTGTTAGGACTGATTCCTATTTTGTACTGATCTCACAATGAACAAATATCAAAATCACCTTTTCCCAAAATGACTGATTTTCAAAATGTCTTTGTTTTAGAATCTCAGAAACTCTTATCGTCTGACAGAATTTGATATTTGTTAATTATGAGATCAGTACAATATAGGAATCAGTCCTAACAGACCGCAAAGGGATGAGTTAGGATATTATTTACACTATACCATACATACTGGGAAACAACTCATAGTTTTATGTGGGTTTACGGCGTGATAATTTTTTCAGTGCACCGAGACTCTGGCACTTAGGTTTCATGGATATTGAAAGTGTGTATAGTGGGGTTAGTAAAATGTGTAATATGGGAAAAGTTGACTTTATAGTAAGCTTGGTGCTGCTTGATATCAATATTCAAAGTACTGTAGTGTACATAATATTTTATGGTAGCAGCATTTAGCTGTTAGTAGATTTTTTTATATATTTTTAGGGTTCTGTACCTCGAAAGGAAAAAACGAAACCTTTATAGGGTCACTTCGTTGTCCGTCTGTCTGTCTGTCAGTCTGTCAAGAACATTTTTCTCAGGAACGCGTGGAGGTATCAAGTTGGTGGTGCTCTAAAAAAAATCAAGCTTCTAAGTCAACGCAATAAAAAATTCAGCCATTAAAATGCAACATATTTTAATACTCACAAATAAATCAAAACATCCCGTTGCTTCCCGTTTCGTTCCCGGGTACTTCCCGTTGACCTAAAATTCGGCAATAAGTATGGTCTCACAGCACAAAAAAGTCCGAAAATCTGCCTACCCTTTTCCGAACTATGTTAGGGTCGGATTCGTGTTTAACCGCATGCAGCTGAATACCAGTATTTTACATGGAGCAACTGTCTATCTGACCTTCCAGTAACTGGGCAATACGATACCCCTTGGTAAGACTGATTGTCGGACTTTCGGGCTTCTGACGACCCGTAACGACTGTCAAAGATCCACGAAAGACAACCGGGACCAATGGCTTAACGTGCTTTGAGGAGTCTCGATATGTAAAGATGGTTACCCATCCACGGACCAACCCCGGCAAGCGTAGCTTTACCTGACGGATCGACCTGTGCGGCTGTTGTTACTTAGCCACGAGCTCCTCAGATGAACTTATCCATTTCTTTTATACAGGGTTACTTGTAATTCGACGTATATCCGTTAGGAGCTGATAGGAGGGCCAGAATGCAACAAATTGAACACCCCCTATGTATGGCCGAAATTCAATAGTTCTCGAGATATTTGAATTTTACGGGTTTTTCGATATTTACCCAAAATTTGACATTTAATTCCAAATAAAAAAAGAACTACATATTGAATGCGTACCATTTAAGAATGATATCGTAGCTGGCACTTCAATCAAGCTATGAACCTAATTAAAAGTACTTAATTCAACGAAATAATTAAAATTATGAGCGATTTAAGAATAATATCTTACCAATATTTTCATTTTACGCTTCAAAAATGTTGTCTCGTCAAAAAAATTACTATGACGTTAATCGTACAAATAACTAAAACAACTTGCCTATTCTGTAAGCTTTCCAAAAAGGTATAAAAGTTAAATTTAAGATACGTAATTCGTGGCATGGCATGTGTTTGAATCAGCGCGGGGACAGAAATCATCTGTGTTTTCAGTTTAGGATCATCCCTAAAACTACCGATTTTACTGGCGACTTATATCGGCCACATGGGAACGCAATGGGAAACGTGAGTATTCATCGATCACAGTTATTATGTACTTATTTCTTGTATTGGAAGGTACATAATAACTGTGATCGATGAATACTCAAATGTCTGGACCTTTAAAATCAATACTTTATCTCTCCATAGGTGAAGTAGCTTTTATCAAGATTGGATCTGGCAAGGCAGATCTGTAGAATTTTAGTTGTATTTCACAATGTTCTCCAGCTGGAGAACATCAAATAGTCGAAGCAGAACGCCAGGCCACTGAAAATTCAACTACTCAGCGAAGAACGACGAGAGATCGTAGGCTTGCAAGCCGCTACTGGGATTACGTTTGAACTGAATAGCTGTACTTAATAAAAGCTACTTCACCTATGGAGAGATAAAGTATTGATTTTAAAGGTCCAGACATTTGAGTATTCATCGATCACAGTTATTATGTACCTTCCAATACAAGAAATAAGTACATAATAACTGTGATCGATGAATACTCACGTTTCCCATTGAGTTCCCATGTGGCCGATATAAGTTCTTCAACGGTTATAAAACAGCCCGCACACCCCGACCCATCACGAAGAAATTCGCCAGTAAAATCGGTAGTTTTAGGGATGATCCTAAACTGAAAACACAGATGATTTCTGTCCCCGCGCTGATTCAAACACATGCCATGCCACGAATTACGTATCTTAAATTTAACTTTTATACCTTTTTGGAAAGCTTACAGAATAGGCAAGTTGTTTTAGTTATTTGTACGATTAACGTCATAGTAATTTTTTTGACGAGACAACATTTTTGAAGCGTAAAATGAAAATATTGGTAAGATATTATTCTTAAATCGCTCATAATTTTAATTATTTCGTTGAATTAAGTACTTTTAATTAGGTTCATAGCTTGATTGAAGTGCCAGCTACGATATCATTCTTAAATGGTACGCATTCAATATGTAGTTCTTTTTTTATTTGGAATTAAATGTCAAATTTTGGGTAAATATCGAAAAACCCGTAAAATTCAAATATCTCGAGAACTATTGAATTTCGGCCATACATAGGGGGTGTTCAATTTGTTGCATTCTGGCCTCCCTATCAGCTCCTGACGGATATACGTCGAATTACAAGTAACCCTGTATTCAAAACCGCACCGTCACCAAATTTTCTTCAAATATGGTGACCCTACTCCACTTGACGTCAGACCTTAATACTTTAATAAGAAAGTTGGTGGCCACCTTTCCTATACCAAGTGGGACGTAAAAAGTTTAAATAGCATTCTTGTATTCAAGGGGGGGGAGTAGTCATCACGGCTCTGATTTACATTATCTATGTCTTTATGATTTTGGCGGGAACGTTGATTGTGATAAGTTAATTACAATTAAATATGGAGGGGGGAATATATTGCTGAACATTATAGGCTTTGATTATTATCTATAGAAAAAAAAATCAGTTGGTGCATACTTTTATGTAAGGATCGTAGCAGGTGTTTCTGCTAACCCCCATGGGAGAAAGGTGTGAGTTTCTGTATGTATATATTTTTTTAAACAACAATAAAGGAAGAATTCCGAAAGTGGTTAATTTGTGTCCATTTTTTGCGATTACAAACTTACATTTGCTGTTGGAAAATTGACCGTGACGTATACCGATTAAGAACATGTTTTTCAACTGTAATGTTAAGTTTGTTTTTGGGATAAATCCATCTCAACTACGGAACCCTTCATTGTGCGTGGTCCGACATACACATGGCCGGTTTTTTTTTCTACCTTACCCTCGAAACCATTCTTGCAACAAAACCAAGAACGTTATTGACACCTGAAAAATTAGCTAAAACAATGAAAGATTATACAAACTATTCGCCTATTTCCAACCATCGAACAATCAAATCCATCTTCATTACAAGCTATTGTTCCCATTCGATATTACTAATAAAAAGTAAAACTTTCAGCCCCAACAGTCAAAGCTACGTTTTAGCCAATCAGCAATAATCTGCCCCTCCCTTCCCACCACACTCCCCGCGTTCGCCACAACTGATTGAAATTCCATTATTATCCATCCCCGCGGTAATAGTAAATCTTTATAACTCGGGATTTTTCGTATCGACAGCCTTTGAGTGTACCGCTCTTTGTAGTGGAGGATTTACCTGGATTAACCGAATGACGGATAGGCAGTGTGGAGAGGAATGTCGTAAAGTGTTGAATTGGTTTTCGGATTAGAGTTTATTTGTTAGTTTTGTGGTTAGGGGTTTTTGTTTTACAGCTTGGGATTTAAGTAGGTTTTGTATGTTAAATTGTTTTACGTTCTGCTTCTAGGTCATTTTTGAGACTTACTAAGTCTCAAAGTCTCAAGTCTAAATCGAATTAAGTATGGGTCTACAAAATGCTTTTTATAGAAGTTTTTATGAAACAGTCCACACTTTATATAATTCCCGGTAGTTCATCGATTCTGACGTAATGTATAAATAGTGGAATGCGTGAAATTTGCGGCTCGCAGTGCTGTGATGAAAGTGTTCTCCACAAAGAGAACAACACTATCGATACTTCGGAACAGGTATTCTTTATTGGAAATAGTTGGTAGAGATGTTTAGGATACTCAGTTTTACATCACATATAGTAAACTGTATCTACAAGGTATTGGCTTTGGTTCACTGGAGTTCCACATATTATCATTTGGCGCAGTGCGTTGCGGTTCGGCATGGTCTATGTGCTTTTGTTTAAAAATTTTAATATCGCACCAAAGTACTGCATCCCAAACATCACGCCTGTTTTCCCCGAAGGGTTAGGCAGAGTTGTACTTACCTATAGTACACCCACATTTCGCCAGTTACGTTTAAGTCCCTTAAAATAGGGGGCGAGCCCATTGCCATCAATCGGGCACAAATCCAAACTCCGGGCCTCCACCCACCACCACCAATCCCCACCTTCAGTTTTGTTTATATTTAAATGAAATGCTGCTCAACACAGAAAACCTTCCGTGGTATGTGAAGCTTCTTAAACCAGTCATAGAAATAAAGAAACGGTTGGAATTTAAAGTTGTAGCAGCATTAAAATAGCCAGAAAAACGGTGGGTTACTGAAGAATAGTGCATAAGTAGACAAGGACAGTTTGGTACTCCATTGCGCGGAAATTATAAAGGAGCCAGGCGAAGCCGTGTCCTGTAGTCGAAAAAGGAAGAACACGCCAGTCCCTTTCATAATTTTAGGACGATAAAAGATACTTTGTGAAATGCATGTAGAGCTTGGTGTGACAGAAAGCTATTAGCGGTTCTAGTCAAACTCAACTCAACTCAAAGCATTTTTTTTCTATTTTTTACATCATTCATGTTGAAATTATACATGTGAGAACAATGTAAAAAAAAAGACGTGCACGTTAAAAGCGTCAGTAATATAATTATAGAAACAATTAAAATAAGCCGCGGATATAATAAGTAGCGGGTTTAAAGATTAATTTTTTACCTGTTTGAAGACGATTAGAAGAATGTCATCATCACTATTATCTGGATGCGCCATTTATTATGCTTCATCAGGATAAAAGTGTTAAGTATGCTCCTCAAACCAAATTTTACCAGCACTTGGGCCTATAGCCAAATGAGTGTTGGTCCTGTTCTTCTTCTTCTTCGTGTCGTTGGTACGACAGTATTCCAGATCTCGTTGGCTCAAAATTTCGCTACATCCACGGCGTCATCGCGCGTCGTCGACGTCGGTCGCAGCGCAGAAGTCACTTTGGCTGCATATTATGGGTCACAGTCACTAGTCGATTACAATACTTACTTTCCCTTTAGTAGGGATGTGGACGTCTTAAAAGAAAAATACAATGTTATTGATATTATTTTTCACGAATTTGCCGCCTAGCTAAACGCTTACCATCGCACCACAGCCTAACATGCATAAATTTTGCGCTGAAAATACACCCAGGGAGACGTCTCAACTATTTACCTCACGGAATCTGTCCGTCGAAAATAAAAACGAGGCGGATTATTTTAAATTTTAAAAAGATACCGGCGAACTTTTAACTGTAGTCGTTTTGTTGAAGTATTTACAGTCATCTGGCTTCGAGGGGGAAATAAGGTTGCCGGGTTTATGGGATCTCGAATTTTAACATGTTATGGGGCTGTAATAGTGACGGAATCTTGTAAAAAATATTTGTGTGAACTTAGGTGAAGTGAGCTGATCCACCAGCGGTCCACCTGACCGTCTATTCTGTGAGAAATCTCATCGTGAAACCGTAGGTGAAGTGAGCTTGAAATGAGCTGTCATTGCACCTGATGCTAGGTCACACTATTGACAGATTACTTCACGGAAGTTTTCTCGGTTACATTTTTAGAGAAAAGATCGACTGTAACTGTATTATGCATCGTGTTATACCCGCGTTTGAAGCCCGCACTTTTACATGCTCAAATTACTTGCACCATGCAAAGCACACTGTATAAGGTTGGTTTTTGTAATGTGCGTCTAGTTTGTGTAGAATAAACTAATTTCCTTCCTTTTTTTTCTTTGTTTATATTGGCTAAAAACTTGTGAAGTAACTTGTAACAACCATAAAGACACTATTTCTAACTATTCGAGAAAATACACCGCAAAATATCAGACAAAAATCGACAAAACATAAAATAATCAAGATAAATATCCCATTACTCTATTGCTCACAATGCCTATGTACTAGAAAGAAAGAAAAAATGTTTATTCTGCATAAACTAAACGCAGATTACATTTAAAAAAAAAAACACAATATAATAAAATTAGCGAAAAGCCTCATGTTCAACATCCCAAAGGATTTTTTTTTTTTAATTGTCCATTGCTTGATGTCAGAGCCAGAGACCGAAGACAATATTATTAACATAACATAATGTGTCCCGATAATAACAAATGGAAATAAACAAGAGTACTTTGAACATCACCGCCGTACGCGAATAAAATTGATAACGTTACTTTTTCCAATAAACTCTTCCGTTATTCAGCATCAATCAATTAGCAGCGCTGAAAAAATCCCGTATCTCTCACAAATTGAGATATAAAAAATGAAATACGTACTTTTTTCATGGAAAATGTGTACCTATCAATATTTATTTGTGTATATTGCTCTTTCATTGGCGCGTGTGTAGTGTTGGGTGAATTTCAGCATATTTTCAGTTCATTGCTCAGATGATCCAGGATGTAATTCGTCTTTTTACGTCTTACCTACTTTTTCTTGTATAAAAACAATAGTTAAGTATTAAGATACTTAACTATTGTTTTTATTTTCCCAAAGATTTTCAGTTCCTACAGGTATTCTATTACTAATCCACCTAATAAAATCCTGTCTTCACGGGAAAAAGCAGGGTGAATTTTTCGATAGCCCGGGGACACATGCGTAATCTGAATATCAGGGAACCCCAAAAGACCGAAATAAAATGGGTAACTACCGTCGAAATTCACGCGTAGTATTCGGCTTTCGGCTTAAAGACTACATTTACATAAATACATTAAATCATTCCCACCGCGCTATCGCTTTCTTTCATCAAAGAATTCATTTTCTGAATATAAATTTTAGATTTTCAACCTCATTAACTCTTATCGGCGATTTAAAAAGGTCCTCTTTGTGCCCCCTCGGGCAGTGAAATCATCCCCCTATTGTGACTGTGCCCAAACGGGGATGAGCGTAATTTACCATGATTTGAAATAGGAAAATACTTTTAAAAAACCGGACTGATTTAACTGCGTGAATCGGAGTGTATTCTTCCTCTTTGATAGGGCGAAAGGTAATTTTTGACAGGATTGGATGTTTCCCGTTTTATCGAATGGATGGATGTGTGGAGCGAGTTTTGTTAGGTGATTATTCATTTGTTTTGATTGATTTTGTGTCGAATTCGGTTTTTGTTTAGGCCTATGGAGTGGTAATCCGTCAAATGTTTTATGATGCAATGTGTACTTGTGTAGGTTGAAATGCAAACTGTCGAAAAACAGATTTTTGCTTCTAACTAGATATAAAGAGCACAAAGTTAAAGCTCGCGATTTATAAAAATTACTCAAAACTTTATAATCGTTTTAAATTGCCTACATTAATTTTATAACAAGGAGCTCTACCCATCAAATATAGCCATAAAAAAGGGCAATCTCCTCGCATTTAATTATACACCGGCGAATATTTTAAACTCATTTTAAAATCAAAATCCCCTGTACTTAAGCCACAGAAGGTGCGCAACACCGAATCGATCTTCAATCTTGGGGCCTCCCTAATACATCAACAATTGCAAACTTAACCGAACACTTTGGAAAAGAAAATTCACCTTTGTGTGTTCAAGATAGAGTTGAAAATGTTCCTGCGTGGCAGAAAATATAAGTCTGCATAAATATACCTAAGAAAAGTGGGTCTTTGTTGGCAGGTGTATAAAAAATGGCTGGCAGTAACAGCCTAGTCGAACGTTAGTAAAATGAGATCTCGGAGAGAATGATTTTTCAACATTAAAATGTCCTTTGACAATTGAAGTCTTTTTCCTCGAATGTTCGAGATATCGATTGAGGTTTTTCTCGCATGCCCGATATTAATCGAGTTTTTTTCGAGTGTACGATATTGATTACATGTTTTTCTCACATGTACGCTATTGATTATTTATGTTTTTCTCGCTTGCCCGGTATTGATCGAGTTCTTTTCGAGTGGACGATATTGATTATTTTGTTCTCCTCGAAAGAACGATATTGATTATGTTTTTCTGGAAAGTCCGATATTGATCGAGTTCACAATAATTTAAAGTGTTTTCAGCGTGTTTGTTGAAATAGGTTGATTAGTTGTTTGTTTTACTAGACAAACAAGTCGCGTTCTAAGTAGAGGCACTAATTGCGAGTAAACAGTTCTGTTTGATATTTATCTTTTTAAAAGAGTTTTTTTTTAGTGAAGCTTGTTTGCCTGCTTTTGCGCGCTTAACAGGTTTAATTGGCAGAAATTATAGTAGTTATAACGATTTAGTGAAGAGATGGCATTTCAGAACTGTTATTTAAATAGTAAACTGCTTAAAATATATTAATATAAGTACATACATTTTGAGAACTTCCTCCTTTTTTGAAGTCTTTTAAAATAAACCACAAGCCATGTTTCCAGTATTTCGTTACATGTACCTGGCATTACTCATTAATTTAAACAGGTACACTGAAATTTTCAGGAAGCAGCATTAGACATTAGACAGTTTCCTCCATAACTATCCCATATTTTTGTCTAGAATAAGTTTTTGTTATTTCCATCCGACCTACATAAAAACCTACTCTAATATCGCATTTGCGAACAGCATTTTGAAGTAAAAGACATGAAACGTAATAGCTTGTCAGTCCTTCATCGCGGAGAGTAGTATGAATTAATGAGGAAGTGATCTGTTCAGTAGTTGCACTTAAAGACAAAGTACTGAGGAATTGTCTGTTGTCACGAATGTCCGCCATTTTTATCTTAGAGACCTTATTACCTGTTTATACAAGTACTGTTTTGCACCGACGACGGAGATTTAAAAGAATCACGATGAATAACATTTGAATTTTTTCCCAATCAAGTAGGTAATCTCAAGTTTTTATTGCTATATTTTTAGGGGATGACGGGAAAAAATGGACTTTGCTTAAAAGTGGTAGGTTTATACAACTCATAAGGGCACTACACCATTTTATCTTTAGCGTAAGGTGACGTAATATGACGCAAACAAAAAAAGTGTACTCCTGCTTTTTTTTGGTGTTCCATAATGTCCTCCACATTCGTAAACTTCACACAAATTGTCGTAACATTTGTTGTGTGTCTAAAAGAACATAATACCGAACCCAATGGGAAAACGTACCCATGGTGTTCACCACGGCAAATTAATCCCCAGTTTTCCCCTCTTTCCGTATTAACCATTCATACCTTCCCAATTCCCTTATTTCTCCCAAACGACTAAGCTGTTTCTATTATTTTTTCGCCCCTTTTTATTGCAGCGCGGAGTTGCGACTATTTTCGACGACTGAATAGTCGCAATTTATTCCCCGGTTGGTGAAAGAATTTTTCCGTTTGGTGTAAAAAGGGTTGGGTGAAGTAGTTTTAGTTTTAAATGGTTAAGGAAATTCCGATGTGTTTGTGACAGATATGAATTTTAATTTGCTTCGTAGTCGTTTTATAAAGAGTTTATGAATGTTTGTGGTGGAAGGGTTGAATAAAATGAAACGATTTATTTTTCAGCTTTTTAACTTGTTTTTAAGTCTTGGAAACTCGATTATTTTTTATCAAAGCAGTTTTGTACTGCTATTGTATAGTAATTGTAAATGAAAATTCTTGTAACATTGCTAACCTTTATTACCTAGTAATAAATTAACATAACTGGCGAAATCTGATGCGAAACTTTACTATAGGTACACCTCAGCCTAACCCTTCGGGGATTACAAGCGTGATGTAGTATTATATTTACAAACATATTTGGATACAATGGTACGTCCCTTTTTTATTTATGTTCTATGATTGTGTTTATTTTAATTTGTAATCTTCTGTGCGAGTCGCAATAAATACCTTTTCTTTCACCCAACATTATAATAAATGCTAATATTTATCCATATGTTTCCAACCATAAATTACCATCACACCGTGAATAAGCACTCTCATACATAAACATAAAAAACACTACTTATACTTAGCTCCCCATCCTCCTCTCATACGCGCTTATATTTTTATTTTACGCGCAAAACATCCAATACCAATCGGCATTTCTCCCCTATGTCTATCCCCTTATTCCATGTCATTGTTATTCTTTTATTCCAATACGGAATTGGAATGATTTCCATATGTTTGTTTGTGTAATTCAATGGTGGTCACGTTTATGGAAAGGTATTTTTGATGGTGTGGTTATAACTCAGCTAGGCAGTCGCTCCATGAGAAATACTGTATTCAGCTGCATCCGGTTAGACTGGAATCCGACCCCAAAATAGGTGGGATAAAGCTAGGCAAATTGATATTGGTTAGAACTCAATAGTTTAGGAAAAAATCAATGATCAGAGGACTTGGAACAAAGTTAATGTTATGATAGGAATATCTGAGCTACATTATTGATTTATTTTCAACCTGTTTTGTCCCACTGCAGGACAATAGCTGCATAATTCAGGCAAAATATTTTTTTTACTAACTTTAATAGCCAACCCTAATGCTAAATTAGTCTGTAAAACTTATTTTGAAAGGGAGTAAACGCTTTTCACTACACACCACATAACACCGGATAAGGCTCAAACCAAACACACACCACCCGATTGATTCAAACTTAGTTTAAAATTTCATTAAAACGAACTTGCCCATATGTACGCATCCTTCAACAAATATAGGGAGAATGTAAATAATTCTTAATTAAAATGAAGGATCATAATTCTATACGTGTGCCCCTGAGCTATGTCTGCGGTTTGAACGTCTAGTTCGGAAACTGAGGTACTTCAAACATACTGAACAATCTGAAATGAGAACTTGAATCTGTATTAATGAAGATGAACGCATGCACACATATGTATCACTTGTTAATACCGTATTCGGCGAAAAACTACGAGTCTACCAGGGACCGAAAACCTTTACAAATTACCGTACAGCAGGTATCGAAGAATGTTGGTTACTTCTACGACTAAAGTTACCTCTTTTAGGTTACCGTTTTAATACCGGTTACACACACACAGGCGATGCCTTTTGACTAATGCCAACGGCACGTGTAAGATAGAGGTAATTTTTATTTCGGTAACTGATATTAATATCGGTTGTAATAAACTTTAGGTAACCTTTAAAAATACATGTAAAAAATATAAATGTTCTAACCTAAAAAAACCCGTATTGATGTTACCGCTTTCGGGCCCTGGGACTACACTCGCGACTGCCTCTCAACTTAGAACAAAAGAGTGACGTCTACTGGTGTGCGAAAGTCGTCAGTATATCAAGTAAAGTCTCTGTATAACATGTAATCTGTGGCCGGAGTTTCCAGTTCGAAAACTGCGGTAACTGCGTCTGCAATTTTGGTATGAAATACTTTTGGTATAATATGTGTACTGTGTAGGGATACAGTACCCTTTTGTTCGGGAGGTAGGAGTTGTAAGCTGAGCTATAATTTTGACTTTGTGCGCTGGCGTTTTAGTGCTTTGGCTGGTTGAAATATTTTGCTTTGAGTGTATCTACAGTTTTAAATGAAATTTTTGGATTAACCGCTGTATTTCTACAAAAATTGCAGACGGAAAAGTGTTTAGCAATCTTCCTATCGGGAAAATTGCTTGACGTGTGAGTGTATGCAGTTGTTTGTAGACAACAGTGAGCAGTGGTGGCCCAGTGGTCGTAACTTACGAGTTGTAGGTTCGAACCCAAGCAGGCGCTTTACTTTGTGTAAATAATTTCATCACCACTGCTCTCAAAACGTTGAAGGAAAACATGGTGAGGAAACCGGCATGTCCTGGAATCAAAAATTCGAAGACATGTGACATCTACCAACCCGCACTGGGCCCGCGTTGTGGATTACGGCCCTTTCCCTCTCACCGAGGAGAGGTCTGTGTCCCAAGAGTGGAAACAAGGCTAATTATGATTATGATATGTTTTTAGACATCTCCATACCCTGGAAGAGGAAAGAAAAATGTTTTATTATCACAGAAACACGTACATAAATATAAAAGATCTATCTAATCTAATCCAACTAGTCTTTGTTGCCCCACTGTAGGGCAAAGGCCGGCCCCCCCATTGTCAACACAATTCTGTCTTTTGCTAGTGTCGGCCTGATAAAAAAATACATTAGCACAAATACTTACTTAAAATAGATGTAATCATCATCAGCACCGCCACTTCGACCGGTTCTGTACTTCCCGCATCCAGCCGATTCTTGCGGCCTTCTCAAGGTCATCGGTCCACCTTGTGGGAGGCTTTCCAATGCTAGGTCTTCCGGTACTCTGTCGCTACTCCACAACCTTTCGGCCCCCTCAGTCATCTGTGCCTTGCCCAGTACCACTTAACTTTGGCAATTATTCGGGGTATGTCGGGTACCTTGGTTCTCCTGCGGATCTCTGCATTTCTGATTCGATCACGTAGGGAAATCCAAGCATAGCCCTTTGGGTGACTTTTAGTCTTCTAGTAAGCTCCATTGTGAGCGACCACGTTTCAGTGCCATAGGTCATCATCCGTGGCAATACGCAGTGGTCAAAGATTTTCGTCTTGAGACACTGCTCATGTACTCATAGACTGCAACAATGATTTGTCAGCGGAAATTGACCTGATTATGTATGTTCAGTTAGTAAATTATATTTCATGTTAGTTCACAAGGATTTCACCCAGATGTTCTCATTCATCCAAAAACGATAGACCAAGATTTACGTGACATAAATATAAAGTAAAATCAAGTACTTATTGTTTTAATCTCAACACCGAATCTTTCTCAAAGCTAAGCTTATGTAAATAAATGTAAAACAAAAAAACCGTTAAGTAACTTTTGTTAAGATTACTTTGTCTAAAGAATATGTATTTTTCCGTACAACAAAAATATAATGCCTTCATAAAGAGAGGAAGTACCACCTGTTATTATGGGTGCGGTTCCGTACCAAAATAATATGTTTTAGAACAGTTATGCTAGTGCTGCTAAAAGTACTTTTAGAGGTTGAGATAGTAAACATAACAAACTGTTATGTTTACCACCAGAATACCCGCGAAAATTTGCTTTTTTTTAAAAGTTTTTTTATTCATAATTCTTTATGGCACCTCTCAAAAATATTTGACCTAAGTCTTAAGAGGGAGGCGTGCGCTGTTACATTGTATAATAGATAAACATTGATACTATTTTAATTACTAAGAATTGCTCTTGTGATATACGTCAATTTCAATCACACGTTTGCCGTGCACAAACGCTTTTATTTCGCTCCAATTCGCTCGATTAATATATTACACTAAATACACTTGAATGATTTTCCCTTAGGTTTCCACATTAGTATTCTGCTTCATTAAGTAACTGTCGCCTTAATCACTAAGAGGTTCTGATGAAATCTTAGCATGAGTTTATATCAAAATAATTGGTCCCTAAACGCTCTATTTACACTAGGAACTCCGAAAGTTATCGCCCCCTAAAGCCACAAACAAAAAAATAAATAAAGATCGCCAAATCACTTTCCAAATAATAAAAGCCACGAAATAAATAACCATTCACAAAATGAAAGTATAATCCAAATTGGCAAAGCTGTTTACGCAAGTAATCTCTTTACTGAATGATCCACGGACCCCTAAATCTTGATAAGAATCATCTAAAACAGGCTTGTCCCTTTAATCGACCCTTGGTATTATGTGTTACTGATAATCCAAATCGAATTAATGTAAGGTATTAATTAATTGATCAACAGAACTGTTAATGAGATTTGGCTTAAATGGTTCCTGAAACGATTTGGCTGAATCGAAGTTTTTTGTTTATTTATTGAATGGCTGTTCAATTCAGGTCGTGTGTCTTGCGATCGGAGAATATCTTAAAGATTTGTTATATTTTTGGCTTTAGGCCAGAAGCTGTTCGTTCCGAGGTGATGCGCAGATGACGTTTTTACACTTCTCTTGGCGCCAGATTTTAAAGTGTAATCTCTGTAACTGGTAGTTGTCTGGGCCAAGAAACTTGTGAGTAAGTTAATTTTAAATAAGTAGTAGCATTTGTCATAATTTTAAGGAAGTTATTATTTTGACGTGGTCTCTGGCATAGAGTATAACATCTGTTATACAGCTGTTTTATAGGTCAGCTCTTTTATTGATTACTACATTTTATTCTAAAGGTTGTGGAGATGAGATAGACAGTCGATCCATGTAAAATACTGGTATTCAGCTGCATTCGGTTAGACTGGAAGCCGACCCCGACATAGTTGGGCAAAGGCAGATGATGATGATCTTATTCTCAAGATGCACTAACACAGACTTACACGGGCAACTCAATTGCACAATTTTTTTATGTAATTTTTTTGTAATGTGAGTTTAGTTTGTGCAGAATAAACAATTTTTCTTTCAATTCTAAGGAATTGGGAACTATGACGTCTCAGCAACACCGAGCCTACAAAACCAAGATCGTAAAGCAACTACCAAGAATTGCGTAATTTTACTTGCCTATTTCTTGCAAATGCAGCTTAAAACATTGCCGACCTTTCACAGACGTGACGTAATAATTTTATTTTCCAAGTCTCCCTAAAAGAGCGAGACCAAAAAAGAGCAAAGACGCAGGATCAACATTGGTTAATATTCGCTCGGCGGCCAAGTTTGCGCTCCTCATTCATTATTTCCAACAAATAATGTTTAATGCAATACAAACATCCAGTCGAACTGTGGGGTTACCCACTCAAATGTAGCCGAACATCTATAGGATGGTTTTTTTTTTGAAAACTGAGCATTTGCTTCGTTCTATGTTGAAAACATCAAAATCTTAAGGCATACTTCAAAGATTTCGATTTTTTGCGACATTTTACACTAGGTGTTGGTGAAATTTTCGTAATACCTGTTTTATTTGTTAGCCTATATTCTGTCCCACTGTTGGGCTAAAGCCTTCTATTTTTCCTTTCAAACCTCCTATCTTGTGAAAGTTGTTCAGTTTGACGGTCTGTACCACACCCTTAACCTGGACCACACCTGTCTGATACACCCTGTATTAAGGGAACAAAGCTTGTGAAGATTCCTGAGAACCTTCCCGTTTAGCTTTGCAAAATTAACAATAACAGCAAACTAGTTGAAAGTATTTTTCTACTAAAATCAATTACGAAATCCGCACCACACCTTACATAAATCCATCCAAATTCTTCCAATAATAAAAAAGTACCATTTCATCCATCGGATGTTGAACAAACACTTCTTAATCCCCGGTAGGTGGCAACACGAATGTTTGCGGAGAAGAGGGGGGGTTGCGGGGGTGTCACATCCCCTTGTCACGTGACATTTGATTACGGCATGACAAAACACGTCACACGCCACTTTTAAAGGGGGTGGGGGGGTCGTGTTTTCAGGGTTCTGCGAGAGGAGACCCCTTTTCACCTGTGGTTAGTCTGCCTGTCTGTTGCAGATGGTGTTATTTTGATTATTTTGTGCTTAAATATTAATATAGATTTGAAGGAAATAAGGGAGGTAGAGGGAAGGGAACTGCTTGTCAGGAATGTTGATTATTTGACGGCTTCCGCATTGAATAGCCGTCAAAATGTCGAATCTGACGATTGAAACTCGGCTTTAAGAGGAAGAGGAGGAGGTAGAATATAAAACATATTCTCACCTTTTCATCACGCTTAAGGGTTGAAAAGAAATATAATCAATATAGTTGCTCTGTCTTTGAGGAGCTCGTGGCTAAGAAATGACAGCCGCACGGGTCGATCTATCAGGTTAAGCTGCGCTTGCCAGGGTTGGTCCGTGGATGGGTGACCATCTTTACACACTGAGACTCCTCCGTGCTTCGGAAAGCTCGTCAAGCCGTTGGTCCCGGCTGTCATTCGTGGAACTTTGACAGTCGTTACGAGTCGTCAGAAGTCCGAAAGTCTGACAACCAGTCTTAGCAAGGGGTATCGTATTACCCAGTTACTGGGTTGTGGAGGTCAGATAGGCAGTCGCTCCATGTAAAATACTGGTATTCAGCTGCATCCGGTTAGACTGGAGGCCGACCCCAACATGATTGGGAAAACGCTAGGCAGAATGAATAGTTGCTCTGTCTTTCAAAACTAACATACATAAACTCACGCCTTCTTTCCAAGGGGGCAAGCAGAAAATAAAGAACGCCATCTGCTACGACTCTTACATACTCCTTTTGCCTCGTTTACGTTCATACATCTGGTCACACACGCACGTCGGTTGCGAGTACTAGGCATATGAAATTCGGAAGTCGGTGTCTTTGGTTTTGAATTTTCGTTTTAAGCCACCGACTTCCGAAATTAAAGTTATTTTTCACATTCTAGTGTTTTTTTTTGGAAGTCGGTTGGTTTTTTTTGTAAAAAGTTTTTATTTTTTACTTTTTAGTTGTGGTACCTACCCCCTACTAGTTCGAATGTCACGACCTGCTATGTAAATAACAGTGACAGGAAAATGTTAAAAGATCGTCCATATAGGCTAAGTGGGAAAAATACGTATTAATGAAGCTAACTCAAAAAGTACTCAAGCTAAGTTAATAAAATTTATATGGACCACCTTGAGAGCATACCCTTTCAAAAAAAAAAGAATTTTCAAAATCCGTCCACAATTGACGAAAATATCGACGGATATACACAAAAAAAAAAAAAACATTCATACGCTACGAACATATAACCTCCTCCTTTTTGGAAGTCGGTTAAAAAAAAAAATAATTTCAATTTTAATTAATCTATCACAGATAGCAGCACGTCTTGTTTTCATGTAGGTACTAAATTACGATAAACTTAAAGCAATAAATGCCTTTTGAGGAATATTGTGCCCCAAGCTGTGTGAATTATTTGAAATCTTAATTAATACATTCATAATTTATAATCCTAAATGTAAGAGAAGGCTTTTGTCTAGACTAACTAAAGTAATCTTAATCTCTCGGATTATTACTCTCTAGATAGTTATTGAAATGTTCTGTAAAACATTTGCATAAATTAAAATTTAATATCATGAGAAATTACTTTAATATTGCTTAGAGAAAATATGCGTAAATTAATAAAAGCATGGCATAATTAGTCTATAATGTGTCCACTGTTGGGACGCAGCCCAACTCTGTGAGAGGGACTAGACCGTAATTCACCACGCGGGCCCAGCGAGGTTTGATACATATCTCATGTCTATGAATATTATGAGAGAATTCAGGGAAATCTTGCCCTGGTCCAGAAAAATATTAAAAAAATAACATTTAAAGTAAAATAAAACATGGTTGTGATCTACCCATGTAAAATTCATACTTTCATTGTTCATCCTCATTTTATTTACCACCATGATAATCCTGATCCCGGAGTCAGACAACCATGAAGACACATTACATCATCAAAAAAGATTAACGATGGAACCCGTGATGTCAAACTTCCACCCTTTATTTCGCATTTTTCGCGCGGTTTCACACACTGTCGACCAGCTTATCTTGGCCCGTGGCGAAATATGGAACTTTATTTTAATAAACTACAGTCGAGAGAAAATGCGTTCTTGACACCTGTTAGCTTTATTCTAACGAATATGTGTTTTGCGAATTTGATCCTTATTAGAACTAGAAATTGTCTGACTGACAGGTGTCAGGAACGCATTCTCTCATCGGCCAGACTGTAATAGGTACTATGACCTCACAGCCTCGTTTTCTCTAGAGGTGATAAACGCTTATTGACGCTATTTAATCCTCGATTCGAACATTTTGGAAATTTATTTGGTGACAGTATATCATCTATTAAATCATTTGACTTTTAAGGCAAATGTCGAAATCTGTCTTTAAACCCCAGAAAAGGAAAATCAGAGATGTACTAAAATCATAATGCTATAATTCTTATGATTTTGACGTAATGTTGACATAGCTGCGCTTGCCATCAGCGCCATTGTGGACGCTCAAGATATAATGGACAGTGGGTATGGTATGTTAATTCTACACGTACAACTGTTTAATTATATTGTTCGTCTTTATTAAGGGGACCTGCAGATTAGTTGGGATTGTTAATTGACGTGGCCTTGTTTAGTACTAAACTAAACAAGGCCACGTCATACTGGGCTGCATTTTAATGTTTTTTTTTTCATTTTATTGTTTTGTTGAGGAGCCCGTGGCTAAGTAATAACAGCCGCACGGGTCGATCCATCAGGTTAAGCTATGCTTGCCGGGGTTTTTCCGTGTATGGGTGACCATCTTTACATATAGAGACTCCTCCGTGCCTCGGAAAGCACGTTAAACCGTTAGTCCCGGCTATCATTCATGGATCATTGAAAGTCGTTACGGGTCGTCAGGAGCCCGAAAGTCTGACAACCAGGCTTACCAAGGGGTATCGTATTACCCAGTTACTAAGTTGTGGAGGTCAGATTGGCAGTCGCTCCATGTAAAATACTGGTATTCAGCTACATCCGGCTAGACTGGAAGCCGACCTCAACATAGTTGGGAAAAGGCTAGTCAGAATGATTTATTGTTTTGTTAGAGTTGTTGACGTTTTAGTATTTAAAGCCTAAAGACAATGAAACAGGCTCTTTATTTTCATATACTTACCGTCTAAGGACTGATAATTTTGAGCAACTTTTAAATCAATTCCTTGCCCACAGCAGACGCATACCACCTTTTCGAACGTGTATTCCCGTTCGTCCCGCTGCCGTCGTTACGCTGGTGGGACGAACAGGAAATTAAAAAATATATAACATTTATTCCCGCACGACGGCAGTGGGACGAACGGGAATACCTACACGGTTTCGAACTGTCATGCAATGACGTCCAAAAATAATAAGGTGCTCGTAAAAATTAGCCGGGCAGCAGTGGTGGCCAAAAGGTAACAGCCCCGACTAACGAGCTGCTCCGCTGCTCTTTCCACTACTCTCAAAACGGTAAAGGAAAATATCGTGAGGAAACCGGCAGGACATAGAACCGACAATTCGAAGACATGTGATATCTACCAATCCGCACTGGGCCCGCGTGGTAGCGTCAGCCCACTCCCTCTCGAAGAGACGAGGCCTGTATCCCAGCTGTGGGAACATTAAAGGCTGATTATACTTATGCTCTTATGATTAAAATTTGCCTCAAAGTGCTAAACATATTTAGTGCTTCACTGTTCCTACTTAAGACATTCTCAGTCCGCATTTTAATGTTCCAACCACAATTGAATTTCATAGAATTTCTAATAGAAACTTAAAACCATGTCGATTTTGCGTAACTACACACTCTTTCACTCTTTTTATTACTTTGTTTTCTGTATTTGTGTTTCACGAACTGTGTCCAAATAAACATTATTCTTTGTTTTCTTTCTTTTTATTTAACTAGTATACCATATTGCTCCAAGAAACCATCCCATAACATTTTTACGCGTAAATTATCTAAATACAAAGTGATGTGCCGAGGTGCGCGGCGTTCGCATAATAAGCGGAATTCCCGAGACGAGCATAAGGCTCTACACGTGAGCAGAATGGCAACGACTACATTAGCGACCTCTACAGGCCTAATATAGAAGTCAAACGGCCCGACACATGAACTTTGTGCTATGATGAGGTTGCGCTGTGCAGGGTTATCGTCTTACGGATATTTTTGACAAACGCGGGTATTATTGACAACTACATGGGTATCATCATTTTAGCCGAAAGACATCCACGTGCTGGGAATAGGCCTCCCCCAACCAATATATCCGATACACTAATTTTAAAGATAAGAATAATTACCGAGCGCTTATATTTCAATTGATCCTTCCTGATTAGGTCGGTATGTGCGAGAGTGCGACACATACCGAGCTAATCAGAAAGGCTCAATTGAAATAAAGGCGCTCGGTAAGCGCTCGGTAAGCATTCGGTACCGCGTATACCGAGCATGCTGATGTCACACTGCTGCTGTATCGACAAATCAGAGAAGGGCCTTACTTTATCGCAGCGAAAAACAAATATAATACTGTGATAATTATGACCTCTAAAAACAAAAGGCCGTCATGTCACATGGATATTACAGCAGTAGGATGACAAGGACTATATGAGCGACCTCTAAAGGCCTGATATAGAAGTTAAACGACCCGACACATAAACTTTGTACAAGGACGAGATTGCGCTGCAGCGCTGTGTACACTTTTCGTCTTGCAGATATTTTTGACAGCCATAATATCCGTATCACTGAACTAAAAGATCTGATTAGTTTTGTTATCCTAAAGAAAATGAACTCATCAAAGACTGAGCTAATTATGACCTTTAAAACAGGTCAAATGATAAAAGACAAGCAGCTCGACACATGAACCTTTAAAGATTTAGGTATTATTTTAACCAAACCAATGTCGCCAGAAGTGATATTAGTTTATTATTTAGTTACTCTGTAATTGTGATCTCTTCGAATAAGGTTACGATGGAACTGGTGTAACATTTTGTTAAAAGTTCCTTAAATAAATGAAAAAAAAAAAAAAGGCTTGCGCTCTGCAGATTTATCGGCATGCGTATATTTTGACAGCCATATCCGAGTCACTGAATAACTTGAAGATCTGAATAGTGCCTGCCTAAGTGAAATGAAAAGATTAGGTAGCAATTCTACTTAAAAAAATATTAAGCCAATTAATTCAACTTATGAGACCTTGTACAGGATAAAAGCGGCACGTGTAACCTATTTTAATTATTTTGTCGAGCTGTTCATACAAAGGGTTAATTGCTTAAAATCCATTAATGATTATAATAAAATCATAATTAATAATTTACATGTCGTAATGGCTCAGTGGTTTAAGACCTCGCCTCTCATGCACGAGGCTGTGGGTTCAAATCCGGGCAAATAGCAATGTGACTTTTTAAATTCCTAAGGACTTTCTGAGTTTATCATGGACATTACTGACATCATGGTGAAGGAATACGTGGTGAGGAAACCTGGACTTATATTTCATATAAATCTGAAATCGCCAACTCGTCTTGAGCAAGCTTGGTGATCAATGCTTGTGCTTTCCTTTGTCTTGAAATGGGACAGTAATAGAAAGGTATTAATGTCTTTTATTTATTTTCATCCTTATTGAATACATCCAGGAGCTTATGGCTAAGTAATAACAGCCGCACAGGTCGATCCATCAGGTTAAGCTACGCTTGCCGGGGTTGGTCCGTGGATGGGTGACCATCTTTACATATCGAGACTCCTCCGTGTCTCGGAAAACACGTTATGCCGTTGGTCCCGGCTGTCATTCGTGGATTTTTGACAGTCGTTACAGGTCGTCAGAAGCCCGAAAGTCTGACAACCAATCTCACCTAGGTGTATCATAATACCCAGTTACTGGGTTGTAGAGGTCAGATAGGCAGTCGTTCCATGTAAAAATACTGGTATTCAATCTGAATCCGGTTAGACGGGAAGCCGACCACAACGAAGTTGGGAAAAGTCTAGGCAGATTTGACTTATTAAATAAATACATTTTCAAATATTTTTGTATTTTTATTTTTATTAACACATTGAAATAAAATAATTCGATAGGTACTTACACTAATAAATTAAATCATTCAGCAATCACCAATTTGCAACTAAAAGTGTTAATTATACCAATTACTACCCATGAATCGTTCTTTGAAGCGGTTTATAATGGAATCCTGTAATTAGCGGTGGACATTCACGTTATATGATGACTACCATATTGGTTTTTGATAAAAGCGAATACATTTATGTTTTCACCACTACATTATTGCTGGAATTATTGATTTTAATTTAATTCTAAATAATTAGTCAAGTTGTGGTTGGCTGAAAAGAAAAATACTTAAAAAAATAGAATTCGTATGTTAGTAATATTTTTACATGTTGTTGTCACTCCTTATCGGTAAAACGATGTTTTTTTTTATATCAAACAAATGATTGAAATGAAGTTTCGGTTAAAAACACTTTTTTAAAATTATTATCAGCTGCCCAAAATGGAGACACCTCTGCCTGGGCAGAGGCATGTCTCTATTTTTGGGTTTATTCCATTAATCCCCAATGAAAATCCCCATCGGTTTAGAAATAAAATACAAACAGCATATTATATTTAAAGAATCACGAAGTGTTTCTTTTTTTTTGCTAAATTAGTAACATAAGTGTCAAAATATTTTAGAACTTTTGTTTAGTTGAGTCTTTACTTAAGTCCAATGGTACCCCTTTTATGAATGACCCTATTTTGATACTCTGCTACGTTTTCCCAACCTCTGATAAATTGTACAAAAATACCATAATTTTGAAACTCAGATATTCGTGACACCCCTGACTCTTGATATACTTTCTACAAACATAAAGTTGAACTATGTACGTCGCAGAACAGGTCACTATCAAGTCCGGTTCTGTTTCTCCCGGTCATTCTGTATTTGGGCATCTTAGTAATGTCTAGTAACAACTATCATTTTCTGTTTGTTGTCATGATAATTCCTTGCTTGTTATCTGATTTTATCATAACAAATAGCGTGTTTTTATCAATTAAGTCTGAGAATAACCACACAAACACACAAAAGAAAAGAAAGATTAATTAAGTTAAATTCTGTAGGCAATTAAAGTATCAATCAAGTCCTCCTCATGTAGGCACGCATTTATTAATTGCTAACCCCCCTTTTCAAAGGTGTTCGTAGGATATGCGTGAGGAGTACAAGGTACCCAATTAATGCAAACGTTTATATATAATTATAGCGTACTTTGACAGAAGGTAACTGGGTATTTTCTGATATATTCTCTTAGTACTAAATGATTAGTAAGTATTCAATAAAAAAATCACGAATTGACCAAGGGATTACTAAAGTTTTTAAGATAGATAGATGTTGTTGTTCGGTGCGGTTCAAAAGAAAATGTAGTGACAAAAATTGAAAAGAGTATGCTTACATAAATATATGGTTTAGTCATGTTGAGAGGATGAATGAAAGGCGACTAACAAAAGCAGGAATCGCCGGGAGGTGTCGGGACGGGAGGGCACGCATTAGGAGGACATAATATAATAGTGAACTTATTGGTGATGTTCTTCAGAAAGGTCAGGTGCGTAGTACTCGTAACCGGCGTGCGTGTATCACCAGATGTATGAACTTAAACGAGGCAAAAGGAAAGGATCATAGCAGGTTCCGTTCTGTTGTGCCTGCATAACCCCATGGGAAGAAGGCGTGAGTTTATGTATAAAGATAGTTGTTGCCAACATCAATCCACAATATCAAAGACCTCAGACAGCTTTTCAATCTAGATAATGCCTTGTCTAAGTCTAGACTGTTATAACTACGGTAATCAATCAATTTTAAAAGAAAAATCTTTCACTATAAAACTACATTAAGTGACTCCCAAAGCAACTGAAGAACTTTAAAAAATTGTTTAGTTCGGGTATTGTTTAGTAACTACGGTCGGCTTATCCATACTTAGAAATTGTCATGGCAAAAATCGTAGACACGGTATAGCAATAGATAAGCCACTAAATAATAATGATAAAGTATAAGCATAATAAGCTTATAATGTTCTCAATGCTAGGATACAGGCTTCTCTTCGAGAGGGAGTGGGCTGTAATCTACCACGCGGGCCCAGTGCGGGTTGGTAGATGTAATGTTTCCGATTTTTTTGGGTTTTTTTTTTTCTTGAGAAAACAAGCATTTCCTATACTCCTTCGGTTTAGGTAGTTAAATAAAGATAGACAAATCGTAAAAAAGGGTTTATAAAAATAATAATATCTTGTTAAAAATACGTTTCATATAAATTAAACTTATTTTAGATTTTTGCGACAGTTTCCTCTTTTAATAAGGTATGTTAAACTTTATCATTTATTCTTAAACTACTCTTCGTAGTTATAACTGATTGATTACAATTTTGTTGTTAGATTTATAATAATATTATAATATTTTGTAATCTGTCTATTGTAAAGACCTCAAACTCCAAACGTTAACGGATTATTACGTTGCTAAATTTAAGAGTACGACTGTGACGTAGCATATATGACAACTGAAATGAAACATATTACGTTTAGTCAATTAATAGACAGCTGCCTCGTCACGTGGTTTTTTTTGTTTACCTTTATCTACCTAAACCAAAGGAGTATAGAACCGTTTTGAGAGCAGTGGTGATGATCACACAAAGTGAAGTGCCTGCCTGAGTACGAACGACTCGTAAGTCGGGGATATTGGTAATAATAATAATCAGAAGGAAAGTATAACCGGACTACAAGATAGTACTAGTTTACAAGTCACCGTTAAAGGCTAGCTGATAGTTAACACGTTTAACGCCATGGGGGCAACATATGGGCCTCACTTGTTTATTAAAATGAGCCAGGCTAGAAATGTCCGATTGTAAATCTATAAAATTCTCTATCGACGACGAAAATTAAGTGTCAAAGACGTGTCGACTTTGACACTTAATTTTAAAACCAAAGACGATGACAGTTGAAATGGAACGTGTTTTATGTAACAAAGTCCAAAAGTGATCAACGTTTTCGTAAGGTGATTTTACATAACCAGATAATTTACAGATTCATTTGTTCCAACAAAATTCATTTAAATTAAATCCAAGACAAGTGTTTAAGGGGTAGTTCCACTACTTTTCATAATGTTTTCATCCCGGATTTTCCATTCTTGACGTTGAGTTTTAACGCTCATTACCTCATAAAAGTTTCATCGCTTATCGCAGTCTGAAAAATTTGTTCAAAGACGTATACTAAGAGGGGGAAGTGCCTTATTTTGCGTCAAGAAGTTTGCTTGAGAGGGACAAAAGTCTACCTAAATTAAGATAATTTAAAGCGAGTTTATACTGAAACACAAAGGATGTACAGGGCGTTACGTCAAACTAGGGAGTGTGTACTAATCATGAAAATAGGTCAGATAGGCAGTCGCTCCATGTAAGATACTAGAAATCAGCTGCATCCGATTAGACTGGAAGCTGACCCCAACATAGTTGGGAAAAGGCTAAGGAGATGAGTACTCATGAAAATGAAGAAGTTTTACTATGTGATCAACTCCGAAATATGAAGGTCGTGTAGGTATTGTATATACACTTTGTAGAGAACAGCTGTTTTATTTCTAACCTGATTAACCAATGAATCAATCTGCCTAGCCTTTTCCCAACTATGTTGGGGTCGGCTTCCAGTCTAACCGGATGCAGCTGAATACCAGTATTTTACATGGAGTGACTGCCTATCTGACTTCCATAACCCAGTAACTGGGTAATACGATTGATACCCCTTGGTAAGAATGGTTGTCAGACTTTCGGGCTTCTGACGAGACGTTACGACCGTCAAAGATCCACGAATGACAGCCGGGACCAACGGCTTAACGTGCTTTCCGAGGCACGGAGGAGTCTCGATATGTAAAGATGGTCACCCATTCACGGAACAACTCCGGCAAGCGTAGCTTAAACTTATGAATCGACCCGTGCGGCTGTTATTACTATATATACTTTACTTACCCACGAGCTCCTCCTTTTCTAACCTGTTTAGCCAATCCGTCAAAAATTCGTTCGCTTATCATACATAATGATATGAGAACGACTTTTTTGTCTGAAATATGTTATATGATTTATGTTCAGAGCACTTTGCGTTACTGCAACTGTACCATCATTACTTCGTGCATTTCAGAGCTGCTTTCTCTTTTTTTTGTTCATTCGTTCGTCTAGACTTTACAAATGCTTTAAAACTAAAACCCGATACTAAAATAGAGTAGAAACGTTTTAAAAACGAGTAAAATGTGAAACTTATACGTGTAGCTTACAGTTCTGTTGCAGATCGATACCGTTTGTTAGAAGCTTAATCCGATTACAACATAAGAAACTTGGATTGTATAGAAGAAAACCGGTTCACTATTACAATTTATTTGGTAAAATACTTCTCTAAGACCCTTGCACTGCAAATTCCATTGCCAAAATGCGTTTGAGGGTAAACATTTTTTAAACATATTTCTGTTTCTGTCATCTTCAAACGCTTGACTGAAACAGAACGATGTTTTTTGAATATGTTTAGTGATAAACGCGTTAAGTGATTTGTGGTGTAAGCAGGCCTAAGAGCTCAATGTTCCTATAGTCTTTTGCTAACTAATCTAGCGTTGGCTTCCAGTCTAACCAGATGCAGCTAACTACCTACCAGTATTTTACACGGAGCGACTGCCTATCTGACCTCCATAACCCAGTTACTAGATAATATGATAATCCTTGATAATCCTGGTTGTCAGACTTTTGGGCTTCTGACTATCCGTAACGACTCAAAGATCTATGAATGACAGCCCGGACCACGGCTTAACGTGATTTCAGAAACACGGAGAGGTCTGGATATCTAATGGATGGTCATCCATCCACGAGCCGACCGCGGCAAGTGTAACTTAACCTGCGACTGACCCGTGCGGCTGTTATCATTTAGCCACGAGCGGGCCTGAGAAAACCGAAGTAAATTATTTTTTGTGTTTTTTTGGAGTTACGTTTTCCTACAACTTAAACCAACCCTGAAAGCAATGTGTTGCAGTGATACAATTCACTCGGTCATTCAAACAAATGACCGACATCGGTCAGCCCGAGGGACAGTGATATTTAAATCCAACGTGTTACTGCCAAGTGCCAAGTTTACTTTTGGATGATACTGTTACTTTGTTATCTTGATTGTTATGTTAGAAACTAAATAAATTCCAGACCATTTAAATTCATTGGTATTAATTTCTCAATACCGAAACTACACATACTACACAGAAACAGAACATACTTCTAGATTCTTCAATACAGTAGGTATTAAATTATTAAAATTAGCTCGCAGGTCTCATCTACACTTAACTAAAAAATACAAAGTAAAAAACCGTACAAAAATACATACCACATAAAACCACACTGAATCTGGAGTGTGTTGCAGCGATACAGCTCACTTGGACATTGTAACAAATGACCGTAATTGGTCAGCCTGTCGCGTTGTGTTTCCTAGAGCTCGCTCGTAACGTCTCCGGATTACTTTTGGAGCACACTGATCGATGTCCAAGTTGTGATTTTGTTGGATAAATCGATTGGTGTTATATTATGTTGTGTTATGTAGAAATATTCGTGATTTTCTCGGATTTTGTTATAACACGTTTTAGATACAGGTTTCATTGTTGTTGAAGTTATAAGTTGTAACTGGGTGAATAAAACTTTTCATACAGAGCTTCAGAAGTTTTTGTATGTATCTCCTGAAGTTTTATCTAATCTCTGGAGAATAATAATAATATAGACATTACGGCTATCACGTGACCTATTTTAACCCTTTTTATTTTTGGATTCTTCGTTTTTATCACCAAGAACGTGTCTGTAGTCTTTAGAGACAACCAAATTATCTGTGTCAAAATACTTTTTATAAGAAATTCCAAACCATTATTTAATTACTTTTGCATCACACACAATTTTATGTAACACCATAACACAAGGAATCGCTCTCAAGTAATTATACGTTTAATTTTACTTGTTGCTGGCCGCAAAATTACAGAAATGCCATTAACTTTTTACGACGAACAAAATGGCGAATGCGGGAGAAAACTGGAGGAAACTTTCCTTTCAGTTTTGTTACCCGAAAATGACCCTTATTTTATTAATGATAAAGGTTATGTGTGCAGAAAATGGGGTGTTAGTATGACTTTATGAGATTCTAGGATAGACTTTAATAGGCAGTCTGCGAGTTTCCGCGCTACTCAGGTCGTAACTGGGTGTCGTAAAAACTCGTTGCGTGTAGGCTTCAATTGGAGGCTCTGAACTGCTGTTGTTTGATGTCTTCTGTCTGTTATTAATGGGTTCTTTGAAGTTTTCCGAGTACCCTTAGTAGTGTCGGTCAATATCTGTAGTAAAACCTTCTTGTTAACAAATGGATACTAGGAACTTTTTAAATTGGCGCAGTCATGAAATCAACCGTGACATTTTTTAATCGATTTTAGGTTTATTTAGTTATATCTTCTATAGAATTTATCGTAATTTAGTATGTTAATCATACACCCTCTGACAGTTGGTTCGGTGGTAATGATTTATGATACTTATGAATGATTTAGGTACCTGTAAAATACCTAAACATAATAATAGCCCTAATTCTAGTCTATATGAAAGAAATATCAGAACATTGACTAATAAAAACCCAATCTTTCTCACTTAATAAGAAGTAAATGGCTAAGAAGAGGAATACTACCTACTTTATCAAGATCAGCTGGTAATGCTTTCATTAACATTATGTTTCCTTTTGTTTCAGGTAAGTCCAGTTCAGAGATTTAGTATAGCAGTAGAGGGTTCTTTTTATAGCTAGTAAAGGTGGACGAGTAACTATTTATCGGAACTAGCACCTACTAGTAGAAGGTAAGGTTGTAATACTTAATACGGACTCTGTTTTCTGTTAAACATAACGTTACGTAAAAGAAATATTTTGCATTTATGACATTTTTGATTACTTTTGCCATACAAAGCTGCTCAGTTGAGCACAAAACACTTATTTTCAACCATAATCGCGTGTGCGTGTTAAAACGTTATCACTATAACTGCTTAATTATACAATTAATATAACTCATTGTACTCCGACTCTCCTTTTGTACTGCAGCTTAAACAAAGCCTCACAAAAAGGCGTCATATGACGCTCCTGTAAACTTCAGACATATTAATCGCAGTAATAAAACAATGCGCGAGCTTTATACACAATACAGATTATTCAGCGGCGGACCATCTCACCTAGAAACGATAAATCTGCTACCTAAACCACCTGAGCATTCGACATCCCTGTGATTATGAATGAGGGGACACCCCTAGCTGCCCCCCTTCAAACTGTATCGCACGCACCGCATGCCACCACACAACTTTCAACTTTAAACCAACGAAACTGAGCACAAAATTACACGAACATGCCTGTACTTAGCGATAACCGAATTAGCGTTCGAAAAGCAGACCCTATTCCGTGTTGCATAGCATACAAATCGCTAATTCTACTTTACTCTGAAAGTGGGAAAGCGTTTGTGACCTTATTGTTTGTGACGTAAGGTTGGTTTTGGCGTGTTGTTGTGGGGTGGGGGTGTTATGAGGGTTCGTTTGCACCCCGACGGGGCCTGACGGCGGCCCGGGCCGAGCTCGTCTCCCGGGCGACCGACGTTCGACCCGAGGGCTGCACTTGCACAAAGTGGGCGCTAGTGTGCGCCGCACCTAACCCGCGCGTTCTCGTCGATTGGCCGCGCTCAGTTTTCTAATTTCGAAGTTCGCTTCTCTATGGTCGATTTTTAGATTTTTTTTCAATTTGAAATTGAAAAAAGATTAGCGTGTACTGGATCTTGTGACGGTCTGGTTGAATCTAAAGGCAAAAGGAATGTTCAGTACTAAGTTGAAATTCCTCAAAGGTTAACTGCGGAGTTTTATTTTTATAAAAGACTGTTTGATTCAAGTTTCAACGGAAATAACATTTTGATGGCATAATCTTAAAGGTTGAAAGGCATATTGAATAGTTTGATTGAATGAAAAAATCTATCGAGTTTATTCATTCAACTACTTGGATGAATAAAATAAAATAAACCTAACGCGAAATAAACTGCTTTTATAAATTTAAATTGACTACTTTGGTCATTGGTGACATGCCATAGTAATTATGAACTCGTTGCAGAAATACGGGTTTTCAGTACAAGAATAATGATTTAAGTTAAAACTATGCTCCATTTATTATAACATTAGACAAATAACGATTATAATCCATGTTGAAATGACTGCACTTTTGAGCTATTTTTTTTAAAGTAAATGTTTGTTGTATTTACCTTGAAATAACGGAGTTTATAATACGTTTATATCGAAATAACGAAAGGGTGATAACCGATATTTATCTAAACTTAAAATAAAAAATGCAGTTTAGACAGACAGCTAAACTATAGACAATTTTTTTACACGTTTACCAAAGCAAGGCTGTTCAAGACTGTACTACATCCACACACAACAGTGAGTCAGGCTATAGTAACAAAATGAAGGCGGCCATTCACGTCGGTTATCGGCGCGGTACCGAGGGTTGATTTAACTAGATGGTTGCCGTGAACCACGCTCTACCCGCGTATTTCCCCTACATAAAACCTTAGAGTTTATATTTGCAGGTAAATAAATTTTGGGTGAAAAGATTACTGCCTATTTTAGTTTGGTCGCTGTGAGGCAAGAATTTGGCAGTTCAAAATGTGAATATTTAATTGAAGAAAGAAAATTTTTTATTTGGGACACGCACAGGAAATACAAACAGTAAAAAAGGAGCATTTAAAACTAACAAAATTAACAATTTATCAAAAAAAGGAAAAAAAAAAATGACATGTGCGAGGCCAAAAAGGTCAAAAAATCATCTCAGCATAATAATGCTGCGATATTAAAATGAATAGAGAACCTTGTATAAAATACAATACAAGCTTTTTTTTTTCAAAACTAAAGGACCAGACTTTGTGCATCATAATCTGAGCACGATTGGCTTAATATTAATTCCATTTTATCAAGGTAATCATAATCTATACAGATAGTAAAATATAATCACTTTGTTCTTGTAAACTAAAATAAATTAAAATCTCATTCCTGTATTTCTTTATTTATCCAACACCCATAAAACTAGTTATTGCATTCCCATTCTCGCATTTCCTAAGAATTCTTCATTAAATTTCTCTCCTCTCTTTTTCTAAGTTCCTCACATCTACGCCACTTAATCTTTGAAACCTCCGTTCGTAATGGGCGACTTGAAGAAAGCGACTCGGATATTGCCAGTAAACGTATGTCGATATGACCCCGGCTTCCTCCCTGCCCCCTGTACTTAGAACTTGCCCGTACCGCCAGGGGAATGTACTTTGATAATAAAATAAAGTGTACTTAACAGTAGGTAGGTAGTTTATTTTACTCAGCAGTTTTCTTACGTTGAAAAATGTTGTGAAGAAAATTTTGTTTAGTACGTGAAAAAGAAAATCTTTGGGTACCTGACTTAGGCTTAACCTTCCCTTTTTGGGCAAAAACCTTTCCTCTCTTAAAAGCAACTTAACCATTATTTTAAAAGGCTTGTATAAAGACTATTGATTGGTGTTTTTTTTAAGTTTATCATTTGAGCACTTCCGTCCATTCCATAGCTTCCACCAGCGGCTTTGCCCCCGCGATATCTTTATAAAATATAGCCTATGTTACTCAGTGATAATATAGCATTCTACTGGTGACAGAATTTTTGAAATTTGATTAGTAGTTTTTGAGTTTATTCATTAGAAACAAAACTACAAATCCGATGTCTTTGTAATTATTAGTGTAGAAGACACAGACACAGAAAAATAAAAACAAATAGACACATAACTTACCCTTTGTAAAAACCACTGTAATTCTCAAAGTGGCTTTTCCGAAGCCATATGCCATTTTCATTATTTTACCATTTTCGCCTGATTTTCCTCAATATTGTACGAAAAATATCCTTAAATCCCTAACACTCGAGACAATTTGAGGTCCTCAAAAGCTTTAGTACACCGTTTGACTTTTTCTTCCTCTTTCAAATAAAAGTTTTTGTTGTTACCATTTTTTTCGTCAAAAAAGTTTTTAATTTGTCCAAGTGCCGTCAAGATTTCTCTTTAAACAAACGAGAATCTTTCGGTCCTTTTGTACGAGTAAAATTCCAAATGAGTTTCCCCTCACTTTGGCTTTTATAAAATAATGCATTAGCCACAGATATAATTTGGGACAAAATGTTTTATTTTTGCGTTTGATATTTCTTTTTGAGTTGAAGGACGCGTGTCTCTTTCGTTTCAATTACTGAGGGTTTCAAAATATAATTCAAATCTATTATACCACATTAATTAAACGTAAACTAATACAAATAGAAATGGCAATGTCTTCATAAAATGTAATATTATTCGCTTTAAAGTCACCTCATTTACACCAGACATGATTTATAGTCCTATTCAACTTGGTACTAACGAACCTATTTGAATTGGTACTAAGTTACGTCGGTACTAATGGTCCTATTGGATTTGTCCCATTCGACGTAGATGATGTGGGATAAGAATGGGGTAATGAATAAGGTCGTCTTACTATTTTAACCCTTGTCCTCATTTTAAATTATTAATCTAATCCCTGTGCCTACCTACTACCTTACCTATTCTTTTTGACTGCTTTGTTGGTCTCGTGGTCACAAGCGCTGCTGCTGAGCGTGAGATCCTGGGTTCGATTCCCAGTTCGGGCAAAGTGATATTAGTTTTTTCCATCAGGAATTTCTCAGTAACGGCCCGAAGTCTGGATTTGTGCCGATCTATGGCAATAGGCTCGCCCCCTATTACATGGGACTTCATATAACTGACGAAATGTATTAAGTACACCTCTGGCTAACCCTTCGGGGATTACACGCGTGATGTTATGTTTATGTATGTTCATTGTCTTGTTTAATCTACGAATCTTAACCTACGACCTTTATATATTTACTTCTTTTGTTTTACCCACGTTCATACGTACTTCGGGCCATACACGCGCGACGGTTGTAAGTACCAGGCACCTGACCTTTTCAAAGACAGGTGCGTAGGTGGTATATATCTTATCCTTCTTAATTCCCCGATCGGTAATTCTTCCACTTCGACCTAATAAAACTTTCTCTATCTATATTACTGTTTATATGGTACATGATAGAAGTATTAAAGCAATAAACTGGTCGCCACGTGGGTGTCTGTGGGCGCAGTGATGCAATGAAGCAGAACAATGGTGTTGTGACATCGTTGATGCGTCAACTTTGTGTGTTTGGTACCTATTGGGCTTATGGGGTCAGCTGTTTTAAACTCCAAACTTCTTCACATTCATACCTATTTATAGTGCTTATAAAACATGAAATAGGTAGAATAGTCAGTAAGTTTAGATAACATGAAAACTAAAAAAAACGAGTAAAAATCTCTCTCTTTTTTTCTCTGGTAAAAACATAAACATGCCGTGTATTTATAAACAGCACGGATTTTATTAAATAAAACGTATATTCTTATTTCACAGAAAATTGAAATATTTGTGCTGTAGGATATCCCGTTTCCGACTGGCTGTTTTTCCGAAGCTTTTTGCGCGAACGTTGAATAGAATTCCAAACTAAATCAGAATATATTCTGGTCTAGATTTTTATCAAAGATATGCAAACCAGGCTCGTGTGTTTGTGTACAGAGACTGGAATATGTAGGGTTCTAAACTGGGTATATATGGCTTTTGAATAAGTCAAATCTTGTCTCATGGTTCAGGTGCGGACGCAAACGCATTTTAAAATAAATAAGTTTTCAAATCTGTGTTTCTGGTGTACAGGTCGAACAACAATGGTTTTTACTAAATATAAGCGTGTAAACAAATTGGTCCTTCGAGCCGGATGGATGTTCTCTAAAAAAATACAAAGGTAGATAGGTAGATAGGTGTAATACAGAAGTTGGCAATAAAGCTTTAGAGTTTCAGTTCTCATATGTTACTTTTGGTAACAGAATTCCACTTTTAAGAAGCCAATCTACGAACATCTGATAGATAAATGACTACAACACGTATAAAAAAGTACCATCTGTCAGTTTATCCAATTACATTGGTCTAACGCGTGCATCCCTTTGTAGTCTGACAGACAGGAAAAAATTGCCGCAACGAGTATTTTGGGGCGCTAAGTCCCCTGTGACGGGCTGGGTGCAACGATAGAACGATTCAAATCACCGGAGTGATTTATTTAAATTGTGAGCAGCCGAGTTCGAAGATTACGAGTTTGGAAAGCTCTTTGGAGTATTTGGTATCCGTTTTGTTGAAGTTGCGGGTTTTAGTTTAAGAACTATGTATACATTTTCAAAAACGAAATGTCGCTTTCAAGTATAAACTTTATATCAGCATAAATGTCAAGACAGTATATTTTTATTATAATAATTAATTTCATTTAGACGTAAATAAATGGCACTATCTTTTGCCTAAAGAATTCCCAAAAAGAAATTACTCATCACATTTTCCGAGACCTTTATTAGTTCAAACGTAACAAACTACTAACCGAATAATTACCAGGTAGCAGCAACCCGGATAATTAACCGTACAATTACTCGCTACAACTACATTAACGTAGAGCTATTCTTTGTCAAACACTCCGCAAATTAAAAATCTTCGTTGAAATAACGTTTTTCTTTACAAAATAAAAACGTACATTTATCTGCAGTGGTACAGAAAATCCGAACGGAAAAGACTGTCGAGTAGGGCTGGCTTTGTCAACATTTAAAGCTCAGTGAAAACGCATAAAACAGCGCCAGTACAGCAGTACAGCTCTTAGTCGGGGATTTTTGTGAAATAGTTTCACTATACTCTGCTAGTGGGAGGATTATCGTGCAGTGAAAGATAGGCGATAATGAAGCTAGCACGAATGAGAAGCAGACAACAGAAAAAAAAGATGCGATTTTTGTGATTGCCAGTAAAAATAAAGGAGAAGAAGGGAGGAGCTCTTGGCTAAGTAGTAACAGCCGCACCGGTCGATCCATGAGGTTAAGCTACAATTGCCAGGGTTGACCAGCTTAACCAAGGGATATCGTATTACCCAGTTACTGGATTGTGGAAATCAGATAGGCAGTCGCTCCATGTAAAATACTGGTATCAGCTGCATCCGGTTAGACTGGAAGCCGACCCCAACATAGTTGGGAAAAGGCTAGGCAGATTGGTTGATTGAGTAAAAACAAAACGTCACCCAGACAAATCTAAGCATAGACTTAAAAATAAAGATGTGAAACGTACATATTAAAATTCATTTCGTGTTAAATAAGCCCTTTCATTATATGTCATTCAACTGAACTGAAAAATTAATTCTTAGTTTACAGAATAATTTTGTTTATTTTTTTTATCAAACATGGTTCACATAGATTTGTCATAATATTGCATTAATTGTTTCAAAATGAGAACAAAATCTCAAGCCATAATCAAGCAACATTTCGCTTAGCCATGGAGTCAGTTCTCAAAACCCCATGCTCGTACGGTTTTGTGTAAATTTGATTTTCATTACTAGCAGCGCAGACGTGTGCACTTCACGTATTGAGTACGTAACATTTTTATATGGCAGCATTATATACATGGTTACGTTTATGAGTCGTCTTTATGTGGTTGTTTTTTAAAGCGGTCGTTGTACGGGGTTAGTGAGATTTTTTTGATTTTTCACGATATTTTGGTATAAGGTTATTTTGACTTGTTCTTGGAAAAATAGAAAGTTGATAGGATGTTTTTTAACCTTTATTGACATAACAACAACTCATTCATGAATTTAAAAATCTCGTAAAACTAGAACTACTCATCATTTGACTAGCCTTCTCCCAATTATGTTGGCGTCGGCTTCCAGTCTTACAGATGCAGCTGAAATATCAGTATTATACATGGAAACCAGAACTACTATTTGTTCAAATTAAAACTAACATAAATAATTGCCCACCGAACTCGTATAAAAAGAGATTTACTTACTCATATTCGTTTCATGCATGATTTCCTGTCTATAAAGATTGTGAGCCCTCCGTTCTCCGATAAGACGTGATCAAGTAACAGGGAAATGCAATTTTATATTCATGTCCCCGGGGAAATAATTACCCCCATAATTCGGGTAAATAGATCCCCCGGTTGAGCAGGATAGAATACGAATAATACCGTTTCTATGCTCTATTTATTTTGTGGTTATGAGATTGAAACCATTATTTTATTAGTACAATAATGTTCTTAGTGTTGGTGGAGGTTCTTGCCCATTCTTTTCTTACTACAACGCTTTGGAATGGGCAATTGGCTTCATCTTTCTGACTGACCGACTCCTTGAGAATTCCAAAGTGCCTGTACTTGATTTAATTATAGTTTCTTTATTTCATTAACAAACATATTATTTCCATTTTTAAATATATTTATAAAAACATGATTAAAACAACATTTAAAAATATGAAAAAATAGTATCCCACCATTATGTTATTATTATAATTAAGTTTGGAATATTTATCTCAGTATTAAAAAAACGTCTCGTTACCAACTAATATTATGATTATTAAAATGCAGCTTTTATAAAATGATAAAATATACATTTTTCACAGAGAAATCTTGCTATGTGTTTATGAACGGTAGACAGAGCCTGGAAAAGCTAATTAAAATGCCAGACAGAAAAAAAGCTGATTTACTATAATGTACCTATCAGGTTTTTGTATAAAATCTGTAACGGAAGAAAAAAGTTCTTTACAAATATGCACGGTATTTTATTGAAACTTATGAGTTTTGATTTTTTCCTGCCTGGTCGTTATTTTAGCTGCTGCTTAAAAGCATTTCCGCATCAATATTAATACGTTTTAGTAACTTTGTTGATATTATGATTACAGAACAACAGTAGTTTAGTAAGGGTTATAGCATTAGGGTGCGTTTCCACTGAAGCGGAGATGTGCGGAGCTGAGCGGAGACTTGCAGTAGTCGACCAATCACAATGGTTGAAATCCTCATCGCGTCTCTCGTCTCGTCTGTAATTGGACCATTCCTGCACGTCTCCGCTCAGCTCCGCTCGTCTCCGCTTCAGTGGAAACGCACCCTTATAGGTGATAAATGCGAGAGCTTCAGGGTAGCCCGCGAAATTCAAATTATCTTACGTTTTCTTGCAATTTGCAGGTCTGTATCAGGTTGTATGTTGATCTAAATATGATTCGCTGCCATATCAAATATTTATTTGTAGAATTATAATCATAAAAATCATCAATATCCTTAATATGGAAAACACGGGTATTTATCGCGTAACGTTTTCTAATTGTTTCATCGTTTATTACACGAAGGCTCGTCACCACTCTCCAAAAATGTGGGCTCCATATCTTTGACATTTGAATTAATTTCGATTTGAATTACTCAGTAGCAGCCCGGAGTCTGGATTTTTGCCCGGTTGATGGCAATAGGCTTGCCCCCTTTTTCATGGAACTAAACACATAACTGGCGAAATTTGGATACTACCTATAGTTAGGTATACCTCTGCCTAACCCTTTGGGCTTGATGTTAATATGTGTCATTTACCTTCAAAAAGTCATCGTTCCCCGCCCTTGTTCTATGTTACTTGGATTTGGATTGGTTGTTATTCCAAAAAGGAATAATATGAAATCCGTTTCGCATAAATAATCCATTTTAATTAAACAAAGTGATGCAACTAGAACGTCAGGCATTACTTACAGGTTGAGCGAGAAAAGCGCAGCCATTAAAAAAGAAAACAAAACGAAACTCAAAGGAAATTTAAGGGCAGCACATCACTTTCATTTTGCCCGTGCCCCCTGCATGCCGCGTGCATTTTTGCTGGGTGTCTGGGCATAGGGCATGCGAACACAATGCATCTTAATGAATGCATTCCGAAGTCACGCGGCCTCCCCTGGGCCTGGCCTTTTTGATGTGCCTGGGGACGGTACCTTGTGTTTAGGTGAGTGTTACTGGCACTTGGTCCTTTGTAACGGAGGAAATACGTCCTGTTCAATTTTCAATTTAGCGTGATTCGATTTAGTTAAATATTGATCTTGTGTGTGGCCGATTCAATTCGGGAAAAACTTTAAGAGCATTTGCAATAGAAAATGTGAAAGTGAAAAATACCATGTTTGATGGTAGATTTCTTTATTATAATTTTACAACAGCTATATGATTCATTATAAATGTTTTAGCTTAACAAATAGTATTAAAAGAACACCTATAAAATAATGGTTAACTTTATCACAACTATATTCTACAACGCGATCTACTACAAAAATGGTTTCCGTTTTATTTTATGCAAAGCGCTGTTGGTTCCCTTGGTAATACTTAAATTAAACTATCTAGTAGAATTCTACAACGTAGAGTGATAAGGGGTCAATGAACTTTGTTTTTCTTTTACTTCTTCATCAAAACAGGAAATACACTCTCTCCAATAACGATTCCTATTCAATCAGTCTCATATGCGATGAATCTCTTATTCATCGAGATTCATCCATTCCACAACGTCGATCTCTATACATGCAACAATAAATCTCGGTTCGGAAGATGACCATGTCATTGTATGTAATCCGTGAATATGTTCATCTGTCACACGCGACATATTATTACATTATTTTATTGCCAGGGTAATGTTAGTGATTTTGTTGCTGTGTTTTTGTTATGGCAAGACGTGCGAATGTAGCTCAGTAGTTACAGCAGTTAAACATTGAAATTACTTCTGCGTTTTTTCATTCTAAACTAGCTGCTCCCCGCGGCTTCACCCGCGTGGACCATAATTCTTTTTCTAAAATAAAAGCCTAAGTTACTCCTTGTTACATCATCTATCTGCCAGTGAAAGTTCCGTCAAGTCTTGAGATTACCGGAACAAACAGACAGAGATACAAAAATTAAAAATAATATATATAAGTAGGTACCGTATATAATTTCATCTACATTTAGTAAAAAGCTGTTATTCTGACATTACAAACGGACACTTCAATTTTATTTAGATAGATAGATACGTAGGTGGGTGGTTAGGTATCTATAAACTTATAGATTGTGTATAGATTTTCTGATAACTTCTTAAGGAACATGGGTCCCTCCCGAGTTAATTAGGCTTCCAGAAACTCTGAACTCCAAAGCGCTTGGGGGCGTTTGCGCATTTTGTTTGTTTGTTTTTGTAACACAATATAAAATGTGCAGAGTATAAAATAGCGTCATTATTTAACACGACAGTCACACATTGAACTCGCGAAACTTAAAAAAAATCCAATTCCGATTTCCTTAAAATAACATAACATCACGCCTTTTTTCCCCGAAGGGTTGGGCAGAGGTGTACGTATAGTACACCCACATTTCGGCAGTTGTGTTTAACCGGGCACAGATCCATACCTACTCCGAGCTGATACTGCGAAATTCCAGATAGAATTCATAATTTTTTACACCCACAGTAATACTTACACCCTACACTTGCAAAAGGAAGTAACCAAAAACAAAAACTTTATTAAAACAGGACCAACCGAGCAAATAAACGCCTCACCCCACAGACTGGTGTGGGTACCTACCTAGTAGAGCACGTGTAAAAGACACAATTTTGTTAGCGGACGTCCGATCGCCCGCGGCTAGCCTGCTTAGATGAAGCACTTATTAAACGTACGCTGGGTACGTAATCATTGCGTACATGATTATGTAGGCGATAGAAGGGACGGATAATATTTTTTGTGTTTAAGGTTGATCCGCAGTGGTAGCTGGCAAAATTCAAATATTCGAATACGTTTTTTGCAACTTGCAGTTCAGTGTCAGGTTATATCATGATCAAAATATGATTTGCGACCATAAAAAATATGTATTTACAGAATTATAATCATTTGAACCATTAATTCTAAGTTAGATTTGTTCAATTAGAACTTTTTCCATTTGTTCTTTATTGATTTTATTTATAGTATGCATAAGTCTGAAATCGCCAATCCGCCTTGAGTAAGTGTGGTAATCAATGCTCATGCCTTCTTTGCATGAGAAGCTTAAACCTACTAATAAGTTATATAATTAAATATTTGAAAAGTTCAAAACAACATACAGATAAAGTATTTTGAAAAAAAAAAAAAAACAAGTAGGCATAAACCCAACTAGTACTCTCCAAACATAATCTTTGTATGTTCTATTTTAATTAAGTCCAGTGAAACCCGTCGTCATAATATTCGCCCGTGTTCATACGTGCGTAACATAAGCCGCGTGTGTGTGCACTACCCTTTGATGACACTGGTATTGGTTGACACACGTTGAGACGGCGTAGGTTACTCGAGAGAATCGCGCTCAAATGAATATAATCTGATGAGTTTGTGCACATACTTTTACATCGAAAAGGATGTTTATTTTAAAATGAGAATTTTCATCCTTTAGAGACTTTACAACGTATTAACTTGTATGTGTTCCCTTGAAGATGGATGAAGGTAAAAGGGTGTCTTTGAAGGCAGAAAAAACTAATTTAATGCCAGACTGATGTGGGTTTTGATGACAAATTATGGTGTTAAAACACCAGCAGATATTTAGGAAACCAGGTTTTTTTGTAGACCATTTTCTGTTTTGTTAAGTACCTGGTACTTCTTGAGAGTACACACTGTCCTCCCATACCTATTCATACTGTTATTTGAAAACATTGTAAATGCCATTTATTTAAAAAAAAGTAACTGTGGAGTTTCTTGCCGGGTCTTCTCCAGAGAAAACGACCAATTGGAACCGTGCACCTAGCTTCTGACGTTTCATAATTTCCCATGTAGGTTTATGTGAAATAAAATATTTTGATTTTGATATCCTGTGGCTTGTTATGTGTCTTTTTTGTTTTTAATTCATATTCTTTATGGCACCTCTTTAGGCCATGAGCGATCCGAATATAAAAAATATTTGGCCTAGCTCTTAAAGGCGTGAAAATTGTTTCACTGTTACAATGTATAATAGATTCTCTGTCATACAGGATGTCCTAGTTCAGGTGTCGAGATCATACTGTCAACAGTTATAGTTATACCTATCACAATCTCAATAAAATCTGTAGATTATTTATCTCTCAATGTTGCTATGGTTTGACTGCAACTATAATTTTATATTACAACACACAGCACAACAATGAAATTATAGCCCACATCTCAAAATTGACTTAAAACTCATTCAAACATCTGCTACGCTTAGCCAAAACAAAAGTTTTATCCGTCACCATTTAATGCCCATTGAGGCTCCATTTCGGCCTCAAAAATGTCATCCGCCGCATTAATCATTCTGCGAAGGATTCCTCCCGGTGTGAAGGTACGCGGAACATTCCTGGCTTGCCCTTAATATACAGTGACGTAATTAACAGTCGTTGCGTACTGACTGGCCGTTTGTCATGACAGAATGGGAGGGCAGAGAGGTGGGCAGGATTGTAGGTCATATACAGATGTCATATGACAACATTATTGTATACATTGTGAGTAATTCAAATGATGTTTACATTTTGACAGATCTTTGTGACATTTTGCTTACCGTCATTCTGGCTCCTGAATTCCTGCAGGCTGACAGAATTAGTTTTTTCCTAAAATTAAAGTCAGAGATTGAAATTAGTTTATTAATATATGGCCTAATAGCAGTTTATTTATATAGTACTTATCTTTAGCACTTAAATACAGTCAAGGAAATTAATTTTTGCAAATTGACAGCCTACGTCAATAATTTGCCTTGTTATAGTAATTTCATAGAACTGTCATTAATTGACAGTTGTATGTCATTTGAATATAAGGACAAAGTACGTTGATAGTCAGTTTGCATAATGCATAACAATTAATTCCCTGACTTTACGTATCCAATGAATAATTACTATGTTTTCTAACTTTCATTTTAAAGTTACCAACGAAAGAAAAACTCTTTAGGATGAAAAGGTTTGATAGATAACTACACTTAACAGAAAGAATTACCATCTCCAATACAACAACATAATAAACAAAACGAACGCTATAATTAACTAAGGCTGGACCACTCATTTGTCGTGAGAACAGCCTATTTACTTCCAGGGCGCGTAGGTTTGGAACGAAGTATATCACCATTTGAAGCTGTCAGTTATATCCCTTTGTCTTTCTGTCCGAATGTAATAAGGATAGACAATAGAATAAAGGTTTTAGATCATTCTTGATTATTGCCTAATGTTAACACATGCATCCGGATGTCATTCCCAATAGTTTTTACAATCTTTAACTTCAACTAACAGATTATTAATACAAATAACGGTCAAATATGGGTGAAGTCGGTTGGGGCTCAACCAGCACCGTGCACATACGAAAGGCAAACTTGGGTAGAACTAATCTCTCTTATATTCTTGACCAAACCCCTTCACGGTGTATCCTATACCCAGCCACGGACACAACACAACCATCCCTCAATACAATAAAGTAATTAACAACCAGCCGGCAGTGACGTGGCAGCCATTTATCATAACGAGGAAGGCAACACTGAAATATATCAATAGTAATCATTTTCCTTTCCCCCTTGCATTTGTTTTGTTTTCCGGGGTGAAGAGCTAAGGTTTGTGTGGCTGGTAATGGTCATAGGTGGGAATGGTATCCCCATTGCCACCTACGACCACTATTTTTTGACGTTATTTTTTTTTTGATAATTATGTACCAAAATTACCGAATATGGTATTTTATTGGAACTAAACTTTTTTTAAAGTTTTCATAGCATTCTCAGTTAATAATATTTATTTAAGAATAATTTGTAAACACAACCAATGTTTGAAAGAGAAAATTAATTTATTGAATGGATATTTAAAATATCATATTTAAAAGAAATAATCAAATCAATTTAAGCGTCAAAGTGAAACACTTCATCATCGAGTTTCGTAGAAGTGTTAAAAATACTTCCTTCATAAAATGTATTCTTCTATCAGATGCGAGAATAACTACCCACCTAGAACTCAAACCATTTCCCCTAATGTCACCCATCAAGAATACCGAATTAAATTTCGCTACTTGAAAAATTATTTCTGATTGCACCTATTAACATTAGACCAGGATAGGGTTGGTTATCGATGGCTTAATTTCCAAGAGTTATTTGCATCGAGTCAAACGCGTGCCGACTTAATTCCTCCAACATCTGCATATAAATGGATGTAATTTTGTACTGTGACAGCCCTGAGGCACTCCAGACAAATGTTTGTAGCCAGGGCTGTGTTCCTTCCGATTATTGGGGGCACTAATATTGTCTCCTCTGATTGTCGGTGCTGGTTTGTTTTATGTGCTAATGAGGGCAACCCTACGCGTTTGACGAATTCAAAAGTTAATTTAGGAATGGAGCGGTTGAATATATGAATGTTTTATTAACTTCCCCCTACCTACTACATTTTTCATTGATTTTCTTTCGGCGGGTAGTTCTGGGGAATTGGGGTAATTTCTTATATTCTCAGAGACGGTTGGTATTTTTGCAGAGTCCGCGTTATCTGCCAAAAGTGCTTACGAATTCCTTCTGCTTTTTATGATTGGATCAATTGTTCAGATTCTCGGTTCTACATGTTATGACAAAAGTTAGATATTTGGTTATCGCTTGGTGATGTAACAATTCAAATTTTTATGCTTTAGTATCTTTTCAGATTAAAAATATATTTTTAAAATAATATCACGCCTTGTTTCGCCGAAGGGTTGAACAGAAGTGTACCTGTGGTGTACCTACACCCACTTTTCGCCAGTTATGTTTAAGTCTAATGTAATAGGGGGTGAGCCTATTGTCATCAACCGGGCACAAATCCAGACTCCGGGCTGCTACAGAGAAGTTCCACGTAGAAAAACCCAATAACACTTTGAACGACCCAGGAATCGAACCCAGGACCTCATGCTCTGCAGTAGTGCTCGCGATCACTAGAACAACGAGGCAGTCCTACTAGATATACTTTTTTCAGTTCATGACTATGTTCTCTAGAGGGCGCCATATTTAATTTCATGTGACGTCACATAGCCTATAACCAGCGGACGATCGAGACGCTTGCAACGATATCCACCCTATTTGTCAAATTATAATGAGTAAATGAACATACATACATACCGGTGAAAATCATAACCCTCCTTTTTGCTTCGCCGTAGTCGGGTAAAAAATCAGGGTAATTGTCCGTATAAATATTCGATTCACAACTGTCATTCTTTGACAGTTATATTTTCTAATATAAAATTGACGCAATGTGTCAATTTCATATAAACAATTAATTTACCTGAATGTATTATCATATTAATTCTTTGCCTAACTAAGAATGCGCAAAAAAACTTCATTAGCAAAACTTGTCTAGTGTTAATATGATTCGTTAACTCCGTGTCACTTCGGCACTTAATCTGCCTGGCAACACTTTCTGACACTGTCATTTGTATTCAGTGCGCGAATAATGTAAGGCTGAAGACTCATGTTACGAGTGACATACTTTAAGAGAAATTATATGAAAATAGATACAGGGGAGCAGATGCTTCCTTTTATATTACAGGAAGAGATACGTGTGGTGTTACATAATTAGCAGAATCAAAGAAAAAACTGAAATTAATCCTAAATAATTTTTTGGAGACAATTTTTTATTCAAAATCAAAATATTTTATTTCACATAAACCGCTTATGAAACGTCAGAAGCTAACTATTATAATTACTTTTCATTTGACTGACTGATCGCGTCCGGTGTCGCCCGAGTGATTTTCAAGTTATATGAAGTGGTTTAGGTTTTGCGTTGTTATCCAAAGTTCAGATATTTCCCGTGGATTAAAAAAAAATCATTCATGCAAACCTTGTCCTGATAAATAGGAACACAACAAAAAATAATCTGCCAAATCGGTCGAGCCGTTCTCAAGAGATGATCTTTATACATGCGGCAATTGATTTTTATTTATAACTTTCGACAAAAATATGGCCGCTTTTCCATCCAAATACTTTATTATTTTAAAGTAAAAGTTATGTACGCATAAAATGAACACCATAAAAAAGGACTTAGTACAGCACACCAGGTTTTAAACAAACTTTCTTTACAAAATAGAGCAATACCTTTTCTTTTTCAAAATTAAGCACGTATACATCCAGCCTTAAGCCACTTCCTAAAGTTTTCCTCACAAGGAAACGACTGTGCCAGTTCACTGAGACAAGGTTCCATCTCCTTTGAGTTGCGTAAAGATTTACAACCTAGTTGTAGTAATTGGATGTGTCGGTATTGTGTGAAGTGCAGGAACTTGATCGTGTTAGAGATGTGTTAGCAAGTCTTGATAATATGATAAGAATTGTGTGGGAAGGGTAACACGTAATTAGGTTTTTATGCATTAGAAAATGTCTTGTCTTTCCATTCTTTGTCGAAGTCAGTAGTTTATCCACATTTTATTTCAGCTGGCAATTGAATGCAGTGTCATTTAAATTTCTCCAACCTTTTTGGGATTCCGGTTCGATTCAAAGGGTGGGCAACTGGGAAATATAGTTTTTCAATCAGGATAATATCGTGGCTAAGTAATAACAGCCGCATGGGTCGATCCATCAGGTTAAGCTAGGTTTGCCAGGGAAAGCATTTTAAGCCGTTGTTCTCGGCTGTTACTCGTGGACCTTTGACAGTCGTTACAAGTCGTCAGAAGCCCGAAAGTCTGACAACCAGTCTTACCAAGGGGTATCGTATTACCCAGTTAATGGATTGTGGAGGTCAGATAGGCAATCCCTCCATGTAAAATACTGGTATTCAGCTGCATCCGGTTAGACTAGAAGCCGACCCCAAAATAATTGGGAAAAGGCTAGGCAGAATGACTGAGAATATTATCAGTAGCAGCACAGAGTCTGGCTTGTCCGGTTCATGGCAGGACTTTTCCCTATTACATCACCTGATAGATGTGTTTGCCCTATCTACTCCTCTGCGTGGATACCAGGCGTATTGTTACCATTATTATAATTATATCTCTATCTAGATAGCGGGTAGACAGAATCATACCATTTCAAGTTTTTGCCCCACATACAGTTTACCTCTACATAAAATAACTACACCAGCCACGCACGACTTTATGCAGTTAAATGTTACAAACACGAGTTCCAAGTTTCACATTCGCTATGAATGCGAGTGGTGTTAATGAGATACGAGTAGTGAATGCGCTGCCACAGTATAGATAGGTTCAGAAGGTGCATGGGCTCCTTACTACGAGAGCAAACGGACGCACACATAGACGCACGTCTACGTACAGCGAGTGCGCGACAGGCGTTCATTGTCATTGCGTTCGGCAATCTCAAACTATACTTCTATTAAGCTTTATAACATTTGACCAATTAATATGACTAATAACACGGGTATGTATATATTTTGATGTACTTCTCCATGCGAAGTTTCAACTTATTAATATTGGACTTCCAGATCAGTAATGGACACATCAAACTGTCTTAAACCCCAGCTATAAACAGTTTCTATTTTTGTGCCTTTTATATTTTGTTGTTTTCAATTAAATGAAACTTTTTAAGATTGACATTATCGAACGTGTGCTGCTATGAGTGTGTAGTATACATAGACGCACACGTTCGGAAATCTCGCCGCGTCTGTTTTTGCTAGTTGTATGGAGTTAGCCTTCTGTCCCTTTCTATTCTGTGTGTTGCGCAAATGATGTGCTGAACTGCTGACTACCCGCACTTTTGTACTTGTTTAGTTTGTAGTTTTATATGTTCGGGGTAATGGGGCGAATGTTCTTAGGGGAAAAATGTGTATTTCATATATGCAGGAAGAAGGTACGTAGGAATTGTCTTGTAGAAAGGTTTTTTTGAAAATGATATCTACTGATAATGATATCTGCTGGTGCTTTGATAATTTTTTTAGAGTAGGAATTTAGAAGAGCTGTCAGTGGGATATTATTTATTTTATTTAATATATGGTAACTTCACAGCTGACAGTAAGTATAACATTATTATTATTCTAAACATTACCCGAATAACGAAGTAGGTACACAGAAAATAAGAAATATAGTGGCATAATCTATATTTATTTATTCACTTTTGTTTGTTATTTTATACGTAGAGGATATATCTATAATCTCCGGAACTATCAGTTGGATTTGAGAAAATATTTTCATTGGATAGCCCAATTCTTGAGGAAGGTTAAGGCCTTGTAACATCACGCAATGACTCTAAGGAACCCAGTTTTTGCTGGGTTCCTTAGAGTCAAGAAAAAAAACAAAAACAGAAAAATGTCAGAAAAAAATCGACGCTTCTCACGCACTGTCCATAAAGTAGGTACAGTTGAGCCAATTACGTTCCTATACTAAAAACGTAATACTTTTGAATTTCTTGCTTTATTAAAATACGATTGTCCAGCAAAAAAAAAAATGCTTTAGGGTTCAGAAGACCCTCTAAATATAGAATATTTATCGAATATATATATAAATGTAAATAATAATATAGAATATTTAACTCGATGCTAATAGCACAATTTACTATGCTTAGGTTAATTTTCCGGAAACATGCAATAAGTTATTCCCTTTCTTCCCTTGCCGCATTATAAACAATAACAAGACCCTGTAGGTACTTCAACAAGGGCTCACACTAAATTATCAAAATGATCTACAGGGCGCGTCCTATTACTATAGTTCCCAGCAATATTATATTACTAATTGTTAAGAGCACTTGCCATAAATACGGCTTACGACCCATCCCCCATAACACTATGGTTTAATTTACCACCGTTATTATGTGTTTCGAAGGTACAGTCAGCCTCGTTTTTCGTTTACCACCCTAAGGATAAATTTCACTCGCACGTCATAAAACGTCTAGCCGTCTTAGTCTAGTCTTTTGTGTTCGTCACATAGACATATAAAATCACATATTAGTGGTATTCAGCTGCATGCGGTTATATTGGAAGCCGATCAGAGAGAGATGGCTATGCAGATTGACATAGAAAAATAGTCACGGTGTATTCTGTAAAAATCTCACCGTGGATACTTAGGTGAACCTTGAACTAAGCTGTCAATCAGGTGTAATAAGCTCACTTTAAGCTCACTTCACCTAAGATGTTTACAGAATAGATCGGCAGGTCGAAAGACAGATTAACGTTTGTCAGTTTGTAAATATCTAAGTTGTGACCTATGGAAAATGTAGTGCGTAGTATATTTGTTAAGTTTATTGTTTAGTTATTTCTGATTATTTTTAATATACTACTATTTATTTTCCCTTACAAAATAAAATAATTGTGTCTATTTGTCTATGAGACTGCAGTTTCAACCTTAGAGATGTTCCAATTGAAAAGGAATGATTGTCAAAAGTGGTACAGTGATTAAGAGGTTGAGTATACACATGAAGACACATCAAGCTATACATTTCTAGTATAAGCTCACCTCGTATTGTGAAGGCTTTCTTTACGATAAGAGGTCAGCTTATACTGGAAATGTATTATAGCTTGATGTGTTGTCGTGCGTACATCTAATGGGTATGAACGGTGTAAGTGAAAATTTATGTTTTGGGGGTAGTTGTGAATTTAGTGGCATACTTATGTGATAATGTAGGTAGTAGATGTATTGTGTTGCTTATGAGTACGCCTGAAGTAATTAATTTAAAGCTACTAATAGTATGTGCTGTAAGTTCATTGCATGTGTTCGGGTGTTTTAGACAGACAGGAAATCGCTTATCATTAGAAAAATTTAGTTTTTTTATTGTGTAATGAATAAATCTGGCCAAACATAGACCAATTGAGGTGAAGGAACAGGCAAATCTATGGATTTTTGTCATTGTATTTCGGAAACGCAATAGAATTTCTTCCATAAAAATAAATAAAATTGTGACAATAATTTATTTAGAGAAAATAGAAAAATACCGAGAGGATTTTATGAAACTCAGTGACAATTTCGAACTAAAATAGAGAACGAATTTACTCCAATTCAATACGAAGCTGAATATTCAGAAGCGTCGATATTGCATTACTAACGAATGCATAAATATTTCTGTATTCTCTATTTACGGAGAAAACTAAAACACATACATGAATATTTAGTTTTTGAGAGCAATACTGGGATATTCTTATGACTACAAACAAAGATAATTTTACTCTTATGTAGGGGTTATTTATGATACAGGCATGATAATATCAAGACTTCAAACATTACCCCTTAGTTTTTGAAAGCGTAATTAAGTGTTCAATTTAATAGTCTTGTATTTTTACCAAGATAAGTGATTTCACGCCAATTTTCGTACTTAAAAATGTTCAAGTAAAAGTCGCCATCATAATGCAGCGACAATCAATATCAGAAATGCAGGTAAACCTACCACACGGGCCCAGTGTGGGTTGGTAAATGTCACATGTCTTTGAATTTTTGGTTCTAGGACATGCCGGTTTCCTCACGATGTTTTACTTCACCGTTTTGAGAGCAGTCTTGATGAAATTATTTACACAAAGTAAAGCATCTGCTTGGGTTCGAACCCACGACTCGTGAGTCTGTAAAAAGTCGTAAGTTTTACATGTAATTTCCAAATAATAAATAGTGGACATTTTTGGTGAGCGAATAATTGTTGGAGATTTATTTTCCTAATAACCAAGTAGTCAAAGAAAATGTTCACACACGCCATTTTAAAATATGTTCAACCAAAAACAAACATGCAAGTTACCACTTTAACGTGTTATTTATCCAACACGCGATAAGATCACCAGGACTGTCACAGTCGCAAATTACAAATTGGCAAGCCGGCAATTTTATTTGCGTAGCGTGCTTTTTAATTTGTCAAAGTGGGACTGACAAGGGCTGGTTATATTATAACGGGCCTACAATTTCAAGCCTTTATCATCGAGAGGGTAAGGGTGTAAAATTCTCATACTTTGTAATTTGTATAAATTGAGTCAAATTGTAATTTAGAACGCGCTTTTTTCTTTTGTTCCCTTTTTTTTTTGTTTTGATGTTGTTCAGTGGGGTGTCGCGAAATTAATAATAAGCAGGGTATCCGTAGCGTGAAATTGACATTTCTGATTTCGGTGGTATGTTATTAGTCGTCGACGGGTGGCGTGAAACTGGGAGGCTCGGGATTCTATTTAATTTTCAATAATGTGAATTATTATTAGATAGGTGAAACACAATGTTAGGTAACTCCTTAAAAAGGGTTGTCAAGATGTAAAATATTTTATTTGTTATTTTTATTACAATCAATCTGCGTAGCCTTTTCCCAACTATGTTTTGGTCGGCTTCCAGTCTAACCAGATGCAGCTGAATACCACTATTTTACATGGAGCGTCTGCCTATCTGACCTCCACAACCCAGTAACTAGGTAATACGATACCCCCTGGTAAGACTGGTGGTCAGACTTGGGCTTCTGACAACCCGTAACGACTGTCAAAGATCCACGAATGACAGCCGGCTTTACGTATTTTCTGAGGCACGAAGGATCTCGATATTTTTAAAGATGGTCACCCATCCATGAACCAACCTCGGCAAGCGTAGCTTAACCTGATGGATCGACCCGCTGTTATTACTTAGCCACGAATAAAAAATACCAATTTCAAATAAGTTTGTTGCTCACTAAGTACTACCATAAATTAATGTAATCTTACATAGAAGTTTTATTTCTTCGTTCAGGCGAGCTTTGTATGTTCCGCTTTAATACTAAGGTATCCATATTGTGCCACACGCATAAGTAGAACCGACTTCCTCACCTACTTCACCCCTAACTCATAAAACCCATCGTCAAAATATTCGAACTAACTCTCATTGCGGTACAACTCTACCATAAATTACTCTCCACATATTCCACTTCATTATAACGTGTGGCAACACCTACCTACATACATTAGACCGTTGACTTTACAATTAACAAGCTCCCATTGTTCCAACGTACGTAAAACTCCAGTAAAACAATAAAACATCGTCCCAATGTTATGATTAGAGGAGGGGATTGTAAATTTTGAGGCCGTGGATTATGCTAATAATATGAAAATCCGTCCCTTGTTCGTCGACGACAAGTGTGGCGAAACATGCGCGAGTGGTTGTCGCAACCCTAGAGGCGTGACGTCATCTTGTCGCGGCATAATTCTGTATTGACGTGTATATTTATGAAGACGGCGCGGGTCTTGGCCCGAATTTTGCGGCCTGAAGTGTATGCCTTGATTTTAAAAATAGAATTTGGGTATTTATTTTTTAACCCGACTATATAAATTAACTTCTAAATTATAAATTAATTAATTTCTGTACGCAGCTGAGACGTGGACATTACGAGAACTGGAAAAGAAAAAAGTTGACGCTCTAGAAATGTGGTGTTGGAGAAGAATGCTTGGGGTATCATGGACAGAATTCCGGACAAACGTCTCCATACTCCAAGAACTCGGCATCAAACAGCGTCTAACAGCACAAGTACAGTCTCGAATACTGAAGTTCTTTGGTCATGTCTCAAGGCGGAATAATGACTCCATAGAGCGTCTAGTGGTGCAGGGCAGAGTGGAAGGTAATAGGCCACGCGGGAGGTCACCGATGAGGTGGACCGATCAAATTAAATCCGTGGTTGGAGGCCCTGTAAATGAATGCGCCAGACTGTCACGTAATAGAACCAGATGGAGAGAGATCGTGAGGCGGGCAACGACTACACTTGCGATTGGACAAAATTCATCGTGACCACGACCGCTCTGTCAAGAGCGAAGCGAAGAAGAAGAAGATATAAATTAAAGCAGTCATGATGGTTTGGCATATATAAATAAAACGGCTCAGTGAATAAAATAAGCTTATTTAAATCACTATTATTGATATCATGTATTCATAATCCCGATTCAACCAAAAATGTCTTCACTCAAATTTGATCATGCATGAAGCGTAATTAAATCTACATATTTTTTTTAAATCAAAATGTTGCCTCTATAATTAAATCATGAATAAACACACGTTTAAATAAATACTAAATATTTATTAATAACAGGAGATTCTGAGAGTGATTTTATTTAGAAATGTAACGAAGCGTTTTTACCGCTTCGCTTGCCTCTCTGATCGTGAATACGCACAAATGAACGGAAAATTGAATTTATTTCACGTATTTATAAACGATTTTATTTTGTTTGTATCACGAATTGATAATAAATGATAAGGAAATGATTGACTGTAGCTATGTAGGGACTTTTGTATTGAAATTACTGACAAAAACACATTTTAGCGCTACTGCTGACAGCTACCGCTGACTGATATTGGGTATGACGAAGGTGGAAGCGAGTTTCACCCGGAATCCGCAACCACAGAGGAACTGGCTATCTTATCTCTAACTGCCGAAACAAAACAATGCTGCTAACATTGTTATTATGGCGACAGACTTAGAACGAGCTTTACCACCAACCAAACCGAGCAGAAAATTTTGCCCCCACTGGGAATCGAACCCGGGACCTCTGGGTCTGAGACAGGTCCAACTAGTAGACCACAGAGGCGGTTGTTATAATTCACTTCTTGGAAGTGAAAGTGCCAGCACTTGTTCAGGCATAGTAAGTTCCAAAACGATAAGAGTTAATCGAACAAAATAAGTTACCGTAGTTCAGTTAGATTGTAACTGGCAGAGTGCCACTACTCTTCCCCGCGGTGACCGTGAACCCTAGAGTAGTATACCCTAGACTAATATACAATAGTGGTATCTGACTGTCTGACTTTTGTAAAGTGTGCGCCATCGAAGGCTTTGAGAACCAGTTCACAAAAAGGATTCTAAAATCGATCCCACTAACTACCGTCCTATAGCTCTGTTACCTACCGCATCGAAGATATTTGAGAAAGCGATGTGTAATCGTGTTTATTCTTTTTGCGAAAAATACGACATCTTTAATGAATCTCAAAACGGTTTCCGGAAAAACCGTTCTACAGTTCTAGCAGTATATAAATTCATCCAGGAAGCTATTAATATAATTAATAAGAAAAAATATGCTGTGGGTGTACTGCTAGATATGACAAAGGCCTACGATAAAGTGCAATATAATATCTTACTTAATAAGTTGCAAGGAATAGGGATCCGCGGAAAAACTTATGAATGGTTTAAATCATACTTGGAAAATAGGGAACATCAAGTTGAAGTCGAATACTATAATGAACATACTAACCAAATACAACACATTCGATCGGACAGCAATAAAATTAATGCCTCAATCCCCCAAGGGAGTGTAATTGGATGCCTTTTATTTATAATTTATATAAACGACCTCCCAAAAATCATAAATGAGTCATGTATCCTGTTTGCTGACGATATCTCATTACTAACTTCATGTCAAAACAATAGCAACCTAATTGAAACACTTACAAATACACTCAACAAAATAATAATATGGATGACAGAACACAACCTCGAGATTAATTTTAATAAAACTAAAATCATGTCCTTCCACCCACGCCAAAAAGCACCTCTAGATATAAATTTTATTTACAATGACATAAAAATAGAGACAGTTCAAGAATTCTCCCTACTCGGTCTATCCATAGATACAAATTTAAATTGGAAATCACACATAAAAAAAATTCGTTCAAAATTATCTAAATTTGCTTATGCCCTCCGCGAAATTAAAAAAACCACTAACCTTCAGACAGCTCTGGTAACGTATTATGCCTATGCATACGCATGGTTAAGCTATGGCGTAATATTATGGGGAAACAGTACACATGCACCTACACTTTTCACACTACAAAAACGACTAGTCAGAATCCTAGTTAACATAAAAGACACAGACAGCTGCAAACCACATTTCCAAGAACACAAACTCTTAACACTTCCCTGTTTATATATATTAGAAATATGCAAATTTGTTAGAAATAATCAACAATTATTCACTACACGAGAAAACATACAAACTAGATATACACTACGACACAAAAATAGACTAAACCTACCTGGTGGCTCTAAGCTGAAAATGCACTCAACAAGCACTTTAGTAATGTCAGTTAAAATATATAATAAATTACCAGAAGTAATTAAAAATGAACAAAAATTGAATACATTTACAAATAAACTAAAAAAATACCTAATCCATAAATGCTATTATAATATTAATGAATATCTTAATGAAAAATTTAATAAATAATTAAAAATAAATACCATAGAATAAAAATTTAATTAAAAGTGGAAGTGAGTAGTAGAAAAACACAATTATATTTTACTTCTTTCAAATAATATTATAATATTAGCCCTCTTCCTCTATTCTATCTTGCTGTGCCCGACAGGGTCCACAATGATCTAAAATTATGTATATTTTATAATGTACCTACCACCTATGTTAACATTGTGGAACGCAAATAAATATATTGAGTATTGAGTATTGAGAGTTATTAATTTGGGTAGTTATAGCTGTGTAAGTGGCACATAAATCATTTCTACTTCTGCCTTTGAAAATGTACGACCGTTCGTGCTAGGTGACTCGCGGTAACAGTGCACCATATGGGGTTCAAATGCTGATTGCCGCTGTAGTATTTAAGGCCGAGTTTACGGCCTCCAGCGATGCGACTAGCGTCAAGCGACAATCGCGCGCTTCATCTGTTTCCGTCCGTCGTCGCTCCGCTTTATTTCCATGCATTTTGTATAAAATTTGAACGAAATAGGAAGCCGCCCGTGCCATGTCCGCGCCCGACGCCATTTATATGTGGCCGGTGACTCGTGGCATGCTCGAAACAACTTCTTTCATTTGTTTTCTCAACAATCGCTGTCGCAAGACGCGTGTCGCTTGAGCCTGTAGCTCGTGGCCCGGGGAAAAACTTTCTTATACATGAACCATTTTATTTTCATTTCTAGTTCTCTCGTGTTGCCACAAACTCTGAGAGCTAGCTTATGTATTGTAAAAATATTATGACCCAATTGGCCAGATAGCTGAGCTGACCCATTTAAAAAAAAGTATCTCAATTCATAGAGGTTATTTGAGTCGCATTTTAGATTGGCAAATAAACTATGTATATAAAAAACAATTGCTTTTTTTTTCCCAATACTTGTTAACCAGTACTGTGGAAAGTCTTATGCAAAACCATCCGATATTTTAGGCAAATTGAAACAGAAACAGACTCTGCACTTTGATTTATAAAACATACATGCTGACATGTCTTCCCTTTGATATAATCCCCACTATATGACGTCACTCATAAAGCGGAGTACAGACAAGTGTAATCCGTAAATAATGATGTACTTGCGAACAACGCAAATTATTTTAAAAGAGACTACGCATTGATGTAGGCAGTGTGCAATCGGCTTTGTTTGAGAAATGTCATGTGTTTTTATTTTTCTGTTGTAATTATATTGGAGCAGACAGGAGCTCGTGGCTAAGTAATAACAGCCGCACGGGTCGATCCATCAGGTTAAGCTACGCTTGCCGGGGTTGGTCCGCGGATGGGTGACCATCTTTACATACCGAGACTCCTCCGTGCTTCGGAAAGCACGTTAAGCCGTTGGTCCCGGCTGTCATTCGTGGATCTTTGACAGTCGTTACGAGTATTCAGAAGCCCGAAAGTCTGACAACCAGTCTTACCAAGGGGTATCGTATTATCCAGTTACTGGGTTGTGGACGTCAGATAGGCAGTCGCTCCATGTAAAATACTGGTATTCAGCTGCATCCGGTTAGACTGGAAGCCGACCCCAACATGATTGGGAAAAGGCTAGGCAGAATGAATTATATTGGAGCAGGTTTTAAGAGTATGTTTGTCCTCTAAGAGTACGTTTCATAAAGAACATAGTTACGCGTGTTGGGAATTATGATTGTTTACAGTTTGCTGTCCTAAGTCAGTTCTCTTTTACTTCCCTATCAAATGTTAGGGCGAGAGGAAAGTGATACGATGATCTTTATTAGCTAGTGTTAGCACGTTCGCTTGTGTCTGAAAGATTTGCGATTATACCTATGACAAAAGACGCTTGATACAAAAGTTTTATTTACAACAAACATGTAATATATACCTTGCATGCATTGTATTGTATGTACACACATGGTTGAGCATATAAAGTTGTCTGAATCTGAACCCCAATCTCCAATCTTTTCATGAAGAACATAAAACAACGTAAGCAAACATTTAAAGAAAATTACACTTCTTAACTTACCATAGCTGAGTCAGTAAGCAAAACTGGGGACTTTAAGTTACCCAAGTAATATGAGCAGAATCGTTGTATAAGTATTATTTATTGCGCAAACTGTGCCGGGGTAATTATTTAGGAAGCTACCCCTACCCTATTAAGGGGGGGAGATATTAGAATGTGGTGTTTGCAAACCAATGAACTGCGAATATTTGCGCTTCGGTATATCGAATTGTTTGGTGTTAACGGGCTGTTTCCTATTCCGATTGGATGTGGTATTAGTTTGTTTTAACCTATTTCTCTCTTTTATGTAATATTGCCGTTCATTATCTACTAAAAGTTCTGCTTTAGAAGTATTTTTCATAGTATGAAAATGTACTAAAAGCCAATTATATTATTTTTACTCTTGTGTTAAAAACACAGACAGAAAAAAATCGTCTACCTAAAATTCCTTAGAACTCAGGAGGTGGTCATGGAGACTTCTGCTGTCACCAGCTACTAGAAGAGAAATTAAAGCACATCAGACATTGGCTGCAAGTATTCATTACCAAAGCCATAGCAAAGCATGTGGAAATAATCCTATAGAATTTGAACCATGGAAATAGGTAAACCTTTAGAATTTGAACCAAGCACGATTGCCAAGCCAATAAATAGTCGTTTTCGAAGCAACTGCGCGTCTATTTTGTGGAAGTGCGATAAAATACAACCATTTTTAAATCGATTTTGTATAGTGACATCCCAATACAAAAGCCATTCCCTAAATAAATATAAAGTGACGCGTTATATTGCATTCAAACGCGTTATTCTGAAAAGTCAATATTGCGATGCGTTCCATTAACAAATGCATGTATGCGCGCGTTATCAGTTGGGACCAGCCGACGGGGCGCGGAGCGCAAATGACACAGTGTGATGAATACAGTAGGACTAAATAATTTTACAATTATTGTAAAATGGCAAAATGAAAAAGGCAGTTAAAAATTAACAGCGGTGAACAACATATTTTAGTAACATAATATCACGCCTGTAAACCCCGAAGGGTTACACAGATATAATATGTACTAATATAGTACAACCACATTTCGCCAGTACCTAGTTTTTAAGTCCTTTTAATAATTAATAAATTTTAATAATTACTTAAGTAAAAAATTGTTACTTATGTTTAAAAGTAGGTTATTGGTGTCAGGCAGCTGTTACCGTGGGTCTGGGTAACAAAAAGCACAGTATCTTCAAAACAGTAGAACTAATTTCAGAGAAGTAATCTGTGACTATATGCGTCCCTTCTACCTAAATCATTTTGCTGGCTAGACTTCAGCGTTTTAGTAGAAGCGTTTTTTTCTACGGTATTGTTAGTAAAACGTACGAAACGAATAAGTCGAGAATATTAGCGCAAGGTCTCACAAGCGTGGACTTGGTTTTACACAATATGTTAATTATACCATATTAACTACTTATAAATTAAATCTAAAAAAACAAACACTACCCCAAATTGCCCCACTGTTCGTTTTATGCTACATCGCGATAGTGGGTACCCCGGCGCCAAGTGCAATATCCGCTTTGACCGCGCGTTCCGCTAATTGATTCCGACTCCATTCACTACAAAACATATTGCGAGCAACATTTCAAATATTTTTTTGAAGTACCTACTGCTTCGACCAATTACTGGGTTTTTATTAAAAATTGGTACGGGAATTGGTATTAAGTTTATGAATTGGGATTTGGAAGATAGTTCTAGTGACAACGCTTCATTAAGGATAGAGAGAGAGAGCCTTATGTAATGAATTACTGTCAGCAAGACATAATCCAGTCAAGGATGGGGAAAGTCATTTTTAACCGACTTCCAAAAATGAGGAGGTTCTATGATCGTACCGTATGTATGTATAAGTAAAAAAAAAAAACATACATACGCTACGAACATAGAACCTCCTCCTTTTTGGAAGTCGGTTAAAAATGACTTTAATTTAGGAAGTCGGTGGCAAAAAATGAATATTCAAAACCAAAGGCACAGATTTCCGAAGTGTAGTGTTTTTTTTGGAAGTCGGTTGGTTTTTTTTGTAAAAAAATTTTGTAATAAAACATTTATTTTCAAAAGTATATTAGACATATTTATGACTAGCTTCCGCCAGCGGCTTCGCCCGCGTAATATCTTTATAAATTATATCCTATGTTACTCAGTGATAATATATCATTCTACTGGAGAAAGAATTTTTGAAATCGGTCAAGTAGTTTTTGAGTTTATTCCTTACAAACATAAATACAAATCTTTTCTCTTGATAAAAGTGGAGATATAAGCAGATTATAAGACTTTACATGATCGTATTCTCATATTTCAGTGCTTCGAACATATTCGCACAGACAGGACCTGGATTTGGTCCTGTCCGGTTGACATTGTCAGTCCAAAAATATAATTTATGATTGACAAGGGTCCCTTTATTTTTATATATCTACAGTTTTTATGCTGATCTGAAAATAGGAAAATGTGTCGAATCGACCTTTGATTTAGGGTAAAAAAACAGGTATCGAAATATGACTATTGCTATGCTGCGAATAGCCGTTTCTTTGTTTTGATATAATTATCGATTCTGCGGTGGTTGGTATTATTACTGCGGTCACCTTCCTACTAAACTTTCCTTGGTAATTACATAAAATTCGATCAATCATTTGGTAAGAAGTCTTTCAGTCCATGTTCGGACGTGGTCCTATGTGGCGAAGTAGTGTCCACCTACCTGTTCAAATATCGATTAAGGCTGGATTCGACGAAACAGAAATAAATTTTATCCGTGGAAAAGCCTTCTCTTCCGAGTAAATTTTGAATTTTTGACTGTTTCTCCATACGAAACCTGTCAGAAGTAAATCTTATTCCGCGGATGAAATTTATTCGTCAAACTCAAACTCAAACTCAAACTCAAAGCATTTATTTCAAATAAACCAATTACAGGTACTTTTGAATTGTCAAGGGGTCGGTCAGTCAGAAAAATGAAGCTAGTTGCCCATTCCAAAGCGTAGTAGGTTCCTATGGAGAAGAACGGGCAAGAAACTCGTGTTTGGTCGAATCCGCCGTAAGACAAATATCCAGAAAAAAAACGGGATAATTCATCACCGAATCATGTAACAACATGTACATACACCCACCCTATTGTTATCACCCAACATCTGTAGATAGCAATCGTTACAAAACTCAGTTAATTTGAATAAAAAGGATACCGGGCATGCGTCCACTGTATTAATTGCTTGGAAAAACCAATCGACGCAAGTGTTTAACATTGTAGGCAGGGAGTCGAGTGAGCGGCTGGTACTACAATATGTGTCGATGTGTACTGGAAACTCTTTTCCAATAGCGCTTTGATTGATCGACGTGCATTGTGTGTACCTGGTGAACAATTTTTGCTTGTGGAGGATGTTTGTAGGGTTTTTTTGCCGTGCTGGCTTGTGTAAGCAGAATTTTTAGCTTTATGTTAGGTAAGTGTTTATTTATTTGTGTATTGTGTAGTCAACCAATTACAGTAACTAAAATTATTATTACAAAAATAAAAGTGTATGAGTGAAACGTGGATAATGTAGCACTGAAGGGGACGCTTAATTTTTTGAAAATTGAGAAAAAAAAGTCTCTTGAAATACATGACAATCAGACCAGAAACTCCTACACAAAAACTAACCACTAGTTTTCAACTCAACGCAACTGAACCATTAACACCGACCCATAAAAAATCGACAAACGCTACAACGACACACCAAAGGGACATTTTTCATAGACGATGATGTTTTTATATTTATTGCCGTGGCTCCCGGTCTAGCCAGTGACCGTTAAAATTAATATGCCTTTGAACGTTATTGCTCGAAGCTTCACAGGCTTTTTTACGTAGCAGTACGCAGAGGAACTAGGACTCTTGTTCCAGGTATTTTATGGAACGGGATAGCACAAAGGGATATGAAAAGGGAAGATGGTAATTTTATGAAACTTGGGATAGCTAGTTTAGTAGTAGTCTTTCTTTGAAAAATGTCGTTAGAATGTCCAAGTATTTCATTTCAATTTCATTCAGTTTGTGTAGGTTTTTTCTGTACATGTTGAAAGATTTTATTTTTATTTTTTATTTTATGGTTGAGGCTAAACGATATTCGAGGTAAACGATTTTTGAACCTACTTTATTTCGACAAAGTTCTAACTACAAAAGACTGACGTCAAAGTCTGTGTTATCAATTTTGTATAAGGAACTTTATCGTGCCCAGAATTAAGTCAAAAATACAATAACATAACTCAATGGTGTAAGCTCAGAATTCGTTCTGGAATATGACAGAATATCTAAACCCTTCTAGATTTAATCAGCTCTTGGTAAGCTGGCTTTTGACCAAAAGTTAACCACAGTTTTATAAGTTAACCTTCGTTAAATTAACCTCCACAATGACCTCGCCTAAAAATAGTTGAGCCGGAAGTTGTTACTGAAAACGTTTCCTGCCACTGCGCCCGTGAGCATTGCTTTATTTTTTAGTCGGTTTTAGATATTGCTTGTTGATATTTTTGGATGGGTGGCTGTTAAAGAAAATAATGATTCGTTTGGGTTAAGTTTAAGTTGTTCGAGGTTTTATTTGGAAATATTCTTGTGAAAAGTTGTTTGACCTTGTTTGTTAATATTTTTTATGTTGGTAATGATAATTTGTGAATGCAACAAAGGAAAATTTGAAAGACCAATAAAAATTGGTTTTTCTTACCATATCAATTCAGATCTTAAGCTTTTTTTCGTTATTTTTGATTAAAATTTTATGCAAAAAAACAAAAGTTTTCGCCTCTTATAATAATATGACAATTAGTACATTACTGTCGCGGCCTGCAACAAGACAGATTGATGGACGCCTCGGCCCACATGCGTGTGTCCAACAATGCCTGGTTGCGGCCAAGGCTCGTATAGTACTTTTCTCAAATAATGAGTGGAAATTCAAACTATAAATTAGTAATACATTCCAGAATCAATGACGAATAACGAACATTTTTCACGCGCCAATATGTTCATTTGTTTCTTCTTTACCTTAAACAGCTCTATTTAAAAACCAAATCGAAATTTAAATAAAATCTATGATTAGTTACCTCCTTGGTTGTCATGTGTTGAAGTAAAAAGTTAGCTCTATTTTTAAATAACACGACAGATATAAGTTTTCATAGCAATTTATTTGGCCGCTCAACAGGACAGATACGGATATTTCATTTCATAGTAACATTGCCGCATAGTCATTTGTTTTTGACCAGTACAGCAATTTTGATTTATCTCGAAGAAGCTTGTCAAAATAATGCTCGAATTTCCAAGCATGTTTGAGAAAAATAATTATTCACCCGAGAAAATATAATGGCTTCTAAAAATTTCCACTTTCTATTTATATTGTCCAAATACGACCAGTTTATGTGCTTCATAAATAAAATCCTCGTTTTCACAATAATAGTGCTTTAACTTTCGGATCCTTAAATTCATATGTATGAACCAATATATATTTCCATCAAAACTTTACGAAAAAATACAAATACCAATAGAAATTCATCATTCACAGTTTCCAATACTAGAGTCATATAAAAAACGGCCATGGCAATATCCATTGCCTTCAGGGCAGTTACGTATTCAACAGATACATTATCCCACACCAAAATTCCAACCTTACCTTCCTACAAATAGAAATCAAAATCAATTTTCAGATTTACTTTTGCAAGCCACTTCAGAACCGCAGTTTGTTGAAGGAATTTGAACTTTATGGTGCACGTAATAAGGTTTATATGTGTGTTTGATTGTCATGGTGACTACATACGAAAGGTTTGTTGACGCAATCAACGCTGGCAGATCACAGTACGGTCAAAGGTTCCGTTGCTATTTGCTCGGACATATAAATACGTTATATACAAACTATGTATTGTATGTAGATATATAGTTTGTGGACGGCGTTAAAGCTGAGAATTGACACAGATTACTACAGATGGTACACTCCACCCTGACGGAACGAAATGTTGCCGTTCTAAATATTATATTTATTACATTTAGGACTGAATATAGTATTGTTAGGTGATTAGGTCATAATGTTAGTCGATTGATGTACCTACTAGGAAGTTCGCATTTATTAGTTTTAAACTTTTATAATCCTGTATTATGAATTTAGCAATAATCGATTTGTTTTTGAGTATTCTAGTTTATCTAGTTGTTCTCCTTGGTAAGCGGTTTAATTAAAAACTCCCGTATCATGGCTGGATATAATTGCCATGGTTACGTTCTTTGATTTTGTTCGGCCGTCCGTCATCGGGAGAAAATTGAGAAGGATATGACGGTTATAAGATTGTAACAAGGCTAAAGTGTACTATCCTGACTAATAAAGAAAAAAAGGTTTTAACTATTGCGTTACGAGTTTCATTCCTGGCTAAAAGGTCAGAAGCGGGATAAACAAGATTTTTTTTTGAAATTTTCTTGTCACGCCCACAGCTCGGGAAACTGTAAGTAACGCAACGCACTTTAGATGATATGATTTGTTTTCGGTATCAGGTATCCCAATAATTTTTTTTTCTCATTTCGTTTTTACGGGGGATCTAATAATTAAAAGAACTGATATAGGCAGGGTTGGATTTAGGTATGTTGAAAAAGATAACACAAAGGGTGAAATTATAGAATAAATACTATAATTATAGAGTACCTACCAAATCCAACGCCGAGGTATCTAAGGTAAAAAAAAAAAAAAACTGGTATTATTGGAAGGACAACACTCAACTTCTGCTTAATTTTCAAAATCGCAGTTATATGTACTTGTCATTGGATCGTTTATGAAATTGTAGTCCTTAGCAATCATGATTAGAAATTGATGAGGGAATTGTGTGTGTCAGTGCACAATTAATGGGCAATAGATTCGCCACATCACATGGTACTTAACAATAGGCTGGTGACACATGAGTCTAACACGTATCTACTCCGACCATTTTGCGCATGATGATGCGCGGGATGTTACATTATGTCATGATTAGGTACGCATGATTGCGATAATGTACATACGTAACACATGACAGATACTAAGCTTACATTCGAAGTTTCAGGATCCTGAAATGGATGGACATAAAGGAAAAGGAAATGCCCTAGGTAAGGGGCCTTATAAAAAGGGAACCCGAGGCAAAGGGTTATGGAATACGTCTGATGTGACCAGTCGAGGGGAAGGACTGGCACATACACAGGAAGGAGAACCCGAAGGCATGGGTCAAAATCGGAATCGGATCTCGGACAATGTAGACTTAGAAAACACGGATTCGGACGGAACCCGAAGCGTTATATTAGGGTCAAAAGATGTACAGAAAAGAAAGGAAAGACGCAGAACGGAGGTTGCAAAATCATCACAATCAAGGAGGAGACGATATCACTCGACGTCTTCGGAGTCGGCAAGTGAATCACCATCACCAAAAAAAAAGAGGAGATTACAAGGAAAAGAATCTGATAGTAGGTTAATGGACAAATTTCTAGCCGTCTTAGAAAAATGCAAGAGTTCGGATAAACCTAAGATGTCTTTCAACTCCAATGTCATACCGGAGTTCGACCCTTTGTCCAAAGAACAAACCATATCGACTTGGTTGAGCAAAATTGAGGAATGTGCCGAAATTTACGGGTGGGAAGAAAAAGAAATCGTCCACTACTCTCTGCCTAAGTTAACCGGTGTAGCAAAGACATGGTATCAGGGTCTAACTTCGATATTGCATACATGGTCAGAATGGAAAAAGAAACTGATTGAATCTTTCCCATGTAGGGAAGATTACGCTGAACTTTTAACGGAAATGCTAGCAAAAAAGGCAAGATATGGAGAATCACTAGAACATTATTACTATGCGAAGGTTAACCTTTTAAATAGATGTAAGATATATGGCAGGCAAGCAGTAGATTGTCTTCTACATGGAATAGACGACCGTGCGGCGAAGGTTGGCGCTCAAGCAGTTCAGTTCAACGAACCAGAACAGGTACTAAAATATTTTAGGAACGTTAAAAGTGGCCCGAGTAGAGAGGTGCAAGACTCGCGGAAACTAAACGAGCGACGTTTTGGAAGCAATCCAAATCGACCGGCCCCATATAAAACAGGTACGAATATTAATTATAATATAAAATGTTTTAACTGTAACGAAATTGGCCATCCAAGCTTTAAATGCGAAAAACCTCTTATAAAATGCACGAATTGTGACCGGCTAGGCCATCTGATCACTAACTGTCTCAGGAACAAAAGGACAACCAACGAATCGGATAAAAACAAAACACCAGGTAATGACCAAACGGAAAAACAGGTTTCTGAAGTCACAGCAGAAGGCTCCGGCCTAAGCAAGTATGTGTTGGGTATCAAGGTCAACGAATTGACGATTTTATGCCACATTGATCTGGGGAGTCAATGTTCCCTTATCAAGGTAAGTGATGCAAACTCTTTAAATCTTCAGATTATTAATCGCCCGAATCTACCGATACTCAGAGGCATAGGTGGTAACCTGATACACCCACTAGGAGTCGCCGTCACTGTCGTTGAAGTCCAAGGACTACGAGAAATAATAGACTTATACGTCGTAGATGATTATGTGTTGGTACATCCGGTCTTGTTAGGTCATTCATTTACAGAAAGGCCCGATATACTAATTATTAAAACCCCGGATGAAATCAAATTCCAGAGAATACCGCCAAATAAATTAAATATTATGGTGTCTATTGATACTGAAATCCCTAGCAATAAATTACAAGCAATAAAAATATATACAGATACGCAATTGAATTGTGATGTTTATATTAATGGTACTCTACGAGGTACTGAAGGCCATGAACATTATTTACTTCCCGGACAGTACGAAATCAAGAACGGAAGGGGAGCAGTCTTGATTTATAATATGGCAGCGACTCCTATGAAAATAACTAAAGGTACTCTTTTAACTCGATCTCTACAAAGAAACACTATCTCACCGACCAACACACTGAATGCATTCAGCGTAACGTTTGGTGATACTGAAATGGAAACCTCAGTAAACCGTAATCCTCGCTTAAGAGAAGACCAGACCAAAGAATTACAAGGTTTGCTTACAAGGTATAGTGACTGTTTTTCTAGTGGACTACATGATTTGGGTTATACGCCAGTTACCGAGATGACAATCGAGCTCAACGATGCCGATCCGGTGGTTTACCGCCCGTATCGCATGTCGTTTACTGAAAGATCAATGGTAAGAAACATGATACAAGAGATGTTAGACAACGACATAATCAGAGAATCATCGTCACCTTACGCGAGCCCGATCGTCATGGTTCAGAAAAAAACAGGCGATAAGAGATTATGCGTCGATTACAGGGCGCTCAATAGAAAGACTAAGAAGGACCACTACCCATTACCCAGAGTGGAAGACCAACTGGACCTACTTGCAGGTAATGCTTTGTTTACGTCCTTAGATCTAGCTTCTGGCTATTATCAGATTCCAGTATCTGAAGAATCCCGTTCTAAAACCGCCTTTGTGACACCTGACGGGCAATATGAATATAATCGCATGCCCTTTGGACTAGTCAATGCACCATCGGTCTTTCAACGCACCATCAACAAAATACTAATGAAAGCTAAGTTAAAATATGCGATTATATATATGGACGATATCCTCATTCCATCCAAAGATTTCACAGAGGGACTACAACGACTGGAAGAGGTGCTCCAGTTACTCAAAAACGGTGGACTAACTTTAAAACTCAGTAAATGTCATTTCTTTATGAGTTCTATAGATTTCCTGGGTTTCGATGTGAGCGCTAGTGGCATCAAGCCGGGCAGCAGAAAAACTGATGCAGTCTCCAATTTCCCAACACCTAAAAATCAACACGAAGTACGACAGTTTCTTGGACTTTCTGGGTTTTTCAGACGATTTATCAAAGGATATGCGGTGATTACGGCACCGTTGACGGACCTACTAAAAAAAAACACTGGGTGGACTTGGAGTGCCGAACAAGAAAAGGCGTTTACTAAGGTAAAAGAATTACTCATTAACCGCCCGATACTTGCCTTATACGACCCCAAAGCCGATACAGAGTTGCATACAGACGCCTGTAAAGACGGTTTGGCAGGTATACTACTCCAACGAAACGCGAACGGTGTACTACAACCAGTATCGTACTTCAGCCGTAAAACAAACATTGACGAGCGCAAGATGCATTCCTATGAACTCGAAACGTTGGCAGTAATCTCTTCGTTAAATCGTTTCAGAGTTTATCTGGTAGGCATACCGTTTAGAATCCTGACTGATTGCAATGCGCTCAGGTCAACGTTAGTAAAACGGGATCTCATACCTCGAATCGCACGTTGGTGGGTTGTACTTCAAGAGTACGACTGCTCTATAGAATATCGTCCCGGAGCCCGAATGGCGCATGCAGATGCACTCAGCAGGAATCCAATCGATAATCCAATAAGTGAACCACATATCTTGGACATCTTACCAATACAGCAATCCGACCAAAACTGGATCTCAACGGTGCAATCCGCTGATGATGAAGTCAAGAAAATTAGAGAAATCCTCTTGGACCCGTCTACTGAGGAAGCTATTGACGTGCACAAAAATTATAAACTAAAGAACGATAGAATTTTTCGCATTGTCGGGGAAGACCTGAAATGGCTTGTACCACGGGGCGTGCGCTGGCAAATCCTTAAGATGAATCACGATGATGTTGGTCATTGCGGATTCGAGAAGACATTACATCGAATTAAGGAACACTACTGGTTCAGGAAAATGCGCCGATTTGTAAAAAAATATGTTTCCTCTTGTCTACAATGCGCTCACCACAAGGCTCCTGGCGGCAAACGGGAAGGTGAATTACATCCTATCGAGAAGGTCAGTATACCTTTTCATACCATCCACGCAGATCACCTAGGACCATTCGTAAAGAGCAAGGCAGGAAATTGTTATCTACTGGTAATTGTAGACGGTTTTACAAAATACGTTAGCATAAATCCAGTTAGAAATACCAAAGCTACAACTTCAATAAGAGTTATAAGGCAATTTGTAAGTTACTTTGGAGTGCCAGCACGTCTAATTACTGATAAAGGCACGAGCTTTACCAGCAACAAATTTCAAGAGTTTGTTGAGTCCTACGGCATAAAGCACATCCAAAATGCTGTTGCTACACCCAGGGCGAATGGACAGGTGGAAAGATTTAACAGGACAATTTTGGATGCTTTATCAACCTCTAGTCATGGTGGAGATGATAAGTCATGGGACGATCACATTTCCGACATACAGGTAGGTATTAACACAACAAATCATAAAACCACTCAGAAGAGCCCGTCGGAATTGCTATTTGGATTTAATGTTACTAGCAGAACTGAAGGTAAGTTAAACGATATTATCAAAGAAACTCTAAACCTGACTCCTGTGGAAGAATTAGACGCGTTAAGACAAAATGTAGGCAAAAAAATAAGAGAACAACAGGTAAAAGACGCCAATAACTATAATAAACACAGAAAACCTTCAACCCAGTATAAAGAGGGTGACTTAGTAAGAGTGGAGAGACACGCGCCGCATGATGGTAAATCACAGAAACTTACCTGTAAATATCAAGGTCCCTACCGTATAATAAAATTACTCCCTAACGACAGGTTCGTGATCGAGGACACACCTCTAACACGTAAACGAGGAAAAAAATATGAAAATGTAGTAGCAATAGATAAAATTCAACCTTGGATGAATTTCAACCAATTAGAATCTGACTCATCCAGTGATAACGAATAGACGTGTTCTTAACGAGGGATAGGTAACCAAAATATTGAACTATTATAGTACATTTCTGTCGAGACCAGCAACTCAAGCATTGATGGACGATCGTGAAAATGTGGGCCGAGGCACACACGGAAGTCCATCAATGCATGGTTGCAGCCAAGGCTTGAATAGTGCTTTTCTCAAATAATGCGCGGAAATTCAAACAAAGTAGTTAATTCCAGAATCAATGACGGACAACGATAATTTGTCACGCGCCAATGCAATGTGTTCATTTTTTTCTTCTTGGTTGTCATGTGTTGAAGTAAAAAGTTCGTTCCATTTTTAAATAGCACGACAGATATGAGTTTTCATAATAATTTATTTGGCCGCTACACAGGACAGATATGGATTTTCATAGTAACATTGCTGGCCGCATCGTCACTTGTTTTTGACCAGTACCGCAATTTCGATTTATCTCGAAGAAGATTGTCAAAATAATGATTGAATTTCCAAGCATGTTTGAGAAAAAGCATTTTAATTTAATGTTAACTTGATTTTGAATGTCATATGTGTTTATGTTGATTTAATTTTGACTTTGAATGTCTTATGTGTTGATTATTAATATTGATTTGATTTTAATCTGTTTTTAATCTTTAATGTCTCATATGTTGATTATTAATTAAACTAAGAACCAAAAAAGCGATGGGACTCGCTTGAAACAGGATGGCCGAACTGTAATTCCTTTTTTTTTAAGAGCGACGGGACTCGCTCAAAAACAGGATGGTCGAGCTGTTAGGTGATTAGGTCATAATGTTAGTCGATTGATGTACCTACTAGGAAGTTCGCATTTATTAGTTTTAAACTTTTATAATCCTGTATTATGAATTTAGCAATAATCGATTTGTTTTTGAGTATTCTAGTTTATCTAGTTGTTCTCCTTGGTAAGCGGTTTAATTAAAAACTCCCGTATCATGGCTGGATATAATTGCCATGGTTACGTTCTTTGATTTTGTTCGGCCGTCCGTCATCGGGAGAAAATTGAGAAGGATATGACGGTTATAAGATTGTAACAAGGCTAAAGTGTACTATCCTGACTAATAAAGAAAAAAAGGTTTTAACTATTGCGTTACGAGTTTCATTCCTGGCTAAAAGTATTTATTTTATTTTTATTTCAAATTGTTATTGTTATCTCATTATATGCTGCACCGATTGGCGTCATCACGTCAACGCCGGCTGTCGCTGAAAACCAGCGCTGTGGCTCTGTCTCGCATAGGGTCGCAGCATTAAGCTGACCGATGGTTGTTTTGCGTGGATATGACGCATATTTTCCCCCAACTTGTTATTGCGTAACCTTTTTTTTTCATTGCGTCATGTTTGCCGCAAATAAACGTATTTTCTTTCTTTCTTTCTTTCACTCCGCATTTTAGGTGTGAAGCTACAAGTACACGGCGGGCTTTTCTTGTCGGGCCAATTCAGTGCGCATAACGTAGTCAGAAGATATAAGAAGTACCCGATAGAAAGAGAGGCAACTTCTAAGGCGTGAATTATACAAAAACGGCGTGGTAAAGGCGTGGCGCAGGCATGATGCCACTTCAAAAAGTTTCCATACAAAATGTACGTAGGCGACGGCGACGTGTCTTGAAATAGTTGAAACTCAAGCGGCGGCTTTCTCGCTTGATACACAGTATGAGCAGTATTTATGCACTGAAACGTCAAAGCTACTCGAGCACCCTAAATGATTATGACCACGTGGAGAGGACATGCTATCGCAACAAAGTCCGCCTGTGTAATGACATCGTAACGTCTCTTCGCCTCTTCTATATGAGTTAAATCGCGTCCGTGCCTTATTCGTTCCACGCCTGCGCTGCGTCTGTGCCGCGCCTTTACCTTACGCCTTCTCTGTGTAATTCACACCTAAGTGAATATAACTGTAGGTAATTAGCGCTGTGCGACCTGAATTGGTCTTTATTGTGTCGTAGCAAGAGTTGCTTTTTATTTAAATGATTTTGCAGAGTGAACCGTCAGTAGTAATCTGTGGTATTGATTGATGTCTCTATGCACTGAAATCTTAAATCACTCTGATATTACACCGGTTTTAATATGAGTTCACTTGCCCGCCGAGAAGGCTTGCTTATTTATTTTGATGAGTAAAGTTGTATGTATTCCGGTGGGAAATCTGTATCTATTTGAAATGGATTCTACATCTTCTATGTTTAGATTACAGCATTTTACAGGTAGGAAACCTAAAGAACGGCAACTTGACACAAATATTGTTAGGCCTCTGCTTGAGGGAGAGGGCTGTAATCTACCACGCGGGCCCAGAGTGGGTTGGTAGATGTCAAATGTCTTCGAATTTTTGGTTCCAGAACATGCCGGTATCCTCACAATGTTTACCTTCATCATTTTGAGAGCAGTGGTGATGAAATTATTTACACAAAGTAAACCGCCTGGCTAGATTCGAACGCACGACTTACAACTCGTAAGTCACCACTGGACCACTACTGCTCACACATTATTAAGATGATGTAACAAATACTAAGACAACGCATATTATACAAGGTCTTAAACAAATTCTGTCTCAGGGCAAATTCGACCAAACAGGAATAAATTTTATCCGCGGAATTAGCCTTCTCTTCAGAATTTTTGAATTTTTGACAGTTTCTCCATACGAAACCTGTCAGAAGTAAATCTTATTCCGCGGATAAAATTTATTCCTGTTTGGTTGAATCCAGCCTTAGTCACTTATTTATTGATTTAATACTTCAAGCACAGGAATGTGCGGAGGCGGGCTTAATGCCATAGGCATGTTTACCACTCAACCTTTAAGTGATGCAGAGAAAAACAGTGGTAGGTGCAATTACGAAAAATTTAGGAAAAAAAAAAAGTCACTTAGTTTTTTCAACTTCAGACTGGATTGAAATGTAGTTTTCAACATCACTTAGGGAATTTGTCCCGATAGTTTTATGTGTGTCAAACTTTTATTATAAAGTTTGATATAGCATAGAAATATCGATATTTTGACATGCTAACTCAACAGTAGCTACATTGCACCTATGTGAAGCAAGGATGGGTCGCTAGTTACTGCTAAAATAACATATTCCACGCTCTTAAGCTAATTAAACACAGTTTCAAGCAACGCAAATAACTAACACACCCACAAACACATAGTTGCACATATTGCATTATTTAGCGTAGCATCCGCCTCTCGTAGACCCGTAGCACGCGAGCTACGCCGTAGATCTGCTACGCGCGTAGATACTATCTTTATTGTTGCGTAGACCGTGATGTATGTACGTTGAATTCTTGTTTGGATCTAACCTAGATTTTGTGGGAAGTATTGCTATGAGTTTTGTTCTGGATTTTATAGGAAAACAGGTTCAAAGTAAATAAAAAAGTCAAATCATTTATTTCAAACAGGCTCATTGATTCTAGTCGCCCCTTCAAATGTTATTTTTTTTTCTTCAAATGATCATTTTTTTTTCTTACGTAATCATTGTATATTTGTTACTTTTGTGACTAAAGCAACTTATGTTTATATGTAAATATTCTTCATACATTTTTTGTATTAGTTATTTTCTAAAATCATTTACAATGAAAACATTTTATTAATAGGTAACTTAAATATGTAACAGAAAAAACAGGCCCCGATATTTGGCTTACAATAACTTCAAACGATGTTTACATAAATACTTTATTCTATACAATACTAAATCTTAATAAAATTCATGTAGGATTCCAATAAATTCACAATAAGCTTTATTTCCAGACCCATATTTCTAAGAAATACAATATTTTGTAGCAAAATGATATTTCATGTTTTTTTCGCAAAAGTATTCGTATTCTTTTTTTTTACCGACGGAAAAAATGGAGGAGCTTCTCAAGTCGACACGATTTTTTTTTTTTATGTATGACCACGCACATCTTTTTACAGAGTAGTCCGATTTGAAAGATTCTTTTTTATTGGGGAGGGTATACCTCGAAGTTGGTCTCATATTAATTTTATTAACTTTGCTTTGGTACTTTTTGAGTTAGCTTCAACGTATTATTACGTATTTTTCCCACTTAGCCTATGTGGATGATGTTATTTACATAGCAGGTCGTGATATTCAAATTTGTGTGGGGTAGGTACCACAACTAAAAAGTGAAAAATAAAAACTTTTTACAAACAAAAACACTACAAAGTGAAAAATAAATTTAATTTCTGAAGTCGGTGGCAAAAAACGAAATTTAAAAACCAAAGAAATTAAATTTATTTTTCACTTTTTAGTGTTTTTTTTTGGAATTCGGTAGTTGTTTTTTCTTAAAAAGTAAAAAAAAAAACTTACTTTAATTTGGCCCTTCGGCTGTAATTGCTATTTTGTATAGTATTGCCAGGGTTTGTTTACTTTTGATATTTACTGAAGCTGCCGTAGAACTGATGACCGTTGGGATAGATGTGTTCTTGAGTGGAGTTTGCGAATCGGCAAACGTAAGGTAGGACGCCCTCAGGCTAGGTGCAGCGAAGATCTTTGCAAGGTGTCTGGTAGCAGCTCGACAAGAGTTGCCGAGAACCGAGCTGAATGACGTGCAATTTGTTGATTATGATGAAGTAATGAAATGAAATGATTTTATTTTCTGTAAATAGGTTTGTAAAAAACACTTTTACATGTCAATAAGTAGCCAAGAATTAGTAATGTTTCTTTATAAAATAAATAGACTTAATCACATAACCTGTACAAATATTTAGCTCAAAACGACAAAGAGATTCATTAATTTTGATTACCTTGTGGGGAAGTGTTTATCAGATTATAATTAAATAAAATGATCGACGCTCCTTATAAAGGTCACACAAAAAACATGACCACATAAAACAAAATAACAGAATAAATACAAGATCGTTTACGGATTAATTCTGATAGATGCTACGCCGTAGCTTCGTAGCGCCTTGATACGCGCACGCCTACGTTTGTTGCTACGTAGGATTATTTTCATAAGAGCATTATTTTTCTACTACTTATATTTCAATACGAGCTCTCATTTATTTGATGTTTAAGTATGTTATTCCCTTTTGTAGGAATAAGGCTATTTATTCTATTTAAAAAGCTTGAATGATATACGAGTCGTATATGAAGGTTTTTTATGAAGAGATTTACCATTCAGCTCAGTTTTTGTTAGTTAAATAGACTCATGTGTCTTTTATGAGAAGTTATGATACAATTGAGCAGTGAATAAGGATACACAAAGCCCAAAATAGCTTTTCAAAGTAAAGAATTGTATCGCTTTTATAAATTATAGACAAAAAAACATACATATGCTACGAACATATAACCTCCTCCTTTTTGGGAAGTCGGTTAAAAAGCAGAACATTAACAAAAACATGGCTAGACTTGGCCTAAATGTGCCAAATCCATTACAACTAACACTAGATGGAAAACAGCTGGCTGAAAGCTTTCCTGAATATAGCCTACAAAGTCTTTCTTTCAGGAATAAACAGCGCTGATCGGAATTCGATTAGTAAGCGGCTCGCTCGCAGGCTATAAATGTCTCATTTGTCAAACTTTATGGCCGACCCGCCCTAGTCTGTAATGTTTCATTCCACTAAGAACCTAGATTCGGTTTTGAAGTGCTATGTAGATGAAAGTGAGATATTTACTATTACATAACACACGCCTGTAATGCCCGAAGGGTTATGCAGAGGTACCTATAGTACCCACATGTTCAAGGCCTATGTAGGGGGCCAGCGTATTGCCATCGACCGGGCACAAATCCAGACTCTGGGCTGTTACTGATAAACGCACACACAAGTTTATATATTTAATCCTGTGATATTCAATTGATTCAGGCGTGACTTGGCGGAAATCCATTATAAAATACAATAGACGTAGATATACTTAGTAACCTATTAAAAAACCTAGTCAAAAAAAAACCCGAGGTGTTGCCACGCCGAGCGCTGGGTGCTGCGCGCAGCGCTTGGCGTGGCAACACGTCGTGTTCGGGTTCGCGACGAGTCAATCGTCATCTTGAGGATGCATCGTTGAAAGGTGAAACACGTGTCGATTTCTTACAGGGTTTTTTATGACTCTTTATAGTTAAGCTTGTTTTAAGTCCGGCTGGCTAGTTACCACCATCTTATCTAAGTCTGTCGCCATAACAACAATGTTAAAAGCATTGTTGTGTTCCGGCATTTAGAGGTAAGATAGCCAGTTTCTCTGTGGTTGAGGATTCCGGGTGAAGCTCGCTCCCACCTTCGGCTTGAACATCACTTACCATCAGGTGAGATTCAGGCCAAGAGCTTCCCCGTTGTGGATAAACAAAAAAAATATAGGTTGAGTACCAAGTTTGGCCCGTTGGCCCTGATTCCACATTATTGATGAGACCGGGATTACTCGATGCAGGAGTCGTTTGGTGATTGATATCACCGGTCGTTAGGACCGATTTTATGTATTTTTCCTGGAAGGATCAAGTCAGGTTCGTTTATAGCCCACCTGATCGTAATTGCTTCCGAAGGTTTAGTGTATTGAGCATGTAAGGGTAAGGAACTATTTGGTCCTTTGAACAGAATAATGTTTGGTCTTTATAGGTTAGTAGAGAAATAAAATGGGATTTAATGAATACTTAAAACATCTATGTTTGTTTTTTACCTTTATCCTTTACCTTCTGTTATTTTTATTCTTGACTTACTTGTCATTCAATGATTAATACAAATCCATTTGAAGAAAATCCACATTTTTGTAAGTTACGGTAATGAAATCAAAACAGTGCATTTTGTAAACGAATATTTTTGCACAGCGGAGTTGCCTAAAATACCGTAGAAAAAATCCACAGCGACTCGTCCGGACTAATCCGTGGATTTCGTTAATTTCGTGAAACGAAAATTAAAATGGCCCGAAAAAATGTCGACGTGTCGTTTTTAGAAAATTGTGTTTTGAATTTTTTCGTTATTTTAAAACCCACTGAAGCTTTGTACGCCTTATTCCAAAAAAAAAACTGTAAAAAAGAAGTTTTTAAACAAAACTAAGTTAGATATTTTTAAAGCCGTAAATAAGCTGGCTTTGAAAATATTTAACATACATTTGATTTCTTTCGCCTTTTTCATGAAACGTTGTCATAATATTTCGAAACCCACATTCGAAAAATCATTAAAGCGAAAAAAGCTCAGGTAAAACGTAAACATATTTTATTCAAAGTAATAACATATCTATCATAATATAAAATCAATGCGACCTGTCTCTGACAATTCTTTGAACGTCACTCAAAATAAACAGTAACACGTACATGAAAAAAATCTATCATTCCAAATAAACAGTAAAGGGGGAATAACTACAGTCCAAAACCTTTCACAAAGGGGCCTGTCAAAACCATCGAACCTTTGAAATAATGGGCGTTAGATTAACTGTACTGACGAAGAGAAATGTTCTTTGTGTTACTGTCATTTATTATTTTTCTGATATATAATTTTTTTGGCCAGATATAATCATTGTTTGTAGCTGTGGGTTGTTCAGGTGATGTTTGATGATTTGTTTTGGGGTCTTCATAATGATCATTTTGAAGTCCGTTTTGATATTTGTAGATTAGTTTAATGTACTCTGGGAGGCAACAATCATTACAAAAACGGTATAAATTGAGATTTGGTCTAAAAGCGGTGGGGTATCGTTAAAATCAAGTCATGATACAAAACACATCAAACACAAAGCAGTTTTATTTGATTTCTGATCTTACGAATCCTTCATCAAGAAAATAACAAAAATTAACCCGAACGGTCTACTATAAAGTCAAAACTCTGGACCTAAAAGTACCATTATCTCATTACTTAATTTACCGAAATTAGACCAACTTTTATTAACTTATGAATTTTGATTATTTTATTTTATTTTATTTATTAAGGAAAACCAACAATTACACATTTACATAGTTCAAAATGGCTTATAAATTTTAGATTAGATTTATTTTTCTCCCAAAGCTTCGGTAGCGTGTCCTCTTTCGTATTTAATTAATTTGGCATTTAATGTAATTTATCGCGAACCCTCCCAAAGCCATGCTTTTCTTGCGACGAAAAACATTTTTCAAATTAAAATGAACCCCTTTTTTTCCTGGAGTGAAATGTGTAGTATTGACATTTTCGGTTGGTTTGGTCTTAGCAAATAAATCAGGTTTATTTTTGAAGGGTGTGGATGATTGCTTTAATTGCGTCCCTGCATCTGTTCGTGTTTTAATTATTCTTGATGTGCCTCTTATCTTAATATTTGCTTCGGTGCGTTTGTTTGTCCCTCTCAAATTAAGACGTGGATGTTTATTCAGTTGTTTTCTGCCTACCCTTCACGTTTTGCTGTGTACTGCTCTGATACTGTTTTGTTTACTTTATAAGTTGTAGAGAATACTCAAAAATAAATGTAATATAGTTTGGGTCGTAGAGAATACCTACACAAATTTAATAAAGTCTGGGTCTCTAAAATATGAAAATAATGAGATATCAATTTCGGTTTCATTATTATTTAATTAGTGTTGTGATTAATATCGATTAGATCTTTTTTTTTTTTTTTTAAGTTTTGCTTATTATTAACAAAAAAAGGAAAGCTATATTAATATTACAATTTCTCTATGACGTCAAATAATTAAATAAAAACACTTAACTAAAGTCTAACTTACAAAAAAATAATTTCACCCAGCACCAATTCTTTTCAAGCCCTAATTAAGTATTTCGCTTCTTAATTAACACTTCGTCCATAAATATTAAGTTAGTTAAGTTAACAAATTGGCTATATTGTTCGGCGAAACTTTCAATAAAATTGACCTTACCGCACCCCCGTGCTTAGTCAGTCGGGTAGGTAACTAATAAGAAAACTTCTTTATTCAACCCTCTTTAGTTTTAAAATGTTTTACCTACTCTACGTGCTCTGAAAATGGCTCGATGAGCTGGCAATATCTCTTTGAAAATATACTAGACTTCATTTTTGCAAGGAATTTTTATTAGGTTTTTTTTTTTGTGATGTCTGTTGTTATTTTTTTTGCATTCTTTATTAAAAATGTCGTTGATCTTCATAGGTTTAAAATGGCTAATAAAGGATTAGAGCAAATACGAAATGTAATATTTCAGGCTGTTATTGAAAATATTTGGTCCTTTGAATAAATAGAAAGTGGACAGGAAGAAATAAAAATTGTTTATTCACCCCAGGAATACGTGCATAATATAAAAGATAGCTTTGTAGGTATTTCAAATGACTAACGGTAGTATTAATGGAGGAGCTCGTGGCTAAGTAATAACAGCCGCACGGGTCAACCCAAGCTGCGCTTGCCGGGGTTGGTCCGTGGATGGGTGACCATCTTTACATACCGAGAGTCCTCCGTGCTTCGGAAAGCACGTTAAGCCGTTGGTCCCGGCTGTCCTTCGTGGATCTTTGACAGTCGTTACGAGTCGTCAGAAGCCCGAAAGTCTGACAACCAGTCTTACCAAGGGGTATCGTATTACCCAGTTACTGGGTTGTGGAAGTCAGATAGGCAGTCGCTCCATGTAAAATACTGGTATTCAGCTGCATCCGGATAGACTGGAAGCCGACTCCAACATGATTGGGAAAAGGCTAGGCAGAATGATAACGGTAGTATTAATGGTGGTACATATAAATGATACCTAATACATACGACCAAAAATTAAACAACAAACTGATATTGAATCTATTTCCTGATACAAATGAAAAGCACCCACTCCAACACGAATATGTATGTCAAAAGAGAGAACCAATAACTGATTCTTATTTCCTACCTACACCATACGGAATACGGGATAAACATATAACGTATGTACATTTAAAAAGCAAAATATCTCGCAAACAAAAAAGAAAAGTTAATGCTCCACGCCTCCGGATCTACATACTCCCCGTACTTAAATAGGGATGTGATGACAAATAATGTCGATGTATTTTTATAATTCGTTTTAAATGATAACTTTTCATTACGATTATTGAAAAATAATTAAATATATTTTTTCCGGAGTAAAACAGAATATTTGATTTAGATTATTTTTCTGTAAACAACAAACATCAAAAACCAAGATATAGTGTATTTGTTCTGGGAACAGCAAAAAATACAGTTCATGTTAATGTCACTCCACTCATTTAAGATTCGTGAACGCTCGTAGTGGATTCTTAGGAAAATATTCACGTAAACAACTTAAATATTCTTAGTTCTGAACTTCTATATTGCAGAAATAAAAGCGTATAAAACTAGATGGAACATTTCAACCGAGCAAAGTTATTAACACAGTTTCGCTGTATTGGGACTTTGAAACTGTCAATTTCCTTTCCCTATCGTCTGCGCCACTATCGCTACAATAAAATTTTATTGGCTCGCTATCGCCGTCTATAAATATCGATAGTCGAACTATTATCATGAATTTATCGATACACATCAACAGCACTACTCATAACCCGGAGTTAAGGTCGAATCTCAAACAAAACGCGACGCTGAATTGCCAGCAAATATGAGCTCGAACTTAGGTGGGCACCGAAATTAGATTTACGAGTTCGGGAATTTTCGGAACTCACCGGATCAGTACCGAACCTCCTGCTAGGGTACGCATTATCATATAAATGCGGAGTTGACGGAAAAATATTGCTGAGGTGTGCCGTGGCTCCACCTGTACTCAGTTGAGTAAAATAAGAACGTGAGCCAAATAATACGGTGTTTAGGTGTACGAGGAGGGTGATTCAGTTAACTGTACTGCATGAATGTTTTATTTGCGGAGCGCTGCCTCGCAAATGAGCCGTTATCATCTTTGTTTACACTTAATTCCTTTTTCTTTTTGATATCCCGATCGCTGTTTTTATGTTAAGAATTTCTATTAAGAGCATAAACGTTTCGTTTTAAGCGTTTATCTTTGAGAAAATGATGTTTAGATACTTCATGTCTTCCCATTATACGTAATACTCTCTTGTATACATATGTATCTCGTTTTATCGCTCCGTCGTAAAATTTAATATTTATTGTAGCGTCACAAGGAGAATATTTCTGAATAATGGAACTGGTATGAGACATGTCTCTATTCTCGAACAATATTCCCCTACAAGTAAAGTAAAAATAATACATCTCTACGGATAACGAACGGAAATAATACAGAAAAAACTTCCCATTAGGGGAATACTAAAAAGATCATACATTATTTAAAATGGCTTAACGGCGCTCTTGGTATCAATAAAAATATTATCCTTAAAATAACCTTGTTTTCATTTTTAGCTATACACAAAATTGATGACATAGCCATAAGAATGAAAATCTAGTTTTTGTACCAAAACTTCAAGCAGATCTTGGCAATGAGCCGATAAAGAGAATGATAAAAACTTGCGCATGACTGCTATATGTCAAGTTTGTTTAAACCTGCCTGTTGTACTACAATCACTTGAGAGTTGACACTAGAGTCAACGTACTCAAATTCATGCACAGATTCGCGCAAGACTTCGTCCTCCACATGTTCACATAATCATTATTAACCAAGCCACGTGCCGCACCTACGTTTTTTGTCATAAAAACAAACTGTTTGACACTAACGCTTGCCATCACAAAATTTCATTGCACCCTCCATATTTCCTATTATTATTTTTTTGAAAGTAACCGTAACATATAAAGGCCAAAAGGGATCCTTTTATACCAATTGTTTCGTCATAGCCTCATAATAAAAACCTTTACGGAGGTAGGGATTAATGTGGGATAGTTTCGGGGGAAATTGCAAGCGGGATCCCCCAAGATCCCCCAAGGATTGTGAGGTGGGGAACCTAATAGTATTTATAATGCCAGCGCGTGGGATTAGGCAAGTACGTGAGGTTACCGCAGACCTTGTTAGCAGAATATGTGTTTATGTTGGCAAACCTATTCGGTTTTAAATGACTTCTCTGGTTTGAATGGTTGTGTAAGGTCTTTATTAGTCTTCAGTGTTATGTCAGTTGTTTTATAGGTCAGAGTTTAGTTAGTTGAGTTGTGACGAACATCATTTAATGTCAAAATTGGTATAACTTACGTAATTTTGTTATTATGAATTGAACAAACAACACATTCTTAGATAAATGAAGCAAAAGCTATCGTGAAATGGTTTTTTTTAATATATTTTTATTTGGATATTTTATGAAAGATGTATCTCATTCTTCTCCTATATTTTATTATAATTTATTTAAATCACAATTATAATACATTTACAGTCATAATATCTACACAAATTTACAAAAAAATAGAATGATCTATCTGTAAGCAAAATTACAAAGAATTATATAGTAATATTACAATTATTTAAAACATGACATCAGGTCACAAATAATAATTGAAAGAGGTCTGTTATTATAAAACTCACATACTTCTTTCAATTGCGGCAGGTTTTGCCTAAATGTATCCTCCGATACCGTAATAACATTAATAAAACGTGCAGTTCTTATCTTATCTTAGCTTGTCGATGTCATGGCCAAGAATTTGGTAGTTCATCAGTTCCTGTAATGTGCAGACAACAGGACATCCTGTACATGAAATTAAGCATAAATATCTATCTCATTATAATAGCGTTCATCTCTAACAAGCCATTAAACAGCACCACGTAATCCCATAAACCAAAACAAGCAACACATAAAAAGGCATTTCAACACAACTGCCTCCAACACACTCACACACAATTCCAACTTTCCAAATTTTATTAGAGCGGCCACCTGAATAATGCGTTTTACATCACGTACAATGAACAAAAGCTAAGTTCTAACATGCTGAAATGAAATTCACTAAGTTACGATTCAAATTGGCCAGCCGTACGCTGTAGTAGTTTCTGAACTTTTAGCTACGAACCGAGATCATATCTAACATAATAATAACGTGTAGCCTGTCGGTGCCACAGTTGCTGTGGAGTTTGGCACATTTTTTATTTGAATGCTACTGCTATTGGGAAGGGAATATATGGAAGTTTTATTTTTACACTGGACTAGCTGTGCTTACTGGTCTAAGAGAAAAAAAAAAAGAAAGTTGATTGGCGAAATTTCAATGATGTGATTAGTATCAGTTAATACAAGCAAGAAAAAAAAAACTATTTACTTGGGATTAGGAGGGCTAAGGGATTAAAAAGTTCCACTACTTTCTAGAAGGTATATTCAGACTTCTTTCCAAAAATGGCTGATGCAAGACCTAAAGATCGAATATCCTGTTATCTGAACCTCTTTTGTACAAATGGAGTGTTGAATATTGAAGTGGACATTCATGGTCAACATGCCTCATGCGTCCATATGAATAATTATTGTGTTGTAATAGTCTATTATCATGACGTCTGCGGGGAAAGAAATAGTAACAACCTCGAAGAAATAGTAGCAGGTGGTGTGAAACAAACAATTATGGTGCTTAGACAATCTAATGTCATGAAAGATATTATTGTGTTGCTTAAACCACTTCTACTAGATTTATCATATCATGTACTAACAATGAAAACTAGTCTAATTCGAATTGGAGCGATTAGATTAACTCAAAGCGTTCACGAAAGGAAAATAATATTCAGCAAGCATTTTAGATTGAAAATCTTAAACGGTTGTAGCTTATTTACTTTGGAATAATCTAACCAAGGTTATTCTAGCTAAATCGCTTACATAATTCCTCTTAATGTATGAACTAATTTAAGGGTCTGTATAATATATTATGCTCTCACTAAGATTCATTATTTTAGGCAAGGGTTTTAAGCTTTGCTCTGTACAAGAGTTTTTCTCTACACGAGTTTAGTGTTCCATATTTATGACTGTACAAGATGTTAACATTTATTAAAATTAAAGAACTTAATAATAAAAAATAAAAATAAATTATTTTTCTTCCACAAATAACGCTTATTAAAAATGGAAAAGAACTAAAACTTAAAAATGGAAAAGTAATGCAATTAGGGTGACACTGTAATTAGGGGGAAGGATTTTGTGTCTAAGGTCGCGGATAAGCCAATAAACAAATAAAAACGTTTTATTTGTACTGCGCTGTTTCATGATTTAGAAAAGGCTGTAATAAGGGGTGCAGAATTTTATGAGCCATATATTGCAAAATAAATGTTCCACAATATTACCAGAAATAATATGAGAACTTCACATCGTTCGCAGTTCGAATCACACATCCCTATTCATAGTTATAAAATATTGAGCAAGTTGCAGGGCGGTCGGAGATGCTTATTGAATTATATCCGTATCTGAGTCCATTGTTGTAAGTTTTAATGAATGGCCTTCCCAGTCCGAGGCTTAAGGCCTCCGCACGTGGGCCACTTTATGGGCCCAGCCTTTATTAATTTATGGCTTGGGCTTAAAAATGTCGGGGTAATTTAGTGTATTTTAATCTTAATTAGAGTGAGGCACTTAGCGAAGGGACTCGCATAAACGTTAGTTAGTGCCCCTGATAAGGTGAAAATAACGGTTCTTCCGAAATAAGGTTTCTGTAGATGGTGAGATAAAGAGATGAATTCGTAAGAGGTCTTTATGTGTGTTTTATTTAAACTGGGGGTTTAAATGTGCTATATATCCTGCTTCTACCTGGGGTGTTTAATTAAACCTTACTGTTAAAAGCTGAAACTTAATTTTATACAAAGACTTTTTGTAAACTCTCTTCTGCAATTTTATTGTTATAAAACCCTTATAATTATTTAGTAGCTGTTCCATTATTAACTAGAATTAATGAACTACAACGTTTTCAAGATTAAGAAAAAATTGGCCAAGTACTAGTCGGAATCGCACACAAAGGGTTCCGTACCACTTTAGTAAAAAAAACATGTGCCTTGTAAAATTAAAGGGGTCCTTTTGAATTTTGAACTTTATTCTTTATTAATCTCTGAAAATTTAAAGTGTCAGGCTATTACAGTTCATGAGATACAGCCTGCTGACAAACAGACGGACGGACAGCGGAGGCTTAGTCAGAGGGTTCCGTTTGGCACCCTTCGAGTACGGAACGTTAAAAAGACGCTTTATTTACTAATTAACTGAAAATGAAAATCAGTTTCAACCCAGTGACATCCCATGCGTTGATGAAATGATGATATCGTCCAAAAACACATTAATCAACAAGCTTTATGCACAAACGAGCTTCCGTATCGTAGTTATTAATCTACACTGTTTATACTGATAATAAACTACACCAAAATGTTCAACTATAAAGCATAAAAACTATGACAGACTTAATTACTATGAAATAACATTACTTCGAGATGAATTGAATCTGACGGTATCCTTGTTACGAGTCGACAAACAGTTGGTGTTGAAATCTGAAGTTTATCTTTTGTCAAACTTAGATTACTTGTCGATTGCTTCAGAAACAATGCGGTTTTAACTAATAGTTAAGATATTTGATGAATTAATTGCCTCAGAGAAAATTATTGGCAAAGGTATTCGCGGTTTCTCCGTTTAATTAAATTGCGTAATTTGGTAGAATTTATCAAATCGGTGGTCTATTTAGGCTAACACGAACTTCGTGATTCAATATTTCTCATGGATTGGTAGAAATATATGAATATACTAGTGCTTCATTATAAAAAGTCTAATCTAACCTAAATCAGACATAGACACTTTGATAGTTTTATCCAATATCCTAACATTTCATACATAAATCACCAAACAGACAACGTGAGAGTAAGCTGAGCAAGCTTACTCTCACGTAAAGTTAATGATGTTACTGACATTCTCAATTAATTTTCGTTAAAAGACAATGCTACAAAAATAATACCCGGAAATCGGTATTATATTGGTATTATTATTATTGAACCAGCTTTTCTCACGAAATCTCGCAAAACAATGACGACACTAAGTTTAATGAGCTTATAACAGCAAATAACGCAGATAGACAGCTGCTGTCAAAATCTTTGTCAGTCATCAAACTTTTTAGACGATTTTGTTCGCAAACAGCTCGATTTTCCGCTAACGCAGATGATTAATTAAACAAGCTGGAACTCCAATATTCTGTCTACCAATAATCCTGTATTCAACCTTATTTCATAAGCCACAACTGCTGTTTTTGGATGCCGCTACCAATTACTTGTCTTTATTGTATGAGTCGGAAGTAAAAATGCCGCGATTATAGTCTCGTCTATATGTATTTTATTTATTATGTGGTTTAACACTTGTTGCTAAGTGGAATGGTGGAAAGGATAACTCAATTAGTTACTGTTTATAGAAATAAATACACTGTATCGTTCCAAATTCGTAGTCTTTATTATTAAATTGCATTAAGATGCACACTACACTAAAATAGTTAATGCAAACATGAGTTTACTCGAGAAAATTGCATAAAGAATGTGAGTAATTTTAGAAATTTTTCACTTTTGGAAGGATGATTACCTCCGGAAAACTTAACCTATTTTTTATTATGAGTATTCATAAGTCTTAGTTTATGCGCACAACGCTTAAGAGTTATCTAGTATTTAATACGATTAACATATGTATGTGTTTTTAAAATTAGGCAGTCCAAATATAATATCACTTTGGCCCGTTGTGATCACAATCAATTGATGACTTAATAAACTAATGCTTAATTATTATACTTAGAGTGTCTTGCGTAGCAGCCACTGCAAATATATTTACTGTGTTCAAAACAAGTAAATTTCTCGCAAGATATACAAACTTCACGCGTAGTTTTAGTCATACGTGATCGTCGGCAAACATGGCATCGTCCGCGCGGTCCGCTCCGAGTACAAGTTGGAGGTTTATCGTTTAGATCAATTTGTAATTCAACGTCCAGTGGCAAGGGAAGGCTTAAGAACTCATACATTTTTTGTTTTATTATCCTTGGTATAGCTTCTGCATGCATTCTCCTCTGAACCAATGGCTTTATCATGCTGAGGGCCAGTTCTGTTAGGAACTCACGGCGCACTATTCTCTCTTGCCCTTTGTTAATTGTGAATATACATAGTGCATTTAGAGCAGCTAAGTTGAGCAGGCGAAACAATACATTCAGTGGCCATCTACGTGAGTTCCTTGTCACATCGACCTTTGAACACATACTCTCAACTGTATCTATGGCCTTTTTAGTTCGATTATAATTGACCAATATTTCTGGCTTGAGTTGAGTACCAGAGTTCTTATCTATTGAACCATCGCAATGCCTCGTGGACATCAAAAGGACAGCCTTATCTGGCTTGCAGACGTACTGAACCAAGGTGGCAACGTGGCTATATCCAAATAGCGAAGAATGTAAATTTTTCTCATTAATATTTCTGAATATTCTTGGCACTTCTTTTTTATCTGGTCGTATTGCCCCGACGATTGTTATCTTCTTATCAAACAATACTTCCGCAGTTTCAAGTGTTGTAAACCAGTTACTCATCGTAACATTGCGATATTCTCCTTGAATAGGATCAGTCATTCTCACAACAATGTCTAACTTACGATTTGTAACTTCATAAGGCCCAGGATTATCACCCAAGTAAATTTCTAAATTGTAAGTATATGGATACTGACAGTCCACCAACGCGAACATCTTGATTCCAAATTTCACAGGCTTCTTGGGCGTGTGCTGACGGAATGCACATCTTCCTTTGTAAGGTGTAATCAAGTCACCCAGATTTAGTTCGTGGCTGGGTGTAAAGTGTTTTTGAAAATTGTTCACCACTATTTGGAACAATACCCTGATTGGTGCCATTTTATCTTCAGTTATGCGATCCGTCACGGGGTCGTTGAAACGGAGATTCTTCATTAAGAATCTGTATCTATTAGAACTCATCGCGAGGTAAACAGCTTCCATTCCAGTGCCTTTTTTGGAATCAAATAATTGCAAAAAGTTATGTCTACTAGTTTTTGCGCATCCACTAAGGAAGAAAATACCCAACAGCGCATATATTTCCAACTCATTAGTCAATTTAGCATCTCTTTCTCTCGAGAACTTTTTTTGTTCTTTTATAATACGCTCATTTGTATATTTTGCAATCATATAAATAATGCTTTCATCGAAGAATAAATCGAAGCATGCAGACTGAGTTTTTCTTGATTTAGCGTAATCTGTAGGTCCTGGTTGAATGTTTGGAATGTAATCGCTTTGCAGCAATAATCTTGCTTCTATAGGTTGCTTCATCCACTTAGTGCCTTCGAGGCCCAAATGATAATGATTGGTACTCGGTCCCTCAATCACATTAAAAACTGTTTCCCAGTCCAGATCGTCGACATCCGTGTTATCCTCCGCTCCAGTACTGTATTCACTTCCAGTACTTTCTAACTGTTCCTCGATGTGATCTACATCGTCATCAGTGCCAGCTGGTCCATCGATAAAATCTTCTTCTCTATCCTCTTCAAGCCATCTCGCTATAAGCACGTCTGACCTTTTTGCCATAGTTACCTATAACAACATCAATAAAATATTAATCATTTAAGATGGGTTATTAAGTGAAATTAAAGATAAAATGCTGTGTGGATACTATTTGAATAATACTCTTGTAAAACAACCACTCCATGGAGTTTTGTACAACATTACAGTGTTCCAAAATTTCCCAAAGGACCGTCAGTTGTGTGGTCAATAAAATTTGACGTAATTTTAGAAAATCATATATTACAAATATCGAATCCCAGACCTTTGCAACAAACACGTTTAAGAAGTCATAAAGTGCTCAAAATATACCAAAACGTACATATTCTATTCAGTTAAAAAAAATACTCCAAGAGTCAACAATGCTTTACTAAACCGCTATAATCTTTACACTTGAGCCATACACCAAGTTCATATAAACAATGACTATTTAGTCAAAATAATTTAAGTAGAATTAAAATATCTATCATACATTAAATAGATGCAGACAGATTCAATATAGATACATTCAACTGGAAGAGGTGGGGAAAATCGAAGCTCCCGCCAGTCTGTGTGTATCTACAGGTCGCCATAACATGGGGTGGGGGGCCCCGCGGCCCGGGGATTCGTCAAGCCCACGCGTTCTACCGGCGCGGCGTACAAACCTCCGGAAAACAAATGCATACTTTATATTACTGAAACGCTAAATAGTCAAAAACAAAACCACAACACAAACGCTTTGCGGCACTTCGTGTGCGTTGAAACGCGTTCGCAACTATTCGAACCCGACTCGCCACAAATTTTGTGGAGGGGGTGGGGGGTAAGCAAACTAACCACAATGATCGAATTTTCCGTTCAATAATTACCCTAAATCCTTATCTAAAGACAGTTATATACTAAACAGAAAATCAATAAAAATGTATACATAAATAATTACATGATTAATACGATATCAATACATACGTGAGTGGTTGTTTGGATGACACGTTGCACTCCGCCCTCAATGCACTTTCTGACACAACCATACACTTCAGGCGCACGGCCGACACTGATGCCGAATAGCCGCCCTAGTTAAATATTATTGACGAGATTTATTTATGGGCACACAAATTAAGGTATTTTCAATTATTTTCATTGGCTTCTTGATGTTATCTGCGCGACCACTCTGGGGTTGATTCTTATATGATATTCTTTTGTTAAGATTATCGTCATAAGATTTCCTCGGGCGCTCATTCTTGAGTTCGCAACTTTTTTTATGCTTTTTACCTGTTGTATTTAAATACAACAGGTAAAAAGCATAAAGCAATAATATGTAATATTTAGCAAATTAATATTATTAATATGTATATGGTAATATTTAGCTTAAGCTAAATATTTTGATACTATATTTAAATTACTCGTTTAAAGGGAAAAAAGTTAACAGCCGTCTGAACGTTACAAGTCCCAATGGGATTTTTCTGAAAGGGGTGAGTACCTGGAGGTACTTTTTTTAAACTAAGTAAAAAGGTCACCGACCTCGCCAAAGCTCTTAAGCGCATTGGAAACGAAACGAAATTTCGTTTCATGGACAAAATTCAGTCACATCAATCGGTTTAGACAGCATGGCGGCTGAATGTGCTCTCATAGAATAAACGTTGCGTCAGACGTTGAAATCAATTAAAGCATGATTTGTCGAGCATAGTTCAAATAATTTATTTGTAAATATAAAGTGTTACTTTGTTTTTGGACTAGGAAAAAAATGCATCAACAAATGTGAATTCCATTAAAGTAATTCTACTAATAAAATCATGACTATTACCATAATAAGGTCAAACATGGAATATCTCGAGATCTTTTATTCGTTTTACTGCGGTATCGTCCTTGTAAGGGTTTCGTGAGGGAATGTTATTGTATTGGGTATAGTTATTACTGTTAACAGCAAGCGGTACACTCGCCCGTGAATTATTTTATCAACTGTTGCATCCATTGAGGCTTCCGTATGTTTAGTAGACATAAGCGAATGAAGTGTATCTACTTAAAAGAAAATCAATAATGCCTTGATATATTTCTCAACATTACCCAGCTCTGGTCCATCTTAAATATTAATCCTAAAAGCGGTTTAGATGTACGTGGTTCGTGCGTCCTTAGGGAGTCTCTTACCCTATTCGTTAGTTGTATAGGTATCTTAGCACATGCTACATGATATAAAACTTAATACTGAACGTAACATCATGAGTAACTTACTGTCAGTTGAGAGTCTGCGTTCTCAATTCTAGTACGAACGTATTAGGCAAGTTGCCGTTTTAGCACCTGTGCGGTAATGCCCACGCCATCACCCGCCATAAAATATTGACGTCCGAACTACTGCACAGTCGTCTGTCTGTCTATTCTATGACCGCGGAACCGGCGGGGCGTGCGCGGGGTGTCGGCGGGGAGGGCACGGGGCGCGGGCGGAGCGTACCTGCGCCCGGCGACTCCCGCCATGGAGGGTTTCTGTATTGATTATTTGAGGGCGTTCACTTTCGCCAGTGTTTTAATGCGAGCTATGAAAATGTTTTTATTGGCAACTTGGCAGCCCCAGCGCCAAACTGAATAAACAGACGAATAAATGTACGAAAGCTCTCGTAATGCCCGATTATTCATTTTATACCGTCTCGCTTATTTGTCGATGCGATATTTTTTTCTTCGTTTTTCGTTTCGGTAATATCTGTAAAGAGCCTTATTTTTTCGAAGACATCACAACTTCGCTTTTCAATGATTATTTCTTATTCCGTCTACTGTCATTACTTCTTCGTATTTTATATATCGAATAAATCAATTGGTTTTGAGGAGGGAGAGGAGTTGTATTCTTTTCCATGATGTCTTTGTGTTAGCTGCTGATTGTTTAATTTTCAGAGTACTGTGCCAGTCTGTGTGCGCTTAGAATCGTTCAAGTCTTTGTTGTTACATACAGCTGAGTATTAGTGCTTTCAGCGCAGTTCCGCTTGGCTAAAGCAGTCTCAAACCAAATAGTCTAATTACATTGTTGACGGCGCCTCGAGGGGAGGAAGCATTGTTGAATGGCGTACTAACATTTGTGTTTTATATACCTTACATGTACTAATCTGCTATTAAGACCATGTAACTGTATGAAATAAATAGTGTGAACTGTTTCAATATTTGAATGGGCAGATTTCCGAGAAATGTTGGAACCATATTTTCAGATAATCTTAATACCTTAATGTATGTGTGTGGGAAACTAAAATAGGTATTGTCGTTCATATTTTTTGACGAAACGACAATCCTCTTTGCTTCGTAATATTATCTAACCCAAAAGAAAAAACATCTCTTGATAATAATATTAGCTGTTTGAATTTAGTTTCAAATTGGGCAAAGTGAGGGCTGATGTCGCTTCCTACACCCGAAATATTTAGTTACGCAACTTTATATCTCTAACTATACCGGAATAAAACTCATACCAAAATTACAGACCCATCAAAAACTTGACTAATATGAGCATTTAACGTTCAAGTAATGTAAAATTAAAAGTAGATGAAATAAATTTAACATCGAACGTGGACCATGAAGACCTTCATGAAAGAGAATGAGTTCACGCCAGTGTAAGGTCCATAAAGATACATTGACATGTAAATTTGGAACGATAAAGTCTAAAAGCTTTTCTTTGAAAGCGGATTATGGTTCTTTTTATACCGCCACCTATCTGTTTGTTCAGGTACGCCTATTGAACATAGGCCGTCTTAAGTAAGGTTTTTGGGACCTGCAATCTCGAGTGATTTATTGTGTCAATTGAGATTTTGAGGTAATGAATGGAACGGCTTATCACTTTGTGGGTGATTGAGGGGACTTTATATCTTACCTTTATATCGTAGGTACGAAAAGCTTCATCTCACAAAATAGTTCCGCAAATGACAGACAACGCCTAAACCACTAATGATAGATTTTTTTTTTGGACAATATTTATTTCTCGAATGTAGACCCAAACTAAAAGAAGATTTTCAAAATGTCAAAGTATAATTGTTCTATGTTTGCATGCAGACAAAGTCACAAGCCAATAAATATGACACAACCACTAATGACGCAGTCAAACGTGGCGATGTGGCGAAGTGTCCCTCAGGGCCATTTGCTGTGGCCGAGTCAGATTGTGGTGGACGATTACCGACTATTTATAAATATAGGGCAGACACTATATACTTTAAAAATAATATTTGTAACGATAGAACAATGTGGAAGATTATAGTTTAAGAGAACCATGAGGTTACACTTTTGTCAAAATTAAGCCTGAAACATAAACAATTAAGGACACTAGACTTAAAAGACATTAGACTTCTGGGCGAAAATATATTAGTTCCCACAAAAACGAATCAATCAAGATCGATTACCTTCGTATACCTACAAGACTCTCCCACAATCTAGGTCCTCACGTAACACTTAAGTGCACATCATTCCATATATTAAAGCATCACAAAAACTGCTTCGCTAATCGTTTATCATATTCAGTCTCGGTAGAGTACCTGAGCAGATAATTTATGTGAATATTTCGCGAAGCTATCGGTAGGAAACATTAATTTCCGGAGAAGTAACGAGATCGCTTCACGCACCTACACTGCCATGTTTTTTGATGGCGTATTTTCTATGCTTTGGATGTTGGTTGAGCGGAATTATATGATAATAATGTTTTGTGTAAATGTAACGTTTGTATCTACCCATAATCTGACAACAGTGCTAATAAGCTTATGTGACTCGTCTTCATTAATTATTTCCTTATCATCCACTGCTTCAAACGAGTCTCTTAATTCAATACTCCGCAGATATTAATCAATTCACGCCACAAGATTTTTCCCAGCATTTTCTATCTCCGACCATTTATTCATACCGTGTTACTAAGTCTCGCTTTGCTGAAAGAAAATAAGTGTGCGGTCATTGCAAACGCGACCATTTCTCTCTCTCGTGTTTTGGCATGTTTTTTGTGTTCCACCCTCAAACGTAGAATTTTAAACTTGTCTTTTTTCGTTGCTACTACCACGCAAAGTCCTTCTCATATCACGTTAATCGGATGCAAGGCTTTAACTGAACTCAAACAGTCTAATAAACGTCACATAATTCGTCCATAAAGGGGCCTTATTTTATTACTGGCGAAGACAAAATGGGTTTTTGGGGGCAATAATAAGTTAAAAAAGCGCCCCTTTCCCTAATATCGTGCAGAGCGAGCCACTCGCAACGAGTTTTACGTGACCAGTGTCTTAATATATACCTTTTGTCTAGCTTTACTATTGTTTGGCCGAGACGACCTATCACGAAATGGTATGAGAGGAATAATGGTCCTGAGGGTCCTGATTTTGGAATAGATAATTTTCAATTTCGAATTTGTTGAATTTTCGGGTGGCAGTATTGTTCCTGGCTAAGAAAAGGTCACTCCATTTTGTATAATATAATAGGTAGACTACACCTCTAAGGCCTTTGAAAACTTTTCTTTGTATTTGAAAATGGGACTTTAACATTTCTGTTTTTGTTAGTTTGTGATCCAGTATACATTGTAACAGCGAATCAATTTTCATGCCTCCCTCTTAAGACTTAGGCCAAATATTTTATTCGATATTCGGATAGCTCATGACCTAAAGAGATGCCATAAAGAATATTCATAAAAAATCTAAAAAGTGTATAGATAAATCCGCGAAATTTCGTGGGTTAAAGCTAGTACTTTACATTAGTGTAGGAACAGAACACGTACCTACTCTACTCATTGAGTAGATGTGACACCCCAAGGGGTAGATTATTAACTGCTGTGTTTTTGTTAAATAACTTGTTGACAGGGTTGGAATTATTTGTTAGGAACCTTGGTCTCGTTTCTATTTTATATTATTATCTATTTTTTATGTAACGAAGTATTTTTTTTTTCTTCATCATTAAAGAATATATGTTCTTATAATATGTTCTTTAGAATATAATACGTACTTGTTGAGCTTTTCGAATCTATTAAAAATCAAAGTTAAAAGTCATTTATTAAAACTAGGCTGAGAAAAAGCACTTTTCGAACGTCAAAAACATAAGACAGTCTCCCAAAACGCCCACCCTTCACCACTTCCTTGTGCTTTAGCTGGGAAGAACAAGTGGCGCAACAAACTCCCCAGCAACACAGCTGTCTGTTCAGTTAGAAAAAATACTGATCCCGAATTAAATGCTTCAAATGGTTTGGCCTAATTCTTCTGCTTCATTATCTCAATAATCAAGATGTTTTCCCTCTAATCTACCTGATACAATTTCTTAGTCCTGTTTCATGATACCCCCGAGAGCAATAACAGATATAGCCTTTTCGTTCTAAACCTTTGTTTTACGAATCATAAAATTACACAATTCTTAAGGGTCCTATCACAGATTTATACCTAGAACATTATGAAAATAAATAAATCGTAAGTCCCCAAATCGTAGGGGAGTATAATGAAAACTGGTGATTTAGTGAATTCTGGGGTAACTAGTATACCAATGTCAGTAAAGGACATCATTCAGGCTTCGAACATTTTGTACCCAAAAATCAAAGTGCCGGCCAGAAAAAAAAAAAGCTGTTTTCATATGGGAAATAACATTTTGAACATTTTTTAATACTACAACGAAAGTCTACACTTAACCCCCTGGCTGCTATTTGAGTTTGAAAGTACCAAAAATCATAAAATTATTTTAAATGTTTTATATACAACGTTTAATAAAATACCGAGTTTTAATTGAAAATAACATTTATTTATTTATTCATGATGTTTCCTTTGCCATTACAGATTAAATCTAATCTAACATCGTTTTTTGTAATAACAAAAAGCATTTCGGCTAGGCGAACCTAACCTAACCTAACCTTGCCTATCTAAACCATTTTTTTTTTAAACCAAACCTAACCTAACATAATCTAACCTAACACTGATAAACTGATCTTAGATTTTGAAGGTCACATGGAACTTCTCAATGATGAAAAGCATTTGCATAATCTTATGATTAGGTAATTGTACAAAAGATTAACAGAAAACAGCTGGTTAAGTTAGGCTAACCTAATTAAACCTAACAGTGTTCAACTGATCTTAGATTTTGAAGGACACATGGACCTCCTCAATGATGAACAGCATTTGCGTATTCTTGTGATTGGGTAATTGTACAAAAGATTAAAAGAAAACAGCTAGTTAGGTTAGGCTAACCTAACCTTACAGTGTTCAATTGATCTTCGAAAAAGTATCTAACTTATCAGACATTTCAAATGACACTGGTTTCAAACTTGTTGGAGGGTGGGGACGTCCTCCAACAGTCTAAAGATACATGTCATTAATTATGTTAAAAAAAAAGAAAAGACAGAAAAGATTTGCTGTCTTTTTCAATTGCAAAGTCGATAGGATTTTTTTGTGATAAAAAAAGGTTTTCGGCAAATATGTGTTTATTTTTTAACAAAAACCATTGTTCTTATACGTAACCATATCTTAATCATAAAAAAATAATGATACGATAAAAAAACTAGACTCTCGAACTGAATCATAACCACAACATTAATGAGAACGCCTCACCAAGAACGTCTCGAGAAATATCACTGACAATAGTAATGTTCAACTTAATAGTGAACGTAAATGTACAACTTATTTTAATTAACAACTACCTAACCTAGCTACCTTTACGTATGTCTTTTTTTCCTTGTGAATCCTTTGCGTGCTACAACCTCTGATGCGACAATTATGCAATCATTGATGAATGAAGAAAATCCATTGCATTGGTTATTGAACAGTGGGGATGTTTTCATAGTAGCTATGAGCTTTACCGATAGCATGAATGATATCGAATCGTGTGGCTATGAAGTCCACATTCCACCTACTTACCGGAACGCTAGTCAGCTTACAACAGACCAGGCAAATAAGTCTTGATTGATCACGATATTTAGGTGGATTGTAGAGGCGGTGAAGGTTTAGGCTATTGTGACAAACATATTTTAACCGTGCACTACATCACATGTTTTATCATTCTAAAATCGCAGCGGCCATAATAAACGCCGTTTATCGTGTCGCTGTTGACAGCAGACTCGCTCCTGAGATTGTTACCATAATTCATTCTAGAAAGAATACCTCCAAGCTTTTGCACGATAACGTACATACGAAAAACGTTAACAGGCAGAGAGTGCCTTTTGTAGCCATGGAAGGAAATCTTCCTTAATTCATAGGGTTTCCAAATTTTTCAGAGGAGGACGTATTTCTGTTTGTGCTAGGGAGCTATCATACTATAAGCTCGCCAGCAACCCAACACCTAGTCGTAACCGATGTCCCACAGGAGCGGGCCTAGGAACGGGCCCTGTGGAACACCGCACGACATTTCGCTCCGGTCCCCGCCGTCGCGTCCCCTGTAAGTGACACATTTCCGAGAAAACCTAACCTAACCTGAGCGAACCTAACCTTTCCTAAAAGTGCCCCATACGGGCGCGAGATGCGCCGCGGGCGGCGCGGAGACTTATTTGCACACACAATACAATGGTTACAATACATCATTTCAGCCGAAAAACGTCCACTGCTGGACATAGGCCTCCTCGAAGCATCGCTACTTCAACCGGTTCTGTACTTCTCCCATCCAGCGGATTCCTCCGGCCTTCTCCAGGTCAACGATCCACGACCACCTTAATAGGCCTTTTCCAACGCTACGTCTTCCGGTACGCGGCCACCACTCCAGAACCTCACTATTACCCTTTGTGTAACATTGAGTCTTCAAATGAGGCCCATTGTGGGCGACCACGTTTTAGTGCCATAGGTCATTACTGGCAAGGCACACTGGTCACGATACAATAAAAATGTAATGCTCTAAAATAATTTAGTCGAAGTATGTTTTTTAGTATTTTTAAACTTAAATAGCGGCCGATGGGTTAATTGTATTCTCTCGTTGTAATAGTAAAAAATGTTGAGGGTGTTATTTCCCATAAGAAAACCGTGTTTTTTTCTTCTGGCCGGCATTTTAATTTTTGAGTACAAAATGCTCTAAACCTGAATGATGATTATATCATACCTGAGTAGACCTAACGCATATTGTCCATTTCTACTTTGAACAAAAGCTGTTTGCGTCTACGAATGTTCAAAACATTGTTGGCAAAATTATGATTTTTTTGGTACTTTCAAACTGAAATAGCAGCCAGGGGGTTAATTGTAGACTTTCATTGTACTATAAAAAAATGTTCAGGATGTTATTTCCAATAAGAAAACAGCATTTTTTTTTTCTGGCCGGCACTTTTATTTTTGGGTACGATTTGAATGATGTCCTTTGTTTAATGGAATTATTTCGTTTCTCTTATAGTGCGCGTTTCGGTCTAGAAATTATAGCTAGCATTTTATTTTTTGGACTATACGACTAAATCTATCGAAATAATGTGGAGTCGAAAAATTCCTTTGTGATGGTTAAAATTACGATATCGTTAGTAAATAATGTTTGATTTGAACATTGTTAAAAACAAAATTAAGCTTACACAAGAATTTCATAAGTTTAAAAATTTCTGAAGTATTCCAATAAAAATGTTTATCAAGAAAATGATGCACTTAATGCTGACGCTTTAACGAAAATGGTCGTATCCGAAATGTGCTCAGTATAAACAACAATTTTACCTAAATTCACTTTAATTTTTCAAATGCTGATATTCCCGAATTCTCAAAGACGGGATCTATTAAAAGCGTCGAAATTAAATTCGCCTTACTAGATGAGTTTAAGATTATTTATTCCCTTCCCTATTTTCGAATAAACAACGTTTTGTTTTACCGTTTTTGTAGCCTTTAGCTTTTGTCTTTTAAAGGTTATTTTTGTTTGGTTCGCTGTGTTAATTAAGCTTGTAATTTACCTGTCAGGGGTCAATTCTGTTTGTGTAATGAATTCCGGTTTAAGCGCCCACTCACACAGGCTATTGGGGATCGCACGGTGATCGCAGTGACAAGAGTTTTATGATTCAAATAGGCTGTTCACATAAATACTTTTGGTGCAGTCCTTGAAATGTTTAACACGTTCAGAAACTTTACACAGAAACCTAATTACATCAAGTGCGGGAATTTACTATTCTCTCCTCATTTCTAACAGCAAAGGTCTTTTAGAATTGACGTTCAAATAATACCTACTTAAATCGTTAGTCAAATGGTCTTCCTAACGAAATGTACATTTTTTTGGGTAAAAAAAAATTGGTACTTATACCATTTATTTTAAATAATATTTGTTTCAGGTTTAAATAATCCGTATTGTTAGACCCATTTTGCGATCTCGAATTTTACTTGCTGATAATATCAATATATGAGTATGACATAATCTACCTTAGTTAAGATACTCTAATAAGCATTCAATAGAAGAAATAGGCTTATCCGTGACCAAAGACCAGATCGCTTTACCATTTCTACTGAACCCGGCGTCTAAACATTCGCAAATGTGAGGCAAGCCCAAGTTCCTTTTAACATTTAAATACTAAATTATGTATTAAATGTTTTGAAACATTCTCACAGATAGTCCAGTTCTTGTAATGGGGATTTTAAGCTTAAAAGGATTATTTTAATAATGAAACAGGAGAATTTGTGGAGCAAGAACGTAATGGTAAACTTTGTTAGGAATGTACAGGCTGTGGAATATTTTGAATAACTTAAACGTAAGAACGATATCTTTGATATTAATCTAGCCTTTCATCAGTATAGGTCATCGATGGGCTCTGCGATTCAGAAGGTATTTCCACTTAGCAAGATAAAAGGATCTTCCATATCCCTTCACATATAATCCTCATTTAAAAACAAATGAAAATCCGGAAAAAACACAAGTACACCACTTAAAATGAACCCCTACCTTCAAAAGCCGGGTAAGGGAAAAATATCCGAGTACCCTCATCGAAAGCCCATCGGAAGGGCCACTAAACCAATCATTAAGTTAAACTCGCATGTCCAGACATTAGGCGTTTCTGTCTATTCCATTTCAGATAAAAGGCACTAGTATCCCGCAGATTTCGATTGTCCCTTTCTTGGGGGGCTGTTAGGGCTGTCGAAAGTAATTTGGGGCTTACCTGTGTCTTGAAATTCGGACAGGTGGCTAATAAGGTAGCTCTGTGTGGTTTGTTGTGGTTAGTGCGAGTGATGAGAGGATTGGGTTGGCCGTTTAATTATTTTATGGTAACATACGTAAGTATAAGACGTGTTAAATTTTAGTTTAGTTCACCATTTTGTAAACTTATAATAATAATGTGCCCAAATTTCGTTCACAGCTCATTTTAAAACTTGATACTTTATCTACTTCCTATATATCTACAAGCCTAAAAAACTTGTTATTAGATATAACTAGGTAATATATTTAAAATATCTATTTTCAAGTTTTATACCGGGGTTCGCTATCAAGGAAATGAGTAGATATCATATTGTTCTGCTTCATAGATTACGATCTTTGATGAATAAAGTGAATTCTCCCAATTGTGGAATATGCGGAACGGTTGAAGATGTTCACCATCTACTTATGGAGTGTACTAAGACAAAAAAGGAAATAAAGACTGTTGAGTAGAATAAAAGTAAACGAATATGGTATTGGTCCTTATTTTAAAGTTTTAGCGTAGCCTTCATCTGAGATAGCAAACCTACTTATTGATTTGTTTAGAATGAATGAATGAATGAGTGGTTTAACCAGACTCGATAAATCGAACGAACCCCCCGATTTGCACTAGCCACTGGATTCTCATGTTTCATGGGGCTACAGAGGCCATTGCATATCAGGGAATAGACCAGGTGGCGCGGGTAATGGTAGGGAAAGAACGTGGACTCGGGATAAGACAGGATTAGCGAGCCGTACCGGACATGCATCTTTGAGTAGGCTTATTGTTTTTTTTTAGAAGAGCATAAAAAAAAAACATATACATGTAGATACTTGATGCTTGTATTCTTTAGTTTTATTAGACGCTTTTATCCACAGTGGCAGGTCAGCCTCATCATTACTTAATCTATTCTTAACTACAAATACAATATACATTATTAATGTCTAACCAAATCTACATACTTATTTATTTTTATTACATATTTATTTTCTGTGGTTCTTACTTTTCCACCTACAAGACTTATGACGTCATAAACATGATAAAGTCTGATCGATGTATGAACACGGATGAAGCGTTCTGTAGTTACATGCACTTTTTCTCAAAATAATTCAGAAAAATCGCAAAATAGTTTAAAGTCTCCTTTGCCAACCCTACCACAGATGGGTAGCCCTCCTGCCGCTAGAGTCTGTCGACCATGACCCTTGCGATAGCCCTCTTATATATGTACCTACATTGTTTCAAGGCGGCGACTGTCTCGTATTGATCACTCTTACCCTGGACACACTTAGGATCTTCCTCGTGTAGGAAGGAATATTTAGATGAAACAAAAAGAAAGAAAAGAAAGAAATATTGTTTATTCTGCACAAACTTAACGCTAATGCCAATTCACTCTAACAACACAATGACAATTTCTAAAAAAAAATCGCGGTCGCACAATTATCGGTGTCGCGCCGCGCCAGTCTGCACGAGGCTTTAGTCATAAAAACTTCTGCCTTATGCGAGTATGGTCTTATGATTACATTCATAGTTAAAGTTAAGTATTTTAATAACATGATAACTTTATTATAGCATAATGCTAGCTTTTACCTGTTTTCTTAAAGTTATCTCTAGAACTCCAAGAATATAAGAAAATATTGTCCTAAAAATTAGAACTTTATGAAATACGATAGACGTAGATATATTTCGTAACTATTCCGCTTAACTTTCCCTAAAGAGTCATAAAAAACCCTATAGCAAATCGACACGTGTTTCACCTCTCAACTCTTTAGGAAAAGTTAAGCGGAATAGTTACTAAATATATCTACGTCTATTGTATTTTATGATGAATTTCCGCCAAGTCACGCCTGAATCAATTAACGACCTTTATGAAATTCACAATATATTTTCCAGGCGTCACATCAAAAATAATTCACATAAATCCATCTGCTATTATGAACAATAACTTGTGCGAGCGACGTTAAAATCGCGGGGCGTTTTCAAAGAAAATCGGGTTTTTATTAAATATTTCCCCTTCGAATGGAAGCCGAGACGCTAGCGCTAAATAACAGGCATACCGGACGCTCAGACGCGGAAAATTTTCAAATAAATATAATAACGATGATAGAGAATGCCCAGCGAATATTGAAATTATTTGTTTTTGTTTTCAACAGAATTTTCCCTTGTTATGTCGACTGGAATGATGGTAGACAAAATCGATAAATTCTATCTGTGTTTACTTTACATTTTATCATATTCCTTTGACTAGAAAGTTTGACTAAAATCTTTATACTTTTAAAAGTCTTGAAGACTGTGATTGACAAACGCTATCTAAACTTATCTTCTTTGAAAGGTAATTTAAGTACCTGGCACGTTAAGTACTTTAAGACTTTATTTACTAATTACCTACATCTGTAAATATAATTAAATTGCTTTTTATGTCTGTCTGTGTGACTGCTGATTTTGATGTGGTTTGCACCATCATTTAGATTAAATTCTGGAAGGTTTATTTATATATGTATTTAAACTTTTCGCACTCAAAAAAAATGTACAAAGGCGGACTTAATGCCTTAGGCATTCTCTACCAGTCAACCAAGGGCGGTGAAGAGATTAGATGGTAGGTGCTCTGTTTCAGCGGAGCAAAGAGAAAAATAATTATTAAAAATATATCTTAATGCATTATAAATAAAATAGGTAGGTTTAAACTTATAATACACATACATACATATTTATTATAATATATACCTATATATACATATTTATATACGAAAGAGATGGAAAGGGAGAGAGGTGATGAGATAACTTTACTATATTTATTTTGAAAATAACTTTGCAATTTCCGCTTAAATGCATACCGACTGGTGGCCGTCCTGATATCAAGACGAAGCGCATATAAGTTTGTAATACGTCAATAATAAACTTAATAAAGAAATCTTGATGTTTTGTCAAGCTGTAAAGCGAGTGAAGCAGGGACAGGTCGCTAGTTCATTTAGTGTTTGTGTTGTTTCACCTTGTTTTCAAACGAGATGTATGTCCAACAAATCGTGACAGACAACTCAACCAAAACAACCAGAGCTTACACTACAAATTACATCTTAAAACTCTAACAATTTCCGTCTCCACACATACCACTCGACTAGCTTCTGCCCGCGACTTTGTCCACGAGAAATTTCAGCCCCCGCCCACCGCATCACATCCCATCGCCCGCTTGCGACTTTGTTTTCGCTTAGCGTGATTGTGACTTTTACGTAGCGTGATGTTACATAGCCTCCTTCCTCAAGAATTGGGCAACTCAATGCAAAAAGAATTTGTTGAATCCGACTGGTAGTTCCGGAGATTACACCTTACATACAAACTTACAAAGAAACAAACAAACACCTCTTTATAATATTAGTATAGATAATTAATTCTGAACAAAGCAACTATTTGCAACAGTTACTCAAGTACTGCAAGTCTATTTATCATCAAACTTGGGGACACGACTTCGATAGCTGTCGATACCAGAGGCATCGAAAACTTTTGTAGTCGTTTGTTTTAAGCTGTCGTGAACATTAAAATTATGTACACGATTTATTCATTGATTTCAGATTCAATGGTAGTTTGGTCGTTAGTTTTGGACTTAAATTTTCGTTTAATGTCAACTAGCGCCCCCCCCGCCCTTAAGCAGGTTATTTACGACTTGCCAAAACTTTGAAATTTCTTTATCTTTATAATATATAATTATAATTCTTCTGTACGTGTGTTTGTTACCTAACTCCTCTTAAACGGCTGGACAGATTTGAATGAAATTGTGTGTGTATATTTCTTTGGGTTCCTGGATGGTTTGAAAATACAATTGGACCCGGTAGGTGGCGCTGTTGTCCGTATGTCTTGACCTTTCATTTAGGCAGGACGACGTCTGCCGGGACCGCTAGTTATAGATATCATGTATATGTTTAGTTTAATACAGCTTCCAGAATAAATTCTCTAAATCATACGTAGTTAGAACCTCTATAGGTTCATACATAATATAAATTAAAGTTTTCCATTCTGTGTTGAAGATCTTTCAGGAACTTCTACAGCAGATGTGATTCGAGAGCAAATGATAGACGTTGTTCAAAACCTACATAGAAAAGTGGTTCAAATGGATGTACAACATAGTAAATCTTGTTATACCTTGTTCTTATCCCATACATACATAAACTCACGCCTTTTTCCCATGGGGGTAGGCAGAAACTACAGAACGCCACCTGCTACGATCCTTACAAACTCCTTTTGCCTCGTTTACGTTCATATATCTGGTCATACACGCACGCCGGTTGCGAGTACTACGCACCTGACCTTTCTGAAGAACATCCCAATTAATTCATCCTTATCACAATCTTACATTAAACAAAAAATATCATGTCACGTAAAAGATATGAGATCGGAATATTAAGAAAAGTAAAACATCTATTTGCACTTCACATATTTCCTGAAAAGAATAAACAAGAATATCTGAACCTACTTTAATCTCACAAAGTTGACCCAAATCTTATACAACGCTACAATCACAAGTAAATTCTCGAGTACAATTCCAAAGTCCAAAGTTAGGTCCGTCATTCATTCTTGAATTATAAAAGTTAGGCAATCTTCCACTTGTGCTCAAAATTTTAAATCATTTCCAAGCAGTGGCACATGATGCTGATTAAAACGACCCTGTTTGAATCCCCTTCGGCGATTTCTTTGTTTTATTCCTAACGCTAATTTTGTATCACAAAAGTTCTACGTGAACGCGTACTTAGAGTTGGACCAAGTTGAAAGTAGTAGCGACGATAGGTTTCGTATTAAATCGCTTTATTACTGAAGCCTTAAGGTTTCATGTTAAATCACTCTATATTTGAAGCTTTTCAACTAAAGAATATCTCAAAAGTAGTAAAAATTTTAAAGACTAAAAAAACAATGTAGCGAAAGGCAAACACTAAGCAGTTATACTGTAAGGCCCTTTTTTGATTTGTCGGTACAGCAGCGGTGCGACATCAGCATGCTCGATATACGCAGTACCGAAAGCTTCCCGAGCACCTACCGAGCGCTTATATTTCAATTGATCCTTCCTGATTAGGTCGGTATGTGCGGGAGTGCGACACATGCCGAGCTAATCAGAAAGGCTTAATTGAAATATAGGCGATCGGTAAGCGGTCGGTAAGCTTTAAAATGGCCTAACAAAGGAGGAAGAGACAAATAATTGTAGATTTTTGATGAACAATGAAGATGCCCTGTATAATCAAAACTTGCACCAGCACGTTTTAAGGCTCCAATCGCAATGGTTCAATACGTAACAGATAAAATCTACCGAGCCTTTTCCCAAGTATGTTTGGGTCGACTTCCTGTCTAACCGGATGCAGCTTAATACCAGTATTTTACATGGAGCGACTAACTGGGTAATACGATAACCCTTGATAAAACTGTTTGTCAGACTTTCGGGTTTCTGACGACCCGTAACGACTGGCTCCACGAATGACAGCCGGCAACCCCGGCAAGCGTACCGACCCGTGTGGATGTTATTACTTAGCCACGAGCTCCTCAGATAGGAATACTTTAAGAATATCTTGAGCGGTTTTCGGTGTTCCAACCTCTTGTGTCTTAGACCTCAACATAAAGTCGAGTACAGAGAATAAGGAAGATGGTGGGAGGTGTTGTCCCTAGGCGCCCCCTCCTCCCTTTGATAATTTATTATTGAAACCTCGTCTCCATTCTTTTCTTTTGTAATATTGTCTCTCGTGTCTTATTTGTTCCGTGGTACTAATTTGTTTGTTATTTTTTTTCTTGATCGGCTCCGCTTTTGTCCTGTGTCTAATGAAGTGTATTTGGAAGGTTCGAGCAACGTTCGGCTAAATTAACGTTCGATTCGATTGTAATTGGATGGGTTTTCGTCAGGTTTAGTAGTGGGGATGTTTGATGAGCCGAGTGACGGTCGGTGGTGGATCGTACGAATATCGTCAGTGTTCTGTATTTCGGAAAGTATTTATTTGCTTGGCATTTAGAGTTGTAGTAGAGACAGTGCGTTCCTGAGAACACGACATTTCAGACCTATAAAAAAAACACATATTCATCATTCAATTATTGCAAATGGTCTGATGGATCTTGAACTCTTTTACTCAAAAAATCACACAAAGCAACCCCATATTATTTTTTATCTTAAACAAACACGTCTAAAAACAACTAAAAAAATAGACGAAAATATTTTCTATCCTAATAATGTGAAAATTGTGTTTTCTTTATATCTCCGTCGTACAGACAGCCTACGGATTTAGGTATCATCTTCGTACACTGCCGAGGTTACACGAAATTGGGAAAACTGAGGCGTTGGCAACACGCCAGACAGTCGGATATTACGTGTCTTAATACACACTAATATAATAAGGATGGTCTGATATTGAAGGATAAAGACAAAGAAAATAGTAAGAATGGGTGGTAGGTATGTAGGTTGTTTAAGTGTGTGATAAATACAAATAAGGTAATTAAATGTTACGATACTAAATAAGCTTCTAATAATCAAGCGTAAGCTTAGTTTTCTGTGAGATTAAAGAAAGAAGAAAAGAAAAAAGAAAAGAACGAAAAATCGTTTATTCTGCACAAACTAAACGCACATTACATAAAACACACATTTACAAAATTGGCCAAAAGCCTCATATTCAACTGCACAAAACAAAATTGACATTGCCTGATGTCAATGTCAAGGTCAGAGACCAAAGACAATTATTTACATAGATATGTAGCTTATTGCGTAATGATTAGGTTCCGACAATAACAAAATGAAAACAAACAAACAATCAAAACATAATTACTTAAGTACACAAAATTTCGATTGCGAAGTGGAAAAATAGCTACTTTTGTAACAAGCAAACATCAATAACAAAAACAATTTATGCTGTGCGTCGCATCTGCGCAAGAATAGGTCATTGCTCAGCAAAATGCTGTGACTTCGGACGAACCTATGTCAACAGCGCTGATTTTCAGCAAAAACCTTGCGAATAACGTAATGACGTCCCCCTGTGTGATAATAGTTAATCGGGTAAGCAAAAATTCTAAAGGACATTAGCAATATTGTAATCTATGAAAAACTTCCGACCCAAAAGATTTCTTGTAATAATTTATTTCTTAATTTACCTGTAAGACAAGGGAAAAGTCCATTAACCGCACCTTTTCTTCTTATAGATACTACAACTTCTTTACTTAGTCGTGTGCATAAACTCGACAAATTTCAGTTTTTCATCCCTATTGTCCGTAAATAAACGTGAACAGAGCGTTGCACCACAATATTTTGCTGAAACATTTAATTAAAGTCGAAATGACTCCAATCTGTGGATCTTTTGTTAAAAACAAGTAGTTTGGCACAAACAAGCTGAAGTTAATTTCGATCAGAGCGTGGCGCTGACGAAATTTTTTAATAAAAACATCACCTGCTCTGCATTTAGCAACACAGGGACGGAATGAGGCGAAGTGTGACAGCGGGAATTTTTGGTATGCTTAATTTTCCTTTTTCTAATAGGATTCAGTTTAAAGAAGGAAACATTTGGGCTTTGTGGAAGATTATTTTGAGACAATTTGTTTTTATTTTGAGATTTTATTTTTAAAATAACTACATAAGAACGTGCTTTAGGAAACATATGAAGCTTTTGTTTGAAAATCAAGAAAGATAAAATCAATGAAGGTTTAAGGAAGTACTGTTAGGTACATATCTTTATTTATATTTTAGTTTTTGATTGATTGTTGTTGAAAACGAAGCACCTGGGAAGAAAAAGACCCCCGCTACATGGTATTTCAGATCGAGAGGGAATTGAAAGGGCAGAACCTAACTCCAATGACAACCCAGGACAGAGCGTCCTGGCGCTGTTGCTCAAGAAGACCCGACCCCGGATAGAACTGGGATTAAGAAGAAGAAGAAACTTTTGATTGACTGTATTGGAAATGCTTATGTTACGCAACTAAGCAAAAACTGAAAATGTCATTAATTTATTTATTTCACATCAACAAATGGACGTCCCACGAGTGTCGTTAGATTAATTGTTGACTTTCACAGTAGAACAGACCGCATACATCAATGTACTAATAATATTGCTTCGTAATTACCAATCAGCCTACCAATTGCGTAATAATACCGCGGCTATCCCCTCGGGGTGTAGCAAGGAGGCACTATATGCAGCCTATATTAGGTATGCAGAACTATAGCTTCTTGAATAGACGACAATAAATTGATAAACTTAAATGTTCCCCGAAGGTTCAGGTAGAGGTTTACCTATAGTACAACCCACATTTCGCCAGTTAAAGGGGGCGAGTTGTCAACCGGGCACGAATCCAGATTTCGGGCTGCAACTGAGAAATTCGAGATAGAAAAACCCAATAACACTCTGCCCGATCCGAGAATGGAACCCAGAACCTTATTCTCAGCAGTAGCGCTTGCAATCAGGCAGTTAATAATAATAAGTATAATAATAAGACCACCTACTGTTAGCCAATGTGCGCTGTGACTATCAGGCTTGGAGAATTAAAGTTCTACTTTATAATTTACGTTAAACGTAATATATATTTAATAGGATATTTAGCAAAGCCTCAGTATGTTTTTAACCAAAAATATTTTTTGTTTTAGATATAAATAACTTGAAGCCACGACTGGCAATAAAATTAAACAAAAACCTGGAACGTTTTACCATGAATTTATAAGGCATAAAGGAGGCAGGCCAAATAAATCTGAACTCGAGAAAAAAAATATTACTTGCAAAAAGTCTTACGAATATCCGACCCTGTACAGATGTTTGTATGTAGATGAAAGTACTGCCTCAAAGAAGAAAAACGCAGAAGCACCACTATTAGAAAAAGCGTGAAAAAAAAATTCACAATAATTAATTTGTTATCGTTGTATAAGACCTCAAATTGCTTAGTAAGATCCGCCCTTATATCGAAACTACTGCAGCATTAATTTTGAAATAAATATATGTTAAAGTTGAGGATTAATTTTAAGTACTATGTTAGCCGAAAACACGATTTCATGAAAATTTCTCGATAGAAAAAAAAACCAAAGTTACCTCCAAACCAATACAATAAACCGCTGCTATTCAAAAGATACTTCAAATTAGATCATGAAACGTTGCGTACTAACTGAACTAACTATAAAGCAGCGCCTATGTTTTTTTTTAAATTACCATTACCTAAAGTATTGCCGCTTTGGAGCCGCTTCCGTCTCGCTCGCTCTCGGTCCGCGAGAAGTATGGTGCGAGCGAGATAAAATCCGTATTGGTTAAATAGAACGTGCTTCAACCAAATGCAGTCACAAATTGTTACTCGTTCATCATCTGTTCTAAGTTCTTTATTTCGCATTTTAAATGTTTCCTTTCCTCAAAGAACATAAGACCGAAAATGTATGTACAATGCTACAATCCTTGATCAACCCCTGAAATGGATAAAAGTGAAATAATTATGCTGTAACTATCTACTGCTTTTAGCTTATTTATAAGCCTACGTCAATGCTGCAACATCATTTTGGAATATCTTATCTATGCCTTAGGTATGTCAAACTTTGTCGCAGAGAATCATGAAACCTGTCCAATGCGTTATCATAGACTTAAGTGGTCCTTTTGTTCAATGTATTTAGCGTGGCCAGGCCAGGGAGACAGGTTGCGCAGTTCCGTGAGGGGCGCAACAATGTGCCTCGTTTGATAAATTGCGATATTGTTACGAAATGCCTCCCTGTCACATGCCCAGGCACACCTGACCCCCATTTTTTACCGCCAATCAAACGGCGGGAGGTCAACACATTTTGGACTGTCTACCGGGTTTTTTTGTCAAGTCAACATATTCTGCCGGCGTAATTTGGACTGGTTCATTGGATTGTGTTAGGTTGTTGCTTTTGACGTAAATTCTGTGTTGAAAATAAGGTAGTTGTGGGTTCAGTGTTGTAAAAAATTGCGTTGATAAACCTTGTTATTCTTTATTAAACCTGTTATCTAAATAAACCGATGTGTCTAGCAAGCAGCACACGAAATCAAAGAGAGTTTAGTCGTGCAAAAAACTAGTAAATTACTTATTGAACTAGGAAATCCTACATAGATCCTCTCAATCTGCATACCCTTTTCCCAAGTATATTGGGGTCGGCTTCCAGTCTAACCGGATGCAGCTAAACCAGTATTTTACATAGAGCGACTGCCTATCTGACCTCCAAAACTCAGTAACTGGGTAATACGATACCCCTTGGTAAGACTTGGTAGACTTTAGGGCTTCTGACGACCCGTAACGACTATCAAAGATCCACGAATGACAGCCGGGACCAACGGGCGTAACGTGCTTTCTGATTCATGGAGGAGTCTCAGTATGTAACGATGGTCACCCATTCACGAGCCAACCCCGGCAAGCTTAGCTTAACCTGATGGACGGACCCGTGCGGCTGTTGTTACTTAGCCACGAGTTAATTGGATAAACTAATCCTACATAGCTCTTATAGCTAAGTACTATAATTTCCACACATTCAACCAACTTTCTTTCCAGATAATTAAGCACTCTCCCCCTTACACACACACCCTACATAAATATCTAAAAGCTCAGATAAGGAGGTCCCATTCATTTCCCGAATGTAACTTGGCGTAACATTCATTTGGTAATGAGTACACGTGCAAGTCACCGGCCGGTCATTCCGACTCCTAACCATCAGTTAGGCAGCCGACAGTTTTGTATAACTAATTGCGATTTTGAAAGGGAGGTTTTTAATATACTTGGGATGTGGGTTTTTTAAATGTTTTGTAAGTCGTGTGAGCGTTTCGTTAGCTAAATAATAAGCTTACACATACATGATTGTAGGTACTTATGTCAAATGTTGTGGTATTTTTTGAGAGGGGCTGTAAATTGTATCAATTGATTATTCGCGTTCAATCAACAAAACAAATGAATATCAATGTTTATGATGACCTAAACCACCTTTTAGTAGCTGCTGTAAAATTACTTTCAATAATGTCAGTATTATGTTTTGCTGCTCATAGGAACAGACAACGAATACCTGATACAGAAGTATAGAAAGAATTGCGAAAAAGTTCATATTAATAAAGCAAGTTATTATATTCATCATAGTCTGAAACCAACTTGTAATTGACCAATCTTATACAAAACATCGTTAATCTTCGATCAAAAATTGACGTACCTCATAATTTCCCATACAGACATACGGAAAATGTCATAACTTGCAAAATAATAAGTGAACTACGACCGCAGCGCGTGCCGGATTACGCGCGTAATTTCAATATGAGCCGCGGTCCGCCACCACTATGGACGACTGGACGTCGGATTGTGGATGGACGGATATTGGACTGTACCGTCAGCATGCCCCACAAAATAGCAGTGAAATATTATACGAACTTGTTATTCGATACGAAATTAATCTACCGAAATTATAAAAGAGCTTCTTAAAGCATTTTTCAAACATGTGTAATTACTTAAATAAGTATTAACAGCACATCATTGCCTCATCGTATGTCTTGCACCTTCAGCTTCTGACGTTTCATTTGTGCCCATGTAGGTTTATGTGAAATAAAATATTTTGATTTTGATTTTGAGGAACGAATGCTGGACCAAAAAAAAACTAAGTAATAACAGCCGCACGGGTCGATTGATCGGTTGCGTCTTGCGCAACGATTGCGGTTGGTCCATGAATGGGTGACCATCTTTACAGACCCCTCCGTGCTCAGGAAAGCACGTTAAGCCGTCCCGGCTGTCATTCGTGGATCTTTGACAGTCGTTACGGGTCGTCAGAAGCCCGAAAGTCTGAAAACGGGCCTTACCATGTGGTACTGATATTCAGCTGTACCTATCCAGTTAGACTGGAAGTCGTCCCCAAACATAGGCTAGGCAGATTGATTGAGTAAAAAATACTGCACCAGCTTACTGGATCTTGTGAACCTTGCGTAGATTTTTATACGCTTGAATGCTATAAGGTCATAAAAGATTACAATAGACCTACTCGGTCTATTCGGATTGGATGAACGTCAACCTATATGCGATGTACTCGAAAGTGTATAGTTTAGTATATATAAACAATAATTATATACTACACTATAAACTTTCGAGTTTATGTATACACAATTTTTTATTCAAGCTGTATTTGCCATCAGTACACAGCCGATAGCATCGCATAGCCGTAGCGATTGCAACGTTAATGCTTAGCCCTAATTGTGTGTTTGTGTGCGTATGTTTGTTCAGGTAGGTTACTGTACTGCATGGCTTTGAGAGTTAATGGGAAAGTCAATCAGTAAATTAAATGACGATGAGGAATAAAATTGTGAGGTTTAGTCTGAAAATGTTTGGCTTTGAGTTTGAGAAACTATTTTTGTGATATTTAGACCCATCCACACTAACTGCGACAGGCAGCATAATCTAATTTTAAAAACCGAAATAAAAAATATCTATCCATATTGAAATTACGGTCGTTCATTAGCTATTGAACCAACTAAAATTTTCGATAATAATGTTTCTACTGTACTGTAGAGGTATAATAAGGAACAGGGTGTAAACTCCACTCATCCTCCATACAAAAGGGAGGATCTTCCGACCAGACGGATGTCGTGTCTGGTGGGCAACTGCCCGATGATTGATGTCGGGAGGTCGTATATAACTCGTCGCGCGGTTAATTCTGCTTGCGCGATGCAGGATTTGTGTGACGTCTCAGGTCTTTGATGCGTAGTTCGCATATGGTATTGTAGATGCCGCCACTGGACGAATAATACGAAAACTACCCGAGTAAGTATAAATTACTTAAGTACAAAGATCAGCCAATCAAGTTAACTTTGTTTTTTTTGTAATACTTATAAGATTAGTTCAACTTACGACCATAATCTGACATAATTTCAATACCAAGGTTAGATTACATTCAAGCGACCCATCTGTTCAGCAAACAGACCTGGACATTCGATCTGATGCCGTACGACTGTCCCCAATTATTTAGTTCATGCATCGCTTACCGCGTGCCTATGCGCGGGTGATTCCACCCTTGTATAATGTTACCTTCGGAATGTGGAAGTATTTTGATTAGTTTTGTCACATCCGGCTTTTTAATTTCAACAAAATAAAAGATGCTTGGGGAAAGCCTATGTCCAGCCGTGGACTTCTTTCGGCTGAAATGTTGATGATAAAAATAAAATGAACTATAAATTTAAGTCACGTCAGACAGCGTTTTAAATTAGCAATACGGTGCAGATTATAAGAAATTCTTCGAAGAAAGGACTTAACCCTTCTTTGCATTCGATTGTAAATGTAGCAGAATGTTTTTTTTTATAAATTAAAATTAATTTATACATTTACAAATAAATTATTTTCTTTCACAAGTTATGTACCTACTAGTGGTTGAAGTGACCTTTTATACAAAAAATCCCTGTGCTAAGACACGTCGCTCTTCCGAAGATTAAAGTTACGTGGTGTACCAATAATTTTGAGTCTTATTATTTTAAGAAAACAACTCAAAATAACTTTACAAAAAGAAAAAAAAATGCCAAATTTTGAATTTACATAAATAAGAATAAAAATTGACAAAAGAAAAATATGTACGTATATGTATGTATATGTTTAGCAGATAATAAAAATCTTATAATATACTTTTATGTCAGAATCAGCATCAAAATTAAATAAGACGGCCCCTAAAACACCCGCTCTTTATCACTCAGCCACTTAGGTACAGTTTTAGCTGGGAAGAAGAAATGACGCAACAAACAGCAGCATCAACACGAGGTAACTACTAAAACAAACTAAATTGACGTCTACCTCACTAAAATAATCTAGCCAGAACTACGCACAACACGAGCGAAAACAATCTATCCACACATTCGTTCTATCTCTTACGTAATCAAGATATCATTGTGTCTAAGACAAAATAACACGAACTACACAAAACATGGTAAAGAAATAAAGACGGGCCACGAAAATATTCCGGCCTCTGGTTAATTTCCTCCAAGGGTAGAACTTCGGACTGTGGACAGCGAGCCTTTGCTAGTGATGTACCTTGTCCGGGATTCTGAGGACGGTTTTTCTTGGGCCCGGTATGGTGAGAACGAAATGAGTTAATGCATTTTTTTATCGCGTTGTAATCAGGTAATTTTAAATATATCCTCTATTAATCATAAACTAACTTTGTAACATTGTTAGTACCTACTAATTAGGTATGCAATTGTAAAATATAGCTCGTCAAAAGCGTACTTAAGTTCGCGTATCGAGCATTTTTTCTCGCCGACTAACGATTTGTAGCAGGAAATAATTATTTATTTATCGACAATTATAACAGACGCAACGTTAAATTCTAACAAATAAATACCATGCTTAGCTTAGCCTAAACTGTAATGCATACCCTTAGAATTCGGCACTATCATTTATTTCGATAACTTTCATTTTGTTTATAATATTTTACTAAGATTTTGTTTATTTTGACTTTCGGGGAAGATTCAGGAATAAGCACACATTGACATAAATTGTAGGTACTGCTGCAAAACTATAAAAAAAATCCGAAATCTACAAATAAACGCCAAATTCCGTTTCCCGGTCCCGTATTTTCTCGTCAGACGTACATCACTATTCTCATCCGTACAACAAATTGGGGCAAAGTTTGCGGTCTTCATTTCCTGGCCGCGACCATTGCGCCACTGCCGACCAGATGAAAGGATTTTCATTAGTTTTTTCGACCACTCTTTTTGTAGGCAGAATTGATAGTGGTTGCCTATCTAGTTTTCTGTTACAGTCGTTTCGCCTATCTACATATTTGTAGTACGAAATTGGAGATTGGTACTCGTTTTGTTCGATTCGCGTTTGAAATGTTTTAGGCAGCGGAATATATCTTCCATAGATATATTATATCATACAGGGTGTTGTAAGGGACACCCCTCCGCAGGCTGAGGGGGTGAATTCAGTATATCATACTAAGATGACCGGTACATTAAATTATTTCAGGAATGTTATGGGAATCCAATAAACCTGATTTGTTTAATTTAATTACCTCACACGCAATGTATCGTTACCGTGGCAAATGGCACGTAGGACTTACCAAAAACTAAACGGACTCGCCATCTCGATTTCTCGAGTGAGTTGCTTAAATGCCAACTACGATTTACCATACAATGATTTTTCATACAGGTAGAAAATGTGATACTCCATAATTTTGATTGAAGAGCACAGCCACAAGTTGTCTGGCATTTTTGCTGATCTGGGCTTTTTGGCGCAGCCGTAAGGCACACACCCCTGATAATTTCTTACATCGTACATTTCACTTTTTATTTTATCTGCTGTATGTTATATTCTGTGCCTTTAAGCTTGTGTTAAATAAATATATTTCCTTTCTATTTTTGAAGAGTTTTTTTGTATTTTATTGAATTTGAAATATCAGGGAAGAGCAGTTGAAGATAAAATTTTCCACGATTCGCGTGGCATTGGAAAGGTTTTGGTTACTATTTAACTACACACTATGTCGTGATAATTATATGATCCAACCATACTTCACTTTCTTGCCTCTTTCTATCTACGGATCTGATTTTATTTACCACAACCTAATAATTAATCTTCGCACCTCACCTCCAACCCTAAAACGCAACAACCATGACGATAAGAAGCAAATTCACTTACATTTTTCAACAGGCCATATTAATGAAAGCAATATGTCTTTGTACGATCAACAGAGCCCAACGAAGCGTATATTTTTTAACTGCATGACTGTCCTACTTGTAACGTGGAGCGATGAAATATATCAAGCGCTGGAATTATTTATTGGAAAGTCGTGAGCGTTTACACGGTTAAGAGTGGTGTTAAAAGGGGTTTTAAATAAATGTTTATGTAAAAATTTGAATTTTTACGCTGGTTTGAGGATTTTTCAATCGTGACTTTTAATTTGGTTCTTTTGCACTTGGAGTAGTTTTCCCAATATATCTTACCTAATAGGTATAATTATGACAATGATTAACATAATATTGCTTTATATATACAACGTTTGTAAATTAGTAGAATTGCCCCCCTGATTTGGAGCATAATAATGTCATTATTTGCCATTAAAAAGTACATACAAAGCTCACTATTAGGCCTCATGACAAAATTATACAAACAATTAAACCTCAAAGCTTTTATTTCAATTAAACCATTTACAGGCACTTTTGAATTGTCAAGGAGTCGGTTAGTCAGAAAGATGAAGCTGTTGCCCATTCCAAAGCCTAGTAGGTTCCTATAGAGAAGAACGGGAGAGAAACTCCATGGACACACATTTTTTTTTACAGACTATTTTCCTCATTCGCATCGCTATAGCATAGCATAGCCATACAACACTGCAATATTGAACAATGGGCGTTTCACCGGCGCGGCGCGGCGCCCGCGCTCGGCACGTGTTCTCCATCGGACCGTGGTTCCGTACTACAACAGTTGTGAGTGTGACGTAGTAGGAAATATTTCTGTGGGTTCCTAGGAGTGAGACATATTGTGGTTATGCGGGTGCAGGTGGTGAAATATGATCATGTACTTGTATGGTATTTTTTTTTTAGGTATTTTTATTAAATATGGATAATTTTCATCAATTAAATGACGAATAATATTGAAATCGAGATGATCTTAAGTCTGATCAAAATCACAACTTAGGTATGATTTAAAATCGATTGCTTAATATATAAGTAGGTTTGTACAAACATTTTTACACGTCAATGTGATGAGATTGGTTATCCATGCGTTACCGGATAGAGGATACTTACTTATAGTATTTTCGGATTTCTGAATGCGATTGCATTTTGGTCTCAGACTACAAGCAAAAACTTTGCAATATACCTTATAGCTTAAATACGTATCTTTTCAAAACTCATCTATTCTACTCATCATTAATCTATAAATATATACAAATTAATTGCTGTTTGATAGTCTCGCTAAAACTCGAGAACGGCTGGACCAAATTGGATCATTCTTCTTTTCTTGTGTTTGTAAAGCCTCGTGCAGACTGCCGCGACGAGACGGTGCGATGCGACATCGGTAATTGTTCTACCGTTACTTAGGTAGGTACGTAGGTATGTATGTCGGTAGGTAGGTAGGTAGGTACGTAGGGTAGGTAGGTAGGTAGGGTACGTAGGTAGGTAGGGTAGGGTAGGTAGGTAGGTACGTAAATAAGTACTTAGTGCTACCCGTAGGAAGCCGGGGCGGGCGGCTAGTTACATTACTTATAAAAAATACTCACACGCAAGCTCTCATTACAAGTGATGCACAAAAGAGCTTAGCGACCATGTAGGCAGCAAGCTTATTAGCTTGTTCCCTCACAATAATTTGTTTGAATAAATTATTTTTAATTTATTCAAGCACGCGTCAGTTACTACTGTCGGCGCTTCCGAAGCGCGTGCGCATGTTTAGTCATTACGTAAAGAAAGTGCAGAGATACCACTTTTTGAACAGAAGAAACGTAACGCTACATGCAAGCAAACATTAAATGGTTTTCTTCACTATGATCTGTCCCAAAAGTATGTGATGTAAATGTAAACAAATTAATTAAGGGTTTCTCTTAGAAATGAATACTTTGATTTGATTATTTGGATACCTTGAAATTATAATTTTAAATCGCATTTAAGATGTTTTTCATTTGAAAATTAGGGTTTGTTTTATAACATCATCAAATACTTTTGGAACCGACTATAGTCTTTCGTATTGAAAGTTTACTTCGCTTAACAAACCATGTGGTAATCGAATGACTATTGAAGCTGCACTGCGTAAGCTAAGGCCTTTTTACTCCTAAATGTAAGTTTTTACAGATTTTTCAATTCCTAATTATAGGTTAGACACATTGAAGCCAATCACACAATAAACTTAATTATATCTACCTAGGTAAATCGAGTACAGACGGCTACATATCAAGCAACCTAACCTCTCATTGTACGGAAATACTATGCAAGATCGGCTTATACTGGAAATATATAGCTTGTAATAAAGCCATATGTACCTACCAAAAAATGAAAGTTCAACATATTAGTTGATCTTCTGATTATATTTTACTTTTTTGTTACTGCGCGTACGCAGTGACCATGGCCGTAACCTCATTTGCACATCAATGCGTGTAGGTTATTGCACCATTTAATTACCTGAATTAATTAACCTTTTGTTTATTTATTTTTAGGCGATTTTTTTGTAATGTGGTGGCCACTGTGGCCAGTGATAATGGGAAGTGTGAATGACCCTTATTATAATGTTGTACCTATTCAGTGCGTTACCGAATTTACAGGTTCAATTAAAGATATAGACAAAATATACAAATGAAAAGTACAAACTCAAACTCAATGCATTTATTTCAATTAAACCATATAAAGTACACAAAAATATGAAGCTAGTAGCCGTAGCCCATTCCAAAGCGTAGTAGGTACCTATGGAGAAGAATGGGAAACTCCACGGGCACTTTAAAAAAATAAAATAAATAAAATATTACAAAATATTGGTTGCATCATTAATGTTGAAATTATACATTTGAGAACAATGTAGAAAGACATGCACGTTAAAAGCATCCGAAATAAAAACAATTCAAAATTTTAAATAAATTAGAATAAGCCACAGAGAAAAAGCTACAAAAAAGAAACTTGGTACCAATTAGGCCGTAGAAATAAGACCAACCGATAGTAAAAAAATTTCAACATTCCAAAAGGTTATAAAACAAAAACAGCATTGCTACACAAATTAATACTTAGTTTCAAGGAACCCTTATTAAGTACATTTTCAACAATAATCATGAATATTAACCTCAAAATCGCGTGCTTGAAAGCTGGTCGCATTTTTGCAGAAAGAAAAAAATATCGTCGCAATTAAAACAAAAATAGAAAAGGAGGGAAGTCGGCCGCAGGTAATTAGGCTTGCTTTCTATGAGAACGGCACACGTAGCAAGTTTTGCGGTACACTGGCGGCCGATAAAACGTATGGAGGTAACTTCAAATGGGGGGTGGATTTGTGGTGGAGCTAGAAAAGTTTTAAAACATACGTATACTACACACGTATGTTTTTGTTGGCGAGATATATTAATCAACTAAGCCGTATGGCGTGTTCCTGTGGTTCTGGGGCTAAATAAATTTGTCATTTAACAAAAATACTCGTTAAAACCCAAACCAACAAGTTAAAGTTAAGTTAAACAAATCTTAATAATATTAATTGTCAAAAGGTTTTAAATATTTTAGTATTTTTAGTATGAGATCATTCAAAAAAAAGTTATTAAAACTAAAACCCAACTACGACCGACAAATTCAAAATCCGGAGTCACACGTGTGACTCCGGATTTTGAATTTATCTGTCTGTGATGTCTAGTTTATACCCTTTTAGATGACTTTTTCGTTAGCTATTAACCAGCGGACGGATCAAGACGCTTCCAACGATACCACATTTGTCAAATTATGCTGAGTAGTTTAGAAGTTATGAGGGAACAGATGAACATACACACCGGTCAAAATCATAACCCTCCTTTTTGGTTCGCCGCAGTCTGGTAAAAAACCCGCATTCATATTCATAATTTAAACTTAAATACATCGTCAATTTTAGTCCGACCAAAATAACCAGGCGTCCACTTAACAGCGCCGCCACTGTAAATGTTACAGTAAGATTTTTCTCTTATCTCTCCCGTAGTAGCGGTAACGATGCGAAAGTTTTCAACTAGATACCCTCGTTACTGCTCCTTGGACGTTTGTAACGAGACTTTTTTCTTTTAACGAATTTCCCTGGACGCAGTTTTGTGTATACTTTCTTCGTACCCGACTTGTAATAGTTTGGACGATTAACAAGCTCAACTTGACGGTTCACTCTAAGCGGATTATCTATAAGTGTGTCCGAGTTATTTTGGTCGCGTGTGTAATATGATTTTTTGTTTAATCTTATTAGGATCGTGCGGACTTATATTTTACTCATAAGTGTTCGGATTCAGTTTTCCACAAGGGCGGTATTTTATTACAGTTTTATCAAGGCTTTGGTTTGTTAATTAATTAATTTTAACCAAGTTTGTGGGGCTAAAGATAAATTGAAAATTAAGTTATATTTATGTTTGCAACAAAACGTGGGTATTGTAGCTATAATTTCAACAAAGTTCATAGTTACTTGCTTCTGTTTCGACCAGTAAATATGTAAGAAATCGACACGTGTTTCACCTCATAACGAGGCATCCTCAGGATGACGACTGACTTGTCGCCAAGCGCCGGTCGCCGAGCGTCAGACACAGAGCGTCTCGAGTCGCCTCGTTGAGAGGTGAAACACGTGTCGATTTTTTACAGGGTTTTTTATGACTCTTTAGGAATAGTTAAGCGGGATACGTTACTAAATATCTATGTCTATTGTATTTTATAATGGAAGTAACGCCTGAATCAATTAATTATTGTAAAACATTTTAAAAGACTTACTATGGAGTTTGTTTTCTATAAACTACGGTTTGGACGCGGCAACTAGAATCAATTCTATTTTCTTATGAATGACCAGAATACTCACGAAATTTCTTTTTTTGTTAATTTTTTATTCATATTCTATATGGCACCTCTTTAGGTAATGAGCTATCCGAATATCAAAAAATATTTGGCCTAGGTCTTATGGGGAAACGAGAAAATTGATTCACTCTTACATTGTAGATGACGTTCATAAGGGTCTTTTTGTGGTCTACTTGGAAAAATTATTTAACTTTGGCTTTGAAAACCCCTTTCCCTAATTAATATTACTCTTAATCGGAATAAATAATACCTTCACTGTATTTAACTAATCTCATATTTATCAAAAATCCTCTCAAAACTCCAGTTATCACCAACAAACGCTATTCATCTTCACATTAGCATATCATCGCGCCATGTTCAATTAGAACTTGCACAAAAGGTGCTCATACAAGGGTTCCGTACGTACTAAGTTGATATCCGGCTTTTAATTGTAGTGCTCAAACGGCTAAGCATAGGTGTGAAGCGAGTGTTAACGAGTTGAATTAGTTGAATTAGTTTACACGAGTAGATGAGTTGTAGTGTTCTTTGCAGTTCGTGACGGGATTTAGTGAAGACTGGATGTGAATGAATGTACAACTGGCTTTGCTGTAAGTGCCATATCACACTGACAATTTACGAGCCTGTTTCCAGCAAGGCGATCTGTTTGCGGATGGATGGACGAAGATTTTTATTGGTATGTCAGAAGTACTCTGAGAGGAATTTATGAAAGTGTTGTTAACCTTCTTTTATTTATGTTTTTATTTTGTATATTTTTAATGTGTGTTATAATTTGTCTCTTTTTTATAATTTTAGTTACTGTTATTGGTTGACTACACAGCCGTTGTAGCTAAATAAATTAATAAACGCGTGCGCTGCGTATGCGTAGCGAGCTGGCTAAGTATGCATCACGTGATCGCCGCGTTTGCTAACGAGAGAGCGATTGACGTGAGTGTGCAAGAAAGTGCGAGAGAAGCGAGTGTATAATATAAAGAAAACGTGGAGAAAACGTCGCGAAGACGGGGCTACTTCGCTTCGCATCCACGGAGAGTACGTTCACAAATCGCTTCGCTGGAAACACGCTGGCAAGTCGTCAATGTGATAACGCTCTACTATTGTATAGATTCAGGTTTTGTTAACTGAACAGACAGCTGTGCTGCTGAGGAGTTTGTTGCGCCACTTCTTCTTCCCAGCTAAACTAGGAAGTGTTGAAGGGTGGGCTTTTGGGGACTTTCTTATGTAATTTTGACGTTCGAAAACTGCTGATTCCCAGCCTAGTTTGAATAAATGACTTTTAATTTTGATTTTAAAAGGTTTCTTATATCCCTGAAAAAAATAATACAATATAGCTAGTTTAGTTTACGATGTAAGAAATTAGCAGGGGAGTCGAACCTGGCCTATCATGTTTATATATTCCCAGCAACGTCTAAATCAGCTTCCAGTCTTACTTTATATGATGGAATATCAGTATAGTGTTCTCGTGCTAATATTGAACGAATCCTTCACACATAAATATATACAGATATACAATACAATATCTCGCACAGTGCGCCACTCATTAGTAGTCCCCAGTCAAAGACACGCGGCGCTGGATTAAACGCAGCTAATAAACTAACACAACGGTTGGAGTAATTTTAAGTGGAAGATATTATGTAGACTGAATTCTCTTGTTATTTGGAACAATTTTTTCAACCGCGTTAATATCCTATCAAAGCATGACTTAGTTTTTGCAGTGCACTGCCGTATATTGGACAAATATTGCGAACCTAAAAAAATAAGGTATAAAATAAAAATTTAATTTATTTTTTAAGGATAGCTGATGAAGATCATCTATGCTATTTTTGTTATTTTCTATCAAAGGTTTTTCTTTTTGCTGTAATGCCAATATACTAGTACTTATTCCTTTCTTTTTTTTCTTTTTGTCGTCTGTACACATCAATTTTCATCAGGACATCGATTAATTTACTAATTAGTTCTATTTATTTATTTATTTGGAACACCAACATCAGTACTTACAAAAAATGAAAACAGAACCATAAAAAAATAAAAGTACCTACTGGTAAAAGTACTGGCCTATTATAGGCATACCTACACAGCATTCACCACCAAACAACAAACTAAAAAGAACTTATGAATACATAAAATACAATTAGTGCGTAAACAATATTCAAAATAAAGGCATTATATTAAAACATAAATATAGTAATATAAATAAATTTAAATACATAGTTCTAACGTAATTTACAGAATAAATATCAACAAACCCTTCCATTATTTAACATAAATAGTTATACCTAAATTATTATCACTTAACAGCAAACAGCAATGGATACTATAATTGCGTAAGTAGGTACAAACTAAGTATTTGCCGTAAAAACGTTAAGTATCGGATAGCGTTGCTTACTGTGACGCACGTTCCGTCTGCTGCAATGCTCACGATGTTGTTGTTGTCCACTGTTGTTAACAGTAAGACGGGGGTTACACAAACATTTACAGGATTACGACATGATGAGTCGTATTAGTTGCTTTGGGTGTTTGCGGGTGCGGTACAGAATATAATATTAATAGGCACATTAAAATAAGGAAAAAACAGACAGGATTTCGCTGGTTTCTTAGTACAACCGTGTCCTTACAAAGCGAGGTTTTAACGATTTCATCTTATAGTGAATTCTTTAGAAGGTCCTCGTAAAACTACCAATATACCTAATACTAAAACACTGTGAACGTCTACAGTGCGTCTCTCATACCTTAATAAATATTATCATCTTTCGTAGTAGCTCTTTATTCGTTTTTTTTTTAATGATGTCGACAAGAAAAGCTGTGTCGACAACATTGGAAACACGCAACCCAATTGGACGGTCGTTAGCGTTTTCAAAAGTCCTGCCGATGGTTCCCGATCGAATCTCGTGGATAGTTCCCGGTTCTTCGGTTCATTGCACCCGTGGGAAGCGAGCGATTTGCGTTCTTACTGGACTTCAAAGAACTCGAGTCTAGGTCTGAGATGTTCCTAGTTCCATATTGTTGGCTAGGGGATCAGGGGTTTAGCACGTTCGGTGGAGTGTGCTGAAGTTGCGACGAACTTAGATTGGAATCTGATTTTAGATTATTTTGATTTTGAATTTTCCACTGCTTTTTTGAGCTTCCTCTATTCCCTTTTAGTATATTGTGGTATAGAGCTTGTTTTTCGTCAATAGGTATATTAAATCTGAAGGCATTCAAAGGCGTGAACTATGTAGAAAATTCGTGTTCAACATAGGTTACCCGCATAATTGACAAAATAAATAGTAGTTAGTACTATTTTATAACCATCTCAATCAAAGTAACAATGTCTAATGGCATTTTACGGCAACAGAAAAAGTTTACAACAATATAAAACAAGACAGTTTAAACTACGAACTCATCAAAACGCAGTCTTGCAATAAACAACATTAGGTACAATCGCCAACAAGTCTAACACAAAAAACAATATAATATATTTCTATTGAGCACAAATCGTGAGCCGACCATGTTCGGTACAAACACAACAGGCTTTAATTAAAACATCGCGTTAGCCGACCCTTGTGTCCAATCAGGGGTGGTCGAAAAGTTGCCCACTCATCGACGGGCCAATATCGACAATATCCATTAGAGGTACCCCTATGGGTAGGGCTGTGCCATTGATTTGGTTTTAGTTTATTAATAAAGTTATGATTTTTTTTTATAGATATAATTTATCTTCAAATAAATAATGGTAGTGGAATAAATATAATAAATAACTATGAATTCAGTATTACTGAACAACTTGTTTAAAAGGGAATACGCTGCTTGCTTATTAGTGAACCACTAGAAATTGCTCAGTGTGTGACATTCAATACTGCTTGCAATTTGGTGAAATGTTTGCGACCCTTATTTACATACTGATAAATGAAAATCTGCCGTTAAGGATGCAATAATAAGAAGACCTAGGAAATATAATGTCACACGCAAAAAACAACGTAATTACTTCAACATGGACAACCCTACCACCCACGACCAATCCCGATAATGACGTATGAAATGCACGTTAATAGTTAACGCATTGTGCGGGCGAGTGTACAAACCCAAAAGTCTTAGATATAGTAGTTTCACATTGTTATTAGGAATTTATATTAAAATATGCGGGAAACGATTTATCTCTAATTATACACGGTAGATGAAATCATGAGAGTCATTTTTCTACGACCCCTGGTTGAGGGAAAAGTGACACGTAATCTTGGTACCAATGTTAGGGTTTGAGAAGGCGTTTAATATGTTTTAGGGTGAGCAGAACCACTACATTTAATATATAAGAAGAAAATAATAATATAATATACGAAGAAATACATTGATTTGCAAGAAGTTAATTACTTAACGGATTATTCTAGTCACAGGTATAATATATAATAGTGCCTGCTATTAAAGCAACAAAGTAAAAATACTATTTTTCTCAAACATGCTTGGAAATTCGAGCATTATTTTGACAACCTTCTTTGAGATAAATCGAAATTGCTGTACTGGTCAAAAACAAGTGACGTTGCGGCCAGCAATGTTACTAAGGATTGAAAAAAAAACAAACGTATGACTGACCAATTTCTTTCTCCTTGTCTATAGGGCCAGGCGAAACGCGACCAATCGCTGGAGGACCTTAGACAGCACATCCACAAGTTCTACATCCCCCTCGCGAGGCAGTTCATCGTACTGTTCCCAGAAGGGGGCTTCTTGCACAAGCGACGGGAGGTCAGTCAGAGGTAAGGAAGATACTTTTTTACAACATTTTCATAAAGCAGATATCAGATATATCGCTTTTTGTCTTTCTTTAGGCATTTTCAATCTGCCTAGCCTTTTTCCAACTATTTTGGGGTCGGATTAGACCTCTTCATCTTATGGAGTCTCTAGAAAAGTATTTAATTATTTTAAATTCTCAGGTTTGCAGAAAAGAACAACTTGCCGAAATTGGAATACGTATCACTTCCTCGCGCTGGTGCTATGAAGGTCATCATGGAAGAAGTGGGGCCCCTCAGAGACCGCAGTGCTGGTGCTTCTAAAGAAGACTCGAAAAAAGGTGAGTTGTACTGAATGAAACAAGCGTCGGTCTAGTGGTCGCAAGTGCTACTGCTGAGCACGAGGTCCTATGTTCGATATCCATGTCGGGCAGTGTTATTGGGTTTTTCTATCAGGATTTTTTCAGTACAAGCCTGGTTGATGGCAATAGGCTTGCTTCCTATGACATGGGACTCAAACATTACATTAGACGAATGGTGGATGTTCTACAGGTACCTACACCTCTGTCTTCCGGGATTACACACGTGGTGTTATGTTATGGTCCGTAAAATGGGTTTATCTCGACTGTCCGAGGGATTTGCGATTGCAGAGTTTGTCTCTGCGTCACCCAAAAATGTACTGGTGGAAAATGTCTGAGGCATTGAGTCCGCAAGCGGACCCAATCCATTTGGTACTAATAGGATAAATAAATAGCAAAATTTCTTATTGTTTTCTAGTTTTCACATTAATTATCATAATTTTAGCCGAAAGTCGTCCACTGCTGGACATAAGCGTCCCTCAAGCGTCGCCACTTCGTCGGGTTCAGTGCTTACCACATCCAGGGGATTCCTGCGACCCCCACCAGGTCATCGATCCACCTTGTGAAGGGCCTACGCGCCCTAAGCCTTCCGGTACGCGGTTGTTACTCTAGAACCTTTCGGTCCCATCAGCCATCCATTCTTCGAGCAATTTGCCCCGTCTACTAAGCTCCCACTTACACACACTCTCTCAACATAGGCAATTCTTCTTGGGCAAGTCGGTTACCATGGTTCTCCTGCGGGTCTCTCCATTTCTAATTTGAATGAATGAACTTCACGCAGGGAAACCCTGTATAGCCCTCTTTGCTTTTTGGGTAAACTTGAGCTTTCTAATCACGACTATTGTAAGCGACCATGTTTCAGCGCTGGCAATAGTTTTCGTCTTCAGGCAGACCTACCTAACTGGCGAATAGTTTGTCGTAGGTAAACATAATCGTTAGTTTACTTCCACTCTGTCAGCTCTATTGAGGTCATCAGAGCATTGCACTATGGTCCATCACGGTAGTCATATAAACATTTCAGCGCTTCGATTTTACATAGATAGTCAATCACAAGTCAATAAAATTTACAAAAAAAATGTATTTATTACCGGATGAGTTAAATAACAAACAATTTAAATGCTTTATTACATTCAACAGACGACAACTTCAACCAGAACAACGCCAACAACAAACTGGTCTTGGAATCTTCAGTTGGTGACAGCATCGATTGGATCCTGGACGTCACCATAGCCTATCCTGAACGGATCCCCCTGCATCTTCAGGACGTGGTGTGCGGGATTCGGCCTTCTTGTGCCACCCATCTTCATTATAGGCTGTACCCTAGTACTGATGTAAGTGGACAATCATTAGCTAATTATTTTTAAGTTGAACATTTGAATTTGAAACCAGAGAGGAGGAGGGCGGAGGGCTATTGGCTGATTTCCTCTGAAAAAAATTCTCACATTAGAATTAAGAATGCAATAACACTGCAAATTTCTTAAAATTCAGAAAAAAAATAACAGAAAGTGAATGAGAGTGATTTCTTCTGAAAATCGTCGTACATAAGATCAAGACTACAATGCAATTAATAAAGAAAAACTGCATTCTCAAGATTTATCTCTAACTATTATATGCAGGACTATTTGGAACTATGGAGCTCAAAGTTAAAAATCCTGGCGATAAAACCTTTTTTTTTCTTTCTTCTTTCAAATTAATCATCACGCTCTATTTCACCCTAAATTCGACGACGAGCTATGTTAAAAATTAGCATAAAAAGCCTTTTTGGCGACTCCGAAATGTCCCATTACTTTGGCCTTTAAAAGAACCTTTTTGATTACCCCGGAAAAGGTCATTTCTAAAGCTTCATTTTGCTGGCCTGTAAATTACCAGTGCTGAACATAAGCTTTTAATAATGTACTGTTAAAAAAAACGGTCAGAAAGAGGTATTGGTGCCGATTCCCTTGTTCACAAACTAAACTAAATTTAAGTTCAGTGCATCTTTTTCTTTCTATTTTATTAAGAAAAGGACAGAAGATAAATTTTAGTTTAGTCATGTCAATCAAATTAATCAGCGCCTGCCACTTCTCCATACAAGTTTAAACGTGATTAAAAACTTGGCTACTAAAATTACGTATTATTTGACAGAACTAAAATGTATCTTCTCAAATCTTCTGTCCTTTTCTTAAATTTAGTTTAGTTTGTGAACAAGGGAATCGGCACCATGGCCATATTGACTATACTTAGGCGATGGATTAGTGATCGCTTTATATTTTTACTATGTTGAGGAGGGAGAAGATAACTGACCATAGCTCTACAGTATAAAATCTTGACCAGTATTTTACAATACTTTTAAAGGCCGTCAAGCCTTTCCATTAAAACAACGGTCTTGAAGAATTGCTTACTAGAGAAAAGTAACTGGCACTTATGCAGTACTAGCTACAACGACACGGCGACGATGCCCATGACTTTGTCTGCGATTCAGGATGAAGAGTAGCCTATATGTCCTTCGCCAGATACCAAGCATGACACTAATATGACATAGATATATGTCATATTTCAAAACTATCGATTTTGTGGTTTAGGCGTGAAAAGTAACAGATACACATCCAGAGTTACTTTCACATTTTATCATATTATTATGGATACCAGGAAGACTGCCTCTTTGGTCTAGTGGTCGCAAGTGCGACTGCTGAGCTTGGTTCAATTCCCAGGTCGAGCAAAGTGTTAATGGGTTTTTCCACCTGGAATTTCTAAGTAGCAGCCCGGAGTCTGATTTGTGCCCGGTTAATAGCAATCGGCTCGCCCCCTATTACATGGGACTTAAACCTAACTGGCGAAATGTGGGTGTACTATAAGCACATCTCTGCCTAAACCTTCGGAGAATACAGTTGTGATGTTATATTTATGCGTGTTTATCACCAGACAGAAATTCTCAGATAATCATTTTATCTATCTTCTTTATGCAGGTACCAGCTGACACCGAAGGCATGACCCAATGGCTATACGACAGGTTCATCGAAAAGGACAAGATGTTAGAAGAATTCTACCGCACTGGCCGGTTCCCCACCAAAGGCAGCGGCCCCCACCTAGCCAGGGTCGTCAGACAAGACAACCTTAGATACCTGATCCTTCATACCTTCTTTATAGCCTCTACTTACTTACAATTTGAGGTGGTGAGAGCCATCTACAACTATGTTTGGTAACGGATTATTTGTGGGACCAGACGTGATTTTTTTAGTACCATGACCAGTGTTGTCATTTTTTTTGGTTTCGAGTTTGATGGTTGGAGTTTCTTTGTCAATTATTTGTTTTTCCCTATTCTAATATGTCAATCTTGAGGTTTCTGGCTTATATTGAATGTCTTTCTTAATTTTGATTGGGGCAAAGGGCAGTCAGATCTTGTGAATTAGAGATTAGGTTCCGGAGATGTTCTACCAGTGAATCAGCAGTGGTCATATTAATTGTTTTAGTTATAAGTCTTGCGTTGTCATACATAGCATTTCCATTTCCACTATTAAGTTAACTTTTAGTAAACTGATTTATAGCCAGTTTTGAATGCTATCATTTATACATATTGGCACTCCAGTTATCAAGCAATTAGAACATGAAAAATAATATTATAACATTAAATAAATACCCTCCTAATATCAGGTGCGCCCTATTATATTAGGCCTATAGTAATCCTATATAGTTATGTCGGTTTAATATAATTGACAGCAGTTCATCACGTCTGGTCTTCAAAAAAATGATGTTGTAACGAAATAAAGGTTTTGGGTATTGACTGCTTATTATAATAGAAGTATTATTTAGAGATGGCAATATAACTTCCCGGATGACAGAGTGAGAGAACGCTGTATGTCTAAAAGAGAGCAAGTGTCGTACTGTCTCTTGTCTCGAATGCCATAGCTAAATCTTCTACCCCTATCAGTTAGTACTTTTAATAATACATTTCCAACACTGTCCACATAAGAATGAATATCTTTACTAAACATAAAATTCCTCGCAACATTAATAGTTCGAACGGTCGATGGTTTCTTTTTTGTATAATCGTCATTGCAATTACTTATTTGAAACGTCACTAAGGTTGAAATTATCTAACAGTCACATAGACAAATAGACCTTGCCGTTTTATGACGTGCAAGTGACTTTCAACCTTATGGTGATTTAGCAATTGCGAGATCGACTATACAAAATTCTATTGAACTAGTCATTCAATTATTTTTGTTTCGTTTTTCGCCATATTCGTTTAGTGAATTATTCGTTTTTGTAAGGACAGTGGGAATTATAATAGTACGCCGCGAACTAGTCTAGTGTACTTATCCCTAACAAAAGCATGAGCTAAGTTAGAACGAATAAGAATCATAGTTGTAATAAGATTTCTCTGCGAACCGTATCGGTTCAGCTCTTGATCCAACGAAAAATAACAAGCAGTAGGTAGGTTCCTTTAATCATATCTTCCCAAATATTTTTGCAGTCAATATCCAAAATCGAATTTGCCCTCATTTTAGGAAGGTGCAAGGCGGAAGTACATTTTTTAATTTTAATTTACTTGTACTTTAGAATTTATTAGTTTTTTTTTTAGTTTTAATATGTGCGTTTGAGGTTACCTCGAGTTTGACATATCGAGTCAGAGCTCGATTGTATCGTGCCCAGGGCACACTTAATTAAGACCAATAAGCACTTTCTTTTAGTGAGAGACTACATACGCTCAATACTTTAAATTAATTGGAAAAAAACGACTTTGGAAAATCTAATTTCCAATCGATTTAAACGTAGAACCGATCGTATGTGACACGAATATGTGTTAATCAAAGCGTGCTGTGACATACAAGTCAATATATAAGTAAAAAATCTTAGCATAGTAATTGTGCTTCGCAATGAACCAAATTTCAATCCCTTGTGACAATAAAAAGGAAAAATAGACGAGTTTTTATCCCTCACTTTTATCACGTTTCACGTTCTACTTAATCAGATCCTCGCTTCAAAGTTTGAATTTAAAAAAAATCAAATAATTTTATACGAAGAATTCTCGAGTCAATCGTGGTGAGAATTCTAAATAAATTTCAAATAGCGAACGATGTTCGTGGTTGGCGTTTGGAAGATTTAAAAAAACCGGATTGAAAATTCCTAAAAATGATTTATAAACTTTCCGTCAAACGTAAATACGACTATGGAAATCAGTCTGATTTTTCTTTCCGGAAATGTTATATTCATAATTTGCAGCTTGATCCTTGGTTTGGACATAATATTATATTTTATTATTCCTTTTATTTTTCAAACGTCGAAGTTCGAACAACGTGCCAGATACCTTTGTCAATGTCTAAATTAGGAATAAGTCGGTGTTGTATGAATAACAATAGCATATAAGAATCACGTTTTTGTTCTAACTGAAAATGTGGAATCGTTCCTTTTAGTTCATAGCTACTGTACAGGTTTATTCAACATGTAACTATATCTAAGTGAAAGTATGTGTTTCGTGGTAAAATTAAAATATATGAATGAATGAATATGCCAAAACATATTTGCCGTAAGTGCCTAGGCTTATATTGGTGTAGTTTATCATTGTAAAAAATATTTAAAACAATGTACATACTTTCTTAAATGTCACACAAGAATGTAATTGATAGTAATTATCTTGATAATGTACTCTAAAATTAAATATGAAAATATTATTTTGAAAGCCAAATGTGAGAAATAGGATGAGTTAATACCAAAGGCAACAATTTGGATCTTTTTCACTGTAATTTAAAATAATATGAAGCACGCTATACATAATTAATTATGATTAAAGCAGATATTTTTTATCCGAATAGGTATGAAAATAGTTAAATTTTAGATAGACATGAATTGATCATATCTAACCAAGTTCCTTTGTCATGTCCAAATGTGTGCCTTTTGCAACTAACCAACTTTTGTTCGAACATTTTATCTTTATTTGAGCGTTGAAAAACTAATTATTTATAATTAATTAATTATAAATGATATCAAGAAAGGTTGCTAAACTCCTTTATTTCCTTATTGAAAAGCAATTTTGTAATTTTAAACCAATTAAGTAAGTATCTTTGTGACCATATCAAGATGTGATTATTTTTTCTTAGGATTGATAAAAAAATTGTGATTGCTACCTTAAATACTGTAAATTTTCAGTCTAATTGTTTATGAACTATAACTGCATATAAATCTTGTATACTCAATTTAAAAACACTGAATGCACGTTACAATTTTCTGATATATACACGAACACTTTTTTATTGAAATAAAACTAGGATATTGGATTTGTCGTAGGTACGTTTATTTGATAGTAGCTGGTTTAAAATATCAGTTTTTTCCCCCTTAAAAATACAAATAATATAGTCGAGCTACATATGAAACGCACTTGTAATAATAATCCTCGAACTATTTTTATTTCATAGCGCACTTCTGTTTCAACATATCCACACGCGTATAAAGCGAATGGCAAGACGCGTATTTTCTTCAAGTATTATGTTTTAAATATAACGTATTTATTGCATTTAACTATCAAATAGTTTTCTACACGATATCAACTCCGGAAATGTGTTTTCACGAACATTAATTTCCCTAAAAACGTGTGGTCTTTCTTAGGGATGAAATAATAATTTTAATTTTAGTATCTTCGTCAACGATCGTTTAAGTTATTCGTTGAAATATCCTCTTAATATGAATAAAAGGATTCAAGGTTTTTCTTCTATAATTTCTTAACAAAGTGATGTTTGAAGACTAGTCCTATGTCAATGATTTTTATATTACCTTTGTTATTTTTTATTTGCTGCGAGCGTAATACTTTTATAGAAATTCATAACATACATACAAATCTGTAGTTTCTAAAAAGTATAATAAATAGTCGGGTAATGAAATTCTAACTGAAAGGATGTCGTGGAGAAATGACATCTCAGATTTTCAGTTTCTTCAGTACACGGAAAAAGTAATTTTAGTTAATAAAGTAGTTGTCATTTGATACATTTAATGGCGAAGTCTCATTGAGAAACAATGTGGCTTGTATTGAAAGTATAGGTTTGTAGGTATTACGAAATTAACATCACTGCACTAACCTTGTTTAAAATTAATGTATCCTTTGGGAGTTTCCATGCTTGTTGACACGGATCCGAATTCATTGAATATGGTACATTTTATTACTAACCTTTTGAGAAGTTGAGTTTTCACAGGAATTAGAAGAAAAAATTGGAACGAAAGGACAAAAAAAAGTTTCTTGATGAATGATATGGGTAATTTTATGTCATTGTCATGTTCACTCTGCCATATTAAATGTGGCAGTTTTTTTTAAAGTAGATAGGAATGAACTGAGTGTTTCGTTTAGACAGACCGAAAAGTACGAGAGAGACAAAGCGAATTTGCGGCCAGTAGTTCTCCCTTTAGTAGTACATGCTGCACAGACGCTTTGTCTCTTTCTAGAGAGTGGCCACTTCTGTGAGGCTAACGCTCAGTCCAATTATCTATGTCTTTATTACCCAAAAAATAAACAGGAGAATCCCTGTCCAATTTATAAAAAAAAAACTCCTATTTACAAAAATCTACTATAATGGTAGATTTGATCCGAGTCGATTACTATGGGGAATCCCATAATTGGAATATTAACAGGGATGTGTAATTAATAATGTTCCCAAAGCGAGATTCAAGTGATTTAATGTAAGTTTTCTTTAATTAAAAATTTTAAATTTTCTTTTGCCAATAATTAATTATATTTGTAGTTAGTACATATTCGAAATTATTTCGATTTCAAAAATTAAGGTGTTGTTTAGTAATTGTAGTTTGGGAAACTTGGGTCAATGTGATTTTTTTTAGAATACATGTTGTTGTTTCTTTTTTTTTAACGAGTTAAGTTTGTTTTTTTAGTTAAGGTAAATAATAGGCGAGTAACAAAATTTTGTGATGCTTTTCGTGTTATAATTTTACATTTAGTTTTTTTTTTTTGCTTAATTCTGTCAAACTATGTTTTTTTTGTTTATACTTAAAACATTTTTATTTCTTAAAAGGTAGAAGTTGTAAGAATGGCGACAGTCCTTAACATGAGTGAGATAGAATTTATGCTGAAACAAGTATCTTGAAATAATAAAGTAGGTACATGATTTTATTATTGACGTATACGAAAACATCAGCAATTATAGCAAAATTGTTTTTGAATGCGAAATACGTTTGTAAAATATTTACAGTAGACTAAAATGTCCCATGAGCAAAAATTTCCGCATGTAAAAATCGACTTTGGTTCTGATTTCCATAGTCGTATTTATCACGAATTGTTTTCCAAAGTCGTCACATTTTTTCTGCCGGAAATTTTCATGTGTGCGTTTCTTTTTGTTGAATTATAGGAAGCGAATCAGTGTAATGAATTCTAACTGTACCGAATTATAACTATCTATTGGTCTTAACTATGTGATTTGTATAAATGTCATTAAAACTAACTGTCGGTGGCCAACTGTCAGACAATATCGAGACTTTCTTTTCATAACTTTAATAAAAATATGAGTTTTCTTTACAAATGAAAGAGTGAGTGTATCATTTATTGTAAAAATGTATAATTTAGGGCCCATCCTCATTGAAAGCAAGTCCTTAAATTGTAACTTTCATATCATTTCGGTGTGATAGGCTTGAGTTGCCAATAAAATGTATTTTTAATAATATTATAATTTTTATACATTCTGACACTTATATATTTTTACAAATTTCATTTCACTTAAACAATGTGATAAATAGAACTGATTGTGTGTAGAAGTCCCAAATAAAATAATTTTATAAATATTATTTCAAATTCATCATACCTACCTACCTACCTAGTAGAAAACTTGATGAGTTTGATCGACTAAAATGGTCAGTGTCCTTTGATCATAATTCACCAACACTTTTATAAAATACTAGCTTCTGCCCGCGACTTCGTCCGCGTGAAATTTATTTTTTACCCTGGTTCACCGCGTCGCATCTATTCGCCCGCCCGCGCTGTTACTTAGTTTTCGCTTAGCGTTCTTTCTGACTTTGTATCGTTTTGCTCGGCTCCCAAGAGTCGTAGCGTGATGTTACATAGCCTATAACCTTCGTCAAGAATTGGACTATCCGATGCTAAAATAATTTTTCAAATCCGACTGGTAGTTCCGGAGATTACCCCCTACATACAATCAAACAAGCAATTTATGCCCATTTAATTGCTGGTTATATTGGTGTACGTAAATTAGCACATGCTTTTCTTAGATAATTATGTTTTCGTCTCTATCGTGCACTTGTAGTTTGACAGTTGTGCGACAGTGACAGGAATAATACTATACTCTGATTTTTAATTTGCTATATTAGAATTACATTTGATGTCGAAATAAAAAGAAACTAGTTACTAATTCTGTTAAAATCTCACCGTGAAAACTTAAGTGAAGTGAACGTGAAGTGAGCTGCCAATAGTGTCAATTCCTAGCATCGGGTGGACTGACAGCTCACTTCACCTACGTTTTCACGGTGAGATGGTTACAGAATAGCACTGCTGGTTACCGAGTGACTCTCACCAAGGATTACTGAATAATTCTCTGCAGGAGGAGCTTCACTGTTGTCGTATTGTCTCTGTAATATTAACCTTTTGTATGGCGGAATGTGGATCCACACGAGACACAATGGATTTTTAATTGTGTCTGTAATTAAAGCATACGAAAGGTTGTTTAACGTGTTATTTTTAAAGTAAAAAGGTCGATCGCGGCTGTCTTTTGGTCTAGGAAATAAAAAATCAGAGTTTAAGTGAAAAAACGTGCTAAATAACGTATATTAATCTCGGCCTAGGAGTTATGGTAATATTCTTAGACTCAGACCACACTGCGGAATGGTCTGAGGGCTGATTTCACCAATGAAACTGAACGCGATCAGCACATCTAAACCGAGTTCAAGAGCTGTCAGTGTCAATATTGCAAAGAAAATAATGACACTGACAGCTGTTAAACTTGGTTTATGTGTTGATCGCGTTCAGTTTGTATTGGTGAAATTGGCCCTAAGTCTCTGTTTGTATTAATTTATAGCCCGAAACTCATAATATATCTCCTGTATGTGCATAAGCAGAGATGATAGCACACCCCATTTACCTAGTTATTTTTATAAGTTCTAAGTATGAAATAATGTAGCCTATTTTTGTCTCGATATTGTTCTACATAGGCCACCAAATGAGCAAAACGCTTAGCTCGCTGTACATAATATACTTACGGACAATGATCCACGGTTTGTCATTAAACACGTTTGTGGCACTCCATCTGTCGTTTTATTTATTTTTACCTTACCTTTTTACCAAAGAGGCCAGAAATAGGCCTGTGCTATAGTTTATTCAAGAAGGTTTCGTGTCGGTTGTTCTTATTTTAATAGCAGATGTGGAGGAGCGATCAGATAAATACAGGGTGTAAGGGACAGCCCTCCACAAACTTACCAGGTGCATTCAACTCCTTATTTGGAATCATATTCCACCGGGAAAAATGTCAGGAATTTTTCTTTTTTTTTTGACGTTTTTCTGTTAAAATTACATTATCTGTACGCAGCAATCAATTTATGTAAATGACACAGCTAAAATAGAAAAAAAAGCAGCAATTGATGTTGAAATACTCTACGTGCGCTGCCGTTCGCTACGTGCGTTTTGCCACGGTATCTAACGAGACATTGCGTGTGAGGTAATTATTAAACAAATCAGGTTTATTGGATTCCCATAACGTTCCTAATGAAATAATTTAATGTACCGGTCATCTTAGTATGATAATATTGAATTCACCGCATCAGTCTGCGGAGGGCTGTCCCTAACACCCTGTATTATGTCGCACTCTGTTGACATTGATATAGCAGGTTAGTATTGTACTTAGCTGTGCTTGTGATGATTATATTCCTTGGCTCCAAGCGCACACGATTTTGTATGAAGAAAATATGAACGCGGCATTTGGGCGCACAATGTTTTTACGTTAAGAATATTCCCTGGTTTCAGACATAAGCAAACAAATGATGAAATATTATAAAATATTTATTTAGTTTTTGTGAATACATTAGACTGATGTAACAATAGAAGAGAAACAAAAGAAGATGTAAAATATTTAAAATTAAGAATAATAAAAATGATTTAATAAAACATTTTATTTATATTTTTGAATGTTTTTATATACTAATATTTACAAAATGTGAATGTAATGTTTAACAATGAAATAAAAATGAAATAAGAAAAAGAGGTTTTATACCTTCTTGTTGGCTCTAACAGGCGCTGACGCCGATGCCTGTTTAAGTTGGCTTGCCTATGGCGGCTTGGAGGCCAGCCTGCGATGAATAAGATAATTTACCAATCTTGTACGTGAGGGCACGTCCGACTCTAACTACAACTTCGGGTGTATCAATGCCGTCTGGAAGTTCATCTCGTGAAGGCGGGCGGCACGTCAATTGATGCCGCGACAATGATGTCACGTTACACAAACTTTCGCCTATATGAACTTCCACATCGAGTTCTGTACAAGCTCTGTCCAGATTTTGACCGTTTATAGTTAAATATTCAGACTTAAAATACTTTTCGTCTTCATCGAATTTCACGTAAATGGGATCTGGATAGAGTAGGAATGCTTCGCCCTTTTTGATATTTAGATTTTGCACACTCTGTACATCGGCCATATTGAAACCGTATTCTAATTCTAAGGGTCTTTCTGGATCTAGATTGAGACCAGCACTTTCTATTCCTGGAGATTCACAAATGAGATGCGATTGAAAATCAACTCTGTTACAAGGTGCGATGTAAGGTCGGTTATCGTGATACACGTATATCTGTGGAAATTGAATCGTATGAAAATTCTGTCCGGTTACTTTGATGTTTATTCCACCGGATGGAATACCCTTGGGTTGTTTTCTTTGCGTCGTTAGTGGTGGGCCGGACTCTACGGACGCAACAATAGGATCCTCCATATATTCAAACTTTTCTCGCTCTAAAGTACGCATACCGTTATCGAAACGCATTCGCAACGTACCCATTTTAATTTGATACGAATGGCTAGTTCTACAAACGGCCTCCTCGTGCGATACAGACAGTATAGCACAGGGCAAGTCGTCTAAAATGCTTGTATGTTACTCCCTGCGTTGAGATATTCACCCGTAATACGTAGTTTAGTACCTCCGGATTGTGGACCATATTTCGGTTGAATAGAATTGATTTTTGAAATGCATAGTGGTGTTTAGATTCTCCGCGATAATCCGTGACGCGAACGACCACAGGGCCGTCCCGAGGCACTTCTTCACCCGGGCCGTCTACGGTACAGACGATTTGCTTCGTTTTTCATCATAAAGTTCAATTATTGGCTGACATTTGATTCCCGCAATAGTAACGCCGTTATAAATATCAGATATATTGCGACCTAAATTAATTCCTTCAATAGTGATATTAGTACCTCCGTCCCAGGGAACTAATTGAGGCCGAAAGTAGTGAATCTATTTAGGACAAGTCTGGGTACGATTCAACCATACACTGGGAACACCACACTGTTCTTGAACTTCACATCGATCCGATCCTTGACACCAACCACATCCAAATTTCTCTGGAAGTGCGAGGCACATACCACAGTTATCTGCCATATCATTACAACGATAAATAAGAATATGAGTATTATCCGGATTATCTAAAGGTATTGATCTTCCCCATAAAACAGCGAAGGATGCGGTAATATTTGGAGAACGCGATGTGTAAGTAAATTCAATGGCTTCACAGTAAATCGTGTCAGCAAGAAGTTGAGCGTTGACATGAGTCACACGCCCCTCTATATTGAATTGACAAACGAACCTTGTCTGAACGATAAATTGACCTATTATATGAACTTTAACTTTTATAGCTTTCTTTACACCGGATGGAACTAAAATCTCGTTTGTGCTGTCAAAAATTGAATTTATAGTGGGACAGAAGCCGGGCCCTGAGCGATAACTGGGACCAATTCTACTGACACCGGTGACTAGTATATCGTTTCGGCAGTTTTCAGCAGTATCATGGGTGCATCGGTGTCCGCCGACACACCAGTTACATGGGAAGGAGGAGCTGACGCATTGCGTGCACGAGCTGTACGTATTGCAGTCGAAAAATATGAAGTTGGTAGCAACGAAATCAGGCTCTTGGGTAGTGCGCACCGACAGTTTCGCCGTAAAATGATGATGGCCGGTGGGGATCGAGGGCAGCAGGTCTGTACGCGGAGTGGTACAACTCACGCCGTAAGAGTTCCTAACAGCATTGGTTAGGTGAGTACGATCTAAGGCTGTAAATGCACATAAGAATAGTCCATTGAGAGTTGGCAAGTTTTCGATAAGTAAATCTAACGTCCTAGCAGTCGTTCGTTGTAATTGATTTGGTGTTACTTGAGTTATAGTTGTACAACGGCCGCTACGGTACGAGATCCAATACAGTGGATCCTTAGCTGCGTCTTGACAGTCCGATCGTAAGCAGCACTTATTTTCTAAAGAACACCATCCACAATACGGGTCTTTGGCATGGCGACATGTAAAGCATGATTTATAGACGCTACACTCTTGAACTTTCACTTTAGACACTTTACGTTCAGTCATCACATATAAATGCATAAATTGAGTATCGAAATGCAAGTCTTTGTTGACAGCGGAGCCCTCGTCGACGACGATGTCTCCGTACTCAAACGCGGAGGTGGCGCTCTCGACTACGATCTTCTTAAGGTGCCCCTGAGCGGTACCGGCAAACACAACAGTGTAGTCGCCGGTGGCCGTCGCTGCAACCGCTGTTAGCCTCTTTGAAAATATTGCCACTGGCACCGCTTCTATTGGTTGTTCGCCTCCCAGAGGCGTATTCACATCTAGCCCGCAGAAATCTTCGCTAATTGAAGTATTTATGTTTTGCATGAATTTACGTCGGATAGCTTTGAGCGAATAAACACATAGCGCAGATAGATCAGAAGGAGTGTTAGTATTGATTGATTCACTTTGGCTGAAAGCAGCGAACAGCACGTCATGTTGACCAGTTATTCCTAGTTCTCCCGTTAGAACGGATCCGGCTTTTCCGACAAACGCTGCTTGCACCAGATTGTATCCATAGTTACCACCGCCTTCTCCGGTACATGACATTGGGATTTCAGTATAAGAATAATAATTCTCATCATCATGACAAACTCTGACTAATTTACTGTAGTATGTGTTAGAGCCTACACCTCTCAGCTGGGTCGTCAAAAAATAACTGAATCCTTCCGAATTGAAACCGTAGACATAATTAATAGGATAGCCCGAGATGATTGACTGTGCGACTTCCAGGTCGGGAGAGAGTTGGTAAATTCTGTTGACGGCGCCGACGTACACCCGGCCGGTATTGCGGTCAACGGCCAGATGATTGAAGATCGAATAGGGTGCCGTCACGGGGTCGCTGAAGGTGAGGACCACATCTTGCGAGGCGCGCGCGGCAGTGCACGCGGCTCCCAGGGCCAGCAGCACTCGCCACATGGCAACGATGAGGACTAATCGAGTTATTTTTACAATTTTATTTAACCGCGGTGCGCACGAGTACACGTATTGGCACGGAGAGGTCCAGTGCGGTCGGAGCGAATTCGCAAACTGTTGTGTGGACATGAGGTCACCCTCATCCCAGATAAACGATATCGGTACCAACCTATTTTTACAGCGCAAAATACCTATTGTTTTTGTTTACGGATCACGGAATGTCTAGTCACTAATTGACACTTGAATATAAAGTCACATTTTTTTTAATCTGCACAGTACCTACCACAATAAACATTTGGTTTCCAGAATATTCAGCGAGCATGAGCTACTGATAACTAAGCCCTCTGTTGAGTTAAATCACTCGAGCTTAACTAAGTCATAAGCCGGTGACTAATCAATGAACCGGCTAAAAATAAGTTAGTACCATGATAGCGCGGGTGACCCCGACGCGGTCAGTGCACCGATATAAGTCACACGCCGATGAAAGAGTCAGCATCATCATAAAGAGGAATAACTTAAATAATAATTTGGCATAAACGCAATTTCCTTTGCATTCCTATATATTGCATAGCACATGTGTGAGTACTATGTACTATAGAGCTACCATTTACCGGGTCATATTATGTCTTTCATTGACTTGTATGTCATGCTCACTCAGATGTCTTAGCTCCATAGATAACCCATGCGTCATGTTTGTGAACGGGCGCCGTCAGTTGGGGCTGGTCATGTCTTAGCTGCCATGGATTATTTTTAACTGTTTTTTTATTTTTATCTACGGACGCTTTTATCATGCACATCTTTCTGCATTGTTCTCACATGTATAATTTCAACATGAATGATTTAACCAATGTTTGTAACAATTTTTTTGATTTGAAAGAGTGTCCGTGGAGTTTCTTGCCCGTTCTTCTCCATAGGTACCTACTACGCTTTGGAATGGGCAACTAGCTTCATATTTTCTGACTAACCGACTCCTAGACAATACAAAAGTGCCTGTAAATGGTTTAATTGAAATAGATGCTTTGAGTTTGAGTTTGAAGATGCCGTTCGCAACGAGGGAGTGAGCGTGGTAGCGTTAGCGTAACTATAAAATAATGAAAAATAAAAAATCGGAGAAATGAATAACATCGAGAATCCGAAACACCGTGTAATCTCGTATACTCATAGAAAGGCCATTGTGGTGTACGATGCGGGCTTTAAACGTGGATTTTGTTCTATACTGAGATCTCTGAGAAGTCATGTTAAAGCGTAAGCGTGTTAAGGGTGTTTAACTCTCTTTTAAAGTCCAGACATAATATTGGTCAGATCATGTGAAGACGTATGTAGATTCGTGTCTGAAATGGTATTTTAAGGAAAGAACCACACAGATTGAGCGGACCTGTCAGTGCACGCATTTGTCAGTAATCGAGCAGCTCAACTCAGAACTTAAGGTCCATCTATAGTTGAGGGGCGTCCCAACGCTTGGCGATACGTGGTGTCGAACCTAACCTAAACATTATGCAAAGTAAGAATCATTACTGGCCTGGCCTTTTGGGCACTTTCCCCAATGACAGCGATGCGCATGAATTTTTTGATGCCCAATGAGCTCTTCCCCCTTTTTTACATATACTGTTATAATATACTTGTACATACTTTATTTAATTTAATATAATTAAGACTTATAACTTAAAACCAAATATAGTATAAATAAACCACAAAAAAAAAAAAAAAAAAACATTACCTACTATCGTAAACTTTTAAAAGCCTGTTTGTTTTTTGGTAGGTACTTTAAGGAGCCAATAATAAAAGAGATTTGGCGGAAAACTCACTGGCAGAGGTGTTGTTTAAGTCCCATGGAATAGGGGGCGAACATATTGCCATCAACCGGGCACACATCCAGACTCCGGACTGCTACTGAGAAATTCCCGATAGAAAATCCCAATAATACTTTTGCCCGACCTGAGAATCGAACCTAGGATCTCATGCTCAGCAGTAGCACTTGCGAACATTAAACCAACGAGGCAGTATTTTTATTAAAAACCAGTAAAATGAAAACCGAATAATAAAAATAAATACGAACCGAAAATCTGCTTAAAATTTTTCAACACCCTTCTAATAATTTTCACCCCATTAAGGAAAACAGCAATACCTATTTAAATTATTTTCTTTATTTTCTCTCAACAATGACAAACAAAACCTCACAATAATAACTTTAAAGAAACAATACTACTTACACTCCAATAATAAAAGGTGTGAAATATAACACCGAAAGACTATTACCATTCAAGACTCTTTAAGTAATCTGTTGCCAATTTATTTTGACCCCTCGATGCTGTTCCAGACCCCCATCTTAGTCCCAAGACTTAATAGTTGAGCGGGGGTGGGTAGTTCAAGTTAAATTGGTTACTCAACCACCCTCGTGAGAAGAAGAGAAGTTGAGTTGGGTTTTGGAGGCATGTTTCGGTGTTCCTGTGATTAAGACAGCCCTAATGTCAGTCTTGAATATTCTGCGTAAAAATGTTTCAATTTTTTTGTGTAATTGGTTTATCAAGACATTTTTTGGAAACTTGTTAATGGAATGTAAGTAGGTACAGTCAACAAAGCTATTTGGTATACAGGCAAAATTATTCATCCCTCCACTACACTGCCATTATTCATTTATATTGTGTGCGAAATCACTTTTTAAGCATATAGCATAGGTACTTAAAGCGAGTAAAAGAATTGACTACCCAGCATACTCACAACATTTTTTAAAGTAGTTTAAAGTTAGCTGCCTGTACACCAAATAGCTTTGTTGACTGTACCTACCAATACTTTTGAATACTATAGCTAATGAATTAGCAGTGTTATAAATCATAATTATCAAAAATTATCCAAATGCTTAGGATAAGCCTTGCAAAAACCATTGTGTCTTATAATATTATTTTTTATAGTGACTTTTTTTATAGTTTTTTAGACTTTGACTTATCTCAAGAAGCGACGTGCGCTTTACGTGTGGTTACCAAGTGTACAAACACGCTATGAATGTGTGTGTAGGTAAGCGCAGAAGCTCTCAGTACCGTCCGGGATACAGGCGAAGTCGGAAATGTGGGTGTGTGTTATATGCCGACGCTACTCGTCTTCGCGCACACATTCACAGCATGTTCACACACTTGGTTACCACAAGTAAAGCGCGCGTCGCTTCGTGAGATTAAATACTGTACCAATACCCTACCATGCTAAGTAAACTTTTAACCACGAGGCAACAAGGCATCTAGAATATAATTTCCACCGCCACAGACACGAAAGAAGAACTCGTAAGAAGAAAGCCAAACTACCTACCTATTCAATAATATCATTCAACTCCACCGAAAAGCGTGGGAGAATAAGCAGCTTATTACTTTACTCCTACATACCTTCAGATCACAAAACCATTTCAGCACCTCACCTTAATCAAAAACACGTCGAGGCGTCAATAATTTTTATTACACAGTACCTTCTTTTTATCAGAGAAAATAAACATCTAAATAATAACATCACTCGGAAGTACTTCGATATTCGATTATAACCCATAATCGAATATCGAAGTACTTCCGCCAGTCTGAAAGAGGGGAAGCTGAAAATCGTTCCTTCCCGTCTGTAAATAACATTTTTAGGGTTACGCCGTAAAATAGACGTCGTCTGAACACGTGTCGTCGTATGGGTTCCGTGGCGTGGATTTAGGAGAACTAGATGTTCTTCTAGAGATGTTATATGAAGCCTGTAGTGTCTAGATTTTAAAAGGTTACATTTTGTGTATTTATTATGGAACTAAAAGAAAGTATAACTCAGTATAGAATAGTACATTTTGAAGCAAGTGTGCAATGACAAAAGCTCACGCGTATCAAACGGCGTATTTAAACACACTTGCGTGGAAACGATTAATAAAATATTATATCCTTAAATGTATTTTGTAACAATATTTGCGAAAATGGCTCGCGGGTTTTGTTTTTCGTGCCCCTTGCATTCGCATTTTGAAGTCGAAGCACTAACATGAAGTCGCTAACAGCCTAGACGGAATATTTTTATCTAAAGAACTAGAACTAGTGTTAATTTATTGAAAAAAATAAACATTTTTATTTTTATTAAATAAATACATACATAGACTGCTAAAATTATAACCCTTCCTTTTGGCTTTGCCGTAGTCGGGTAAAAAATATAGGCTTGTCATGGATAAAATTGTTGTGGAGAGTAAGTTCAGAAGACCCTCTAGAACCCCAAATTCTTCTCCTCCCTCTAGAATTCCCTCTAGAAGCCTCACATTCTTTCTAACGACCCGGCACGTTTCTAAATTCAATCCGCGATGTTAGACTCATATTAATTTTAGGTCCAGGTTTCCTTACGATGCTTTTCCATCACCTATGTGATCCTTCTAAGTTTATCTTGGATTTCAATCACTGTTTGACAATTTTAAAACAAGCATAAATCGATCTCTAGATTTTTCTGTTCGTTTACTACAATCTCTTCACGTTCTTCCATATCCGTGTCCTCAGTCCATTTTATGAGCCTGTCTGCAACGACAGCCGGGTCTGTATTGATAAAAAGAAAACACCATTTATGTTTTATGTTCCCGCAAAATGCTTCTCATACTGTATATTGCAATAAACAGTCGTATAAAGGGATATGAAAGAAGGTATTAAGTTGCTTCGTATTATGTGCATATTGAATAATTTAAAAATAAGTACATAGGTATAACAATATGATCCTGCGTGCATTGTACTTATGTTGGAGCAAATAAATGATTATCTTATCTTATCTTAGCTGCAAATAGAAAACAGAGCTCTTTCGTCTTCAGCGCATACCTATATCCCAATATATCTACTTACTGGTATTATAAGACATTGCTCTTCTAAAATACGCAACGATATGGTACGATATGGGTAATATCATATAAACCTTCCGGAATACATTCTCTAAGTTATGTTGAAAACCTCATCATTGCGGATTTTATCAGAACAACGCAGCCATAAAGACAAACACGAAAAGCGACTTTGTTTTATAATATTTAGAGAGTATCGAACTTTTCAGGGCAAGTTCAACTGCTTTAAGGAATGACCTACCTAAATGATTATAGTTTGCACCCATATCGTAAGCCCGTTTGAAGGACTCAACTCAAGAAGCCATGACAACGGCCATGAAACGGCTTTCAAGTAGTATTCTAAGTGGTAAGATACTTAGAAACGATTATGCTATTCAAAGAAAACAGAGGTATCAATTTTAGTAGGTACCTAATAATTTAAATTGATATCAGCAAACCAAATGCCAGTAAAATAACAAGCTAAAAACAAAAATAGCTAAGAAATTTATATCCACTTATATTAAAACTCTTCACTTCTTAATATATCCAAAAATAAATTCTGTTTACAAAATAAGCTTCATAATTTTTTCTCCAAACTTGTTTATTCAAACTGGAGAGGCAATACTGTCTGCAGGTGTACTTAACAACCAATATGTTTTGAGTTAGTACAACATAATATTGTTGTAGGGCTCTTCAAGGCAGGCGGCCCTATATTGTGTCTTAGGCTGATATCAGACGCTTCGCTCGAGTGAATGTTCATTAGGGTTCCGTATGTACGAATGAAAAACAGAACCCCTATAGGATCACTCGTGTATCTGTCAGTCTGTCTGTCATAGCCAATTTGGACCGAATCTAATGGAACGATTTAGCTGAAATTGGGTACACATATCAATTTCTGTTACCGAAACACGGACGTGTTACGTATATATTTTGCATTTAAACGTAAGTTGAATTAAATTTTGAATAAAAAAAAGCAGTTAGAATGAATGGGAGAACATGTTTTTCAAATACAATGTTAAGTTTGTTCTTGGAATAAATTCATCCCACCCACCCTTCAATGTGCGTGTTCCGACACGCACTAGGCCGGTTTTTTTTTTGTTTTGTTCATTCGACGTTCACATGACGCCAACGGAATTATAGAGGAATCGATCATTCGGTAGGTGAGTGACAGAGACGTAGTGATGAAATCCAACATCATTGGATTCATTTTGTGTTCAGATGTTTCATTCACTTCGAGTGAAAGATACCGAATGAAAAACAAAAATTCAAAAAAAGTGAAGCGTCTGGTATCTGCTTTAGACAGTGTACAAGGTATATCTGGAAGCTTGAGAGTGTAGGTGTATCGAAGAAGGAGAATATAATAATATGAGAAATTATATGAAAAAGTTTGAGACTGCGTTTTAAGTAGCTATTTTAAATACTACTTTTAATACTAGTAGATCTTTTTTTAGATGAAGGAATCCAGGTGGTTTTATAAATTTTCTTCTAACACGAAACGTCCAAATAAAAAATCGGCCAAGTGCGTATCGGACCACACACATTGAAAGGTTCCGTAGTTGTAGTAGTATCCCAAAAGCAAACTAAACATTGTAGTTGAAAAACATGTTCTCCGATACAACTATACACGTCACGATCAATTCTCTAACTGCTAATGTAACTACGTTCTATGTACTATGTAATATTTTTTTAGGTGATAAAACTACAAACTTTTACTTTTTCCTTTACTTGTGCTGTGAGACCTTGATTCTTGCCAAATTTCATGATTCTAAGTCAATGGGAACTAACTTATAGCTTTTGATTTATTAGCAAGTATCAAAATATTTCGCATAAATGGCACAATTTTTTATTGTGTTGACTTAGAAGTTTGATTTTATTAGAACTCCAAGAGACCGTAAACCTACGAATTTGGAAATAATGTCAACTTGATACCTCCACGCGTTCCTGAGAAAAAGGCTCTTGACAGACGGACAAAGAAATGATCCAATAAGGGTTCCGTATTTTCCTTTTGAGGTACGGAACCCTAAAAAACGAAAGTGGGTCTTTATTTCATATTGGTCAAGTACTTAGTGGAAAAACTTCCGTATTTGCTGTAGTTAGCCATACATTTTTTTATTCCCGTCTATTTACAATTTTGTTTTATCTTCCTTGTCACTTCCATTCAGAAAGTTTTTTTTTACTTTCAAAAGAAGAACATAAAAGTAAACACAGACATCCCATGCCAATAGAAAGCATCCCTCTAAATAATGTCACAAAAATCCCAACATCCCTAAATTCAAGTCAAAAACACGTTTTTAACAAAAACGAGAAAATCTTGAAAAGCGACTTGCTTTCAGAAGATTAACCGGAAGTGGCGTACTTTGTGTAGTTGACGCCCCCCGCCGCTAGGTGGCGCCGGAAATGAATGTCTGTTTGTCTTCCTCTATCACCTGAATTTTCTTTTATGCGCGTTTTTTTAGAATTTTGTGTATTTTCTGTTTGAGAATAGGGTTTTTCCTGGTAGACTGAAATGGATTTGGATTGGATGATTAGGATGGAAGACTGTTTTTGTCATATTTACCTTATCATATAAATTGTTGATTCAAATATAAAACATGGGTCTACAAATAATAATCACGCTTGGCAGAAGGACACTCATTCATTCTGCCTAGCCTTTTCCCAATCATGTTGGGGTCGGCTTCCAGTCTAACCGGATGCAGCTGAATACCAGTATTTTACATGGAGCGACTGCCTATCTGACCTCCACAACCCAATAACTGGGTAGTACGATACCCCTTGGTAAGACTCAACTGGTTGTCAGACTTTCGGGCTTCTGACGTCTCGTAACGACTGTCAAAGATCCACGAATGACAGCCGGCACCAACGGCTTAACGTGCTTTCCGAAGCACGGAGGAGTCTCGGTATGTAAAGATGGTCCCCATCTACGGCTTGGCAGAAGGACACATTTTTTTTTTTTTACTTTATTTATTAAATTTATTTTTATAATTATCAAAAATATTAACGAGAAAGCGATGATACAAAATCTCGTTCGTAATCGTTGGTACCTAATCCTTGTTCCAAAGAAGAAAAAGTTGAGAAGATGACATTCTAGCCTTGCCACAAATACATTGTTCTTGAATATAAACAACACAACAAATTGTTCTTGATAACAGAAAAAAATCGTCATCCTATATTATTTAAAAATGTATAGTAGGTCTACGTCCACCTAGCTAGGCGGTTAGTTAACAGCCCCGGCCACTTCATCTGCACTAGCAACAAACACCTTAAGGCCTAAGTTCACCAACATTTAAATCAACTGTTTAGATATAAAATTTCCTCAGGAAATTTGACATAAACCAACTGTTTAATAACTAACCGGTGGTTTGAATGTTGGTGAACACATGCCTAATCCTTTCATGCATAATGGCTGGTTTACACAGTGCGAGCTGCTGACTAGACAGTACACAGCTGGTCGCACTGTGTACTCGCATGTCAGTAGCTCGGCTTGCCTTGGAAGTTTTCATTATGAGAGCCATACATAGATGAAAACATGGAAGTAAAATAATTGGTTGGAAAGATTATTTAGGATCCTCTTGCGACTGACTAGCGAGTGATGTGCGAGCTGCTGCCATGCGAGTGATGGGGGAAGGCGAGCAGGAGAGTGAAAAAAAAATGATGTTACTCGGTTGCGAGCTACTATCCAACTCGCAAGTGCGAGTAACTCGTATGATACGTCCACACAGTGCAGCCAGTCACACTGTGTGGCCGACTTGCACGCTAGCTCGCCCTGTGTAAACTAGCCATAACAGTCCCTTCTTCCACATAACCCAAAAAAATAAAAATAAATTAAATACAAAAGAAGTCCAGTTCACTGAAACTTCAGTTCCAAAAAAAATAAAAAGCTAACATTTTCACATTTCAAAGCATGGTATAAAAAGCCATTGAAATTGCTCAATGCATCGGAAGGACTACGATAACCGCACTGTGATGGGGTCGAAGAAGGGTGTCCACCCTAGCCCCGACATATGGACACGCCGTGCATAATCCCGTTAACCATGCGACGGTGAAAAATTGCAGGATAATGTCGATTTGAATATTATGCTTTGGTGGTTCCGTGGATTTATTTTATTTATGGGAGTCTAAGAGAAATTAATTAGGAAAATAATTCACGGGTATATGAAAGTAGTAGAAGCTAGTTTTTCTGTCTGTTCATAATGTTAAGAATGTTTAAGTTTTAACCGATTAAGAAAAAAGGAGGTTCTCAATTCAGTTGTATTTTTTTTTAAGTTAGCTTCATTATTACGTATTTAATGCACTTGGTGTATGTGGATGATGTTATAAAACTCTCTGTTGTTTACATATCAAGTAGTGGTATACAAATTGGTGTGAGGTAGGTACCACAACTAAAAAGTGAAAAATAAAAAAAACTTTTTGACAAAAAGAAAAAAAACAACTTTCTACCAAAAAAAAAACACAATAAAGTAAAAAAATACTTTAATTTCGGAAGTCAGTGGCAAAAAACGTAGGTAAATGAACCAAAGACACGAAAAAGTCGGTTTCCTTTTTTCTGTCAGTAAGTTTTTTATGTCACAAGTAAGCAGGCTCATCAGTTTTGTTGTTTGCTAGTAAAAGTAAGTGCCTAAAATCATCTTGTTGACAGAAGTTTGTGATTTAGGTATTGTAATACTTAACTTTAAAACGAAATATTAAACTGTAATAATTTTAGAGCCATTACAGAATGGAAATTAGGAATCTTTTTCAAATACACGCGGGCAGTCTTCGTAATAATGTATATACAACAGCGGTTTAAAAATACATTTTGGAAATGTCTTTCAATACCTCACTCAATCTTTATTAACTCGTTTATAAGACGGTTCTGTCGGTCCCCCTGGGAAACCGCCGTGAGAATACATTACCAGAGTATGGTTTTAAAAATGTTAAGTAATTTTAAACTTTTTTATTAGAACGTGGGTTGTTTGTTTTGTGTTTTGATTGGTAAGTTGTTAAATGTACGAGTTTATTCTACAATTTGACACTTTGAAATGTTAAGCAGGTTTTTTGAGATGTTTGCGTTTGTAATAACTTTAATAACCTTTTTTTTTTAACCACAACGGGGAAGCTCTTGGCCTGAATCTCACCTGATGGTAAGTGATGATCAGGCCGAAGGTGGAAGCGAGCTTCACCCGGAATCCTCTACCACTGAGGAACTGGCTATCTTACCCTTACTGCCGGAACACAACCATGCTGGTAACATTGTTGTTATGGCGACAGACTTAAATAAGATGGTGGTAGCTAGCCAGGCGGACTTAAAACAAGCCCTACCACCAACCAAACCGAGCAGAAAATTGCCCCCACTGGGAATCGAACCCGGGACCTCTGGGTCTGAGACAGGTGGTCTAACCACTAGACCACAGAGGCGGCTTTTATCATCAGGTATTGTACGCTATTATAATATCTAAGGTGACGATAGCATCGTGGATGTCCACGTCCATGTCATGGCATCACCATAAAATAGGGAAGTAAAATGTAGAGAAATATATGAAGACGCTTTTAAATTTCGGTTCACGAGAATGTTAAAACGTGCACGTATTTCCGTAAATTTATGAACGTGCACGTGGACGTCCACGATAATATCGTCATGTTAAGGCGGAGACTGACTTGTAATATTTGTTTGTAATGTATCGAGTTTTAGTACACATCGAATCCTGGAATCAAAATCAAAAGATTTTTTTTTTTACTAAGTGCCAAAATAAAATATTCTACAAAAATATCGTGTTAAACATTAAAAAAAAAACCGAAAAGAAAGCAGCAAAATTATACCCAGCAACTAAACTATAGCGCCAGCTATTGCAGTACGGAACCCTTTTAGCACGTCACGCCTCATCACGGTTCACGTCATCGGCATTCAATTAGCCACGGGCGATACTGCGGAACCCTAAACAGGGGTGCTACGTCACGGCTCGTCATTGACATGTTTGTGTATTATTGAATATGAGGATTTGCATTGGGTGTTTATGCGGTAGAGAGGTTTTTGACCGCTGAGGTGAAAATTAAATGAAAAAGAAAATGTTGCAAGACAAAAGTGCAATACGTAATTTCAGTCAGATGAAGTAAGTCAGATTACATTGCATTATAAATCAATCTGCCTAGCCTTGTCCCAACTATATTGGGGTCGACTTCCAGTCTAACCGGATGCGGTTAAATATCAGTTTTTTACATGGAGCCTGACCACAACCCAGTTACTGGGTAATACGATACCCCTTGGAGAAACATTTGAGAGCCTGGCTCCAGAGCTAAGTTAGAGTACTTGTAGTTCAGGAGCCAGTGATTTCTTCCAGTTTTATGCGACAAAGGTAATGAAATGCACGGTACTGCAAAATGTGTCATGTGCATGAGAGCAAATAAATAAATTATATTATTTAAAACTGATTTTAATAAACGAAAGCAAGTTAAACAATAGATAATATAAGCAAAAACCATAATCTTTCTCTGCCCGCCTCCAACAGGCTCCCACAGACAGGCGCGATGTGACAGCGCGACGCGACATCGGTAGAACAGTTTCCATGAAGTTTTCATAGAAAATGTTCCACCAGAGTCACGTCGCGCCTGTCTGCGGGAGCCTAAATACGAAACAAGCATTTGGCTTTATGACTTCAACCAATGAAATATTTATATTATGTTAAACAGGTAGGTTATACATACTCTGCAAGTGGCACCTTAAAACTTGGCTGATTAGCCTCCTTACTACGTCTTGCCTCTTTTTCGCGCCCGATGATAACGACATGCCGTCCTACTTCAGCTTGTCATCTCTAGTAAAGGATGATCGCATCGGATCGGAATGAATTTTACAATCTCTAAACGATATTAAATCGTGTACAGAGTATTTAAAGTCTATTTTACCAAGCCGCGCACTGCAGTTTGACCGCGGGTGCTTTCCGTGACTCGTGATCGTAGCCGAAAGTATGCTGTGACGCACGATCGGCTCCGTTCGCCTGTCGTTATATCCAATCCTTCGGATCCTTTCGGCTGCAACACGGTAGGAATGGAATTATTTGACTAGGCGTAGAAACGGATACATCCAGCCGGACGCGATCGTCTGTCGCCGCATGCGATCTATCCGATCCGATGTGGTGGAGATCATCCTTAAGACATTGTGCCATATTTGAAGATTGAATGTTGCGTAACCTATCTACCTCTTTTTACCCCCGACGGAAAAAGAGGGGTGTTATAAGTTTAACGTGTGTATCTGTGTATCTGGCTGTTCCCTTGTAGCTCCCAAACGGCTGAACCGATTTTGATTATAATTTTATTGTTTGAAACTTGTCTTGACCAAGATTGTTCTTAGCTACAAGACAAGAAAATCGGTTCTGCCGTTTGAAGATTATCAGCTCTTTTCTAGTTGATGATTGGATGTGCGCATCTTCCACAGGTCTGATCGATTTGACATTTAGTATTCTGTTACATCAATGATATTAAAAGAACATAGTAACCTTGAACCGATACTGCAGCATCACCTGGAATTGTGTCGGGGGTTATTTAAATTTTTAATTTTATTACTTATAATATTCAAATTCAAATTCAAATAATTTATTTCAGAATAAAATTCCATATTTTGTTAGTAATAATAAAAAATAGCTTAGCCTAATGTTAGTATTACATTAAATTTACATATAAACAACACTGCATCACAAAGGAGATGGAAAACGGTGGGCCCAAATGTAATCAGTTGAGATATGATCTAAAAAATTAGTCATATTTTTTTATCTCAGAATATGAAAAATCACCCCAATTCTCAATCTGGATTCGGAGAAATATGAGAAAGATAGTTTTCGTGAGATTATCGATTGAGTAATTGTTGTATATTCATACTTATTAGTACAAAAAGTTATGGTCTGTACTCTTTACTCTATTGTTGTCACTTTACAATGTTATTTTCTTCTTTAAAAACTGTACTGTCCTATTAAATATAACATTCATACTTCTCATCTGTGCTTCTCATAAGACTATTCTTTCAACACGTTCAGCACGAAGCTGTTTATTTTAAAAGTAGATAATGTCAGGTAATAGTATGAATTTTCAAGGAATCAAGATGTTAACAAACCGAGACGGATACCCAACCTGGAAGTTCAACATGAGGATGCTCCTCATTCATGAGGAGCTGTGGACGTCCATCACTGGGTATGATGATTCTGATAAAACAGCGAAGGATGTGCGCTCTCGTAAAGACCAGAAGGCGTTGTCAAAAATATGCCTTACGATAGACGGAGGTGCAATTTCACACGTGAGAAATGCGAAAAACCCTAAGGAGGCTTGGAGTGCTTTACAAAAAGGTTACAAGGATAAAGGTATGGGTGGAAGTCTCTCTCTAGAGCGTAGATTATACAAATATACCTACCTTAACCGATTACCAAGACATAGAATCATATATCAACGCCGTTTTGAGTACTGCTCAAGATCTTGAAGATATCGGTAAGAAGATCGACGATGGATCTTTGGCTGCGATTATTCTTGGAGGATTGACACTACGGTACGAACCGCTGATCATGGCTTTAGAGAATTCGAATGTTGATGTAACCAGTGAGTTGGTTAAGGCAAAGCTATTAAACGAGCTTTCTAAGGACCCTCTCCAGAATGAGGTGGCTGCGCAGATTCTACAAGCAAAAAGTTGAAGCCTATAATTTGCTTTAAGTGTAGACAACCAGGACACAAGAGTCCCGAATGTCCCAATAAGAAGGATAAGAAGGCGCGTCAGAAAAGGTTTTTAAAAGTACAGATTGCCGTCATAATGAAAAGGTGGATTATACTTATTAGTCGATTATACATACTTGTTAGTACAAAAGTTATGGTTTGGACTCTTTACTCTATTGTTGTCACTTTACTATATTATTTTCTTATTTATAAACTGTACTGTCCTATTAAATATAAAATTCATACTTCTCATAAGACTATTCTTTCAACAGTAATCGATTACACAGTTACAAAAATAAAACCTTTGCACTATATAATTAACTCGATACTTTCGAGTTAATTATATAGTGCAAAGGTTTTATTTATATTGAATGCACTATTTATACTTATAAGCATTATAGTGCATTTAAAATTACAGTCATATTAATAAATAAAATATCAATTAATTGCTGAAAAACCAATATTAATGATTATCGATTTCATATCGATTAAAATCAGTCTTCTATTTTTAGTCTATATAATATGCCACTGGCATGACAGCTGACTGACATTGACACTAGACAGCGACTGCTCATGTTTGCTGTTTGCTCACTCGCACATAAAATAGTCTTTGCCTCGTTTCGTGTTTCCGATGCGACTTGAAGTCATTCAAATTCAAAATCATTTATTTTTATTTATTTCATTGACGTTCATTCATTAATTAATTGAAAAATCTTTCAATAATTTTCTACTAAATTAATAACTATTAGTGCAAAAGAACATATTTTGCACTTCAGGAATCAGCTGTTAGTTAAAAATTGTAATATAACCTCACTTTTACTTAAATAATCGCTTATATCTCTGTTCTCAGATTGACAAAATCCGTATAATTTTCAGTGAAAGGTTGATAATATATCGACGTCCCCCGCGAATAATCCGGTAATGACCTATTACGGGGTTTTTCATGTTATGCGTTTTTCGGCATCTAGAAGTTAAATTACACCATGTAATTTTTTTTCAGAATTTTTCTATCTTTATTTACGAAGATATGAAAAACTACGCGTATATTCCATAAAAATTCATTAAAATGTATTTTAAACGAATAATATGGTTTTAGATCTTTACGAAAAAAAATATCAATATGATTTGACAGTAAACATTGTTACGATATTATTCGGGTATATAGTTTTCTTCCTTATTTAAGTAAGTGCTAGTACAGGCTTATTCGGGGTTTTATTATGAAAACGATTTCCAGCTACATTCATATCGAGTGCTCCTTACACAACCGTTTTCTATATTGATGATCAGTGGCGACGAGTTTCATACCCGCGACTTAGAAAAGTGATTGAAAAAATGTCTCACTTTAGAATTTTGTCGAGTTTTGACCATAACATCCATACATGGCAAAACTATAAGCAACGAATGGAACAATGGTTCATTGCGAACGATGTGGACAACGTAAAGGATCCAAAGGCAGTGAAAAGACGGGCGATATTGCTGAGTGCACTCACGGACAGCACTTACAAACTGGCGGCGGATTTGGCTTTACCGAAAGAGCTGACGCAGACACCATACGAAGACATTCTTACGCTTCTTGACAAGCATTTTACACCAAAAAAATGCGGGTTTGGTGAGCGGTATAATTTCTATGCTGCTACTCAAGGTCTGGAAGAAACATTTTCTCAATGGGCGGCGAGGCTTCGTGGCCTCACTACACATTGCGGATTCCTGAATGTAGAAGAGGCGCTGCGTGACCGCTTTGTTATGGGCATGCTGCCGGGACCGGAGAAGGACAAACTTTTCACGCGTGACCTTCAAGAGTTGACACTGGCAAAAGCAGTGGATTTGGCGGAGAGCGTGCACAGTGCACGTAAGGGAGCAGCATCAGCATCGACGTCGGCGCAGGCGCCGCCGTCAACCGAGGCGCTGTTCAAGATCGCGACCACAAACGAACCCAAACCCAGTGCTAACAAAGAAAAGTGTTCCGTGTGCGGTTATAAAAATCATAAAACGTCTCAGTGTCGGTTTGCTAACTATACATCCCATCCATACAATAGCCATCTACGAAGAATGTGCAAAAAAATAAATTTCGTAGGAACTGGCGGGTCGAGCGAGACTGACGATGACGGTAGGAGGACTAAAATATGTTCACATAGCGGCGAACCTATGACCATAATAGTTTCGATACAAAATATAAAACTAAAGTTTGAAGTCGATACCGGATCAGCAGTCACAGCGATTTCCGAGAAAATGTTTTGTACATCGAACGGAATATCGAATGTGACTTCACCAGCTATTCACCCGGCCAGTAACGGGCAGGCAGAAAGCTACGTAAAGGTAGTGAAGAAGGGAATTAAATCTTGTATATTAAATAATAACAATACCAAGGTATTAAATAACAAATTATGTAAGTATTTATTTGATTACCGGAATTCCATTCATTCGGCAACGGGCTGTTCGTCTGCCCAGTTGGTGTTCGGTCATAAGCTACGATCGCGATTAGATTTAATCGACTCTACTCCTTCTGTCACTCTCGCTCGAAACGTCGAAAACAAACAGTGTTTGCAGTCTGAGGTGTCAAATAGCAACAAGTCAAGCAAATGTTTCAAAATTGGAGACTATGTATTGTATAAAAAAACAATATAAAAAAGCAAGGGTCATGGAATAAAGGTGTAGTAATTAAAAGGCTCGGAAAAGTAGTATATATTGTTAAAGATTGTATAACGTCCTGTAATGTTAAAAAACATAAAAATCAATTAATCGCATACAAAGGTACAGCAAGAGTTTCCCACGGAACAGGGGATTGCCCTATTGAATTCGAAGACATCACACCACAAGGAACCTCACCACCTAACCAAATACTTCCAGAGGACGACAAAGAGACAGACACAGGTGGGGAGAGAGTATGGGGAACAATGAATCAGTGGATACAGAAACACCGACTGACAAATCAAAAGAAAAAGATGAAGAATTCCATGAGGCAACAGACGAGACTCATGATGACACTCTCGTGGAGGCAAGGTCATGCCAGACCCCTGTGGGGTCTGAAAGGCAAATGAGTGACGGGAGAAAACTTCGAGCTGTACCTAGGGTAGATTATAAACAATTCTACTAGGAAGTCATCAATCAATCAATCATGTTTATGTTGTCAAGCTATGGGGAGGATTGTTGTATATTAATATTAATAAATATGAGGGTGGTTGCATCCACTCCTATATAAATAGTGTCGCTTGCCAAATAAACTCAGTGTGCTACCAGCTACCCGTTGTTTCACTTGTGTCCGCATACTTATCAGTGGCGACGAGGATGGGATTGCTTTTTACAAATGTTCAGTATACAAAACAAATTACACGAATAATAGCGCAACACGATTTTACCGTTGCCGTCGAAAATATAAATTTACACGAATAATATCGCAACAAGATTTTACTGTTGTCGTCGAAAATATAAATTTACACGAACAATATCGTAAGTGACATTACTGACCAGAGCTTGACCTACACTAATATAGTAAAATGCACCCAGCTAAATTATAACGAAGCCCTTGGGACTACTTAAATTTTGTTGAAATGACCAGATAGCTGAAAAAATTAGCTTCGATATGCGATATAAAAAGTCTCTGATACTTGTTGTTTAATGGAGTTATTAAGTAAAAATGGTTTTTTATTTTTCCTGAACATTTACACTTTTACGATTACCGGATTATTCGCGGGGGGCGTCGATATAAGCTATTAATTGAGACCACTTTCATCTTTTTACATCCAGGCCCAAGATTGTATGAAATCGTTTCAGTCTCCTTTATTTGGATAAGTGTGTCTGAACACTTACCCGTAACAATAAATTCCAATTAAAATGTATATCCTACTCTTCACCCAAAACTTAATAAGAATATTCTGCCCTTACAGAAACAAGTAATCCGACATACCTAATACATACATAATGAAAGCAGGTAAGGCCACTCGATCCTTGTGCCCAAAATCATCCAATCACGGGTACCTATCAATTAAATTAAGTCCTAAACAAGCAGAGAATCAGGCAAATCGTTAGGTTGGCTTAGAAGTAGGGATGGGCAATGTGGGACATTGTGAGGTGGGTATTTGATGTCATGTTCTGGGTAGATGAGGTTTTCCGGGTATGGTGGATCTAGAGGCACTTTTTTCCTTTCTTTAATCAAGCAGATAATTATTTGCTTTTTGGGACCGCTAATCATGGTAGATTGATGTGTAATCTTAAATGTTTTCACTACAACTTATTTGATTTCGTCGGTACGGTTTCAAGATTTGTGAATTTTTTTTTGCAATTGCTGTCTTATTTTTAATGACACAACTCATCTTAAGGAACTGACACTCTACTAACTAAAATTTTCGTCAAAAAATTAATTAGGTAGTTCTATTATATACTTGTAAAGAGCATGCTGATTACTTTAAAAGTAAAGTTTTGTAAAGAGATTGCTGAAGATGATGCATGATTTTTTGGAGCATGCAACACACAAAGTCACTATAATATTATTATGTTCTAAAAGTATCTTATAAAAGTGTTGACAATCCCTGTTCAAGTAAAAAAAAAAACGCAATAACTCACTAAAAGGGAATCAGTACCACATTCATCTGTATTTAGAAAAGGTTTCGACTTCACTTTTTACAACAATTAATGTAAAAATGGTAATTTAAATATCATCGAATAAAATAAGTGAGGTTATAAATTAATCTCAATGATTATCAAATGAACAACACCATTAAGGTGATTCAAAATTAGAATTATTCAATTAATCAAATCAAAGCACTCAACTTGTAAGTACCACAAATTTAATGGGCATCAGTTACGTTTTCTGATCCATTTGTTTACATTTTCATAAAATACTTTTGGAACAGACCCTACATAGTTACACACTGTTGTATGCAAGTTTTCATAATAGACTAAAACCCGCGAAAACTCAATCCCGCGAATAACATCACTAGCGTTGTTAGTACTTGTCCGCTACAGTTTGCCAATCCTCTACAATCGGGGTTTATCTTTGCGGGGTCTTAATTGGTGTGCCATGTTTGTTCCAAAGATTTGCGTACGCTTAAAATATAGTTGTTTTGGCCTATTTTATATAGTGTTAATGTTGCCACTTTTGACTGGAAATTCTAGCGTATTTTATTAGCTTTGCTGTCTATTTTGTGAAAAGGAAGTGGACGGCTCTTTGAGTTTGTTGATGTTTGAACATTTTCGAGTGTTGGTCGGAAGACGGTCTGCATTTCGACCTGCAAAGTAATTCTATAGAAGGCAATTGAGTAAGTCTGACTGATTTGATGGTGTAGTGGTTGCAAGCGCGACTGTATAGAGTGAGGTCGGTTTGATTCTCGAGTCGGGCAAATCTTTTATGGGGTTTTTTCAGCAGGAATTCTCAATACTCCGAAGTCTGGATTCGTGCTCGATTAAAGACTAAACGCTCTTATTCAGTTACCTGCCTACCCCTCCTGAAATATTTACCTCGGGCGTGATATTGTAATGTAACTGTCCCCGACGTAACCGTAACTAATATATAGCACAAAGTAGTTACTCCAGATCTCAATCTAGTAACACAAAGCGATCACTCTGCATACCCCTGTACAGTGCAGGTGTGAAGGTGACGCAAAGCTTTGTGCCGGGCCTCAATAACCCTGAGTACACTAGATAGAGCGCCCGAAATAGACTGGGTAGTGTTTAGATGTGCTAGTTACTTGTACAAGATACAGGATAGTGGAAATTAACAGCGATGACGTTTCGTCCTCGCACGCACGTCTTCGTTTCACGCTCTTTTACAGATATGAAGGGTGGAACTCTCTGCCAGCGTCTGTGTTCCCTTCAATGTACAACCCGTCGGCACGCTCGTTCCATCATAGACCTCATCCATTGCTTTCCATCAGGCGAGAATGAGGTCAAGAGATGGCCCATAAAAGAAAAAATAGAAAAAAAAACTGGCATCATATTTCACTACGAATTTCATTTATATGAGGAGCTCGTGGCTAAGTAATAACTGCCACACGGGTCAATCCATCAGGTTAAGCTGCGCTTGCCGGGGTTGGTCTATGGATGGGTGACCATCTGTATATAACGCGACTGCTCCATGCCTCAGAAAGTTCGTTAAGCTGTTGGTCCCGGCTGTCATTCGTAGATCTTTGGCAGTCGTTACGGCTCGTCAGAAGCCTGAAAGTGTAGCAACCAGTCTTACCAAGGCGTATCGTATTACCCAGTTACTGGGTTGTTGAGGTCGGATAGGCAGTCGCTCCATGTAAAATACTGGTATTCAGCTGCATATGGTTAGTCTGGAAGCCGACTCCAACATAGTTGGGAAGAGGCTAGGCAGATTGATTTAATTTACATGTATGCTTTACTAGTCTATATCACTGAGTACTAACATTCAAACGCAGCACAGTTCACCAAAGTCATTATTTGAAACAGTTAAATAGGTAGGTAAACTCTAAACCCTCTCTGTTCGATAAAACTTTTGTTATATAGGATGAGTACTTCCATTATTATAATTATGGAGGTAGGTATTAGGTTAGGTTCATCGATTTCTCTAGGAGGTGGGGAGTTATCAGGCAGACTGTTACGATGTTTAAGTACAGCTGGGATTCGTGTTTAGAGGTATGAGGAACAGGGTGGAAAGCTCACTCGTCCTCTATTGACCACACAGACCAGACGGGTGATGTGTCTGGCGGGCAACTGCCAAACAATTGATGTCGGGAAGTCTTATAGCATGGTATTGTTGAAGAAAGTAATTTTTTCCCTGTTTCCTCAGAAATCTCTACAAAATTCTAGATTTTATAGCCAGGTTTAAGGCTCGTACATACTGGCGCGACTTGTCGCGCGACGCGACACCGGTAATTGTTCAACCGTGAAGTTTTCTTAGAAATTGTATTGTTAGAGTCGCGTCGCGCTGTCGCGTCGTGCTGTCGCGTCGCGCCTGTTTGTGGGAGCCTTTAATCTGTTCTTCTGTCTGTCAATTAACTTCACCCACTCTAAAGACTAAAGGAGCGAAAATCTACCTTTAACTAAACCAGAAACCAAAACTTGCAATATTACATCTGTCTTTTCAACAAGTTTTGCAACATGTCCCGACCTGCTTACGTTACGTCACGAGGACGTGACATGAATATAGAAGAGGCTCGTTAACACTTGTTTGAGCGTCATTAACACCTGATCCCGAAGAAATTCGCAATAAACTGATAGTTCGCACGAAGTTATGATGAGTTCCAGACTGGGATCATAGTTAGTGTAGATAAAGGACTTGGAGGTAAAGTCGACTTTGAGATGGTAAAAAATCGTGGAGAAAAAAAAACATCTATTCACGAATAAATTAAAAATGTATTAATAAGAAAGTTATTACAGTGTAAACGAATATTTAATTTATAAATCCCTAAAACTCATATAATTAAAACAATTTATTTAATTTTTATTTATTAGAATTTAAGATAAACGATTAGTCTTCATCTCTACCTACTATATTTCTTTTGCTGTGCCCGACAGGATTCACAATTGTTCTTAGAAATTGTTTACCACCTAAGCATAAACGTTATGTGTGTGTGTAGTGTATAATTTTAAAATCAATAATAATTCATTAGTCTAATTATAAGTCACGAAAAAGCAAGAAAATGGCGATAACTAGTGCAAAATTGCAGTTGTGGGGTAAAGTTTGGTCATCAGGGCCCAATTTAATGTAAGTAACAATGCGACATAATCATTATAAAAAAAGACAAAATAGAAACATTATGAAGCAGAAAATGTTTAAGAAACTTGTTAAACTGTCGGATTGTCCGATTTTGGCTGTCACCTGTCGCCTATATTAAACTATTTTCGCGCCGCTCCCGCCACGATCCGCTCGTCCAATAAAGGCGCTAGAGGGTTCTAGAAGCTGCGCCGAGAGAAAAAACAGACTACGCGCAACTTTTTTTAAAAAGAGTGTCTGACTTCCGTCATCCTAGTCGAACGAGATACGATAAAATTCTTACCCCGAACCAAATGATTGAATACTGATAATCAGTTTGTATTGGGTATTATTAAAAGGGGCATATTTAATAGAACCTAGCACTAGCATTTTCAGAAAAATAGACACTTGCCTTGCCTTGTTTAAAATGCTGGTTTTCTAGGTTTTATTAAAATGTTAGCAGCATTGTTGTGTTTCGGCAGTTAGAGGTAAGATAGCCAGTTCCTCTGTGGTTGAGGATTCCGGGTGAAGCTTGCTTTCACCTTCGGCCTATTCATCACTTACCATCAGGTGAGATTCAGGCCAAGAGCTTCCCCGTTGTGGTAAAAAAAGGGTTTACCGAATTTTATTGCTGCCTTCTCCTTCAGGGTATACAGGCTTGACATTATGTAATAACTTTAGACACTTTACGTCTACATCGCACTCATGATTATCTCTTAAATCGTTGATAAAACCAAGTCCTTTATCCTCCAGTGCCAGTCCTCATATAAGGACGTTAACAGACTGAGAAGGGTCCAGACATTAGACATGTGTTACTAACAATATTACGTTGTACTGTAACAAGGTTATCTGTTGTAAGGAGGCTTCTTGGGTTATAAAGTAGTGTCTGATGTTTTGGTGTTTCTTGGGTACTTGTGTAGAGTAAGGATTATGGGTGCTTCTGACCTTGACTCCTAGTTTTTTAAAGCCTCTGCAGTTTTTTTGCTGTTATATCTAAGGATTCCCTAACATGAAAATGCATTTTATTTTGATGGGGTAATCAAAAATTATAGCTTCCGTTAATAAACATTTATTAATTTTATCGTTTTCTGGCTACGCCATGGTATCCCGTGAATTTCAAATTTTCTTACGGTTTTTTCGCTGTTTGCAGGTCAGTGTCAGGTTGAATGAAAGTCATTAGTTCGACAAACAAGGGTGCGACATATTTATTAGCATTAGGTCGACAGGTCGTTAGGTCGACAGGGCGTTAATTCGACAGGTCTTTAGTGAGTCAAGCAACGACTCCTAGGCTCGACTTTTGGGTAATACGATGCTCGATACCGATGATGCAACTACTTTTTATATATATTTTTTATTAAAATATTATAGTATAATAGATGACTTGGCGTAGATGTAAGTAAACGTGAGTAAGTATGATGAAAAATAAATCTTGCAAATTAACTCTTTGGATTTGGTATGTATATTTGGAACGAATAGCCTCAAGTTACAGTGCGAGTTATCGTGAAGTCGAAGGATATAGATATAGTGGTAAAGAGCGTAGTGGTAAGTGCGTGGTTTTTTAACTATCCCAGACCGCTGGTTGAACCGATTTTAATAGAGTTGTACTAAGACGTGATAATATTGTAAATAATAAAACACAATAGACGTAGATATATTTAGTAACCTATTCCGCTTAACTATTCCTAAAGAGTAATAAAAAACCCTGTAAGAAATCGACACGTGTTACACCTCTCAACGAGGCATCCTCAGGATGACGATTGATAGTAAATATTACCACGTCTATTGTATTTTATAATGGATTTGCTCCAAGTCACGCCTGAATCAATTAACTATTACAAATAAATATAAATAAATTCGTGTATTGCAAACATAAGTGTCATTGTTACATAAAAGCTCTGCCTCCCGGACTAGGTGGTTATCCTGTATCTCAGGAGACAGTTCCCTTCCTTAGTAGATATACATTCAGTTTGTTTACATGCTAGGTACAATGCTGTGCTGCGCTGTGTTACAATAATTAACTAATAATTAAGTCCGCCTTTGTACCTTTTTGTGTGCGAAAAGTTTAAATAAATAAAAAAAAATAAAAAAACAATATGGTATGAACAAAAAAGAAGCTAAATTAGGTAATAGTACATTATGATACAAGTGTGCGGTGTTGGTCATTACACTCGAGACGGTATTGTTCGCGCGAGCCGCAGGCGAGCGCGATAAGGTAGCCGAGAGTGTAATGATCAATGCACACGCGTTTCATACGACGTTTTTCAACACACTTGCGAGGAAAAAACAGACTTGTAACAATCTAGGCTACAATAACGTGACTATAGAGATGATACATTTAGATTTATAAAGTTCAACTGACCTTTTTTGCCAGGGTACTGTACTGACTATCCGGAGGTTATTTTAAAAACTTCTACGTCGATGGTGCAAAACTTTAGATTTCGTATTTTTGATAATAATTAACCACACAACAAAAACGATAACAAATATCTATGGAAAATGGCGCGCTCGTTTTGTTTTTTCCTGCTAGCGATGCGCGTGTTAATAAAGGCACTGACAAAACCGCTGAACAGCCTATATGAAAAATGTAATAAACACAAAATAATGTTTTGAATACGCAAATGAAGGTTAATATGTAGTGAAAAATATATAGTTTGATGAAATATTATGTTAATTTATCATTTTTTATTTATTTATACAAAAGGCATATGAATGCATGAAAGCTTTGATGAGATTTTTTTTTTAAAGCGCACATCTCTTCTCGGGTGATATTGTATAGGATACTTCATAATCATTCCATGTATACATAGGTAGTCCGGCTTCCATAAATTAGACATAGAAGTTTTATTAAGATTACATTACTCCTAAAAATAAAAGCGTTTTCATTTTTGACAGAATTTATGGTCAGAATAGTTTTTTTTTACCATAACTAAACGCCCCAGTTTGCCCATGGTATTTCTTTTTACAAAAACAAATAAAAGCTTCACCAAAGTACTTTTTTATTAAATAAAAATTCCATGCTGCCATGATAGTACTTACTAACTCCATACTGCCATGTCATAGGACTGGTATAGGTACTAGGTACTCCGACTAGTAAATATTTATCTGTGGCATTACAGCACTAGTTCGTTATGGTAAAGTAAAAAGCACGCGTGTTTAATACACTGCATTATGAATCTAAAAGCGGTTCAATAAGAGCCACTTTACGAGCAAGTGTGTTGAAAAAAATATTATTGCCCAAGTGATGTGGTGTGTTGCGCATGATGGTGTGTTATTGTAAATACTTTCAATTGACTGTGAAACCGAAATCAGACTCATTTGTTTTATTAGTCTATGCTATAGCATTTGGGACTAACTATGTATTTACAGGAATGACGACAACCGCACCAGTTACTAACTATTCATGTTATGAGAGGCTTCGCATAACATTTTGAATCAAGCCACCTATCCACATACTAATATATATAACACTGTTCCAAACGATGCCTTTGATATTCTATCCCAAGTGAAGGTATACCGATAACCAATTAAACGCAATACCATAATATAATTAATACAAATTGATTAACAAACATGCACACAACCAATATTCATCACTAATACCTTTCTTTGTTCAACATCAAAGCAGAACTAAGCTTAAAGCAATAATTAACAATGACATCTGTATGCCAATCTCGCCTCTATCACAAACATACAAAGACGACAATTCCATAAACACAAGCAATTGTATAATCATTTCATAGTGCTTATAGGAAATCACGCATGTTACTTTGACAAAGTCGCTGAAGCGGTAAACTACAGGAAATTGATCCTTATTGAATCGTGTTAAAGTTGGTAGCGACGGCAAATTCGATTTGATGGTCGTATGGTAGTCATTTAATGATGTCGTGAACGGCGTGCTTTGATCTCTTTTATGGTGTGTGGTGTAAGGGAAAAGAGTCTTTAGGTACTTTACCTTACGATTTTCTTAAGAAAAGAAACCTACGTCAGTTTATTTTCCATATTTATTGTTTACATGGCATACCTACTAAGGGCGAATTTCACCAATAAAAATGGAACGCGATCAGCACATAAACCAAGTTTAAGAGCTGTCAGTGTCATTATTTTCTTTGGAATATTCACACTGACAGTTCAATTTCATTGGTGAAATTCGCACTTAGTCACTATCGCACGAAAGTTGAAAGAGAGTTGAGTTGTTGGTGAAATTGTGAAGCTTGGAATCAAGGATTCTTCTATCTATACAGGGTGAAATTGGATTCATGTTCATCCTCTTAAGGGGTAAAAGAAATCAGCTGTTCCTTAGATTTTGACGAGCTCTGTGAACATAAATATAGGGAATAGCTGATTTTTGTTCGATTTCGCGATTTCAGTGTTAGACCCATAATGAAAGTTGTTCATAATGATGAGTGCAATTCATGATCTCTAAAGAGGATGCCAATGAATTCAATTTCACCCCGTGTATCTATTTTTTTAACCCCGGACGGAAAAAGAAGGATGTTATTAGTTTAGTCTGTCTGTTCCTTTGTAGCTCCCAAACGGCTGAACCGATTTTGATTATAATTTTTTTGTTTGAAAAGTGTCTTAGCTACAATTCAAGAAAATCTGTTCAGCCGTTTGAAGATTATCAGCTCTTTACTAGTTGATGATTGGATATGCGCATCTTCCACAGGTCTGATCGATTCGAAATTTAGTATTCTGTTACTTCAATTTTATCAGAAGAACATAGTAAACTTGAACCGATACTGCAGCATCGCCTGGAATTGTGTCCGGGGTTGTTTACATTTTTATTTAGATAGTAGTAGATAGCACTCAAAACGTAGGACAGTGGTCATGAAAAAGTCCTGTAGTGACAAATGATTAGCCAAATGATGAATGGCCACATACCATAACATCACGCCTGTAATCCCCGAAGGATTAGGCAGAGGAGTACTTAGACTACATCCACATTTCGCCAATTATGTTTAATTCGGTCATGTAAAGGAACCGAGCCTATTGCCAACGACTGGGCACAAATCCAGACTCTGGGCTGCTGCTGAGAAGCAAGCTGAGTTAAAATGTCCAGAAAATAATCATGGGATATCCTCCTCTGAGTAGATTCTCCTTTAACTTCTACTGCCTTGCACCATACATCCTTCCCATGGCGAAACTTATCCGCTACCAATAGTTGCGGCCTATCAAAGGGGCGCCAACTTCGGCAACTGCCAACTTCGGTAACTTTCGTAAACTCCCGACTCGGTAACGAGATTTTTTTCAGATTAGTTCGGTTTCGTTTAATAATGAATAGGACTAATCAGAAAGCGAACTTTTTTAATTTGCCGAAAGTTTCTCTTAGTATTCACAGGGTTTCAATAAAATGATCTTCTCACGTCAAAGATGTCTTTTCAAGAAACATGACTTTAGATATTGGTTTTTGAACAGGTTTTTGAAGCTGAAATAACTAACTTTCAGCGGTTTGCCAATCTTTAACCTTTTGGCCCTTTAAAATAGGTGAGGAAAGAAAGAAGAATAGGTTTATATGCACAGAAACACGTGCATACAGAAAGATGGGTAATCAGAAAAGGATTGGAGGAGGAAGACAGCAAAAATACCTGAATTCAAAGGTTTTGTATGTCCTTATTACATAATTTTCTGTCAAATCAATCTTCCTATCCTTTTCCCAACTATGTTGGGGTCGGCTTCCAGTCTAACCGTATTTTTGTACCGTATTTTTTTGTCATGAAACAATATTTAAATTGCAAACATTTTATAAAATAAATCCTCAAAGGATTGATTTGTTTCACAAAAGTACCTAAGTATGGCAAAAAAAACACATGTTAAAGTGTAATTACAGTGACTACAAACAACGAATGACCATTTTGATGGATTGCATCAACCACAGTCTAACAGACCTTTCTCAACGGATTTGAATAACAATACACTTGTTTTATAAACAAGACCCCAGTCCAATCTGCCGAATTGCTTCAGAAAATTGCTTAAAAACCAACCACAGGAATCCACTAGGGTTACTTACCCTAGGCTACTTGTCTGCAAAAGATGGAATCCTCAAGTGTCGCCGCTGAGACCCAATGCAATCTATATGCAAATATGCGTTCCATCCAATTAGAAATGACTTATTTTGTACGCAGTGGGAGAAGAAACCGCGGCGTTTTTATTCTATTTTTGGAAATGGAACGGTTGTTTAAAAATACATTCTTGATTGTTTTAAAACTGTACATTTCTGTCGCGTCTCGCAACTCGGGACGATCGTGAAAATGTGGGCCGAGGCGTAGCCGAGGCACACATACGTGAGTCCATCAATGCCTGGTTGCGGCTAAGGCTTGAATAGTGCTTTTCTCAAATAATGCGGGGAAATTCAAACAAAGTGAATTAATTATAAATTCCAGAATCAATGACGGACACCGATAATTTTTCACGCGCCAATGTGTTCATTTGTTTCTTCTTTACTTTAAATCGCAATTTAAATAAAATCTTTGATTAGTTACCGCCTTGGTTGTCAAGTGTTGAAAGTTGAAGTGAAGTTCCATTTTTAAATAACACGACAGATGTGGGTTTTCATAGTAATTTACTTGGCCGCTACACAGGACAGATATGGATTTTCATAGTCAAAAACAAGTGACTATTTGGCCAGCAACCGTATCGTCACTTGTTTTTGACTAGTACAGCAATTTCGATTTATCTCGAAGAAGGTTGTCTAAATAATGCTCGAATTTCCAAGCATGTTTGAGAAAATTGTTTTTTCTCAGACATGCTTGGAAATTCGAGCAGTATTTTACAATTAACCAAATCTTCTGAAAACATAACTATTCTGCATAGTAAGATCCGCCCCCACCACTGTCAATTTCCAAACCAAAACTTATAATGATGTCCAATAAAATATCCGAACATATCCGAACAACAGCTGTTACACACCCGAGTGCGTATCCCAACTTTCCGAGTCCCACTCGTTACGAATAGATTATTGCATTGTCGCGTCATTTGCATCCGGTAACACCTATTTGCTTACGGGATTTCTTAATAAAGGAATATGGGGGTCGAGAGCCGGGTATGTTAACGGAATCTGGTCAAAGTGTTGATGCTTGTCAGTAATGTCTCGATAGGGGAGGTAGACTGGCTTAATTGAAATTCTGGAATTTTTGTTCTCTGTCTCTTTCTAACAGTGTCTTGAAAAGTGGCTACGTAGGTATTATACACACAGGAACATTTGTGAAAATGATTGTGATTTTTCTTTACAGAAGTTTAGTTTGTTACGCTCTGGAAACCTTTGAGAAATTATTTTTTAGATTGGGGAGTATTTCTTAGAGGTCGCCGCGGTTAACCGCCTCTGTGGTCTTAGTAGTTAGACAACCTGTCTCGGACCCATAGGTTCCGGGTTCGATTCCCAGTGGGGGCAAAATTTTCTGCTCGGTTTGGTTGTTGTTGTTGTTCTAGGTCCGCCTGGCTAGCTACCACCATCTTATCTAAGTCTGTCGCATAACAACAATGTTAACAGCATTGTTGTGTTTCGGCAGTCAGAGATAAGATAGCCAGTTCCTCTGTGGTTGAGGATTCCGAGTGAAGCTGGCTTCCACCTTCGGCCTGATCATGACTTACCATCAGCTGAGATTCAGGCCAAGACATTCCCCATCGTATTTAAAAAAAAAACTGTTTATGAGTAAAACCACTTATGTTAAACGACGGCCAGATAAAAGCATCTTCTTATACAGAAAAGGTATTTAAGTAGATTAACGAGAATCAACTTACGAATTTTTAAATTAATTCCGACGATCATCAAAGGAAAGATCCCTGAATATTTTCAGTATTTCGTACAGCAAATCTCTGTTCTCTAATTTAAATGTACCACAGTGTCCGGCCACGCTTAGTCGGATCTTACAAATTGGATATAGTCCTTTTTATGAACCGCACCGCTTTCCGAACCGGTTTCCACCGGATGAAGGCGGAATTTTTCGTTTAGGGTCGCTGTACGTGAGGCTCTGTAAGTGCAGCGTTTCTTACTCTTCTATTATCCTACTTTGAGCTAAGTAACAATATGGGTGTGTAGACCACAAAGGACAAAGTAGACATTTTAAAATTCTTTACACTTCTACACGACATTAACAGCAGGAAAAGCTGGCGCTGAGTTAGAAAAGAAAGAAAGAAAGAAAAAAAATGCATTCTGCACAAACTAAACGCACACTACATAAAAAAAGCAAACATATTTACAAAATCAGCCAAAAGCCTCATAACCAACAGCCCAAAGTAATAAAAAATTGAAAAAAAAAAATGTCCATTGCTTGATGTCCGGGCCAAAGACAATTAACATAATATTGCAAAATATGTTCCGACAATAATAAATAGAAACAAACAAACAAATAACAATCAAAACGCCGCAGTGACGCCGTTTTTAGTCCTTGATTCAGAATAAAGAAATTATCGCATTCAAGAAGGACTCTTTAAAGACACACTATCACATCCTAAACTTTTCTTTCACTTATCAAATCAAGAAAAATGGCCGACTTCAAAACATGAGAAACACACAGAGCCATATAAAACGCTTCGCCTGTAAAAATCCTTAACCCAAATCGTATTCAGTAGACAAGTGCACGAGCCTCAGCGTATCCGAAGTGCGTCTAATTCGGATAAATTCGTACTGTTTCGGTTAATTTAACCGGCCTGAGTCCATCCCTATGATATTTCGTTTCAATGTTCAGCTGCGGAATTCGGACAGATGGTTTTGATTCGAGTTCACTTCAGTAGAGTTTTTTGTTTGAATAATTTAATATGTAAATTCGTGCTTTTCTTTTGTGGTTTTAAATATTGGTTGGGCCTTTTTGGGAGCAAAATAAAGGAATATTATTGTCGTGTACACCTAAAAGCAATGCGGCATCACACCGCAAAAAACAGCGACATTACCCACCTAAAGAGTTGCGTGGTCGCATCGCTTTTATGATGTTGTGATCAAGGGAATCAAGTCAGAAGTAAGCAAGGCTGGTTACCTATACACGGTCAAGCTAGCGAAACTGTGTATGCCTGATGGGGATCATCCCAAAAAAAAGATTTCGCTAACTAATTTAATTTAACCCAGTTCTGCGCTAGACGTAAGATTTTAGTTTAGAAGCCCTCATGAAAATTTTTGGTATACTCCCAAAATATGCCGAAACCTCTCAACAGTCTATAAACAGTATATTTATTACTTCCCCAATCCTGAAAACTATTCCTTCATGTCTTTATCTCTTCGAATCTCCGGAATTGCTTACCACAAGAGATTCCAAACGAGGCTTATCATGGCGTATTTTTTCGAGCGATCACCTGCTGAGCGGTGAGACGAGCGTAATCGCGAATAAGCGCTCGATCGAGCGAAGTGAGCGAAGTGAACCACAGTGGGAGACAAAAGTGCTGAATGGAGGTAGAGATGCTGGATGGGACAAAGACGCTGTCGAAGAGTTTAGAGTTTTGTTAAAAGAAACTCCCATTTCTGAATATTTTACGTAATTCCATGATTTTTGTACTTGTACCTGAAGAACCATTCTAAAACGGAAAAAAACAAGAAAGAAAAAAATATTCTACACAAATAAGATGCACAATTTATACTAATATTATAAAGAGATATAATTTGTTTGTTTGTTTGTAACTTTGTATGTAGGGGGTAATCTCCGGGACTATCAGTCGGATTTGTAAAATTATTTTTGCATTGGCAAGGAGCCCAATTCTTGAGGAAGGATATAGGCCATGTAACATCACGCTACGACCCTTAGGGGCCAAGCAAAACGAAAAAAAGCCAAAAAGAACGCTAAGCGAAAACGAAGTAAAAGCGTGGGCGGGTGATGGAATGCGACGCGGTGGTTCGGGGGCTGAAATTTCTCGCGGACGAAGTCGCGGGCAGAAGCCAGTATAAAATAAACATTAAATACACAAAATACCCAAAAGCCCTAGCGACAAATAAAAATCATAAAAACAAAAAGCGAAACTAGGTAATAATCAGTTTTTCTCTGTAATATTATTTTATCTTCTTCGGGAGTTCCCCATCCCATTCTATTATTCAAAAGCGGTTATTGCAAGATCCGTCTTCAGCACTGCAGTCTAATGCTGATTTTATTTGGTGATGCAAGTCAGATGATCAAAAAATACCATAGATATTCCAGTTAATTTTTACATCCTTGTGTTCCTTGTGGGCTGGATCGGAAATCACTTGGTCGACATTTGTGTCGTGAGTGTCGCGCGATATACCCTCGTGTGCCACCTCCGTGTCTTCACGCACTTCTAGCTTTAAAGAGGCAGCAGGATATAAGGTTTTATTTGATTTGCCTGAAGACTTTGTAATAGATTTCTTGGTATCCTGTGTTCATGTGTGGTTCAATTGGTTTTACACGTCAGCTTGTTTTATTGGATCATGATTTTGATGAAAAAAGATAAACAGGGAGGATTTTTGAGACTGGGCAGTAAGGCTGCGTTTCCACCAGAGATGAGCGAGGATGCGTAGCGAGGGATTGAACAACGCTTAGCTCAAGCTATGGCATTGAAGCGCTGTTATTGGCTAGTTCCACACACATCCCTCGCTACGCATCCTCGCTCATCTCTGGTTAAAACGCAGCCTAAAGGCCTACCTAAACCGTTGTAGCTATCCGAACACGGTCTTAGGAGACCATCCTTAACTTTTTGAGACATTTTGATTTGCGCTCACAGATTTTGAAAAAAATCTACAGCTAGCAAGAAAATAGGTAGTTTTCACCAAAACTTTTCGATTTGACCAACGGACGTTTGAGTACTAGGAAAGTCTTAATCACAACGAACTTTTTCCATACTTAAAGTAGGAAAATAACTCGAACTTACTTTTTTATGATGTACAGACTAGCCGAAAATAACAAATTGACACAAATTGCCACAAAACATGTTACACTTTACCCAATGTGTAACATGTTTTGTGGCAACACATTAATATCATAGACCAAACCAGCGACCAGCGTCACTTTGTGTTGTCATCTGACATTATGCTGAGCTGAGGCCCTTTTGGCATTATACTCATTATTTTTCTGTTTTTTTTTTTGGTTATAAGGTGTATTTTGCCAATAAACGCATTTTTCTTTCTTTCTTTCAAAAATTTTAGATTATAAAATGAATTCCTGTCCAGGTCCGCCGTAGCTACGGATGTTAAAATTTTACATCTAATCTGGAAGGTATCCTGCAGGCTCTACGACGTAAAACTTTAACGTACACACCTCTTAATCTTCCCTTTAAAAGATACAAGATAAGTAAAGAATGTTCAATTTCAACTGTTCATCGACTTTGCTAGATGACTTTGAGTTATTTAAAACGTTTAGTAATTAAACGAGAAGTTTTGTATCAGTTTGGGGGGCGAAACAATGAACAAGCTTTAATTAAATAAGTATTGGCGTTTTGCGAACGTTACGCTTTAAAATTGAATTGGAATATTTAGGTTAGGCTCGGTTAGGTTTTATTGAAAAGATGGCTGTAAGTTTCTTTGCCAAATAAACATAAATGAATAAAAGTAATAAAAAGTAAAACCCAATTACGTATAAGTAAAAAGTTACGTATAAGTAAAAATATAATAAAAAGGTATAAACAAGTCATCATCGTCATGTCACAACAGACAAATTAATAATCCGGAGTCACAGGTAATCTATTCGATTTATATCCGGAGTCACACGTAATGTATTCGATTTATATCCGGAGTCATGCACACGTAATCTATTATATTTTTTCGTAATCTTTTATTTTTATTTAAATTATTAAATGTGCGAATTAAGCCCTTTCATTTGATACCCAACATGGTACCATTAAATAAAACTTTTTTTTAGTTCATGACTTTATGCAAATAAATACTATTTCTATTTCTATGTTCTCTAGAGGGTGCCATATTCAAATTAAATTTGATGTCACATGGCCTATAATGCGTTCTATCTAAGTATTTTTTTATTAATATTACAAAGCAAAAAAATACGTTTTACGTATTTTTTTATTATCTAACTGACAGACTAACTAGTTTTTTTTTTTTAACCATTCTTAATAATCCTATTGCAATTGTAAATTGGAGGGTTACAAGATTGTAGCCCGATTTTACCACGTACCACACGGACTTTTATCTACTAGATCCGTCATTAAGGTGGATCCGCAAACGTGGATAGCCCACGAAATTCAAATGCGCGTTCACCGTAACAAAATAAAAGTTAAAATCGCTAAAATAAAGGAAAAATCTTCACTTTATTCTCACTTAATTACCAACGCTTGCCAATAAAGTAAACCCTTAACAATAATTTATTATGAAAGTGACGAAATTGTTTCCTGAAACTTTGATGTTTCAATATAATAATATTGGTTCGGTGCCAAATAGAAAGGGTTTGGATAAATGAAGCTAATAATAATTCATTGAACCTTTCCTTGTGCGAAGGAAATCTATTATGAAAATTGTTCATAATAGAAATTTTTAATTAGCTACAGGAAGTATTTGATTGAATTTGGTTTTCCGGGTATTGTAAGAAGTTGGACAAAAGATTACATTTTAAACAAAGCCAGAGTCAACTTTATACTATTCGAGGAATATTTCGACGCCATATATTATTAGTTCGTTTGTTAATAGATTTAGTTAGGTGAGGATATTATTTTTTTATGATAACGAATGATCTAAATGAAACAATTCAAAATCATAATTTAATAATACAAAAACAAAAAAAAAATACATACATCTCGGTCTCAAATCCCACGGGAACATACTACCGGAATAAAAAGTATCATAATTATGTCCTCACATAGGCTATCTATCCGTGTAGCAAATTCCATCCAAATCCATTAAGAATTTCGCATTTTTTTTTTTTAAATTCATTTATTTATTAATTCATTCAGTAATTATTCTTGGTTCAAATGATATTTACATAATATATAATATTATGCTAACAGTAATAATATGTAGATGTATATAAAAAATGGGAGGGGAAAGAATCATAGGGCATCAAAGAATTCGCAGCGTCGCTGTCACAGGAAAGATGCTCAGAAGGCTGGCACCATTACCACGGTGTATGGCAATGCTGATTCTTTGGCCAAAAAATAAGTCAGCTCTCTGGTCATGTGAAGAGTCGACCAACCGCTTGACGACCTCTTGGAAAACCAGGTGGGCACTCGGACCCCATGGCCCAAGTGTTTCAACCCCAAACGGCTCGAACAAATAACCCCGAATAAGTTTGGAATATTTTTGCCGTTTGAGGTTTTCCGCACCTGCAGCAGCCGCACCAGCACTGCTATATCTGCTATTATTTTCTGTAACCTGGGTCAAGCAAAATTTTCTTGCTAAGTAATAACAGCGGCACGGGTTGATCCACCAGGTAAAGCTACGCTTTCCGGGGTTGGTCCATGGATGGATGACTATCTTTACATATCGAGACTCCTCCGTGTCTTGGAAAGCACGTTAAGCCATTGGTCCCGGCTGTCAATCGTTGATCTTTGACAGTCGTTACGGGTCGTCAGAAGCGCGAAAGTCTGATACCCAGCTTTACCAAGGGGTATCGTATTACCCAGTTACTGGGTTGTGGAGGTCAGATAAGCAGTCGCACCATGTTAAATACCGGTATTCAGCTGCATCTGGCTGGAAGACTGGAAGCCGACCCCAACATAGTTGGGAAAAGGCTAGGCAGATTGATTTCTTTTCTTTTAAGTTACAATAAAAACTAAGCATAAAAAAACTTAAATGTACTGCACTTCTTTCCACCTATCTTATGCTTTTACATTCGACTAATTCGCGACAGGTAGAGTAAATTAGACGCTACGCTGAAGTTCTACCCACCTCATAACTGTATAGTCGTGACGTACGTAGAGTTGCACAAACTGTGAGTCTGTGACAGCGCGTAATATAATTAATAGAGTTTGTGCGCCTTCGCTACGCCCTCAGTTGCTTCGATGTATACTCGCTGGTGGGTTCATATTGGGATCTCTTGGTTTATATGTATAATATCTTTGGAATTTTGTTGTTCAGCAAGTACAAAAATATGATTGTTTACTCTCATAACCAGACCAGTGTCAGGCACTTATAGTTGTCTGGCATTTTTTGCTGAACTGGGCCTTTTTGGCGCAGCCGTGAGGCACACTCCACTGCCAATTTTGTTACTTCATACTTTAGAGATATACAGAAAAGATAAAAAATAAAACAAATGAAAGGGGGTCATTTGTTTTATTTTTTATCTTTTTTGTCTGCTATATTTATTTATTTATTAAAACTTTATGCACAAGTAAAAAAAATACTGTACAAAGGCGGACTTAATGCCTCAGGCATTAAGTCCGCCTATTATGTTATATTGTGTGCCTTTTAGTCTGTGTTAAATAAACATATTTTCTTTCTTTCTTTCATATGCTCAATTACGCCGAAAACGCAGGGTCTCAGCATTTTGCTGGCCGTTTTGCGTGCATGTTACGCATATTTTCCCGTGTATCCATTCTTTCTTCGCATCATGTTTACGAAAAATTATTAATTAGTCTCATAACAATGTGCTTTTATTCAAAACTTCCTCTCCGCTTTGACTTCGGCCCCTCGTATTACTTACAAAGGTAATTAATTACAAATGTCAAAGACAAATAAGTACTCATAATAACTTGGTAATCTCTTACCTCCAAATTAAACAAACTAGAAATAAAAAGTAATCATTAATTTCTCTGTATCATCCACCATCCTTTATTTTAAGACCGCGCTATCGCATTACTTATACACCTGTAATCATAATTCTAAGGGAGATTTTAATAAATAAATAAATACTCATAGAAAACCTAAATAGAACATGCACCACCATACAATTTTCTAACTCACATTTTTTTTAAAGATTGTCACCCCGCCGGCAACACTCTCCTTATTAGTTCAAAGTCCCCAAAAAAGGCTGATAAAACGCAATAAACAAAATGTAATCGTCGGTTAACATCCCCATCGGCTATCGACAGGTATTAGCCGTTCACCGCGATCGGCGAAATGACGTCATTAGTACAAATCGGCTAATTTTCGGCTAGAACTTATTGTTATGGATTGGTAACCGTGGCGTTAAATTGCTTGATTAGGATGGAATTGTTATAGGAAGAAAATTCCAGGAGGCTTTCTTTGGAAAGCTTGGAGACCTCTCAATTTTTTAAGCATTTTTATTCTTATTTGCCATCAATGAGCAATTTCCTAGTTTAAAAAAATCACAAGGACGTATGTTCTTTTTTTCCTTTACTTTACGGTGCAAACGTTCTTAATTAGGTTAAAGTGAGAATAACTATCTTTATACAAAAAATCAAGAGGCTATTGCTTGAATGATAACTTACCTGGTGGAAATAATAAAAAAATACCATGTTTTTCCGGTCAAATCAGAAGACTCAAGTGGAACTCACCGTCCCTCATGTACAAAATGACAAACTTCGCAAAGCGTCAGCAAATAGGTATTTGTTGACTGAATTCAGAAGTGAGTTCCGAAGATCTGTTGGCCAACATGTTGGTCGACTTGTTAGACCTGGCTGTGATCGACTAGGATCATAATTGGGTTTGGATAACTGTGGACGAATGTCTCTCACATTCGTCGTGGCTGTGGATTTATAGTTATGCAGTTGATAACCAAAAACGGGCCCAGTGTATAACGCGCAGTTTCGTAGTCGGCATGAATCTTTACGCATGCACAATATTGATTTTATCGTTTGGAAAAAAAGTTGGGACATAAGTTTGTTGCTTGTAGGATAGCTGTAACGTTACATACAATTTTATTATTAAACAAGAAAAAGGATTAAAATATACTATACACTGGATATACGTAAATAACTAACAAACTATTAAAATAACAATATAAAGCGTGTGGGTAAATGAATCTAAGTTCATTCTTTGGTTCTATGAACACAGAATATGACAAGGAAATATAATATCACGCCTGAAATCCCCGAATTGTTAGGCAGACCTTGTACCACATTTCTTTAGTTATGTTTAGGTCCCATGTTAAAGGAGGCTATTGTCATCAACCAGGCAGATATCCAGACTTCGGGCTGCTACTTTGAAATTCCTAATGAAAAAAAAACAATTTGCCAGACCTGGGAATCGCACCCAAGACCAGGTAGTTAAGTTCTTACGTATTTATTCTTTGGGTAACTTTGAAATTTTTTAATTAAAAACATTATAAATATTTCGAATCAAAACGTTACTGCTCACGTTCCTACATTTAACTTGACATTAATCGATTAAGACAATTTTATTAGAAACTCAGTGAGAGCAAAGTGCTCAGTCCGGGGTCCTCAAAAACCGGGACCAGCGCGTTACACAGGGGTGTACAAGTACGTTAATTCCCGAAATAACTTGTCGACACAACCACTCCCTTTGCACTGGGGTTACCACGCTTCTAAATTATTTCGGATAAATAAGTGAAAGTATTTTCATTTTTTTTTTTTTCGAAATTATAGCGAATGATGTTAAAGAAATTATTAAAGAATGTACTGATAAGAAGTTTGGATAGTTGACCAAAGATAATAGATATTGGCGATTACAGAACAGTCCAACATTTAGTTGGAAATTGAGCCTCAAGATATCACATGTCATGCCAAAGGCAAATCCATCGGTGGTTAATCGAAGGCTAGTTTTATTGTCATCCTGTCAAAAATTGAATGTTTTTTTCGACTTATACAACTTCGGCGGCTCCGTACAGTACTCGATCTCCGTTTAGGTAGTTAAAGTCTGGAGAATTAATATTACTAAGCATATTAACTCAAACTACCAATTTATGTACAATATCCGCATATTCAAATCACAACTGTCATTCTTTAATAGCGCTCGGCGTGGCAACACGTCGTGTTCGGGTTCGCGATAAGTAAATCGTTGAGAGGTGAAACAGAGGTGGCTGTTTGTGTATGTCAGTTTAAATGTTTGTAAACGCACCCACGATACAGGAGAAATTCCTAGTGTGGGGCAACGTTTTAAAAAAAAAAAAAAAAAAAAAAAAACACGAGATTTTTTATGACTCTTTAGGAATAGTTAAATGGAATAAGTTATTAAATACATATTTAAATCTGCGTCTATTATGGATTTCCGCCAAGTCACGCCTGAATCAATTAGCTATCTTTGACAGTTGTAAAAAACACGCGAAATTGACGTAGATATTTCTACTTGTTTTGCTTGCTCTTCTACTTATACCATTTTTTTTGGTTTTTCCAGAATTGCGCGGACCAGTTCGTGTATTAAACCTAGCCAGCGTATCTACCCTATCCGCGACTAAGTTTCAATTAAGCCTACCCCTCTCTCATTCGTCGCTCCACCTAAGCCTTACGCGGCAGGCGCCTACAAATAGATTACAGGATTTATACCACGATTGTTTTGGCTAGAAGATAAATTTCGATAGAAGCCCTTTGTTTTAGAGGGAAAGATAGTATTAAAATTTGATTAGAATACTTCTTGGGGGTAGGTATTGTGTTGGGGTGTTGTTGATGTGTTGAGCGGTGATTAAAAAATAACAATGTTCGTTAATCCCTCACCGATAAACTAATAGGGGCGGATTCGACCAAACAGGAATAAATTTTATCCACGGAATAAGATTTACTCTGACAGTTTTCGTATGGATAAACGGTCAAAAATTCAAAATTTATTCGGAGAGAAAGCTTATTCCGCGGATAAAATTTATTCCTGTTTGGTCGAATCTGCCCTTAATATGATAAGTCAAGAGATCTTTTGCTCTGTGACTTTGTTATGCGTTTGTAACAATCACGTATTCATTAGAAATGGTCCAAAAGTTGAGTCCATCTATTCGAGGTTAACGTTATCAAGGAGCAGAAACAATTATTATCTCAATTGTGCAAATATAAGTTAACTACTTATTTTAAATCGGCCAAGTCGTGGATATTTGACAGTCGTTACGGGTCGTCAGAGGCCCGAAAGTCTGAAAACCAGCATTACCAAAGGGGTATTACCCAGTAACTGGGTTGAGGATGTCAGATAGGCGGTCGCTCCATGTAAAATATTGGTATTCCGCTGCATGCAGTTAGACTGGAAGCCGACCCCAACATAGTTGAGAAAAGGCATGATGACCATTATAAATAAATGCTTTACAACGAAACTTAAGGCTTTCCAGTGTCTACTCAAAAACCGTCTTAGCGCGGTAAACAAAGTCCCCGTAAGCCTAGTTTTATTAGAGCGTCTGGACGGGATCCTTATTGGATCCCACTCGATGTGTAGGTGCAGGCGTCGAACGACCTTATACGCAATTGTATTAAGTGTGGGTATTAAGTGGAGGGTCGAGTTGAAAGAGTCATTTTTATTAAAACTTTATTAACAAGTAAAAATAAGCGTAGAAATACGGACTCAATGCCGTAGGCATTGTTGACCAGTCTACCTTAGGTGACGTGTAAATAAACTTGTTTTTTTTTTTGTATAGTTTCAAAAACAGAATAATCCAAAGTTTATATGGTAGATAGCATTATTAACTATTAAATCGCCAACTATTACCTATCCCTATTACCTACAAAGAAATATGGATTGTATGGATTGTGGTGTTTACTTGTGCATAAAGTTTTAATAAATAAATCATAAATAATCAAATCGAAAGTAACAAAGAAGTAGCCTGGTACAGGGGAGAAGGACAAGCATGGGAAGACAAAACAAAGCCGGGTGAATGGCGCTGGCGCGATGACGTGATTTGTATTGCTAGCACATGGGTGTTTTCCAAAATCGGGGGCTGTGATCCCGGCATTCGGGTGACGGACGTGCGGTGGACAAACGCCCTTAATCCACCGCAAACCTCACCGGGACGCCACCAAAGTAGCGATAAATACATTTAGTATCGCCGTATGTCCACCGTACGTCCGTCATCCGAGCGCCGTCATTCCGGCAGCCGAAGTTCAAGTAGTTCGTCGCGACCGCTAGAACTCGAAGATTGTGATGGGCCGAATGTGACCGCAATACAAAACACCTTTGATATTGTCCAAACACTGCCGTCGCTCTGGCGCCATGCCGTTCGCCCGGCTTTTGTTTTCAAAACATACTGAACCGCCGAGTTCGGTCGCGTTGGACAAACGATCCCCGTCACCGGGACGTCATTTAGTTTCTTGGTGTAGTCCCGTTGTCGACGGCAGCCGAAGCCGCGTCGGCGGCTGCCGTCGACGCGTGTCGGCGAATGCAGTTGCTTCTGCCGTTAATCCTGGGCCCATAACCTGTTATAATTGGGTAGGCAATGCATAAACTTCATTCGATTCAAATAAGAATATAATTCATTTTGTACGGACACATTCTTGAACACAGACATTGACAGATAGATTTCAAAAATCTACTTGACACTTTCATCATTGACATATTATGAGGTTTGGTTCACAAAGTTCAACAGCGAGATCCTTAGAAAGCTTCCATCTGATACTGTTTAGAACTGCCTCTCTATATAACACTAAAAGCCTAACTCTTGCTCCTCTTCATACAATAGCGAGGCCGAACATTGAAACCTTATCGCATCAGGCAATATTCTCTAAAATCTCTCGGTAAATGCAGGCAGAAGCAAAATATAGTTACCTAGGAGCAAAGCCTCCGTGAAAGGGGGCGCCTAATTCAATGCGACCCTTGCTGTCCACGGTTACAATATCAAAATCCTATTAAAGAAGAGAGGATATTAGGATGGAACCGATAATTTTACGATAATTAAAAGAAAAACATAAGATTACGCCTGTATTTCCCGAAGGGAGGTGTACCTATAGGACACCCACATTTTTCCAGTTATGATTAAGTCCGTTGTAATAGGTGGCGAGCCTATTGCGATCAACTGGGCACAAATCTAGACTCCGGGCTGCTACTGAGAAATTCGTGGTCGCAAGCGCTACTACTGAGCGTGAAGTCCTGGGTTCGATTCCCGCATCGGGTAAAGTGTTATTGGGTTTTTCAATCTGAAATTTCTCAGTAGCAGCCCGGTGTCTGGATTCTTGCCCAGTTGATAGCAACAGGCTTGCCCCTTATTACATGTCACTGGCGTAATGTCGTATTAATATAGGTACACCTCTGCCTAACCCTTTGGAGAATACAGGCGTGATGTTATGTTATTTTGTTGAAGAACCGCAAAAATCTCGTTCCTCATAATAAGGCTCCGTACCAACTGACTACAAAACTCGCTAGAAGTAGTACAAAGCCGCAAGCCTACCATTGTGTAGGATCCAATAATGGATCGACGAGCACAGACATGGCCTAGTAATACTAGAACTTGCATTATCCGGAAGGAAGGATGGATGAGAGAGAGATTTAGGGCCTATAAGACCTCAAACTGCTTATCAAGATCCGCAAACTGCTTATCAAGATCCGCCGATCGAAACTGCAGCAGCATTAATTTTGAAATAAATATATGTTATAGTTGAGGATTAATGTTAGTAAGTATTATGTTAGCCGAAAACAAGAATTGAAGCCGAGATTTAAAAATTAAAAATCCAAAGTTACCTCCAAACCGAACAATAAACCGCTGCTATTAAAAAATACTTCAAATTAGATCATGAAACTTTGCATACTGCTCCATGGGTGTAGCTAGCTAACACCATTGAAAAAACATGAAGCCTGCTTACTCAGCAATAGAAAAACAAAACAAAAGGACACGATCGTGTAAACCAATATTCTAATTTGAATATTTTATCTGTAAAACAGCGAATGATATTCGATATGACTTGTTTTGTTTTCTGAATCCCTCTGGTATAGAAACTTTAGATCGGCTGGGATTATCCGATATCGTACTTAAGACTTTATCTTATGAAACAAACAACGCTACTGGGCTTCGTTGGTTCAATCTTACTGATAAAGATTGGATTTCATTTTATTGATATTTTATTTGATTGGTGCTTATCCAGTTCAATTTGTTTTCATAGAGTTCTATGTAATCAATCTACCGAGCCTTTTCCCAACTATGGTGGGGTCGGCTTCCAGTCTAACCGGATGCAGCTGAATACCAGCATTTTATATGGAGCAACTGCCTATCTGACCTCCACAACCCAGTAACCGGGTAATATACGGTACCCCTTGGTAAGACTGGTTGGCAGACTTTTTCGGGCGTCTGACGACTCGTAACAACTGTCAAAGATTCACGAATGACAGCCGGGACCAACGGCTTAACGTGCTCTCCGAGGCACGGAGGAGTCTCGATATGTAAAGACGGTCACCCATTCACGGACTAACCGCGGCAAGCGTAGCTTAACCGTGCGGCTGTTATTACTTAGCCACGAGCTCCTCTGTCCTGTAGTTAATATATTTACCTAATATTTGCACACCACATGCACACGTGACAGAACTTGATGAGACCATTGACTAAACCACAGACGACTAAACTTAAGACTATTATTATGTACCATAATAGCTTTAACCTGAGCTTTATTTTTTATTTTTTTATTAATATTCTTTATGGCACCTCTTTCTATCCGAATATCAAAAAATATTCGGCCTGGGTCTTAAGGGAGAGGCGTGAAAATTGATTCGCTGTTACAATGTATAATAGACTAGAATACCCGCGCAATTTTGCGTTGTTGCATATCTTTTTAATTAGTCGATATTTTTAATTCATATTCTTAATGGCACCTCTATAGGTCATGAGCTATCCGAATAAAAAAAAAAATATTTGGCTTAGGTCTTAATGGGGAGGCTTGAAAATTGATTTGCTTTTATTTTTTGATTTTTATTTTTAAATAAATGAATAAGATTAACTAGAATTAAATAGGTTCCTAAAATTCTTTAGTTTTTATTTAGTACTTTTATATACTAAATATTTTTCACTCACACGGATCTACATTCACGTTCAAAAATAATAAATATCCCCAACTAAAATTATTATTCAAGGTAGCAACTTTACACTTGATGGATCGTCGTCACCCGTATCAAGCATTCTATCTTCATAAATTGTTCAAAACGCAATCAATCTGAGCACAACCCTTATTTATTGTGCTAGTGATAAAACAAATATTTCAAGTTGATTGTTTTGTGGGAAAACGCCTTGACCTTTGGGATTTAGTTTTTTTTTTTATAGAGATAATAGTTGTTGATTGTGAATTTCGTTTGGTTCTTTTGTGGCTTTTGTTGTTTGTTTAACCAGCACGCGAAGCATGACCACAATAGAAACGGGTTTCGTCGACGGATAAATAATCACTATGGCAATTATCACACTGCCAAAGAAACTGCCTCTGTCACTAGCCACTGCCAACGTTGCTTGTAAGTATCTCCGTTTGTATAGAAAACATGCACAGTCCAACACACAGAAAATGCATCCACGCGCGTTCATGCAGATCACGCGCCTACAAGCGGAGAAACATGCGCGCACGTGCGTGGGTGCGGGGCGAGACGCAAGGTATGCCACACCGAGTCTCGCTGTGCACTATCACCACAGCCAACGGCTTTGAATGAAATGAGTCAAAGCCGCCGTGAATCCACAACCCAAACCCATTTCTATGGTTGTCATGCATGAAAAAATCAAATACAGCACTGATGTAAGCTACCGAATATTGTATGTCAATCCTAATGAGTCTTTGTAGAACTACTGATGCTTTGAAAGCGATTGCCTCTTGTCTAGACCCTCAGCTCTGAGGTTTTTTCCAAAAGTGCTTCTTAAGAAAAATACTCTATAAAGAACATATTTTAACATTTCCATATTTGAAGGTGTAAGTTGAGCATTGCCTCTCAATCTGACCAATGGGTAGTTAATTAGATGGCTTTATAGGTATACTACTATGTTAAATTGAAGTATGTAATTCATAAACACCATACTGAAGATCGTTCTAGAGTGATGTCGAGGTTCAGTGTGTCGCACAAGCGTGCATTCGAACTATTGGTGAGTCGCAGTACAGTTTTGCACATTCATTTGTCGAGCTCACGTCGTACACTTAACATTGACGCAAATCCAAATATTCAACAAAAATATCATCTTTGCAAAATCTGCAAAATTTGCTCTATTCATAGTCCCCTACGGCAGGAGTATAATAATAATCATTTTCTTTCGTATACAAAAACTCTCAGCTTTATATTAGATCACAAATACTCCAGAACAACTATATTACATCTAGAGTGAAACACAATACGTCGTCTCTCAAAGCAAACAAAGGAAAACTTAGGAAAACAAAAATATCTGTAAAAAGAAAAAAATCACCAAAAGTTCTTTTAGCATAAGAAATTTAACTAAGCCTTACAAAAAGTAGACGTAAAAAATGTTATGAAAAACGAATGATTTATAATAGGCCTCCTTAAAAATTTACGAAACCAAGACACCGATTTATTACATCCGAGCATAGGGACTAGGAATGTTTAGAACTGGCAAAAACACAATTATCCCAGAAAGCAATTTTGAACAAAATCGACTTGTATCTCGTTCTGTTACAGTTTCCCAATGCTAAAGAAACCCCATAAATGATAAATAATAATCGATAATATAGATTTACTAGAAATTGTATTGTCAAACTCAAACTCAAACTCAAAGCATTTATTTCAAATAAACCAATTACAGGTACTTTTGAATTGTCATCATCTAAGGATAGCAGTGCCTCACGGTCCCACAGTGCGCCAGTCTCGTCTCGATTGCTAAACCTGTACCATCTCCGTATATCGTTGTCTGCCAGTTTGCCTTAGTGTTAATCGAAAATTGTAACAAAAAAACCCCAAATTAAACTATTTCTTTCCGTGTATATTCAAAGTGTTTTTTTTAAACAACGTTTTTTTTGGCTCGCGTACCAGTGCCATAGCTTAGTTGCCTTGCTAACGTCAATGTCAATTTTAAGGAGTGCAATTTTACCACTACCCGATATTTTTATAAAAACTAGCTATTCGTCACAGGCGTCGCCCGAGAACTATCAATCTGAACGTTACATTTAGTTAATTAAGATTTTTTTTACAAAAATACTGTTAAATTTTCTGAATTTTCCGGTGGATTCCACAGAAAAAAAAATCGTTTACAAAATCCTCGACACAGGGAATCTTAGTATGGAGGCTAGTGCTATTTGAATGTTTAATGCTCTCATGAACAATTTTTTTAAATTATAATTATGACATTATTTTACTTGCCAAATCTTTAGAAGAAGACCGGCCACCTCTACCACATTCTAAGCACAAAGTTTTATATTTCCTACCCTCCTAATTTAAACGTCGCTTAATATAAATCCCCTCATGAATTTGTTTTCGAAGGAAATATTTGTGTATTTTCTATTTGGGTAAATAAATATAATAATATTAAATATCATGACATCAAATATTTTTTATTCGATATGGGTATGGAAAATATTAAATCAGATAGATAATATTTAATGAGATATATAAATCTGTAAAAATAAAATGCTGTTCGTTGGTCGCGCATCACTTGAGAACTTCTGGACCTATTTATTTGGCTATATTTCATTTTAAAATGTTCGTAATAGTCCAAATAATTTTTAAGGTTCTGTAGTCAACAACAAACCCATAAGTTTCGCCATGTCCGTCTTTCTGTCTGTCTGTCTTTCTGTCCCCGGCTTAGCTCAGAGACTGTTAGTACTGTAAGAAAGCTGTAATTTGGCATCAGTATACATATTAATTACGCCGACAAAGTGGTAAGTTTGTTCTTGAGATAAATTCATCCCAGCTACGGAACCCTTCCACCCTTCAGTGCTCGCTCAAACACATCATCTACGTTGGGATTGGCTTCCAGTCTAACCGCAATAAGCAGGTAATTTACTGATCTCCACAACCCAGTTACTGTGTAATATGATACCCCTTGCCAAGACTGGTTATCAGTCTTTCGGGCTTCTGACGACTCGCAACTGCTTTCAAAAATCCACGAATGACAGCCGAGGAGACACGGCGGAAGGGTATCGGTATGTAAAGATTGTCACCAATCCACGGACCGATCGCGGAGAGCGTAGCTTAGCTAACCCTCCTTCGACTTCAAACACTATAAAATTAAAAATATTTTAACTTAATTCATTTGCCAGAATTTTCCTGTTATAGTAGAGAAGAGGCTGTAGGTATATTGTATAAAAGTAAAACCTTGTCTCTTATTTCGTCCTATTTTGGAAGCTACACGCATACATAAAGGCTCGTACACACTGGCGCGATATCGCCGGCGCGACAAGGGTAGCGCTGCCTGTCGCGCCCGCGCAATCGCGCCAGTGTGTACGAGCCGTAATTCTTACAGGCAATGAACTAAAAACAAGGGGTTTACTTCATAATGTTATGAATATAATTATTTACTTTCTTCCAAGACCTTTTCGGGGAAAAGTTGGCACGAAACATTTACATTTTTGTAACAGAAATAATACCTACGTAATACATCAAGGCTCCAAGGAATAAGCAGGGTTACACCACCCACATTTTAGTATAAACAGGTCAAAGACTTGGAAAATATTTGCTCAGAAAAAGGCTACATAAAGTGTTGAGTTCTAAGTCAACTGTGGGTGGAAATGAAATGAAATTGTTTATTCTGTAAATAGAATAATAATTACTTTTACACGTCATATTAAAAATAAGCTAGGTGAGGTCGGCGTTTCCTATCTGACTACTATGAGAAGAAAGGCCGAAACAAATTCAGAGGTCGCAGTCTCTTTTAAAGTTCGGCCATAATCTTAGTCAGGCCATAAGAGGGCCATGTAGATTAGTATCTGAAATGATCTTTTGAGGAAAGAAAAACACAGATTTGAGTGGGCCTATCCAGTCAGTGCAAGCATTTGTAAGTAATCGCAGAGCTCAACTCGTAGCTAAGATTGTTATGAAACATAGGTAGGTTACCAAAATCATTAGCATGGAACTTGAAGTACAGGACAAGTCAACGTGACAGTTTTTTGTTTTTTTTTTAAAAACGTTGCCCCACACTAGGAATTTCTCCTGTATCGTGGGTGCGTTTACAAACATTTAAACTGACATACACAAACAGCCAGACCCGGAACAACTATTTGTAGGTCGTACAAATATTTGTTCCGTGAGGGAATCGAACCCGCGACACGCAGCGCAGCAGTCAATCGCTTAACCACTACGCCAACCAGTAAATTAGTACATTGTTTGCCTAGGGAGCAAACAACTATTTTAAAGGCGAGAGTGTTTCGTTGAATCCAGAGCGGACCGAAGGATCCTGAGCGCAGCGAGGGATTCAAAATACGTCACATGAGCTTAAAATAGTGTTGCTTCCGAGATGGACACTGTACTTTTTATCACCCTCTAATAGTGAATAAGTACAGCAGCAACTTATGAATAAGAACACTAGGTACATTAATTTATTTAGCTACAATAAGACATAACATAGAAATAACTATATCACTAACCAGAATTGAGTTAACAATTACGAATGAAAGCGAAATGCATTTCACATGTTTTTATTTTTTCACGAACTTATTTTTTTTAATTGACTCGCGCGCGCTTTACTTTATGCAGCCTGTTACTTGTTCATACAATGTTCGTGATTGATATCTTTGGTGATTGGAACTTTTACTAACAATATCGAAATTCCAAATTCAAATCATCGATTTTAATTCCTAGGCATTAAGTAGCTATTTTGGTCCTTGTTTGAGATCTTAAAAAATATAATTTAAACATTTATTTAGGCACATAAAGGTTTTGTAGTACACGAGGGACTTACCAATAACATTCATTATTAATTACATGGTATTTATTTACTATTAATTACATGTAATTGTTGTATTCACACGCTACTCTCCTAGCTAGATCACGAGTAATCTGTATTTTGGGGAAAATCATTGGCACACACAAGGTACAAAATCGCTTGACGCGTATCATCCTAATTAAAGATGAAACACTCATCGTTCTCTAAATACTGCCACGAGATCAGCCACCCTGAAAGGTACAGGAGGCTGAAAACAAGAGAAGAAATTAAAATTCATCCGCAGGTGTCGTGTGAAAAGTTGCGAGAAGTTCAGGATCTGCGTTAGATACTGTGACGAGCCTTTTAGACGTATTCTGGAGAATATTGTTAGAATTATAAAATATCGGGCACAAATTCCAGACTCTGGGCTGCTACTGAGAAATTCCAAATGAAAAAACCCAATAACATTTTGCCCAACATGGGAATAGAACCCAGGACCTCATGCACAATAGTGTGCCCGATGGTGGCAAAACGCTGGCTCCCTATTACATGGAACTTAAACATAACTGGCGAAATGTGGGTGCACTATAGGTACAATTCTGCGTAGCCCTTCGTGGAAAGAAGGATGGTCACCCATCCACTGACAAATCCTCGGCAAGCGTAGCTTAACCTGATAAATCTACCCGTGCAGCTGTTATTACTTGCTCAAGTAGAATAATTCGAAAATTAAAAACGTGTTGGGTTGAGGTGAGTCTAAGGGAACTGTCCCTGTTGACTCTATTAATCAATTTCACTGAATAAATTTTTACTTCAGCAAACATGTATAAGTTAGATTTTTATTAATTACCATTAGCCATTGATTGCTTAGCTAAAGTGGTTTACAGGAACATAAATTGTGATTTTAATGGCTCCTCAATGTCTGTTTTAAACGTGGAATTCTGTAAAATAACATGAAAACTATCAAAGGAAGAATGAGAATTTATAGTTTAGAACTTAATTTTTGATCTGTCGTCAGTTTCATAGACTAATGAAGGTTTTTAAAACAAATAGAACAAGAAAAATAAAATACTATCAAAAATAAAAAAATACCTGTCAAAATTTTCCATAAATCGATTCAGAAGTCATCACAACAGCATCGCGTCACCTCTCCAGAATATCGCCCGCCACAGCTTGCGCGAACTTGTGTAATTTTGACAAGTTTAAAATTTTCCACCTCCCCCTCCCCGCGCCTTCAGTCCCCGCCTGTCATTCTTCGGAACTCCACGTGAATTAGATGATGTTTTTGGGGGACAAGTTTTGAATTAAATATTGTTCGCATTTGCAATATCTTAAATAACTTCGGATGAAGGAATGTCGCCGCTTGCTTGTTGCCTACAAAATTCGGCCATTTTGTAATGTTGTGTCAGGATAGACAAGGAGATTTAAACAGTATCCATAGAACTTGTGCATCACCAAAGCTTGGTTTTTTCTTTTCTTGTATGCTGTAATTTTTCTCAGACCGCGGATTTTTCTTCACTTACCATTTTAATTAAAACGGCAGCAAGTAAAACCTTATTTCATTAACATAACTGGCACAATCTGGCCAAAACATACACTGCAAGATTTAATTCAAGCTAGTTTGACAGCTCTAATCATCTTCCATCTCTTTCTTTTTACATTTGTAAGATAAAGACAGCAATACTTGTGGTTCAGCTGGGTATAGGTAATATTCACAATTTTCTCACCAGTATCTGCATTGTACCTGCAACGAGAACAAAAAAAGGGTACAATTCAAAATGTAACACTATACACATCAAAGTATCTCTTGGGATAACATAGACATTTGAATTCAGGTACACTCGGAATTCTACTGGTCCCCTGGGAGTGAAGCTTGAAGAAGGATACTGTAACGAAAATCTCGAGAATTTCATATAGGTGTGTATAGAATATTTTGTGCTGAATGGTTTAAACATTTCAAGGATTCATTATTTGTGACTGCTGGCATAAGGTCTCAATATAGGCATTAAAAAAGATTAGTAAAAATAGTTTAAAAAAAAATGCCTTTACATAAATAACATTTTTAAGGGACCACCTACCAAATGAAGCTGCTTATCAAATGAATTAAAATTAAAAAATAAACCCCGACACAAACAAAGACCTTTATAAATAAAAAAAACACCTCCAACAACCACCACCACAATTCCAGGTGATGCTGCAGTATCGGTTCAAGGTTACTATGCTCTTCTAATATCATTGAAGTAACAGAATACTAAATTTCGAATCAATCAGACCTGTGGAAGATGCACACATCCATTCATTAACTAGAAAAGAGCTGATAATCTTCAAACGGCTGAACTGATTTTCTTGAATTGTAGCTAAGACACTCTCGATCAAGACAACTTTTGAACAAAAAGGTAATAATCAAAATCGGTTCAGCCGTTAGGGAGCTACGAGGGAACAGACAGATACACAGATACACACGTTAAACTTATAACACCCCTCTTTTTCCGTCGGGGGTTAATTAAAAATAGTTCTTCTAGTTTCGTATATATCGTAGAGAGAGCTCTTCTATCATTGTTTTTTTTTAGTACTACTAATATACTAGCGACCCGCCGCTACTTCGCATTGTTTTCCACGAATTGACAAAACTTCGATGAATGAATTGTACACATATTTCGGAATAAATTCTCTAAATGATGGTGAAATCCGCATCAAAAGCCGTTACGCAGTTTAGCAGAACAAGTCAGTCACACAGACAAACAAGTAATGCGATTTTAATGTATAACATGTATTAGTCGCAGTAAGATGCTTGAAGCCGTGATTTAGTTATATCCCTAGGGATATAACTATAATTATATCGTAATATAGTTATATGAAAGCGGTTCATAGCTGCAATCAGGCAGAAATAAGATAAATGAGAATTCCTCTGTGAGTCTAGAAAAAAAGACGGGGCATTTTATTTTCAGCTCTACAGCATATTTATTTCCACATTACATCTTCCCTAAATATAAACCCGACACGCTCCTTAACAAAAAAGGGTTGCCATTATTCGAGAAAATATTTTTCTTCCAACCTTAGGGTGAAAGCTCCAATTCTCGTCCGTTCGTACCTAATTGTCGTTTTTACCCTACACGTCACGTGTTGACGGAAGTGATATTAATTTAGGGTTCCGTAGGGTGGGTAAACAATTGACCGCTTGGTGTATTATTGTTATTTTCCCTTTGGACCCTTTTTCAGGGATTTTGCGTCTTTATTTTGAAGGTAAATTGTTCCGTGTCAACATTGATCAATTGTTGAGCGTGTAGCATTGTTTGTGGGACAAAGGTGGTAATATTAAAGTCATGGGTACATAATACACATAATGTATGGGTTGATTAATACCTTATGACGTGGGTTGCAAATCTGTAATGGCTTAGAAAGATAGATGGAGTGGTGCAGGGTCTTAGGTGGGCCAGTGTTATAATATCTTAAGACATGTCTCAGTATGTGTACGACCAAAGAAGTTGTTGTAACTTTACTTGAATTTGTCATACTTCAACTTATTTTGTGCCCTATTTTATTTCCTGTTCTCAAACATGCTTGGAAAGAGCATTATCTTGACAACCTTCTTCAAGATACCTAAATCGAAAATGCTGTACTGGGGCCTAAGTCTACTAATTTATAAACGTCACAATGGTGTCATAATGGTTAGTTTTTGACAGTTTTTGTATGGCAAATCTGGTCCCTGGTCAAATAAATGCGAGTAGGCGGTCCGCACTGTTGATATGAAAATCTGTCCTGTTTAGCGGCCAAATAAATTACTATGAAAACATACGTCTGTCGTGATAATTAAAATGGAACGAACGTTTTACTTTGACACATGGCAACCAAGGAGGTAACTTATAAAAAAATATATTTAAATTTCGGTTTGATCAAGGAGGTAACTTATCAAAGATTCTTTCTAAACTACAATTTTTTGGCTTGCGAATAGAGCTGTTTAACGTAAAAACTAAATAAATAAACATAATTTGCGCGTGAAAATTTATCGTTGGTCATCATTAATTTTTGAGTTTATAATTAATTTACTTAGTTTGAATTTCCGCGCATTATTTGTTGAAAGTAAAGCGCCTTGGCCGCAACCAGGCATTGATGGCCTCACGTTCGTGTGCCTCGGCTTCGTCTCGGCCAACATTTTCACGTTCGTCCCCTGTTGAAGGCCGCAACAGTAATGTACTAAAATTAAAATCTTATCTTGCAAATTACAAAATATTTTGAACACATTTTGTCATAAAACTCCAATTCAAAGAACCAATTAAACTGAAATTAAACAACGTCACTTCCCAGTATTTCACCGTATTTATAATAATGTAAACACGACTTCCTTACAACCATTATAATATTTCGAACACAAAATATAATATAATAACACACCTTCAACAATCGAAAAAGTATTCGGGAAGCGCGAACGTCACCTCAGTCCTGACAGCGCGGGGATCCTGCAAACTTTTTGATTAATTACATTTCACTCGCCGTAGAAATATTGCCACATTCCAGGTAGAAGTTATGCGAAAGGTTGCAGAATTAGCAACGGATAGACGAGTTGAGGACATGAAGATATTCTTGAGTTAAGTATGATAAGACGCAAGCCACATATACGGTGTCTCAAACGTAGTGATCCAAAGGCAAATGAGGTAAAGCGAAGGGGTCCAACAATCATTAAAAAAAAAAAAAAACTGGGATATTCTGAACAGTTCAGAAATTTTCGCTATTATTATTTTCAAGACATTTTACACTTTTAGTTCAAACTTGAGATTTGACCTCGCTTTTTCGTCGTCGTCGGCGTCGAATATTATTCACAGGGTCAAATTAATCCAAGTGGAAGTGTAAATTTCTACGGAATACAGGCGTGATGTTATGTTATGTGTATTATGCTATGTTAATATGTAATCCTCAAACACGAACAGAGGGGCAACTCCCGGTATGTTTAAGAATGTTCGCATTCTAATCTCTGCAATTTTCCCAAATGTTTGACAAGTTTTTGACATTAATTGACACTGAGATCAGATTGCGACTTGAATTTGAGTGTTTTGAATTTGTGTGTTTACCCCCGACGGAAAAAGAGGGGTGTTATAAGTTTAACGTGTGTACCTGTCTGTTCCCTCGTAGCTGCCAAACGGCTCCACCGATTTTTATTATTATTTTTCTGTTTGAAAGGTGTCTTGATCGAGAGTGTTCTTAGCTACAATTCAAGAAAATCGGTTCATCCGTTTGAAGATTATCAGCTCTTTTCTAGTTGATGATTGGATGTGTGCATCTTCCACAGGTCTGATCGATTCGAAATGTAGTATTCTGTTACTTCAATGATATTAGAAGAATATAGTAACCTTGAACCGATACTGCAGCATCACCTGGAATTGTCTCGGGGGTTATTTAAATTTTTAATTTTAACTTGCCCTACTACTGAGTAATTTTTTTTTGCATAACATAGCATTATCAGCCTACAATGTTCCCAATGCAACACAGGTCACTCTTCGAGAGGGGGTGGGCTGGTACCACGCGGGCCCACTGCGGGTTGTTAGATGTCACATATCTTCGAATTTTTGGTTTGGTTAGGGTCTAGGACATGCCGGTTTCCTCACGATGTTTTGCTTCACCGTTTTGAGAGCAGTGGTGATGAAATTTTTTACACAAAGTAAAGCACCTGCCTGGATTCGAACCCACGATCGAGGCCAAGCGAAAAGTGAAGCCGAGGCCGTTTCCACCGGCCACTTAGACTGCTCTCTCAAACTTTTATTATAATTCCTATAAATATTTAAATTCCAAAGCCTTTTCTAAACCTTCTTCATTCTAAGTGTAAAGAATGGAACGCGACTTTCAAGTTTATTACCTGACATGTTTGAAATACCGGTTTTATTGTAGGGGAAGGGAGGCCGGAACGTGTCGGGAAGATTTTTTATATATTTACGTTATGTAATGGACTCAAAGTCAGTGGGAAATGGTAAGGAGTTAACAATCGTTCGGTGTGGTTAATGTTCCATTTTTTACCTGGCTGTAGAATAGTCAATCTTATAACATTAGAGATTAGGTCGCTTGTTGCATCGATGACGTTTGTGAAACTATGCATTTGTTTTGGTAACCAGAGGTAGGTATTTACATCATTTCTGCTGCTGCTATTATATTATTATCATGCAGCAAAAAAACTGGAAAGTGTAGATTTAGAACAATTATTATTATTTTATTTTTTATAATTTCTATTTATGGTACCTATGAATTGTTATGTAATTTGTTTATTTTAAATGATGCTACTAAAGAAAGAAAGAAAGAAAAATTGTTTATTCTGCACTAATTAAACGCACATTACATAAAACACACATTTGCAAAATAAGCCAAAAGCCTCATATTCAACTGCACAAAGTAATTATTTAAAAAAAAAAACGAAAAAATTGACTACTCATATTGTATGTTGTTGTGCTCGACAGGGTGTGTACTAGATCATTATTATTAAGACCTTGTAAACACATGTGATTCGCAATAAAGATTTGATTATGAAATTGAATTGTATCGATATTTAAAGAGGACATAAAAAGGACTATGTTTTTTTTGGGGTTTACGACCTCTGCTAACGTTGTTACTAGTTGTGTAAGTATGGGTTGAGAAAATCTGTTTTCTTTTGCGTTATAATGTTCAGATATCGAGATATAATAACGTCTGCGGAGTTTCTCTAGCTAATTTAATTATTATTATTATTTATTTATTCATAAGCAATTTACATTGGGTTGAATCCGTGCAATTTAAATAAAAATACCAAAAAACAAATACAACTTATAATAAAGTGTCAAACAGTTTCAAATGTAGGTATAATGTCAAAAAGTTTTAAGTAATAATGTCGAACAGTTTTAAATATAATGTCAAATGATTAAAAACAGAAAAAAATATATAATTCATTCATTATTGTGTGACATTAATTCCGATATATTAAAAAGACATTTTTCTAATAAAAAGGCTTTTAATTTTGCTTTAAATACGCGGGTGATATTTTATTCTCTACAGAACTTAACAGGGCTATCCTTTTTAATCCGTTCGAACATAGAAATAAAAGCTGTACAATAAAAGTGTTTCATCAAAAACGTTTTTAATGGACAAAACAGCGGTATTCCATTAAAAACTAAAGGTTTTATGCAAACAATTTTCAAGTCACTCGGGTTATGTTATCAAAATTGCGGACGGCTAACATAAAACATGAACTGAACGGCTCTGATAGGAAAATTGTTTTTATATAATAGTCTTGGGAAATAACTGATTTATTATTATGTGAATGGTAAAAAAATTATAATAGCAACGAGTGCAGCTGCTATAACATGTAACATTCCCGTATACCCGCACACGTGTATCATAATGTACTATTCCGAGGCGCGGAGGAGTCTCGTTATGTAAAATTGGTCAACCCGTGAGCAACCCCGGCAAGCGTAGCTTAACCTGATGAACCAAGAGCTCCTCACACACAGTAACGCAACACAGTAACATCTACAATTTAGATCTAAACTCCTATCTCTGCACAGTATTGATATAGATAAGTAGAGGCTATTAATTCGTTGATCAGACGACGGTCACAACTTGGAGACTATACCCTTCCCTCTGCTACCTGGTATTGACGTCACGGATATTACGTTGCATGGAAGTGACAGGCCACATAAAGCTTTGATACTGAATCAACTTTATAGAGCATAGATGTATTATTAAAACTTGCGTATTTTAAAGGATGATTTCCACCAAACGGATCGCATCGCATCGGATCGGAACGGATTTTACAATCTTTAAACGATATTCAAACATATATACCGTATTTGAAGTTTATATTACCAAGCCCCGCACAGTAGCTTGACCGCGGGCGTCTTTCGCGACACGCCACTGTAGCCAAAAGTATGGTGTGACACACGATCGGCTCCATTCGGCTGTCGTCGTATCCGATCGGATCCTTTCATCAACACGATAGGAATGAAACTATTTGACTAGGGTCAGAAACGGAAACTTTCCCTAGCGACGGTTCGAAGCCGATCGTATGCGTGGACATCTTGCCGGACGCGATCGGCTGTCGCCGCATCCATTCGTATCCTTTCCGATCCGATGCGATGTGAGTCGTTTGATGGAAAGCATCCTTAAGAGGGTGCATCCTTAAAGTTGGCAACGTCGTAAATAGCTGTCAAATATTTACCTGTTTCGATTAATTTGGAAATAATACTGTATGGAAATAAGAAATGTGGCTAACCAATTGACTAGAATATTAATAATGAATTGCAATTATAACATTGATGTTGTACCCGTTTTAGGTGAAAAAAAGGCATTTGGAAAGTTACCAAATACTTTTTTTACATCTAAAACTAACTATTCGGTGTTACGATATTAATTATTGCATTTCATAATCAATATTCTAGTTCGTTAGTTAGCCACATTTTTTATTTCCATACAGAAATATTATCATATTAATCAAAACAGCGAAATATTTGACATCTATTTGCGACGTTGCCAACTTTCAGAATAAACCCTCTTAATTGTACCTTCTGCCATGCATTGGAGGTAGATTTGACAGTTTTTAGATACTGTTGTATTTGCTTTGCCTTTGCCGTGGTTTTCAGAAATTATGAACTCAAGGAGAGATAGGCAGCATTTTATTTTTAAAATAACATTTAAATTGTCATTTGGTGTCGTTGCCTTTGAGAACCAACTTGTATGCCACCAATTGCGAAACACACTTACAATCAAAATCCCAAAGATTTTGAAGGAAATGTCCTTCACAACCCGGTTCCTGGGTAATACGATACCCTTTGGTAAGACCAGACCTTGGTAAGACCCGTAACGACTGTCAAAGATCCAAGAATGACAGCCGGGACTGACGCGACGGCGTAACGTGCTTTTTGAGGCACGGAGGAGTCTCGGTATGTAAAGATGGTCACCCAACTACGGACCAACCGTGGCAAGAGTAGCTTAACCTGATCGATCGACTGTTATTACTTAGCCACAAGCTCCTCGTTGTATAAATCACATACATTTTATAATCAACCAGACCATTTCAATCAACCGATACGCACTTGTATTGTGCCATTTTTAATTATCGTGAAGTGCTGATTGGCCAAAAATCAATAGAATGCGTGAGCCCTATTTAATTAAATGTCAATCAACGTGGTGAAATGTCACTACTATCTGAATGGGATGGCAATTCAATTATAGTCTGTAACTTGATATCCATAATTTGCAGGGGAAAGTAAGTATGTCGACCGCCTGTCCGTGTTTAGTATTTATTTATTAAAACTATTAGATTTTAATGCGATGACAGTAGGTACCTACGAAAAAAGGTAAGGCATTAATTTACAGAAAATGCTAAATTTTATAAGTTAATCTTTTTATTCAAATTAAGCCTGAATCTGAAATCTAGAACCACATTCTCGAAAACGCCAAACAACTCAATGCGCGTAGCTACCGTCTCTTTCTTATTTAGAATGTTAGTAAAGGACAGCAATATACTTTAAGCAGCTTTCAGATAATCTCTAAGATTTGCCTCATCTAGTAAAAATACATCCCAAATACGAATCGGGGACAAAGTTATTTCAATTATAATGCAATTAAAATCTAATTTTGTGGGTTGTTAAACTTCGTACGATGGATTCAAATTAAATTACACCCCGACCAATATGTTGGGATATTTGTACATTATGTACCGCTATGTATATGACCTAACTAAGGATATCAAGTGAGTTTGTGACATTAAAATATTATGTAGAACTGAATCCACTAATCCTGATGAATGGAGCAGGATTATGCGTGTATGTGTGATGTTTTGCGAGAGTATGCTAGGTTGTCCTTTAATAAAAAAAATTAAGAGGAATTTCCACCATAGAACAAAAAAAAAGGGTTGGCTATCTAGAATATCGAGACTCCTCCGTGCCTCGGAAAGCACGTTAAGCCGTTGGTCCCGGCTGTCATTTGTGGATCTTTGACAGTCTGAGAACCAGTCTTACCAAGGAGATCAGATAGGCAGTCACTCCATGTAAAATACTGGAATTCAGTTGCATCCGGTTAGACTGGCAGCCGACCCCAACATAGTTGGGAAAAGGCAAGACAGATTGATTGAGTTCTGTATCAAAACCTACCCAGATTGGGTAGGTTTTGAAGTTTGGAAATCAGTCCAATGCTAAAGACAAAATTCAAGCAAGTTTTTCCTAGTCCTAAAAACTCCTAAACGAACATAAACTCAGCTTAATCCAAGAAGATTAACTCCAGACTTCACATCGTGAATCACAATTTTAAACCAAATAAAAAAAGATAGGAGCTGACTGAAGCACTTTTCCTTAAGAGTCTGCGTTTAATCTCAGCACTGACTTGTGCTAAATTGCTGACATCAATCCGTGTGATTACTGTGCTAAAGCTTGTACTGCTTTACTGTGTGTTTTTGAAGATCTTATCTCGCAGTCTTTAGTGCAGTTGTATGATTTCGTACTTCGTTTAATAAGTCAGTTGACTGTATTTAAGTATGGTTATTTGGGATTATATTTAAAAAAAATCAAGATAAGATGACATTGGTGTGATTTAAAAGAAGATGTAGTGACAAAATTTTTAAAGAGTATGCTTAGATGATTTGTTCATGTTGAGAGGATGAATGAACGGTGACTAACACAATGTATTCACAAGGCAAGTGTGAGTGGAAACGCCGGGAGGGGACGCCCTAGGAGCCTAGGACCTTATTGGTGATGTTCTTCAGAAAGGTCAGGTGCGTAGTGCTCGCAACCGGCGTGCGTGTATGACCAGATGTATGAACGTTAACGAGGCAAAAGGAGTTTGTAAGGATCGTAGCAGGTGGCGTTCTGTAGTTTCTGCCTACCCTCATGGGAAAAAGGCGTGAGTTTAATGTATGTGTTAAAAAAAAATTAAGGTTCTAGTCTCTGTGACGTTTTATTTCTCGTAAAAGTCTTCGTTAACCCATAAACGTGTCGTGAACATTTGTTTATACTAATATTTTAAAGAATTTGTTTATTTGTAAGTTTGTCATGGATAATCTCCGGAACTAATGATCCAATAAATTACAATAACCATAGATTTTTAATAGGCATTTAGTTTATGTCTATTAACACTAGTGTTTTACGATTTATAAGAACTAACAAGTGGATTTTATGATCTGAAAATAAAAATGATTTGATTTGATTTGATTTAAGACAACCTTGAAAAACACCACCTGTTCAGCGGTTAGTTCGAAACGTGCGAAGGATTGAAGTTGAATACTCTCCTGCTGTGCCAATAATTCACATTTAAACTTATCCGAATATGTGAAAATCTCTTCAACTTGACTGCAAGACCTTACTTATTGCCAAGTCTTTAAATATACCAACTAGCTTCAATTTGGTTTGTTGAACAATCTTAATGGTTATGCAATAAAAATCTGATCAACATTTTCCAATTACGAACAATTTCCACGACAAGAAGCAGCGTAATTGTTCTCACCTCCATTGAAATAACAACTATTAAAGTCTTCAACTTTTAATAAAACAATACGAAAGAAGACCATTCCCCAATTTCTAAAATCAACTGAAGAGGGACCATGCAGAATTTAGATGTTTACTTATCGTACCTATGTATACAGCGTGTATCAGAAATGTGTGGTCATAATTATAAAGGATGATTTCCACCGAACGGCTCACATCGCATCGGATCGGAAAGGATACCAACGGATGCGGCGACAGCCAATCGCGTCCGGCAGTATGTCAACGTATACGATCGGCTCCGTACGTCGCTTGCGAACATATCCGTTTCTGCGTTTAGTCTAATAGTTTCATTTCTACCGGGTTGCAGCCGAAAGGATCCGATCGAATACGACGACAGGCGAACGGAGCTGATCGCAAGTCACAGCATAGTTTCGGCTATGATCGCGTGTCGCGGAAGACGCCCGCGGTCAAGCTGCTGTGCGCGGCTTGGTAATATAGTCTTTTAATACTGTGCACACGATTTAATATCGTTTAAATATTATAAAATCCTTTCCGATCCGATGCGATGCGAGCTGTTTGGTGGAAATCATCCGGTGTGGTACAGAAACAAACTGAACAACTATTTCCATAGGACCAACATCGTAATCGCGAAAAAACAAACAACTGTCCTTTACAAACCTTGAATACCTTCTCGACCCAAGTGTATGGAACGACTGATAATTTCTCGACTCGTTGGTCCCATGGAGAAAGAGAAAGTTTTTCAGTTTGGTGGTCTATATGGTACAGACCATCAAACAGAACCACTTTCGTCCGCTTACTAACTACCCTATTGATGTAGATGTAGCCTAGTAAACTATTCGGCTTAACTATTCCTGAAGAGTCAAAAAAACCCTGTAAGAAATTGACACGTGTTTCACGCCGTGTTGCCACGCCGCGAGCTGGACAGTCACTCAGCGTCCAACGCTCGGCGTGGTAACACGTTGTGTTCGGGTTCGCGACGAGTTAATCGTCATGCTGAGGATGCCTCGTTGAAAGGTGAAACACGTGTCGATTTCTTACAGGGTTTTAGGAATAGTTAAGCGGAATAGGTTACTAAATAATTATATCAACGTCTATTCTATTTTATAATGGATTTCCGCCAAGTCACGCCTGACCACATATTATTTCTGATACACGCTGTATACGTATTGAAACGGAAAAGGTATATTTCGTATTAAAACTCGAGACTTTCAGTGGCCATGATAGCAAAGAACCCCAAAATGAAGGGGTGAAAATTCTACCCCCTAACACGTAAAGTTATCCCTCGCGAGTTGTAAAACTACCCTTTCTTATTCGAGCACTGCCTGGGGATATAGCCTAGAGCCTAGGGGAGGTCTGCCACAGAATAGATAGTGTGGACTATGTTGCAGATATGACTTTTTCTAAGTATTTTTTTTTTGTGATAAGCGTCTACTGCCCACCACTTGAAGTTATGATGATCATCCATGACATATCGAGACCCCTCCGTTCGTCTTGGTGCCGGTTGGCGGCATTCGTAGGTCTTAGACAGTCGTTACGGGTCGCAGCAGCCCAAAAGTCTGACAAAGACTGGTTGTATTATAGTATATCACCATGAGGTTATATAGTTTTTTTTTTTTTTTTTTTTTTTTTTTTTTTTTTTTTTTTACCCAGTAACTGGGTTGTAGAGGTCAGATAGGCAGTCGCTTCATGTAAAATACTGGTATTCGACTAGGTTAGACTGGAAGCCGACCCCCACATACTTGGGAAAAGGCCAGGCAGGCTTAACACAATAATTATAATGGAAGTGACTTGATTGTTGTCTGGAATTTTTGCTGAACTGGGCTTTTTTGGCGCAGCCAACAACTTTGAGGCAGACTCCCCTGCCAATTTTCTTACTTCATACTATACCCCGTTTTATTTGTTTTATTTTTTATCTTTTTTATCTCTCTCTATTTTCCTTTTTGTTTTTTTGTGGGTGTACGATACCTACTTACTATAGTTACACCTCTGTCCAACCCTTCGGGAAAACAAGGCGTGATGTTATGTATATTATGTTATGTATCTTTTTTATCTACTTTAAGTTATATTGTGTACCTTTTAGTGTGTATTAAATAAATGTATTTTCTTTCTTCTTCCTTTCTTTTCATATGTAACGTCAGAAGCTAGGTGCATGGTTTCCATTGGTCGTTTCCTAAATAGAGAAGCGCCTGGAAGAAAGTCCACAGTTACTTTTTTTTTAATAATCGGCTTTTACAATTTTAATTCAAAATAACTTACTACACAACTCTTAATAGTCAGTGAGCAGTGTACGCCTGTCAACAAATACTAGTTACTTAAACAAAATAGAATATGGTAAAAAAGTCAAACCATTTATGAGTCTACAAGGCCTACAACGTTCTCACATTTACAAAATAGAGAGGAATCATTAAAGAAGACAAAAAAAAAAATTTTTTTTTCCTCAGTTAACCTTATTTAATCCAACCTCTCAGAGGCATCTCACTATTATCTACAAACGCACTTGCTTCCTGACTAATCGACAGTCTTACCACAGTCGTATGTCGCATCCGGCACTCTTTACGGCCTATTTGCAATGGACGAGTTTTATAACCACCCTGTTTCCTTATTTCCAGTATTTTATATTCTTCATAATATTATCACCTTGTATTACGCCAGCTGTCCGTGACGTCATTATGATGTCACGTCTTTAGTTTATGGTTTTTGTGCTGTATGAAGCTGTAAGTTATTTTTTGAAAATGGGGAAATTTAGCCATCCTCATAAAAGGATGGAAGGTTAATTTTAATGCAGGTACTGTTTTCGTTTAAAATACTCAAATCAAATCAAATATTTTATTGGAACAAAAAACAGATTTACAAACTAGTGTTAGTTAATAGCAACATTAGTTAAAAATAAACTGTGTTGCAGCCATTAGCGCCCACCTCCAAGAGGCGTCGGCGTTCCAACATTTAAAATATACATAGGTACTGTTAATCAAATTACTCTTTTACTCATAGGTACCGGTAATGAAGTTACCTACATGATTTAGTTCGAAAAGCTGTTCTTAATCATTAGGTACTACACGCGGGACTTACTGCCATGCCGCTGCGCCAGCCTGTGTTCTTCGCGCCATCAGGGACGCCACGAATTTAAAAAAAGAAGACTTTTGATCAGATATCGCATGGCGGACGTATCGCTTTATCAGATTTATTAAATATTAAATATCAATTCTAATGTCAATTATTTCCAAGGGCTTTATGCACAGCGGCAACAGCCGGGACACGCATCTTATTTATTACATAATTAACATCATCGTTATTATCAAATATTTAGCCTTTTCCCAATTATGTTGAGGTCAGTTTCAGATGCAGTTGAATTCTTTCATTCTACATAAGTTAAAAATTAACCAGCATTATTTTAAAGACGTGCTAAAATATACTCCTTAAATAACTATTACAAACCGAAGCGGTGTTCCGCAGATCTGTCTCAATTGTTTGCGCAGTCGCGCGCTCATTTCTTGTCGTGGAAAGCCGAGGTGTGAGATCGCACTCCTTCGGTATTTCTCGCCACATAAGGCTAAGAATAATGAATCACTTTTTCCCTTGCGTCCGTAACAAAATTCGAATTCCCGATAAGGGAATCTGGTAGATACAGTCGGTGTTTTAAACTTAAATGGGACTTATTATGAGTAAAAAGAGCATTTCGGTAACTTATTTGTGGAATGCCAGACTGTTTTGCGATCGAAGATTAAACCATAAGGCTTTTATTTCTATTTTCATTCTGCTATCTACTTATCTATAAGTATTCTCTCATTGTCTATACCTATTTATAATAATCGCAACACATTTTTTCGTAAACGATTAAAGTCAAAGTTTTTATTTGTAGGTAGAGAGATCTCTATAATATAAAATATGATAATTTAATAACAGAATTTTGGTAAATGACAAGACTAATCGGTTTCATTTTGACAGTTCCACAACATTCATTGCGTTATTTACGTTGTTGAGCAGATTTTGTTTTTCGAACTTATTAATTAAGCAATGGATTAGCAATCTGTTTCAAAACGATTCAGATTATGATTGATCGTGTATTATGCAATTAGGGTTCTGGCTTTTATAATAGTATCTTTTTTGCAACTTTCCAGTTTTATTTATACCTTGATAATATCAAATCCAGGCATGTACCAATGTGACTTTTCCAGTTCATTTGTGTACTTTCAGAGTTTATCTTGGACATTATCGACATCAAGGAAAATATCGTCGAGAAACCTGGACTTATAGTTAATTTATATAAGTCTGAAATCGCCAACCTGTCTTGAGCAACCGTGGTGATCAATGTGTCATGCCTTCTCGTGCACCTAGCTTGATGTTTCATAAGTGCCCTTGTAGGTTTATGTGAAATAATATATTTTGATTTTGATTTTCTCTGAGAAGAGGAATTTGCCCTGCGTTAGGATAATAATAGCAAACAAAACCAACTTGCCTGTGTGAAAACAAACAGAAACTCTGTACCAGCCCTGTCATGCTGCCGTATGCTAATTTAAATAGTAACAACCCAACTTCAGAATCAAACTAGCGAACTATTGAACCGACTCAATAACGACATCCGAACAAAGTTTGACGCAGAACAATGCAGAAGCGACACAATACCCAATTACTGAACGCAGCACGCAGAAACGGCAGTTCATTCATGTGAGAGCTTGTTAGACGCTCGTCTGTGTCTAGCTTACGGGGGAGTTTCACTGGCACGTTTTTTTGGATAGGCGAGCGACTAACAAGCTGGAAATTTGTGTTGGGTGTCAAAAACATTTACCTATTATTTTCTATGTTACGTTTAAGTTACTTATATTTTTACTGGCACCTGACCTTAAAAGGAAAGATGGAACACTTATAGGATCACTCGTGTGTTTTTACCAATTTGCTCCGTGACCCATGTCATGGAAGTATAACGTAAAATAATGAATTTTGTATATGGGAGTCCCTTTTCGGGGGCAAATAGGAAAATTCATCTTACTTCTTTAGAACCATTTTCAGGTTAGTTTGTAACTTGGTTTAAGTATATTCCATAAATATTTTTAATTGCATTATTATTTTCACATGGCCTACATACTGATGTTCAGATTCACAGTTTGATATCAAATTATGACCCAGATCTAGTCAATACTAACTTTTATAAATATGAAAAATTATCAATTAACTCAATCAAAACCTAACAACCATTGCTGGACATATTACACCTATACCTACCTACTTCCTCAAAGACAAGATACATCACAATACTCTGACCCAAAAATAAGGTACCCGGTCCTACCCCATCCACATTCAGTCTATCTCAGCTGTCCTCTTTATGGCATTGAATTTTTTGACAAAACAACAATCGCAGGTTTCAACAGCAGCTCTGGAACACCTAACTTTTTTGACTATAATCTGCCGCAGCGAAACAGACCCTTAACTAAAGATGAGAGAGGGGTGACCACCTGTGCGGGGGGAGGCCAGACGTCAGCTATCGATTATTCGAGAGTGAATACAGAGAACTTGTTCGGGACCCGGGAGCATTTCCTTTACAAAATTCACCACACAAAATATACACCTTACTCGTATCAAAACACGGTCGCTTTCCCTGTGACGAAACTCATAAATCACTCGTGCTCATCCATGTGTCTATAATGACGCTTCAATCTGTCAAATTAGAACTTAAAATTGACAGCTCCAAGGTCGAATTTGGCTTGGCAAGTCACGTCGCTTCGTATTACGGAATCAATTTACGTTTATGAAAATTTTTCAGAGTACGATTCTATATAATATTATGGTTTGCTCCGGAATTAAGGTTGGAGGAGATTTTTGTATGATTATGAACGTGTGTACGTATTCTTTAGTGGATGAATGTTTGATGTGTGTATTGTTGAAAGGATGTTTTATGAGAAAATGTATTAATTACATGAATTTAGTCGATGGAATCCAATTGATGTTTGAGTCTGTCTGCTCAAGTTTGCTGAATACGTCGGGAAAAATTTTCATTGGAGGCCCGTGATTTATTGTATAACATTGCGTATTTATCATCTGATATACAATAATAAATGAACACACTGGAAATATTATAATACATAGGAGTATTTAGGAACTATCAAACAAATCCTAACATTGAAATTAAAAAAAGGTGATTTTTTCTAAGAAACTAAATAGGTGATGGGCCGACTATGGGTTTTGCCAATCTTTGACTAGCTATTATAGTGACTAAACTATTGGAGATATTTGATTGAATTTTCGTATGCAGACTGGGAACGTCATTATATAACGGTACGCAGTTTAATTTATTGTTGTAGGTAATGTCGTCTCCACCTTATATAGGTATAAGTGGTTGGAACAGGACTGCCAATGATCATGGAGATTATAACGATGCAGGTTATACCTACAAGGTCTATATCATAGACCATAACACAGATTACTATAATCTGTTTTATGGTCTTCGATATACATAGACCCTGTAAAACTTGGTCATGTCTTTTGCTAAGCGTGTCGATGGCAGTGTGAATGGAATTGGCCTAGCATTCGGATAATCAGAGATGTAATTTAGCAAGAAAAAGTATCTAAAAACGGTTCATATTTAGTATAAATTATTGACTGTTAAAATAACTAAGAAAAGAAAGAAAGAAAAATTGGTTTATTTGTCACAGAAACAGGTGCCTATAGAAAGATTGGTAATCAGAAAAATTCAACAAAATATAAAATCTACATTACGTAATCACGAGCATAATATAGCCCATAGTCAGTTAGCTGCACGTCATGACTGTGACTAGAAGGCTTCCACTCAACATGATGCTGTGCTATGGGGGACCCACAGCACAACGCTGATTACTTTGATTTAAATCTTGAAATTAACGTTCGAAATGCAAAATTATAAAATCAAAAAGACCCCAATTTCGTCTGTCCCTAAAATAGACAATGCCTTTATTTCCCTTGGTGAATAAAAAAAGGGTTATTAATTATAAAGACAATGGGAATACATCAGTCGTTGTCTACTCTCCGTATTTCACAGTGAGGTTTTTTACCCTTTTTCCCTTCAGTATGTAGGTACAGATGTTTTGAAAGGCTTAGGACACACGGTTATACAAAAACAATTATTAAAATAAACCGTTGTAAGTTGTCTAACATATTAATACCACTTTTTTACCAAAATGTCTAAAGTCTAGTGTGATCTTTGGCACTTTCGCCCGTAAAGACACAAAGACATTTTTAGTAACCTATTCCGCTTAACTATTCCTAAAGAGTCATAAAAAACCCTGTAAGAAATCGACACGTGTTTCACCTCTCAACGAGGTATCATCAGGATGACGATTGAATTGTTGCGAATCCGAACACGACGTGTTGCCACGCCGAGCGCTCGGCGCTTGTTAGGAATAGTTAAGCGGAATAGGTTAGATACTAAAAATATCTACATCTATTGTATTTTATAATGGATTTCCGCCAAGTCACTCCTGAATCCTGAATCAATTAACTATCATATTATTATAACTATGGATTGCCCGAACAAAAATAGCTTTTGCTTGTGTTGTATGTCACTTTTCACCATGTTATGGATTTCTAGAACGAAGGCATGAATCTCGATTTATTAGTCTTGATTTCGATTACTAAATGAGTAGAAATGAGTAATAAATCAGGATTAATGATTGAAACTGAAGTATATACGTAGCGTGTTTTAGTTTTTGGGTTAGAGAGAGCGAAAAAATTAATCGTGATTTTATTTTTCTCGATTTCGATTACTAGATAGGTAGGTAAATGTGTGGAGATTAGTAAGAAATCAGTATTTATGATTGAGACATGTAGGTACTTGTTTTAGTTTTTACGATATAGTATGCTTAACAAAATTACCTGATTCGAATAATTGGATGTTCATCGTAACAAAAGAATATTTCATGTCTATATTTATAAAACTACTCAAAACTGAACTGCTATCTAATTGCGTAACATATTTTTGTAAACGATTAAGACTAATCTGTTTCATTTTCCGTTCAGACAGTTCAACAACATTCATTGCGTTATTTACTTTGTTGAGCAGATTTTTTTTCGAACTTATGAATCAATGGATTAGCAATCTGTTTCAAAACGATTTAGATTCTGATTGATCGTGTATTACGCAATTAGGGTGCTGGTCATTTAAATAATATCTTCTCTCTCATGCACCCCAGCCCTAACTTGAATATTTTTTATTCAGCACAGAATATAAGAGGAGTGAATTGATAACGTCACGCTATTGAAACGGGTCGGTCAGTAAGAAAGTTACTTGTTCACTCGTCCAGAACTAGTGATAAAATACTTGTTAGTACTTTGTGTTTGTTTACTATCTTTTAGGAATCTTGTTTGGACAGTTTTTAGAAAGGGTTTGTGAAATCACGCGGTTAACTCCTTGACTACAGTCTAATTTTATTATGATACAAAAGTTACTTTTCTGTTTCATTTTTTCACTGAGATTTAATTGATTTTGAGCAACACAAGTTCGGTAAAAGTTAAGCTAGGCATTCCTAAGACTACCACCACAAAGCGTCCGCAATTTACCGGGCGAATGACGTCAATAGAACGTTGTTTATAATAAATTTTTCGGGGACCATTAAGTAAGTAAAAAGTTCGTTCCATTTTTACCCGACTACGGCGAAGCAAAAAGGAGGGTTATGATTTTGACCGGTATGTATGTATGTATCTTCATTAGTTCCCTCATTACTTCTAAACTGCTCATCATAATTTGACAAATGGGGTATCGTTGGGAATAATTTAAATGAAAATAAAAGTTATAAAAACTAAAACCCAACTACGGCAAAAAAGTCAACTAAAAATATATAAAACAAGTCATCTCAGACAGACACATTACAAATCCGGAGTCACACGTAATCTATTCGATTTATATAACACACGGTGTGACTCCGGACTTGTTTTATATCTTTTTTATTTAGTTGACTTTTTTGCCGTAGTTGGGTTTTAGTTTTTATTACTTTTATTTTTATTAAATAATACGACAGTTATGAGTTTTCATAGTAATGTATTTGGCCGCTAAACAGGACAGATATGGATTTTCATAGTAACATTGCCGGACGCATAGTCATTTGTTTTTGACTAGCAATTTCGATTTATCTCGAAGAAGGTTGTCAAAATAATGCTCGAACTCCCAAGCATGTTTGAGAAATAGAACATTTCTGTCGAGGCCAGCACCTCAAGCATTGATGGAAGATCGTGAAAATGTGAGCCGAGGCGTAGCCGAGGCACACATACGTGAGTCCATCAATGCCTGGTTGCGGCCAAGGCTTGAATAATGCTTTTCTCAAATAATGCGCGGAAATTCAAACAAAGTAAATTAATTATAAATTCCAGAATCAATGACGGAGAACGATAATTTTTCACGCGCCTATGCAATGTGTTCATTTGTTTCTTCTTGGTTGTCATTTGTTGAAGTAAAAAGTTCGTTCCATTTTTAAATAACACGACAGATATGAGTTTTCATAGTAATTTATTTGGCCGCTAAACAGGACAGATATGGATTTTCATAGTAACATTGCTGGCCGCATCGTCACTTGTTTTTGACCAGTACAGCAATTTCGATTTATCTCGAAGAAGGTTGTCAAAATAATGCTCCAATTTCCAAGCATGTTTGAGAAAATAATAGGTATTTCACTACCATGACATTCGTTAAACATTGAGTACATATTGTAGTCCGTCGAAAAATAAAGTGGTCTCCTAGCTCGGTAGATGGCTCCTAGCTCGGAATTAGATCTCGCTATGGTTTCGTTACCGCGCCGCATATATATAAAAGCCAGCTCTCAGAATTAAAAAAAAAATACTATTTGATATATAATTTTATCAGAATTATCATACAATTTTGGTTCGATTTTAATTTTATTTGTACTAATAAAATAGGAAAATTTTGATTAAAATGATTGTTTGTTGCACACTAACTCTAACAGTTTTTGTTTAAATTATTAAGTTCAATTCAAATACGGGTGGAATCGAATAATGGTGATATTGTTATCATGATACTTAATAATCCTTATTCATATGGTTTGATAATTATTAAGGTTGATTATGTACGTGTAAATTCCACTTTAAATTACTCGTAACGGACAATTCGTTCAGAAGCTACGACGCCGACGGGTATAAAAATGCTCTAAGTAAGAAAAATGTCACGGTTTGAACAAACTGTAACTGTCCTCCGTATAGTCAATTAACAAAAAATACTAATCTACGTATTTAAGTTAATAATAGTTTTTATAATTACCTCTTTTTTTGTATGTAAGCAACGAGTTAATAGAACAGCTTCTCTTATATTAATTCATCATCTTTACTAGGTATTTCAATAGAATATTGAAAAATCAGCGTCAATGTACGAACGTAAATTAATATGACTCAGCTACCGATAAATATATTTACTTCTGAATTGATAACTCAGCGACTAATGTTGTTTGTAAGTGAGCTACTTTATATATTTTAGAGATTCAACATCTGTCTGCTAATAAAATCAAATTCCAGCCTCAAAATTAGCAATCAAAGTTTTGTTATTCAACAACTAAATTAATAAATCATATTTTTTTTTCATAAATTCGCATAATGTTACTAGGCGCAATACCCGGAACCGAACGGGTTCCTCTATTTGGCAGAATCTTGATGTTCCAAAACTTATTTGGCAGAACATCACTCGGCAGAATCTTCTTTAAACGAATATTTTTATGACATAAACGTCATTTAACAGAATTATGGTTTGGCAGAATGATAAATGATTTATTTTCTGTAAGTAGGTTTGTAGAAACACTTTTACACGTCAATCACATGTTTTAAAACTAGATGAGGTCGGCGTTTCCTATCTGACTACTCTGAGAATGTTTATATATCCGAATATATCAGGTGTTTATAATATATCAGGTGAGATTCAGGACAAGAGCTTACCCGTAGGGGTTAAAAAAAAAAAAAAAAAAATACAATGGCATACTCCTCAGATGGCAGAATTTTATTTCGCATAATTTCGTTTAGCATAACTTTCATTTGGTAGAATTTCACTTGGCATACTATGAAGATGGAAGAATTTAATTTGGAATCACTTTATTAGACATAGTGCCATTTCTTCAAAATATCATATTTAACCTTAAAAAAATTAGTCTTGTAGGTATTAACAGAACGGTTACCATTTCACCAATTAAACTGAACGCGATCAGCATATCTTAGAAGCGTTCAAGAGCTGTCAGTGTCAAATATTCCTTAACAATGATGACACTGAACAGCTCTTGAACGCGTTTTATATGTGCCGATTGCGTTCAGTATCATTGGTGAAATCAGTCCTAAGAGAGCGTTTTTTGACAACGTTTAGTCAAAACCCGGTGTGATCATTTTCATGACGGTCGTCACGGCGGCACTGTTATGTGGCGGCCACCGTTCTTCTAGGAATCTGTAGCTTTGGAAAATTGGAAAAAACGTTTGAGAAACAAATGAAGAACGCAATATTAATCCATCCAATCGCAAAATTAAATAATGATGCAGTGGAACTTTCTCCTTCATAAAGCCTTATTAATTCCTTAAAGTAACATCAAAGAGCCAATAATTATTTTCCGATAATTCCACTTCGAATAAAACAATAAGTATCCAATCAAAGTAATAATAAACCTTCCATTATGACGAAAACTGAATCAATTTGTCAGATTGAAACCTGTATGACCAATATTAATACTAATTGAAAAATGTCGTCTGCCGTGAAATCGCCGATGCCGAACGCCAACTATTAAATAACCGTCACGGTATCGGTACCGGTATCGGTACCGGTACCAGTTTATTGACTGTGAGTGTCATTGATGTCAATCACGGTATCGTAATACGAGGGAACGATAGTCAGTACCTAATTGAAATGGGAATCGGTGAAGTGATGAAGTGGTATGAATAAATGACGATTGATTATTTAAAATTAAGCTCAAAGAAAATTTAAATTAATTGATAAGGACTGAGGATGAATCTACTACTACATGGAGACAGGGTAATGCTATGGCCCATAGGTACTAGAATAAATAGGAGCTGGTTTTTTTTCTCAATTTTATATAGGTAGGTACTTAACATTAGAAGACGATGCTTTAATTAAATATGTAAATGTCGTGTACACCTGTAATAAAAATTGTTTATACATCAGAACTTAAACCTATAACTTTTATTTATTAATTAACTAGTTAACGTCCAGCGTGCTTATGGCAATGTCTTTTTCATATATTTTATTATTAGGAGTCTGCTCCGGCGCACACACAACAGCTACTTTCATTACAATCGGTCGAGCCATTTTCGAGTTTTTGCGAGACTAAATTGATTTTTATGTACAATGTGGAGAGATCAATACAACAATAAATGACAAGACTAGCAATATTAATGCATAGGAGTATGAAGGAACTAGGAACTATGAAATAAATCCTATCAGTGAAAATAAAAAATATATTTTTCCTGACAAACTAAATGGTAGTGATGCGCCGACTATGGGTTTTGCCAATCTTTGACTAGTTGATAGTGACTAAACTATTGGAGATCTTGATTGAATTTTCGTATGCATACTGGGAACATCATTAGGTACCTATACGCAGTTTAATTTGTTGCTGTATTGTCGTCTCCATCTTGTATAGAGATATACCTAGTCTACAAAAGTCAGAACATAAGAAACTTCAACTAAGTAGTACACCGATTTTAGATTATGCCATATTTCTTTTTTTAACAGCTTTTATTTCCTACCAAAACGCAATTTACCAAACTTCTTTACCAACAACCATTACCATAATCAACAATTAACATTTATACGAAATGTTTCGCCTTCATTAGCGAATAAAAAAATATGATTATGTTACTAATAATTTAATTACTTCCATCCTCAAGTTTTATAATTAAGTTTAATGTGAAAGGGGCTGCCATGAACATGTACAAGCCTACCTATATACCTACAGACGTTTTAAGAGCACCCGCTATATAAGACCCCTGTACAGGAAAAGTCTTATGAAATTAATTTCAGTAATTCAGTAAATGGAAGGCCAAGTTAGACTGGTAACATTAGTACGGGTAGATAATGTTATTATTTCGTTACATATTTTCTTATTTAATTTGTTAATGTACCTACTCGTAGTAGGAAAACTTAGTTGCGACCCCAGTCATTTTATATTTTTGTATACCGAGGTGCCTACATTGGATACGGCTGGATGTCTGGGTTTTATGTTCTTAGTAGGTAAGTACTTAATGTTTTGTAAATAAAAAGCAATCTTGATTTTATGTTTTTAAGAATTAAATACAATCAAATATTTATTTTTTCTATATGAAAAATACCTATATTATCCAAACTTGTAGCGTGCTTTAAGACAACGCCATCTAGCGAAGCGGATTGCAACTGAATGGTTGCGAACTTTCACAAGTTTTATAAGAGTTCAAATATCTATCAAAAGATGGCGCAATTTTCGGAATATTTTTCATGACACTGAGAATGCAAGGTAATAGTATAATTTAAATAGTATTGGTGGATGCAAATAATTTAATTGAAACTCAACGGTAGTGAGTAGATTATTTAAAGTGTCCCGGAGAAATTATGCGACGCATTCACTTAGTTGGTAAGAAAGTACAATACCTACTTAACTTAAATAAAACGTGCTATAAATACAAAGTAAATTCATTTATATTTCATAATAGTTTTTTAGCTTTAGAATACAAATAATTGATCTCAATAGGAAGGATGCAGGCAGTAGGTACCTACATTTTTAAAACTGTACAGCAAAAAAAAAAATCAAACCGTCACATCGTGGTGCTTTAAATAATGAGGGTACCTAATGAAAAATGTCTAAAATAGGAAGTTGTGGAAATTAATGTTTTAATCAATCATATCAGCCTATCGCAGTCCACTGCTGGAAATAGGCCTCTCCCAGGCTGCGCGACCACCCCGTCCTCCACCTTCCGCATATCCGCATACAGTTTGTCCCAATTCCCAGCCGCCTTTTAAAGGTTGTCGGTCCATCTAGCTGGGGCCGCTGGGGGGCGTCCCACACTACGCTTGCCGATACGCGGTCTCCATTCCGGGACTCGTCTACTCCAACGGCCATCGGCCCTTCGACAAACCAGCTATCTAATTGCGCAACACATTTTCGTAAACGATTCCGACTACTCTGTTTCATTTTGACAGTTCAACAACATTCATTGAGCTATTTACGTTGTTGAGCAGATTTTTTTTCGAACTTATGAAGCAATGGATTAGCAATCTGTTTCAAAACGATCCAGATTATGATAGATCATGTATTACGCAATTAGGGTTCAGGGTAGTGGAAGGTTGTTTGTTGATTCAAATATGATCCGCGACCGTAACAAATAATGGCTTTACAGAATTATGATCATTAGCATCAGTTAGACAACTCTTTAAGTTCGAATAATCTTCAAATGTCATGATTTCATGATTTAGGATTATATGAACTTAGAGAGTTGTATTGATGATTTTTATGATTACAAGTCTGTAAAAAAAAAAATGATTCAATTTATTTCTTTTTCGTTTCATCACGTTTAGATATCGATACCCATCACATCTGTAGAGTTTCGCTAGCTAATTTAAGTTAACCCTGTTATATTCTGTGGTTGTAGCGTTCTTCAGTCGGATACTAACCTGTCAAGTTTGGTGATTACCTGAATATTATAATATCATCGTCGTCACATCATTGACGGTTCATTCCTTTACCACAAATAGCAACAATATTTCAACTTAAAATTATCCATGTCAAAGTGACATACGATTACCAATTTTCTTCAGTTGACTCTTGAATAACTATTCTCTGTAATTATGTAATATTTTCTCTGGTTCCCATACTGATTAAAGCTAGGGCTGCCTCTTTTAAATAATAAAAAATCAATCTGCCTAGCCTTTTCCCAACTATGTTGGGGTCGGCTTCCAGTCTCACCGGATGCAGCTGAATACTAGTATTTTACATGGAGCGATTGCCTATCTGACTTCCACAACCCAGTAACTGGGTAATACGATACCTCTTGGTAAGACTGGTTGTTAGACATTCGGGCTTCTGACGACTCGTAACGACTGTCAAAGAACCACCAATGACAGCCGGGACCAACGTCTTAACGTGATTTTCGAGGCACGGAGGAGTCTCCGTATGTAATGATGCGGTCACCCATCCACGGACCAACCCCGGCAAGCGCAGCTTAACCTGATGGATCGACCCGTGCGGCTGTTATTACTTCTCTCCTCCCTCTCCTCTTTTATAAAGTAGAACTAAACCTTTGAAAATTCTGTGTGCGAACTTTTTTCTTAACTACAAGAGAGTTTGTATGTCCTTTTTGCAAGATTTTATTACTTATTTTAAATGTTTTGACTGCATTTTTTCACGCGGACGCTATAAAAATCAAAAGAAAGTCACTTTAAACTTACAACGCTTTCAAATAGCCTCTGAACTACAGAAAATTCGTGGAAATTCCGAGGTAGAGCAGCCCTGAACCATGGAAAAAAAAAATACTACTCCAAAATTGTATATGGTTAGTAAATATCATGCAGCATGATTATCAAAGAGGTCCTTATAAAGTTCTTAATCTTACTGAACAACAATAAACAACGTTTTTACTTTTACCTTTTAATCTAGCATGTTTGCCATAGAAAAATGTAGCTAAACTTTATTACTGTACAGTTTATTTTCGTGTGGCAAGTGTAGTAACGATACGGTGCAAGTTGTTAGGAAAAGTCATTTAAAAGTGAACTTACAGTTGTATTAGCTAAGGTTTGTTTTTGGTTTAAAAGTAAAATAAACACAAGCAGTGGTTTGTTGACTGTGCAGAGAATCATTGCGCTATTGCTCGTAGTGATGTGATGACGTGAGCTTCAATTGTTTTTTTTTTTAAATTAATACTATAACTTTGAGTGTGTGTCTTTAAATGTCAAGTTTCGATTTTTTTTGTTTTGTTGTGGATTTTTTCTGAGTTTTTCGTGTGAGTATTTCTTATTTTAAATTTTTGATTTTATCATTTTATTGATTTTCGCAAAAATGATTTTGGAATAACACGTTTATTTACGATTATTTATTTACAAGTAATAATAAGACCGCGCCAATTTTTCTTCAGAAATCAATGATGATTTCAGCGTAGGTATTAATTTCCCAAAAAAAATGAACAGGTCTTACTGACTAAGTGCATAGCTGAAACTATGATAATTTCTAATTATAATTATGCTAGAATTGATGAAATAATTACTGTCGACAATCTGTGTAAATGAATAAGCTACATAATATTTCTTATTTATTTACTTCATTAACAATTTTGCTAAACTGTTGAGCTTAGATAAAAACCATACCATAGATTCTATGGTATGAGTTTTATCTAAGCTCAACAGTTTAGCAAAATTATTTATTTTATGAGAACGTATGAGTTTTTGCCCAGATTGATAACTAGCATGTTCTGTGGTACTGAACATGCTACTGGTCAATATGTGCAATAATTCATAATAATAAATTTAAGTCATAAAACCCAGTTTAAACTTTATTTCTAAGTAAACGATTTAAACAATTTTAAAATCATCCTTAAAACATTACCTCTTTAAACTAATAACGTCTATTCCTAATGTTATATGTTATAAGCAGTTAATAAATAAATTAATATAGAACTTATCCACTTAAATTATTTACTTATCCTTTCTTATCCAAAAAAAAAACAACACTACCACTCGAAAAAACAATTTCCCAACCAGAGAAAAACAAAAAACAATTCAAAAAACAAAACAGAATCATATACTTTAGATGTAAACCGTGTCGGGTAAACTGTGGCAGAACAATTACATTCTCAATTGCAGTCATTAGTAGATTACGATCAGCTGTGCAGTCGTATGGAACTCCCGTCAACTGCACAACTCATATGGATAGGGAATTTTGATATAATAATATTTCCGCACTAAAAACTGTTGCTTTTTCTAGGCAAAAAAACCACTGTCGCTTTCCAAAATGGTCAGAATTGAGATGAATGTTTCAGATACATTGACATGCTAAAAGTTAAATGTGGTGTTCAATGTTTTTATGTTGAATTTTGTATAATTTCTGCAACTAATAAATGGAAGTATCTATCTATTTTATTTATTTTAAGCCTGTGGTGCACCACTGCTGGAAGAGCTCGTGGCTAAGTAATAACAGCCGCACGGGTTGATCCATCAGGTTAAGCTGCGCTTGCCGGGGTTGGTCCGTGGATGGGTGACCATCTTTACATACCGAGACTCCTCCGTGCTTCGGAAAGCACGTTAATCTTTAGGTCCCGGCTGTCATTCTTGGATCTTTGACAGTCGTTACGAGTCATCAGAAGCCCGAAAGTCTGACAACCAGTCTTACCAAGGGGTATCGTATTACCCAGTTACTAGGTTGTGGAGGTCAGATAGGCAGTCGCCCCCAACATGATTGGGAAAAGGCTAGGCAAAATGGTGTTCCACTGCAGGGCAACTGGGCAAAGGCCTTTTTCTCCTTTCCACCTCTCATTGTCTTGAGCTAGTGTGAATCAATAGTGTCTGTAAGGGGTCAAGCTTGTCTCGCCGTCTTCTCCTGGGTCTGTCTCGTCGCCGGACATTTTCTGGGACCCAATGGCTAACACAAGTTTTTTATTTTGGGTAGTGCAGGGAAGCCATAATAATATTCCAGCTCCAGCAATCCCTTCGTATTGGAGGTGTCTATGATCAATTATTATCAACAGGCAGGCTATTTGTTTACAATTCAAAACGAAAAACTTTTTTTCTTTCATTTTTATCATAACCTTTTATTTGCCTTATGTATGTTTTGTATGCCAAGTATACAAGTAATTCATAATCGTAATCAATTCGCTGTATTGTATAGTTTCCGAAAAAACAATTAATTACATGTGGAAATGGTTTATACTTTGGCTTTATCGGAAAATTCTACTATGTAATAAATAGCAACTGTAATATAGTAAAGGCAATCTTCAAAACCACGTACTATCAAAACTGAATTGGCTTTTTTTCATCTTAATATAATGTTCCTGAGGTTTACTTTAGTGCTTATCTTTCGATGCTACTTACATGTTTCATTGATGTTAAGTTTAACATAAATACATTTAAAGAAAGGCCATTGAAACACGAATGTCGTCGTAGAATCGGGTGTGGTGCCAATTAAAATGGAAGGGCTGGGGCTGTCTTGTTAGCTTAATATGGTATTCTTTGGGAGCACGCCATAGTGATTGGCCAATAGTTGACAGTTACAAGTGCGCTCCTTTAAAGTTACTTTCATAGTAAGACAATCATGATTTACAAATTGAATAAACTAACCAATTAACTTGTACCTAACTGTTAACTTATTTTTATTGATTCCAAATAAATAAAACACAAAATCGTACCATCAGAAACTGTTTTTAACTCAACGGCTATCAATTCAATCAATCTAACAGCTCAGAAATGCGTATATCATGACCAATCTTCTAATTAAAATGAGAGACATATATAATATCTGATGTGAAACTACGGTGAAGCAAGCTATAGTGATATGCAGATTTCGTATGAGAATTAATTATTGGAAAACCTGCCATTATATTGTATGAAATTGCTTTTTCTTATGAAGAGCGACGTAATGGCTTTGGATAATAGTTAGCTCCCGGTATTAGTAACAGCTTGATGCTAAAGAACTTGAGTAAAAAGTGATTTATGTTAGATGTATCAATTTTATTAACACATTCTTTTGATATAAAATAATGGAATATGCAGTAGTAGTTGTTGGGTATAAAACTGGGCAGAACTATGTATTAATTTGAATTTACTTTGATAATGAGGAGCATGTTTTTATAAGACTCCTAGGGGCAATTTCTTTTCAAACAGACAATCCGAAAACCTTGTGCGATTTTATAAATAAAATAAAAATCTAATTTCTCTTATGCATAGTTTTCAAGAAGTGGTCCTTCGAGCCGGATCTTTTTTCGAAGCTTTAAGAAATAAACCATTGTTCAATTTCACTTTAGTTTTCCTACTTACGTCTGTTTTATGTTTTTGCACGTAAATATACAGAGTGAACCGTATCGTATCGAGTTGACACCGACTACGGTCAGTCACGACACGGTAGCAGTACTGCGCTCGATTTGATCACGATGTTGCATGAATAAATGGGCTGATAGTATTCAATCCCTATTTTAGAGTGAAAATCGTCTTTTATTATCTGGCTAGCTGTCACTCGATGCACGCCACTGGATACATTTTAAAGACTAAAATGTTATATTATGAAAATTTCAATTCAGATGCATTGTTGTGTATTTGTAACTACTTACTCAAAAAACACGCCACTGCCTCGTTGTTCAAGTGGTCCTGCTGAGCTGGGGTCCTGTGTTCGAATCCCAGGTCGAGCAAAAAGTGTTAATAGGTTTTTCCATCTGGAATGTCTCAGTTGCAGCCCGGAGTCTGGATTTGTGCCCGGTTAATGGCAATAGGATCACCCCCTATAACATTGGACTTCAACATAACTGGTGAAATGAGGGTGTACCTCTGCCTAACCCTTCTGGGAATACAGGCGTGATGTTATGTTACTTAAAAAAGCGGTAGACAAATCTGAGCCATCAATCAGCAGATTCAATTGTAAACAGGCAAATTATCAAATCTACATGGTTGCCAGATTTGATAATTTGCCTGTTTAAACTAATTTTATTATTATGAGAAAAGATTTTTTTTTTTGTATTTTGTTTGTAATGGATAAACTCAAAAAATCCTTAGCCAAAAAAATAAAAAAGATTTTACTAACAGACAGCTACATTATCAGAGACTAACATTGGCTGTTTTTTTTTTTTTGTATAGTGTGGTGTCATAAACTTTCATGCGAACAAAGTCGCGGGCAGAAGCTAGTAAGAAATAAATTGCAAATGAATAAACATTCAGCTTCAGATTTACACAATTTTCTCACGCACATAACTCCACTTTTCGACACAGAAGTAACTCCAAGACAAAACCCACTTCGATAATCACTTAAAAAACCCTGCAAAAATAAAAGTGCATCTGAATAGCACTAAGCAATAGGGTTTTGCCCTAGAAAGTGGCCTGCAAGTAGGCCAGTGCACTTGACTTAGAATAAATAATTTATGCTGTAGCGCAATAGTGCTTCGATAGCCTGGAGGCTGAGGCATCGGAGTTATTATCTTTATGATCTCTGTTAGATGCGACTGTAGTCATTCTTAGCAATGAAAGCATGGGAATATTTGACCTTAAATAACATGTAAAAAAAAGTCTGTGCGGTCCATGATGGTTATGTTGAACCCAGTTGATGGCAAAAGGCTCGCCCCCTATTACATGGGGTTATACATAAATGGCGAAATGTGGGTGTAGACGGTTTCTTCAGGAATTACAGGCATAATGTTATGTTTATGTAAACCTTATCTCTTGTTGGTAAGGAAGAGATTTAATACAAAAAAAAACCGGCCAAGTGCGAGTTGGACTCGCGCACCGAGGGTTCCGTACAAACCTGTAGGTATATAAGTAAAGTTCACCCATCACGACAATCGAGTCATAGTTATGGTAATTTTTTTATTTTATGTAACTAAAAATGTACGGTTTTCGCAATTTTTCCTTTATCTATGCTATAAGACGTTGCTTCGTACCAAATTTCAAGATTCTGAGTTCACGGGAAGTACCCTGCAGGTTTTGATTCCCTTGCGAGTTTCGAAAATTTGCGGAAATTTGCCGCATAAACGGCTGTATCTTTTGATTGCGTTGGCTTAGAAGTTTGATTTTTTCACAGCTCCAAGGGACAGTAGACTTGGGTATTTGATATACATTTCAGCTTGTTACCTTCACCAGTTCCTGAGAACAAGGATCTTGACAGACGGACGAACAGACGGACAACAAAGTGATCCTATAAGGGTTCCGTTTTTTCCTTTCGAGGTACGGAACCCTAAAAATGTGCCATCAACTTAGCAAAATTGTATGTAATCAGGAGCATTGCAGTATGCAGTAATATTTCATACATATGCATCGTGGAAAATGCGTGAAGATAATTAACTGTCACAAATATTTTCCTTTCAATTACAAATTAACATCACACGGTAGTTAGTTACGTAATTTATTTGATTAGACCGATCTGACTGAACTAGGAATTTTAAAGAAATGTGTATCAGTTTTGATCTAGTCACGCAAATGCCAAATCAAAGCATGTTCATAAAACAACAGAATTTACTGTCTTATAGATCTATAGGCCAAGTGCACTGTTAATTTTTTTTTTTTAACTGTGGCTTTTTTCGGCGAAAAGTTATCTTTCGTCGCCTAACTAATTAAAAATAAGTTGGGGTACAATTGAGATTTTTTAATTTTAAAGTTATTTGTTATTATTTTTTATCAAAAATTTCATAATTTATAATATTGAAAATATAATATTAATAAAAATAAAAATTAATCAAATAATATTGGTATTATTTGTGGAATAAAAATACATTACATTGTAAAATTATACGAAGAGACTCACTTTCCCATATAAAATGTATGTGTGCGAGTTACTCATTATGGTCATAGCAAATCTGAACAGACTAGTTATTTTTTTAAATTCAGTTATACTACCAGTTACCCCCGGGGCAAATGTATTTAACTATTTACTCTTAAATCCCTCAAAAAACAGAAAGGGTGCCTTAGCCCCGTGGATCACTTTTACATTAAGTAATCTGTTCAGGTTTTCATAACCTAAATCTAAAGAATTACTTTCGTTATTGATTTATCTGTGTAAGCTAAGTTAAAAGGTGAGAAACGTTATTTTTATAGTTATTGTGTCACGCAAATGAACATTCTGATTAGCTCGTAAGTGAAAGTAAATACTAAGAATAGCACCACGTACCCAATTAGCAGATATCTTCATAAATCTTTATTGAAAAAATAACAACTATGATCCTAAACCAACACTTTGAGTCTGAGCAAAAAGCCGTTAATTTAAAACTTCCCACGGCAACAATGCTCATACAATCGATAACCTTGCTTGGGAACATAACCTATTCCCATACGGCATAGAATCAGTACAGCTGTATGTACCTATCGGAGATAAAAAGGAGAAAGAGTGATTCTATTTTATAGCCTCCGCCATACTTTAGATTCACTTCGGGATTTACTTGTATTTAGATCATATTTTCAATCTAAAAGACATTGCTTCAACATTGGAAAAAAACAATGATTAAAATAAAAAAATTAGCACAGCCAATTGTAAAAATCATCCATGGAGGCCGTCGATAATAGTTTGTGGCAAAAAGTCAATAACTGGTAGCCCTAGAAGCTAGATTAGTAAATCCTTACTCCGTGTCCTATTCAAAAGCCATCGTCGCATTCATATGTTAGATGTTGTTATGTTAGATTATTGTAATTACTAACATAGGATAAGTTTACAAACAAATGAATCATGGTCACTCGAATAAATTAAATTGAATTGATTGATTGATTGATATGTTACTTTTTATTCGCGAATTCGGAAAGCGCGCTCTGGCGGTGCAACCACGCGTTTAAGTTCACCGAACAAAAAGTGACATATGTATGCGATGATCGCGTATTCACGCGACGATCGCTTTTAAATAGGGCGCGGCCTAGCAGTTTCAGCACTTAAAAAAAAAACTAAACCAGCAAGAAAGCACAAGAGTAGGTATTATTACCATATATGACGATATCACCTTACAGATAACAGTAATTACAAAGAATTTAAATACACGGATGCCCTTAACTGACAAGATTACAAATGATTACGATGATCGCTTACCATAAAACGATATACCTCGTTAGACTAACGAGATGGCAAGTCACTCGACATCAGCTGACTGTAATTATGATGCACAATTTAACATGGAACTCTTCGTTGAAAAGATTAAAGGTTGTCGAAGAGATTGAAAAGAAATAATTGTTGAGCGATTAGAATCTAAAAGATGTATCTTCAACGCGTGGAAATGCGTAGTTTTCGGTGAGAAAAAATGCTCTCATGAGTTGATGCTCATTCAGAATGCTTTCTATGTCTGTATGTTTAACCCAAATCAGTTCACCCGTAACATACTTGGTGTTTTCTAGACTCAAAGTATTCTCAGTCAATCACTACAGTCATGTTGAATGGGAAGATCTCTCCCAACTTTTGGAAGAAATCTTTTGTAATTTAGGTACTGTCCGTGACGGCCTTGCTGCTTTGGACTAGCAAAACAAAATATAATTTTTCTAAAGTTTTGTTCCATTATGAAATCCTAGTATCCCTAAGAAACAAATGTCAAATGTCAGATACTTCGCCCTAGCCCATAAACTAGCCACGTCATGGGTGAAGGTCATGCGCAAGTATTCGCAAATCGCTCATCGCATTTACTCCGAGTCACGAATTACGCGATACTTTTGGAAAATCATCTTATGTACGAAAATCGTGACCAAAGACAACACAGTGAGAACGTGATTGTATTTGACCTGAATTTCTAGTTACTCGTGCGTTCATAAAAATAAGGATAATATATGCAAAAGAAATAAGTCAGTGATAATAATGACAATAACGAGATTCGAGGTCTGTCAAGCATGTGAATGATAATGCGTATTTAAGCAATATCATATAGGGAGATATGCCTTTAGGGCAGGTGATGATGATAACTAGCGGCAGCAAGCAGCTGCCGAATGAAATGAAATCGTTTATTCTGAAAAGATACCAGAATCACTTTTACGCGTCACATTTAAAAATATAAAAGTAAGCTAGATGAGGTCGGCGTTTCCTATCTGGCTTCTCTGAGAAGAAACCCGAAACAAACTCAGAGGTCGCAGTCTCCTATAAAGTCCAGACATAATCTTGGTCAGGCCTTATGAGTTCAGGTATACAGTACACAAATGTGTTACTTATTCTAAGTATTGGCTTGTGAACATAGCCCGATTGCATATTGCATAGTAAATCTAAATTGGATTACTTCTTATTTTTGCAATTCACTATCTGTGACATCCTCGAATAACTGCTTATGCTGCGGGGTAAGCATTTCTGCCTAAAGTAGTTATGATCTGCTTTTGTAACTATTGTCATAGTCATTGCTTTTGTTATTTACATAAATATTTACAGTCTTTGATTTCCAAGTCTCATTCACTTGATCAAGTCATCCTACATATATCTGTAAAAATATTAAAATGTTTAAATACTTTCTTTGGCTTTATGGGATAGGCTTTATTTTCAGTAACTTCAGTGTATTTTTTAAAAACTGTTTTATATTTTTGGGCCTCCGGACAAAATTTTAGATTTTTGGGCGTTCTGCACTAATTCACAGCGCACGACAACCCATCACTTATGATGAGTGACAAATTAAAGTTATTACATTACAAGATTTACTCTAAACCACTTCTACTATAAGCTATGATAGCCACACAAATACCAACTTTACTTATATTGACTTACAGTTTCATTTTGTAAAGCATCATCTTACAATGATGTTAGTTTTCAAACAATGTATATGCTTCATTATGTTCTATGGTTCCCACATTCATCTGAAAGAAAATGGTAGGTAACGGAAAGTGCGGATTTAAAAATACAAACAATCAATCTGCCTAGCTTTTCCCAAGTATGTTCGGGTTGGCTTCCAGTCTATCCGGATGCAGCAGAATACCAGTATTTTACATGGAGCGTCTGCCTATCTGATCTACACAACCCAGTTGCTGGGTAATTCGATACCCCTTGGTAAGACTGGTTGTCAGACTTTCGGGCTTCTGACGACTCGTAACGACTGTCAAAGATCCACGAATGACAGTCGGGACCAACGGCTTAACGTGATTTTCGAGGCACGGAGGAGTCTCGTGATCCACCCATCCACGGACCAACCCCGGCAAGCGTAGCTTACTCATGGATCGACCACGGGTCGGTGGCTGTTATTACTTATCCACGAGCTACTCAGGATTACAAATATTGTATGGTATTGTTTGTGGATATTATGTTGATTTGTATGGGAAATAATAACATTGCGTGCAAATCTAGCAAGTAACACAACTGAGAAAATGCATTAAGAAAAACGAAATTTAAATAAATCGCAATATGTCTGACTTGAGGTAGGGAGGAGGCCATGAGCTATCTGAAAAATATTGGCCTAGGTATTAAGGGGCATGAAAATTGATTCTCTGTTACAATTGTATATGTTATGTTATTTTTTAATCATTCGAGTTTTGCCAAGAAAGATTGAAAAATTAAATAATAGTAGTTTCTTATTTTAGCCGTAGTTTAATTACAGAAAATGTATTGCTTTTTCATGACATTTCTTCTAGTAGACTGCACGACAGCATGAAATTTTGACCCAGCAAAAATTAAATCAATTGTATTTGAAATCACCATAATTTCCACCTTAGCCATTGAACCAATGAGCTTCACAACCAGTTTAATGGCGACTATGAGAAATACTGCTTTACTGCTAATTAGCCTAACAATGTTCCAGTAATAAATTACTGTTAGCTTACTATTATTTAAAGCCTATTACTTGTAATTCATTAGACAAGCTATTTTGCTATGCTACGTGCTATTTGACTACGTGCGTACTTTCTTAGTGAGAAAGCTGGATATATATTTTAATGTGATTTTAGCTAGAGTTCAAGACATTGGGAATGGAGAATTTGAAGATTTTTAATCAAGTAGATATTGTAGAGATTTTTAGGTTCGTTAGTTCATTTGCGACAATCCATCTTAATTCAGCCCATGACTGTCTCTGCTTGAGGTCCTGGTTTCGATTCCCAGGTCGGGTAGTGTTGTTGGGGTTTTTCTATGGAATTTCTCAGTAGCAGCCCGTAGTATGGATTTGTGCCCGGTTGATGGCAATAGGCTCGCATCCTAGGGTGTTAGGCCGAGGCTAAAGGTAGGTACGTCGTAGATAAGTACTTAGTTGCTACTCGTGTGAAGCTGGGGTGGGGGCAGCTAGTACACAATAATTATTATATTCTAGTTCAGTGTTCGTACAGGGTGCATTCCTATCTAAACCTCTGTACAGACCGTTTACTATAAACTGATTTGATTTGATTTGGATTTTTCTATTAGGAATTTCTCAGTAATTTGGATTTGCGCTGAGTCAATGGCAATATGCTCACTCCCTATTAAATGGGACTTAAATTTAACTGGCGAAATGTGGGTGTACTATAGGTACACCTCTGCCCAACCATTCGGGGAAGCAAGGCGTGATGTTATGTTTTACAAAATTGTTGTTCTTTATAACTTTGTTCAATCATTTTGCATCTTTCAAAATGAAAGTGTTTTCAGTGGATTTTTAAACTGCAATTCAAGCTATATTCATCAAGTAACTTTCAATTAGGTATCGAAATCTTTACTAAAGAAGTCTTCAACATTTGCCCACCTACTAAGTCGTTGACACACCGATCGTGAGGTCGTTGTAAGTTCAAATACTTGCCCCTTTGAACTTTTACGAGAGCTCCTCCCACTATTGTTTCTACATCAAATTGTATATCTATAGTTTACAATAATATTAGTTACACTCATCGTTTTAACTTCAGACATCGATTTGTTCTCAACACCATTACCCATCCACGCAATCTTTACAAATGACGTAAACATCGTAATCAAAGGAAAGTGAAACCTGTCTAGCTGTTACTAACATTAAACTGTTACTAATAACAAACAATACTTTTATTGCAGATTCCGTTGATGAAGCAAAAACTACAAGAGGCTAGAAACTTTATGATGGCGGATAAACCGTATCAAGATTGGAACAAACTGGTATGAAGGGATGTGAAACAAGATAAGATCTTTGAGAAACCGCAGATCAAGAGCACTTGAGGAAGTTGTGGACGGAAATATTAATATACTTAGATGAGGACGACCGCGAAGAATCGAAAGTGAGGATAATAAAAAGAGAACACAATATTTGAAAACTTTATGGTTGATTGTATGAATTTATGCCAATAACGAAACGTTCTAAATTATAGAGAAATATTTTGTATTGTACTGGAAATCCATCTTTACAATTGTATACAGCTGTGTAAGAAGATCGTCAACAACAGAGTTGCACTTTCAGTCTTCATCGCTCAAGTTGCACAAATTCGCAACGCTGGTAATCAAAGATTGATCGAAGAAAGGAAAATCGTTTATCTTTATTGGCATCACACTTTGTTTGCAACAAACTTGCAGCACATGAACAAAATATAACCTGCTGATTTATTAGAGAAAGCAAATAATATTGGAAATAGAAATTCTACCGGCAGATCTCAAGATTATTAAGTCATCAAAGATGAGAATCAGCTTGTTAAGTAATTGAGTATCATCACAATGAAAAGATAACACAACGTAATTGATAGTTGCATCGGAACCTATTATTTGCCTAACAAAATTGTAATTTGCGGTTGATAATCTCTAATAGCTTTTTGTTCCGACGAAAATTGTGAAGATGTGGACGAGACAATTGGATTAGCAACGGTAAATGTAATATTGCACGCTGTAACCTTTACAAAGGTTAGAAGAAATGACGATGATATTATGAATGGTAATAAAAGAAGTACTTTTACTGGTGGAGAGAGAAACAGTGTTATGGAACAAAGGAAAGTGATACAAATTATTGAAGAAATGGAGTGAACGAGCACAGGTAGGCACGGCGCTGGACAAATGTATTTAGCAGGTGAGTTTTTTTTTTTAATTATTATAGCTAAGTACTGTAAAAGTTGCCCGTTCTGGCTGTGTGATCCAGCAATGTTTGAAAATATTATGGAAAAAGTAATGGCTCTTGGAAAAAGGCTCCATATTTTACAAGCACATAATTATATACCTCTTAAAAAAGTAAAGCATAGAACCAATCGAAGTGACGATGCCTGGGGGAGGCGTATGTTCAGCAGATGAAAATAAAAGTAGAATCAACATTAAGCAACAACAAACATTTCTAGTAAACCATTGACAATTAATTATATTGTAATTGACAATTTATTCTTAGCCAAAGAAAACTCACAAAATCAATAAAATCGACGGAACCCGTAAATTCAAAGTACGATTTTATGTTTGTATGCATTGTTGATGTAATTTTATAGTAAACTACTGAAGCAATTTGGATATAATGACTGCCATTGTCGTTTTAACGAGCAGCATAGGTGAGAGCTACGTCATGATTTTCTCACGATGTTTTCTTATATAAAAAACGATATTTGCCATAACATTTATATTTGTATTTTATTTGCCATAAATATATATGTTTGCATGCGTGCAAAGTTATACGCAATATTATAACAAACATAAACGTTTGATTTGAAGCAAGTTTGATCAATTACCATTTAACTAGTTTTAACCGTGACTCAGACCGCATTATGTCGTTCCGTATATTTTTGCGTGATTAATCAAAAGTTAAATAATAAACTTGTTTATGATTTCATACACGCAAATTGATTAAAAACAAGTTTAAATGATTGATGTAAAGATTCGCGTAATAGTTTCATGCGCGTAGTTGTTTTTTTTTTGTTGTAAAAAGTTATTCTTTTTATTTTGTGGTATCTATCCCACGCAAATTTGAATACCAATACCTGCTATAAAAATAAAAGTGACAAGAAGTTATAATAGCATCATCCACATAAGCGTAAAAATAATCCACAAAAGCGTGGTAAAAATACGTACCTATTATTGAAGGTAACTCAAAAGCAACCCAAGCAAAATTAATAAAATTTATAAGTGTGCAAGCTTCCTCTAACAAATGAAAAAAGAATTTTCAAAATTAGTCCACAATTTTATTGACAAAAAGTCCTCATCGCAACTTTTGCTGAAGGAAACTACAAACCAAAACGACATCTGTGTAGGTACCTATAATATGTTCTTTGTTTTTGTTGATTTTTTCAAAAAGCGCTGAATCAATTTTGATAATATTTATAAAAGGATCACCTCTTAAGTATGATCTACCAAACAAAAAAATAATCATGAAAATCAATCTTTTCCTTTTTTAAGTACGTTAAAAATATCGTCGTTGGCAAATAAACATGTTACTGCTATTTATATCAGCTGCAAAAGTGCCGTTTTTGAAACACTGCTGTTTCAAAAACGGGCACTTTCAAACTGCTACTAGGTACGGATGAAATACAAAGATCGGTACCATGATCTTCCACATTATTATAATACTAGCTTTCGCCCGCGGCTTCGCCCGCGTGGAGGTCGGAAATTGTCCTACAGGAAAGTACTTCCGGGGAAAAAAGTAGGTACTTTATCCAGGTTATAAATCATCAATGTGTCAAATTTCATCCAAATCTGTTAGCTGTTTTTGTATAATTGAGTAACAAACATCCAAACACACAAACATACAAACTGTCACCTTTATAATATCAGTAAGATTAAGTCATTATTAAGTTTTAAGTGGGTATATTACTGTAAAGTTTCATCAAAATCCGTTCAGTAGTTTTTGCGTAAAAGAATAACAAACGTCCATCCATCCATCCTCACAAACTTTCGCATTTATAATATTAGTAAGTAGGAGCACTCCCGAGGAGATATTTAGGACACTGGCAGCCTCATGGATGACCAAGGGCATTGAAGTCGGTAGTAGGAGGTTGACAAACCTCCGATTTGCCGACGACATAGTACTTTTTTGCCCCCACAGCTCTGAAACTACAGACAATGCTTCAAGACCTAAGCACGGCAAGCCTCAGGGTTGGACTCACGATGAATCGGTCTAAAACAAAAACCATAACCAACAGCACTAAGTGTAGTTTCGAGGTAGATGGGCAGGAAACACAATAATTATGTCGATGAGTACATCTACTTGGGCCGGTTAGTTGCTTTCGAAAACAGGTAACAAAAGGAATTCTATCGCTGCATCGAAAATGCCTGGAAAAGGTACTGGTCTCTGAAGACGGTAATGAAAGGCGATCTGCCGATCTCCTTGAAGCGAACACTCATCGATATGTGTATTCTGCCTGTCCTAACCTACGGTACGCAGACCTGGTCACTTACCGAGTCGCAAAAGTTTCTTCTTGGGGTTTGCCAAAGAGCAATGGAGCGAAGCATTCTAGGCGTAAAACGAACTGACAATTATCGAAACACTACGCTGCGCTCTAAAACGGGGATTCTTGATGTAGGCAAAAACGCTGCCAAGCTAAAATGGGATTGGGCGGGTCATATCAGCCGCATGCATAGCGACCGCTGGGCAACAGTCTCCACACGGTGGGTGCCTGAGGATGGACGGCGCCGCCGAGGCCGGCCCAGGAAGAGGAGGCGAGACGACCTAGACGCAACCCGCAAGGGTTGGATCGAGGAGGCCCTGGAGAAAGATGTTTGGAAGTATTTGGGGAGGCCTTTGCTGAGCAATGGGACAGTGTAGGCTAATCTATAAATATAAAAATGTCGTGTCACGGTGCTTGTGGTCGCACTCCTCCGAAAAGGGTTCGACCGATTTTTACGAAAATTTTATGTTTATTTGGTAGGTATGACAATAGGTCTTAAAGATAGGTAGGGTAGCGTAGGTGGATAGGTAGGTGTGCCGTAGATAAGCACTTACTGCTACCAGTGCGAAACCGGGGCGGGAAGCTAGTATAAAAACAAAAAAATATAAATAGCAATATTAGGTACTGTGAAGTTTCATCAAAATCCGTTCAGTCGTTTTTGCGTGAAAGAGTAACAAACATCCATTCATCCTCACAAACTTTCGCATTTATAATATTAGTAGGATAATATAAGTAATTAAAATAAAAACCAATTGCGTAACACACTATCAATCAAAATCTGAATGATTTTATGGATATTGCTAATCCATTGCTTCATTAATTATTATGTTCGAGAAATCTGTCAACAACGTAAATAACGCAATTAATTTTGTTGAACTGTCAAAATGAAACCCATTGCTATTGTAAGTGTGTTACGCAATTACCCCGTTGATTTAGGACATGTAACACGTTCCTGTGGGATAATTTCCGACATTCACGACGTTAATTAAAGCATAAATTTGAATTTTAAAACTAACCGTTATTCTTAAACTAACAAAAAAAGAAAGACTTCTAATAAGTAATTAAAATAAAAACTACTTATATTTCTACTTAAAATACTACCAAAAAATTGTTATTAGGGCAAGGCTCGTCATTATCTGGCCCGCCGCTCACCCCCGCTTCATTCTTATCGTTGTAACTTTTAAACTATTCTTTCAAATGTCTTAGTGTAAAAGACAAAGTTTATCTACATGAAATACCGAAAGCGATGAAGTTATTAATTTTGATAAAAATTAACTAAATACTCCAAAATGTGCAATGTAAAAAAAGTCTTCATTTTAAATGTATTTATGGCTCAGTATTTTAGCTATAATGGCTTCCACATAAAAGATAGATATATGCTGTCGCGGACTTTTATTTAGAACTATTTTAGACAAACAATCCCACGATACATTATCTTCGTATAACTCTAACGGTTTAGGCAGCGCACGCCAAGATAGCTCTCAGAGGGTAGAAATTTTTCCGACTTACTTCATACTTATCGTTATATTATGGCAAAATCAAACAAAATCATTATAAATTGTAGCCTATATGTTATTCTGATGTATAAGCTATATCACTGTAAAGTTTCATCAAAATCCGTTCAGTAGTTTTTGCGTGAAAGAGTAACAAACATCCATACATCCATCCATCCATCCTCACAAACTTTCGCATTTATAATATTAGTAGGATTATTAGTCTGTGTTGATATTTCTGGACAATCTTTCATCTATATCATAAATACCAACATCAGCGTTTCCGACGTCATCAATCCTTTTTCTCGTAGGTAACCTTCTTACTACAATAAGGGTCATATTGGGTTCCTCTCTAGTGATAATCTAATAGGCAGAATAGCACTGCAGCAAAGCTATTCTGTAACCATCTCACCGTGAAAACTTAGCTGAAGTGAGCTATCAGTCCACCCGATGCTAAGAATTGACAATATTGGCAGCTCACTTCACGCTCACTTCACTTAAGTTTTCACGGTGAGATTTTAACAGAATACACCGGCTGATCTTTAAGTAGCTAAGCTAGTGCTAGTACCTCACAACCTGCGGTTTACAAGACAAATTAGTGGACTGAGCTCTTTCGGTTTATCATAATTGGTGGTTTCTAGCGGCGGGTGCTGTAACAGTGCCCTATAAACATTTTCTTGTAGTTACTTTGTTCTGAAGTTTTCTCTTACTAAGCTTGTGCATAATTCGCTAATATTTATTTCCAAGAAAATCAAGGTTTATGGCAATAACTTCTTAAGATAATGCCTAAAATTTATAACTCATTCTTGCTTTTAAACACTAGAAAACATAGTAGAGGTTTATGGTGAGATAAACTGATTAAAAAAATGTATTATGAATAACTGTTATTGTTAAGAAAAATGACGAAGTAACGGGTTGCTGCATATTGCAATGATTTGCAAAAGACATCAAACGTTAGATGACACACGACATGTTGAAATTTTACGAAATCATAGTTTAGATGACATAAAGGCTGATACGACATTTTTGCTTTTTCGCTTTTACGTTTTGGTCACATTTAAGCTGAACCCATAATTTGCGTCCATAGGAAAATTTAAATTTTGAAATAAACGATGAAAATATGTTGTTGAAACAACTGGGGCCTAAGTCTACTAATTTATAAACGTTACAATGTTCTTTCAATGGTGAGTTTTTGACAGATTTGCCATACAAAAACTGTCAAAAACTCACCATACCATACCACCAGAGAGACCATTGTAACGTTTCTAAATTAGTAGACTCAGACCCCTGGAATGTAGAACCCGTTGTTTGCAGGGTTTTCTATGATGTCAACTCTATCAACACGGGTAGAATATTCGGAACCTTTTGTAACAAAGGGACCACCAACACTAACTATAAAGTTTTTTACACGAGTTTCTCTAATCTGAGGAGGCGATAGAAACCTGTTACTTTTTCAAAAAAACAAAGGTATATTCACTATTATCGGTAGTAAGTACCTACGAGACAAAAAGGGCAATGGACAATTTTTGTTGGTTTTGACAAAAACTCGTTGATTGACAGCCGAAGAAAGTAGTTGCAGTGATTAAATTGAAATTCGAGTCAAGAAAGTATGCAGATTCCTTTTGTGTGTAACATTTAATGAAGGAGATGACAACTACTGCAATACTCGTTAGACTTGATGTACAGGGTCAAATTAAATTAGCTATTCGGTAGCTAATTTGACCCTGTCAAAAAATCATTAAATTCATTTCCTTTTTGTTGCGGAGTTTCGCTAGCTAATTTAATTTGACCTTTTATAAAGAAGCTTAATGACAGTTAGTCGGACAGTTTTATCCCAAGTCAACCATACAGAATATAAAACTCAGTTTTATAAAATCTGATAAAAATCCTTACTTTTTTTACACAAACTGAACTTAGTCAACAGAAAGCGACATATGCCATGATTATCTACATCGTGAATTCGCGAAATTATAAAGTAAAGAGTACAAAAATGTAACTCCGCATATTTCCAACGAAAGCTTAAAAACATTACGTGTTTGGACTATAAAACTTTATGAAGAAGGTACGAAATAAAAATATTCTGTGAACGTATTATTTTCATACTTATTGGCATTCTTGTCTTCACCTTTGCCTCACGGGTCCATAATAATGTAAGTCATACATAGTAAGTTCAGTTATTAAATACACATGGGGCATACCTATTCCATTTCTTTTGTAGGAAATAATAAATTCACAAATAGATGAACTACTAAAAAAACATAAATCGTAAGCTAAAAGAACATTACATAAACTCGATTATAGCTTAACAGTTAATAGCGTGTTGATCAAATATCAGGCCATGACATACTAAGATAGACCCCAGAGGTCTAATTGTGTGCTTTGTGTAAAGTTTAAGGAACTTGTAAATTGTTATAATATCATTCATTCATTCTGCCTAGCCTTTTCCCAATCATGTTGGGGTCGGCTTCCAGTCTAACCGGATGCAGCTGAATACCAGTATTTTACATGGAGCGACTGCCTATCTGACCTCCACAACCCAGTAACTGGGTAATACGATACCCCTTGGTAAGTCTGGTTGTCAGACTTTCGGGCTTCTGACGACTCGTAACGACTGTCAAAGATCCACGAATGATAGCCGGGACCAACGGCTTAACGTGTTTTCCGAAGCACGGAGGAGTCTCGGTATCTAAAGATGGTCACCCATCCACGGACCAACCCCGGCAAGCGCAGCTTAACCTGATGGATCGACCCGTGCGGCTGTTATTACTTAGCCACGAGCCGCTTGTTATAATATATAAATAAATAATAAATACTACTAGATAGTCACATCATAATTTAAGTACTGCACCATACATCCAAATGGACACGACGCAAATGGCCGGTAAGATTTTGATTTAAAACCTTCATTGTATCCTGACCATCTAAAGTATCTATATGATGTGTTTAATAGGACAAAGTATCTCTTGTAGTAAGTAATTGAAACAAACGATGTCCTTACACTTAACCTAGCAAGAGAAAGTAACTGCTTTATTTTGCATTTTGCAGCTCATTACAAATTCTACCAGTGTCGGTACTATTCTCACTGTAGTTGTCATGCTAAGACTTGACTTCTATTAATATGAAACGTCACGCGTTTAGGCTCAAAGATCATAAACGTGTAGGTCGTCACTTCGGTTTCGTCATGGTCATCAAACAACAGCTGATGACAATCAAAATCTTACGTAAAAATATTAAAATAATGTGTCAGACAATTTGAAATAAAACTGGAAAAAATATTTCAAATTTTCATCAAAGCTTAGGTATTTCACTGAATGTGTGTTAAGTAGGTAGGTACTTAATAATTATGACGTAATAGTACACGTTAAACATAGCCCACACGAATTATTCTTCTCAAAGTTACCTCTGAGAATTCAATTTTCTCAATCACGTTTCAGACTAGTTTATCGATTTCATCTTGATAGGTACCACTTCAGTGGTTGTCAACATTGTTCCCAGAGACTTGCAAACCTCGCTGGTTATGGTCTGTCATAGAATGAGTGAACAAGAAAATTGCTCAACTAAATGTTGCTAATTGCTGACATGTTAATTGTTAAAACTCCTGCAGCTTGACTGCCATGACCGGTCAATGGGGTTATTGTCGTAATTATGTTTCTTGGAAGGTTGCTAAACCGTAAGGTTGGATAAACCAGTGCTAAAATAAGCTGGCAATTGAAAAAAACAGAATTTATTGAAATCAGCAATTATTATAAAGAACAAAAAGTTTGACTACCACTCTACAACCTTTTTGAGTAAATATACTTAGAAGTTAGTACAAACAGATGATATCTCTCACGATTCTGTAGACACGTCCAATAACTGTCGCTTTAATTAAGAGATTATCTTGTAGTGACGAGCATGGGGTTATGGAAAGTGATTGTATTGAAAGAGGGAGCAAGGGCTGCAGGTCTAGGTAGCTTGGTGACTAAGACTAAGATTTTGATAATCGGCATTTTATAATAGGTGCCTACCCAAAGGGAAGATAAATTTACCATGTAATCACACAAGGTCTTCGGAATACTGTACGAAAAAAAAAAAAAAAAAGAATTTGACTTGAACTTATTACTTCACCTAGAAATTCTTTACTTGCATTGTAGCAAGCTTGGATACAAGAAAAACAACCTTAGTAAGTATTTGATAAACTTTACTAATTTTACTAGTCTGTTGTTCGTCTCAGAATTCGTATACGGTAATCAAGGTTTCTGTGTGTTGGTTGCTAATAGGTTGCTAGGGTAGAGCCAACGCAGTCACAGTCAAGTACTTTGTGAAATGTAGACGACAGCACCATCTGTCAGTAAACCGGCATACTAGTAAACGTGGAGTGAAGTGGTCGTAAACATGAAAATTGTTGTTTTAACTTTTCGATAGATGGCGCTATACTCAACTTGAACTCAGTAGTTTAACGTTTCAACGCCAGATGTCGTTATTTCCGGTATAAAAATAGACTGGGTTGGTTTCTGTCTTCTCATTGTTGTAGTACCTGAACAGTCAATATTTTTGGTCCTACACTTAAAAGTATATTTTCAAGTAATAATTATCATTTTATTGCACTCTCGACCAAACGCTACATTGGTATTACCATTACCAGAACACAGTCATAATAGCGGTAGATAGAACTCATGCGTTTACCGTTGATACATTGTATGGAACACGTAATTTCATCTCCATATATTTTATGGCACATAAAGGCGAGTTTGTACCTTATTTCTGGGAGTATTGTTTAATAATTAAGTATATCGATGTATGAATCGTTTGTTATAATGGGAATGAAAGAATCCCGAACTGGATTGAGGATTTTTGCTGTATTACAAAGCGGTTGGAAGAAATATTTTAGAATCGTTTACAAAGAAAGCCATTTGCCACGTAGACCATTGTAACGTTTATAAATTAGTAGACTTAGGAACCCTGCTGTTACGCTTTTCCTTTCTTTAGAATGAAATTATACCTACAGGTAAGAGGGTAAACGAATTAAAAAAATCGGCCAAGTGCGTGTCGGACCACGCACTTGACCGATTTTTTTTGCTGCTGTGAATTTATCCAGAACTTATCATTTAGCTGGTAGGGGGGGGGGGGACACTTGAGTGTAACAAAAATTAATATTTCTGCACTTTAAAGCTTAATATTTCGCAAATTAATGGATCCTTCAATCCAAAAATGGTTTTAACATATTCAATATTTTTGAACGAACTTTCCAAAGATACCCCACACCATGGGATAATATAGATGAAAAAATATATCTCACTTTACGTGTAGGGGAGGTACCCAAAAAAAAAGTTTATTTTACCATTTTGTCGGCGTAATTAATGTGTACTCATGCCAAATTACAGCTTTCTAGTACGAACAGTCTCTGCGCTAAGCCGGGCACAGACAGACAGACAGACGTACCTACATGGCGAAACTATAAGGGTTCCTTGTTGACTACGGAACACTAAAAAAGGGTGTTAATTAACGCAGCTTCCTTATAATATCATTCTCGTCTTCAAATATATTATACTTAGTTGCCTAATGAATTAATAGGTCAGCGACAAACTTTAAGCGTCTAAAAAATGCTTTTCAAGCGACCATAATTATATTGTAAAACAAACTACTGTAAATAGGACTCAGCATGGTGATAATTCTTAAGCCACTTAATTTTGTGATATGTCTACGCATTGCCAGCTTCTAATAAGTGCATCAACTGCATCTATAAAATAATTTCAACGTACTCTAATTTCATAAAGTCACCGAGGTATGTAATTGATGAGTGAATCTACTATATATCTCTCTCTCTCTCTCTTTTTTCTTTATCTCTTCTGTTTATCTTCTATCATCATTCTTCTATGGTTTCTGTCACGGCTCCTGCGCTGCAGGGCTCCGGCGGGCGGTCCCTGCAAGCTAATCGTTGCAGATGGTTTTAACACTCAGCGCCGCGGCTGAGGCTGGCTGGCGACCCACCTGCTCCTCAGCTCGCGGGTCGCCTCGCCCCTCCGCACCTACGCGGGCTTAAATAACACTCTAGGACTACGTGGAGTCGGTTTTGCAGCGATTTGTTTCTGTTATTAACTTTTGTAGAGTAACATTTTGACTTTTTAAGACAATTTTTTTTTTAAGTTTAAAAATGGTATTTTGAAGAAATGGCAAATAATATGTCTAATAAAATGATTCCAAATGAAATTCTTCCATCTTTATAGCATGCAAAGTGAAATTCTACCAAATAAACGTTATGCTAAACGAAATTATGCGTAATAAAATTCTGCCATCTGAAGAGTATGCCATTGTAAAGTCGGACCTAATTATATAATTATAAACATATTTTTATCTTTTTTTGTATTTTCTTTCTTTCTTTAACATGGCAATACCGCTCATTGCCCCTTTCCCTAATATATCTCCGTAGGAACTCAAACAATACTGGTTTTATGGTTTTTCGTTATTGTAACATGTTGTAGATCACGATTGTTATTGATTCAGCTATCTAATTGCGCAACATTTTTTCGTAAACGATTCCAACTAATCTGTTTCATCTTGACAGTTCAACAACATTCATTGCGCTATTTACGTTGTTGAACAGATTTTTTTTCCAACTTATGAAGCAATGGTTTAGCAATCTGTTTCAAAACGATCCAGATTGTGATCGATTGCGTATTACTCAATTAGGGTGCAGGACGTTAACGGACTTTATTTCAGTTTTTGAAATAAGTAATGCTAGATGTCAATGCGTGTCAATGACCGCTATTGGCACTTTAAAGCGATTCGAGTATAGTAATGAATACTCCCCACTAATTACACCATGAATGAAATGTAAATATTTGTGCCTTGTACTTGGGTACTAACAGCTAATGAGTCGAAGTAGGTTGAATGTTAAACACCCCGTGTTCGCCTGCTTTCCACGCCGTTCAATCATCTTGTACCTCATTTTAAACGTCTGTTTATCCATTCCATGCACTTCCCTCTATAAATAGGAATAGAATTAAAGACAAGCAAACCACCATTTCACGATTTAATGGAAGACTAATATTGTAATTAAATACTAAGACTATGACAAGATTTAGTAGACCCGCTACCTCTTTTTCAGAAATGTGGGCAAAGCACACACGCGCGAAGAACCGAATCACAGTTAGTGCGTTAAAATAGTGGATACCAAGCTTAATAATGTTGAAATTCTTTGATAGCCATTTGTGTTTTTATGAAGGAAAAGGGAGTGAATGACAACGAGAAGGCAGACAAGAGAGAGAGACAGAGAGAGAGAAACATGGCGCTCATCAAGTTACAAGGGACAAGGGCTGGCAGAAGAATGCCGGGCTTCTACTGCAAGCGGAGCACTTGTGGCGGAATCTACAATGCCACATGCGAACTACGCATCAAATACCTAATGCCACACAAATCCTGCATCGCGCAAAAATGTGATACTGAAGTAGTTGCACGAATGCTGCGCTGACGTTCATGCTCGGAGTCACCAATTTAGAGGTATGAGGAACAGAGTGTCAAGTTCACTCATCCTCTATTGAAAAGGGAGGATACTCCGATTAGACGACCGGTGTCATGTCTGTCGGGCAACTGCCCTACGATTGATGTCAGATAGTCTAAACATTATGTTGATCGCGCGGTAAACTCTAATTGCACGATGCTGGATTTATGTGATGTCAGGTCTTTGATGCGTAGTTCGCATGTGGCGTTATAGATCCCACTCTCATGAAATCTCTAAAACTTCCAACCGAAGTACCGACTTTCAGTTTCTGATGACTGACTGATTAGCGACTAATTTAACCGTACATTGTTTTTAACAAATGGGAAGAGTCTAGCTGAAAAAATTGCGCTAAAAATAGTTAATAACAAACAAATTCTGCTAAAGCAAACGGAGCGGCGGGCGCCCGCACGGACTCCAAATAAAAAAATTGGTACGTTAGTGGCGTTTCCTTCTCTTCCTGGACTCTTTTTAGGGTTCCGTAGTCAACAAGGAACCCTTATAGTTTCACCATGTCCATCTGTCTGTCTGTCCCCGGCTTAGCTCAGAGACTGTTAGTACTGGAGAGCTGTAATTTGGCATGAGTATACATATTAATTACGCCGATAAAGTGGTAAAATAAAATCATGAAAAAACATTTTTTACGGCTACGGAACCCTTCATTGTGCGTGGTCCGACACGCACTTGGCCGTTTTTTTGTTTTTTTTTTGTCAGTTAATTTAGCTTGTTAGACTCCGTCCCGCTCAGCTATTTCTCGCTCATAACCCTTTTGCAGTGGAAGCCGGACTGAAGAAGCAGAACAACATGATTGAACGCCTGGTTTGGTATGAAAATCTAAACGGTTACAAGTTGCCTAATTTTAAGTAGAATATACAAAGGAATACATTCACCATGATTGATTATGAATATGAACTCGCTTAACTTAACTACATTCAAACTTGACCTATGCCATTCTATTTGTTTTCAATATTGACTTACGGAACTACTTATAGGTACGTAAGTTCTGAACTGACTTATGTAATACGGATATGTAAACCATAGTGATGACACTATTCAAAGAAACTGTTGCTATATTTAGGGTAGAGCTTGAAGGTGTAAGAAGGTGTTTATGTGTACCTATAGAATAGAATAGAAGGGATGGATTAAGAGAAAAGTAGAAAAGAGGGAAGGTGTGTGTTAGTTCATATATATTAGTCGAGGTTTGGAGGTTTTTGTTTAACTAAAAACTCAAAAAACTCAAAGCATTTATAACCTTATCATCTTGCTCAATTTTATATCATAACTTGAAATCTATCACTACTGTTGCATTTGCTCCCAATCTTGTCTGTTTCATCTGATCTGATCCATCATCTGTGAGTTTGCCCATGCCCCTAACTTTCGGTGTTTCTTCAACTTAATTCACTCTATTGACTATTAAATTAATAGTGCATCAATGTTGATTGGAAATGTGTCTATCAAACAGAAGTGCAGTGGCTAGAGGGTCCTCCATTTGCAGTAGAAGAATGAGACCTTGTTTCTCAAAGCTGATGACCTTGACTAGGTATTCAATGAAATGAAATGAAATTGTTAATTCTGTAAATAGGATATCGGAATCACTTTTACACGTCATAATAAAAAAATATTAGTGCTAGGCTAGATGAGCTGAGCGCGTTTCCTATCTAACTACTCTGAGAAGAAAGGCCGAAAGAAACTCAGAGGTCACAGTCTCTTTTAAAGTCCAGACATAATCTTCGTCAGGCCATATGAGGACCATGTAGATTAGTGTCTGAAATGGTATTTTGAGGAAAGAACCACAAAGATTTGAGTGGACCTGTCCAGTCAGTGCAACCATTTGTCAGTAATTGTGGAGCTCAATTCAGAACTTAAGGAGCTCAGCGAGCTCATGGTCTCCAATTAGGTTTTGACACCTTTCTGTTGTATTGAGAAGTAGCTCACAGCCCAAAGGCTGTACTTGCGTTAATAACCAAGCATCTAAAGAACTCAAAGATCCATCGACATTGTTGACATGTTTGGAAAACAGTAAATTAATTTACATACTTAACCTAATCGAGGCCGCATTTTTGGACTTCTAATTTCTTCCGAAGGGTACGGAATCTAGTTTACCTGTGTCGACACAGTTCTTGTTGGAATTCACTGTGTCTCGTGTGTCCCACTAGGGGAAGTGGCACGACATACCGTTATGCATCTTCGGCCGCCAGTCTATCGGTATACACGGTGGTACCCGGGCGTATCGCAACGGGTGATCGCGAGTTAACGTTTAGTTCGTTGCAAGTATTAATTAACGGTAAGTTAACTCTTTTTTTGTGATGCGGTGCGTTCAGCCGTTTTTGTTGGATTGCGTTCTGAATTTGAAATTTTTGTACGAATGCGTTTCTTTTCTTTTTTTTCAATTTATGCCATGTTTAGAGTATTCTTTTGTTTTAATTTTTTCATGATTAAAAATGGCCTCTTTCTACTTTCCCCCCAAAAATTTATAATATTTCGTTTTTCTTCTCATATGATCGTAAAATGAGGTAATTAGGTTGTTATGATGAGCTAGCAACCTGTTACCCGTAGACTGGTGCATTCTTGCGGCCAAGTGCGTCCAACGTCGCGTCGTGGCTAATATGGGATACTATATATTTAATAGAGCTGCATAGAATCACCTAACCACCATTTAATTTTACCTCGTAGGGTTGTGGTTGAAAAGCTTTCAAGACTATGTTTTACGTGCACTTAAAATACGGAAAGAATATACATATAGTTTTTGCGGTAAAAAGTTGTATATCTACATTTAGATTGAATTGACAATGAAAGTCTGTTATTAATGGGAAAACTTGATAAAACTTATATTTTTATTGGGCTTTTAGAACTTTTAAAACCGGGATTTTTGAAATTGGGACAATTTTTAAGAGTCTTTTAAAAAATTTCAAACCGGGATTTGTTCTATGTGGATTTGTTATGTTCCAGTATCTATCTTTACTACATTTTATTATCTATGAGAAGAACTTTCCGCTTTGACAACTACAATCATGGCAGTTGCCATGTGTACATGATTTTGAACCCTGCGTTGAAATTTTTTGCTGTTCCATACATTTTGACCGCGTTGATATTGCACTTATGTATGAAACAGCTGATTGACGGTTTGCGCGTCGATGATGCCACCCTGTATACAAAAAAGAATTTTCAATAATAGTGCACAATCAAGAAAAATGCTTGAAAAAAAATTGAGTTGCTCACCCAATTAAGATCAAAAGATCGAAAGGTAAAAAGTCAACTCATTTAGCTCACAGTACCTAAAGGACTACAAACAATGCGTGAAATACGTCACTAAAACGTACCAAACAATGCATTCGTGCGTATGACCACTAATATCTAGTTATCTGCCAACTCGCATGCACTTGCTAAATTCTTGACATTGTGTCGGAGAGATCATAGAGTTATGCAATTTGTAAAATCGCAATAGTAAAAAATATGACATAAAGTTTTATTAGGCTTTTGGCAGCTGTCCAGTGATGCAGGCAGATGGTAGTCGAATAAGTAGATGACGTTAAATTGTTAAACAACGGGGCTGCCCAAAAATAGAAAACTTCAAGGAGATTGGACCTGGGAGTATAGAGTATTGAGGTTAAGTATTTGAAAAAAAGGGCAGAAACACTATACGGCTGGAGCTGTAGGCTAAACCTATACCGGGAACATTAGACTACTTAGGTATGACATATTATCTTGTCTTTCCTCTGTGGATTTCGGGTGAAGCTCGCTTCCACCGTCGTCGGCCTGATCATCACTTACCATCAGGTGAGATGCAGGCAAAGCTTCCCCGTTCTAAATAAAAATGTTATCGTTTTAATAATATTTTATGGAATTACTATAATACAATATAAAAAGCCTCAGCTAAAGCATTAGGAAGTGTTGAAGGGCGGGCGTTTTGGGGGACTATCTTATGTAATTTTGACATTCGAAAAGTGCTGATACTCAGCCTAGTTTGAATAAATGACTTTTGATTTTGATTTGTAATATGGAATCGATAGATGGCATCCAAAAACTGCCTATACTTGATATTTTGGAGGGTGAATATGTTGGTGATGACGATTCTTACAGAGGCTAAAAGCAACAGTTTCTAGCCTCAGTCATGATTGAAACATACATTATTGCCTTGACAGGAAAATTGTGGTTGGTTGGCAGTTGTTAGGTATTCATTAATTGTTGCCTTGTCGAAGTTATTCGAATATAGCCCGAAAATGCAATATAAATCATATATGAGGTAATATAAATGTAGTTACGATAATCGGCATTGGAGGCGTTGGAGCATTCAATTAGCTAAAATGTTTAGGTACTAGAAATTACTTGATATTATGAGAAATGCTGTCGTTAAATTTGTTGTTATGTAGGTATCTAAATAGTAGCCGGACACAACAAAGATCCAATAACTATTGGTTTTATGTTACATCCGATGAGTTAAGGACATTGATTGGTTCCCAATTCAGAAGATGGGAAAATATTGGTAATTAACACTAACATTATAAACAATCAACAGTGTCATCAAGGGCTCACATCAAATCTGCCTAGCCGTTTCTCAACTATGTTGGGGTCGGCTTCCAGTCTAACCGGATGCAGCTGAATACCAGTATTTTACATGGAGCAACTGCCTATCTGACCACCACAACCCAGTAACTGGGTAATATGATACCCCTTTATAAGACTGATTGTCAGACTTTCGGGCTTTTGACGACTCGTAACGACTGTCAGAGATCCACGAATGACAGCCGGGACCAACGGCTTAAAGTTCTTTCCGAGGCACGGAGGAGTCTCGGTAGGTCAAAATATACACAAAAACATCAGCAAATAGTTGGAAAATCCATATTTCAACAAATTATTGATGTCAGTTACCTTTAAAACCAAGATTCTTAACATTTCACTAACCTCCTTACAACAAAGACATCTTGACCACTAACTGACAGTGTGTACAAACAAAATAATAGAACTACGGGAGAAAGTGCTTCGCTCACTTAAACTTTGAAGGCTGTATAACATTTTGTTGGAGATGTAAACATTAGCTGTACATGGACCTACACTAAACATGTCTTCTTGTTTTCATCTTTAGATGTTGGTCATTGTAGCTTTGTCTACTTATTTATGTACGTTTTTTGTTCCATGTATGAAGGTTTATTAAAGATTTGGTTTAATCGCTGTTTATAGCTATTCCAAACCTTTTCTTTATCAGCAGATTCAAAAAAAATCAACAACTTGTTGAACTTTACGTCGTTTCGTTTTCTTACTTTAGGCGTCTCCTAACGTGTTCCCAAATCAAATAGGTTTATTGATAATATTGAATTTGTTACTGGCCACAACACACGACGTCCACTTTTTCACAAAATAGGTGCTGTCAAAAAGGTCCATCGAATACATTGGAAATAAAATGAGTTTTAATATGATTGTATGTGTAAGCAGTCTTAGCTCCGTTGGTGTAATGTTTCCCTACACTGAATCAAGGCTACTTTCGCTCAAAGATTATTGCGTTTTAAGGGCACTTTCATTTGGTACAAGTTATCCTTGTTTCATTATAGGTAGATAACGCTTTCTCCGTCATCCGGGAGAGATTTGGTGCTTTTATTATTGTAGTTAGTCTGATCTCAATGCACTTGGTTTGACAGCTTTAAGTTACTCTGATTTAGATTATTGTAATAGTGATTTATTTATTTAATGTGTCTAGATGTTAGGCTTCTTATAAAAACACCTTCTTTTTAAATCTTATCTATATTTGCCACTATTTGGTTTTGTTCAAGTTTTTTAATGCCATTAATACAATCAATGACGTCGTTTGAGACACCTTTTACGTGATCTGATATACAGCATAGCTACCGAACTGCTAAATTCTAAAGATGCTTGCAGAGTTTAGCTATGGTAGCTTCACGTGAAACCAGAAAATAGCCGATTATCATGGATTAAACAATCAGTCATGCACTTGCTGCCCGGCACGCGACCAGGCCAATTTGGCAAAAAATCTGTAGAGTAGCATAAAAGATGAACTTCACAATCAGGTTTAAAAGTCAACTGTGAGAAGTAGGTTTTTACTGTTAAATGATGAGATAAAACAGAGAAATTATTTATTCATTAGTGTCAATTCACAAAGTGCTGACAAATCTCGCTTTCTTTACTAACATTCAATACATTATAAGAATATGGAAGTGAGGATTCCAGAAATAAATCCACGAAAGATTAGCACGTCTGTGAATTGTTTGACTAAAACATCATAAACTGTATTATGAGGTTGCCAAAATTGTTTGAAAATTCATATAATGATTTAGATTTAGGGCTATCATAGATATTTACTGCAAGGCAAAGTATCCTAATAAAATTAGTCTCGTTAGTTCAAGACGCGAAGGCAACTAATACAAATGCCTTATTGAAACTTCCTCTGACAACTAGTCACGATTTTATTGAGATTAAGATAAAGATAATAATGATGATCAGCATAAAAGTGAAGCAAGCTTCGTGAACAAAACTAATTCAATTTATCAGTTGTAAAACATAAAAAGGCAGATGTGTGTCAGTCATTGTGACCATTAAAGTCCCGTTGTGTTCGTGAGCGAAGTGGCACACTTAGCCTTAAATGAATGGTTTTTGTACCATAACAAGCAAAGGATGGCTTTCTTCGCACTGTTTAAGAAAGGGAAATGAGTTTGTGGTGATGCTCCTGTCATTTTTTGTGGTAGTGCAATGTTCACCTCTTTGGGTTTGTGGTCCAGTTCGATAGTACTGAATACTGCTGTTACTCTTGAGGTTAGCTCATATTAAAGAAGATAGATAGGTCCAAAGTGAACCTATAGCGCATGCTTGATGTTATTATGATTTCATGAAATTCACTCCTGTGATTTTCACACTTATCGTTATGTTTCAAATCATCCTTTCTATCAACAGCTTTATTAATTATGATTTGGCTTGTAATTCCATCAGCACGCTCAGTACTTAGTGCCTATACATTCATTGGCTGATGACCTCTCATTCTCATAATCATCATTTTTATCATCTACCACTTGTATTTTTGTTTGTTTGTTTGTCTTTGCTGTCCAATGCTATTTTGCTCCATTTTTATCGTGTGATTGTCAGTCTATGGGCAAATAATACATTAACCATTGATTATGTCAGCATTGCTTTACGTAGAACCTATCACTTAATCCACAAAATAAGCAATTTGGTACCATAAAAATACACAGTTTAACACTGTATCATGCAATATAGGGCGGTCACGGAAACGAAGACCTAAAAGACAATGTCACGATCTATTAAACCAAAAAAACATATGGTACCGACAAAAAAAAAATACTTTTGATATCACATAAGACACACCTCCTCCATTTGTCAAAAGAAAACTTAATGCCACAGATATAGAGTAGGAAATCGATTGTATACTTTTCGTGGGTTGTGAAGCGCAAAGTGACATAAATTGGAAAGTGTTTCCGCCTGTGATGGACCAACCATGGCATAGCATTGCACACAAATTATCGTGTATTGATACAAACCTTTTATTATGGAATGTATGTGTCGGGTTATTGCACTGCTACTGTCAGTTCTTTGTGCATCACCTGTTCCTAGAAAATGTTCCGTATTGGGAAAACACCAGCTAGTTTACTTAAAGATGTTATAGATTTTGAAAAATCTGCTCCACTGGAAATCTGTGCAGTAATGAAAGCACGTTGGATATTTAATCACATTAGATGCTCCAAAGGCTTTTTCATTTTATTTTAATAATAACACAAGTGATAATGCAAAAGGCTATCTTTACATAGTCCAGGTTCATGGTCACATAATTATAATGGGCCACTGCACAATTTTACACGTGAATGTTAAGGGGATTATCAACGGACGGATAAATTAATAAATCAGTCGTTACTATAAACAACGTAGATGTATTGAATCAAAATCATACGGTAGTAAACATTTAGCATGATTTCAGACGAGCAGACCTTTCGTAAATACTAACCAAAAATAATCACGATTTACTAATGGCACCGCAAAGTAGTTCCAATAACGCAAATGCTATTGTGCATGAAACAAAATCAAAGTCACGGTTACTTATGTCTTTCTCTTAAAATGAAGAATGCAAAAAATTCGGTCAGTCATGACCAGAATCAAGAACGCGAATTTGTACCATTTGATTGTATGTAGCTATGCGCACTGACTTCATTGAGCTTCATTACAATTTGTCGATAAATTTGCTGATAAAGGAGCACTTTGAATTAAAAACGGACTTCATAATATAGAGAATGATAACAGAGATTTGATCATACAAAAGCAAAACTCAGTACGTATTCAGTTGGTGACAGAGCGATGTATGGAGAAGTGTTTGAGAATTATTAAGAGATTAATACGAGAGAAGCGGTTGTTGATTTGAATGTGGATCACAGTATCCCGAAATTAAATAGGTATCTTAGATACCAGAAGTAAAATGGAGTGATAATCGGTATACCATGCACTACTAAATATTAATTAAGAATCGACTATTAAAAGAGGCAATGAAGAAGAAGACCTCACCTCTTTAATTAAATCTATACCGTTCAATGCCTAATGCTACCCTTTGAAAGCAGGCAATCTCTCCAAGTAAAAACGAGTAGAAGTAGAAATGGGAACGCGTGCCAGCGCGCGTCAGTTATATCATTAACATAATAATCGTGCGCAACTCGGTTGGGTGGGGTGCAAGACAGCTGAGGAAGCGGTGGTTAAGCATGTTCTAGATCACAAGCACGAGAAGATGGATAGAATACTCTTTATCGTTCACTAGCAGAAGAAGCTATAGATTAGTAAGATTGATGGGTTACAGACCAGGTTCCTCTTTGGTAGCTAATAATGGCCAGTCGTCCTTATTGGGGAACATAAACCACAAATTGAGACAATGTTATAATAGCATTTTGGAACGTTAGTGACTTCCCAGATGATGATTCAAATGTTGACAGTCAAGTCATACTTTGTTATCCCTTCGGGAAAACAAAAATCGTTTACAATCAGGTACAAAAAATATCGTTTCACTCAGTCTTATCAGTATCACAGGCTGTAATGTTTCCGATAATTATCTTCCTGCTCTTGTCCGAAATATTCACAAAATGTCGTAATAATATATTTTCTTGTCTATTCCTTCTCTACAGATCCATCTACTCAACGTACTTAATGCTTATTTTCTAAATCTCTAAACCGCATTGCGTGATAACACTTCCGAAATCAGATAAATATAAACGTGAAAGGTTGACCTAGAAACTAAATCTAGATATGCATTAGTTCAAACATAGCTACTCATCATGTACAATCTGCTGGATAGATTACATTAAACAGGTTTAAAGTAGGACTGATAAACTTGAAGTTGATGCAGGCTGCAACTTTCAATTTTGATTCTTAAATGATATGTATGATTTCTAGATTCTTTGAAATGAGGGTTTGCAACGGGAATACGAACTAATTCCTAGAGTTCAATTGCTGTAATTAACGAGTTTGCATCAAAAATTTCGTAGGATATGTTATTTCCAACAGTTTTTGTAGCTTCATGAAGTGTAATTTCTTTACGTAAAATTATCTAATGGAAATCACTAGATACTCTTAAAGTATTGGTCTTATTATATCATTTCTAGAATTAGTGCCCGTTGCTTGCATCTTTGAAGACTTCAAAAATGCCACTGATGCTGTTATCAACGTGGCCACCGGGTTCAAACAATATAATAATAATCAACGAGAACAACAACCATGAAGAAGAAGGATCACACTATAAATGTGGTTCAAAATATATATCACGCCATTTCTTTTAACTTGGCACTCGTATGTCAACGTACTATACAAGTTGCAAACAAGTAGTTGAATGTTACGGTCAAGTACGATCTACACGGCAGGTTACTAGCGGGAAGTGGGAGGCTGCGGATGCAAATAAACTTAACTGGAAAATGTTATCTTTATGGTTTTACTGCCTGAAGTTATGCGTTATGCAGATATTGTGATCAAGTCATCACAATCAGTTTGGAAATCTTCATAATAGGAGATTTTCTCTGAGAATGTAAACGGGGAATTAGAATAGTTTTCAAGGCTGGTGATTATACTAAAGTTCAAGATAATATCGATATCGATATATATCGTTTTTGATGCTAAATAGATTAGAGACTATTTGATTTTACATAATATTGTGCAGTCAATCAAAACCAAAGTCATTTATTCAAACTAGGCTGAGAATCAGCACTTCACACGTCAAAATTACATAAGCCCCAAAACACCCACCCTTCAACCCTTCCTAGTGCTTTAGCTGGGAAGAAGAAGTAGCGCAACAAACTCCCCAGCAGCACAGCTGTCTGTTCAGTTAGAAAAATTGATTTCATACAACAGTACGCAAAATCATTTACCTTTCGCAACACAAAACATACATTTAATGATTAGCCATATATGTCAGCTAGCACACGCCAATATACCAAAAAAAAACATCGAGAACTAATACTCAAGCAGAATAGCAGTCATAGGAACCAAGAGGCTTCAAATCATACACTTTCTTGAAGTAGGTACAAAATGATTTTTCCATTTGAATCTTTGTTCATAGATAATAACCAATTAATAATCTGTCATAGTTTTAGACTCTATTTCTGTATCGACAACTCATATCTAGATGAAGATTCTAAAGATTAGATAAATATTGAGAACATAATGCACCAGCAAAACGAGCGTCGATCACAGCTATGACAACAACAACAACAACAATTTTTCTTTTTATGCGACTGACATTTTGATCATACCAAACTTTCCTGAAAACCGTTCTACACAGCTTTCTGTGGGTGATACTTATAACCAGCAGGCATTATGGGTTTATAATACCAGGAAATCGTATAGGCTTCAAGTTAAGTTGTTCCGTAGAAAGTAAAGGAAAATTTTGCGTGTGCGTCATCATAACTGATATGAACTTAACTGTTATGGCTACTGAGGATTTTTATGGATTGAAATTGTGTCAGTAGGTATAACAGTGACGTACAAGGTCTTTTGATTATGAGTGTTTTCGAATCAGTGTTTATTTTTAAACAGTCAAGAACTTTCATCATAATTTATACTGAATCTTACGAGAAGTGCTAAGTATTTAAATATTTTTGTAGCGTTATGTTGCACTTATGCAATTATACCTATTTTTGTAAAGACCTTTTATTTATTACACTTTGACTGCCTCGTTGGTCGTAAGCGCTACTGCTGAGCATGAGGTCCTGGGTCAAGTTCCAGGTTCGGTAAAGTGATATTGGGTTTTTACAATTGGAATTTCTCAGTACCAGCCCGGAGTTTGGATTTGTGCCTGGTTGATGGCAATAGGCTCGCCCCCTATTACATGGGACTTAAACATAACTGGCGAAATGTGGGTGAACCTATTATGGGTACACCTCTGCCTAACTCTTTAGGGAAACAAGGCGTGAGGTTTATGTTTTTATGTGAATGAAATTAAACTATTGCTGTCTTGGTTTTAGGGTGACCTACCAATAATACCAACATGTTCATGAATATTTTTAAAATGACTCAAAAATATACAAGGCCCAAAATAACTGAATTAATTTCAAATTGTGATTCATGCAGTCTAAATTCTGCCACTTTATTAAAAACCACGAAGACATTACCCTCCTTTTCTACCATTTAAGCAAAAGTTACGGCTATTAACTTAATACACGTCCTTCTTAGGCTTTCTATGCATTAAAAATAATTAATGTCACATAATCAAGATTTTAAACGTAACGGAAAAACGGGAACCTTTAAAAGTGGACAAGTGGGTCAAATATGTGTCAAGTATGGTAGTCGAAACTAGTCGGTCATGGTCGCACGGTCAATGACCTTATGTGTTGTCTCTTTCCACCGTCAAACTTTGTACTTTTTGAGTTTTGAAGTACAGGTGCTTGTCTGAAATATTATGTAATTTTATAGACACAGAATGATAATATGAGTTTGATAAAAAGAAAAGAAAGATTTTGATAAATGCTTACATAACTAAGATAATTATGATTCCTTCTAATCTAATGTAAATTTATTTGCAGGAGGGTGGAAGGCTTAAAAATCTATATAACAGAGGTTAATCAATATTTATACCTTGAATAAAAATAACTCAGAATATTCCTTAAATAATTTGGAATAATCATACTTTGTATTATACACAAAGATGTTCTTAAAATAATTGAAGAACGTCTTCAGGAAAAATATTTACCTTCCTAGGAAGGAACCTGGAAAATAAAATAAATAATATCCTCTATGGTCATTAATTGGATAGGTGCAGTCCATAGTTATTACGTTTTATGCGATATTATTAATTATAATTGCCTGAGAGTGCAGGGAAAATGCACTTTAACTATAAAGTGGCTCGTAAGATCGTTTTCTACTAAATTACCATCTTTGATTATACTAGTTCAGTTAAATACATATTTAATGCATAATTAAAGAAAGTTTTCTTGTCATTATATACCTATCTGTTAAATCAGCAATCATGGAATGAGATATATCGCGCGCTACTTATTAATTTTTCACAAAAAAAGAAGTTGAAAAAGATCTTGGTATCAACGAGGTACTTGTTACAATATCCAAAACTGCTCAAATTCTTCGAAAGCATTTTGATGATTTTAGAAATAAACTTTATGTACTTTGAAAGAAGGGTATTATCACCTGTATGTAGCAAACTTTAACGGTATTTTTGTGTTTGTTCAATGGTGACGAACATTGACTTAATTTCATAGTACTGTACGCATGTGCGAATTGACTCTTTTCCACATTCTAGACCACCAGAGGATTATCTGCATAAATATTTTTGTTGTCATCTAACGCAATTTGTTTGAATCTGATTTTAATACCATTTGTTGTCTAAGGGCTAATATTTTTTCTTTGGTTGTATTAATTTCGTTGCGAATTTCTCCTACATCAGCTGTAGGTATAATCATGTTTGATTTTGAATGCTAGTTCATCATTAGTATCAGTTCTTTCCTCATAAACCGGTACGAATGTTTCTCTAGGTCAATACCTAAGGAGTTAATCTCGAGAAAGTAGTATTCTAAGAATCCACACCTGTACTAAGTCTGTTTCATATGAATCATCAGTCAGTCAGTCTTCAAGAAAGGAGTCAAAACAAAACAAGAATAAATTATCTTTAAAAACCACAAAACATGGGTTTTTTTTCTTTGTTTTTACTTTTACTTATAATTGAATAGAAACCACAAATATGCGTTCATGAATAAATATAAAACACTTGCGGTCTTGCAAAGTTGGACATGATTAATTTTGTGACTAAACATCTAAAGTTGAATATGATTAATTTTGTGACTGGGTCTAGCCCATTTTTGCTTTCGTCATAGTGTGTGTATATTTTATAGGACGGTAGCTATACCAGTAAATTTGTCAATATAACAGGCTTAGCTACAGTGGCTTCCTAATTCAATTAAGTCTGTAGATTTTAAAGAACTGCAAAATTGTTCCTACTTTGCTTACATAATTGCAAATTCTTCTTTAAAAGTTTTGATTTCCACCAAGAATCAATCATTTTTTCCTCTTTTTATCATTAGTTTCCAGCCATTAGCCTAATATTGTACAAGTGTAAACCAATAGCCTTGACCGATATTAAGGCCGGCTTAACGGTACCCCTCAGGTTAACGATGGGTTAACGGATCGTTTTTTAGTTCTTTACTATGTTCCACCGGTTTTTTTACTTGTTTGTTTATTTTTATACCGAATGGAAATCGGAATGTTGTACATTTGGGTCATTGGACTTTACTTTGAGAAACTTGTTTTGTGTCCTTGTACTATTTAGGTCATGAATATGGTTTAATATTCACCCTCTTATTTATAACCGTTGCTTAAAGATAAACGAATTTTAATAGCCAAAAATGTATGGTTAAATTGACGCAAATCTTTACTTAATTTGAAGCATAAAGTTTATAATAAGTGGGTTAGCACGGAATTTAGAATATCAATATCTGTATTATTTGCTACCACGATTATTAATAATAAATAAATGTAAACCAATTTTCAATTTATTGGAGATATAAGCTTACAAATATAATTCTTTTCATAACAGAAAAACGTTTTCCGAGTGCCTTATTAGCGGTATATGACCGTTGCTATATTTGAGTAACAAAACCATAGCTACTCGATATAATGTTTGTTCTTCAATCTTTTACCACTTTACCGTGGTTACAACGTTTACTGTTATTTTATTCCATTATCACTAACAATTACTTTTCTTCTTTACAGGTAAAGTTCGCGATAAACACGATGACGAGGCGAAATAGTGTGTGTTCAAAGTGGACTTTAGTTTTATTAGTAGTTATAGTTTGTCCGTCTGTTTATTCGCGACCTCAAGAAGAGCTCTTAGTTTCTGCTGTAATTAAGGCGCAGCATGAAAAAACGACGCTTCCACCAATAAGGTATACATTTAGTAATATAAGTTTGAATAGTTTTAAGTTAACGCCTAAAGTCATTAGTTTTGTTAATGCATCGGAAGTAAATATCAACAGTCCTAGTAATGTATCTGTTAACGAAGTAGGAGTAAATAACCCTTTTGTTAATATTTCCAATACAGGATTAGAACAAAATAATTTAAAACATAATAGAATAAGCCGTTTGATACGAACCATTTCACAAGGTGGAAAAAAGAAATACAAACCAAAACCGGTAAAAAATAAAACTGAAGAAGATTCTTACGATAGAAAGAAACCAGCAATAAGAAAAGTAATCACTAAATGGAGAGACAAAACAAAACTAAATGACTTAAATTTTTCCTATGAAACTAGCACTTTAGATAACGATGTTAAGGGCACGACAAAGTTTAGTAGTATTCATCCAAATGACGATAGTAGTACAGAAAGTTCTAGTGAAATAAATTCTAAAAGATACACAAAGCCTCCTCCGAACGAAATCTATAACCAGTATTATAATGACAATAATATGTACAATAACCAACGCCCACAATATCCTTATTCAGATGAAACCCAAGCGTACTCCCCTAACATTCAGGTAATACATACTCGTCCACGTCCAACCAGACCTCCATACTATCACACTAATATTCCAACTCCTACACCAATTATTACAAACTTAGGCTACCCAAAACCCTGGACTCAGCAAGTTACTCGAAAAACCACAACACTAAGGCCAATTTATAACACAAGACCTACAAATTATGAATACCATAATAATGGTCAGAATTATGGAGGAAATACTTACGAGGTTTCTACTTTTGAACCAATTAATTCTTATACTGATAGAATTGTTATAAGACCTGAAGAATATAGTCCATCTGCCGAAGACTGTCCTACTATTTATCTAACTTTGAATAACACTTTTCAAGGTCAAGGAAAAGAGGCTTGTCCAGATTTAAATATTGCAGTAAACACAAATGTTATAAATAAGAATGTTGTTATTGAATCGGAAGAGGAGGAGAGCGACAGTTTATTTCCTGGAGGATTTGGTTTAGGTTTAGGAGATGACTCAGGCGGCGATTCATCAAAAGACGAAGATTATTTCGAATCCGAGGAGAACCAAGAGCAGGACGATGAAAGTGCATCCGTCGAAGGCACAGAATTAGCCAACTATCATTCTGCAAATAGTGTAATTAAACCCGATTCTGCTGAAGCGGGTGGTTTTGGAGCTGCGTCTTCACCAAGCTCTGCTATAATTGCCCCAGGTGGATCAGGAGGCTCTGATGATGATATATTTAGCTTTTCATCGTTAGTAGATTTTTTCCGACCAGCATTAGATGCATTAGGTTGGTTAGCAACTATAAACCCTTTGAGTATTGGTCTCTTTCCTTTACTGTTAGCCCCTCTAGGATTATTATTTGCTGGGTCAGGCTTCGCAGCTCTATTCGCTCCATGGTTTATACCATATGCAAGAGAAGCTCCTAAGGTAATACATATTTATAAACCTGAATGGCGGTGGGATGACGATTTAAAAACCTGGCATTTGCATTCTTTCCCAAATAGTAGGAGACTGATTCCTGAAATGGGAAGAGCAAATAAGGAAAATAACGAAAAAGGAGGCGTTAAAACTACTTTATTTTTCAAATTGAAGGAATGGATGAAAAATTTAACTATTAAGTTGAGAGAAGAGCAAAGTCATCAGATAGTTTTGAACGGTCGTAAAACAAAAAGGAAGAAACGAGAAGCATGGACTCGACGACTTAAGTTTTCTTAAATTATCAAAAACGAAAATATGAATTGATCGGTTTTTAGATATGAAAATCATAATCGTCATAATTTAAGGATGACTCTGTCTATCCAGGTTCACCGACTATCAGTATTTCTTTGTCTTTACATGATATATATTTTTGAAGTAACCAGAAGCTTTTTTCCGTTATCTAATTCGTCTATCTTCGACTAAGGTGATGGTCAGCTTTTGAAGTGCTAACAAAGCGCTAAACATTATAAAGTTTTTGTGAAACAATTAGTATTATGAAAACTGTGCAATACATTAACTAATGACTTTAGATGTTAATAATTTTGAACCAAGACAATGCTTAACGATCACACCCTGTAGGGCACGTACAGATTGAGGGACATAATCATGGTGCTGTATAGTTATTATCCTATTGTTAATGTTCGCTAAAAAGGAGTGCCCCATGATCTGATATTGTTAAATGTGCATCTACTGTTTGTAATTCGTGACAATGAGTTCCGTTTAGTTACTTCTACTTATTACATCCATAAATTATAAATCTGTCAGTAGAAAGTTTTAAGTAACTTAAAATGACATTATTATTTATTCAATTATTTTAGCAAAAACAGTTTGATTTTGTCAAATGCAACATCATTATACGTAGATTAAAATTTTGTGGTGCTGAAAATTTTAGATACATCTACCGCCATCTATTAATCAAGTTGAGAAACGAGATAGTAAAAATGCATATCTAACCTGATAGATGGCGCTAACCACATAAGCGCCGAAGAAACTATATCTTCGACGAATAACAGTATTATTATATTCGTTTAATTACTTAAGTTTTATTTTACGCCACTAACATAGTTTAAGAAATATTTATTAACTATTTATTTTACTTTTAGGGTCATAACGTTATCAATTTCGGTCTCTGGCTGGCTCGAATATTGCTCAAATTTACTGTTTTTTTAAATATTAATGATCTAAGTCTGAGGGTACTGTAACTGTTATGTAATATTCTTTAAGTAAGTGTCTTGTCTCATATTGGGTGTTCAATTAACAAGTAGGTACCAAGCGTATTTTTTTTATGTATTTTTATTTTATTTCTAATACTTATTAATTATGTATGTAATTTTGTACAAAAATAATAATAATTTTAGACTAACCTATTATAATTTAAATTATTTATTTCCAATAAAACGCCGTAGAAACATGTTGGTTTTTTATTTTTAATGATTTTGTAAACATGTTAAAACTTTGTCAGAAATAATAAACTTTTCCAAACTTGCCTACATCTTTCCTCTGCCTAGCCTTTTCCCAATGATTTTGGGGTCGGCATCCAGTCTAAACCGATGCAGCTGAATACCAGTATTGCCTACAACTTTAACAGTAGGTAATAATACAAATCTGAGCGATTTTCTTTCACAATGTTTCTACAAGAGTGCAAACATTACAAGCAACAATTTTTGGCAATAACAATGGCTAAAAAATCTCTGTAGCTGTTTGGCTTACAGTTTAATACCTAAGAGACGAAAAATACATACTTACCTTATTTCGGCCCGCTTTTATCAATTTATTAAAGGCACGGGATTATTATTAGAAGTAAAGTATCACAATAGCTATGAAATACCTACCGAAGGAAGTCATGTTGAATTTTATAATTAATTCCAATTCTGCTCAATAGATGACACTGTGCAATCCCAGCCGTTTTCTGAATCGCGGTGTTAAGATTCTCCGCCGTTTGGTTGGGTCACCTCAAATCGGCCGTTTACAGTAACTCTGGTTTCCCTTCAAAACGTATAAATCTTTCGCCTTTTACTAAAGATTTCCGTGGAGGGGGACACTCAAATGAGTCTATACTATTTTTTGATAACTTCACTCCAGTGAAGTTTATAATATTATGTATATGTATATTTTAACATGATCGTTCTATTTACTGAAGTACTGTACTAACTGACTGTGTAAAGTTACAGCACTATTTTGATAAATCGAAGATCAACCGTGAAGAAACATTCATTTCATTCATTAATTAATTACAACTTTACAAGCGCCTGAAATAAGGATTATTTTTGCATAATAATATCAATAGACTGGAATAGCTTTCTTACCTACGGCTATCGAGTAGCTGTAGGTAAGAAAGTACTTCGCCAAATACGGACTCAATGGATTGCGTCCCGTATCGGAGAAATATTAGATCAGTATAGTTTTTTATGTAAAGCCGGGGATTTTTAGAATGAAAATTGTGTAACATCATAAATAGTACAAATTAATAATAGTGACCAGTGATAAAACTTCTCGCTTTGAAAGAAAATACTTATTATACTTCGTACTTTACGAGTCGTAATAGGTGCGGCCTAGTTCAGAAAAATACTTAGTGTGCATACCTGTTCTAATAAATACTTCTCACGTTCTAATGTTACTCCTACCTTCTTACAATTAATTAAGAGAGAAATGCTTTGAATTTAATTAATTTCATCATCATCTTCCTGCCTGTTTCCATGTTACTTGGGGTGGTGCAATAGGTTTTCTCTTTCCATTCTCCCCTGTCAACCGGCATGCTAACATTCACTCCATTCTCTACATTACACGACAAAACAACAACTACAACAACACGACATGTAATGTAACATGTTCTTTGTTTTTCAAAACGAACGGGACACAGAGAAAAACATTCTTTTTGACTTGTTGAAGATGGATAAACACCACTTGCAGTGGGTATCTTTGCCAAACCATTAAAATGTTACCTTTAAAATAGGTGTCGGCGCATCTATTGATATCAATGTTCCGTTTATCGATAAAGTATTATTATAACGGGTAAATGAAGCTAAGAGTCAATATACACCCCATCATTGTGATCGTTCTTTTTACTGGTCCATACCTGAGAACCTTCCTCCGGTTAAGGAGATATTGAAGGTCTTGTAACGTTGCATGCACCCACAAGCACAATGCGTGCTTTACATTACACGCTTCCGTAAACAGACAGATTATTCACACCGAAAATTAAAGTCGTTTCCCAGAAATTATTTTTGCTAAATGTTACATAATTTGATGTACAGAATGTGTACATAACGCCTGTGAGATGGATCTTTTCATCATGGATGGATCAGCCTATTAGCTGAGATATTTATTTAAAAAATAAGCTAATAAACGAAGTACCTATCTACCTGTAACAGATTTTGAAACAAGGTAGAGGCTTCTTAAAAATTATTGTGTCAGATAGTCAGAACTTAATAATCTATGGAAGGTTCGACGTTGTCTTATTTGTGCAGAATTGAATGAATGATCTAAGGTGTTGAATGAACTGTTTTTTCGTGTTAGCAAACAAGAAAAACATTTGGTTTAGTTCTTAAACATTGCGTCTAGCTAATTTATTATAATTTTACTGTAGGGTGCGTGTGATAATATTGGTATAGGTCGTTATTGTGTTGGGTGTAACTCTTTAAAAGACGATTCCTATCAACTTTCATTTTATATTCATGAGTTTTAGTAGTATACTCAGGTATAATCAAGATAAAAGGCAGCCGAATGTTTAAAATTTCATTCTTTGCATAATGGTATTAGGTATCTTGATTTCAAATAATGCTTTAATATTATTGTAAGCCTATTGAGAAGGTTCATTCGCCCGTCAAATAAGACGATTACAGATCACTTTAAGTAGAGTAAGGTTGTTAACATTTTTTTGAACGGTAATCACGTCTTTTTCTGTTTTTCTGTTTTGTTCCTAATTGCAGATTTATTGTTTATTTTATAGTAATATGCTAACATATTATTTTATCTCTTTACAGGGACCTCCCGAAAAATACTGACGCAGTCAAGGCTGAGCAACCATCCAACCCCACACCAGAAAACTCTTCCCGAGATGTCAAATCAAAGACTCCGATACGAGAATCCATGGAAATGGTCGCCATACAACTCCTTGATAAACCCAATACCACGATTGATACGCCAGTCATTGCAGATACCAGAATACCACCCAAACTTAAAACTCAAGTCAAACATAAAATAAAAACAAGAAACGAGAATGGCGAAGAACTTGAAAACTCACACCCCGGAGTTGCTGTTCCTATGACAATGGATGAATTGGAAACAGAGAACAAAATAAGCGATATGCCTAGTGAATCTTCGACATCTAATGAAGGTATTTCCACTTGGATCTCTTTAAGTAATTCAGTCAAAGAAAATTCAACTACCGATTCTTCAAGAATAGAAGAAATTACGAAGAAACCTAAACCTGCAGTATCAAAGAACAAGCCAAAACGACCTCAGAATAATAAAGTGGCTAAACGTCCCATAATTGGTAGCACAAACAAGGCTGATTTAGTGGCCAGTGGATCCGCTATCAGTGAGAATGTTTACAATAAGATTAAGGATACAGTACTGTCTAATGTACAAAAGAATAAGAACACATCAGTTCGTCCTAGCACTACAACGACCACCACTACTACAACAACAACAACAACTGAAGCACCAACAACGAAAAAAGAAACGAAACCCCCAGTTTCAACGCCAGTGATCACAGTCACTTCTAAACCAAAGAAGAAGAACAAGAACAAACAGAAAGCTAGCACTACCTTAGCACCTCCTGTCATCAACGAATCTGCACTACTTCCTACAGAAGCAAAAGAACAAGAAATTGAACTAGAAGTTAGTACACCAGCAACCACTACCAAGAAGCCAAAGAGAAGTTCAACTAGAAAGAAGAATAAGACAAAAAAACGAAAGACGTCTACGCCTAAACCGAGCACAGATGTCGCTGTATCCGATGTTAAAACGACAAATAAAACGAAATCAAATAAAAATGGTAAAAAACCAGCAGCAGCTGAAACTGGCGCTATTACAACCCAGATTTACAACTACTTGTCTAGAGAAGTGATGCCATCTGTTGGTGTAGGTATGTTAGGCCTTGCAAGTTTAGTAGGTATTGCTGGATACTTCTTATATCCTTTCGCAACTCCAGTGCGTAGAACCTTTGAGGTTGATAAGAGCGATGACATATACAGAAATAATGCTGAAGAGTACGCTAACGACGGCAACGGACAAGCTGAGGAAGAAATGCTAGGAACTGTGCTAGCTGGAATGCCAGCTCACGCTAAACAGAAGTTGAACCCTTACGCTGGCCAAACTGCTCACATCAACCGGTATCCAGTGAAGAAGGAACAAGATATTAGGTACAGACAAGTTGCAACCGGCTACAAACCTAACACAAATTATGGTAAAGTACATTACGCTCAACAAAAGACAGGTATTGCACACGCTGCTGTGTATTCCAAGCCAATTAATTATAGCCCTCAGTATGAGACTAGACACGCTTATACTACAGAAGGGAAATATAATTATGAGAAACCGCAGCAACCAAATTATACTCCGTATCCTGCCGTAGAGCCTATATACGCTGCACCACAAACCGGCCCAACAGGAATGTCAGCTTATGGGAATGAAAATACAAACTCGGTAGTTTACGGTGTAAAACCAGCAGCAGAATCTGACTTTAAACCTGTATATCCTTTTGAAGGCCAGTTTTATAGTGAAACAACGAGCAGCTCTGTGACATATCCACCAACTTCAATGTACTTAGGTTCTAATAATGATGAACAAAATCAGGAAGATAAATATGATGAAAATCCAAGCGGCAGTGACGCCAGTTCAGAATCTGAAGACAACAAATTTGTAGTTGGTAATGTACCTAAGGAACTTGTAGATTCAGCTACACCTGCAGTTGTACCCGAACATGGACCTAGAAAGTTAAGAAAAAGGCGTAGTATTTCCGGTTCATTAGAGGAGCTTTTAGCTGAAAAAGAGAATAACAAAGACATATTTATAAGTAACGAGATTGATGACGTTTACAACATAATTAGTCCGATAAGAAATCTTGCTCCTATTAGTACTGATGACGTCACAGTACTACCTAAAGATATCACAACAGTTTATGCCGTATCTGAACCTGCTAAAGATGTCAAATCAACTGAAGCTCCGACGGCCGCACGAATCGAAGTTGTTGAAAGTGTGTCATCAATCCCGATAAACAGCAAAAATAAGAAAACAACGGAAACAGAAATGTCAAATGATATGGAAACAACAACTAAAACGTTTAAAGTCTACGAAGTATTCCCTTCAAGCAATACTGATATGACTTTGCGAAATAGTCCGATTAACTCTATAACGAGTACTGTAAGTAACATGATGACTGAAACGACTACAGATTTGAAATCAGATACGACATCGACTATGCCTACTTCATTCCCTGTGACGACTGACAAGCCAGCTGCAACTTCGAAGCCATGGAATGATCCTGAGATTGTAACCTATCCTCCATTGAACCAGCAAGGTGGATTCTTCACTTTCTTACAAAGACTTGTTGATTTTAAGTTTAGGCTAGGACTTGGCATCCTTCAGACCACAGTCGAAGCTTTAAATAGGTTCAGAAACGATACAATGCAGAAAGTGGCAAATGCATCACGCACGCATACGCACACAGGATAGATTTTAAATTAATTTATAGATACTCACCAATGTATGAGTGTGTTTTAAATCCATTGATATGTGATTTTTTGTCATTCAAAGTGTTTTTTTGTTATTTTATGCAAGCACATTTGAATGTTAGAAAAATATTAGATGCAAACAGATAATTATTATACTTTCATGGTACTCATTTAGTATTATCATTGTTTTGTCAGCTTATAAAAGACGATTTATATCAATAGATACTAATATTTAGACTGAATAATACTCAACTATTTGTTCGATTTATTTGAAAAAGATTCATAAAAGTATTGTCATTGATGACCAATAAGTTTATATCGCATTTAGAATAATTGAATTTCCAGTATCGAATTATTATTATTTAAATAATGTTAATATTTAAGTTTATTTTAAGTACAGGGAATACAATATTATAATTATTATGTAATATAAATATTAATAATAATAAAATATAAAATTATAATTTCAGAATGCTATCCTCGGTACCTATTTATAATTGAGGGAAGCCTACTGAATTTATATTGTGATAAAAAAATATTTCTATTAGGCGTAAAAGAATAAAAATTTACGTTAAATGCTCTTAAACTACATATTTTTAGATAATACCTTCAACAATACAGTATTAGAGTTTACACAGACTTAAAAATCAGTGTCACAAGTAAGAGCACGCTGGATTATTCGTGATGCAAACAATAGTTATTTTTGAAAAAAATAAAACAGTCCTTGTTATTGGTAAGGGCAGATTATAATAAAAATATACATGTAAATTCTGATACTTTAAAATATGTATTGTATGTATGATTGTAGTGTCCTGAAGAAACAAAATAAAGATAATTATTAGGTAGACTAGATAATAATATTCAGTGTCTACCTTTTATTATTATTAAAAAAAAAGATTATAAGAAACAATTGTATACTTAATTAGTAATCACTTATTTTTATACAAAAATTCTGTGTAAATATTGAAATAAAGACTTTTTTTTTGTAAATGTTGGCGTTTTATTAAGTAATTGAAAAAAAAAAAAGCTTGTAAAATAAAAATATGTTTTGTTTTAACATTATGTATTGTGTTTGACTATTTCTTTGAGGTACAACACTAAGTAATTAACTAATCACATCGCTGTAATTAATGAGCACTCGTCTAATAAAAAGACAATGACGAATGAACTGCTACAATATATAAATTGCTAAATGAAAAGCTTTAGTTAACCTGTGGGAGTCGGTACCAATGAGTCCTTTTACTGTAATTTTACCTTTGAGTGCAGTCCATAGAATTATGATAGGCAACCTTACATAAAGCTAACACAATAGAGTTCAAAATAATGATCACTGTGATGCAAAATCCTAGGTAAAATAAAAACTGGGAAAATACTAGATGACTAGAGACCTCAGTAAAAATTAAGAAAAATACCAAAAACAAAAGACAGATGTTTGAAATTTTTGGTAAAACGCCATCTATACTTACATTTTGATACTAACTTACAAACTGTTTTCATAGTTACCCCTGTTGCATCAAAAATCAACTCATAGACGTCGCTTATTATGATTTCTTCCTGTTTCTTTTTATCTTTTAATTTTGTAACTCGATTATTCTTTAAATTTAATAAATAAAACCTATCTGAAAGCTAGGTAATTTCCGTAATTAAAAATGTTCAAAATGTTAAAATCAGTATAACATTTTATCAGATTGAGACTGATAAAATGTTATACTAAGGGAAGTTGAAGGAAGTTTTAGGTTCACAGAAAATGTCACGGTGTCGTCGTATTCTTAAAAAGCCAGTCTGATAGGTACCTAAACTATCGAGGCTAAGAAGATGGGGGGTCATTCTTATGCAGACTGGATTTTTGAGACGGGGCAGTACCTGAACCGTTGTAGCTACTGGAAAACGGTCATAGGAGCCTATTGTTCTTAACTTTTTGAGACATTTTCATCTGCATTCACAGATGTTGAAAGAATACTGAATACTGTCAGCAAGAAAGTAGTTTTCACAAAAACTTTTTTGATGCCAATCGATCCTGTTTCTAATATGGATCAAAAAAGTCTATCGGACCAACTGAGGTTTGAGTACTAGAAAAGTCAGAAATCGCAAAAAAACTATTTCAGGCCAGTTGACTCAGGCCTCCTAGTGGCCTGTTTCCCAGCTGTGGGGACATTAAAGGCAGATTATGCTCCAAACATGGCAGACGATTTGGTGATGGCAATTTGTTGTTTAATATTACGTAACGATCTAATACTTAAGCGGTTTTTGCATCAACCTGGGAAGAAAAGGAGTGCATGTGAAAAGAGGGGTGTTATAAGTTTAACGTGTGTATCTGTGTATCTGTCTGTTCCCTCGTAGCTCCCAAACGGCTGAACCGATTTTGATAATTATTTTTTTGTTTGAAAGGTGTCTTGATCGAGAGTGTTCTTAGCTACAATTCAAGAAAATCGGTTCAGCCGTTTGAAGATTATCAGCTCTTTTCTATTTGATCATTGGATGTGCGCATCTTCCACAGGTCTGATCGATCCGAAATTTAGTATTCTGTTACTTCAATGATATTAGAAGAACAAAGTAACCTTGAACCGATACTGCAGCATCACCTGGAATCGTGTCGAGGGTTATTATTTTTTTTTAATTTTAAGAGGGTGCATCCTGAAAGTGGGCAACGTCGCAAATAGATGTCAAATATATCGCTGTTTTGATTAATTTGGCAATATTACTGCATGAAAATATGAAATATGGCTAACTAGTGAACTAGAATATTGACTATGAAATGCAATAATAAATATCTTAACACCGAATATTTAGTTTTAGATGTAAAAAAAGTATTTGGAAACTTTCCAAATGACTCTTACACCTAAAACGGTTACAATTCAATTAATTGCAATTCAATATTAATATTCTAGTTCACTAGTTAGCGATATTTTATATTTCTATACAATAATATTGCGAAATTAATCAAAATCGGTAAATATTTGACAGCTATTTGCGACGTTGCCAACTTTAAGAACAAACTCTCTTAACTTGCGCTATGCCAGAACAACGCGGGTACCTCAAGAACTAGAATATAGGTGAATAATATCTGGTTTCTGTAATTAATTTTGCGGTAGGTAATAATAGTGTTACTAGCGGTCGCAGCATACCGCCGCAGATACTATGACTGTGTATACCTAACATATAATTATCAGATACTATATTATTATGTTGTTATTAGTTTGAAGTTAATTACTGAAAATCTTCACATGTTTACTATGTATCACAAGTCTTGATTTAAATCCTCGCGTCGAGTTCATGTATTCAGGCAAAACCTGTTGTGAAAACGACGATTAAAACGTACGCAATAAGCCCAGGTACGCACGGGTGATTTTTTAACGCTCGACGATTTTTTATCGTGCACTTGATTTTCAATTCTCGATAGTGAGCCGAGCGATGAGAATCCAACAGAGTGGATCACAGAACGTAATAATACACTGTTGGATTTTCGGCGGTAAGCAGTGCGCTGGAAATCCAGTGCTCAACAAAAATCGCCCGTGGCCACGAAGGTTTAATGACCTTTCAAAATACCGGAATAATGTCCCAAACAAGAAGGCAATACGTTACAGTTTGATGTCCTCCTAAAACGAATTGATAATAAAAGTCAGCTTAAACAGTTAAAGCAATATAGTAAAGTTACCCGGAGTTAACAGTTTAATGATAAACCTTCACCCTGCGGTCACTGGCAGGGTTAAATAAAAGGGTTAAACGTTTAGTATTACGATTACGACTTTGTTTACGGTTTTATGGGAATTGACTTTGTTATGTTGAGGTAATTGAAACATATTAAACCTCAATGTGTTTACAAAAAAACCTTTTAAAGTTTTTAGAAAATGTAAGATTACACGTACAGTTAACAAGTAATAACAGCCGCAGAGGTTGATCCATCAGGCTAAGCTATGCTTGCCGGGCTGATCCGTGGATAGGTTCTCTCCATCTTTACATATCAAGACTCCTCCGTGCCTCGGAAAGCACGTTAAGCTGTTGGTCCCGGCTGTCACTCGTGGATCTCTGACAGACTTTACGGGTCATCAGACGCCCGAAAGTCTAACTACCAGTCTTACCTAGGGGTATCGTATTACCCAGTTACTGGGTTGTGGAGGTCACATAGGCAGTCGCTCCATCTAAAATACTGGTATTCAGCTGCATCTGGTTAGACTGGAAGCCAGTCTAACATTCCGCGTCACGCCTGAAATCCGAAGAGTTAGGCAGAGGTGTATCTATAGTACACCAGCCACCACCACCCAGTTATGTTTAAGTCCCATGTGAGAGGGGGCAAGCCTATTGCCATCTCCGGGCACAAATCCAGACTCCGGGCTACTACAAAAAAAAACTTATGGAAAAACCCAATATCACTTTGGCCGACCTGGGAGTCGAGCCCAGGACCTCATGCTGAGCAGTAGCAATAGTTGTAATATCTGGGGGAAAAAATCCACAATCTATTTTACATGGAATGACTAGCTCCTGCGAGCTGAACTTCGGTAGATAAATCCTGCTATGAACTATCATGGACAGGTCAGAGAGGCAATTCCTGTTTTTTTAAGAATTCACATTCTAATCTCAGTGTCAATCTATCAAAAATACCTCTAAATTACCCACCACTTCACCGACCTATATTTTTTATAAGTTCTTGACATTCATTGTCGCTGAGAATGAGTCTTACCAAGGTATCGTGATGTAAAATACAGCGGTGCTTCAGGCATGTTTGCTGACGCGCTTATAGATGATTTAGCAATTATGCGAAAAAAAACAGCGTCAGTCTTGAGGGCTGTGCGAGGGAGTAGTAACGGCATCCTGAAGATGATAGCAGACAGGTTGGACACGGCTCTATTCAAACGATTCATCAATCTGCATGTGAGAGGTGCGGGTTGTTGAATCGACATTGTTTTCTACTTTTATTTATGTACGCCTTACCTATATTTTTTAAGTTTTTTTTTGTAACTTACACTATGGGCCTTGGTTGACTGAAAATATTTTTATTTTTTATTCTTTTGCTGCAGCATCCACTGGAAGACGACCCCAACATATACCACTTGGTAAGTGTGTTTGCCAGACTTTCGGGCTTCTACTTTCTACCCGTAACGACTGGGAACAACCGCTTTACCTGTAATTTAATGAAATCGTTTAGATCCTAAGTGAATTTTTGTACCTACAATATAATTATTTACGTACCTAAAAATGTTGTGTCAGTGTTATAAGCCATATTAATGCGACCCTTGTGGTCAGATTAACACGTCCGCTGCCTCGTGCGGTCATTATGACCTACGCGTGACTTTTACCCAACCCTAAATCACATTCTTTCGCATTTCGTTGGTATTCAGGGGTTAATATGGTGTTCTAAGGGAAGAGCTGTGTGTAGTTGTGTAAGGTCTACAATTTTTGTAAATCATTGTCTATTGATACGATGAAATGTTTGGGATATGTTTGAAATCACTGACTGATTTCTTGTGGGTTTCGCGAATGAATTATTTTAAAGGTTTGAAAATAAAAAAAGACGGTAACTTAGTTTAAAAATATGTTGAAATAGCTATTTCGTATCGTCAATCTACGTTTAAATCTATTTAGGAACAGTTCGTTAATAATTTATTTTTAAGAAAAATATTTAAATTATCACTAAAAATAAACCTGTCAAAACACACCTTATCTTTCAACTAGAAAATCAGTTTGAAACGAGGCATTTGTTACAAACTTCCACAGTTTCAGATTAGGACTACCTTTGTTCTATGACGCTTTCGTATTTAAATCGAGAGCAAATCATTCTGTAGTTGTGCTCACGAACAATAGCCCTTAATTTATTCCGTTGGGTTAATTTCGTATACAATTTTGTTACCCAAAGGCTTTGGGCGCGCAGCGTTGCGGTTTTTAGTACGGAAATTTGATAAGTATGAAAGGGATGGCTGGCGATAGTTTATGGGATATCTAGAGGGTCGACTCTATTTGTTTTGTTATTTGTTGGTATTGAATAGTTCGAAATTTAAAGGGTCAGAATAATTTGTTTTTGGAAATAGATGAATTAGGTGGCGCTTTATCCCCAAACGAGAATATACCCCGGGTAAGAAGTCTACAGGTGTCTGAAAGGTTACGTCAACTGGTGGAAATTCGGAGAAAAAAAACCCGGGTGGCGGATATGATTCTGCCGTTCTGGTCAGAATGGCAGAATCATATTAATAACTCTCTTTAAGAAATCTTTTCGCAAACCATATTTCTGGGTATGATGTTTTTTCATTTTTGTCGGATTTATAAATGGAATCTAAACCATTGAAACTTTTTGGAAATTAATATTTAGTATGAATCATTTTAATTAAAGGAGACCATTCACGGTTCATACAATGTCCGGCCCAAAAGTCAAAGTGCCGGCCAACGAAAAAAAAGGTGTCAGCACTGTTGGGGAAGTCGGTCCGAGTATTTTTTACTACGGCAGTAAGTCTCTACAGTCATTCCTACAGCTGATTTTTTGGGTTGAAAAATCAGGTTATGGGTAGTTTTATTTGACAAAAATCTTTTCATCAGCTGGAGAAAAAGTGATATGAGCTTGCTGGGATGAAAATAAAGGCTTCGAAAAATATTTTGTATTATATTTGCATTATACAATAAAGGTCCATGCAGACGAATACAATATAATACAAGATATTGTCTTCTAAGAATAATGCCTGAGGGATTACGTGCGGCTCATGTCTTGCATAAGTTTGTACCAAAAAATGCACATTACGTGCGAACAACACCCTACCGTCCTTTTGCCAATATTACAAGTGCAGTAATAATGAATGACAGCATGCCGACCGTTCAACGTCCTGTCAAAACCAACATATACGTAATAAGTTTTCGCTCTCACATGACGGGATTGACTTCGCCCACGTATTATGCACAAATCTCCTCCTCCCAAGTCCCTGACATCTGATGCTGGCAATGAGTCACCCAATTCAATTAAAAATGCTCCATTCGCATTCACGTGTTCCCCGTAGTAGCTGATAGCCTGTTTCAATTGATAAATACCGAGGCTTAACAATATCAAGTCTTCTTCGGTGAGTCGGGGCAGATCACCGAACTCAGGAAGATTTGCCGACATTTTACGGAATACAGTCCTCCTGTGGTTATAATTATGTCTAATGACAAGATCGGCCAACGTGTTAGGCACTGATAGCCTCTCTTGAATTATTTCCAGAAATGTTTCAGCTCGGGGGTTGTCCTCAATAAGTCTATGGTAAGCATTTAATAGTGCCGCAGCAATTCTGAATTACACATTCGTTCGTTCATTTTAGATAAATAAAAAACTAGGTACGAGTGCGCCCAAAGTAGAAAAGTTATTACGCAAGAAAAATAGCGATCCGCTGTAACCAAAGTCGCATGGAACTGGTCTAGCTCTGCACGCGTAGCAGGACCACGATAGAAACGACGGGAGAATTTTTGTCGTTTTGTCGATAGGGGAATAGTCAAAGTGACAGAATGTGATTGTTTATCTGTCATTTTGAAGCGATTTCTGGAAATAATCTTGTCATGAGACATAATTATAACCGCAGGAGGACTGTATTCCGTACAATGTCTGGAAATCTCCCCGAATTCGATGATCTGCCCCGACTCACGGAAGAAGACTTGATATTGTTAAGCCTCGGTATTTACCAATTGAAACAGGCTATCAGATACTACGGGGAACACGTGAATGAGAATCGAGCATTTTTAATTGAATTGGGTGACTCTTTGCCAGCATCAGATGTCAGGGCTTTGGGAGGAGGAGATTTGTGCATAATACGAGGGCGAATCCAATTCCGTCATGTGAGAGCGAAAACTTATTACGTATACGTTGGTGTTGGTTTTGACAGGACGATGAACGGTCGGCATGCTGTCAGTCATTATTACTGCATTTTGTAATATCGGCAAAAGGACGGTAGGGTGTTGTTCACACGTAATGTGCATTGTTTGGTACAAACTTATGCAAGGCATGAGCCGCACGTAATCCCTCCGGCATTATTCTTAGAAGACATCTTGTATTATATTGTATTCGTCTGCATGGACCTTTATTGTATGATGCAAATAAAATACAAAATATTTTTCGAAGCCTTTGTTTTTCATCCCAGCAAGCTCATATCACTTTTTCTCCAGCTGATGAAAAGATTTTTGTCAAATAAAACTACCCATAACCTGATTTTTCAACCCAAAAAATCAGCTGTAGGAATGGCTGTAGAGACTTAGTGCCGTAGTAAAAAATACTCGGACTGACTTCCCCAACAGTGGTAGCACGTTTTTTTTCGTTGGCCGGCACTTTGGTTTTTGGGCCGGAAATGAATGATCTCCTTTAAATTAACAGCTGTCGAAAAGTCTCATTCATTTGTTTATCCCATCATATACAAACGAGTAACCTGTCAACACAAATACATTCCAAATCGATTACACCTGAACATAATAAACAGTATCATAATATTATTGTGTTATGTAATATTTTATTGCGTTATTAATTAAAATCGGCCCGCTAGGGTTAATGTAGTGTGACTAACACAAAAGGCTCAGTGACCAACGCGCAGTGAGCTGTGGAGCAAATAAAATTTATTAGAAATTGTGATCACTGTTTGTGGCTATTGTTTAGGTGGTAATGTGTGGTGAATTTTTATTTTTTTATTGTGATATTTTTTTATTTAGTCTTTTTTGTAGTGTTTTGGTAGATGAATACTGATATAGCTGAGCATTGATGTTTTTGGATATTCGAAACAGTAATCCAGGCCTGTTTTATGACGTGTGTGTGTATGCCATCAAGAATCCCGAGCGAGAGAGAGTCGGAGTTTTATATGACTGATAGCACCATCCCTTTTTTTTACTAGAATCATGATGACATTACTAACTTCATAATACGGCCCCAACGTAAGTAGGTAGGTACCTAAGTTTAAATATTTCACGACTTTGAGACTACAAATTAACATGAGGAAGGAAATTCATAGTACTTACCAATCTTTGAAAAGTCACGAATGAATTATGAAGGTTATTATATATTTATCAAAATCCTCACTTCTAAAAAGAATCTCAACACTCTTAATACAGTACACAGTTACAGTCCCGAATTCCTCCCAAAAATTCTGAATGAAACTGAACCAGTCAACGGCCCATCACCTATAATGGCACACATCATGACTTTGGCACACAACACACAATGTGACCCACTTTCCATGTCATACATCATTAAATCAACAAATTATGTGGTAAAAACTCTTTGAAAAAAACACCATAGAAAGATTGCGATCGGGAAGGGATGGGTGCTAAATAAAATAAAATGGGAATATTATCGAATCGTACCCGCTGTGTGTAATGTGCCGTGAGGAGGGTACGGGTTTAGAGTGGGGTGGAGTCGCAGTGTATGTGAAAGTAATTTTTAGCAAAGGAATTCTGTCGTCTGGGCTTTGATCTTTGAATAAATTCCATTTAAAATACGTGATTCTGCTATCTAGCTGTTGAGCATGTCGTTCATGAGAATCAATGTTTTGAGTTTTTATTTCTGTATTTGTTCTCCATAAAAAAGTACATAATTATTAATAGATAGTTGATATTTTATGTTTATCTGAAATAGTAATAAACAGAAAAAAGGATTAAATACAATAGACGCAGATATATTTAGTAAACTATTCCGCTTTACTATTCTTAAAGAGTCTTAAAAAACCCTGTGAAACACGTGTCGATTTCTTACAGGATTTTTTATGACTCTCGGAATAGTTTACTAAATATATCTGCGTCTATTGTATTTTATAATGGATTTCCGTCAAGTCACGCCTGAATCAATTAACTATCGAAAAAAGGATCTCCTTCAATAAAAGTTTGAAGAATTGATTCAATAACTAGAAATTTGTGTTTTTATTTCTTTGTTAAAAATATCGCTACCATTGAAAAAGGTCTATCTACCCTACCAAAAATATTCACTAATTCAATACAACTCCACCCCACTCCCTGTTCTGATACCCAAAACTGTCGCTCTCATAAATCTATACTCGTCGATACATCTCGTTGACAATCCGCGGTCACGTCGCGGTCGTGTCGCCCCCGTCTCGTACCCCTCATCTCGTGCCCTTCCTAACTCGTACAATGCGAGTTATGAGCCGTGATGTGATCGCGGACGTCACTATGCGTGTGAGATTTTCTGTTTTGTTTAGTTAGATTCATGCCAAGTAATTGAATTGCAATGGGATTGTGAACAGTTTGCTAACGAGTTTTGTGTTAAGTGGTCTGTAAGGGGAGTATTGTGTAAATACAATTAAAGTACTTTTGACTTGCTGTTGTGTGTTTTATAAACCATTCGTACTTAAATTATAGCTGTTAAATTTCAAATATCGATAGGTACTTGACAAGAAAATTGGTAGCAATGAGTTCCTAAACTAATTAAGCAAGGATTTTTTTGAAGATCTTCTCCAAAAAAATTTAACTTCAAAATGCGTAGATTCACACTTGGTGGGCTGATAGAGAATATCTAAGTCATTAAGTCCGCCTTTGTACCTTTTATCTTGCATAAAGTTTAATAAATAAGACATGAAACATGAAATGTAGTGTGTAATGTGTGGATATATGTTTCATGGGCATGAAACTTTCTGTCTGATTGACTTTTTGGCAAATAAATAAGTTTCCATAGTAGGCCTGTATTGGCTACGTTGAATTTGATAAGAGCGTTGAGCATAACCAGCTTTATTGAATATTTGCAAAACAAAATACAACTAGTTACCAAGAAAATACAACTTTACTTGTGTCATAAATAATACATAAGTATGTGCAAGCATTCTTTTATCTTGTATCTTCCTCTCATGTTATTACGTCATAGCGGAACGCATTTCGCCGAGACCTACACAAGGCAGGAATTGTACGGGTTTCCTATAGTGCCAGCGGCAGACTGCGAGGACATGACTTGTAAATAGAAGGCACTGTTATCATTTTACTTGGATATTTGTGGAAATTCATTCCTTTTGAGAAGAGTTTTTTTGTTTTTTTCACCACAACGGGGAAGCTCTTGGCCTGAATCTCACCTGATGGTAAGTGATGATCAGGCCGAAGGTGGAAGCGAGGTTCACCCTCCTCGACCTCAACTTCAGCGAATCCAGCAACAACAACAGCGAATCCTGAACCACAGAGGAACTGGCTATCTTACCTCTAACTGCCGGAACACAACTTATGGCGACAGTCTTAGATAAGATGGTGGTAGCTGGCCGGCGGAGTTAGAACAAGCCCTACCACCAACCAAACCGAGCAGAAAAAATCATTAGTCGATGAAAACCGTTATGAAATTTGTCTCCCAATTTGCCATAAATGCAAATTAATGGACATGTGCATTCTCCCTATTTTTACATATGGCGGTCAAACTTGGTATTTGCCTGTTCAGCAGAGGACCACGCTCGAGACTTGCCAGCGAGCGATGGAGCTCAGTATACTTGGAGTTCGACTAACCGACCGGATACGGAACACGATACTGCGCTCTAAGACGCATATTTTAGACGTCGCCCAAAAAGCAGTCAAGCTTAAATGGGACTGGGCCGGACACGTTTGCCGCATGTCGGATGCATTGTGGGCTAAGACCACCACAACATGGGTTCCTGAAAACGTCCAATGCCGGGACGAACTTGACGTTTATAGGAGGGATTCGTCCATATTAGCTCAGGATCGAGTTGAGTGGAAAAAGGAAAGGGAGGCCTTTGCCCTTCAGTGGGACAATACAGGTTGATTATTCCTATTTTTTCACAACGTTCTATCTTCACATGACTTGCTAAATTGCTTTTCAATATTGCTGATTGTATGAAAATTCGTATCAATTAATCCTTTATTACACAAATGAATCGATTCTGTATCGGACGTCGGATTAACTGTTAAAAACTCGTTAAGAACATTGAGAATGTAATGTGTTTCACCATTTTCTTTTGGAGATCCTTTGTTGATAACTAAATAAGTAGGTGTTCTAAAAAAACATGTTAAAAAACAATATTATGTTCTGTACAATGCTATGGCGGCATCTACAACGCCACATGCGAACTACGCATCAAAGTTCTGACGTCACACATATCCTGCGTCACGCAATTAGAGTTTACCGCACGATGAACATAAATATAAGACTATCCGTCATCAATCGTTGGGCAGTTGCCCGTCAGATACGACACCCGTCTGGTCGGAGGATCCTCCGTTTTCTATAGAGGATGAGTGAACGTTACACCCTGTGTGTTTCTCATAGTGTTCCTCATACCTCTAAAATGCCACTAACCACAGGTTCTTTTATTCAACAGCGGGTTACGAAGTACTAATGAAGAAAGGAGGTTATTACACCTTTAACAGGTTCGTTGACACTGGTTAGAGCAAGCTGGCAAAACGATATGTCCTCAGGTTCCAAAATTATTTAATAAGTCCTGTGAGAGGCACTCCAATGTATCATGATCACCTTAAAATATAAAATCCTGGAACAGAAACCATCCCATTTCAGCAGTAAAAATTTTGTATAAAGCATTTTAATATCTGCTTATGAACTTACCTATAAAAGCGAGAAATCAAACTGAATCACATTAAAAATCGCGGACACATTTTAATAACAGTACAACAGCAAATGACAGGAGCAGAGATTACCTACCTTACATTACCCCAAATAATACGGAACCTTTATGAAAAAACCTATTTTTTCCCGATTTTATGAACAAAGGGTTTTCCACCGCGGGGATTAAAGTAGGTATTTTTTGTTAAAACCTCCTATACAATTTATGATGACAATACGAGATGGAAAAAATATTATTATCTTTTTATTTTGTGTTATTAATAGAGGTTGTGTGATTCGTTTTTTATTACAGGAAAAATGAAATTTGTTGTCATGCAAAGCCGATACAGCTTTTTGTTTTTTAATTCGATTTTGTATCTATATTATCAGGCATTGTCTGTGCAAATGTAATTCACTGGGCTTGAAAACTAGAATTACTAGATACAAAGCTTCTAACACTGTCCTGTAGCTTTGTGTAATACCAGCGTATACTAATCAAAAGCTTACAGGCTCCGCAAAGCTTCGAATTCTACTGTCTATAAACAAAAACTCAACTACGACAAAAAAGCCAACCAAAAAGGTATAAACCAGACATCTCAGACAGACAAATTCAAAATCCGGAGTCACACGTGTTAGGGTATAAATCGAACAGATTACCTACGTGAGACTCCGGAGTTTTAGTTTTTATAACTTTTACTTTTTACTTTTATTATTATTTAAATTATTTGGGGATTATAAAGTCATAAACATAATTTTGTTTTAGTTCCTTACTTTATGTCCTCTGAAGGGGGCCATATTCAATTTAATGTGACGTCACATAGCCTATAACAAGCGGCCAAGACGCTTCCATACCCCATTTGTCAAATTATGGTTTAGAAGTTATAATGAACAGATGAACATACATTCATATATACCGGTCTAAATCATAAAGGCTCGTTCACACCGGCGCGACTTGTCGCGCGACGCGACACCGGCAATTGTTCAATCGTGAAGTTTTATTAGAAATTGTATTGTTAAAGTCGCGTCGCGCGACAAGTCGCGCCGGTGTGAACGAGCCTTTACCCTCCTTTTTGCTTCGCCGTAGTCGAGTTAAAATGACCATGAATTTTATTAGTAGGTAATTCTGCCTAGCCTTTTCCCAACCGTGTTGGGGTTGGCTTCCAGTCTAACCGGATGCAGCTGAAAACCAGTATTTTACATAGAGCGACTGCCTATCTGGCCTCCACAACCCAGTAACTGGGTAATACGATACCCCTTGGTAAGACTGGTTGTCAGACTTTCGAGATTCTGACGACTCGTAACGACTGTCAAAGATCCACAAATGACAGCCGGGACCAACGGCTTAAGGAGGAGTCTCGGTATATAACGATGGTCACCCATCCACGGACCAACCCCAGCAAGCGTAGCTTAACCTGATGGATCGACCCGTGCGGCTGTTATTACGAGCACGAGCTCCTTTGTACCTACTAATTTTAATAGCAGGTAGGTACATAATGTAAAAATAAGTTGAGGCAGGTTCACTTAAAAGGTTACGATGGATGATGATGGATGATATATCAAACGATTTGTCATAAGTCTCTCTGGCAGGACGTGGGAATATTGAAATATTTGCTGTTTCGGTCTAGTTTTCACCTGCAGCATAATCAGCCTATAATGTGCCCATTGTTGGGACACAGGCCTTCTCTTTTCGAGAAGGAGTGGCCTGTTATCTACCACGCGGGCCCAGTGCGGGTTGGTAGATGTCACATGTCTTCGAATTTTTGGTTCTAGGACATGCCGGTTTCCTCACGATGTTTTCCTTCACCGTTGTGAGAGCAGTGGTAGTGAAATTAAACAAAGTAAAGCGCCTGTCGAACCCATGACCTGCAACTCGTAAGACGGGCGGAAAGTTACCACTGGGTTTTTCCCGAAATTCGAAAAAAAATCTGTTGTTCCCTACATTTAAGTTCGCATAGCTCGTCAAATTGTAGGGAACAGCTGTTTCTTTTTCGCGATTTCGTGGTTTGTCCCATAATGATGAGTAAAGTCTTGTGTTTTCTTGTCTCTGTCTAAGTAAAGTCTTGCTGTTGGGGAGTTTGTTGCGCCACTTCTTCTTCCCAGCTAAAGCACTAGGAAGTGGTGAAGGGTGGGCGTTTTGGGGGACTGTCTTATGTAATGTTGACGTTCGAAAAGTGCTGATTCTCAGCCTAGTTTGAATAAATGACTTTTGATTTTGATTTTTTAAGTATCGGTCACTAATTACTAGTCAGTTGTGTAGTTTTCGGTTATCAATAATGGTTATTACACGCGTATTGTAAGTAGGCGTTTGTTCTCGTGCGAAGTATTTGTACCTACTATTAGTTGTGCATAACCCTTCGGTGTTGGTGACATTAACCGTTTCCGTGTCGTTATAAAGTGAAATAAGTTTTTTGACGCGGTGCAAAACAAGGCGGTCGGCGATATACAGGGTCCAGAAGATGACTATTTGGTAAGTAACCTTTAGTAATTTAGTTCACGACTGTAGGACGTCATTAGTGCCAAAACCAGTTTATGCTGGTCTCTTATTCTATTGAAACTGCGTACTATATTTGGCCACGGTCAAAGTATAACCATAGACGTGTGGCACGAGCTAGCGTGAGTACCTACTTAAAGCTCGATGAACGTAGCCTTTTTTTGTTTGATTATTCCAACCTATAAAATAGTTGTGTCTACATAGTTTGATACTGACGAGGTTCGGCAGTTTTCTAGTGACTTTGCAAAATGAAAAGATTTGCCATGCAAGATTACCTACTACGATACACCAAAATAATTTAGTTTTAATTTTGGTAAGTTAATGGTGCCAATTCTCTTGTACACCGAACTAAACTATCATTAATATTCCTTACTTTTGGCTATGAGAATTTTAAAGCTATCCTGCAAAAAAAATCAGCTTCGACGTGTTTTCGGGGAATTTCTCACGTTTTAGGTGTTTATGGGTACCTACTATAAACGGGGTCAAGATTTTCATTATTTTTGCGATAGGCCACCATTTTCGAGATTAATGCAAAAGAAAAAAATATACAGTAGTGTCTTTGCGTGTTGGTGTAAATTTTATTTTGTGAGGTATTTGAGACAAGAAAATCGGCACCAACATCAGCCGGTCGATTCTGTAAATATCTCACTGTGAAAACTTCGGTGAAGAGACCTTGAAGTGATCTGTCATTCCACTAGGGATTGACACTATTGACAGCTCACTTCACCTAAGTTCTCATGGTGACATTTTTACTGAATAGATCGGCAGTTTTCTAGACTTTCTCTGATGAAGTACCAAAATGACGAATACAGTCGACTGCTGTAAAGCTTACCTTGGATAGTAATTTGTGAGCTCATGAAAAATTCGAACATTCGAACACATTCGAAATTGAACGACGGACGAACTTTTCTACATCAACCGCACACGAAATCGCTCTAAATATTTATTCTTGTGATGTAGCGAGACTCGCTTTAGGGAATATTGAAGTAATAGACAGCGAGTATGCTACGAGATACCATAAACACTATCCTCTAAGGAGCGGAGACGGTAGTCACACATAAAATATACACTGAAGATGAATAAACAAGTAGTGAACTTGTTCGTGTAATAAAAGGTGCCTTTGTGAATTTGTGATACCAATATACTGGAGCGACAATTAAGGCAGCGTTAAAGGTCGATTAACAATCTTAATTATTGAGCTAAATAACATAACATAACATCACCATCACCGTCATCATCATAACATTATCTTTGTAGTCTACGAAGGGTTCGGCAGAAGTGTACCTATAGTACACCCACATTTTGCCAGTTATGTTTAAGAGGCCTATTACATTTCGACATGATTTCGAACATGATTTTTGCGTTTAATGGGCAACTTTGGCGTTCTTATTCTGAGAAACTGAAAGACTTCGAACATGATTTTTGCGTTTAATGGGCAACTTTGGCGTTCTTATTCTGAGAAACTGAAAGACTTCGACAACTATGACTTATTGAGTAATGGATAATAGTTATTAGTATAGTTTATAGCGGCCTCACTTTTCGCAATTTTTTAAATTGCTTTGCAAGATAAAGAAATAACTCATCTGAAAATCAGTAAAAGGGCCATTTATTTTTTTAAAGCTTGGATGCTAAGGACTTAGGTTTACTTAAGATTTTTTTTTTCTTGTTTTGGCAATTGAGCCGTTTTCGACTATTCTGGCAGCGTCACGTTTAGAGACTACTCACACTTATTCAGCTCTATTCAGCGTTTGCCCACAGAAAACGCGCGAAACGCGTACGCCAGCTGCGGATAGCTGAAAGGACGCGTACGCATCTCATACAAAATCGTAGTTTTATATGGCCAAACGATGAATAGAGCTGAATAAGTGTGAGTAGTCCCTTAGACGGCAGCGCAGAGAGGCTGGCCGTCGACTTTGCACTTGGTGGTAGATCTAGGTGTTAGTCGCTAAAAAGACAAGGACAAGGGTTAGTATTACGATTACTTTAAGATAATAGCTTTGACGTCTATTTTTAGGATAAGAGTGTCACTGGTTGGTGACTGTCACTCTAGCAGACCGTCGCATCGATGGTTGCGTGGCGGCTGTCTTCTGATGACGGAGATGATATCAAGGGTGCCGCAGTCATACCACGTCCACGGCGAACTGCTATATTCCGGCACAATCCTGATGGTATTGAAGGTGCTGAACCACTAATAGTACCACTTCCGGTAAAGGCATGGTAAAGGCTATCCTGCGCTGTAACATCGAATAATTTTTTGTTAGTTAAGTAAGCACACCTCCGCCACAAAACACAGTAGCACAATTGCAGTAGTTCAATTCAACGGACTTGCGTCATGAATCCGATTCGAGTAGCGGATTTCGCTGCTATGGTTTTGCGGCTGAGGTGTGCTAACGGTAAGATAAGATAAATATAATTATTTATTTGTCAAAAAAACACAAAAACAGTTGGAAGGATTACAAAAAAAGAAAAAGTTTCAACATGTTTTGCCTAGAAATGCGTACAAATACAATAATAATATAATTTCAAAGTACAAAAATCATAAAGTTACGTTAAATTAATAAAAATGTATGAAGTACATCATTTAAATAGTCGGCAACATTATAGTACCTAGTATTCATTTAATAAAAGTTTCTTCATGCTTTTATTAAAACTATTAATATTTAAATCTTTGTATGCCTTTGGTTCCTTGTTGTATAATTTTGGGGCCATGTAGAATACACTCTTACGCATGAGAGTTTTGCTTAGCACTATTTAAACGACTGATCATCCTATTCAATCAATTTCAAATAAGACTAGCCATATTTATCTCATTACTTTGCAAGATAGCTAATCCAATAAGAATTAATTTCTCAAAATCAGCAAACAAAACAACCCAGTTATTTTTTAAATGCTTGAATACAAAACGTATAAGGTCACTTTCAGATGAGATAGCAATAAATCGTTCGAGTTAGCATCGAGTTTGCACAGTTAGATCGATCCGTCCAACGCAAGAGAACCCTTATCTCGGCTGACATGTCTTTAAGTAGGCCCTCAAATTGCCCTTTTGGGAGTTGACCGATCACGTGTCCTGATGTCGGGATGTTTAGCTTCGGAATTCTGCTTATTACTTGAACTCATTATTTGCAGATGAAATGTGACGTCTTATTAATTAGGACGTCTATAGTCTTTTAGAATCGAGACTCCTCCGTGCTTCGGAAAACACGTTAAGCAGTTGGTCCTGGCTGTCATTCGTGGATCTTTGAGAGTAGTTACGGGTCATCAGAAGTCTGAAAGTCTGACAACCAGTTTTACCAAGGGGTATCGTATTAACCCAATTACTGGGTTGTGGATGTCAGATAGGCAGACGCTACATGTAAAATACTTGTATTCAGCTGCATCCGGTTAGACTGGAAACCGACCTCAGCATAGTTGGGCAAAGGGTAGGCAGATTGATTTATGTTTTTTGAGGAAATAAGCTTTTATTGAAATTTTTTTGACACCTTAGTTACGGTTTTATAGAAGAGGCCGTCATGAAAACGATAGCACCGGGGTTGTACCTTCGGGGTCAAAAAACGATCTCTAGGAAAATACACCAACTTACTTCCATTAATAACATTGCAGTGACGTCATTCGACGGGAAATTACGGACTTTATGGCGGCCACCGCAGTCTTAAGAACCAATTGATGTATCAAAATCAAACGTAAAGCATTTATTTGAATTAAACCAATTACATGGCACTTTTTAACTGTCAAAGAGTCGGTCACTTAGTCAGAAAGTTGAAGCTAGTTGCCCATTCCAAAACGTAGGTCTATCACGCTAACAGGTAGGTGATTTCAATGTACATAATATCGGAGGTGCTCATTTAATATTTATGATTAGAAAATCCTACCAAAACATCAATCAAATACAATATTCATGAAAATTCAAGACATTCCAATATTAAAACAGCACGCACATTTTGATGTATTCAACCAACAAACGATCGTATTTGGCAACCGTCTGAGTTCGACTGATATCTCATCAGAATTTCATTTATCTTAAGTCAGTTAGAATTACCATTTCGCTGGGAACATGTCTGGCTAACTTGACCGTGAGAAGGAGCAATGTGTGTTGAAACATTTGCTGCTATGCCAGTGATAATGAAGCTCGGTTAATTCAACTAGATTTTGCTTTTACAGAGGTCAGGATGCTTGTATAAACGATCCATAACCGTGCTATATTGAGTTTTAATGATTGGTGCAGAAATAAGCTTTAGTGCAATGGGTATGATAAACGATCTTGAGGTAATAATGAAATAATTTAGTTGGCAATGAAAGAGATTGTGTTGGATCAATTTAGTTAAAGTGCTGATGAGCCAATTCTAATTGTATGCTTAAAAGAAGAGTAGTACATTATCAGTAGTCATTTATATCCACACAAAAAATAGCAAACTAGCTTCTTCCCAAGACTTCGTCCACGTGAAATTTCTTGATCCCGGATCCTCACCGTCGTCGCATGGCATTCCTTCGTTTTCGCTTTTCTGATATATTTTTTGCGTTATATATGACATTTTTTGCTCGGTTCCTAAGGGCACTTGCGTGATGTTAAATAACCTATAGCCTTCCTCAAGAATTAGGCTACGAAATGCAAAAAGATTTTTTCAAATCTGACTAGTAGTTCCAGAAATTAGCGCGTACAAACAAACAAAAACACAAATTCTTCAGCTTTATTATTAGTATATAGATATTGGATACGCAATAAAGAATTGAAAATTGAAATTGAAAATTGGATTTATACATACAATGAAAACAAAATATTCCAGACATTTTATTGTAATCAATCAATCGATCAATAGTCTTTAATTGTAAACATACATTTAAAAAGTGTCAAGAGGTTAATAATTAAAAGTAATAAAATAAAATAAATTTTCATACCCTAAACAGGCACATTATGGATTGCCAAACGCCAACTTTGAAATATTTGCTAAGACCTGTATTTTCAGCAAATAAGTTGTTCTTTATGCTAAGCCTCATGTACCAACCTCCATTAAGACTGACATAAAGATGAGCAGAAAGGAAAACGCTCTCGAATCACTTGTAGACAAAAAACCTGTATAGAATTCGTATTCAGGGATCGTCGTCGAATCATAGATGAGCTATCAAAATGACAGACACAAAAATTTGTATTCTTTCTACGTTTTACGAGTAGCTATTTGACGTCGGATTCAACTGATTATTCCCAGATATCGTGACGCAAGTGCGACACTCGGTTCGAGCGAGTTCCGAGGGGAAAATTTTTACAAAAGAAAAGGATATTTATCCTGGCCCTATTACAAATTAAGAATCCAAAAAGCTCCAACGAACTAGATCTCTTTTAGAGTAAATATTTGAAAATACGCTTTTTAATTGTTTTAGAGGAAATGCTGCGCTGAAAGTTTATTGTTGGTATTATTTTGTTACTTTATGCGTCTTTTTGTAAATACGGTGCTAATTAATCGTGTAGTCACAATCATGGCAATTGGCTCACCCCCTATGACATGGGACTTAAACATAACTGGCAAAATGTGGGTGTACTATAGGTACACCTCTGCCTAACCCTTCGGGGAATACAGGCGTGATGTTATGTTACGTTATTTGTGCAGTCAGTTTAGAACCTGTTGAATTACTTAAATACCATTTCACAATGCATTTAAGCCCGTCCTTGATTAGCTACCTTACATTTATAAAGTCCTAAAACACTCTACCTTTCTCTGTGTTATTTAGACAACCGTTATCTTTCTATTTTAGCTGTAGGTTCTCCCAAACTTAAATAAATAAATATTATCATGCTTCACTGTTCCATTCTGCTTTAAAATCACTCATTATTTCAAAGTTATTTAAATTTCAATCACAGTTCAGAGAACTTTTGCGCTGTTAATTTTCTCCCGCTTTATAGTTCCCGTATCCCAACATTTTCGTAGCCGATTAACAACAAATTTAACAAACAAAAAGGGACACTCATTTTAACCATTCAAATTATAATTCCGTTCAGTTGAGCACGAAATAATTTATTCAAAATTTTAATATGACGTACGTAGCCACAATGCTAGCAATAACTGGGGCCATTCTGTACAATTCTGTACAATTCAAATCCCCATTTGATGTTATTTAGCAAAACGCTTGGGAATACGTAATGCGAATTGGTAGGAGTACCTAGTTAAGCACAATTATGTTGGCAACATTAACCTTTCTGAAGTAAGGTATGATAACGATCTCAGCTAACAACGATGAAAATACAGTCGCAAAATTTCAAGTATGCAAACAGCCTAAGAAAGATATTGTTGAGAATTCACCGGAATTAAATTGGCAGAAATTGCTATTTGTATTTTTCCTTGGGCGCCGACGCATGCCAAATGCTGTTTGCGTAAAGTGTCTCCCACTTATATCGTATGAGAATGAGCGTAATGATGTTTTACAAAATCTTCGTCAAGGGATTCACTTGGTAGAGGCTATATTAGACAGTGGCAATGTAGGCTATTATAGCTTGAATATTTTCTAGAAAAGACTGGAAATGTTGATATTGTCCAGAAGGTCGATTTAATTATGAAATTGGTGTGGGAGACTTAGAATAATTATTATTTTAGGTTGTTAACTAAACTATTATTATTGTTATGAAAAAATAGACTCTCATGAAATTTTGTAGTTTCTAATTATAATTGAGGCAGACGAAACAAATTAGCATGTTTCACTAGAAATATCAAACACACTGGTAATGTTCCAGAATTTATTTCAAAAACAAAATCTCTATTATACCAAAAGAATATTAGCAAAGGTAGACTTTGGTATAAACAAACACGATATTAGGGTAATTCGTTATTTTTATTTATCTCTGATTATCCCGGCTAAGACAAAGGGTAATAGGAAACGGGGGAAATGTATTTACGAAAAATATGTTCAGTGGTTTAATAAAAATTGTTGGTTTTGCTTTTACTGGTGGAATTAGCAGTTTGTTTTGCACGGTGTTGTGTAGCTATAGATATTGTTTTGTCCCCTACGCATTTGAAGGGTGGTTTTTTGATTGTGTTTTTTATGGCTTTTTGTTTCCTTTTGCTGCTTTTTCATTTTTATCTTTTGTAGAAAAACAGCTAATTCTCATTATTGCAGATTTTTAATTTTATTTGCTGTTACATACTATTATTATTATTCTACCGTAACAATTTTCTTTCTTTAATCTTTATTTAAAAAAAAACTAGGTTCTAATCAACTGATACGTTTTATTAATCTGTTTCTTTTACAATTACGAATACTTTTACAAATACGTATGAGAGATTCGATGAATAGAAGTATCAATGTTTCCATTAATATGGAAAAAATAAATTTTGTGAAAACATTAAAAACGCGTGAAATGCCTTCGTTCGTAATTGTTTACTGAAATTCAGATTTTACTAAGGGCCTATTTCACCATCTCCAAGTAAAGCGTTGATTAGTTACTTCCTAGTTAACGTTACTTGGCAAGTAAAAGTTACGAGTATCTTTTGTCAATTTCCCAAACGAAAATAAAGTTTCGATTAACAACTTACTGGTTAAGTGAATGAAGTAACAAATAATACGTTACATTCGTTCAATACTACGTCAATGTTACTCGTCAAACGTCTTTGAAAGTTGTGAATTGTCATTTGTGGTGTTTTTGCCTGGTTTGGAAAGCGTGTGATTTTAATTTGTTATTTTATTTAAACTATACTTTTTAATTAGAATGGATAAAGTTAAAAGAGATAGAAGCAGATTTGATAAGTTATTAGTAAAACCACTTGGATAATGAAAAAATTGCGATTTAGAGATTATTTTTTATGTTTTATAAAGTTAAGCACTTAGTTTATTGCATACTTCGATAGACGAAATCTAGCAAAAAAATCAGTTTCATCTAGGTCCGTAAAATAATCAAATCCTAGGTATCGTTGCGTCGAAGAATGTTCTAATTCATCCAATTGATGATCAACCAAGTCAAATAAATCCATTTTTATTTAAAAATCTGGTATGTTCCTACACAAAATGACAACGGACAACTTTTAACTGTAAAGTAAACATGCTAACTGGCAGATGTCGTGGCAAGTAAGTTACGGGTCAGATAATCTTATGATTAGTGCTACTCGAACGTCGTGAAATTCGCACATGAAGTTACGGGTGACTTTAACTGGCGGTTAGCCTACTCGACACTTTACTTGAGGGTGGTGAAATAGGCCCTTAGTTTTATAAAAAATGAGTCTCAAGTCGTGAGAATTAAATAATTCTAGGTACTATTCTTATTAGAAAGATAGTTATATAGATAAAGCGTTACGTTCATAAGTTGCACTTAAGTATTTTGATACTGGCTGGTAGAAAGTTGAATGTCCACCTCGGGACCAACACCATTTTGAGCTCGAGTGACGTACTTTGAATCCCCTGCTGCGCTCAGGATTCAATTTAGGAATCCCTATATTGACTAATTTGAATTATTAATTCGTTTTAAAATAGTTGTTTGCTCCCTAAGCAAATAGTCAACTGTTTTAGTTATGTAGTAGTATGTAAAGTCGATTTGTAAAGATGAGGATGGCATAATCTGTTTAGATTAAAAAAAACCCTCTTAAAAAAAAAAAAAAAAAAGCTTCGACCAGAATACGGCCACTTCGACAGCATTATCGTTGCCCTAGCTTTATTAAGGTCTTCCACATCACTCATATCTATTGAATTACCGTTTCATAGTAGTATAATACTTGTTTTCAATGTAAATTGATGTATAGTCGGTGTCATGTTCAACTTGAGTATTTAGTTACTTGTAGTTGTGTATGTAGAGAATAATGATCTCGTACATAAGGACGTGTTTGTTATAATTAATTTAATTGACTAATCACTATGTGTGTACGCAAGTGGAAATTATCGTCCATTTAACTATAAGAGATGAGATTATTCTCGAAATGACGATAAACATTACATAGACGATAAAAATACATAAAGATTACTTGCGACAGGGAGTTGAATGCGAAACACATGACAGTGTTCTTCTTTTTTTTAAATAATTTGATAAATTATTCTCCTATTAGGCTTTTGTTTTTCTATTTTCTATTTTTAGATCGTTGATTATTATAAAGCTGTGAAGGTTAATTGTCTCTCTGATGATGGCGAGTGTGTTTGATCATTTAGCTCCCTTTAAAATGTTTGAGCTGAATGGTGCTGATCCATGCGTCATGTTCGTGAACGGGCGCCGTCAATTGAGGCAGGCCATTTCTTTGCTACCATGGCGTATTCTAAATTTTGAATGGGTTTTATCTTTTTATTACGGACGCTATTAACATGCACGTCTTTTTACATTGTTCTCACATGTATAATTTGACCATGAATGATGTAACCAAATAATGTAACCAATATTTTGTAACAATTTTTTTATTGATTTAAAAGTCCGTGGAGTTTCTTGCCCGTTCTTTTCCATAGGTACCTACTACGCTTTGGACTGGGCAACTAGCTTCATATTTCTGACTGACCGACTCCTTGATAATTCGAAAGTGCCTGTAAATGGTTTAATTGAAATAAATGCTTTGAGTTCGAGTTTTGTTTCAATCCAAGTTCGCACGACACCGACAAAACTACATAGGAATAAACGTTCATCATCTCCTTTCATTTCATTTTTCGATCATTGGGTAGGCGAGTGTAAGATTTTGAGTCCCAAAATCCCACAACATCACTTTTAATTCATTTGCTTATGATATCGTCTGAACTCATTCATTCTGCCTATCCTTTTACCAATCATGTTGGGGTCGGCTTCCAGTCTAACCGGATGCAGCTGAATACCAGTATTTCACATGGAGCGACTGCCTATCTGACCTCCACAACCCAGTAACTGGGTAATACGATACCCCTTGGTAAGACTGGTTGTCAGACTTTCGGACTTCTAACGACTCGTAACGACTATCAAAGATCCACGAATGACAGCCGGAACCAACGGCTTAACGTGCTTTCCGAAGCACGAAGGAGTCTCGGTATGTAAAGATGGTCACCCATCCACGGACCAACCCCGGCAAGCGTAGCTTAACCTGATGGATCAACCCGTGCGGCTGTTATTACTTAGCCACGAGCTCTTCCTATGATATCGGCTGAACTAATAACCTATTTTTGTTTGTTTGGCTGCTATACTGAAATCAAAACGATAAGTACATAAAACATATAGCTTGGCAACGTATCCTTCAGCACTATAAAAGAAAATCCTATTTAAAATTTCTTTACCCACCCCATTTTTCTCAACCGTGATTATAATATTCTCTACACTTTTATCGTTCGAAAGCACTTTTAATATCCGCAACTATTATATTTACAGTCTCTGACCCTTTGAACACATAATCGCTCCCGTGTCACTCTGAGCGATGGAAAATTATTTTTCACTCCAGCAACATTTGATCCTTTACCGGGTCCTCGTGATGTGGGATATTATTGAAAAAATCTAGGCTAATTTTTATTTATAGCCGTTTTTATTATGGCATCAATATTCTTGACTACATGCGTCTTGTTTTTTGTTGTGAAGAGGTTATGAAATTGGTTGTTTTTGTAGCTTTTGTTGATATGGAATCAATATCGATTGATATTATTTCACTGCCTCGTTGGTCTAGTGGTCGCTGCTGCTAAGCATGAGGTTCAATTCTCGGGTCGGGCAAAGTGTTATTGGGTTTTTCCATCAGGAAACTTTCAATAGCAGCCCGGAGTCTGGAGTCGTGCCCGGCTGATGACAATAAGCTTGCTTTCTAAAGGGTGATTTTTTAAGAGGTATAGGATTTGATTTTCAAAAAAAACACAAAAAATTTGAAAAATTTGATGAAATCTTTATTGGAATCGATAGAACGATCAATATAATTTAATTTTTGAAGATGATTTCATGCAAATGCTGGCCGCGGCTCCGGTTTAGATGTCCCATTCGCAAGGCCCAATTTCGGCACACTCTCTCCAACATATCAGCCGGTATATCACGAATAAAAGCTTCAATATTGGCTCCCAGTGCGTCAATCGTTGCTGGTTTATCCCTGAGCCTTAACATGGCCCCACAAGAAATAGTCCAAAGGCGTTAGATCACACGATCTAGGCGGCCAATTGACGGGCCCAAAACGTGAGATAAACTGTTCACCGAAGGCGGCTCTCAATTGGGCCATTGTTTCGCGTGCCGTGTGGCATGTGGCACCGTCTTGTTGAAACCACATGTCAGGCATGTCCAATTCTTCCATTTTGGGCAAAAAAAAATCGCCAATCATCACACGGTAGCGCTCGCCATTCACAGTAACGTTTCGGCCATTGTTGTCTTTGAAAAAGTACGGCCCGATGATGCCGCCGTTCGTTCGTAAGTCGATTCATGGTTAAATTATAGACCAAACTGAACAAGTTTAACAATGACACAAGACACGATTCACGCGTGATCTGTCAAAAACAGTGTTGCCAAAAAGATACCAGCAAAAAAATCACCCGTTATTACCTGGGCCTTAAACTTAACTGGCGAAATGTGGGTGTATTTTAAGTGCCAATCCCTTGGAATACAGGCGTTATGTTTATTAACATTATGTCAAAAAACAGAAATAGAAAAGGTCTTTAGTTATTTTATTTTGTGTTATGAAATAAAACAGGTTTATTTTCCCCAACAACATAAAACAAGCTTACTACTATAATACTACATTAAACAACCCTTACTGACATCCCTTTCAAAGTATCCCTGTAACTTTGTTCGCATAATTTCACTCCCACCCTTGTCATTACAGAACAAGTTTCCGGAACAATATCTAAGAGTAAATCCCTAGCTTTTACAGCTTCTTATAATACGATTTTATCAAATACAAAGGTTTGATTGGCTAGTAACGAGACAAAGGGACGCCCTTCTAATTTTACCCACATTTTTCCTCAACTGAATACTGGCAACACTGGCTAGTCAATTACGTGGCTTTATTTCTTTTAACGCATTCTCGAGTCCCACTGGATTGAAAACATTTGAACACACATAAGTTTATTGGAAAGGAAACTGGATATGAAAGGTTTTATATAAAAGATTTTGCTATTTTGAAGTGTTGAGTTTTATAACTTTTTAGATTTAGCTATATTAAATAGACATAAATTGGTGTATTTTGGCCAGCATCATTCAAAGGTAAGAATACTTATCTGAAGGTAAAAAGGATATTTAAGAGATAAAGCAATGAGTGAAGAAAAAGTCAAGTATATATATTTTAATAATAATATATATATTTTTTGTAAAGTAATTAGTTTTAAAATTATATTTATATAATAATAATAATTAATTATTTAAAAAAAAAAGTTAATTCATTTCGAAGAATTTAAAGTATATCGTACGTAATATGCGCTTAATTTATTGTTCTTTAATATCGTAAGAAATGTGTTATTATAATAATATAATAGTGTAACAATATACTCGTACAAGTAGATAAATAAAACAGTGACATCGCTTCATATGTCAAGCCAGGTCATTACGACCATATACTCCAGGGACTCTTTATTGTAGCGTATTAAGAAGAAAAGCACTGTTTTGTATCAGACGTTATGGGGACAATGATGTATTGTACACGTTACATTTTCAATTAGGGCTTCCTTTGGAATAATATTTTGCGCATATATATTTTTACTCAACGGTCAAATTGACCTTTATTAGCCTTAAATATTCAACATCTTCAATATTCACTACATATAAACAAAATTTTGAAATATTGGAACAAAAATATAATATGTATTAGATTTCTATAGAGTAGGTAAGAAACTCTTTGATATTGAAATGAAACTACGCGTAAATCCATTGGGTGATACCAGGAACGCATAGACGTCAAAACGGATCGTCGAATCAGAATAGTAAATCATCTATATAGCATAATACCAATGGAAATCACAGTTATCCACATAGACAGCGTAAGCAATATTTAAAACTACCCGCCATATAAACTTTGGCTTCGGATAGCGAATGTCACCAATTTGGGAGCTAAAACGTCACAGTCGGGATGTCCCGATCAGAATTGCAAATGTGAGAGTAAATTCACAAAGAATACACGAAAATTATGCGGGACCCGGTCAGGGCTGGTTTTATTCGTGTAACATACGGAACCCTGGGCGTTAGGGGTCGGGATGTAAATTTATTGAAAGGTACTCATTACCGCTTTTAGCTAATGAGTTTAAGTGATATTTTAAATACGGATTCGTGTAGCGTAGGCGATTCGTTTTCATTTACTTCTTCATTGATGTCCCTTAATGGAATGGGAAACAAATTTGCTACCTGTTTCGTTTAGCTTTGAATGTATCAATAATTTAGTTTAAAGCACCTAAACTGGGGCCTAAGTCTACTAATTTACAAACGTCACAATGGTGTCATAATGGATAGTTTTTGACAGATTTGCCATACAAAAACTGTCAAATACTAACCATTATGACATCATTGTGACGTTTATAAATTAGTAGACTTAGGCCCCTGGTGTTTAATACGGAGAAATCGTGAGGCGAATGACATCAGTCCCTGGACAAGAAACTACATGAAGAACACGACAGCTCTGACAAGAGTGCTACAAAGAAGAAGCAGAAGAAACTGGAGTTGTACAGATTAAATACTGCCTCATTTTTCTATTTTATTCCTTTGAAAAACAAGTTCAAAGGATTGTCGCAATATTCGCAAAAGCTAATCTTACTAAGCCTACCACAGAAGTCAGCATAATACCTACCCAAGCTTGGCCTCCGAAAATGTAATAAGTTTTACGTCCGTAAAGTAATTAAATCCCACAGTGTCATTCAAACCTAACAATATATACAAGGCTTTCGAGAAAAATTAATCAACCACTCTTCCCAAAATTGATAATTTAACAAGACCTTTTTCATAGGTCAATGTTTCCTACATTCTGTATGTATGATTGACCTTTGGTGTACAATTTTCAGTTCTTGTTATACTGGTTGTTACGCTTGGCACTGTCAATGGTACTCGTCCATATCATAATATAAATTTTAACCGATATTACAATATTTTGAGCCAAGTGTTTGCTTGATGCTCGTTTTGATTTTGCCCGTTTTGTAAAAGCAAATACCTCATGTTTGTTTAACTATAAATTAATATCGAAGTTACATTTCATCAAACGATATTTAAGGATTCTCGTTGTCCTCTTAATTTTTATCTCATTTAAAAGGGCTTGTGACTAAGTATAAACAGCTGCACGGGTCGATCGATTAGGTTAAGATTCGGTTGCCGCAGTTGGTCCGTGGATGGGTGACCACCTTTACATAACAATAATCCGCCTAGAAAAGCACGTTAAGCCGTTGGTCCCGGCTGTCATTTAGAGATCTTTGTCAGTTGTTATGAGTCTTCAGAAGCCTGAAGGTCTGAGAAACAGTCTCACCAAGGGGTATCGTGTTACCCAGTAACTGGGGTTTGGAGGTCAGATAGGCAGTCGTTCCATGTAAAATACTGGTAGGTACTCTGCTTAGCTGGTTAGTCCCATTGCGATCATATTTCTCGGTGCAACAGTAGGAAACACCCATTGTCTTGATACTCTTTGTCAGTTTTTAGAATATTTAAGGAGTTCCATTTTTTTTCCAAAGTCTTGATCCATACAAAATCTGCTGCTTTTTCAGTACTTCCAGTCTAACCGGATGCAGCTGAATACCAGTATTTTATATGGATCTGACCCCCACAACCCAGTAACTGGATAATACGATACCCCTTGGTAAGACTGGTTGCCAGATTTTCGGGCTTCTGACGACCCGAAACGACTGTCAAAGATCCACGAATAACAACTGGATTAACGGGCTTTCCGAGGCACGGAGGAGTCTCGGTATGTAAAGATGGTCACCCATCAACCGACCAACACCGGCAAGCGTCCTGATGAATCGACCCGTGTGGCTGTTATTACTTAACCACGAGCTCCTCAACCTCCTTTTTCAGTACTTCCAAATCCTAATAAATAACATTCAGACGATCACAAACGATGTAGGAGAAGTTAGTTCCCATTAATACATTTGTTGATATACACTAAACTGAGCATGTTAGTGAGAACCTCGCAATTTAGTGCTGATGGCTGTTACAAAACTTTGAACAGTCAATAAATTCCGTAATTGGTGGAGCGTACGTATGCAATAAATATTGATATTTAGCAAATATAGAGGTCGGTAATTTATATTTGTACCTAATGTAGATAGGGAAAATGTAATATAGGAAAGTGGTCTTTATGTAATTTATGAATACTCAATACATATTATGTGTAGGTAGGAATTACCTATGGATGAAATATATTGTGTGGGATATCAACCTTTTTTGCAGTATCATGAGGAACAGTAGCTTTGTCAACGACTTTATTTAATTAATGCTTAATTATATTGACTTAATTATATTGTTTCCACATGATGGGTGCCTGGGGATGGACGGCGCCGCCGAGTCCGGCCCAGAAAGAGGTGGCGAGATGACCTAGACGCGTACCGCAGCGACTGGATCGAGGTGGCCCTGGATAAGAATACTTGGAAGGATTTGGGGGAGGCCTTTGCTCAGCAGTGGGATAATGTAGGCAAATAAAAAATAAAAAAATATAGATTGTGGCGGCATCTACAGTGCTACATGCGAACTACGCCTCAAAGACCTGACGTCACACAGATCTTGCATCACGCAATTAGAGTTTACCACGGATCAACATATGTAAGACTTTCCACCATCAATCGTTGGGCAGTTGCCCGCCAGATACGACACTCGTTTGGTCGGCGGATCCACCCTTTTTTATAGAGGATGAGTGAACTTTACACCCTTTTCGTCATCCCTTTAAAAATATAAAGTCGTTGACAAAGCTTCTGTTCAGGTTTTGGTAAAAATAGTAACCAGCCATTAGCTGAGCATTAGACCACTAGCTGACTGAGAAGGGGCTCTTGGCTAAGTAATAACAGCCACATCGGTCGATCGATAAGGTACGCTTGCCATAGTCGGTCCTTTGATGCGTGAACATGTTTACATATAAAACCGAGAACCTACGTGCCTCGGAAAGCACATTAAGCCGTTGGTCTCGGCTGTCATTCGTGAATCTTTGACAGTCGTTACGAGTTATCAGAAGCCCGAAATTCTGGCAACCAGTCTTTCAAAGGGAATCGTAATACCTAGTAACTAGATTGTGCAGGTTATGTTTTTTTTTACATCCCATAACTCTAGGGTATGAATGAGACCATATCCAAGAATCAACTGGCATATGAATTATTACAAAATAATTCGGCAGTCACGATTATTAATGTAAAACACCCTTACGTGAAATATGGCAACGTCGCATTTTCTTAGCTTTAAATATGAATGATTGGTTTATATGAAAATGATTTACTGGTTCTTATCAATTAAACTTAGATACACATATCGAGAGTATAGTGCTATGTTATCTTAGAAACTATGGATTTTTGGACCAATGTATTTTAGGATTTTTTGTATTATATTTTACATAATATTATAGAATATAACCCTAGAGTTATGGGATATAAAAAAAACACGTTGTATGAGCAGTCGCTCCATGTAAAATACTGGTATTCAGCTGCATCTGCTTAGACTGGAGGCCGACCGCAACATAGTTGAGAAAACACTAGGCATAGGATAGACACTGTGTCTATCACCGTCTATCTAGTCTAGCTGCAGAGCTGGCCTAAGTGCATACGGACCGCTGGAAACACTCAAAAGTTTCCACTATTGAAACCCCCAATCAATCAGAGAACAGGCAGGAACATTACAACAACAAACAAGTGAACACATAAGTCAGCAGTGCCCTATTCCGGCCAGATATAACATAATACGGCCACTAACTTTGCTATTTCAGTAATCGTCAAGACAAATGTGGGGCATTCGTCTTGTGATATCGTAGCACCATGTTTTGTCTAGCACGAAGAAATATGAAGTATCGCTGCGTTTTTGGAGCAGACAGAAGTGCTCATTTGAGATGGTTCGTTAGGCTGGTTTTGTCCTGTTAGGGTAATTTTTTTCGTGTGTTTTGACGGTCATTGCAACATGAGTGCAGTTTTGAATGATATTATTTTTAAGTCTTACTGTAAAACCTTTAATCTTGAACATTTATTGATTCAGCCACGACCAGAAACTGGACATGTCCTTTATTTATTTATTTATCAAACATTTTGTAGACTTAACAGGTAAACCCAAGGCGTTTACAAACAAGTTACTCGTACATTTGCATAATATACGCTTACAGTTACAATTAGCGCATAAGTTATTGTTCTTATTAGGTACTAATACTTTACTACTAACTTCTAATGAATACAGCTTAGCCCTCCATAATCTAGTTTCGTATCATAAGTCAGCTTAGCTTTCCGTAACCTAGTTTCGTATCATAGGTTAATTGTATGACAGTGTGTGAGGTGGACATTTGCCGCGGATATAATTTTTCTTAGCTTGTCAGTAAATATAAATATGAGAGAGTAAGTATAAATTTGCGAAGCAAAAGGGAGATTAGCACAAAAGAAAGGACGCTTATTGGTATCTAGTGGGTTCATAAAAGCTGTAAGTGTGAGTGATAATCGTGCCGTAAGACATGTTGCGTCGACCCGAAATTACATATTTAGGATAGGGGAATGATGATGAGTTATGACGATGATGATGGTGATTATGATCGTGATGATGATAGTTCAAAACTAACATGGTTCTATTAACAATCTGACGAGAAATTCTAAAATGCTGTCTGTTTTAACTAATGAGTTGGAGTAATTTATTTTCCAGAATTATTAACGAAAATGAGTACCTACCTAACAAATGAGGTCAATGTCGAAATATATTCCCAATCTACAAATTCAGCATGAGTGACGTCATTATAAGTCTATGGGTTCCATTGACATTAACAAATTGAGTTACTTCCACGACACACTTATGAAAGAACTAGTCAAGTCTTACTTATTAGATAAGTTATTTCGTATACTTATTAATATTTTCTTAGAGCATTTCTTAAGAATCGGAGGAAAATCAATTTTCTTGAACAGTTCCCATTTTCGAGCAAGGATAACCTTAATATAAGCTGATAATATCAATGAAGGAGAGTTACTGACTATAAAAATTAGAGCAAGGTATGAAGAAGAGATTATTCCAATTTTCTTTACCGAAAATAAGTTTTTTATTCACTGACTGAATGCTCTGTAAAATGCAGACAATTTTTTTAACAACGTTATTATTTATTAGGATCGGATAAAAAAGCTGAATCACAGAGAGGTGTTCCAAGTAATCTAGCCATTTGCAATCTCGGAGTAATTTAACTTCAACAGTGCAACGACTAGGGTTCAAATGTACGACCTTTCGATAGCCAGTTCGACGTCCTACCCCCTGAAGCATAGGCTGATAAAAACTTTGTTAGTTATCGTATACTAATTATAACTCTCTTTTATATTCCTCTTGTTAATTAGTACTATCAGCCCCACGAGACTAGAATAAATAATGTTCTGAATGGATGTTTTATTTCGTTTTTCCAACCGTTTCGTGGAACACTAAAAACATTTTTACGTGGTTTCTCATAGAAAAGTACAGTCACGGCTTTGGACCCATGTCAAAGAGCTCTGACGTCAGAGTTTAGTCCCAAATGAATTAGTTATTTCGATGTTCCAGCACACAAACAACTTGTAAATTAAGGACGATGTTCTTAAGAAAATATTTGTTTATTTTTCTCAAAGGAATGCTTTGTGAAGTAATGTGATATGATGTCTCATACGACGTCTGAGAAGCATGTGATATGGTAATTAAATTATTGTTGTATAAAAACTATGTTTAAACACAGAATAGTACAGAATATTCACTCCGCAAAATCATTTAAATAAAAAGCGACTCCTGCTACGACACAATAAAGTGCCATTCGGGTCGCACAGTGCTAATTACCTACAGTTATATTCAACTAGAAGTTGCCTCTCTTTCTATCGCATATATTTTATATCTTCTGACTACGTGTTACGCTCACTGAATTGACCCGACAAGACGGCCCCGCCGCATACTTGTAGCTTCATATCTAAAATGCGGAGTGCGCCTTCTGTACTATTCTGTGGTTTAAATAAGATCCATATTTTGGATTTGGTTAGAAGTAATTTTGACAATGTAAGATGTTATCAAATGAAAAGATAATCTATTAGAGGTAATCTGACACAACACTGAAAATTTAATAAATGTCTAGAAGATGAATATTCGAGAATTTTTTTTTTGCAAATACATAGTCAAATTCAATACACAATGTGCGCATTTATAATTTCTATCCTGACGATAGGTATTATCGTGGACATCCACGTCCACGTCACGGCATCACGATAACACAGGGAAGTAAAATGAATGGAAAAATATGAAAACCTTTTTTTTTCGTCTACGATACCGTTATAACAGGACGTAAACGTCCACAACGATATCGTCTCGTTAGAGATAATAAAAGCGATAAAAGCGCACATTAGGTATAGAAATATTGTGTCCGTAGGGATTGAGGAGCTATGTCTCATATTTAAACGCGGGTACTAAGTTTTTGAGTTCTAAGGTGGCTCCTCAATTCAGACGTTTGGATTGAGGAGCTACCTTAAACTTCCTGTAACTTTTTAAGGGTTTTACTACAAATTCCAGGATCGGGCCTACAAAATCGGCTAATTTACTACTAAATATTGGTTGCTTACTCGCGTTTAAATATGAGACATTGCTCCTCAATCCATACGGACACGAAATATCGTGTAGAGTTCATTTTTCTAAACAGCAGTTGACCACTTAACCATATTTATTTGTCCAAAACACACGAAATGGACGTTTCTTTGCCAAATAATTTAATAACCAACCCCGATCGCTACCCTTAAAATCTCGGGTCCCTAAACATCGGCGAACCCTCCACGACCCTGCTAACTTATCCTCGAGGCCAAACACCTGTCAATATTTATACAATTTTACAAACTTTCAACGCAATATATTCTTATAAAGTTCAGAGTGAATTTTGATAAACTAAATTTGATTTGAGTCGACGCTCAGCAAGCAAGGGTAAAATAAACTAAATTTGATGAAAGTATATCAGATGCAAGTCATTTTGGAGCTGCGAGGCAGTCAAAGGAATGTGTGTATAATATTTTATACTGGAACTTTATAAGTGGCAAGTACGCGTTTAGTGAAAATGTGATTTTTTTTGGACCTTACGGTCGGATGTTATTGCTACATTATTGATAAATTGTTTTGGGTTATGACTTTAAAGAATTGATAGCTATAAAATTAAACGTTACCTACTCTGATATTTGAACTGACATGTCATGGTATTTTTTTGACATGGTAGTTATAAATAGTTTGACCATTGTTTTTCTGTATGTCGCTTTTACCCGATTGCTGCGGAGCCCAAAAGGATGTTTTTTAACCTACTTAAAAAAAAGGAGGAGTTTCTATGTTCGTCGCGTACGTATGTTTTTTTTTGTGTTTTTCCGTCGATATTTTCGTCAATTGTGGACCGATTTTGAACGTTCTTTTTTTGTTTGAAACGGCTCTCAAGGTGGTCCCATATAAATTTTATTAACTTTGCTTGGGTACTTTTTGAGTTAGCTTCAATATATAATACGTATTTTTCCCACTTATCCTATGTGGATGATATTCTAATAAGTTCCAGTCACTGTTATTTACATAGTAGGTCGTGATATTTGAATTTGTGTGGGGTAGGTACCACAACTAAAAAGTGAAAAATAAAATCCTTTTACAAAAAAAACAACTGATTTAAAAAAAAAAACACTATAAAGTGAAAAATAACTTTAATTTCGGAAGTCATTTAATTTCGAAAAACGAAAATTCAAAACCAAAGACTACAAACCGACTTCCGAAATTAAAGTAATTTTTCAGTTTGTAGTGTTTTTTTTGGAAGTCGGTTTTTTTTTTGTAAATAGCAAATAGGAAAGTGCTGCTGTCCATCTTCTTGGCAGGTTTGCAAACTAGACTGTTAATTTAATTGGATCTCTAAGTTCTAACTAAGATCAGTAATAGACGTTTTTGCACAAGCCATTAAAAACAAAATCGATGATGAATCTGTACTGGCAGTCTCCCAAAACCGATGGGGGGCTACTGTCGCTAAACTAAATGTATAAGTACCTATCAAAAAACTTCTCACATGCTGTTGCCATTGAACTAAAACCGTCCAAAAGGCCCGTTTGTCTTTTGCTCTTATCGCTCCATTGCGGGATCTGACTTCAAGATCAGATTTACAAATAAATTTTCTTCCAACATCCCCTTGATGCAATCGACATAAGGTTGAAAATCTCTTCAGCAACCGCAAAAATAGATTGGTATTGCAGACCCCAGGACAAAGGACTGATCATGTGTTTAATGTTAAAGGATGTAAGGGTCATTTTCGATTGTGATAGAAGTAAATAAATTTGGTAGCCGTAAGTGGCCGTCCGCTGACAGATGACGACACTACGAAGCTCTTTCTTGTTTTCTTGGTCCCTTAACTCGATTTAGGTAAATTAAAGCTTTGACTCGTGTCATCTGTTAGAAAGCGATGCACGTATACACGAGAACAGGACAGACATCGACCCTCGAAGAGTAATCGTTCGGAAACTGAACTTTGCCAAACTTGTGAAGGGTTCGATTGGTTTTTTTATTTATATTTTTTTAAGAGCAAAAGTCAATGCTTTGTTCTTGTTTTTATATTTGGTGTTGATTTTAAATCAGCGTTCAATAAATAAACCTGAGTTTAGTATGCGAGTTTCAGATAAAATGGGCAAGCAATAAATTATGAGTGTGTTAAACTGGTAGTTCCAAAGATTAGCGTTCAAACAAAAAATAAACAAAATTTTCAGCGTTAAATTATAATTAGTGTAGATATTTTCTATACTCGGAATTTTAATTCGATTCCAGATTTGACAATTTCAGTGTTGCAACGTTATGACAAGTACTAAATAGTGACGTTGCGAAATTATTCGATATGGAAATGGAATATTTCCGGATCGATTCTTCTCGTTTATAATTTTACTCTCGTAAACTAAGTATATCAGGAAATTAAATATTTCCGAACCGATAATTTAGTTTTGACGATTAATTAACGATCTGAGACTTTTCTTTTATAAATTGTGTGTGAAATAAATAAAAAAATGTGATCATGAAGGAACATGACAAATAAAACAGATAGATGTATTATGCATCGCTATCGCTGTCACTTTCTGTAACATTTATTATAAATGTGTCTGTGATATTGTCAATTAACATATCTAGCCTACTCATTTTTTCCTCTTCTTTGACAACATGGGATACGCATTTAGACCATTCGGTAGCCGTAATTTTTTTTAATCGATTGTTTATCGATTTTTGTGTTCATCACTACACTATTATATGTGGTATCATTATTTCACAAAATGACAGTAGCTAATGTCAAATCTGGAATCGAATTAAAATTCTGACTATAGATCCACTACAATAGGCAATCTTTAGCATAAAAATGGCCGAAAACACACGTGTAACATTAATGTTTTACAATAAAACTTCGTACTGATCCTAAGCAAACTCAACAATATTGTATCCCAACCAAATTTTGCAAGCGGACCTCAAGAAATCCAATAGTGAATATGCAGACACATTAAAATTGATAGCAGTCTAAAATTTCTATCGGAATAATATGCTGCGAAATTCAAACCACATTGATTCTTTCGATGCATTGAGGTTTTTATACTTAACGACTGCATTAGGCACCTAGGGGTGTATTTATAAACGTCGCTTAAAGTTAAGTGACGTTCAAACGTCAAAAATGTATGGTTAAACAGTCGCTAATCATTACTTAACTTTAAGCAACGTTTATAAATAAAACCTCTAGTCTCTAGTCCCGGTGTGTTATCCCCTTAGTTAAGTTGCAGTTTAATTTCTCTGACAGATAGGTTTAAATAAATTCTGATACTTAACTTAAAGGAACCTTTATAAGATAACTTTTTCGCTGTCTGTCCCAGAGGTTTTCCTCAAGATCTATGAGACTTAGGAATTTGATTTTTGGCTTTTGATGACACGCGATGACAGAGATCGCCAGCTAAAGTAAAAAATAATTGTTTAATTAATATTATTAATTGATTAATTAGACAATTTACGCGTCCAGACACTGTACAACAGACCCTACATCATACAATTCTAATGCGTAATTCCCAGAAACTGCTATAAAATCCATGTTTACGTGGTCTCGTGTGACGAAAAGACGAGATAAGGTTATCCGAATGATTTGATCTGTTGGCAGGCACGTTTTCAAAACGCCCACGTATCTCTATGTGACAAGTAAAGCGAGACGTACTTCACAAACAATCAATAATGTATACCTATATACCAACTTACTTACATTGCAGAGTAAGTATTACATTTTTCTTCGTGTTCTTGTCGTCCTTTATCTAGTGTAAGATTATCTACAAAACCTACAAAACGCCTCCTGCAGCAAAATGTTGTCAGTCCAAGATTTCCTCTTGCGACTAACTTTCCTTCCAAGATTCTTATTTATTTATTTAACCATTTATACCTATATATTTTCACATATAAACAGACAAGAAGAAAGGAACAGAAAAATAGGTACAAAGGCAATGCTTATTTTTAAAGAAATCTCTTCCAGCATACCTGCGATAGGAAAGTAGATAAATTCTTCTACTAAACAACTACCAATCTGCAACCACTATCACTATCAATACCAATCAATCAATCTTCGAGGAACAGCAGCATCTTTCAATATCGACATTTATTTTCTTCTTTATTTAAAGTCACTTTATTATTTCTGAGTTGATGAATTTGAAGTCGAGGGCTTGTCAGACTGCTACTTAAAGCATTATCTAAAGTTATTCCTTCAATGTAGCCTGCGAAATTCAAGATTTCTTTCGATTTTTGCAAATAAATTTTAAATTTTGCGGGCTTACTCCGTAATCCTTAAGTATAGTTTGACAAGTTCTCAGTTTCATTTTCAATTTTAAAATCGAGTGTAAGGTCGTTTGTCCACTGCCACCATTAACGGTACGTCAACGGACCCGAAGTAGCGATACATACATTTGCTATGGCCGCATGTCCATCGCACGTCCCTCACCCGAGCGTCGGGATACCGGCCCCAAATTTTCGAGAAATCAGGCGCGACCGCTAGAACTCGGCCCGAGATTGTAACGGGCCGCTGGCGCTGTGACAAAACAAAACACGTTTGATCTTAGCCACACACTACCGTCGCAGAGGCGCCGTTCGCCCGACTTTTGTTTTGGCTATAATGAACCGCCGAGTTTGGCCGCGGTGGACAAACGGGCGCCGTCACCGGGACGTCATGTTCGGTTCGAATAATCTCGTTTCTCATTGACGTCCCGTTGACAGTGATGATGGACAAACGCTTTAAGTCTCGGTCTATCCTTCCTTCACTCTCTTTCAATGCTCTTTACGAATGCGTAGCTCATAATAATACGCTTCCTGAATATATTTTTTTTGTATCGTATCGTGTAATATAAAAGTCTTTCCTCGTATCATGGTAAACCAATATAAGAGGCCAGGGGTACGATCATCCCCTCTTAGTTGCTAAGCTGAGCATTTTCGATGTCGCATTATATCGATGGAGGGTTATTCTCCAAATTGTTAGAGATGCTATCAATATTTATTGAATGTTCCGAAAAGAAGGTAGTCGGAGATTATTTTGTTTTGTTGTCATTACGAGGAGGATTATTAAGCTGTTGAAAGGAAGTGACGATTTTTTTTTTATCGGGAACAGGATAAGCTATACGTAATGAAGGCAAGCAAGCCGTTTTAGTAGATTTGGTGGCCAAGACAAAGTGGGATTCTATCAGCCATAACAATCAATTTGCCTAGCCTTTTCCCAACTATGTTGGGGTCGGCTTACAGTCTAACCGGATGCAGCTGAATACCAGTATTTTACATTGAGCGACTGCCTATCTGACTTCCACAACCCAGTAACTGGGTAATATGGGTAATATACCTCGTAACGACTGTCGCAGATCCATGAATGACAGCCGGTACCAACGGCTTAACGTGCTTTCCGAGGCACGGAGTATGTATGACGGTCACCCATCCACGGACCAACCCCGGCAAGCGTAGCTTAACCTGATGGATCGACCCGTGCGGCTTTTATTACTTTGCCACGAGCTCCTCAGCCATAACAATGATATAAAAGACAAAAATGTATTGAGTTGAAATAAACTTTTCGGTGGCATACGTCAATTTAATACAGCAATTTTGACTAATCCATCATCGTTATAATATCGTCGTTGTAGAAATACGAGTCGCTTTGAAAGCCATTGCCACTTGTCAAGGCCATCTTGAAACCAGTTAAACAAAAAGATACGTACCTATGGTACGTGGGTTAAAAGTTAATCACGTTGTTAAATAATGTAGACTTTCAGTTGCCTGTCCATCTTTTATCTAGCCGCCAGATAGTACCTAACCCTTTTTCGAGAGACTTGCGGAATACTAAACAGTTTTAACTGTCTCTTTAAATGTTCCATTTTTGTATCTGATCTCTCAGAGGTTAAAAAACGTTTTCTAATATTGGGAAAGAGAATTGAAATCTGAGGGAAAATTTCGCCATTTAAACTTAACGCGATCAGCGCTCCTGAATTTGTCCATCTGTGTTCAAGAGCTGTCAGTGTCGTCATTATCACGAAATATTGACTCTGAGAGCTCTTGATCGCGGTTTAGACAGGTTTAGATGCCCTGATCGCGTTCAGCTCCATTGAAGAAAATTTACCTAAGAATTTGAACAAATTGTCTGGTGACGATTTCATTAAGGCCAGGATTTCGGAGTCTCTTTTAAACACTGAACATTGACTTGGTCATATCATTTGAGTACCATGCAGGTTAGCGTCTGAGTTCGGTCTTTTGAGGAATGATATCTCAGAAATCATTGAACCAGATATAATAAGTAAGGAAGACTACAATCTTCGGAATATTACTCTCTTTTCTGTCTACTTCAGCAAATACAGGGTTATTGGTTAAATGTCGACAATCCATTAAGGGATGTAGGAGAGGTAATTTACAACCAAATGACCCCTTTTGACACCTTTGCAAATGTCAAAAAAAATCGAGTCATTTGACATTTTATATTTTTATTTCATACATTTTAAAATATAAAATGTTAAATTACTCCAAAACGGTTGACATTGGCATAGGGGTCACAAGGGGTTATATGGTTGCAAATGACCTCTGCTACATCCCCCTTAATAGATTCCCGACATTTATCCAATAACCGTATAATAGGGCGTATGTGTATGTACGTACTTACTAGCGTATTAATAGTTAATGGAAAGGATCCCAATACGTCAGTAATTTCACTTATCCTATCAGGAAATATGTTATGCATCCCTTGATAAATATCAGCAAATGAAGCGAAAATACATAACGTTACATAGGATAGTTTATTACCTACATGCTTTTGTCTTATTCCTCTTTAGTTATTGCTCGGTAAGGAATTGTTTGTTATAAGTACGAGTTACTGGTACTTTTTATTATGAGTAATGGTTGTCAGAAGATAAACAGACAAAAAAAAACTGTATATATACCTGACCTGTAAAATGGTGAAGGTAAATATCGTGAGGAAACCTGCATTATCCTAGACCGGAAATTCGAAGAAATTGTGTCATCTACTAAGCTGCACTGGAACCGCGTGGTTTATTACAGTCTCTCACTGAGAGCAGGCCCAGCAGTGGGACCGTTATAGGGCTGATTATGCTATACCTGCAAAAAATACAAGTTAGTCGGTTCAAGAGATGACGAAAGATTTTTTAATAAAAATCATTCAATTGCAATCCTCTCTTTCAGCAGCTTACGAAAGAAGCAACAAATTATATTAATATTGTTGAAAGCTGAAAAGATTACCTTTTCCGATTTCAGCAATTTTTTTTTTTTTCTTCTTCTTTTTTAAATAATTATAATATTTATTTATTGGAATATATAATTTGTATAAAACAAAGTACTTACGTCACTAAATGGTTTAACTTACAGGGAAAACTATGCCAGCAATGATTTTGCTAGGAATCTAAATTCCTTGAGGACTATTCAGGATACTATAAGAATAAGAATAAGAATAATTTTTATTGGTCCATTGTTACAAAATAAATTCCAAAAATAAAAATAAAAATATTTTATGCTTACTGTAACTAGAGTAGAGTATTAACATAGTTATTAAAAACAGTGGTCCCCAAACTAGGCAGCGCCTGTATCTTGGGGGCCTGAGTTGCGTTATCTTAAAATTTTAGATCGAGACATGTTTGCGTTAGTTTGAAAATGGACAGAATAATATTATGTAATTGGTAGCGAACAATCAAGATAAAATAAAATAAAATTGAACAAAATAAAATAATTCTAAATAATGTTAATGTGTGTGAGGGATTGTGTGGGGGGTTGTGTGTGTGAGTGTGTGAGTGTATGAGAATGTGTGTGTATTTAAGTGCAAGTGTGGTGGTGAGTTGTAGGTGTGAGTTTTTGTGTAAGTGAATTGCTTGTAGATTTTGGGGTTAACTCACAATATCCTCAGTGTCGTTGTATGACAGGGAGAGAAGCCAACTTTTTGTCATTCTTTTAAACGAGTGTATGTTAAGACCTTTAGAATCCCAGCGCTTGCTTATTTTATTGTAGATATGAGTGTGTGAGTAAGAGGGGCACCGTCTGGACAGAAGACTATTTGCATTAGTCAGGTCTGTTTTTAATAGCTTTGTGCGCATGCAGTGCGGCACTAAGTATGTATAGTTGACGTACTCGTAGAACCGGAAATTCGTCGTATAGCAGATCAGTCGGGAATTTAAAAGGCTTTCTAAGCATCACTTTAATTACGGCTCTTTGAGCTCTTTCTATTTCCATAAATATGCTTTTCCCGGCTCCACCCCAAACGGAGATTCCATATCAAAGTATTTTTCAATGTACTGTCGCATTCCAACATAACGAAGATTTCTGAGAATCTACTTATAAAACGTGCATATTTTTCATACTCTATTTTCTATTCTAAGATACGTCGGACGCAATACGAATATGGACCGGCAAGACTGCAGTCAATGTTGTAGAGGATTTTATAATATTCTAAAATTTATAGTAAAAGTAAAAAAGTGAGAAGTTTTATATTTTGGAAAAACAATAAATTGACATAATTACAATGGAAACGATGATAGCTACAAGAGTTAAAAACTGTGTCGTAGCTATCTACGCCCGTCTAAACATGAGAAACACCATTGTTCCAGACTTAACTGTGACATCATACAGTTTACAGCTAACTTTGGTATTTTAAATAAAATTCATAAATATTTAAAATCTAAAATGGAGGTCGTGGCTAAGTAATAACAGCCGCACGGGTCGATCTATCAGGTTAAGCTACGCATTTGGGGGGGGGGGGGGGGTTGGTCCATGGATGGGTGACCATTTACATGCCGAGACTCCTCAGTGCCTCGGATAGTAGTCTCGGCTGTCATTCGTGAATCTTTGACAGTCGGTACGAGTCGTCAGAAGCCCAAAAGTCTGACAACCAGTCTTACCAAGGAGTATCGTAGCACCCAGTTACTGGGTTATGCAGGTCAGATAGGCAGTCGATCCATGTAAAATACAGGTACTTTGAATTAATGACTTTATATTTTTATTTTTTATTTTAAATATATCTTGGATAAAAAAAAATGCAAATAAACACTTTTTTTTTATCGTGACTTTGTTCTGTAGATTCTGCCTATCCCAAGGAAAGAAAGCTTGAGTTTATAAAAATGTGTACGTAATATATCTATCAAACTAATACGAACTCGGTGTTCACTAATATAATCGACTAGAATATTATAATAGCGACGTGTTCTCATAAACTAATCTTACACGTGCCTTCATTACAAACTAATTAGAGATAAGCAAACTATTAATAACGACTAAAAACTAACATGTCACACCACTTTGTCACATATTAGAGGTTTGAAAGTCCTTACCAAAGCTTCAAAAGTTAAAACTTACGATGGCACAACCCTAGTATATTTTAGAAGCAACTTGACACGGGAAACTCGACCTTATACCTAACACATTTAGAACAAATCATTTCAAATTCGAATGCATTATTCAATTTGTCGGACTAATTCAAATACCGGCTTTACTTTGCCATCCAAAACATTAATCTTCATTCAATTTTACACCTTAAGCCTAACGAAATAGGAGTATAATACAATTTGTTAAGCTTCAAAATAAGTTGGCTTAAGCATTAACTATGGGCGCTCAGTGAGATCCGTTTTGAAACCCAATTTGCATGTAAATTCATCGAAGTCGGTTCAGATTAACTTTAGGATAGGAGTTATTGAACGCACTCCAGGGTTTGGCCTGAAACAAATTTTATTTTGGGAATTCAGAGGTACATGATTTTCAGTCATTTAAGTTGTGAATAAAATAAACAACAACCCGGCCTTGCCACTCAAGTTTTAGTACCGAATAAAGGCTCCCAAAGTCAGGCGCAAAACGACGGCGGCGGCGCGAATTGAAGTTTTCATAGAACTTATTCTAGTATAGTCGTCAAAATGTTATAGGCCCGTTTTGACATTTGAGACCCTAGAATTTAACTTGCAACGAAACTGAAAGAAACAATAAAATAATAATTAATTACATAAAGTGTTTTAAAAGATGTTAGTATTCTCTTTGGCGCGTTAAATACTATTATGGTTACGTCTATTTAACGCGCCGACAAATGTCAACGGGCCTATTACATTTTGACGAGTTTAGAGGCGCATCGCGCCTAACTGCGGGAACCTTAGCTATTCATTTCGATTACAAGAACATCTAAAAATAGGCATTTTATTTAGTTGAAATCTGAATTATTAAGATGTAGCTAAGTAAAGTGAGGGAAATTAATTATTGTTAAAGCGAATTTACTACCAACTAAAATTGTCCCTCTATTGAAATCAGAACTGTCACCTGACAGTTAATTCTGGGCGTAGGGTGCCAATGTGCTTAAAAATTTATTTTTCAGGCTGTATAAAAAAAAGTTTTAATTTATGTTGAATTTCTCTATTTTAATCAGTGTTTGTAAATTGAGCAACTATTGATGTTAATTTCTACATGATTTATTTATATTCTAGTTCAGTAAAGCAGTAAGCAAAGCTCACGCATGTCCCTTCTAAAAATAAGCCAGTTGTTCGTCCAATGTTTTGCCAATCCTGGCCATGCTATTTGCTTAGGACATCAAACGCTGCCAAACATTTGTTTTTCATTTCAAATATTTGTTTCGACTGTCACTATTTGTGTATCGCATATTGTTTTCTGCTGTTTATCTTCATTATAGATGCTGTTTCGAAGTGCGCTCTTGTTGTGGTACAGGTTAAATGTAGTAGTATTGTTTTTGGAACGAAGGACCAAATTCAACGGGCTGTTTGTACCGAAAGGATCAACGTTCTAACAGAAAGTGTTAAAAATACAAACTCAACATCAAAAGCTTCTTTAATCTAAGTTTACCATTAATGTGTGCTATAAGGCCCGGGTTTCGAAATCACGGTCAAAAGCTGTCAGTGTCAATATTCCGCAACAATGATGACACTGACAGCTCTTGAACGCGGTTGTGCTGATCGGGTTCAGTTTCATTGGTAAAATTAGACTGATATATTAATATACTAATTACACTATTTTCCACTTTCCTGTTTACAATGTTCTTAAACACTTATCTTTCGAATGATGAAAGCAATAAGGAAATGATGTTAAATATTTTTATTTCTTTGAACATAAAAAAAAGCTTACAAAGACGAATTAAAAAATCAGAATCGTAATAAATCTAAAATAATTAATAAATTAACATGTAACTTAAAAGAACCCTAATTCCCCTTCTGTCCAATGTTTGCGTAGTGACAGAGCGTTCAAAGGAGCAGTCAACACGACATAAAACCCATCCAAAACCAACCTTATTTCAATTGAGCCAAAGTGCAAAATCAAATAACATTACACTCAAAGCATTGCCTCGTAATTTGCCAGCGACAGGGATCAAAGTTAATAAATTAAACCACTTATAAATATATGCCTTTATATGGAGATTTTGATCTCCGAAACTATTGAATTGATTTTAATTAGGTTATCCTTTGATGTCGTGTGTTATGGTACTCATTAAGTTAGTAAGAGGGTAGGAGAAATTAGTTCGAATGATAGCGTTATCTATATTTAAACTTAATTATTATTATAAAGAGGTAAAATTTGTTTGTTTGTTTGTAGGGGTAATCTCCAGAACTACCTGCACGCTTAGCGTGACCACAATAGAAACGGCACCCTAATTGCGTAATACACGATCTATCACAATCTGGATCGGTTTGAAACAGCTAATCCATCGCTTCATAAGTTCGAAAAAAAATCTGCTCAACAACGTAAACAACGCAATGAATGTTGTTGAACTGTCAAAATGAAACAGACTAGCTTTTGCCCGCGGCTTCGCCCGCGTGGATGTCGAAAAATATCCGACGTGAACATACTACCGGGATTAAAAAATAACCTATAGGTTAATCCAGGTTATAAACTATCTGTGTGACAAATAGAATTCAAATCCGTGCATTTGTTTTTGTGCAAACCGGAACATAATAAACAAATAGACCAAAATTCTAAAAAATATTTTTGCGGCATTGGACTCGAATATTCAATGTAAGGTTTGACTTTGTTACTATTTTATTTTACTTCGTCTGCATAGAGTATAAATATTTTTTTTCTAGATAATTATGAATTATTATAACAATAACAATAATAGAGCTTTGTTCATGGCTAATTGTCCTCCACTACGTGTGATACTTGAGGAATACTGTAAAGAAATACCTACTGTAAAAGACCGGTATCTACCTAAATCCTTCACAGTATTTCTCTATATACAATGATTTTCACTGATTCGGAAGCGGGCACTAAAAAAACCAGGCTAGTTGGAGAGCTAACACGTGAGCAAGCCACATAAAATTGGCCGTGGGAGAAACAGTCTTGCCGCAAATCAACTCCAGCTTTCAGAGTTTGTCCATGCAGCGACTTATTAATCATCGCGAAACAAACCTTGATTGAGAACTGCAATCTTTTAAACTCAAACGGAAGATCATTTGGTATCAATGGTATACGTGGCACGAAGACTGTTTCTCCTCTGGCAAATCTAGTTAGTATTTTGGCCTCAATAACATTGCGGCGGAGACCTGTTACTTGGAGTCTAGTCCCATTGCACAATTTTGGAGGCCGTATATTTCGAAGCAACATGACAGGAGGACCTACACGCAACATAAGTCTGTGACAAGGAAGACCCGGCGGATTAAGAGAGTTAAAAAATTCTACAGGATAATTAACCGACTCGTCCATATCGACCATGGTGTCAACAGAACTATTAATCATTTCTTCACCTTCGAATGCATTTATCAACATTTCGTGGATCGCAGCGGCTTGTTCGTTTTTTGGAGTTAAAATGGCTCTGTCGCATAACCACTCCATCGGTTTATCTTTAATATTTTTAACATCAGGATAAATCTACTTATATATAAAATGGTAAACTGACTGACAGACTGGGTGATATGTTAACACACAGCTCAAACCGCTGGACTTATAGACATGAAACTCGGAGGGTGTGTTCTTTGTGAAGAGTAAATATCCGCTAAGAAAGGATTTTTGGGAATTCTACCCATAAAGGGGTAACGTCATAATATAATAGAGTATGGTAATAGTGGATGGAAGTTTATATGAAAGTCCGTTTTGCGTTCCGTCCAAATTTTGCGTTTAGGATGCCGATTGAAAATGAACTTATACACCTCAACTTTTTTGGAAATTCCACCCCCGAAGGGTTAAAAAGGGGGATGCAGTTGAAAAGTATTTAATTTTCGAAGAAAAATCACAAAATTTACTATCTAGGCTTATGGTTGGAAACTAACACAACGTAAATCGTTGTTTTTTTTTTAATTTCAACCCACAAGGGTCTGAAAAGGGCGATGAAGTTTTGTATTGAAGTTGTTTATTCGCTAAATTTTGTATTCAAGTAAAAATAATATAAGTACACGTGTACTGTTTCTAACTTTACAATATTTTACATGGAGCGACTGCCTATCTGACCTCCACAACGCAGTTACTGGGTAATACGATACCCCTTGGTAAGAATGGTTGTCAGACTTTCGGGGGTGTAGCTAAACCTGATCGATCGACCTGTGCGGCTGTTATTATTTAGCCACGGGACCCTCCCCCGGAGAACACCCCCATCTCCTTCTCCGGGAGAATCGATATAGATTTAGATTAGGATTTGTTGTTTGATGCCGAAAGATTAGTAATTTTAACTTAAAAAATAAACAAAATTTCATCCCCCTTTTCACCCCCTTAAGGTTTGAAATTCTAACAACACCGGTGCGTTAGCTTCCAACCATAAGTATAGATAGTACACTAAGTGATTTTTCTTCGAAAATTAAGGACTCCCTTTTAACCCTTCGAGGGTGGAATTATCAAAAACGCTGAGACACGTATACATTAATTTTCAATCGCCAGTCTAAACACAAAATTTGAAGATCCTAACTTCAAAACTGACGGACTTTCATATAAACTTCCATCCCCTATTTTACCCCTTTAGGGGTGTAATTCCCAAAAATCCTTTCTTAGTGGATACTTACTCTTCACAAAGAACACACCCTCCAAGTTTCACATCTCTAGGATCAGCGTTTTGGGCTGTGGGTTGATATATCACCCAATCAGTCAGTCAGTCAGTTTACCATTTTATATATATAGAAGATTAGTCGGAATCGTTTACGAAAACGTTTTACGCAATTAGATAGCGGGTTTTGTCGACGGATGAATAGACAAAATGATAGATAAACTATCAGTATAGAGTCATTTTTTTTTTTCTAACTGATCATACAGCTGTGCTGCTGGGGAGTTTGTTACGCTACTTCTTCTTCCCAGCTAAAGCACTAGGACGTGGTGAAGGGCGGGCGTTTTGGGGGACTGTCTTATGTAATTTTGACGTTCGAAAAGTGCTGATACTCAGCCTAGTTTGAATAAATGACTTTTGATTTCACAATCTGTCATTTTGTCTTCATTCTTCCGTCGACAAAACCCGTAGAACACCCGTTTCTATGGGTGTCATGCTACGCGTGCAATCAGATTTGAAAAATTATTTTTGCATTGGATAGCCCAATTCTTGAGGAAGGTTATAGGCTTTGTAACATCACGCTATGACCCTTAGGAGCCAAGCAACCTGAAAAAAAAATCAGAAAGAACGCTAAGCGAAAACGAAATAATAGCACGGGCGGGCTATGGGATGCGACGCGGTGGGTCGGGGGCCGAAATTTCATGCGGACGAAGACGCGGGCAGAAGCTAGCTTCTAATATTTAATTGAAAGCTTTGATAAACAGAGGGATTCATGAGTAGGCAACAGTTATTATTAATAACTAATGATAGATAAGTTAATCAGTGACGCAATATATAATATTAAGGGTAACTAGTTTTGATTTTGAAATTATTTTATTTTTATGAGCTATCGCAATCAAAACTGACACGGATAACGGCTCGTACACACTGGCGCGATATCACGGGTGCGACAGTCAGCGCTACCCTTGTCGCGCCCGCGATATCGCGCCAATGTGCCTTAATACTAAACAATTTTGCGTTTTATTACAAAAACTGTTAGGCATTTTAAATAATAAACAAAGTTATTTCAGACGGGCTGGCAATTAATTGAAACTCCAGGGTAGAAACCTTTTAACTTCTTAGGGAGGAACCAAAAATTTGTTTCGTTTAAAAAATTGCTGGCTGTTCTACAAATCAACCAAAATTCCATTTATGTTGAAACACTTATCGACAGTACATACATTGAGTGCTATGCAGGTGCACAACGTTACCACTATCTAATAGTCACTGGTCTCCAAAGGATTAGTTAGAGTTGAACTGTCGCAGCCAGCAGTTCTAGATAATAGTATTAGGTCTGACGTCATTTATGAGGCTACTGAGTTAGCATCTATGTATATGTCATGGACCAAGTGATTCATCAGGGCACTATGTATAATCCCCGGGCATTATGAATCTAGTCAAGTCAAATCGGGCAATGTAATGAATACTGATTTAAACTTCTATATTTATTACATTGTCTGGTCACTATGAATTGCTAAGTACCGGTTGGGCAATTCGATAATTATGGTCATTGTTTTCTTCATTCTAAAATGTTATTAGGAGAACTTAGGAACCTAGAGCGAGCGAAGCGAGCGTGGGACTTGGGGCACCCCGACTCGGACAGGTTAGGTTCGAAGGGGGTAGTGGGGTCTAGTAAGCGAGCGAAGCGAGCCAACTAACTATTTGAAAGAAAACTAAAAACAATTCTATTTTTTTTTAAGAAATATGGTTATATTTCGACCACTGGGAGACCACTTGTGGTTTTAAATGAATAATGCTCGTACATAAAGCGCTATACAGCTTTAGAAAGAGTTCATTCGGGGACGTATAGCCGACCGCACATCAGTGGTAAAAATTAACAGCGCCTTTATATTGTAGCAGTAAGGGCGGTATTCGTAGTGCAAGTGTTACTGATGTGCGGTCGACTGTACTGTCATTACACTTAAAAGGTGTTTTCCGTGTCCTAGTTTGAAGGTTATGTCTTAGTTAGTCGGGTTAGGTCGTGTTAACCAATCTATACATAGATTCTTTTTTTTTATTTGATTTTGTTTTTTCTGAGCCCAGAAATGGAAAAAAAATTGCCATAAATGATCATTAATTAACTGAATTTTACACATTTTTATTAAGATAATATCTAATAGTCTATGTAGTAATTATTGTTCTTAACTAACTATTTACATAAAATAAAAATATATTTTGGAACTTCTTATGAGGACCTTTTTATAAAGTTCTTACGTAATTTATTCAAAGTTCTTGGGACTTATTAAAGATCTATTTTTAGACTACGCGCGCAACGGTTCATTTATCTCTAAAAGGTTATTAACACAGGTTATCTATTATATACAGCAGCGCTTCTTAACGAAGGGTTTCGTTTCTTTTGTTTTTGTTATATATCTTATCTTACATTCTGAGTAAGTAACGTAACTCACATTGACTTACCTCACTAAGGGCTGATTTCACCAATGAAACTGAACGCGATCAGCACATCTAAAACGCGTTCAAGAGCTGTCAGTATCATCATTCATTCTGCCTAGCCTTTTCCCAATCATGTTGGGGTCGGCTTCCAGTCTAACCGGATGCAGCTGAATACCAGTATTTTAAATTGAGCGACTGCCTATCTGACCTCCACAACCCAGTAACTGGGTAATACGATACACATTGGTAAGACTGCTTGTCAGACTTTCGGGCTTCTGACGATTCGTAACGACTGTCAAAGATCCACGAATGACAGCCGGGACCAACGGCTTAACGTGCTTTCCGAAGCATGGAGGAGTCTCGGTATCTAAAGATGGTCACCCATCCACGGACCAACCCCGGCAAGCGCAGCTTAACCTGATGGATCGAACCGTGCGGCTGTTATTACTTAGCCACTAGCTCCTCCTGTCAGTATCATCATTGATAAGGAATATTTGACACTGACAGCTCTTGAACGTGTTTCCAAGAACGTGTTTCGTCTTGTATGAAAGAGTCCCGTTTCATTGATGAAATTCACTCTAAGTCCAACTACTCTCTAACTACTTGTCAGATACTTACTTGCCTAGACCCCAGAAAACTTCCATATGAATACATTGAACAAAAAAAGGTCAAAAACCTGGAAGTTTAGGATTGCTACTACAAACTTCAAGTAAACTTCAAGTAAGCGTCTTCCAGATCCCAGTGGCGTATATGTCAGTCGTCAGAACAGAGTTTTGGCCGGCTGGAGTTGTGGTTCGACGGTACTGGGAAGCTCGACCTAAAATCTAATTTTCCTGGTTTAGTTATGTTTCATTTGGTAGCCTATTATCGTTCCACTGCAGGGTAATAACTCTCTTCTAATGCAGAAAAGGCATTTAATGAAAATAATAACAATTTGGTATTTCCATCTAGGGACCACGCATCTTCTTATCTTTTTAACCAACTTCAATAAGGAAGAGGTTATTTCATCTGGACGTTTTTTCTTTCTTTGTAACTTCAACGATATTTTCGTCAATTCTTTGTTGTCTTTATTCCGATTTTGAAAATTCTTTTATAATTGGGTAGAGAAAGCTTGCACAATGCTCCCATATTAATTTTATTAACTTTGCTTGGGTGGTTTATGAGTTAGCTTCGACAATACGTATTTAATCCACTGTGTATCTTGATGATGTTATAATATTTTGGGTCCTTAGTCCGAATTCTTCACAGCTGTTTTATTTGACCTTGTACCATAGGACCAGCTTTATCAAAACTAAGTGTTTAAACTCAGGTTTCCCTTCTACGCTAACTACCATCAATATTATTAATCACCCATTTAAATTGCCAACTATGTACTAAGTTTTAGTAACAGTCAACAGCAGATGGCACAACGATTATCTAGTAGGTTTTAAGACGCTCAGTTTGACAATAGATGATATAATTTTAAGTAGTTTAGAAATCATTTGTTTTTGATGACAGGTATAAATGTTTTGGTAGTGGGTTGGCCATGTTGGCGAAGGATCGATAGTCGGTGGAGTAGACGAGTCCTGGAGTGGAGACCGCGTATCGGCAAGCGTAGTGTGGGATGCACACGAGCTAGATGGACCGACGATCTTAAAATAAAAGTAATAAAAACGACAAAAAAATCAACTAAAAAGGTATAAACAAGTCATCACAGACAGATAAATTAAAAATCCGGAGTCACACATGATACCCAAATCGAATAGATTACATGTGAATCCGGATTTTTAATTTGTCTTTTATTTATTACGACCGAGACGCTTCCAATACCCTATTTATCACATTATGATGAGTAGTTTAGAAGTTATGAGGCAACAGATGAACATACATACATACATACCGGACAAAATCATAACCATCCTTTTTGTCGGGTTCAGTCGGGTAAAAAAGGTGGCTGGTACAGAGACTAGATGTGGAACGCCAAAGGCGGGATGTTGTGGCGCAGTATGGGAGAGGCATATGTGGACTATTCCAGCAATGTACTGCGATAAGTTGAGTTGATGGATTGTTTGTTTGTATCGGTTAAGTAGTCGCAAATGTGGTTGCTCCCAATCTTTTCAAATCAATTTCTTTTTGCAAACATGGGTAATTGGTACACAGGTGTTTTCATAAAAAAGTAGTCCTCCATATTCTACCGTCATATAGGCATGCAAATAATATTCAATTTCAAAGTTAAATAGAAATTCCATTGATACCGAATAAAATATAAATGTCAAATCATTAGAAATACCTACAAAAAAAAGACTAATAACAGTAGTAACATTTTTACAGTAATAATACAGTTTTAATTATTATGTGGTGTGTCGTAGTATAAGTAAACGGTGTCAGCTTGGTTTGTATGGAAAATGTTGACAGTGCTGCCACTAGCAGCTGTCGAGGCGTCTATGTGCTCTGTGGGTCTACCTACAGAATCAAAATTTTACTAGGCAAAACCACATATAAAAGTAGACAGTATCATACAAATCTTCCATTTTAATTGTAAGAATGAACTGAATACAGTTTTCTTTTAAAAATAAAAGACAAAAGCACTCACATTTTCGCAGCAAAATGATTTAAATCCCCAAACAGTATTAAGGGGTAACGTAATACGGTAACACGTAATAATAAAGGATAATAATATATTCGCGTAATATACGATATAGCAATGGCGAGGTGAGTTACTAAGGTTTCGAGTTTCTTTCTTAGGATTATTTTGGGGTAAGGGGAAGAAGGATTTCGTGTGAGTGAAAGTTTTTTTTTTCAAGAAATATGTGGAAAACGTAAGCCATGAGATCAAATCTACCGTATCGGCCAGCTTAGTGTTGGACGCCCCCCAGCTAAATAGACCGACAGCCTTAAAAAGGTGGCTGGGAGAGACTGGATGCAGGAGGCGGAGGACAGGGTATTGTAGCGCAGACTGAGAGATGTCTATGCCCATCAGTGGACTATGATAGATTGAGTTGAGAAGACCGCATCTGATCCAACCTAAGTGTTGCAAATCAAGGAGTGCCCCAAGACGATGCTCTTCCTATTTGCGTTAGTAGCAAAACTATAATCACCAATTCATATTGAAAATGCTGCAATTGGGTCTATTTTCTGGTAGTCTATATATCTCTCTCTCTCTCTCTCTCTCTCTCTCTCTCGTAAAATTACAATTTTTATTACATTTTTTATTTTGTATCTGCTGTAGGTTACATAGTGTGCCTATTAGTCTGTATTAAAGAATTGTATTTTCTTTCTTCTTTTTATTTATCTTCGGCAGTGAACTGTCTCCTATAATAATTTAGAGGTATGAGGAACTTGGTGTAAAGTTCACTCATCCTCTATTGCAAAGGGAGGATCCTCCAACCAGATGGGTGTTGTGTCTGGCGGGCAACTGCCCCACGATTGATGTCGGATAGACTATGTTGATCGCGCGGTAAACTTTAATTGCGCGATGCAGGATTTGTGTGACGTCAGTTCTTTGATGCGTAGTTCGCATCTGGCGTTGTAGATGGCGCCACAATAATATTCTATTCTAAACTGTCCCAGTGGAAGGGCCTCTTCTCATACAGAGAACATACGAGCATTGATCACCACACTTGCTCAAGACGGATTGCCGATTTCAAACTTATATTAACGATAAGTCCGGGTTCCTCGACGATGTTTTCCTTCACCAATGTCAGTAATGTTCAAGATAAACTTAAAAAGTAAATGGGCTGAATGCTTGAAGAAAAATATTGTATAAAATATTTAAATAGAATATAAATAGAAAATCGTTTATTGTCCAGGTAATACAGTAAGCAGGTTTACAGGTTAACACCAAGTTGAGATGGCATGAGTAGCTTAAAATATTACCTATAGCTAGGTTACAAAGTTATTTACCAGTGAACCCCAAACTAGACAGTTAGTCTGTATCTTGGGGTTCAGTGTACGACTTCCAGAGTGGAGACTAGAGAGGTGATTTCAGGTGTTGTATGGTATTGTGTTTGTGTATGTGTGATATGAGTGTGATGTGTGTGGTATATGAGTGTGGGGGTGTTTGCGTGATTGTTCCCATTTGATACATTATAAGCAAATGCGAAGGAAATATGCCATACTAGCAGCGCCCTGCGGTTTCACCCGCATTAGTCTCGATCCCGTGAGAATATCGGAATAAAAAGTATTCTATGTGTCAATCCAGGTTATAAACTATATGTGTGCCAAATTTCAATCAAATCCGTTCAGTGGTTTTTGCGTGAAAGAGTAACAAACATCTATCCATCCTCACAAACTTTCGCATTTATAATATTGGTAGGATTTACTTAATAATATCAAGATTTAAATAAAATAAAACTTTGAAATTCAGCACGCACCCACTCTCCCTTAACAAAGACCCTTTATAAAAGATCCCGTATAATATTTTGTAGGTGTTACTATATATTGAATAAGCGACTATTGACGCAACTGCTTAGCCCCGCGGCTTTGACCGCAATTTATTTATCTTTTGTCCTGGTAAAGGAATAACTTGTATGCAGCTCATGTTTTATTAAGGATAGCAGAAGCCATTGTTTATTTGGTTCCCCTTTGGGTAGTAATGAAAGATGGGTCGTGGTTATTTTGCCTTGAGGGATGCGTGTAAGGTCTATATAATATTTGTTTTAGGGAAATTGTCAAACACAATGTGAGTTGGTCTTGTGAGATAGGCCGATCAATCAATCAATCTGCCTAGCCTTTTCCGAACTATGTAGGGGCAGCTTCCAGTCTAACGGGATGCAGCTGAATACCAGTATTTTACATGGAGCGACTGCCTAACCTAACCCAGTAACTGGGTAATACGATACCCCTTGGTAAGACTGGTTGTCAGACGTTCGGGTTCTGACGACTCGTAACGACTGTCAAGGATCTTCAAATGACAGCCGGGACCAACGGCTTAGCGTGCTTTACGAGGCATGGAAGAGTCTCCATAAGTAAAGATGGTCACCCATCTACAAAGCAACTCCAGCAAACGTAGCTTAGCCAGCCAGAGCTCCTCCTCTCTTTGTACCTCTACATAAGGAAGTTTATATAAAAGTTAAATTCATTTAGACAACGATCAATAATGTATCGCTTACAATAAATAATTCCGCGCTTACAAAAGTGAACTTCGAAAAGAAGAATCATTTCTTGTCAAAAAATCGCAGTAAATGTTTTCCTACAGATTTTTCTGTTTTTCCAAAACCAATTGAGGGCAGCTCTGCTGTCCCCAGTTTGTTTAGGTTGTGGCAACAAAGTGGTACGCGCTGATTTTGCGCTTTTATTTTGAGCTTTATTTGTTTGTGTTCATCTATGATGTAGGATGCTGACATAGCTCCTGTTGGCTAGTATCGGAAATAGATAGGCAGTCGCTCCATGTAAAATACTGGTATTCAGCTGCATCCGATTAGACTGGAAGCCGACCCCAAGATAGTTGGGAAAAGTCTAGGCAGATTGATTTTGGTTAGTATCGGAAATAACTTATGTAGGTACTGTGATCCCTTTGTCTATTTTATTTCAGTTAATTAAGTAGACAAATGGCCTGGTGACCCGACTTCCTCGGCTTCAGCAAAGGCTGCTTGGCACTCAAGAAGTATGTCAACTTTTGTTACATCCACGTTAACACTAACTGAGAAATTGGTATATTATTTGGTTATCAAATAATCGTCATTTATTATTTATTTACCTCTTACAACTATCTTTACAGATCTTCGACCTAATTCGATGGTGGCTAAAGGTCTCTGCACACAGCGGGCGCGGCGCGGCGGGACGGGACGGCGACGCGACGCTGAGCAGTTGTAATGTACTAGATATTACGGACGACGCCACACAGAGCCGTCCCGCTCGACGCGACGGTAACCGTCGCTCTGTGTGACGTCCTCCGTAATATCTAGTACATTACAACTGCTCAGCGTCGCGTCGCCGTCCCGTCGCGCCGCGCCGCGCCCGCTGTGTGCAGAGACCTTTAGTGTGGCTATCAACTACCTGTTATTTAAAATTACCTATACTCCATTTATTTAGCATTAGCATTAGATACCTAACGGCTAAGTAACCACAGTTATTGTGTAATAATATTGAAATGACTGCACTTTAGAATAATATTATTATTTTAAATGGTAAATAGATTATATTTCTTAGTACTTATCGTGAAATAACGGAGTTTATAATACGTTTGTATCGAAATAACGAAAGGATGATAACCTTTATTTGTCTAATGTTAAAATAAATTAAGTATACTTACATAATTATATATTACATTGAGTATTCAAGCTAAACATCATTCTTAAAGCACAGAATTTTCAGAACCAACCGGAAAATTATTATAACAAAGAATCACGTCTTTAAAAAATAAATCCACCCCACAGATAAGCCTGACATAATCATACGAGCACAAGAATCAAAGTCACAAAATTCACGCATCGTTTATAATACTCGTATTAGTCACACGTGCAGTCACGTGCTTACCCCCGAAATTCTTAAGCGTGCTATTAAAAGTTGGATAGCAATTTATTTTTCTGCCTCTATGAACGCCCAAGTTTTAACGATGTACGTACATTCGGTGTGTAGCTGCGTTACTGCCTGTACTCGGTACTGTATCAACTAAAAGTTTCGGATAAAAGGTGAATTTTCTGTAACGCTACCAAAAAATAAGAAAAAATACATTGCTCTCTGTATTGTATTTTTTTTTGTATTCACTTGTAAAGTTACTCCGACATGCTCATTTATCTATTTATACTATCCTAATATAAAAAATGCGAAAGTGAGTTTGTTCGTTTGTTACGCTTTCAAGCTAAAACAAATTTGCACATCGGTAGACCATGACCTGGATCAGGACATAGGATACTTTTTATTCCGTTATTCCCACGTGATCCAGACTTATACGGGTGAAACCGTGGGGCGCAGCTAGTAATAAATAAGAGTCGCTTTTCATGTCTGTCTGTGTGTCCGCGTTGTTCTCCTAAACTAAGAAACGGATTTAGATGCGGTATTCACAAACATTTTAGGAATTTATTCTGAAAGGTTTAATTATGTGTTTGTTATGCTTCTGGTGACCTGTACAGGTGAGTACAGTTTTTCCCAAAACCCTATATTAGACACCAGTCTCTCACAAAGGTGGAATATAGCTGAGACATTTTTTGTACACATTAACTTTAAGACGACTTTGTGTAAAATGAATAAATTATTAATTATTATGTATACACTAAAAATGAATTGCTGTTCTTTAGTCTCACTAAAACTAGAAAACAACTGGACCGATTTGGGTAATTTTGATTTTGAAATATTTGTGGAAGTCCAGGGAAGGTTTAAATGGTGAGAAAATATGGAAAAAGATATTGTAGGTAGGGTAGGTAGGTAGGTATGTAGGTAGGTAAGTAGGTATGTAGGTATGCTCGTTGGTAGGTAGGTATGTAAGTACCTACGTAGGTAGGTATGTAATTAGGTAGGGAGGTAGGTAGGTATGTAGGCAGGTAGCTATGTAGGTACGCCTTAGATAATAACTTAATGCTACCCGTGCGAAGCCGGGGCGGGCAGCTAGTCATTAATAAATATTGATTGCACGATGATGGACTTAATTCATTCTTGTTTTTAAACACTCATAAATCTCGTATTTAATTCGAAGACAGATAAAGTGGCCATCTGTTAATCATTTTGTTTCGATTTAAATCTCATGCCAATTGCTTAGCTCAAATCTCTAAAATTGTAGAATTTCTGTCTTGTAAGAATTTGTAAACTATAAAATGAAGAATATTAATTATCTGTCCTACGTAAGACCTACAAATATTGGCATGACCTACAGATGCTTATTTCGTGTCCAATTATTTGAGCAATTGGAATTACACTTTAATAATGTTTCGATCGAAAATACTTAGGTGTACCTATTGTTTTATCACGTTAACATCGACAGCCAAATTGATTAAAACTCTAATAATATCTCGGAAATACGTACCCTAGGGGCATCGTTTTATAAAATACAGTAAATTTGCGCCAGCCAAATAAATAAGCACAAAAAATGTAAACACTTTCAAGGATTAAATCGTAAAAGTGCCATTTCAACTGCTGCAAGCACTAAATAACACATTCCCTAGCCGACACACTCAAAGCTAATTCACTCTTCACCACTCCCCCTAAATGAAACGTTAATTTAAACTAGAATCCAGTTCACTTGTTCGAATTTTCCGTACGAAAAAACATACTCACTGATCTTCTTTGGGCGTCGTGAGCAATTTGGACATATTTAGTCTGAGTATTGGAACAAACTAAATAGGTACCGGGCAGGGACTGAGGCTACTCGATAAATTGGAAGAATAATTCATTTTTCCAGTCGATGGCACATGAAAGAGGACAGTGCGTTGCTCTCGAACTTTTTGGATTTTACGGATATGCAATTGGTTTGGAATCGTAGTAGGTAGTTATGTTTTTTATACTCATTAAGGGTCTATAATACCACAAATTGCTTAGTGCTCCGTTATATCGAAAATACTACAGCATTAATTTTGACATAAATATATGTTTAAGTTCAGAATTAAAATGTTAAGTATGTTTGTCAAAAACAACGTTTCCATAAAATTTTCTTTATAGAAAAATATTCCAAAGTTACCTCCAAACCGAACAATAATCCACTAGTATTAAAAAATACCTCAAATTAGATTATTAAACTTTGCATAATAACTGAACTAACTATATAAGGCAGCGACTATGTATTTTTTATACGAATATGAGTCGCATATCGCAACAGAAAAATTATTTGTCAGTTAACATCATTTAACGACAAAACGAGTGTACTATACACCTATTGAACAACCAAAGAAGCAAAATTAAAAATTACTCAATTAAGCAAAGAAATAAATAGTCAGATAAAAAAAAAGAAATAGGACAGTTCATTAAAAATTCTCAAACTAAATTATACTTAATGCGAATCGTAGAGCAAAACACATTCAACGTGGCCGTCTTCAATAAATCTCCATAAATTTCAACTCAAACGTTGATTGTTCTAAAATAACTACGTGCTGTTTTGATGGCTACGATGGTTGTAAGTGGTAGGTTTGAACCCAGATAGGCGCTTCACTTTGTGTAAATTATTTCATCACCACTGTTTTTTAAAACGATGAAGGAAAACATCGTGAGGAAACCGGCATTTTCTAGAACCAAAAAATCGAAGACATGTGACCATCTACCGACCCGTACTGGGCCCGCGTGGTGGATTACGGGTCACTCCGTCTCACTGAGAGGAGGCATGTCTCCCAACAGTGGGAACATTGTAGGATTATGCTGTTTTGATACATTTTTTTTGCGTTCTCTTCATATCGGAATACAATGGAAAATCCGTGCTGTGTTTGATCTACTTCGTATTAGTTTTGTTGAGTTTTTTGCTACATATCTACACTCTCCGTCCAACGAGTATTCAATTGGATTGGTATTGTTCATCGTTTGAGGACTTCCAGCCAATTGCAAGGGTATGTTTGTTAGTAAGAGTGTTTGTTGTTGTCAATTGTTTTTGTTACCAATTTCAATGTATTTATTTCTCTATTCAAATCCTTGTTTGATTTTCAATTGTTGTTATTTCCATATAAATATCACTTTCATGCTACCGGAAATTATGTTGATTTCAGAATTAATTGTACGTCAGAAAAAGCCATAACAACGTTTGAAGCTGTAACGCAAACTGAACTTTATGTGTAAGTTTCTAAGTTGTTTTTACTAAAAACACACGTTTGTTTACATGTTTGGAAAGTAAATCTCGAACGCAGTATAAATTATTAATATTATGATTTGTTTACGTTGACATTGTAATGAGGCCTATAGGTATTATTAGAAGACTGTAATTGGTAACGGTAATTCGATTACTTTGATGAATGAGTTTACCAGTGAACTTTGATAGTTAGGGAAACTTCGTCAAGTCCCAATCTAGGACACACCAGTGCCGACGATCTCTGAGTGGACTCACTATTACTAACTATGCTTGAAATAGAGTACGAATAAGATACTTACAAAAAGTATTTTCCACTTAAATGTACCGAAGTTGGTAATGGTATGATTTATCCACTACTAGCTTCCACTCGCGGCTTCGCCCGCGTGTGATGTCGATAAAAAGTAGCGTATGTCCTTTCCAAGGGTTCAAAGTATATATCAAAATCGGTTCACCTGTTTAATAGTTGAAATGATGAGGAAGTCTCTATATTCTCATAAAGTTTCAAAAATGGCCTGTATAATTACTGACACAACGCATTCGGTTTTAATTCGATGTTGCGCGTAGTACCTATACTTACTTCTCGTTTTTTCACTCACCCAACACGAAAAGGCATGAAAAACCAACTGTATGGAAACATTCCATTTTCCAAGGAAATATTTTTGAAAAATGTTATGTGGCGGCAGTGAGTTTTGAGGTGTTCAGAGTCAATGGGGTAGCAACTTGGTGTTATTTATGCTGTGATATAACCTTAAATGGCAACAAAGTAACATAGCCGCCTCTGTGGTCTAGTTAAACCACCTGTCTCACACTCAAAGGTCCCGGGTTGGATTCCCAGTGGGGGCAAAATTTTCTACTCAGTTTGGTTGGTAATAGGGCTTGTCCTAAGTCCGCCTGCCTGGCTACCACCATCAATGAAAGCAGCATTGTTGTGTTTCGGCAGTTAGAGGTAAGATGGTCAGTTCTTCTGTGATTGAGGATTCCGGGTGAAGCTCGCTTCCACCTTCGGCCTGATCATCACTTACCTACTATCAGGTGAGATTCAGGACAGGAGCTTCCCCGTAGTGGATAAAAAAAAAGTCTACTCACAAAGTGATGCAAAGAAAATGTGACTGAAACCCATTTCAAAGGAAATTTTCATTTTAAAATAATCGTGTTGGTAAATTAAATCACTTGCATAACAGGATACTGCTTTTTAAGATGCTTGTTTAATGAGCTCTTATTATGTATACCATTTGCTATTCAGTTTCTTTTGACTTGCCATTTAATTCCTTCCTTAAAAAAAATCTACAAAAGAATATTATATCTATCTTTAAAGATTATTACCATAGGAAGCACGAATCACATACATTTTTGTGGTTTATCACTCAAATGTACGTGAGAATATAATAAAACCACCCACAGATTCCATTGTAATCGAGTTGCCAAAGTAACCGTCATATTACTTACCTACTTAATAAAAAAAGTAAAAAATTCCGGATATTAATTTAATAAGGTGCCCGATATAGAAACGGGGAGAGGAAATGGCGCCACCAGCTCGACTCAAAGTCAATTTTTATTAAAGTCGTCAAAACGACTCGACTTGTGGAAAAAAAGGTCATAATCTTGACGCTAAAATCATCGAAGTAGCCAGTTTAAAGTGAACTCAATGGAATCCCTGAAATTATTTGCTGTGAATATTTTCAGGGTTCTGCTTGAACATTTTAATTACAGGTAAAAAAATATCGTGGATGATTATATCACTCTGATTGCTTTTAAAATTAACCAAACCGTTTACGTGAAGAAGGCACAGGAAAGAGATCCAATATAAATAATACATTTTATTTCATCTTCAAATATATTCCTTTTATAAAAAAATATCATGGTCATTTAAGCATAATCTAGTAAGTTTTACAAGACAAATCAAACATTTATCCTTACATGCTTTGCTATTTAATGCATGTATGTCGATAATGTTATTAATTTGTTTATAAAGATACGGACCTAAGAAGCAGAAGTATTTATTTACGAACGCGTGCTTAAACATGGGTCTGATATGGCTACAGTTTTTCTTCGCCTAGATGGTATAATAGCTTTATCAAAGTTCATTCTCGAATGTTGCCTCAGAGTAGCAAGCAGTATAAACAATTGGCGGATATACCTTTATTGTAATGTTATGTTTAAGAATTCAGTTGTAATAACTGATAAATCTAACTGATCAGACAGCTGTGCTGCTGGGGAGTTTGTTGCGCCACTTCTTCCCAGCTAAAGCACTAGGAAGTGGTGAAAGGCAGGCGTTTTTGGGGACTGTCTTATGTAATTTTGACGTTCGAAAAGTGCTGATTCTCAGCCTAGTTGAAATAAATTACTTTTGTTTTTTATTTTTTATTTTGAATACGATGAAAAAATAGTGGCTATAGACTTTTTCCAAAAATAATAACTATTTTAAGAACCGCTCTTACAGTCAATTTTTACTAACTATCAAGATCTTCTTATCTATGAAACTAAAACTGTAAATGGCTCTAAAAGATTTTTTGATCTTATTTAAAACGTAGTATGGATTTTTTATAAAATGTGGCTGTTTAATTTAGTGTAATGTGGTGTCTTACTGCTTCTACGCGAACGAAGTCGCGGGCAAAGATATTTTAAAATAAATATTGTTGAAAAGTTATTTTTAATTAATTTTTATAACTTTTTCTTCGTAACTAAAATAAATCTCTACATCCAATAACTCTTAATGTCTATACATTTTATTGGAGATTCTAAATAAAGAAGGTCAAAACTAAATCTGTACAGAAAAATAATTAAATAAACTAAATCTATATATACAAAATATCATACAGAACCATTCCCTAATACAGGCCAATATGCTGCCAGCAAAGTTTTTAATAAATTCAGTCAAAGCTTTCCTTGACATAATCTCCGACCTTACAAACGTCAATCCCAGTGAAATGACACTCTTCTTTTTATCAAAAACCCCAATTTATGAAGACCCACCATTTTAGAAGAAATGTCGAGAATTCTCATAGATTTGTACGAATGAAGAGGTCCTTAAAACTGGATGAATGAAAATTTAATTTCCTCGAAGTTTGAATATAACTTTGATGAGATAAAATTGACATGTTCTGTTTATAAATGGATGTGTATTTCTTTTACTTTTTATTTGCCAAGATATTTCAGTATTATTTCATAACCTACCATAAACTTTTTATTAATACTGATATTCTGCTGCATCAGGTTAGACTGGAAGCTGACCTCAACAGAGTTAAGAATAGGCTACGCAGATGATAAAAAGCATCGTCTTCTGGGTTACAGATAAACAACATAATTATTCAGCATCATATTATTATTATATTGCTACATGTTAAATGGACTGCTTTTAAAATCATTTCTTACAATAAATAAAATAATAATAAACAAATTACTCCCTTAGACTATTTTCTATAACCAAACCACCGCTAATTAGCGTTAATTCTCACAAATTAAAGAACACATAACACTTGATCATGTTTCTCAAAGTAATTGAACTAATCAAGACATGAGAGATACGATTCAACCGAGCCATCGCAAACACCCTGCCACACGTGACGTCATCAAATTGTTACAATTAACAAACTCCAAAGCTATTTAATTACAGCAGTCTCTCCACTCCGCGCATCTAATTATAAACCCTACCACATTCATTATAAAGTATAAATTGCTTTGCGGATATGACATCTGTTACGTAAAGTATACGTCGTACATTGAAAGGAAATTATTTTTCCGAATCGTTTCACACGCGTTTGCGTAGTGATGGGGGATGTCGGTTTTTAGACATCATAAGTCATTTATCTGTCGATGGTTGTAATTTTTGGCAGTTTTCCCGTTTGAGATAAGATTTTACTGTGAAAATTGAAAAGACCGACTTGTTCACTGGAATTTGTGCTAATTAAAATCACAGGATCCTTTTAAAGCAACCTGATTATCAAAACTAATTATCTACGAATTCATTCGATCTACTTCAAAGTTCTAAGAACGATGCGTAGGTTTGTAGCAATTCGTAGTATTTGCTACGAAACGGCGTAGCTAATTAGCTACGTCGTAGCAAAGATACGATGTGGTACTCAATATTCAAATACCAATTGAAAAAATCTTGGTATCATACTGTTTTCAGTATTTAACATTAGCAATATACATACATTGGTACAAGGATCTTTTGGCGTTCAAATGACGTTGGCAAACAATTGTGCAATATTGCTAAGTGAAAATGAGCAGTGGTGGTCCAGTAGAAACGGCCGCGACTTACGAGTTGTAGGTCCTGGGTTTGAATCCAGGCAGACAATTAACTTTGTGTAAATTATTTCATCACCACTGCTCTCGAAACGGTGAAAGAAAACATCGTGAGGAAACCGACATGTCCTAGAACAAAAAAATCGAAGACATGTGACATCCACCAACCCACACTGGGCCCGCGTGGGGCATTACGGCTCATCGGCCCTCTCACAGAGGGGAGGCCCATGTCCCAGCATCAGCAGTGGCAAAATTAAAAGCTGACTTTATGTGAAATGTCACTTCCAAAAACAAGATGGCGGTGTTAGTTCCGATTTTGGCCACGCACTAAAATATCTTTGTAGCACTATATTTGCATCACATTGAGACTTTCTGTTTATCTTTGTGGTCTATGGATATTAAACAACCGCCTCTGTGGTCTAGTGCTTAGACCACCTGTCTCAGACCCAGAGGTCGGGGTTCGATTCCCAGTGAGCGCAAATTTTTCTGCCCGGTTTGGTTGGTGGTAGGGTTAGTTCTAAGTCCACCTGGCTAGCTACCACCTTCTTATCTAAGTCTGTCGCCATAATAACAATGTTAGCAGCATTGTTGTATTTCGGAAGTTAGAGGTAAAATATCCAGTTCCTCTGTGGTTGAGGATTCCGGGTGAAGCTCGCTTCCACCTTCGGCCAAATCATCACTTACCATCAGGCGAGATACAAGCCAAGAGCTTCCCCGTTGTGGTAAAAAAAAAAACAGTGAATTAAATACTCCCTCATACCATTTCTGGTAAAGGCGTAAAGAGCTCGTTCTTTTAAGTTATTTCATGAAAGTGATATAAACGTTGAAAGACGTTGAAATCGAATCTCATTATCACAAGTTTGCAACTTTCATTTTCTTTGATGAATTAGCCCATTACTTAAGATGAAGCCAGTATTAAAGAAAGTTGTGAATCGATCCGATAATGTAATTGAATACTTTAATCTTTTATGGCTTTAGTGAATATAAATGATTTTTATAAAGTACTAGATGACCCGGTGAACTTAGTACCTACGTGGGCAATTTTTTTTTAATCGTTTTTTTTTCTTTTTTTTTCGGCAGTTCCTTTGGGGTTTTCCTAATTTTCTTTTTTTCTAAACCACCCCAGTATTGAGGCGAACAAAGCAAAGAAAAATCGGTCTAGTCATTTTCGAATTTTTGCAAAACTAACGCACTGCAATTGATTTTTACCGGGTTATTGTGGCTTTTTATTACTTACTTGCTTCTGAAAAAAACCATTGCTTTTATTAGTCAATCTTCAGCCTGTATACGTTTTTTTTTAATTTACAGTCAACTAATATCTTTACCTGCTGTCATCTCCGTGATCACTTTATTTTTGCCATATAATAAAATTTTCGCCATTAATCCAGCTTTTAAGCGGACGAGATTTATATAGCCTATGGCAAAATTGAATTACATAAAATTATGCCTTTTCTCTCAGACAATATTTTACTTTAAAAGTTTGGGATGTTAAACAGCAAATTACTTTCACATTAATTACTTCAAATTCTAGGAAACAAGAACACCACTTTATGAAGCTATCATCATTATACTGCGTCATTCATATCATTTAACAATTCCGCATAATAGCAACGACCGTACAATAATATCGGTAACACAATCGATTCAGACAATTAATCGATTTATGTCATTCGATTCCGATGCACGTCCCTACCGCGGCTGCCGGAGGCAATAGTGTTGGAATGAACAATGTTTTATAGCATTTTTATGAGATTTTTATCCTATAAGTGGGATCGCATTTCGTGAAGGGGTATTTGAGAAATTCCTTTTTACATGTTGTATTTTTTTTTTAAGTCGAATTTTACGACTGCAAAGATTTTTATGACGGGTCGTATTTTGAATTCGGTGTGTCATTACATAAAGGACACAAATGGAGAATGGCGGAAGAGATTTTTGTTGGTATTTTCAATAAGCGATTGGTATCGGTTTTTATGAAGCGACGGTATAATATTTCTTGTTTTGGAGATTGGGAGAGTATTAATTAAAAAAAATAGTTTTTGATGACATTACACTTGAAGTTATTTGATTGAAATATACCTATTTATTGTTGTTATCATAAACACTATTACCACGTTTAATTAGTTTACTTTTGTAGAAGCAGGGATTGTATGACTTATCTCTGCAATTACTAAGTACATATTTTTTTAATAATTTATTGTTTAGGGGTATGAGGAACAGGGTGTAAAGTTCACTCATTCTCTATAGAAAAGGGAGGATCCTCCGACCAGACGGATTGATGTCGGATAGTCTTATATATGTTAATCGCGCGGTAAACTTAAATAGCGCGATGCAGGATTTGTGACAGGTCTTTGATGCGTAGTTCGCATGTGGTGATGTAGATGCCGCCACATTAGTATCAACAAAAAAATCATAAATCTACTCTGATACATCCGTTTCTTTCATCCATCAACTTACGAAAACATTCGCTAGCTCTCGTTGTTACAAAACATTCATAACCATTTACAAAAGTAACAAACCAACTCCTTCAATTGGAAACAACACAAAGGAGAATCCAATCCCCATAATATTGGACTTACAAAAACAAACAATAGCTGCACTCGATAAATCTAAATAACATTAAAAATTCATACCTACCAACCGAGTAGATCCTTTCGCGAAACACCAGAAACATTCTTCACTGGAACCTATTGAATTAATTTTGTTCTGTTGATTGTAAAATGAAAATGGTTATATCTGCAATGCAAATGTCCTAGAATGATGTGCCGATTCGGAAGCGGTCGACATTCGAAACGTGAAACGTTAACAACGTTATCGTGAACACTGGGAGCGAAAAATATTGGGGGATGTGTTATTAAGGACTGAGAGTGATCTGCAAATACTTACAGTCAATTGAAGACCGCTTAGACATTACTAAATGACATTTGGTCAACCCCGATATACTTTAGCAAAATAGCTAATTAATCTTACCATGATGCTTGAATATTTTGGAAATTGTGCCAGGGCCAGATAGGAAGACTAAAGATAAAAATATGTGTTATCCTAATAGACATTATCCACGATCATTGGTCCAGAGACAGGAATAATTGCTGTCTGATGACCTGAAATGCTTTGATATTATTTGAAAGCATTTGTTATTTCAGGCATTATACGTATATGGCCCCGTTTTTACGGATACCCTTTTTCAATCTCAAGGTACGGATTGAAATCGCCAAAATGAGTTTGAAACTTAATATGATGAAAAACAGAAAAGAAACTTTACGAGAAAGAAGACCCGAAAAAACAAATCGCAGACATGAGAGAAGGCCCTGAAAGGACATGCCGAAGTCTTGCTCGTGAGTAAGCATTAACAGTGATACATATCAATGCTCATTCATAATTTTTTGGAGAAAAAATCTGATTGTCCTGCAGGAAATGGGGCAGTTTACGTTGTATTAATTTTTCGCTTGATTCCACCATCCATGAACCAGACAATTAATTTTCCTATGATTATCGATGTCCGAAATTTTTAAACGTAACTTTATTCTGTCCGAAATTCGTATGCAATGGAGCGAACAATGAGTTTTATTGTGTTACAAGTAATGTAATATTGTTGTTGCATAAAAGTTTAAAGCAAATAATTTACTTTTATTTCATTCCATGGACAGGAATCGAGGATTTTAAACTGGATGCTCGTCATTCTGGGAAAGTTGTAATGAGGTCTGTACAAAATGGCCCATGTAGGTATATCGGCCATTATTTATTTACATTTACAAATGGACTATAAACGCAATAAGCTGTAGTGCATTTTCATGATTGCTCTGTTTTTCGCTGATGTAGTGGAGAGCAGTTTTTATTATGTGATTATGGTTATCCCGGCAGAAAAGCAGCAGAAGGTACTTTTCTTTGCAATGTACATAATTTGAACGTGATTCTTTTTGCCAATCTTTGAAGTCTGAGCCTCCACGAAGTAAACGTAACAATAGATATCTAGATGATGACTCATTAGATGAGAGTTGGTGTCTCATAGTCATTGATTGAATTCATTATCATAATCATCATTATTTCAGCCGAAAGACATCCTCTGCTGGACATACGCCTCCCCCAAGCACCGCCACTTCGACCGTGTTTTTTGCTTCTCGCATCCAGCAGATTCCTGCGGTCTTCATAAGGTCATGGTCCATTTTGTGGGAAGTCTTCCAACGCTACGTCTTTCAGTACGCAGTCGCCAATCCACAAGCAACCATCGGTCATCTGTTCTGCGAGCAATGTGCCCTGCCCGCTGGCACCTACGTTTGGTTGAATTAGTGGTTGAATACGATTTTTGCAATCAAGTTTTGCAAGCACAATTTTTTTACAGCGGAAAAAACTTATCACAATATTTCTTTCATTTTCTCTTGAAACTGTGGTAACTGACATATGAAACAAACAATCCAAGTACTTTTGTTTACTAACAAATTGCTTAAAACACAAGGAGTTAATTCTCAAGTCAGAGTGTTAACTTGTCTGAAGGGTGTTACGGTAAGGTCTTGCATCTTAATCCAATTTAAACGACATATTGCTGCCGCAAGTAGCCCCGGGCCGTGTCTACAAACTTGGTGGTAGGAGCTCACTTTGCAAGCAAAATAAGGGATGTGTAGCTAAGAATGTATGTGTGGATATTTTGAAGTTTGGAGTTTAGCAGCGAGAGGGGGCGCCCAACGGTATTTAAATGTTTTTGGATGATCATAATGATGTTATAAAAATAAACATTCTTTATGGTTTAACATCACGATGGTCTGTTTTGGAAAAAGCAAGGAAAGAAAGAAAGAAATCATTTATTTGCTGATAATGTAGGTATACATATAAGTTGGAATATTTGAAAATTGTCCCGATACATTTTGCCAAACTTTTGATAAGTAAAAAAATAATACCCAACAGTGAATGACCTGCCCGGAACATGGTTATTTGATCTAGTAACTTGTCCTCCGACCTTCTATCATGCAGAGAATGATTGATATTCATAGGTTTTCACTGTGTTTGTGATTTAGAAATAATTGCATCCAGGTGTTTCTTCTGTTTTGAATTTAAACATGATGCTGTACTTTTGAGCAGCAGGAGAGCAATGGTGGCCCAGAGGTAACGGCCCTGACTTACGAGTTGTAGGTCGTGAGTTTGAACCCAGGCAGGCGCTTTACTTTGTGTTAATAATTTCATCACCACTGCTCTCAAAACGGTGAAGGAAAAACATAGTGAGGAAAATGTCCTAGAACCAAAAATTCGAATACATATTGTGACATCTACCAACCCGCACTGGGCCCGCGTTGTAGATTACAGCATTAAAGGCTGATTATGTTACGCATATGCTGTACTTTTTATTAAAAGCTTTTATTTAACTTCACTTGTATGTATGTCCTGGAATATGTATGTCCTGGAATATTGCAATCAATATTTCACCCACTTCCACTGAAGCTATCGGGCTGAAATTTGGCATACGTGTTTGGTTTTCGTGACAATGCATGATTACATTATAAAAGTTAAAAAAAAAAAAAAAAAATTCATTCGGATGTCTGTCCTGGAATATTGCAATCAATATTTCACCCACTTCCACTGAAACTATCGGGGTGAAATTTGGCATACGTGTTTGGTTCTCGTGACAATGCATGATATAAGCTTTTTATCTTTTCAAAATTTTAAAAGCTTTTATTAATTATAATAAATACATGTCCCTTGTTGAAAACTAAAATATGAAGGGATGACGTTAACGTTACAGTGAAAACGTACCAGAATAAGGCTCCAGCAAACGCCAGGTTTAAGACCAGTTATTTTACATAGCCTCCTCCAAAGATTGGTTTATTTAGGCCCACCATTGTCTATTCAGCGAATTTCCTATCTTTATTCATTGTTTTACGAGTTTACAATATTAATACGCAATGAATTTTGTTTCTATTGTAAATGATGATTTATTCTCGAACTGTCTTCGTGTAATGGGCCTGAGTAGGGTTCCCTTTGAACTGATCCCTTCATTAGACCTTCAGAGTACGCAGATGTCGATAAAAATTTAGTTTGTGAATTTTGTCAGTTTAAAGTTATTTGATAGTTTTTGGATGGAAGAGTTTCTTGTTTGATCTTGTCTGTCGTGTATTATGGAAAGAGAATAGGCGACGAATTATGGTTGAAACTTTGACTCAAGACAAAAGTTTGCAAACTATCGCGTAAGAATGACTTAATAGTCGGAGAGCTGTTAGACATTTTTGGGGCATTTGTTTTGAAAACTTAAGAAATAATTTTATTTCTATTAATTTATACAATAAAAATAAAAAAACTTCTCATATTATACCTAAGTATAGAACCATACCTGGTTAAATGATAGCGGGGCTAACTCGACCCTTATATTTTTAAACAATAGTTTTCTTTTTTCAAAAAATATTCTCGAGAGATTCTATAATATTCATACTTTAACATTTAAACTTATTTACTAAGTATTTAATTGATTAATATGTAATGTTCAAATTATTTTATATAAAATTTATTACTATTTAAAGAGTGAAAAAATAAATAAGCCAGATTATTTAGTCTTGCAAATTTATTTAGCAAAAAATAAATGTATTTGAGGCACGCTGATTTTTTTACAATATGTTATTTATGACTAAAAATAAATATTTAAAAAACGACAGATCATTTCAGTGGGACATACCTGCCAGGTGATCGAAAAAGATACGTACGAGTCCGAGTGAGCAGTGCTATATATAGGTAGGTTGCAGTGTGAGACAGAGAGCGTATATCAGCAGCTGTCTGCGTCCCAGGGTCCCAGGGTCTAGGGTAAGACCACGTGACTTAAAATACCCAAACGGTTGCCTACTAGTCGAAAACAAAACGACTTGCATCGTCTAAAAATATTTTAGACGATCCAACTTTTATTGTTGCTTCAACTTAGGACATGCCACAGACAATTAAATCGCACCATGTAAATCAGGCATGCATGACGATTTCATCTGTCAGAAAGCGATTTTTATCTCTGACTGAAATAGTAACCTACCTTACAACTTACAACCTTAGGAACGTATACAAAATCATTACCTGAAGAGATTTTTTCAATAATCAGTGCACTGGGCGTATTCCGCTATCATCTCTATCAAAATATAAAGTCACCAGGCTGAGAAACAGCACTTTTCGAACGTCAAAATTACGTAATTACCATCCCCAAAAATACCCCCCCTTCGAGACTTCCAAGTGCTTTAGCTGGGAAGAAGAAGTGGCGCAACAAACTCCATAGCTGTCTGTTCAGTTAAATAAACTTCTGTACAACAGCATAATATGACATTTGCGTATAGCTCGTCAGAAGAAGAAAAAGTGTCACACCTAGTGCAAAGCACGGGTATTAAATCCTATCAACTATTTACACAGTATATCGATTCACCAAACATTCTCAATTGGCATCACTAACAAACCTGTGACAGAGCTACCACCAAACCACACCACAAATATCTACCTTTGCACGTTGGTTTAAACTAGCGAATCCATAGGAAAACACACGGAACGTTTCTACTTAACTGATTAAACATCAACATTGAAGTGTTTCCGAATTAATTGTCGTGTTCTTTGCAAGGTTGTCGGTATTAGCAATTCAAATATGACGGAGGCTCGTCTTGTCCAAAGTTGTCGTGGCACGGATTTCGTGATGCGCTCGTGTTGATTGCTTGTTAGTACGTATTGTTGTGTTGTGAGTGAGAGTCTTTATTTTATATGACATAATTTAAGGTGAATGCGCGGGCGAGTAGCTGTTTTTTAACATTTTTGTTCATTTGCAGCTTAATATCAAGTGTATGTTAAACAAAATAAGATTTTATATAGTAAACAATGTGTATTTACAGAATAATAATACATACATATATTCACGCCTTATTCTCATGGGGGTGGGCAGAAACTACAGAACGCTACCTGCTACGATCATTACATACTCCTTTTGTTTCGTTTACGCCCATACATCTGGTCTTATACAATACACGTATGAGGGAATAATAATTATAAGTAATTTATTTCAGGATTTTTTCCATCTGGAACAGCTCCGTATTAGTTTGGAGTCTGGATTTGAGCCCGGTTGCTAGCAATAGGCTCACCTCATATTACATTGGACTTAAACATAACTAGCAAAATGTGGGTGTACTATAGGTACAAAAAATATCTACGTTTATTGTATTTTATAATGGATTTCCACCAAGTCACGTCTGAATCGATTAATAAAATACCTTTATAAAGGATCCAATATAATATTTTGTGGGTGTTATTACATATTGAATAAGCGACTATTGATGAAACTGCTTAGCTCCGCGACTCTTTAGGAATAGTTACGAGGAATAGGTTACTAAAATACACGTCTATTGTATTTTAGAAATACCCAATGTTACTTTGGACTGCCTGGGATTCAAACTCAAGAACCCACAATCCACAGTCAGTCCACTTACCCCTTTGTCCACTTACCCCTTAAGTGGACAAAGGTGTTATCTGAAAAAACTGAAAAAATCGAGTTTCTTGCATGAACATAGGTTTTAAGTGAAGATAAATCGACTGGTGAGCTCAAAATATCTAATTTTAATTCATATCCAAAAATAAAGACCCTAGCAAAGGTGTTAACTATCAAATATCATTATCTAAATATGATTTACATGAAATTATACAAAGGTGTTAAGTTCGTGAATTTTTTGTTAGTTAACACCTTTGTCCACTTACCCCTCGATTACCCAGACCGACGAGGTAGTCAACAAAATTCTCATTACCTATGTAACGAAACCCTCTTAACATCACTTAAAAATCTGCCCACCCTTGAATCTAAGATACATGAAAATAAGTACCCAGAAAAGAAGATTTATTTCAGGTTCACGACCGGTCTTAAGCTATTTGTAGGCTGAAGCAGGGTTTTATTCGTACGGTCTTACCCACACACTTAGGGCGAATATAATCATGGATTTAGATGCCCTTTAGTTTAAGTGCTTAGGATAGCTCTTCGTCACAGGAAGGTACAAGTAATTCTGGAAAGTTGCCAGAGTAAAAAAAAAGTTTTTGTTTTTTCCTGCGTCACTAAAATAATGTATTTCGTTACAAATTTTGGTGACGTCAAAATTAGGATAGTTGTATAAATAACAACAAATTACATAGCCAGTATAAAATAATTACAAAGTATCCTTAAATTCACGTGGTATTCTTTATGTGAGTCAAAGATTAATAGTACTGAAGTGCTTTTTAAATTCTAAGGTATGAAAAATATCTTACCTGAAAACTTAATCAACCTGTTTTTGTTTGTAGCTTTAGTTAATATCTTTTTTTCCATAAAACAGAAACATTTTTATAATAAACCTCTTTTATATCAGCACCCTTTCAGGAAGATCTGGCTAAAATGGTCGTTTTAAAATGAAAGTCTTGGTCTACCCGTACTCGCACTTAGCCTGTTTATTATTCAAACTTTTGAATGTATATTTTACTTTATAATGTAGTTTACGTTGCGCCGTAGTTACAGAAATAACTCGCTTTGTAGGCTTGGCTACGGTTACATTACCTACGTTCTACGCCATAGGTGATGCTACGCCGTAGCAAGTGCTACGCCGTAGCTTAGTTAAATCGCTGTGCGAAAAATTCTTTAGTTTAATCGTGATGTCGGGGACTGCCCCGTTGGTCTAGTGGTTGCAAGCCGAGCGAGAGATAAGGTTCTGGGTTCAATGACCAGATCGGGGCAAGTGTTATTGGATTTTTCGATCATAAATTTCTCATTAGCCGTCCGGAATTGGGATTTGTGCCCGGTTGACGGCAAAAGGATCACCTCTATTACATGGGACTGAAAGTTAGCTGGCGAAACGTAGGTCTACTATTGGGTACACCTCGGTCTTACTCTTTCGGGATTACTGGGGTAATGTTATGTTTTTCATGTCATAACTTCACTAGCTTTTGCCCGCGGAACTTATTACCCTTTCGGCCGCTATGGCAACTGAGTTTCGCAACTAGTTGTCAACAAAGAACTAACCTTCGTTCAATGCAACCGGTTGCCAACGAAGAACTTAAATTCTTGTGTGGCAAGTAGTTGCCAATTAAGAATTCCTCGAAAAGCGTGGTAGCGATATAGGATGTTTCTTTCGTAGTTCACAACTTTGACGTTATTGCCTTGTTGTATGCTTATAAGAGTAGGCTCTTATAAGCATACAACAAGGTGAAAATGTACCCGTGACAGTTATAAAAGTATCCCATATCCTAACCCAGCTCATGGTATATCCAGATCATGGTGTGCCTTCATCCATCCAAGTGTTCAGCGACCGCATCCATATGTGTGTCGTTAATTATTATTATTTATTATTTATTTCAGAATTACATGCCATATATTGTGAGTAAAATGGACTTATAACTATGTTAGTATGTTATTAATTACTATTATTACTTATTTACAATTGAACTATTTAATATTATAGGCACCGACAGATCCGTGCACGGTATTCCTAAGTAATTCCCATTTAATATAAGGCGTTAAAAAGTAATAGACAATATCGCGCCATTTTTCATAAATATTTTTTAACGTTTTCGTTGTGTGGTTAATTATTATCAAAAATACGAAATCTAAAGTAATTGTCACCAACCGACGTTGAAAAGTTTTTAAATAAAACGTCCAAAAAACACACAAAAGTCAGTTGAACTTTATAAATCTATATGTATCATCTCTATAATTACGTTAATGTGGCATAGTTGGCATGTGGCTTGATTTGATAGTTAATTTAATGTTTATATACTAAGGTTAATGAATAGTTAGTCAATTTGAAAACTTGAACAACAATACTCTATTGCTAATTGTGGAATCAAAATCAAAATCAAAAGCCATTTATTCAAACTAGGCTGAGAATCAGCACTTTTCGAACGTCAAAATTACATAAGACAGTCCCCCAAAAACGCCCGCCCTTCACCACTTCCTAGTGCTTTAGCTGGGAAGAAGAAGTGGCGCAACAAACTCCCCAGCAGCACAGCTGTCTGATCAGTTAGAAAAGAAAATGAATCTATACAATAGTATCCAAAATAATATGCAATGCAATGCAAAAAACGTCAAATTTATATTAAATTATTTGCCTTATGTCAGCTAGCACACGCCAATATACCCACAAAAAAACATCGAAATCCTTACCTACTCAAGCGAATAAATTAAAAACGTAAACAGAACTTAATCGAATAAAAGCCTCCATGCAAGCATAAAGGGCGTGCCCACTTACATAATAGCTATTAAAACTGGAACTCAAAACTCTGTGGAGGCTTGTAAATGGCTTATCGTCAAAATTACCTCCATGTTAATTCTGTATCGATAGCTGTAAGCCACCCAAACACAATAAAAATAAAATAAAAAAATAAAATCTTAGCCGAGCGCTCAAGATCCGTGCCGGTATCTGTATTTTCCTAACAAGTGTGTTGAAAAACGTCGTATGAAACGCGTGTGCATTGGTCATTACACACTCGGCTACCTTATCACATAATACCGCCTCGAGTGTAATGATTAACGTAGCGTACTTGTATCATAATGTGCATATTTAATCTTGTCTATTATATAAAAATCAATAGCCGTGCGTTAGTCTTACAAAAACTCGAAAATGGCTCGACCGATTGTGATGAAACTTTGGTAAGTTGTTGTGTGAGCGCCGGAGAAGGTTCCAAAACATAAAAAAGCCATTGCAACGCATGCCCGGGCATTAGCTAGTATCAATATTATATTCCACGTTCATCTTTACTTCCAGGAAGTTTCTTAAGTTACAGAAGGATCGATAAGCTTATACTTGCCACAAACTTCGTAGTTACTATATTTAGCCAAAATCTAAAGTCCTCGTTGCTATGGCTTATTCTAGCTTAGTAATTGGATACTTGACTAGACCCTTCCCCGGACTTGTAAGCCAGATAGCGTTCTATAAAACTGATATATTACGTATTTTGATAAGTATCCGTCGTTTGAAGAGTTATACTATAGAAAGATATTTGGAAGGGATTTACGATTTGAAATCGTGACATTTCGTCTATGGCAGTATGAAACTTTGAATCAATTGTACACTGTGTATATTATCAACGATTTGTTTGATTTCATCTATTATTATGTCTTTAAATGCACGCAAGATAATTTTTTATGTTATTTAATCATATTTATTCCTATGATTTGTTGTATAGTTGCATTATATCTAAATACTGTTTATTTTATTTATGTATAAATCACAGAACTTAACTTGGTTTCCGTACGTCTTTTTCGGGTGACGACTGAAAATCAGCGTTGTGCTGTGTGTACCCCATAGCACAGCATCATGCTTCTTGTTACAGTCATGACGTGCAGCGACCGACTATGTCTGCTTAATGCTCGTATAACCTAATGTACCCAATATTTTGTTAAATATTGGGTAAATGGTTGGCAATAATTTGTTTTTGTTTTTCTCTGATTACCCATCTTACTGTATGCACGTGTTTCTGTGACTAAATAAACCTATTTTTCTTGCTTTCTTAAAGTGGTTCATTTGTTTCCATTTGTTATTGTCGGAACACATTATGCATGTTATGTAAATTGTCTTTGGTTCCAGGCCCTGACATCAAGCAATGGACATTTTTTTTTTTTTTTTATTACTTTGTGCTGTTGATTTTGGCTGATTTTGTAAATATGTGTGTTTTTTTTAATGTAATGTGTGTTTAGTTTGTGCAGAATAAACTTTTTTTTCCCACCGATGACCGAGGTAGACCGAAGACCTTGTGAAGGCCGCAGGAATTCGCTGGATGCGGGAACCACAGAACCGGTCAAAGTGGCGGTGCTTGGGGGAGGCCTATGTCCAGCAGTGGCCGTCTTTCGACTGAAATAATGATTATGGCTCAGTTCGGCGCGCGCGCTCGTGTTAGTCGCACGCCTTATCTATCTATAACCCCTCCCAATTATTTTGCACCGCAACTAGTGATGGGAACACTTTCGATAAAAAGTTGTCGATATGGATCGTTTTCTGACGCGCTCCAATTCTGTAGGCAAACGCCCTCTAGAAGGCCCCATTAACACCAATGAATGGAAAATACCCAGAAGAGCTGCGCGTCAAGCCGAACAACGCCCAACGGAGCCAATCAAGACTACTAACAGATTCAGTCCTCTGCCAGGCAATCAATCATCTGCGACCGATTCCAGTACTAGACTTCGTGATGCTGTCACCAAAAAGGCTAGCCGCATTCCTCCTATCGTGTTGGAGATACAACCCACATGGACGCATGAGTACATCAGGAGCACAATCATGTCTTACTCGAAAAACTTTCACCTGCAGTACAGACGTAATAATCGAGTAGCTGTTATCTGCCACACGTCTGAAAGCCACCAAGTCATAAAAGAAGGTTTACGTACCAAGGACATTGCCTTTCACACCTACTCGCGAAAGGATGAGAAGATGTACAAAGCAGTAATCTTCGGTCTTCCTGACTACGTCGAGGATGTACTTCCAGCCGAAATCGCCTCACTTGGCTTCGAGAACGTGATTGTTCGGAAAATGAAAGTACCCGCCGAAAAGACCTCCTATTGCCCTCCCTTTCTGATTCAATTGCCACCTGGCGCTGATTTTGTCAAGTTTCGGCAGATCAGGCTCCTATGTAACACCGTAGTACAAATTCGAAAATACCGAAGCAACAATCGTTACGGAACACAGTGTTACAGATGCCAAGGATTCGGCCACTCATCCACCAACTGCAACTTGGCACCCCGCTGTGTACTGATCCCCACCAGACTGAAGATTGCCCCAAAAAGACCCGAGAACAGCCAGCCAAGTGTTGTAACTGTGGTGGAAATCATCCTGCTAACTACCGTCAATGCAAAGAGCGAGAAAATTATCTAAAGATTCTGCGGGAACGCCAAGAACAACTTAAAGTCGTCAGGACTATGAAACCGCCACTGAAGTCAAACATAGTAGATGAGCGACCCTGGAACTTTGTTGCTGCTACTAATTCACAAAAAGACACCGTTAAAGAAAATGCCCAAGATCAGACGACAGCTGACATGCTAGCTATATTAATGACAATAAAAACCATCAAAAGCCAATTTCTGGGATGTACTAGTATGATGGATAAAGTTATTTTAATTTTAACCCACCTTGGTAAATATGTGTAGAACACAAAATGTGCGTATCCTCTACTGGAATGCTGATGGCATTCGCTCCAAAATCACGGAATTGTTGGACCTGGTAAGCGAGCTTTCTATTGATATCGTAGCTTTGTCGGAGACAAGAATATCCCCTCATATCAAGTTATACACCCCTGGGTTCACCTGTTATCGATGCGACAAGAATCCCAATGGACACGGCCAAGGAGTCGCAATCTTAGTCAAATCGGACATAGACCATACCCATTTAAATATACCTGTAACGCAAAACCTAGAATGTGTTGGAATACAAATAGCCCTATCTAATCATGAACTCGCTGTTATCTCAGCCTATCAATCGCCCAACCTAGCTTTACTACCTGCGGACTTAGACAAAATTATTAATGTTCACTCAAAAACTCTAGTCATGGGTGATCTTAATACCAAACATCCCTACTGGCGCTGCTCTCGCTCTAACATCCATGGCGAGGTACTTTTCGATCACATGATTCACAACGAATATGATACCCACGCTCCTTCTAGCCCCACCCTAGTACACTACCACAGCACACACATACCATCTACTCCAGATATTGTCCTCGCTAACTCTGTCTATCATCTTTCGGAGCCTCAGGTAATCTCCAGTCTTTCCTCCAACCACCTGCCTGTATTCTTTACCGTAGCTGGTAAAGTTAACAGACCGGCGCGTATCATTTTCAACTATAGAAAGGCGGACTGGAAAGGTTATCGATCCTATCTGAATGAGTCTATAGTCTTAAATCAAACAACATTCAACTCACCCGAGACAATTGACGCTGCCGTTGAACACTTAACCCAATCAATTTTAAATGCAAGGGATAAAGCCGTTCCTAAATTACCCATTGATGGTGGTCATAAACTCCCTCGACGAATCAGGTCCCAAATAAAAATAAAAAATCGCTTACGAAAACTTGCTCTAGAAGAATCCAATCCGTGTAACCGACGTCAGCTATTCTTCCAAGTCAACAAAATGCAAAAATGTATCAAGTCAAAGATCCAAGCCCTAAACGACAATGTCTGGAACAATAAATTAGCTAAAATATCCAACCCATCATCAGACTTATGGAGAGTGGTCAAGTCAATGAACCATCAGCCTATCTCAATACCACCTCTAAAAACGTCGGATAATACCACCACTTCCTCAGATCTTGAACAATGTGAGACACTAGCCAAAACCTTCGTAGATAATATGAATCTAACCAAACATTGGGTCAGTGATCCCAATACTGAAGAGGCAGTCAAAGACTCGATTAGGTTGCTCGACTGTTACCCGATGGATGATTACCCATCACTTGTAAGGCCGAATGAAATCCGAAAACTCCTAGGAAAATTAAAATCAAATAAAGCGCCTGGGTTCGACGGCCTGGGAAATGGCTTACTAAAAAACCTCCCTCAGAAATCCATTGTGTATCTGACTAAAGTATTTAATGGCTGCTTACGCCTCGCATACTTCCCGAACACATTAAAACACGCTAAAATTATAGCTATTAAAAAACCTGGGAAAGATCAGTCCATTCCATCTAGCTATCGACCAATCAGTTTATTACCAAGCATAGGGAAACTCTTAGAATCTATTATTTTAGCCCGCGTCTCTAAAACAACTGCGCATATTCTGATCCCCGAACAGTTTGGATTTCGAAGCTCGCACTCGACCACGCAACAGTTAGCCAGAGTGGCTGAACACATAACCCATGGGCTAAACCTCGGTCGTTCTACAGGTATGATTTTGCTTGACATTGAAAAAGCTTTTGATTCTGTCTGGCATGATGGCCTATTACACAAGTTAATAAAACATGAAGTACCTCTTTGTCTAGTAAAATTCATCCAAAACTACTTACGTAATCGGTCCTTCTCTGTTTTTGTTGGCAAAGAGCATTCTGCTCCTAAAACCATCCCAGCTGGTGTGCCCCAGGGTTCGCTCGTGGGCCCATACCTTTTCATTGTTTACCTGAACGATATACCTAAACAGGCTCACACTCATCTTGCCATATATGCTGATGACACAGCAACTTTCACCACAGACAAAGACGTTGACATTGTTACTGGACGGTTACAATATTCACTCGATCTACTCAGCCAATACTTTACGACCTGGAAACTGAAACTAAATTCTACAAAAACTGAAGGAATTCTGTTTACCAGAAAGCGAGCACTACCCACTAGACTTGTTAAGATTGATGATTTCCAGATACCATGGAGTGAATCTGTGAAATACTTAGGCGTAATATTAGACAAGACACTTAACTGGAACAAAAATACGGAACTAACTTTAAGGAAAGGTGCTAAAGCCCTAAATTCATTGAAACCTATTTTAAATCGCAAATCCATTCTCAGTCCTTCAACAAAACTGCTAATTTATTCTACGTTGGTCAGACCTTGCTTAACTTACGCAGCACCTGTCTGGTCCAGTGTAGCAGAAACAAAGTATAATAAACTCCAAACTATCCAAAACAGAGCTTTAAAAATATCATATAATACACCTTTTCGCACAAATCTTAAAATATTACACAATCGAATAAAGTATCCATCTCTAAAAGACTTCATATTAAAAATTTCACGTAAATTTTATTTGCATAAAAACCCATCACACCGTAATAGACTAATATCTGCAATTGGCAAAAGTAGACTAAGTACAATATCTTACGCTCGCACGTACAATCGATACCGACTGCCCCATCACTACTTCCTCCGTGACGCGTCATGACGATAGCTCGCTTACTAGCTGACGCCGACACTCCGGCCGTGTATTATGCATGATCTTTTCGCGGACTACCCGCTACTTACTTTATGTTATTTATAATACAATATATTATAATACAGCGTACACTTTGTACTCAAATATTGTAAACATTATGTGGGTCCATACTAAGACTTGCACATACCTACTTGTTAACAATGTTTAAAATAAAAAGTAAATAAGCCATGTCAACGCATAATTAAATCGAAAATATTATGTCTAAATGTTTGTAAAGGCGACATAGCCTATAGAACAAATAATTCACGATTTGTATACAAATAGAATAAGATCATTTGTAAACAGCTTACAACATAATTATGTGTAAATAAAGACCTTGAAAAATCATTAAATCAATGATTATGATGATGATTAAACGCTTATCACCTATTTTACCTTCGATAAACTCATCTGGGACATTATTTCAATTGATTTATTTATCCTCCCACTGGAACGCTTTAAAGAAATTACACCAACGGCAACGGAGCAAAAAATTACTTCATGTGCTGCTTTCCATCCATCTTGTGTGCGGTGGACATAGAACGGGCGGCGATGGATCACGCACGCTCACGCTGTCACGCAGCGTCAAGACATTTCTCCATAAGTTCCATAACTCCATCCACACGCACATTCTTTGCGATTTTTTGAGAAACAATGACCGAAAAAAAAAACAATTGGAAATTGGAAAACTTTGATATTTTTTTTACGAAATACAGAAAAAAAAAATTGTGCAGTTTTTTTTAAATCTTTATTAGATTATTAAAAAAAAAAAAAAACTGTTAAGTTTTTTATCGCCAATATGGCATTTTGTTCATATGTTTTGCGAAGAAAATCATTGTCTATCTCTTTGATTGATGTAAAGTTTCGATTTATTTGTTAAACGTTTTTACTAGTTAAACGTTTATGCACTGTACTGTCCTTTTTCATGTCACAATGATGTTAGACTTCTTTATAAATAAAAGTATTAGAAAATAATACTATTCAATTGCCTTCCTTGACACACAATAGTAAGACAGGTGTCTAGTGCTTCCATAACATTTCAATTCGGGAGCTACGTCTGTTCCGACGCGAATAAATGCAGGTACATCTTGCTACGTACTTTCTTGTTAGGGTGTTAATACACGGGATGTGTTATGTTGGTGATGAAATGTTGAAGATATTGTAGTGTTGAACATTCGTGTAGTCTAACACTGTTTGTCCACCGCACCGTGAACGGGACGTCAACGACTTCTGACTAACCGACCCCTTGATGATTCAAAAGTGCCTGTAATTGGTTTATTTATTTATATTTGAAAAAAATGCTTTGAACGAGGAACGAGATTACGTGACCGTAGTAAACGTACTATCACTACTTCGGCGTAGTCAACTCGTTCTCGTTGATGTCCCGTTCGCGGTGCAGTGGTCATTGAAAAGGAAAGGGAATTTTAAATTTTAAATGTCGTGCTTTCGTCATAAATAACATTGTTGATCTTCCTTAAGTATCTAACATTGTGTCACTTTTTATAAATGTACCTAGAAATAATATATTCGCTATATTGTATAGTGTATGTATACAGGTGAGATATTTTTTATAAATCGTCCCTTGCGGCATGCAACATTTTCGGGTGTTTGAATTTATTACTGTTATAACAATATTACAAGTAGGTACGCTAATCTAAGCATAAAAAATCTATAACATAACATACATTAACAAAATCATTACATAAACAAAATTACAATATCTTATATATGATATACCTAGCGTACTATGTCAAGGTAATATTTGAGGAATTATTTTCTGTTTTAGACTTCTCTGTGAGTGTTTATTATCGCTTCCTCACTCTACTAATTAAACTACATTGCTCAATAATACCAGTGCACATAATACCATTTGCAAATGTACGCAAGCCACACTCAAAACATTATTCAACATTAACGATGTTGTGTGCATGTTGAACCGTCTATGAAGGTACTAAGCCACTCGCACGTATGCACAATTCAGTAGGTGTAAGCTCTCTTTGAATACGCGTCGAGTTTACTTGTTCCCTGGCTACTTAGACTGTGTGACGATATTTCTTTGTCGTGGAGGGGTGGTGATGTTGGGCTGTGAGGTGCTGACTTTATAGCCCTTTTTAACTATCATGGTTGAATGTTGTGGAGAGCCAATTTTGTATACTATGTTTATGTAAGAATTTACTAACTTATTAAAAAAAAAAAAACTTTGTGGATAATTTAAATAGAATAGAGAGAACAAAAAACACATTCACACAGGGAGGTGTCTTCATTGAGTTGTTTACTACATTTAATTACTGGCATGTAGTTAAACGAGTCTCTAATAATTCCCCTTTTTCGCTCCTAAAAATATAATTGAACACTCTTATACAAGGTATTTGGAAGCTGGGTACATAGCTTTAAGGACTGATAGTTGTCACAATTTAGAGCATTTTTGAGAACTTTTGGTGTCCTAAAAATACTAAATAGCCAAATAACTGCGACCAACTTGAGGTAGTGAGTACGCTTAGTCACAGTTCCAACCTAACCTTACCCGTTTTGTCGGGAAACCCTAGTTTAGTTGGTGGGACCAACTTAAATATCAGTGCAACATTTTCATTAATTTATTGTATATCACTAGCCTTAACCCGCGATTATTTTTTTTTGGTGATTTTTAAATTAATGTTCTTTATGGCACCTCTTTAGGTCATGAGCTATCCGAATATAAAAAAAAATTGGCCTAGGTCCCGCCTTAACGGGGAGGCGTGAAAATAGATACGCTATTACAATGTATAATACAAAATATATCGAGAGAAATAGATATATTATGGTGGCCTCCCCAAACGAGGACTAAATTAAATTTGTCTTTTACAATACTCGGCTCAGCTTCAAAACTTGAAAATTTTCCAGTAGATAAATCCAATAAACATAAAATATGGCATTTCTATTTCAATCCTTAGCCCGTTTGAAATTAATTACGAATAAGTGGTTTTCCAATAAATAATCCGAAAATTATAATTTCAACTTCTCTGAAATCTATTTGAAACCGGTCTTGGCCAATAATTACTACTGAATTAATAATACGCTGTTGTCATGGTGGGTTATTATAATGTACTGTGTAGAAATCGAATAACTGGACGGCTTTTGGTCACGAAATATGATATTGTAGCTGAAGGTAGAACACGGTATAAGGCTGTATGGCTATAAGTGATTCGTTGGTCTAGTCCAGTATAGTGGTCGCAAGTGCTACTGCTATTGGGTTTTACCTCCTAGAATTTCTCAGTAGCAGCCCAAAATAAATAAATAATAGTTTATTTGTACACAAAAACCAAATAGTACAAGGAAGAGTCTTATAATTAGGTTGTACAACATTGACACAGTTTAAAGTCGTAACATCTGACTCCTAAACTAGGCAAGAAGCCTGTATCCTAGAAGCCGAAGTTCCCCAAGATTTCAGTGACATTCAACAATTTAAACATAGATCGTCGTACAAGTACTACTACTATGAAAATTAACCTAACTACTAGCTTAACAAACTAAAACGTAAAAAAGGATTAAGAAATTATGTAGAAACAGTGTATTTAATATTTCAAGACATTACTTTGAGTAAATTTTAATTATATTGATGGTAGTTAGTAGGCTGGCCCCATATTACATGGGACTTAAATATAACTGGTGAAATGTCGGTATAGTATAGGTGCACCTATGCCTAACCTTTCGGGTAACATGATGACGTTATGTTATCATTTCGATGTGTCATCCATGCATTTGTTGACATTATCAATGTAACAGAACTAACGAAGAACAGTTTGATTGTATGCAGGCGTTTCAAAACCTTTCAGGTACACTCGCAAAAATATTTAGTAACAAGCTCCGCAGAAAAAAACAAACGTATACCATTTGATTTTAGCTATGCTTAATTTTACGCTGGTTACGTTCGTTTATGAAAAGTATATTATTTCTTTATATTTTTAAAGAAGGTTTAAGGACTAAAGTATTCCAAGAAAATCTCTTGATCCACTACGCTTAAGACGGAACATCTTCAACAAAGTTTACCTCAAAAACACTCTGAACATTATGCTCTTGCCGAAACAAATAAAAGTGGCTATTTATTTAACAGATTCGGACAACTTTTGGCAGATACTTATTCTTCTGCCACGTCAATCGGGTTACTGCTCATTTTTTCACATAATATTGCCCTGAAAGTTTGTGTGGTCATAGTATAAAGACAAAAGAAGTCGAATGTTTGGCTTGCTGGATTTTATTAAAATATTCCTCGTATTTTATTTTATTTTATGATAATTTTAATAGCCCAACAGCACCCTTATTTGCAAACTGTCTTGCTTTCGCTTAATATTTCACTGATTTTCCAATATTATTATAGCAATTATTATTCGTGAGCAATAAGGTGCATATTTGCGAAGAACTAGTGGAAAATACTTATGAACTTACTTAACAGGAAATTACTTCTGTTAAATGTAACATATGTACTCCATGAATCAGCAAACGTAAGGTAGGACGCCTTCTGGCTAGGTGGAGCGGCAATCTCCGTAGGGTGGCTGGTGGCAGCTGGATGAGACTTGCCGAGAAGTAAGCTGAGAGGCGTGCAATTGGAGAGGCCTATGTCCAGCAGTGTTTGCTGATGATGATGATGTTGATGAACATAAATACTACGGTCTTCATTTTCTGTTTGAGGACAGAAGAATTCTAATATTATTCATAGAAATAATTTGTCACTATCTATGGTCAACATTAGTTGACTCAGCTTTTTATATGATCAACTATGAAAGTAACAAAACTTTTCACGTAAAATATCACTAGGTTAGTAAATAAAATATTTTCTTTATTTTGGTAGAGGAGCTCGTGACTAAGTAATAACAGCCACACGGGTTGATCCATCAGGTTAAGCTACGCTTGCTGTGGTTGGTCTGTAGATGGGTGATCATCTTTACATACTGAGACTCCTCTGGACCTGGGAAAGCACCTTCAGCCGTTGGTCCCGGCTGTCATTCGTAGATTATTGACAGTCGTTACGGGTCGTCAGAAGCCCGAAAGTCTGACAACCAGTCTTACCAAGGGGTAGGTATCGTTTAACCCAGTTACTGGGTCGTGGAAGTCAGATAAGCAGTCGCTCTATGTAAAATACTGGTATTCAGCTGCATCCGGTAAGACTGAGACCCCAACATAGTTGGGAAAAGGCTAGGCAGATTTTTTTGGTAAGGCAAAAAACTTACCAATCTATAATCGTTTGTCGTTCAAAGCACCTACTACTTGCAATGTGGATTAAACATGAAGAATATTCATATAAACGCCTCATACCAAATTAAATAATAAATGCTTGTAATAGGTCAGAGTTCACGTCAATAGGGTAACGGTGAGCTTGAATATAAGATGACGTCAGTCCGACGAAATAGCCTTTCGGCTATTGCCGTTTGATAAGTAAATTGACTGACCGTTCATTTCATTGAGCATCAAAATACATCGAGAGCTAACATAACAGTTTAAAAACCCGGTTCTCCATCTTTCCAATACCCTTGTGGCGGCATCTATGATGTCACGCAAAATACTGCATCGTGCAAGCAGAATTTACCGCGCGACTGTTATACAACGTCCCGACATCAATCGTCAGGCAGTAGCCCACCAGACACGACACCCGTCTGGTTGGAGGATCCCCCCTTTTTATAGATAACTAGCTTTCGCCCGCGGCTTCGCCCGCGTGGAGGTCGGAAATTGTCCTACAGGAAAGTACTTCCGGGGAAAAAAGTAGGTACTTTATCCAGGTTATAAATCATCAATTTGCAAATTTCATCCAAATCCGTTAGCCGTTTTTGTATAATTGAGTAACAAACATCCAAACACACAAACATACAAACTGTCACCTTTATTATATCAGTAAGATTACGTCATTATTAAGTTTTAAGTGGGTATATTACTGTAAAGTTTCATCAAAATCCGTTCAGTAGTTTTTGCGTAAAAGAATAACAAACGTCCATCCATCCATCCTCACAAACTTTCGCATTTATAATATTAGTAAGTAGGAGCACTCCCGAGGAGATATTTAGGACACTGGCAGCCTCATGGATGACCACGGGCATTGAAGTCGGTAGTCGGAGGTTGACAAACCTCCGATTTGTCGACGACATAGTACTTTTTTGCCCCCACAGCTCTGGAACTACAGACTATGCTTCAAGACCTAAGCACGGCAAGCCTCAGGGCTGGACTCACGATGAATCGGTCTAAAACAAAAACCATAACCAACAGCACTAAGGGTAGTTTCGAGGTAGATGGGCAGGAAACACATGTCGATGAGTACATCTACTTGGGCCAGTTAGTTGCTTTCGAAAACAGGTAACAAAAGGAATTCTATCGCTGCATCGAAAATGCCTGGAAAAGGTACTGGTCTCTGAAGATGGTAATGAAAGGCGATCTGCCGATCTCCTTGAAGCGAACACTCATCGATATGTGTATTCTGCCTGTCCTAGCCTACGGTACGCAGACCTGGTCACTTACCGAGTCGCAAAAGTTTCTTCTTGGGGTTTGCCAAAGAGCAATGGAACGAAGCATTCTAGGCGTAAAACGAACTGACAATTATCGAAACACTACGCTGCGCTCTAAAACGGGGATTCTTGATGTAGGCAAAAAGGCTGCCAAGCTAAAATGGGATTGGGCGGGTCATGTACGCCGCATGCATAGCGACCGCTGGGCAACAGTCTCCACACGGCGGGTGCCTGAGGATGGACGGCGCCGCCGAGGCCGGCCTAGGAAGAGGAGGCGAGACGACCTAGACGCAAACCGCAAGGGTTGGATCGAGGAGGCCCTGGAGAAAGATGCTTGGATGTATTTGGGGAGGCCTTTGCTGAGCAATGGGACGGTGTAGGCTAATCGATAAATATAAAAATGTCGTGTCACGGTGCTTGTGGTCGCACTCCTCCGAAACGGCTCGACCGATTTTTACGAAAATTTTATGTTTATTTGGTAGGTATGACAATAGGTCGTAAAGAGGTAGGTATGCAGGTAGGGTAGGTAGATAAGTAGATAGGTAGGGTAGCGTAGGTGGATAGGTAGGGTACGGTAGGTGGATAGGTAGGTGTGCCGTAGATAAGCACTTAGTGCTACCAGTGCGAAACCGGGGCGGGAAGCTAGTATAAAAACAAAAAAATATAAATTGCAATATTTCTGTGAAGTTTCAACAAAATCCGTTCAGTAGTTTTTGCGTGAAAGAGTAACAAATCCTCACAAACTTTCGCATTTATAATATTAGTAGGATAATATAAGTAATTAAAATAAAAACCAATTGCGTAACACACTATCAATCAAAATCTGAATGATTTTATGGATATTGCTAATCCATTGCTTCATTAATTATTATGTTCGAGAAATCTGTCAACAACGTAAATAACGCAATTAATTTTGTTGAACTGTCAAAATGAAACCCATTGCTATTGTAAGTGTGTTACGCAATTACCCCGTTGATATAGGACATGTAACACGTTCCTGTGGGATAATTTCCGACATTCACGACGTTAATTAAAGCATAAATTTGAATTTTAAAACTAACCATTATTCTTAAACTAACAAAAAAAGAAAGACTTCTAATATCTAATTAAAATAAAAACTACTATAATATATTTCTACTTTAAATACTACCAAAAATTGTTATTAGACCATGGCGCGTCATTATCTGGCCCACCGCTCACCCCCGCTTCATTCTTATCGTTGTAACTTTTAAACTATTCTTCTAAATGTCTTAGTGTAAAAGACAAAGTTTATCTACATTAAATACCGAAAGCGATGAAGTTATTAATTTTGATAAGAATTAACTAAATACTCCAAAATTTGCAAATGTAAAAAAAGTCTCCATTTTAAATGTATTTATGGCTCACTATTTTAGCTATAATGGCATCCACATAAAAGATAGATATATGCTGTCGCGGACTTTTATTTAGAACTATTTTAGACAAACAATCGCACGATACATTATCTTCGTATAACTCTAACGGTTTAGGCAGCGCACGCGAAGATAGCTCTCAGAGGGCAGAAATTTTTCCGACTTACTTCATACTTATCGTTATATTATGGCAAAATCAAACAAAATCATTATAAATTGTAGCCTATGTGTTATTCTGATGTATAAGCTAGATCACTGTAAAGTTTCATCAAAATCCGTTCAATAGTTTTTGCGTGAAAGAGTAACAAACATCCATACATCCATCCATCCATCCATCCTCACAAACTTTCACATTTATAATATTAGTAGGATGAGTTGTCTTTACACTCCATTCCTCATACCTATATACCTATTTTGTGGTGCAACTTAAAATATACTTTTGTTCTACAGTGACCACAATGAGCCAAATTGATTGAGAGATTGATTAATTGATTAATAGCTAAAAAAACGATTGACTTGTCGCGAACCCGAACACGACGTGTTAACACGCCGAGCGCTGGACGCGTTAGCGTCCACCGCTCGGCGTTAATCGTCGTCCTGAGGAAGCCTGGTTAAGAGGTGAAACACGTGTCGATTTCTTACAGGGTTTTTTATGACTGTTTATGAATAGTCAAGCGGAATAGGTTACTAAATATATGTACGTCTATTGTATTTTATAATGGATTTCCGCCAAGGCATGCCTGAATCAATTAACTATCTTGATTAACAGCTGTCAAAAACAATTGAAGTCTCAACAAGAAAATATGAACTTCACCTACTGTTATCACTCCCAAAGTATTATTCCATTTGCGACAATTATTTTTTTCCTACGAACTGACGTTTGACGGAGGCCCTATTAAAAGTTGTTGGCAACTTGAGTCCATTCGTAATAAGTCAAACGTGGGGAGAAGTATGTCAAAGTTAATGATGGAATTCACAGACTTGCACGTCAGGAAAAAGTTATATCGTAATATTATTTGATAGGTTTGACGAAGTTTAAATTGGAAAAGTATTTTTTTTGGGTAAGACAGATGTGAGGGTGAAATTAGGTGCCTGTTATATTTATTTAGTATTTATATTTAATAATTGTTAACGGACATTGTTTGCAGTTATATCATTGAACATGTGGAAAAGACTATTACTATATGTGCAACTCTGCCTAATCCTTCGGGGAACTGCCTCTGGGGTCTAGTGGTCCGCCTGTCTCAGACCCAGAGGTCCCGGGTTCGATTCCGCAGTTAGAGATAAGACAGCCAGTTCCTCTGTGGTTGAGGATTCCGGGTGAAGCTCGCTTCCACCTTCGGCCTGATCATCACTTACCATCAGGTGAGATTCAGGCCAAGAGATTTCCCGTCGCGGTTAAAAAAAAAAGAACACAGGCGTGACATTGTGGTTTGATGATATGTAAATATTTAATTGATACAGGCGTGACTTGGTAAAAATCCATTATAAAATACAATAGACGTAGATATATTTATTATCCTATTCCGTTTAACTATTCTTAAAGAGTCATAAAAAACCCTGTAAGAAATCGATACGTGTTTCACCTATCAACGAGACATCCTCAGGATGACGATTCACTTGTCGCGAACCCGAACACGAGCGCCGGACACAGAGTCGATTTCTTACAGGGTTTTTTATGACTCTTTAGGAATAGTTCAGCGGAATAGGTTACTGAATATATCTACCTCTATTGTATTTCCGCCAAGTCAATCAATTAACTATTTTCACGTAAGTTTTAGCCAAATATTTTCTACAACAAAACGTTGTTTACTACTGGAAGAATAACGCCAAAACACGAGACACTTGTCATTCGAAACGACCATATACCACAATAAATGAATTCGGTTCAAACACATCGAATCTGTCCTAAATCAATAAAATAACATCATCTAACCTCAGAGTAAACAAACAAATCAGTTTTCTGACGAAAAATACTTATCTTTTAACGAATCGCCATTCGTTAGGATTGCTTCGTAAATCATTGCGTTTCGGTTTTAAAGACGCAATCCCTTGGACCCCAATTTTATTTAGGTCCTGGATTTTAGAATGTGGATGTAATTCTTTTTACGAGACTTATTTGTTTGAGTGGTTTCATGCGACTTGGAAATGACTTGAGGCTTGATGAAACCAGGTTCCTTGCTCAGTTAGTTTCTTTTAGTACAACCTCCATAATCAATAACCTCGAAACCTTAATGTCAATAATTATCGTACATGGCATCTCTCTTCATTATGAAATGCAACATGGAGATCTGATATTAAAGGCTTTATTCACTCATAAAATGTTTATTTTTTATATATTTTCTTGTCCACACTGCTTCATTCTACGGAAACCCAAGATACCAAAGGTTTACCTTCATACCGAGTTTTTGTACACGAAGATTACGAAAAATTTCATGAATATTAAAAAAAAAGAAGCGTATTGGAGGCTGAGATTATGATTGAACGAATACTTGATTAGTGATTGCTGATTCTGCGAAAATAAAATAAAATTTATTCGTGCCAAAAATTATGTGGCGAAAATAAAGAGATGGCGTGCTGTGTTTCTCGATTCTAAAGACCGGGTTTAATGAAAGAATTCCAATGGAAAATATACGTTACGTTGAATTTTTATTACGGAATTTTTGGGTCTTTCAGTTACCGAATGAATGGTTAAAGAGTGAGCGCGTAATGAAGCATTAGATAACTTTTGTGTTCGAATAAAATTGATGTATCATCATTTGATATTGGAGTAACGTTTCCTATTTCTTTTTTAATTAATGCTGCCTTCATATTCTATAGACGGATGAATAAATCTTTGGGTGGTTATTATTAAACAGTGGAGTTCGTAGTGTCATGACATTTAGGTTTTTGGAAAGGTTTAGTTCCAGCTTTGTCAGTGAGCTGTGAAGTGTAAAATTATGTCTGTTAAAGGATTTGAAAAATATAAACCAAAAAAACCTTCGAATTAAACTCGCAATCTCATCTGAGCGACAATAAATGTAGGTAAATGAATATTTAATTTATTAATAAAAAATTTACTAACTTAACTAAAACTATTCACAATTATCCGCATTGCTTTCGACTGGTAGTGTACCCAAGAGACTGGCGGCATTGCCACGTTGTATGGCAAAAATTAGCCTCTGGCCAAGGTTTAAGTTAGCCCTTGGGGAAGTGTCAACCATCCGTTTTGAGATTTCGTAAAAGACGCCAATATAGTTAAATTAGAGGTTTTTTGACAGATTGAGACTGAGATTTGAATGCGAAAGTTCTTATAAAAATACGGATTGCCCTGTTGTTCTATGACTACAAACGCACAATTTAAACCACAGAAAGAAAATTAGTTTTAAAAAACCTACTTAGTAGAAGGGAGTTAAAAAAAATAATAATATAATTATATGTTCTAAAAATTATAATTGTTTTTTTTTATCCTAACCTTCATCATGTAACTATAATTTGTCAACGTTAAATTATTTGTTTCAAGTAGGCCATTATTAAGTACTTTTGAACATCAAAATGTACAAGAAAAAATAGAACTGCATCTTAGGTACCCGTTCCAAGAGTTAGTTCGGTAGTTAGTTAACTTAGTTCAGCATGGAGAAGAATGCTAGGAACAAAGAACAATTAATCTTACCTAACATGAGATAGAAAATACATACCAAAAGTTCACTCAAACAGAACACATAAAACTTCAGAACGTATTTACGCATGTATCACAAAGCTCTCCAGAATCCCTTATTTATCAGGATTGGCCAAGGAATTAATTAATGAGGCATCTACAAAGGCCGTTTGGGGACCCTGCGAACCTCCCTTTAGCCCTTTTGGACCTATAAGAATTCCACCCCAGAGAACTATAAAAGAGATGTACCTTCTTTAGGAGAGTTTTAAAAGTAATTGACTATCGAACCACAGTGTTCTGTTTACGAAAACAAGACTGTTTGTGAAGGTACTTTTTTTTTTTGATTACATGGATTTTAACTTTCTATTCAGCATTTATTTAATCGATTTTCTTTTGTTTCAATATTTTATTTCAAAAATTGTAATCGTGTTTCGAATAATAGCCAAACAAATGAATATTTCAGGTTTTTTATGATAGTAATTGAAGCGTATCAAAAAGAAAAATTCATACCTTTATGATTAAAATATTTGAAGCGTATCAAAACGCGATTCTAACTACTTATGTTTATTTGTAATGCAAATTGAGTTATTTATCGTTACATTATTAAGTATTTTACAAGATGAATACTCGCAGTGGGATTTAAATACGAATTTAGGTACCTCAGTAGTTTTAGTAATGTATTTACTAACTAACACAATATTATAACACAACATTTTGTATTCCCAAAGGGAAAAGCAAAGTTGTGAACAACCACATTTTGCGAATTATGTTTTAGACCCATGTATATGCATAATACATTCAAGTTGCTACAGAAAAAAACCTAAAAACAGCTGTAGCACGACTTTAATGCTATTATGAGGAAGAAGGCCGCATCCTTAATAAGCAGAATGAGGGCTAGCAGCGACAGTATTTTGAAAACCCTAGCTGAACAGCACGATGCACCAATTGTAATGCACTCTGTTCGGTTGCTCGTGGGGCAGGGATGAAAAATATTTATGTCTACCTAATTAATTAATAATACTAACCCTTAGTTGATAAGTTTGTTGTCCTACTAACCAGTGGACCAATGTTGTCAAATTAAATAACTAAATAATAATTTTAAAAAAACAGCCAGTTTTTTTTTCAATTCAAATCATATATTTGCTTGAATATGCAACAAAACACAGTGACACATACAACAAAAGTTCTTTAAAACATATCCTACCTAAACAGGTGTGCAAATATATATTACTAGCTTATGCCCGTGACTTCGTCCGCGTAAAATTTCGGCCCCCGGCCCACCGCGTCGCATCCCATCCGCCCGCGCTGTTACTTCTTTTTCGCTTAGCGATCTTTCTGACTTTTTTCTTTTTGCTCGGCTCCTAAGAGTCGTAGCGTGATGCTACATAGCCTTCAAGCCTACCTTCTTCAAGCTATCGAATGCAAAAAGATGCAAAATGCAAAACGGGATGTTCGGAAGATTACATACTCTCTCATACCTATTCAAACTGTACATTTTTGAAAGCATTGTAAAACCCATTTATTTTTAAAAGAGTAACCGTGGAGTTTCTTGCCGGCTCTTCTCTATAGGAAACGACCAATTGGAACCGTGCACCTAGATTCTGACGTTTCATAAGTGCCCATGTAGGTTTATGTGAAATAAAATATTTTGATTTTACAACCCCTACAAAAAAAAAAAAAAAAAATTTACTAATATTTTTTATATTCTGTAAACTGATGTACAATCACAAATGCAATAAAATGGCTACAACACAAAAAGTTGTTTTTAGTAAAAGCCATGCAAATAAACTAAGTTTGTATGGCCATAATGTTTTGTGGCTGTTGGTAAAGTCTGTTGGTGTTATTTGTAACACTATTCCTTGTTTATTGCCTCTACTTTGACCAAAATGGATGCCTAGTTTTTTTAGTTATTGTGGAATTACACTTTTTTATTTATTTTCTAGATAGGTATTATTATTGAGGAGCTCGTGGCTAAGTAATAACAGCCGCACGGGTCGTTCCATCAGGTTAAGCTACGCTTGCCGGGCTTGGTCCGTGGATGGGTGACCATCTTTACATACCGAGACTCCTCCGTGCCTCGGAAAGCACGTTAAGCCGTTGGTCCCGGCTGTCATTCATGGATCTTTGACAGTCGTTACGAGTCGTCAGAAGCCCGAAAGTCTGACAACCAGTCTTACCAAGGGGTATCGTATTACCCAGTTACTGGGTTGTGGAGGTCAGATAGGCAGTCGCTCCATGTAAAATACTGGTATTCAGCTGCATCCGGTTAGACTGGAAGCCGACCCCAACATGATTGGGAAAAGGCTAGGCAGAATGGATGGTATTATTATTTACATTTTCCTTTACCCTCATAATATTTACATTTATCGTTTCGACATTATTTACTAGATAGACTTGGAAATTGAAATGCGCCCACTCTCAACAGTCGACCAAAGTAACTAAACCAATAATTTTACAAAATCTAATAAATTCATCTTGATCTTACCAGATTGTTCAGACGGCTCTAATTGAGGTACTCACACGTGGAAAAGCGTAAAATAATTATTTACAAAGTTTTATTAATAAGTAACAATTTTTTAGTTCTGTTCCTAGGTTCAATTCCCGGGTCGGGTAAGTGTTATTGGGTTTTTCCTCCGGGAATTTTTCAGTAGCAGCCCGAAGTATGGATTCGTGACAAAAGGCGGTAAACAAAACTGGCGAAATATGGGTGTACTATTATTAGGTGCATCTCTGCCAAACCCTTCGTGGACTACAGGCGTGATGTTATGTTATTTTATAATTCTATACAATTTAACCAACGTTTTCATAATTTAACACAAACACTTGCTACTTTTCTCATTAAAGCGTACTAGGTTAGCAGCTGTATGAAGGTCAAATATAATTACAAAATGTTTAGCGCTGGAACACTAACAGAGTTTTGTAGCGCGCGCAAAGTTACAAACTTCCCACTATGTGTTGAACTAAGGAAATTTAATTTATATCGTTGTAATTCATGAATTCCTGGTAGATATATGGCTTGGTTGTGAATATTGGTGCCGATTCCCTTGTTCACAAACTAAACTAAATTTAAGATCAGTGCATTTTCTTTCTATTTCATTAAGAAGAGGACAGAAGATACATTTTAGTTTAGTCCTGTCAAACCTGTCACTATTCCATACAAGTTTAGACGTGATTAAAAACTTGCCGACTAAAATTACGTCAATTTACGTTAGGCGCTGATTAATTTGACAGGACTAAACTAAAATTTATCTTCTGTCCTTTTCTTAATGAAATAGAAAGAAAAAGATGCACTGAATTTAAGTTTAGTTTAGTTTGTGAACAAGGGAATCGGCACCATTAGCTTCCTATATATCTCTAAATTAACCAACTGCCTTAGATACAGCGTGTTGTTTTTTGGTTTATAATAATTTTACTGTCTAATTTAAGGTACAATAATTGTCAATAGGTTTAAGTCTTAAACAAATAAATAAACATTGTATCGTATTACCCATTAAGTGGGTTGTGGAGGTCAGATAGGCAGTCGCTTCTCATAAATACTGGTATTCGGCTGCATCTGGTTACGACTGGAAGCCAATCCTAACAAAGTTGAGAAAAGGCTAGGGAGATGATGTGCTTGAATGAATTACATACATTTTCTTTATTTTAAGAAAAAACGAACACCCAACTACGACAAAAAGTCTACTAAAAAGATATAAACAAGACATCACAGAAAGACAAATGAAAAATCCCGAGTCACATGTGTTAGGACATAAATCGAACGGATTGTGACACCAGATTTTTCAGTTCATGCCCATAATTATGTCCTTTAGGCGCAATATTCAATTTAATGAGACCTCACATAGCCTATAACCAGCGGACGACGTAGATGCTTCCAACCATACCCCCATTTGTCAAATTATGATAAGTAGTTTAGAAGTTATGAGGGAACAGATGAATGAATGATGATGAATGTAATGTATAACGTGCCATTAAAATAGATGGACAAACTTTTAGAAATCATTCAGACCACCAAAATAAGAACTATGGTAAATAAAAATAAGGTAAAAAGCATTACATACCTACAAGAAAAAAAACCTGCTAACGAAAATACAATAAACATGTTGGTTACCCAATACCATTTTTATTATTTTAGGTCAAAATAAAATCACTTTTTTTTGTTTGGACATCTTTGGGAAGACGTAGGTACTGAGCGCTGTGTTAAAATTTGTCCATGTATTTTAATGGGACCTTGTATAAATACCGGTCAAAATCATAACCCTCCTTTTTGCTTGGCCGTAGTCGGGTAAAAAAAACCGTAATTTCATCAAATCGTAAACGTCTTCATCTAGACATGGGTCCTGTAATAAATAGCGGTTGTCGAAACACCACACTTTGTGGCAGTAAGTATTTACTATTTACAGACAGGAGCACACTACTGCCTATCTTCTTGTCACATTTTATGACTCTCAAGGGCAAAGGGGACCTTCTTCCTTGTAGAGGATCACACGGAGCGGTGACCACACTCCGTCACATTAGTTATAGCCCCCATAAGTGGTTATCCTTAAGAGCCCACACCACCTTAGGTTTTTATCTCGCACGCACCATACTACTCGCGGACTGAGTGCGAGCGAGGAGGCAAAAGTTTAGGTAATTGCTTTTTACGGCGAAAATAATTGTAATAAAAAAAAAAAAAAAATAGTCGCTGCTTTATTCTGCTTCTGTCGTCGCTGTTAGTTCAGTTAGTGTACCAAGTTTCATGATCTAATTTGAAGTATTTTTTGAATAGCAGCGGTTTATTGTTCGGTTTGGAGGTAACTTTGTTTTTTTTTTCTATAGAGATTTTTTTTATGAAACCGTGTTTTCGGCTAATATTAATCCTCAACTTTAACATATATTTATTTCAAAATTAATGCTGCAGCAGTTTCGATATAACGGTGGATCTTGCTAAGCAATTTGACGACTTATAGGCCCTTAAGTGTTCGTCCGGTGCACCCTGCACAGTCAACTCCGCTATCAAGTTGCTGTCTGGCTAATATGAGCTGTTCTCATATTTTTAACTGACCAATATTTTGTCTGGACTTTAAAAGAGACTCGATTATGTGTATTATGGACTGCCTCGTTGGTCTAGTGGTGACAAGCGCTACTGCTGAACATGAGATCCTGGTATCGATTCCCAGGTCAGGCAAAGTGTCATTGGGTTTTTCTATCTGGAATTTCTCAGTAGCGCCCGAGGTTTGGATTTGTGCCCGGTTGATGGCAATAGGCTCGTATTACATGGGACTTAAATATAACTGGCGAAATGTGGGTGTGTAATAGATAGGTATACCTCTGCCCAACCCTTCGGGGAAACTAGGCGTGATGTTCTGTTATGTTCTGATTATGTTTCGGCGTTTCTTCTCAGAGTAGTCGGATAGGAAACGCCGACCTCACCTAGTTTTTAACCCCTGACGGAAAAAGAGGGGTGTTATAAGTTTAACACGTTGTATCAGTGTATCAGTGTATCTGTCTGTTCCCTCGTAGGTCCCAAACAGCTGAACCGATTTTGATTATTATTTTTTCGTTTGAAAGATGTCCTGATCGAGAGTGTTCTTAGCTACAATTCAAGAATATCTGTTCAGCCGTTTGAAGATTATCAGCTCTTTTCTAGTTGATGAATGGATATGCGCATCTTCCAGAGATCTGATCGATTCGAAATGTAGTATTCTGTTAATCAATGATATCATACGAACATAGTAACCTTGAACCGCTAGTGCAGCATCACCTGGAATTGTGGGGGTGGTAGTTGAAGGTGTTTTTTTTCTTTTTAGAGGTCTTTGTTAGTATCGGGGGTTATTTAAATATGATTCACCACAGAAATAAAATGATTTATCATTCGTACATACATTACCTAGGCCCATTTGCACCAAAAATTACTGTATGCGTTTAGCGCTAAACATAATTTAAAACATTATGTGGTCACGATTGACAGAAAACAATGTTTTAAATTCGATTAACACTAAACCTATTTAATAATTAGTGGTACAAGTGAACCCCAGCCCTACTCAATAAACGTACTGCATACCTAATTCAATTCAAGTCGAAGTTCGATATTTATTATTATTCCCTTACAATTTATAGGCGCCTAGTACAATGGTTCTCCCGTAGACTATTATCTTGAAGTACGAATCGTTTACGAGAAGTATAGCCGTATTAGCTAGACCTAGGCGGGTAGATTGGCTATCGTTGTATATGGGTTTTAGATGTTATTAATCAGGGGCCTTAGTCTACTAATTTATAAACGTTACAATGGTCTCTCATGGGGGGTATTTGACAGATTTCCCATACAAAAACTGTCAAAAACTCACACATTGAGAGACCATTGTAACGTTTATAAATTAGTAGACTTAGGCACCTGTAGTGCTATTCTGTAAAAATCTCACGGTGAAAACATAGGTGAAGTGAGATTTCAATAGTGTCAATCTCTAGTATTAGGATCGAATGACAGCTCACTTTAAGCTCACTTCACCTCAGTTTTCACGGTGAGATTTTTACAGAATCGAGCGGCTGATGTAAGTCTTTCGGGTACCTACATTACAAGATGGCAGTAAACTTGACGGAAACGATGACTGAGAGAATTTTGTTATTCCCTGCCTTTACAAACAAAGGACAATAAAAATAAAAATAAAAGTCACAATAAAATTGTCGTAAATCATTTTAGGGCATTTATAGTTTTCTATTGAAAAAGACAAGCGCCTCTGACTTATCGGATTCATATGCGTATTGTATATTTATCACTTGCTTCAAAAACGGCGAAGGAAAACATCGTGAGGAAACCGGCATGCCTGAGAAATATTTCTCGACGACATGTGAAGCCAAGTCAGAGGCCACCAGGTTAGTCATCAACCACATAAAAAAAAGAAGATTAAAAAAGATCAACCCCACTTTTGTTACTACACAGCTATCAAGATTTTCATTAATTGCATAAACATCACCTTAACGTTAACAACAGCTATTAAACAACACTAACAATTTCTATAAACAACCGAAACAGCCCCTAAATAGCCTTTCTTAAAAACTTTACAATTAAACCATTAAAATTTTTTATATAGCATTACCGGTTCGAACGGTTCGCTATCAAAACTTTTTAACTCAAAGCCTGTAGTTAATGCATAAGTTTTGTCTCGCCAGATGGCAGCACTCGAGGAAGGGATGTCTGTCGATATATACCTAGCGAAAATGTAGCAAGTTTGGTACAATCCCAGTTCCACACTAGACGCGGTCGGGAGAGGTCGTGCGGTCAATTTGGAGCGTTCCGATTTTCGCGAGTTTGCTATTTTATTTTTCAGTTGATGAAATGTTGTTTGTGTGTGAGTTCTGATGGATGGTTTGGATGAAGTTTTTTGAGGTAAGTCAGTTTGAATTTATTTAAACGTGTTTTTGTGAGTTTATGAAAACTTTTCAAGAAGTTTCGTGCGTTTTTTGAGGGTATATATTAAATAGTTTTATATCGTTCATTCTACAAAAAAACTTTTATTAAGACGATGTTTAAAAAACAACGTTTTTTCAAGATGGTATTTAATAATTATAATTTCAATGACAGTTGAAGTACTTTGACGATAAAATAACATTATAAGATAATGTACAATTCCTCTTTCTCTTCATGATAACTTGCAATAAAAATGTTGGAAGCTATAAAAGAGGAGACTCTTTAAAAGTAAGCGAACAAATGAGTTGTATTAGCATATTCTGAATGTAAGTAGTTGTACTGTCTCTTCTGGTTTTGCATTTATTTAATGCTAAATTTAATGCGTTATGCTAAAGCGCTCGTGTATTTGAGTTTTAAGTACATACTTAGTATAAAGTAAGTATGTACCTACTTTAAAAAGTCTAGGTGTAAAATTACACTTTAAATACTTATTTGTAATTTAGATTGAACATAAACAGAGTAGGATCTAGAAATTATTGACCATATTCGTAATGAGTAGTCAATCGTATAGTTATTTATGAATTACACTTCTACAGTATTTTGTATGCTCTTTATTATTTTATTTAAAACATAATAAACAGAAAAGAAGAAAAGACCAGGCAAATACGTACAAAGGAGTTGATTGTTTCTAAAGAAATCTTTTATCAGTTCTTTTTAGTTTATAGTTAGAATATTTATATGAATGTCGCTATTACGCTATTATTTATTTATTTAATACTTCAAGCACACACATGTACAGAGGCGGATTAATATTTTGTCACACAAATGAATTTTATCCTCCCGACCATTTTCACACAGACCTAATAAATTAAATTAAATTAATCTTTATTTATCCAAAAACTTACAGAGTTTGAAGTACAGTTTGATATTTCGTTTTAGAGTACATTTATAGTTTAGGTTGGGGATTCTGTACAAGAGGCTAGGGCTAGGGCTGTATTTTAAGAGGTCAAGGGTTACAATGATCAACAAAAACTTATCTCAAGTGGACTGTGTCTTTCTACTGTATGGTGTAAAAGAAAAATGGTTGAAGAAATGGAAGAATGTAAAAGAATAGGTTGCAGTCTGTAGCTATGTTAAAGAATACATACCCAATTGGTTGAGCTTGGACTTCTTATTCTTAATTGTCACTATAAATTATACAAATTAAAATAAAAAATCTTGTTCTATATGTAATAAATTTCCCTATGTTGTTAACTTAAGACTGCTGATCAAAGGGCCACATTCGGCAGTAAGTATTGTGATGATTTTATATTAGGTAGGTACTACAAGAGATATTCCTGTTGTCTTTAATTAGCTTTAAATACAAGACATAGGTTAGGTTAGGTTAGGTTAGATTCATGTAGTAAGATAAATTTCATCTATTTCACGTGAATTCGTAGCGCTGAGTGATGAAATTCCTCGTGTAGAAAGCTACAATTTTCCTCTTGAGTACACAAGCTGATATAATAATATTTTAAAGTTATAAAATAATTTTTTCATTAACGCCGGGAAGGGACGCCTTTGGAGGACATAATATAGTGACCTTATTGGTGATTTTCTTCAGAAAGGTCAGGCGCGTTGTACTCGCAACCGGCGCGGCGTGCGTTTATGATCAGGCCCTATAGTGTAAGTTTGCAAGTGAGTAAACGTAACTATCGTGTTTGCGTTATCATATTTATTTTCACTTTTATATTCTTAGCATTATGATCTATCAGTCAAATCTTAACGCAAACGTGATAGTTACGTTTAGTCACATGCAAACTTACACTAAGGCCTCTGATGTATGAACGTTAACGAGGCAAAAGAAGTATGCAAGGATCGTAGCTGGCGTTCTGTTGTTTCTGCCTATCCCCATAGGAAAAAGGCGTGAGTTTATTTATGTATGTATTTATAGAGATAAAATACATCATAATGAATTCCACCACCTTTAGGTTAAGGTTCTTTTTTAACCTATTCTGTTCCACTAATACTCAAAGATTTCACCCATAGTCTGCCATATTTCTCTATCAGTGGACGAAAATAAATCAATCTGCCTAGCCTTTTCCCAACTATGTTCGCGTCGGCTTTTAGTTCAACCGGATGCAGCTGAATACCAGTATTTTACATGGAGCGACTGCATAACCGACCTCCATAACCCAGTTACTGGGTAATACGATACCCCTTAGTAGATATAGTCACCAGTACAGTCGATGAAAATAACACAGCATTACAATTATCTATACTAATATTATGAAGAGGTAAAATTTGGTTTGTATCCTAAGTTTGTATGTAAGGTAATCTCCGGAACTACCAGTCGGATTTCAAAAAAATATTTTTGTATTGGATAGCCCAATTTTTGAGGAAGGTTTTATGTGGAATCATGCAAAAAAGTCACAAAGAACGCTTAGCGAAAACGAAGTAAAAGCGCGGGCGGGCGATGGGATGCGATGCGGTGTGTTTTTTTCAAGCGTACGAAGGCGCGAGCAGAAGCTTGTTTTAAATTAATAAATAAACAAAACGAAAACTGAAAAAACCAATATCCCTAATGATATAGTCCTAGCTTTCTGATAAGTCGAGATACAAATGAATGCTTCGTATTACAAGAGCACTGTTCTAAAAAAGGCATTGAAAACAAGCCATTTTCTTTGTGATGCGAGACTGCTTTTTTACCCGACTGTGAAGAAAGGGGTAATGGAAATCCTTTACAAAAACCTAATTTCGGTTTCATTTTTGTTGAGGAAGTCGAGACTAATTAAAAAGATTCCAACGTTTGTTACGCTTTCACGTTAAAACGGCTGAACGGATTCGGATGACATGGTTAGACTTAGGTACTTTTTATGATGGTAGTATGTTCCCGTGGGATAATTTCCGACCTCCACGCGGGCGAAGCCGCGGGTAAAAGCTTATTGAAGAATATTTTAAGAGTCCTAAGATTTTTGTACAAGGCGCCAACTGTATAATTATGATCTTTAACCTGACTGCGGCAGTGCTCAAAAGGAGGGTAATATTTTTGAATACCTATTTATTTTAAACATAATATAACCTCATACCTGTAATCCTCGAAAGGTTAGGCAGGTGAGGCAGTTACCAGTAGTACACACGGCTACATAAAGGTACATTAACTCCCTTACTAATAAACGTACTATATCAGGTGAATAGTTACACACAGATTTCTCTCTTTCAGTCGTCAGTAATTTGACGTTTGAAAGAAGACAAAGCTTTGCGTAACTATACAGACTTTATACAACGTTTATTAGTAAGGAGGTTTCAGTATAAGCCGATCTCGCAATGTATAAGATTTCCGTAAAATGAAAGGTCACCTTTCTATTTTAGAAACGATTCGGTCTTGAATTTTTTTGATAATTACATAACATAATATAACATGATGCCTGTATTCCCCGAAGGGTAAGGCAGAGAAGTACCTATGGTAAACCCATATTTCACCAATTATGTGTAAGTCCCATGCAATAGGGGCAAGTCTATTGCCATCAACTGGGCACAAATTCAAACTCCGGGCGACTCACGTTTTACTAGTTGTCTAGAATAGAGAATTAAAAGATCTGTGAATATTGATCAGTCACTTCAATACATAAATTATGGAAGGATCTCGTCAATCTAACTTTACAGTATCAAAACTATGATATTATCTGCTAACATAACGCTGTTGACTAGTTACTAATGAACTTGCATTGATAACAGTTGCAGCCAATTATATGTTACATCTCTTGGAACTGTCTTTGACTAACTAATTTACTTAGCTAACTTATTAAGAAGCTGTACTACCGTAACTCGGTGTAAAGGAAAATGTCCACGGCAGTAGTCATCTCTTCTTGGTCGCGTAATTCATTACTGAAGGTCGTGTACTACCGCCGTCACGCATATCTAACCACTTTGAAACCAAAATCCCGTGCACACAATGACCACATCTGTTTACCGTCCCTTTTATTTTGATGGTAAGCGTTGCTATTTGGTCCCGGCTGTCATTCGTGGATCTTTGACAGTCGTTACGAGTCGTCAGAAGCCCAAAAGTCTGACAACCAGTCTTACCAAGGGATATCGTATTACCCAGTTGGTTGTGGAGGTCAGATAGGCAGTCGCTCCATGTAAAATACTGGTATTCTTATCATATATATTATATCTTCAATAAAAAAGAGCTGCTAGAGCTAAGATGTTTTTGTTATTTAATTATATGCTGCACCGATTGACGTCATCACGTCAACGCTGGCTGTCGCTGAAAACCAGCGCTGGGCTCTGTCTCGAATAGGGTCTCAGCATTATGCTTAGCATATTTTCCCCTATCTTTTTACTTTAGTGTATTTGTTTTTTCTTTGCGTCATGTTGGCCCAAATAAACGTGTTTTCTTTCTTTATAGATTGGTGTCGATGCACCTAAAATAGGGCTGCTATAGGGCAACCAAGTTGACCGACCGTTAAGAATCTTCTAGTGCAAAGTAGTGTGTCAATATAGTTTTAACCTTAATCGTACTGAATTGCTTAGTAGAGCGGCTATGCTTAGTTTAGCTTAGGTATCAAGTTTTTTTAAATTTGTATAGGTATATAAAGACATCTATAATACTTATTGTTTTTGAGGAGTCTCTATTTCCTAAGAACTGGGTTACAGATTCAAAGCCTGGTGTTTATGTCTATTAATGTCATCGATTATGTATTTTCTTGGTAGGTATTCGGTTAAATAAATAAATAAAAACCTTTTTGGTACAAAAACTTTTTTTAATTCGGTGTAGGAATAGTTTCTGAGGAAACTGGAGGAAACCACTGAGCATTATGCTAACTTCTCTATAATTATGAGGTGAGGAGTTTGCTCTGCAGCTACAAGTTATATTATTATTACAACTTATTTATTTATTAACTTCGTTTTTCTTCGCTATGGAATAGAACAGAACAGAATAGATTACTTTTATTTTCAGAGGAAGTCCATAGGGTTAGTAACAATTTTACTTAACATCTAGTACAACATACAATTAAAATTAAAATTTAACGTGCAGAAGCATCCATCTCCGCCACATCGGGGAACCCCAGCGGGGATTCCCCGATGTTGCCGCAGATCGGTATTTGCAAACACACTGAGTGAATATACCGTTGGCGCTGCCGCGAACTTGCGATGTCAGTGATGCACATCTTTTTGTAATGAAAGCGGCAAAACCATCGCTGTTATTATCCACAAACCTCCCTGACGGGCCACGGCAGCCGCAGTAGTACTCTCAGTGCATTATGATATTGAACGCGTAGGTCCCTGTATGCCCGCTGACTGAAGTTGACCCACAGGCTGCAAGTGTAGAAGGATTGACAGTAACCTTTGAAAAGCGTTACTTCGTACATCGTGCAAACCTGCGGCCAGCATGTTACAACGGACAGCCAGCGACCTACGTTCCCTTTCAATGTCACAGTTATCTTTAAGGTCATTAATGTCTTCTTGTAATCTTAAAAACAGAATACTTATCTTTCATTTATAAGATACAAACAGAGCCAGTAGAAGCTGTTTAGTTTTTAGTTATAATTACCATATATTTCTCTCTAACAGTATGATTATATCAATAATTTTATCTGATATCACTTATCTAGAGCTCAGTCGGAGTCTTATTATCTTAACAGAACTTCGGTTAAGTTCTAATAAGAGAAATAATAATCATGGATTGAAGTACTAACCTCATTTCCATAGTTTTGTAACAGTTCATATTATTTATGAAGACACACGAACATATAGATAGGTATAATATCTGATTTTTCCAAGCAATCACCGGGGAATTTCCAAAATTTTTGTAACTAAACTGCTTGTTGTAAATCTATTAACGTTTATTACGTAAACTGCGTTCTACAGGTTTGAAAATTTCGTGAACACGATCCAGTTTTCCGCTGAACAAGTACGTACTTGGGCTTGTAGGAATCATAATTTTTCAGTTGCGATAAATTATAGTTTTATTCGTCTTGTATAGCTCCATGGTTAGTTATGATGACTTTTTCACTTCATAGTGCCTACAGCCAAAAGTCAATGACCGATCCACTACACCCTGGTCGAAGACCCCCGACTTACCCACGGCCTGGTCATGAGTTCGAACCCAGGCAGGCGCTATACTTTGTGTAAATTATTTCACCACCACTGCACTCAAAACGGAGACATGACATGATATGACATGACATCACATCTAGGACGGAGGACGGCACGGTTGGCGTAGTGGTTAAGCGATTGACTGCTGCGCTGCGTGTCGTGGGTTCGATTCCCGCACGGAACAAATATTTGTATGACCTACATGTAGTTGTTCCGGGTCTGGCTGTTTGTGTATGTCAGTTTAAATGTTTGTAAACGCACCCACAATACAGGAGAAATTCCTAGTGTGGGGCAACGTTTAAAAAAAAAAAAACTACCAACCCGCCTGGGCCCGCGTGGTAGATTACAGCCCATTCCCTCTCTAATAGAGGAGGAGGCCTGTATCCCAACATTGGGACCATTATAGGGTGATTATGCTAACCACTTTCAAAGAGATGAACCTTCAGCAATTCAGCATGTAAAAACATAGTGACAACGTAAAAAAAAAAAAAACCTTTTATGTTATTTGCTTTACTAAAAACCCTTATACGGTTCCCTATATCACAAAAAGGTAATGTTAAATAAAGAATGTAATATAAAATAATACCAATACATTTTTTCCTTGAAATAGTTCGAAGTTTTTATCCTTTGTAGGATAAATAATGCCTCGGGAGATACAACCGAGTCCTTTGCAAACCAGTTTTGTCAAAGACCTAACTAGAGAAGAAAACTAATAATGCCAAGAAAAACTTACATTTCTCCGTGTATTTCAAAGCTTTCCTATAAGGGAGATATGGTATACAGTATTCTGTTATAATTTTTTTTTGTAAGATCCAACCACGTTGATAAAATATAGGAATGAAGCTGAAGAATCACGTTTGTATTAGATCTATACAAAATCAATCTGCCTAGCCTTTTCCCAACTATGTTGGGATCAGCTTCTAGTCTAACCGGATACAGCTGAATACCTGTACGGTATACGTACATTAACCTTACTTCAAGCTGACAAGGCGAAGCAATAGGTTCACTTGTCACAACAAATATCGCTACTTAGTGTGCAACTTATCAACACGCGGAACAGACGCACGTGTTGGAATCACCAACCTTACATCACTAGTACTAAATAAACTTTTGGTTTTACTGTGAAGTATTTTACATGTTGGACACACTCGCTACCTAACACGTAAACTGTTATAGTGTACAGTTCAGGAACTAATCTGTCCCGTACATTAAATGGATGGTCCTTCGAGCCGTATTTTACATGGAGCGACTGCCTATTTGACCTCTGCAACGTATATCGGTATCGTATTACCCAGTAACTGGGTAATACGATCAGACTTTCGGGCTTCTGACGATGCGTAACGACTGTCAAAGATCCACGAAAGACAGCCGGGACCAACGGCTTAACTGCTTTCCGAGGCACGGAGGAGTCTCGATATGTCATGATCCGTGGATGGTCACCTATCCACGGACCAACCCCGGCAAGCGTAGCTTAAACTGATGGATCGACCCGTGCTGTTATTACTTAACCACGAGGGCCTCTAAAAGAGGTATACGATTACATACTCTATACATAGTATAAAAAAGTTGCTTTTCGTGTTTGCCTATTATGACCGCTTAGATCTTCCGAACTTCACCAATGGATTTCGATCAGGCTTATTATTCCGGAAGGTTTGTGTACATTACAAATTAATATTTAACTTAGATATAGCAAAAATCTTGATGTTTTGACGTAATTATCACCACTGCACCCGTGCGAAACAGGGCAATAACGCTAATAATAAAATAAAATAAAGTAATAAAAATGAGGGTAACATTATTGTTTCGGTAGGTATTTGACAGATACGGCACTACCGAGAAGTTCTAGATAGTACCTACGTAGATACTTTCCAAGAAAAAAATCCGTTCAGAAACTGCCCTATTTGTTCATTGATTTGAAAATTTAATTTCTCCTTTCAAGATATATTTTCTTTGTACTTTTTCAACGGTAGTCAACTACGATATTGAGTTTACATGAACGACACGAGTCATTCGCCCAATTCTATTACCGATGCACATCAGACACACGACACTACAAAACTCGAAACGAAGTCAATTAAATATCCCAAACTGCATTTGTCAGAAGAATCGAAAATTCTCCGCCCCTTTACAAAAACGTGCTATAGAAAAAAATGGACCCCTGCTAAGCCATTTTCACACAAGACGTCAACAATTCACGCTCGCTAATCTGGCCTTATAAAAGAATCTCGAAGGGTCTTTTACCCTAAAATCCCTTTTATTTTATTAACGAGGAAGTTGGGGGTATAAGGACACTGGTTATTCGATTTGGAATCTTAGGTAGGCCATTGTTTTCGGGATTGGTTTTTTTTGGAGCGCGTGTTTTTATTATGTTGTTGAGGAAAAAATTAAGTCTTTTGGTATTTGGTGTAATGTTAAGTAAATACATTAATTAAGAAATTTTCCTTCAAAATTAGGTTTGATGTTTACTTTTAGTAAATTCCTCATGTAGTTTTTAATTTCAATTAATTTGTGAGCAGACAATTACTTTTGTTGTGATATAAATAGATGAACCTTGTTAGGTACTGTGAATTTCCGCAAAAAACACGTTGACCTTGTAAATGCACCTAGGTCCACGCATAAAGCTTTAGATAGACTACTCAAGCTTTTAAAGCCATTAATATTTATCAAGGACTATTAATTTACTCATGCTGACTCTTGTTATCCCAAGGGGATCATAAGTCTTAGTAACAATTATTGCTACAAACGATCTTAGGGATAATCTTGTAACCACCGTGCTTTGAAGCCGGGTTTGTGGCCGTACTCTGTTACTATGAGTGATGTGTGTGCCTAACTAAATTTACACTGTAAAGAAACAGTGCCTTCCTACATTTAGGAATGATTAATATAGTTTTTTTAACAGCTTTATTGTGATAAATATTATTAAAATAAAATTATCTATATATATAAAATGGTAAACTGACTGACTGACTGACTGACTGGGTGATATATCAACCCACAGCCCAAACCGCTGGTCCTAGAGATATGAAACTTGGAGGGTGTGTTCTTTGTGAAGAGTAAGTATCCACTAAGAAAGGATTTTTGGGAATTACACCCCTAAAGGGGTAAAATAGGGGATGGAAGTTTATATGAAAGTCCGTCAGTTTTGAAGTTAGGATCTTCAAATTTTGTGTTTAGACTGGCGATTGAAAATTAATGTATACGTGTCTCAGCGTTTTTGATAATTCCACCCTCGAAGGGTTAAAAAGGGAGTCCTTAATTTTAGAAGAAAAATCACTAAGTGTACTATCTATACTTATGGTTGGAAGCTAACGCAACGTGCTTTCCGAGGCACGGACGGGTCTCTGTATGTAAAGATGGTCACCCATCCACAGACCAACCGCGGCAAGTGTAGCTTAACCTGATCGATCGACCTTTGCGGCTGTTATATATAATATTATAAATTCGAAAGTAACTCTGTCTGTCTGTATGTTACCTTTTCACGCCTAAACCACTGGACGGATTTCGATAAAATTTGACAAGGAGACAGATGGCATCCCGGGGAAAAGCATAAGCTACTTTTTGTCTCAAAAATAACCCTAAGGGGGCGGATATAGGGGATGAAAGTTTGTATGGGAAACCTATCATTTCTTAAGTTAGTGCTATGAAAATTTAAATTTATGCTTTTGGTAACAAATAAAGAATTACGTATTTTACCGTTTTTCAAAAACTATCCCTGAAGAGGGTAGAATGGGGGATGATTTTAAAATTCACATGTAATATTGTTTTTCAGTGATTCTTTTCAAGAGATTTAAGGGTTTGAGAATATAGTGATAGTCCGTATCTTTTTTTTTTTTTTTTTTGGGTGGGAAATCATCCAATTACTTCTCCCGCTCTGGGCGGAGCGGAAGGGCGTGTCAGACTTTTACTGACTAAAACCCACCCGTGTTCCTTCCCTTGCCATGCCAGGGGCCACGGTTTCCCCTTAGGACTACCCGCAACCCCGGCGGGCAACGGTCCTAGCGGACCCCGTCAGTTTTGCTGACATCTCTTTGAGGCGCGCGTGGAACACAACGCGCCATCGACCCGCGAGCTACCCATTGCTTACCGCCCGCAAGCCCGCGCCTATGGTGGCCGGGAATCCTCCAGGGAGTCCCGACGCCCAGGGCGTCTCCTACGGCGGCTAGGCGCGTGAGGGCGCGAACTTTGCCTCTCCCTCACGCGCTCCGCCTCCTTCTTTGCGAGCATTACTGCTTCGCAGAAGGAGGTGACGGCCTGCCATGCCCTCTCGCTCCGCACCATGGCCTGGACCAGGGCCGGACGCGAGAGGTCACTGCCGCCGATCGCCTCCACGAGGACACGGCGGTGGTCCACCCAAGCCGGGCAAACCTCCACCGTATGCTCCACCGTGTCCTCCGGACGATCCACACAATGGTGACACCCGGGCGTTTCCTCCCGCCTTATGCGAAACAGGTACCTCCCGAAACAACCGTGTCCGGTGAGGACCTGCGTCAGGCGGAAGGTGAGGACGCCGTGGCGCCTCTCTAGCCACTCCTCAAAGAGGGGACTTATCGCCGCGATTGTGGCATGCCCACCTATAGTCCGTATCTTGAGGTTACATTTAGTGTTTATTTCATTAAAATCGGTCCACCCGGTCAAAAGTTATTACTACCTGGCTTGAAACGCATGGGAGGGATGGTGGTATTGATAGCCGGAGATTTTAGACAGACTCTGCCGGTAATAACTAGGGGATCACCGGCAGATGAAATAAGTGCATGTCTAAACACGTCGACATTATGGGGGCATATAAAAAAGTTTTGTTTAACTACAATTATGCGAGTACAACTGCACAATGATATAGAATCGGGGCAATATGCGGCAGCACTTCTGAAAATTGGCGATGACCGAATGGTAACAGTTGGTAACGGCATGATTACATTAATCTGAAAATTCTGTAATATTGTTCATATCAACAACGTGGATAGACGTTGTTTTTCAGATAATCTGAGCGATCTGCAAACTAATATGGAGAATAGAGAATGGTTGTGTGAAAGGACAATTTTGGCACCGGCGAATGAAACTGTGGGAAAGATTAATGAAAACATTAAGTCACATGTGGAAGGTGATGTTGTGGAGTATCTCTCGGTACTCCTACACAATGTCATAGACCCCGAACAAGTAACGACACCGAACAAGTAACATCACCCTGTTGAATTTCTCAACTCTTTAGAGTTATCAGGAGTGCCTTCGCATACGCTGAGGCTGAAAGTGGGTTGTTCCAGTTCTGTTAATGCGTAATCTTGATGCGCCAAGATAATGTAATGACACACGGTTACAAATTACTCACCTGAGGCGGAATATTGTAAAAGCAATAATTATGTCAGGAATAGTAAAAAAAAAAAATGTTAATATTCCCCGTATTCCAATAATTCCGACAGATTTACCTTTCCAATTTAAAAAGAGTGCAGCCATTGTATGTGGCGTGCTTACGAGTATCCAGACCACAAAATCTACGTTTTAGCAAAAAATAGGAAAACCAAAAAAATTTGATAAGATATTCCAGTTTTATTCATAATTCTTTACAGATTGGGATAGACGTTGTTCACCTTTCACAGGCAAATGTGTCATATTTTTTTCATAAGACTTTCACACAGTTTCATACTTCCGTCCATACTATCCACACTAATATTATACGTACGAAAGTTACAGGCTGTCTCATGTCTGTAACCTTTCTGTAACGCCTAGATAGACCATGACATAGGTTATGGGATCTAGGATATATTTTTATCCCGGTAAGTAGTACGTTCCCGTGGGATAATTTCCGACCTCCACGCGGGCGAAGCCGCGGGCAAAAGCTAGTAACATAATATAATATTTGAGATAAAAAAAAAATACGAAGCATGTTCTTCATAACTGCTGATAATTAATGTTATTATACTTCAATTACATTAAAATTAATTTTATGTCATGCACATAATGAATAACCTACTTAAAAGAAACAGTGCCTTCCTACATTTAGGAATGATTAATATAGTTTTTTTAACAGCTTTATTGTGATAAATTATTAAAATAAAATTATAACATAATATAATATTTGAGATAAAAAAAAAATACGAAGCATGTTCTTCATAACTGCTGATAATTAATGTTATTATACTTCAATTACATTAAAATTAATTTTATGTCATGCACATAATGAATAACCTACTTAATTAAAATATCCAATACAATTATTACAATTAATAATCCTTCCCACATTTACAATTACAAATACAAATCAGATTTACAAACTATCCGACACGTTTCAATAAACACAACGTCGAACTGCAATACCAATAGGAAAAATACCTATTCTATATCTAATATATAAAAATGACTGTTGGTTTGTTCGTATTTTATGCGCTGCTATACCGTTATTCCAATTGCGATTGCTAGCATTTGCGCGAATGATACAAAGAAAAATTCACACGGATCAAGTCACGTTTGATAAAATTCTCGAACAATATTGCAACGTAATAAGTACTGGTAACCAAGGTACGGTACGATGCGTCAGTGGTCAAAATGAAAAAAATACTCGATGCCCATTCTTGTGTTCGTGTATACCCGATTACACCCTTCAGGTCGCTCGCATGAAGCTTTGAATGTATATCAAAATTAATATATGTAGATAGTTATTGACAGGTTTTTGTATGTAAGTATTAGGTAGTTATGGACATGATGCACAGTACATACAACATATTATTTTGACGGCTCGTTTAAAGGTTCTGCGACGCTAAACTTATAGGATTGATTTTTAAACAAATTTGACAGCTGTCAACTTGACATACCCCGGGTACTGCGCGGCCCGCCAAAATGGAAAACAAATGAAGATGCAGGAGATCAATCGTAAAGCCGGCATTGATTTATTGTGACTGCGATAATGATGATCATCGTGACTACTCTTGCAGTGCAGTGAGTTGATTGATAATGCGCTCGCGCCTCACGTACTCCAGGAACGCCGTTAACATTGGCAGGCCAGACGCACTCTGCATTTTAGGTATGAAGCTAAAGGGACCTGGCGGGCTCGACTTGTTGGGCCAAGTCAGTGTTTCAGCGTAACGTAGTCAGAAGATAATTAGAGTTACGCGGTAGAAGAGAGGCAACTTCTAGGTGAATATAACTATAGGTCATTAGCAATGTGCGACCTGAATATTGCACTTTATTGTGTCGTGGCAAGAGTCGTTATTTATTTAATTGGTTTTGCGGAGTGAATTTGCTGTACCTACTCTAAAGTGTCTGGTCTGGTCTAAAGTGACCAGAGACATTTACAACTCGCCCGCATACTAAGCCCGTATAATAAGACCTCTTCCGTGATAAAGACGACGTATTGTCTTTAATTTTATAAATACAGGGTGGCAGGGTCATCGCCGCACAACCTGTTACCATTGATTCAGTACTTGATTCTCCAGTACATTATTCTGGACCCGAATGAGTTGAAAATTTTCATCGGTAATTTTTTTTAAAAACGCTGTTTTCTACAAGGGAAATACCTACGTGGTTAAAATGTATGGAGCAGCAATTTTTTTTTTTAATAACCGTGAATATTTATAATAACCGGCGGTCCAAAATCATGTCCTGGAGCCATTGAAACAGGGGCCTAAGTCTACTAATTTATAAACGTTACAATGGTCTCTCAATGGTGAGTTTTTGACAGCTATGCCATACAAAAACTGTCAAAAACTCGCCATTGAGAGACCATTGTAACGTTTATAAATTAGTAGACTTAGGCCCCAGGTTGCGCGTCAATGTCACTGCCACCCTGTATTATTCTCCTAAATTAGTTGTGCTAGACGAGCATGAACACTAGACGCGAAGATCAGGGGCCTAAGTCTACTAATTTATAAACGTTACAATGGTCTCACAATGGTCAGTTTTTGACAGATTTGCCATACAAAAACTGTCAAAAACTTACCATTGAGAGACCATTGTAACGTTTATAAATTAGTAGACTTAGGCCCCTGGTATGTTGTAAGGCTTTCCCAGTCCAAACGGCGCTGACTACCTGCACCTAGGGTTCCAGACATCTTCAACACTCACCGAGCGGCTATGTTCTAGATTCTTGAAGGAAACCGGTTTTTGGACGTGGGAATCACAACACCATTTCACTTGTTAATTCTTCATAAGTATTCAGGATACGGTTTTCGGGACTCTTCAGGACTATTGATTACCGGGATCCTGGCGCTCGGGTGACGGACGTGCGGTCGATACACGGCCTTAGTAAATGTATGTGTCGCTACTACTTCGGTGCTGACATCTCGTTCTTGTTGACGTCGATTTGACGGTGGCGGTGGATAAACGGACTTACAACCTGGTTATTATAAATGCTCATCAAAATCTTACCCCACTTAATTAACACAAAATAGCCTTAATAAGCCAGGCTGTGTTAACAAAGATTTAATTAAACAAACGTTCATATTTTATGTAGGCACTAAGCGATTTTGTTAAACTCAACTCTCGTTGAATATTAAAACAATGGTTACTCTGCTAGTTAAACTTATTAAAGTTAAAGAAAAAAATAAAGTTGGCAATTTGTTCACTGATTAAATCACTGTTGGTAAAGTTACATTTTATTTTTATTTTAGTTGTTGAATTGAGTAATGGCAGTAGGTTGGACGGCCTTTTAAAATTGTTTTATTATAGTGTCACAATCACTTATAGGTAAACTCTGCATGCACACAAAAAGTTTATGTAAATTACAAAAAAAAAAAACTGTATTATATAAGTTTGTAGTACTAGCTTTGACGTTTCAGTGCATAAAGTACAGGCCAGAAAGTGGCGTGGCGGAGGCACGTGCCTCCGCCACGCCGCTTTGACGACCACGTGGAGAGGAAGACATGCTATCGCAACAAAGTCAGCCTGTGTAATGACGCATCGTAACATCTCTTCGCCTCTTCTATATTATTTAAATAATATAGTATGATAAAATTTTTTGTTTGTTTATAATAAAATATGTATGTTTAGGTTAAGGTGTGGGCCTGTGTCACCTGAAATAAATGGTATTATTATTATTATATTAAATCGCGTCCGTGCCTTATCCGTTCCACGCCTGCACTGCGCCTGTGCCGCGCCTATTCCTTACGCCTTCTCTGTGTAATTCATTGCTGACTGCGATGATCGCATATACGCGCGATGATCGCTTTTAAATAGGACGCGGGCTAAAGCCAATTGCTAAAGCTCATTTCTTAGACTTGTGGAGTTTATTTGTCGTTTTTCTCTTTAACTGTATGTGAAATAAGAAAGTTAATTAAAATGTTTGCGGTAAGTCTCAGATCTTTTCATCTAAATAATGAAATGTCGCTTAGAACAGTATTTTAATCAAATTATTATTTTCTCATTTAAAACATGTCGAGTTCTATAAGATTTACTTGAAATATATTGTGAGAAGACTGTAAATTTTCTTATTATACTCATACGAGGATTCCATCTGATTATGGCTAGAAAGCTGATTGTAGATCAAAAATACTTAATTGATTCAGGCGTGACTTGCCGGAAATCCATTATAAAATATAATAGACATAGATAAATTTAGTAATCTATTCCGCTTAACTAAGGGGTCATAAAAAAACCCTGTAAGAAATCGACACGTGTTTCACCTCTCAACGAGGCATAATCAAACAATCCAATCAAGTAATCAATTCCAGCCTATCGCAGTGCTGATCTGCTCTGAAAGTTCAAGCATTCATCAGATCAAGCGGATTTTATCAATGATTGACGTAATTTCAAAGCGTTTGTGAGCTTTGTTTTAGTAAGGTCAACGCAATTAGCGCCCGTGGACGCTGGTATGCTATATTTATCCTCTGTTAATACTATGGGTATCATTGGTAGGCTACTTTTATCCCATAAAACTGTATCCTGGATCAAAGGATTGAAATGAAATTGTTTATTCTGTAAATAGGAATTTCTCAGTAGCAGCCCGGAGTCTGGATTTGAGCCCGGTTAATGGCAATAGGCTCGCCCCTTATTACATGGGACTTAAACATAACTGGCGAAATGTAGGTGTACTGAGTAATGAGCTAGGGCTGAGGATAGTCTATATACAGATTCCTAACGGTTTCCCTTGAGAAATTCGGAACAAAACCACTCTATCATCATTCAAATCATCATCATTGAAACATGACAGAGTCAGTAGTGTTTAAAGTGCCTGTTCAATAATCACACTATAGGTATTTAATACACCATAAAATAAAAACTATACAAAACGCCTACATTCAATGTTTTGTCTTTGTTGACTCCCAACAGCAAAAGATAAAAATAAAATAAACCAATAACACCCGACACAATTCCAAGTGATGCTGCAGTATCGGTTCAAGGTTACCATGGTCTTCTAATAACACTGAAGTAACAGAATACCAAATTTCGAATCGATCAGACCTAGTGGAAGATGCGCACATCCATTCATCAACTAGAAAAGAACTGATAATCTTCAAACGGCTGAACTGATTTTCTTGAATTTAATTGTAGCTAAGAACACTCTCGATCGAGATACCTTTCAAACAAAAAAATAATAATCAAAATCGGTTCAGCCGTTTGGGAGCTACGAGGGAACAGACAGATACACTGATACACAGATACACTGATACACAGATACACACGTTAAACTTATAACAACCCTAGTTCCCGGGGTTAAAAACAACTCGGGGCGCAGCCGGCTTATCGTTCATTCAAAAATCAAGTCGTCATTACGTCACTTCGGTCACGTGACACCCCGGTTTCATATGAGCCGGGGAAGCCGGTCAGCAACGAGTTATGGTACAGACAGTAATCGAAAATTGCGTGCGCGTGAACGAGATATCACGATTTCGTTGAATTTCGTAATGCGTTCGGCTCTGAGTTCGGACATTTATTAGACGATTGATATTGTGTGGTTGCTGTTTGACGTAATCGCATTTTAGCACAGACTGACAGCTGGTACGGAACCCTAAAAATGTATTGGATTGACATAAGCTACCGAAACGCTTATTGTCAATTTCGTTGAACGCGCACGCAGCGCGTGAACGAGATGGAGTGATATCACGATTTCGTTGAATTTCGTAATGCGTTCGGCTCTGAGTTCGGACATTTATTAGACGATTGACATTGTGTGGGTGCTGTTTGCCGTAATCGCATTTTAGCACAGACTGACAGCTAGTACGGAACCCTAAAAATGTATTGGATTGACATAAGCTACCGAAACGCTTATTGTCAATTTCGTTGAAAGTCGTTGTAGAAATACGAAACGCGTTGAAAGCGATTGTCACTTGTCTAAGCCTTCAGAAATTGAAGAAGACTTTCCTTTTGTAGGTATGTTACCTATTTATTTGAATATTAAACCAAACACGTGTAAACTAGAAATGTGCCTCAAGACCGACATGTTTTTGTGAACTTTTTTTTTTTCTTTTTTTATATCAAAGCTGCGTAGTAGTCTTTACTTTCGAACATTTTACCCTGTCCTTAACATGCAAGTGACACTAAACTTTTATGTTTTCCTGTTCAAACGTGTTCTGGGTAATCAAAGTACTGAATACCTGTACGATAGGTTGAAATACATACGGTTACAACTTTGTATTTGCTGCAACAGACAAGGTATATTTATTACGACATGAAAGGGACAGGTGTATTTTCAACTGTGATAAATCTTGTAAGGCTCTCTTAGGAGAAATACCGTACATTACCGAACGTTTGAAATTGGAAAAGGATTTTACAGACGTCATTTTCCGAAGACTGTTTCCTACCAAATTAAATATTCCCCGTTTTAATTGCTTACACATAACATCACGCCCTGTTTCCCCAAAGGGTTGGGCAGAAGTGTACCTATACTACACCCACATTTCGCCACTTATACGTAAGTCCTATATAATAACCATGTAAAATCATTTCATTTCATTTCACTAACCGCGCACGCGGTCGACGACCGTACTACACTTGCGCCTCGCCGCGAGCCATCCATTGAGTTAAACTCATAAGTTCTGTGTTAAATAATAAGTATCACACAACATGTACAATATACATAGTATACAGGCACAAAAAAAAAAAAAAAAACCCAATAACACTTTGCGACCTGGGAATCGAACCCAGGACCTCATGCTCAGCAGAAACCACTTGTCCAACGAGGCAGCCAGAAGCTGCCTCGTTGGACAAGTGGTCGAGGCAGCGAGAATTGCTAAATACGGCATAAATATTACGAAACGCATAATAAACTGGGGTGCATTAAAAAATCGGCCAAGTGCGAGTGGAACTTGCACATGAAGAGTCACTACGTAACACAGTACTATATTTAGCAAAATACGCCGTAAAAAATACGTTTCATGTATGTTAAATAATAAAAATAAATAAGGAAAAAAATTAAGGGGCCCATACAAGAAACGTGTTTTTTTTCGGCGTTTTATGCAAGTGCCAGTAGGACTTGCACACTCAAGGGTTCCGTACCACCGTACAATAATTTGCAAAATTCGCCAAAAAAAACTTTTATTGTATGTGTAGCCTCTTATTTTTTTTTTATGGTTTTTTATTTGTTGTTACAACAGCAATTATAGAAATAAACAATGTGTGAAAATGTCAACTGTCTTCCTATTACGGTTCATGAGATACAGCCCGCTGACAGACAGACGGACAGCGAAGGCTTAGTAATAGGGTTCCGTTTTGGCAACCTTCGGGTACGGAACCCTAAAAAGTGTGCGCTCAACATTTTCCCAAAACATCCCTGACTTTACGAAAACATGTACACTCGCGGCGAAAACTAATTTACGTAATAAATTTAATTCTGTCACCCTTATCTTGGAGAGTAAAACTTTTTTACTGATAAAAAAATGAAATTAAAAACGATAAATCTTGTTGGTGCCGTCACATCTTGTTGGAGCAAATAATGTTAAGTTAGCATGTCAGTCGGCTTGTGACTTGTGGCGATAAGCTACTTTTATTGAATAAAAAGATATTAAATTGAATTTTTTGTTTCAGTAAGTTCATTTGAAATTGAGCATTGGTTTTAGAACGTTGCTAACCAGTATTTTCCCCGTTAGATTAGTGAGTCTTTTCTGAATTGTGTTATTCTTGAATATTTGAAAACTTTCTTGGAAGGAAGCTTGTCAATTTATAAATAACTAGCTTTCGCCCGCGGCTTCGTCGGCGTGGGTATCGGAAATTATCCCACGGGAACTTCCTACCGGGATAAAAAGTATCCTTTAAACTAATCCAGACTAAAAACTATTTGTGTGCCAAATGTCATCCAAATACGTTCAGCAGTTTTTGCATGATTGAGTAACAAACATCCAAACATACATTTATAATATTATACAAACTTAATAATACAATATAATATAATTATATCAAATAATATTTATACTAGGATTATTAATTTGAGGAGCTCGTGGCTAAATAATAACAGCAGCACGGGTTGATCCATCAGGCTAAGCTACGCTTGCCGGGGTTGGTCCGTGGGTGGGTGAACATCATTACATATCGAGACTCCTCCGTGCCTCGGTAAGCACAAGTAACCTTCGTGGATCTTTGAAAGTCGTTATGGGTCATCAGAAGCCCGAAAGTCTAAAAACCAGACTTACTGTTATTCAGCTGCATCCGGTTAGACTGAAAGCCAACATTGTTGAAAATGCTATGCAGATTGATTGAGTAGGATTATTAATTTTGACCAAATCCTACAATTTGGTCAAACAATATGTACTGTATCACAATTGGAATTGTGATTCAATTTTTCAAAAAGTTTTCCAGACTCCTCATACCTACATATTAGGTACACAATACTTATGGCTAACATAGCCGTCGTTAGTTTCAATTAAGCATTGCAGTCGTTAAAAAAAGACAGGAATTTAATGTGTGACAAAATATTATCACTCACTTTTTATGTTGATTGTACACCACAATACCTACGTAATAACAATACCTTAAACCTTAATAAGGTTTTCTGACAGCTGTGACAGCTGTGTGTATTTGCGGTATTAACAAGTTAATTACATTACATTAATTAATTAATAATCACAATGTTATATTTAACACTGACATAATGAGAACTGAAACAAAAAACCATTAAGTACCAATGTTTATTGTATTCGCTGTTTCCGTTTTAAAATAAATATTATATTATAATATTAACCATAATTACAAAACAAGAGGCCGAAATCGATTCATACAAACAACAAATTAAAAGGTATTCAGACAGACAACATCGTTCAGATCTGATTACTTTCTCTTTGAATCGGGAAACAAGGTAAATTCGCAAATGGGAAAAAAATTCAAATTAAACAATTGAACAAACACGGCCAATCAAAAACGCAATACGTTTTCAACTTAACCCGTCCGCCGCGACCGCAAAAACATTTCGGCGTCGAACTCTTTTGAATTCCAAACGGTCCAAAAACAAAGGAGCTAATTTGTCCATTCGAACAAAAACGGAAGGCTGACGAGGGGGAAAAAAACAACAGAAATCTTTTCCATTCTTCATTCGAGGAAGTGACAAATGCCCTGAGACGGGGGATGGCAAATGGCGCGAAATTAAAGCCTAATTTTTAAAAGTTGCCAAAAAAAATGTGTTTTTTTCTCCAGCCGTGAATCGCGTTGATCTTAATTAGGCCACTCAGAGTGCTAATTCATCGTTTATACTCGGTTATGTTAATGTTAAACGCTTAAGTATGAGATTGGGGTGTAAAGATGTGACCCCAGCTTTGTATTATGACCGACATTAAAGTTTATGAGTCTTACGATAGATGGTGCGCGAGTGCCCTGTAAAATCAGGTGTGATATGGACTGTTATTTTGATGGGAGTTTATATTTTACTACGTTTCAACGGCCATTCGGGATGATAGAATACATTAACAGTTTATTACGGAACCTTTAAAAATAATTGTGTGCGGTAAATCTTTTTCGAGAATCTTAAAATTGGTAGTGACAGGATATTGATTGGTGGCCCTGAGTTGAGGCTGGTGCGCAATATTTCACTTGTACATTCAAGAGTGATGGCAATCTGTGATGGGCATAACTCATACATCTATTAATCTCTTTTGCTAATCTTCAGAGGTCGTGAAGAAACTCCACCACAATAATTCATTGGTGTTAGATTTTAACTTACGACCTCAATCGTTACGGCCATTAATCAACGTCCTTGGCTTGAGGATATTGTCGCTTAAGTTTGAATAGTTTTACTTTGTCTGATATCGCTTAATGTCCTACTATTTTTTTCACGTCAATCAAACTAAAAAGTTGAGAGAATAATACTTTGTCTTATTCTTCAATTAGCTGATGTCCTTGACTTTGTCAAGTATTTCTCCTCTTGCATGGCATTGCATCTGACACACCTTCAAGGGCAATTTTTGGCTGTCTGTTATGATCTGCAGTGGTGTTTAATCGTTGTGAATATCTATGCCGATCTCTGTTGGAACATACCTTTGTTGACTTTTGCACGCTCCGTAAAAATAAAATAGTCATTACTCCAAAAATCTTCGCGGTTCACTGGTTGTTTGCGACTGCTACGTCACGATCTTGCATTGAGACGTCACGCCTCTTACTCTGAAGTTCGTGTTTTCGAGGTGGGCAAAGCGCCGATTGACCGACAAAACAACAATACAGTAAAATAACATATCCGAATTAAGGTGATTCCTTCAATGTAGCCTGCGACCACGATGCCACGTTTTGAATTTTGATCTCATCAATTAGTAAGTCAAGTAATTGTTCCATTTATACATTTATAAAGATACACATAGAAAGATAAAATAAAACTTCTGTACAATTTTCTAGAAATACTGGATAACGCAAATCCAAGGTCAAGTGAAATGGGATCGTTTGTAGTCCACAGTAATAGCCCCCAAATGGGTTAAGTTGCATTCTTGGAAAAATTGTATTACGCCTCGGCATTTAGAGGGTTAGGTTGCGGCATTTCGTGGCGGTTTTATTGTCGACTGTTAATTGTAATTTTGCCTTGTTTTGGGTTTGTAATTACGCGAATTTATCATCTATTTTATTTAAAAAATAGGGCACGAGTAATGTTTTTAACTTAGTAGGTATCAAATTAAACATTACCAACATTATACAAGTGTAGGTATTTTTAACAAATTCGATTTAATTATTTTCTATTGTAGTAACTATATTCTATTGTAATGATAAGTAGCATAATATCATTTAATTTGGTATCATCTAAGCCGCTTGTTACAATACTCTCGAGAAAGAATGGAAGAACTCCGCCAAGGAACCCAATTGTTTAATTTCCTCGAGACCCAATTAATTTCTAATTGGTTCATTCACCGGTTAAAATTCTATACAAATAAATAATTCCAATTTAATAAACACGCAGACCAGTTAGTTCATTCTCTATTGGCATTCTGCTAAAAATAAAATTGTTTTTACTGGTCGAATGACTTCAATTTAGATTGATGTTTGAACGACGGAATATAAATTCAATTAACTAACCAATTAATTGATTAACACTGGCTGTTAAATCTAGTTGTTTATTTTTTATTTATGTTGAAAGGTTCGACTGTCTGACCTGGTTTTATTTTGTAATTGTTTTCAATATTGTGGAGCAATGTGTGGTTGCAATTATTAGTTACTACTTATTGACCTTTTTTCGCTTTATTTAACCATCAATTTGATCTTTTATTAAGAGGGTGTTCTGACAAATAACAAAGAATAAATCTGTAGTCATTCTTTAGTGGAAGCTCGCTCCTTATTACATGCGACTCAAACAAAACTGGCTAAATGTGGGTGAATCATTATAGTACAAAACTGGCTAAATGTTGGTGTGCATCTCTGCCTTCGGGGAATACAGGCGTGATGTTATATTATGTGTAATTCTTTAGTAATTTAGGCTTCATTTTTCATTCACTCCGTTACCATATTTTTATGTGGCCAAAAAGCGTAAAGCTGGACGGAGTTCCGCTTATAGTTTTCGCCATAAATCCATCCATTGTAACAAAGTAACAGTAAATATATTATAATCAATCACTTATTGCCTAATTGCCATGATGCCTACCGGATTTGGAAATCCGGATATAACCCTACATTGTACTCGAGTATATGATTTATTCCGGTCGGATCCCCTGCTGGTTATTCTATTTCTAAAATTCAGAGATGGCTGACTGCTAAGCATGCAAAATCAAAATCAAAATCAAAAGTCATTTATTAAAACTAGGCTGAGAATCAGCACTTTTCGAACGTCAAAATTACATAAGACAGTCCCCAAAACGCCCACCCTTCACCACTTCCTAGTGGAAGAAGTGGTGCACCAAACTCTCCAGCAGCATGCTGTAAGTGAATGATGCGGTCTGTGGATGATGATGATAGTAATGGCCTTTCAACTTGATGCGGGTTCCGGAAAAACATCCATTGATATCGTGGTAGACCCAGGCGAAGATGGTGAGGTGTGTTTGATGCCTGCAGACTACATTGGTCCACACTAGCTCTACGAAATGAAATGTCGAAATGAAATGACGAAATGAAATGATTTTATTTTCTGTAAATAGGTTTGTACAAACACGTCAATAATATTTTAAGTACTAGATGAGGTTGATGGATGAGGATTGAGTGTACCTGTACAGTCAGTAATGATCACAGAGCACGGAGACGCCTCGGGGCCGCTGGTATTGACGGCATTATCAGCACTTTCCATATTAACCAAGCCTGTAACCATTTACTCGCACTAAGAAACAAATGACTTATAGAAAATGACAGATTTGAAAGCGGTCCGTGACAGAAGTTGTGCGCTCAACGCATTTCTGGCGTCACGAGTTTTATTAATAGGTACTACCGGCTCTATACGCTGTAGGAGATTCGGAGATTCCGTGTTGTGCTCAAGATAGTGAAGATTAAAAGGAGACAGGGACGCTTTTGACCTGCAGTGGGACAGCAGAAACTGAAAATAAATAATCCTGATTATGACACGAGCATAAAATCTGAAGGACTTAGTAACACTTCACCCAATCTAAAAAAAGAAACAAAGATTATAAAATTCTTAATTAAAATCAAATCATTCCAATTAGACCATTAACAGGCACTTTTCACATTAATAGCCGCAAGTCTAAACAGTTTCCCCCAGTTAACGTTCTAAATTAACACCAGGGCGCCAACACGGTCTATTTTTCTTTAATTCCCAGATCCCGAGTGATAATTTATCGTTCCCAGCACCATTTCTTTTTTTATTTAACTTTTCTAGAGGACTTGCACCGAGATAATTAATATTTAGTACTCCAAGAGCTTTCTAAGCTGTCTTGGTGAAGAAATTTTATGGAAATCCGATGTATTTTTACACTTAAACATTTTTCACTGCAAGCGATTTATGTTAGTTCATTTGAATAGAAGAAATTCTTAAATTACTTTACGAGTTTTTTTACTACAGTTTTATAAAAAGTCTTGCATAATTTATTTTCTCTTTTCTAAAACTATTTCAGTTCAAATAAATTGATAAAAAACATTGTAGAACAAAGGTCTATTTCTTTGATTTTATAAATCGACCTATAATCACATGAAAAAGTAATGAAAACTAAAACTCAACTACGGCACAAAAGTCAACTGAAAAGATTGACAAGACATCACAGACGGACAAATAAAAATCCAGAGTCACACGTGTTAGGGCCATAAATTGAACAGATTACGTTTGACTCCAGATTTTCCGGAAGTCACAACCCTCTTTTTTGCTTCGCCGTAGTCGGCTAAAAACTGCTTGGGTTTACGAATATAACATAGCCATTATGAAATCGAATATTATCAACAATAAAGGCCTCAGCACACTTAGAACATCCCACGCCACACCACGTCATTGTAACGTGCTCATTGGCCACATTTCATTTCGTGGAGCACAACTTAGTCATTTGGCCAACGAACACGCGTGGTGTGGCGTCGGGTGTTCTAAGTGTGCTGAGGCCTTTATAATATCTCCGTCTTCAAACATAAAAGTTTATTGCCACAATAAATACCAGTATTTATTTTTTTAATTACTAAGCAAGGCACACCAAATCTATATACTTATAATAAATCTGTAAAAGTGAAAATTCTGTACATTGAAAATATCAAAAAAATAAATGGCAGGGGGTGTTACTAGACCGATACCGAACCCAAATATTTGATTAGATTTTTTTTTGTCTGTCTGTATGTCTGTCTGTCTGTTTGTTCAGGCATCACGCAAAAAGTACCGGTTCGATTACGATGAAACTTGGTATAATTATTCTTTAATATCCTGGGCACCACACTGGGTACTTTTTATCCCGGAAAAGTATCTTATCCTACGGTTGGGGGGTGTCAAAGTTTGTATGGAAGAATTTTAACGCGCTGTCCGATTAACTCGAAACTCAATATTTATACTTAAACCCAAAAATTAAGAATAACGTGTATCAGGATTTTTCGAAATTCAACCCCTAAGGGGGTAAAATAAGGGATGAAAGTTTGTATGAAAAATCTTATTCCTTGAGGTAATAAACATGAAACTTCGCACGAATAGTTACCTAAATAAATTATAAAGTTTGTAGTTTTTTGTTTTTCTAAATTACCCCCCTAGGTTGGGAGGTGTCAGTGTTTGTATGGAAGAATTTTAACGCGCTGTCCGATTAACTCGAAACTCAATATTTATACTTAAAACCGATGGGGATGTATGGGGTAATTTCCGACACTCACGCGGGCGAAGCCGCGGGCAGCAGCTAGTAATATATATTTACAAGGATAGTTATAATAGGTGATCACGAGTCTTCAATACTGTGTAAAAACATCACTTAGAGGCGACATTCTTAATAAGAGGTGAAAAACTATTCAAATCAACAGTATTTACAAAGAAAATTGAGGAGCTCGTGGCTAAGTAATAACAGTCGATCCATCAAGTTAAGCTGCGCTTACCGGGGTTAGTCCATGGATGGGTGACCATCTTTACATACCGAGACTCCTCCGTGCTTCGTAAAGCACGTTAAACCGTTGGTCCCGGCTGTCATTCGTGGATCTTTGACAGTCGTTACGAGTCGTCAGAAGCCCGAAAGTCTGATAACCAGTCTTACCAAGGGGTATCGTATTACCCAGTTACTGGGTTGTGGAGGTCAGATAGGCAGTTGCTTCATGTAAAATACTGGTATTCAGCTGCATCTGGTTAGACTGGAAGCCGACCCCAACATGATTGGGAAAAGGCTAGACAGAATGATTACAAAGAAAAATAAATATTCCAACTTTTTCATTCTCACTTTCAATAAACTTTCTTCAACCTCCAACCCTTCCTCAGATTTATAATACAAAGATTATTTTCTTTAACAACTGACGATTAAGACCGTTTTCTTACTTTTTTTATCTCGGCTCTTTTCCGCTGCGTTGACTTAGGAACCAAGATACACTAGATTCTGATTAAAACAGGTTTTTAATTAAAACAACCCCTCAAGTTAGCAGTATCGGTTGGACTAAAGTTCTAAGTGAAAAAGTTTAAGAGATACCTGGGAGTCGTGTCCGGGAGTTTGAACGGAGTGATTTGAAGAAGAGTATTTTTTTGGCCACTTAGGGGAAAAGTAGGGGAAGGTTAAGTGAGAAAGGTTACTTTGTTTAGATTTCTGTTTATAATTTTATGGGGTTTCATCTAGATATGAATGTTTTACGACGTCTTCTGTGGAGATAAGCAAGATTGTTTACTAATTTGCGTGGGCAATGTGCTCATTTGTCTATCCTGCAGGTAAAATACATATTTCTATTAGGTTGATATTTGCCCACCGGAATAAACACACTTAGGCCCTACATTACGATACGCCCAGATGACTCGTGTGAGATGACTCTGTATCGTGCTAGTCTCGGAGACAAATCGCCGCGGAGTATCACACATACATTTGTATCGGTGTTCGCCAGTACTACGCTACCGGTATCGTACGCGTCCGCGACTAGTCGCGCACGACCCGCCGTGCTGGTCGCTCGCACGTCGTGTCTCCTACGCATTACGAAAAATCTGTCCGTTCATTAAAAAAGCACAAAACAAATGATACATTTTGTTATTTTTTAGTAGCGTGTGCGAACGTCGAATTGCCAACAAGTACTCAGCGAGTAAGCGACTTGAGTATCGTATCCTACGTGTTTCGTAATAGGAGAAGGGCCTTAGCATGATTAGATACTACTCGTAATAGGGTCTCTGTTTAAATATTTGGTCACAAATAATGCGATCGTGCATTCTAATACGACTTTTATGTGTACGTGAAAATTCTTAACAGACAGAACTCACTGTCTTCCGATGCTGAGCGATGGCCGTTTTATAATTTAATTATTTATTTATTTAATTAACAATTTTTACATTGTATCGAATTGTATGAATTATAAAATAACATAACATGAAGATAAATTAAAAAGGTTATACAAATTATTCAAAATTGCAAATCAAATGTTCTGTAGTTTTGTCAAAAATAAAGTTCAATTTTTAGGTACATTATAATTACTTAACACAGAAAATGTCAAGAAAAGAAAATAAAAACTTTAAATCGTTTTGCGTGGACGTGACGCATATTTACCCCCAACGTGCACACAAAAATAATAGTCAACAAACAAAAATATAATAGACAATAAACTATAAAAGCATAAAGTTATGGATTATCTTTGAGAAAAGCAAGCTGCCGCTAGCTATTACTGTATGAAATCAAACGCAATTCGATTCATTTTAATCAATTATTGTCAATGTTCCAAACCAAATGTCACGATTTCGAAGCTATATTTTATTTCAAACGATTGGAGTATCATCTAGTATTAAAGTATTCCGAGGTCTACAGTCCGACGGTCAAGGGTGAGTAACAGCGGCCATCAAATGTAAAATTATACGGGTCTAAGTGCAGACCTCAATAAAACTGGACTTCTATGATTTTGGCATACGTGAAGGCCAGGAATGGTTTGGAATGTATGGGTGGAACTAGGTACATTTAGTTGTTATGAAAGATGGTTTTAACCTGATCAATGGAATATCTTCTTTTATTTCTTGGTGGGTTGTTTTTTTGCCAATCACATAAAAGAAAAAATTGGTATTGATTTGATATATATACTATATAAGTACTAGCTTATATAGTTATTTCTCATTATGAAAAAAATACTGATGTAGTTTTTGGATTGAAATTGTGGTAATACAAAACAAACTACTACATTACCGAAGCTGGAACACAATTATGGAATCGCGCAAATGCACGTCGAATTTTACTTCAAATAAACTTGCTTTATAACACTTAAAACTTCTTTAACTAAATCAAACTTTTCGGCAATAATGGGGTTTCCATCTCGCTTCAACCTTCTTTCTAAACATCACGCCTGTAATCCCCGAAGGGTTAGGCAGAGGTGTACCCTATTGTACACTCACATTTCGCCAGTTATGTTTAAATGTATGTGTCATTACACATGTTTGGTTAAATGGTATTATAATTATTTATTTGTCTTTGACATAAATCTCGGGACCCTGGGCTTTCGGACCTTTGGAAGGCGTACGAGGGGCCAAAGCCAACATGCAGAGTCCTGTTAGACGTTTTTATTGAAATGAGGCACCAACCGACGATTATCCCTGTTCGCACTATGCAAGTGCAGCCAAGGACAACCCCCGGGTGTAGGACTATTGCAGGATGAGGAAACAAAGATATTGGTTTATGGGTTCGGGTGGCTACGTGAACTGGTTATCTTGAACTATGGAAAGACTATGGCCCCTGCCTGACCGACCCGGGAATCGAACCCAGTACTTCGTGCTCAGCAGTGGCGCATGCGGCCTCTAGACCAACATGGCAGTACATTACTAAAGCTGAAAGAAAATTACCGCAAATGCACATCGAAATTTACTTCAAAGAACTTTCTTTATAAAACTTCAAAAGTTCATCATCTAAATTAAACCATTCGGCAATAATGGTGTTTCCATCTCGCTTGAACCTTCTTTCTTTCGGATCATAAATTTTTTCTTCATTTTGGGGTCAGAACAAAATGATTAAATTTCACGTTTCATCTAACCCCTAAATTACCCGTTCAAACTTGGAAAAAGTGTCTAAATACCCCAAACTTGGGCTTGAACCCTCCGGCAGTTATGACTGTTTCAAAACTCTTATTTACGTTGTTAATTTATTTACGGAAGTGAATATATTAAAAGTCTAAAGGATATTAATGTTTGGAGTTTAAGATAATGATATTATTATTGTTGTAAAAGATTTTAGTTGGTTTCACTTTTTTGTTTGAATCTTTTTTGGATAGAAGTGGGTTTGAGAAAAAAGTTGTAGAATATCGTATCGTAGTTTTACAGAATTATAATCATTAGAATCAGCAATTATACAACTCCTTAAGTTAGAATAATCCTCAAATGTCATGATTTCGTAAAATAGTCTTTCAATAGGATTATATGAACTTAGAGAGTTGTATTGATGATTTTTATGATTATAATTCTATAAATAAATATCTGATACGACCGCGAATCATATTTAGATCAACATACAACCTGATACTAACCAAAAATAAGAATTTCGCGGGCTACCCTGACGCACTTTAACAATACGATATATTACGTACCTATAAACACCCTTCGCATCCGCACCCACCTTGACCCTATCTTAAGACCTCGCACGCCACACTACAATATCATTACTTCGGACCCTCGATTCCCTTAAATTCTCTTCCCTTGTTATCCGCAGCAGGTAAAGTAGTTGTTGACCACATGGGAGCTGTGGCTATTGAGCCATTACCTGTGCTGATGGATGGGAATTATTAATGCGAGCCAAAACCGATGATGGGTGGTTGATTGTCGAAAAGTAGTTCAGGGTTGGAGTGGATATAGAGTAGTTAATTGATTCAGGCGTGACTCGGCGGAAATCCATTATAAAATACAATAGGCGTAGATAATATATTAAGTAACCTATTCCGCTTAACTATTCATAAAGAGTCATAAAAGACCCTGTAAGAAACCGTCACGTGTTTCGCCTCTCAATGAAAAAAAAGTGCTGGACGCAGAGCGGTTCTCTGCGTCCAGCGCTTTTTTATGACTCTCGGCGTGGCAACACGTCGTGTTCGGGTTCGCGACAAGTCAATTGTCATCCTGAGGAATAGTTAAGCGGAATAGGTTACTGAATATGTCTGCGCCTTTTGTATTTTATAATGGATTTCCGCCAAGTCACGCCTGAATGAATTAACTATCCTGAGGATGCCTCGTTGAGAGTTGAAACACGTGTGGATTTCTTACAGGGTTTTTATGACTCTTTATGGATAGCTGTTAAGCGGAACAGGTTACTAAATAAATCTACGTCTATTGTATTTTATTTGGATATAGATTAGCGGGGACTGGGTATCGAATCTATTAGGTATGTTGATATAAATGTGATATTCGGGTTTATCATGCTAAAGTCCGTTTATACTAATTCGCGCACTGTTGGGTTTTAAACGCTCGGGTCAGCATTGAGAGTTCAAAATCCAACAACTGTGCTTTTCTTAAGCAGTGCAGTGTGCTTTTGTTCAACATTCAGGTGGTTCTTAGTGTTAGTAAAGTCGAGCATTATGCTTATTGACTTCTGCAGGGAAGTTTTTTAATAATTTCATCGCCCAATTATAGAAGATTAACTGAAATTGAGAACTCTCTCCACTTTTTTACACTTCGAATTAGACCTAAACAACTCCATTATTGCAAGGATTATTTTCAACAATCTGTTTTTGATTGCTGTACACTAGCTTAAACCCGCGAAACTTCGCGTTTTTTTTAGGTTTTTAATTCATTTTCTTTATGGCACCTCTTAAGGTCATGACCTATCCGAATATAAAATAAATATTTGGCGTAGCTCTTAAGGGGGAGGCGTGAAAATTGATTCGCTGTTACATTGTATAATCGATGCTATACTTTCATATTTCAGCATTCAATTACAATGATTACTGCTGCTGATGCATTACTTTAATTATTACTTGTAATATAATTTATTGAGTTTCCTACACTCATATTCACAAAACAACTCACAACATTAAACTAACAAATAACAAAACGGTGACATCCAAGCAGTCTTTAATTAATTTAATGGCAACTGTCTTACCATCCAGTACTGTCGCGATAATATCAATTTAAAGGGCCGTACAGACTTGGACCTAAGCCGCTCTTAATGTGTCAGATGTGGTTTTGGCGTAATGCTCAAGACGTGATATAAGGCAATGGGCAGACAATGGAGGGTTCCATGGCTTAATGGGTTCGGCTTGAGACTGTAGGGTTTGGAGGCCGAGTAATAGAGGGTTGATGTGAGTTTCAAGCTTTGGATGAATTTAGAATATTGTGTGTATGCAAATTTGTGTATAAATATTTTTGATGTTACGTTTTTCACGTATACGTATTTTTGCTGCCACTATTTTTGTTGGCGCTGATTGTACCTTTGTTCTTTCCCAAAATGTATGAACTGTGTAAATATCTGTCGATTTTTTCTGTTAAAATCTCACCCTGAAAACATAGGTGAAGTAAGTTAGCTGTCAATAGTGTCAATGCCTCGCAAGAGGAGCTCGTGGCTAAGTAATCACAGCCGCATGGGTCAATCCATCAGGTTAAGGTACGCTTGCCAGGGTTGGTCCGTGCATGGGTGACCATCTTTACATAATATCGAGACTCCGCTGTACCTCGAAAAGCACGTTATTCGTGGATCTTTGACAGTCGTTACGGGTCGTCAGAAGCCCGAAAGTCTGACAACCAGTTTTACCAAGTATTACGCTTACTGGATTGTGGAGATCAGAAAGGCAGTCGACCCTTGCCAAATACTGGTATTCAGCTGCATCCGGATTGACTGGAAGTCGACCCAAACAAGGGAAAAGGCTCGGCAGATTGCGTGTTAATCCCTAGCAGCAGGTGGAACGACAGCTCACTCTACTTTCACGGAGAGATTCTTACAGAATGAACCGACTGGTGTTACGTATTGAATTCATTCAACGAATTAATCCAAAGGTTTTAATAATTATCATCACCAATATTTTTGTCTTTTTATTCCATTATCAAGATATTAAGAGTTATTTTTCACTTTGTAGTGTTCATTTTGGAAGTCGGTTGTTTTTACTTTTTAAAAATTAAGTAATTCATATAACATACACGTATACGTATTTTTGTCACTGACCGTACTTTTGTTCTGTGTGTATGGACTGTAAATATCAAGTGTTATTATTTCAGTCTAAAAACTTTTACAGAAAATAATCTAACCTTCGAAAATAACCTAGCTTCGTCACTCAAAAACGAATGAATCCACAGGTACATAATTACCATCACCAATATACCTTTCTATTCCGTTACCAAGAGTTCAGCGTACTTCATAATTTATAAATGAAAGAGGTCCTAATTAATTAGCGATTGCAATCCCACTAAGTTGTTTCAATGAAATATTACCCTATTAGAGTAATGACTTATTTCGTACAGTTCGGCTGAATCGAGAGATAATTTTAATTAAATTATTTCTTTTATAATTGCGGTGTGTATTATAATTTATTAGATTAGATAATTATGATATTATTAGGTGACTTTGAAATAACTGGAATTCTCACTGGGCAATGTTGTCTTTGGAAACAAGATGAACTTTTCTGTTGACAACTTTGCCCAACTGGTTGTGGTTTATTGCCTAGTTTGTGATCGTTTTTTTTCTCTTTAACTAAATTTATTATTTATTAATACGACAAAAATATATAGGTACATAACATAAACATGTTGTTAAATACGTAATTAAATACCTTCATGAAAACAACGGGTACATGTGGATTGAAAATATGTATGCATTGCATTAAGTCCGCCTCTGTACATTTCTGTGCTGTATTAAATAAATAAATAATAAACGCACGTCTTCCGTTACACGTGAATATAATAAAGCTTATTTCCAAGAAAATCTGCTCGATAAATCAATAATTTCCCCCCCTACCTTAAAATCTTTGTATTCAAAATAAATCACTTATTACGACACTCCAAAAATCCCACCTCACATTATTATTCGTAGGGCAAATACAAATTCGATCCTGTCCCATCTCTTTAGTCTGTCTCGACATTCTATTAAACGTACTCCAAACACATTTGCCTTTTTCGTCGAGGAAATTGGTTCCTCGGCTTATCTCGAAGAAAAACCTATTTTGTATGGCACTCTTGGTTTATGCGTGTAAGTAATTTAATGTAACTTTTAGAAGGGAATTCGTCACACGCTGAATTTTTTAACTCTCTTTGGAATTGTAAAGTGAGAAGCTATTTTCGAAGTTCGAATGCGGAGGTGTCGTTTTTATCACTCCTAAAAGTTTTGTGTGCGATTGTACTTCTATAGGTGCCATTTTATAGGGTTGCTTGCCTTAGAAAATTTTATACAGCCATAAAATATGACGCGGCAATTCTTAAAAATATCCTTTTTATAAGACAGATACCCATCGGATCGTAGTACATTTGCTCAATATTTCAATATTCTATAAACATCGTGGACACTAAGTAAAGGCTCGTTCACACCGGCGCGACTTGTCGCGCGACGCGACACCGGCAATTGTTCAATCGTGAAGTTTTATTAGAAATTGTATTGTTAAAGTCGCGTCGCGCGACAAGTCGCACCGGTGTGAACGAGCCTTAACTCGTCATTTTTACCTAAGCTTTATGACTTTTGTCGAAAGATGAAAGAGAAAACTCGTAAATACTCGCATAAAAGTACGTTTGCCTTTGCTAGATAAACAGGTTGACTGGCTCATATAAAAATGAATGAGTACTCAAAATATATTAAGAAAAAGACGCTGTTTAGACGGGTAGTAAATTATATTTCCCAAACAGCAAGCAGCTAGCGTTATTCTTGTCACTGACAACATCAGCATTTTGGCCGTGATGGTACAATGACATAAGTATAAATATGTATCTAGGAGAAATAGTGATGTCGTAAGAAATAACAAAAAAAAGAAGGTTATAGAACTGTCAGTTTAAGGCGGATGCTTCAGGTTAACCCGCGAAATTCGAATTATCTTACGTTTCTTGCAATTTGCAGGTCAGTAGATATCAGGTTGTATGTTGATGTAAATATGATTCGTGGCGGCATCATAAATATATTTATTTAAAAAATATAGTCGTAAAAATCATCAATACAACTCTCAGTTCATATTACCCTATTTAATGACTATTTCCTAAAATCATGACATTTATGGCCGGTTCTAACTAAAGGAGTTGTATTGTTGATTCTAATGATTACAATTCTGTAAAGACATATTTGTTACGGTCGCGATAATATTTTAATCCTAAAAAAATCTTGTCAGATTGCATTGACAAGCAACATAATAACCTAATAGTGTTTTAATTTTTTGGTCCAATCATAGATTTTTTGTAAATAGATAATTGCTTCATATTTTGCGTTAAATTACCAACGTTGGGTCATCACGCTTCTCTTTCTGTTCTATACAGTCTGACAGTGACTGTCGCCTCTTAACATGAAATGTACTATATCTACAGCTCAATGTACCTACCACTTCAGGGAGAGCAAAGAAAAAAAAAATTACCTCCCCTTCGGATGTTTTTTTTTTTCAAGTACCTATTTTACTCTGACGGACGCTTTTTTCGATTGAAGTATTCGAATTTTTACGCGTGCTTAACTTATCCTTAAAGAAATGAAACAGAGCAAACTGTATTAATCACCATCAATATTGTTATATTCCTGCTTTATTTTACTTCTATAACTGCTACATAGAAACATAAATTGAAAACACGACCAACTTCGGAAATAACTTATGAAATAAAGTGCATTTATTATCGGCTATTAAATTCAGACGACTTATAGATTTTTATTGGTACTAGATTCTGTTTGTGTTGATACGGAAGTCTCTTAGAGAATGAAGATCTCTTTTACAGCTCAGTTACTTAAAGTCCTGAGTTCGGGCAAGTTTGTTGAGTTGGTTTGAAGTTTCACTTGAAAACTTGAATGTTTTTTTTTAAAACTTTTATAATAAAATTCTGGCAAGTCAAGCACTTTTTCTTTGTTATAACACTTAATTATCTAGATTGACTGCCCCGTTGGTCTAGTGGTTGCAAGCGCTACTGCTGAGCTTGAGATCCTGGGGTCGATTCCCAGGTCGGATAAAGTGATACATGGGTTTTTCTATTCGAAATTTTTCAGTAGCAGCCCTGGATTTGTGCCCGGTTGATGGCAATAGGCTCGCCACCTATTACATGAAACTTTGTGAAGACCGGTGAAATGTGGGTGTACCGTAGGTAGGTACATGTCTGCCTAACCCTCTGATTTATTTTCTGTAAATAGGTTTGTACAAGCACTTTCACAAGTCCTATTTTAAGAATTAGATGAGAAGAAAGAAAGACCGAAACAACGTCAGAGGTCACAGTGTCTTTTAAAGTCCAGACATAATATTGGTCAGACCATGTGAACACCATGTAGATTATTATCTGAAATGGTCTTTAATACAGGCTGTTGTGTTTATTTTAAAAAAAGGCTAATTCACATTCAGTGCAAAAGATTCTCTTATTACCTACGCATCTACAATGACCATTTAATCTAAAAATATATCCATCCACATTACGCTCTTTCTTCAGACTGGTGATAATAAAACGTGCTTTAGCAAGGGTCCGCTCATATTACTACGCTACGATATTAATCCCTTCGTTTGTTATCAAACCCACGGGTGTTTTCGTCTAACCCAAGAAGGTACATAGAAGACTGTTTTCATATATATCCCTTACAATAAACAGAGACCCTATTACCATTTTATACAGATATAGGCACATAGGTACAGTCACCAAAATAATAGCGTCACGTAGTTTCAAAACATCGAATAGCAAACATGAATATAATAATGTTTTCTCACACGCACCGAATATAATATACTTGATCTCGTATAACGTTTGCTGTAGGTACATGTTTTTATTTTTATTGGCAAATAAACTTGAACATTTTTCATCACTGCGAAAATGCTCTGAATGTCAACTGAGTGCGAATAAGTAGAATGGCTCTAAAAACGGAGATACGAAAATGAAAGGAATATAAATATGTACAAACAACATAATATTGATATGTCAAGCTATGTGACCTGGGGCAGGCTTATAGCCGACTTACATTAGCATCAAACAAAATGTTTTCACTTTTGGTTTCTTTGTGTTGGATTGTCTGAAAACTATAAAGGGTTCTGTCGAACTCTCACCGACGTGTTTATAGTCTATAAATCTTGCCAAACAACGTACCTACTAACGTTAAAAATATTGATTTCAATCTCTTTATGGCCATCAAATTGCTTAGACGATATGAAATTTTTATGTTATCCTAACCTCGATAAATCTAGTCCAATCCCATAAAAATATTCAATATTCAGCAGCTGACGCCGTAACCAAGTATTGATCTAAAGTTTCTACTACCTCCATCTACTAAAACGTGCCTACAGCCTCAATCACATCAAGAATCAAAGCGTAGCCCCGATTGCTCAATCATTTGCATCAGTCAGAATCCTTTAGCGGTGAACTAAATACACAGCATACATAAGACTCCTCAAAGGTCTCAGGCGTGTATCCAGCCTAGCAGTAGGTACATGTAGGCTATAAGCACAGATTTTGCGAGACATAGAAGTAAGCCGTCCCAGGAGCAAGTATGTCACGCCCCAAAACAGTATATGGAAACTTACAAATCACATTTCCACATTGTATTAAATAAAATAGGAAAAAGCGTGGCTAGGAAAGTAGCGATTAGGGTTCATTCTGATTGGAGTCTAGGGAGTTGGCTGGACTATATTGCGGTTTGTGTTGTACGAAATAAAGGTAAATTCGAAGAGAAAATTGCTGGAGACAAAGTAAATTTTGGCACATCGTATTATTATACCGCCGTACAGTGTTTAAGTACACGATGAACCATCCTGTACATTGGCATAGCAAATACTATGATTCGTCAAAACAATTTTCTCTCCATGATACCCCGAAAACTACATAACCAAAAGTTCCCTTAAAAAAGTTAATAAAAACACTAAAAGAACCTTTCATGCGACTAATAACCCGAAGCACATCTCTGATTTCATTCCTGTGATAGCATTCATGAATTACAATCGGATTTCGTTCACTCCATTAGTCCCCCACCTCGCTCATTTTCCGGCCCCAGATCAAAACTAGCAAGCGGCGTAACTTGTGTTATGTATTGACAAGTATAGTTGTGAAATCGTGCTTACTACGTACACGCTACTGATTGGAAGTAGAATAAGCGTGCGAATGTGCGCACAGGGGATTGTGGGAACTTCATATATTTGTACTGTCGGCGAATCAGGAGGAAGTTTATTGTGCTGTATCTGTTGTTGATTAGGAGAGACAATAAGCTTAGCTTTAAGGCTTCGTTTTGTTTACCTAGGGAGGTTTTGGTGTTTATAAACAAATTAGTGCAACTATTATAATTATTTGTCTTACATTCATAACTTGGAGCAATTGCATGGTACTTTTTCGTTCATAATAAGACTAATAGCGATATAACACAAAGACAGACACATTAATTATCACATATATCTAGATCAAAGATAAAAAGTTGATTTTCACAAGAGAAGATCATAATACTGTTAAGACGTAAACTGAATAGCGTTCAAGTGACCACATAGTATTTATTTCAACAGAAATTGTACAAAAAACATCGTCTAAATAGATGAAATTCTTCAAAAGACGTTTTTCAACAGAATAAAAATGAAAGTAAGCGCTAGATTTTATCGGCTGTTCATTTTCCGCCCAGGTTGTAAGAATCGCGAGGTAAATGGATTGCTACTTCGCTTACAGACGACGAGGTAGCTAACTGTCACAATATCTCTATCTGGCAATAAGTTACACATGGCTCCAAACCGTTTTAAAAGATTTCGAACATCAAGATCTTTGCTGTACGGAATAGAAAAACGGAAGCCGTATTTGATTCCAAAAATACATCGTGAAATTGCTTAGAATCTTTGACGAAGGTCTTGATTTTGAAGTTGCTTACTTTTTTACTATGTTGTATTTATTCATTTTCATTTATTCTCTACAAGTTACATGACTCATATTATACACATATTTAACACATTATACACACAACAGACAACACATAATATTACAATACAATACAAAAACAACCATAACACTATCAACACTTATATTACCGACGACTGTAGGTGACGTGCAAGTCACTGCAGTGTCTCATGTATGGACAGTCGAACCTGTCCGCTATCATCATCAGCACGCTGTTGGGGCTGCCGCGCACCCTGCGCACCAGAGACGTGCTCCGTTTACGCATCGTTGCATAGAAGCGATATATTTAAAGCCATTTATTTTGGAATCATTATTTACCTGTATAGTATTACCTTTAACCTGCGAAATCTCGCGTTTTTTTTATCTTTATTTTTATCTCATATTCTTTATGACGACACCTCTTCAAGTCGTGAAAATATATCCGACTATCAAAAAATATTTGGCCTAGGTCTTAAGGGTCTAGGTCTTGTGAAAATTGATTCGCTGGTACAATGTATAATAGATTTTAAAATAGGCCTGGCCTATAAAGTAAGAAAAAGAGAGCAACAAGGTATTCGTCTGCATTGCTCTATTTAATTTATCTCATACGTAATTTTAATTAATTGATTCTTATAATATCAATAAGTAGGTATTTCAAAAGCCAGTCCTATATCGTCTAAGACGTGAACTGCTGATGGCCAAGACGTTTAATTGAAATCCGTTGAATTGTTGTGGTAAGCCCATTGCAGGCAGGCATAATTAGGTCAGTAGGGGTCAGTCGCAGGAGTTACGACGATGCACCAAGTAATGTAACCTAAGAAAATTATTATGCCAAAGGACAGCAATTTATTGCTTATTCCATTTGTTCCTCATTAATTTCAGTTATCAGTTTTTGATAACCGTTCAGGGTCCCCTGAAAACGGGAAACTATCAACTGCAATTGTCAATTTTTAGGTGCTGGATACACATGGGTACGCAAATTGATTGTCTACCAAATACAATTAAAGCGATTGACAATATTACTACAATAAAATATGGATACCAATTGATCGCTTCGGGTACCCCCTAAAGGAAGTTTCATAATTATTGTTGTTTAAAAGCTAATAAATAAAACTTTGAGAGTTGAAATGTTGTTTAATTTAGCTCGAACTAATAGATTCTGTCTAAAACTAGACTTATATCTTGTATAGACTTATGATCTTGAGAGTTTGTGCGATGCCCAATTGTTTAGAACAATCTACAATCAGATGCCCTAAGAATAACTCGCAATATTCTCATTCCAGTTTACTGCCACAACTTTATTCAAGTCACATTCAACATTTATGGCAATACAGCAGTTCTACTCATAAAGCATAAAAAATAAAACTTTCAAAACAAAAATAAACATATAAAAACATTTCTTCATGCGAAAAAAGGTTTGGGAAACAAGTATAAAAATGTGCCAAAGAAGGACAAAATTAAAGTTAACAGAACTTGTTCCTATTGTTGTCCTCGTCTTCCATTCAGTTAGTTCAAGAGAATGTGTTGAACTATGTTACCAGGTTTGTTTGTCTCCTACTATTAGTATTTAGAAAGTTCAGTATTAACTTGCTGGCCTTAGAGACGTTGTGTTTTTTGAGTTCCATTCCTTTAAAGATTGTTCATTATGTGTTTCTGCGACAAATAAACCTATTTTTCTTTCTTTTCTTTATGTCTGGTTCGATATTCGTTGAAAGGACGATTATTTTTGCTTTATTTTCGACTATTATTGTTTCAAATGTGTAAGAAAAATCGTCTTCATTAAAGTAATTTACAACTATCATTTTCTGAAAAGTAATAGGTAATTTTTATACTCACTTTTGTTTGATGATGTACCTATTTCATGTATTTCATTACTAAGCATAAGTTTCTTCCAGTGTAAGTATTATAGTATCTTACTACAACAATAATAGTATTCTGCAACTAACTCCTTACTTTCCGTAAATGTAATGTACTCTTACAATCGGTAATATAGAAAAGTACCAAAATACAATTTCACTGCAGTAAGTTGCCGAATGCAGGAAACGCTTTCGAAGAAGGCGGAGAGAGAAAAGTAGGGTAGGCCCCGAGAAGCTTTTACAACAAAGAACTTAAGAAACAATTTAGTTACTTTTTTATACAAAACTTTTTGATACAACTTGGTCTCTTGCTACTTTTGTAGCACGTTCCGGAAAGAGGTCAATATGAAATGGTCGTTTAGAATTAGGTAGTGGAATTTTATTGTAATTTTTAATTTAGAATACTTTCCGGCAGGTCTTCAAGGAAAGCCTCGGGGAAAAAGTAATTACATTCAGAACTGACAGAAGAGTTGACAACTATGATAGTATAAGAAATTTTTTCATAATTTTTTCTTGGAATTGGTACCTACTGAAATAATTCCAACCCAAAAGAGCCAACGCGATAAGACCTATACGTCGCTCACGTAAAATATCCAATTTACAACTCCGAGTTAAATAAAAGCCAAAGTTAACCCCAATAGGATTATCGAGTGCGAGTGATTAATCCAATTACGTCACGGGAAGAAAGAGCTTCCAAACTTTATTTGTTTTGTTTCGTTAGAATCGAATCAAATCAACATTTTTGCAATACGAACGACTGGGGTTCTGTTCTAGTGTTGATGTAAACGGGCGATTTTGTGCTGCGACTAGATTGTCTAATGTTAATTGATTCAGGCGAGACTTGGCGGAAATCCATTATAAAATTAATAATAGGCGTAGATATGAATTTAGTAACCTATTCCGCTTAACTATTCCTAAAGAATCATAAAAAACCCAGTTAGAAATCGACACGTGTGTCACCTCTCAATTAAAATCAAATCCTCAAATCTAATAATTATGTTTTATCTATCAAAATATTATTAAAATTAAAGAATAAAATTGATTGTCAGTAACAAGAAAACGGTGTGTATTTTGATGTAAAAGTTAAAACGGTGTTTTTATTTTATAAAACAGGAGTAGCCATCCTATTTATCCTTCTATTCCAAAAATCTTTTTCATTATATATGGGAAAAGATGTTTTTTTTTTTTTGTAAGTTACTTCATTTTTGTTTTGGCTTTAAAAGTTATCCAAAATATATCGCCGACTTATCGCAAGTGTACACCACCTGTACAGTACCCCAACTTACGTACGAAGTTTCTATACGAATCAGAAAAATCCTTTCCGCCCGAACGCGCGTTGTTTTCCCCTCGATTTCCATTCACTCTTACAGTCCGGAACGTAGAATCCGGATTTGTGCGCACTCGTACAAATGATTTTTATAGAATTTTAAACTTATCTCACTTCTCCTTGTTAGATCCGACTAGAATTTAGTGTTGCAAAAATTGAGCTTTTGTATAGAACAAAAGCTCAATATTTTTTGTGTTCAAATTTTTTTTTGGAGCTATGCTACTGTTTTGTTCGCGTGAGTTTGGCAAATGAGAGAAAAATTCTCCGTTTTCACGCATATTTTTAGTAACACCAGATATATTTTATGCCAGGCCATTTGCCATTTATCCTATGATTTAGCATCTTGTTTCCACATTATTTTACTCAATCTTAACAGGCTTATAATTCATTGCCTTCATGTAAAATCTGGGTAAGTAAAGGCGGTTCCTTTTGGTTATAATTTCAGTAGCCCGTACAAAAATAGTTAATAGAATTATACTTAACAGAAAACGACAAGAGCCTTCAGCTATGAATAATACAGCAATAAATACGCAATTAACTTTTTCTGCTACCGCCCATAATTGATTGGACATGAAGATAACGAGATTCAACGCTCCATTTTCTTGTTAACCAGAATCAAAAGATTTTCCTCGTCCAAAGAACTGTGCTTGGGAGTAAAAAAAATGCTTAATTTACATATTTTATTGTGACTAGAATTGAAAGAGAAATGTGGAAAATTGTATCAAGTGGTTCTGGATTTGCATCATTTATTTATTATCTGTGGTATCTGCAGCTGTGTAATTCCCAGGTGCAATAAATACTGCTAGCTAGCTTATGCTGTAAGATGAAACTAAGGTATGTGGTGAAGGAAATACTAGTTTTTTTTATACCTACATATTTATAACAGTATTAGTGTAGAGATTTTTCTTACTATTTTCCCTCTAGATTATAAACCATACTTCAGCTGAAATCGTTATTATAAACTCAAGTTGTTTATTCAACGTTATAAGTACGTATTTGGAATTTCGCCTGGCATTCTCATGCAGGTATTTATTCTATAGATGAAAAATCTTTTGCATTTTTCAGCGGCACCAATATGAAAAGTATTCCTAACATTAAAACTCACAAGAGAAAGAAAGTCTGCTAGCTAAAACACCAACAAAACTTCTGCCGATACATCTCAAGACATACACAACGTATTTTTCCTCACTTCGCGCCAATACCCTGTGTACTAGACGCATCCGAACTTTAAATTTACTTTATACGTAGTGCAGAACTTTGGCGTTCTCCTGCATACGTACTCTACTCCGTTTGTTGAATAAAAAGTTAGTTCCGTGTTCGCGGGTTTTCTCTTGTTTTCCAACAAATATTTGTTTAGTAATAGGCATTGGAAAGAAATAGGTTTCAGTTGGGCTCTTCGCACTTTTAACTTTGTTAGGAAGTTTCTATGTTGTGGTGCTATTATGAAACAGGATTTTGTTTAAGTTTGTAAGCGGAGTGCTTCGTTGGTCTAGTGGTCGCAAGCATGAGGTCCTAGATTCGATTCCTAGCACGGGCAAAGTGTTATTGGGATTTTCTATCTGGAATTTCTCAGTAACAGCCCGGAGTCTGATTTGTGCCCGGTTGATGGCAATAGGCTCGCCCCCACATGGCACATGGGACTTAAACATAACTGGCGAAATGTGGGTGTACTTATAGATATACCTCTGCTCAATCCTTCGTGGAAACAAGGCGTGATGTTATGTTATGTTGTAAGCGGCTTTTGTATTTTTAACCGACTTCCAAAAAGGAGGAGGTTATATGTTCGTAGCGTATGTATGTTTTTTTTTTTTTTTTTTGTGTATGTCCGTCGATATTTTCGTCAATTGTGGACGGATTTTGAAAATTCTTTTTTGTTTGAATGGGTATGCTCTCAAGTTGGTCCCATATAAATTTTATTAACTTAGCTTGAGTAGGTACTTTTTGAGTTAGCTTCATTAATACGTATTTTTCCCAGTTAGCCTATATGGACGATCTTTTAACATTTTCCTGTCACTGTTATTTACATAGCAGGTCGTGATATTCGAACTAGTAGGGGGTAGGTACCACAACTAAAAAGTGAAAAATAAAAACTTTTTACAAAAAAAACCAACCGACTTCCAAAAAAAACACTAGAAAGTGAAAAATAACTTTAATTTCGGAAGTCGGTGGCTTAAAACGAAAATTCAAAACCAAAGACACCGACTTCCGAAATTAAAGTTATTTTTCACTTTCTAGTGTTTTTTTTGGAAGTCGGTTGGTTTTTTTTGTTTTGTTGTGTAAACTTCCATCGGTACTAATATTTTTGTTGACATTGTCAGATGTGAATGGTTTTTTCTTAGCTTTCTAGCGTTCCTTATCGGTATCATATCTTGGTTTCTAGTTCCTTCTTCTCCATTTTCTGTGTTAAAACAAGATATACGCACTACTATTACAACGCTATTAGACAGACACCTAATCATTAACTACGGTAATAGGATCATTTGCTAATATAGTAATCCAGGCTATTAATTGTAGGTTTAACTATAACAGACCGCACTGAACTTTACATCAGTCACTACCTTAGTAATTTACACTACTTAAGATTACGGAACCGTAATAGTTACGACCGTCTTCAAACCCAAATTTATTAAGAACCCTCCTCTCAATCCCCAAAATGATGTTCGACATTTCCTTCAAAATGTGAACCGAAATTGGATTCAGTTTTCATACATCACGGGCTCCGAAATTTAATTTCCCCCTCAAACGCAAAAATTATAACATAATAAATTCCATTCACAAAAAGGCGAGGGCTCTGAAATCCCTTCCGTGGATCAGATGTAACAATAGGGGTATTTCCTGAAGGAAACGGAAGGTGGGCCAGACGTTCCTGGGAATATCTTTGTGCGAAACAATATTCGTGCTACGTTTCTTATTGTTTTCGTATTTCGAAATGTTGGCCTTCGGACAGCTATGTTAGTGATTCTTGGGTATCAAGTTAGAATGATCCTTAGAACCAGTTTTTGAATTAAGAGTTTGAAGAACTTGTGAAGCTCTAGTTTATCATTACTTACCTAACGTATTCCTTCAATATAGTGCGCAATATTCATAATTTTTTGAATTTTGTGAGCCGTTCTTCACTTTCTTTTCTCAACTTCAAATTATCAATTCAGAAACTGGGTGTTTTTTATTTAATTACTCAAAATATACAAAAAATACCATGTTTAAAAAAAAAAATGTGCAATTCGTTTTAAACTGCGAGTCCAACAACGTTCAGATTTAAAACGAGGAGAGGTTCGGAGAATTTAAACGCGAACCTTTGATCATCTGATACAAAATTATTAATATACTTGGAAAAAATATATAAACCCACACACTTGCAAAATGGAATTTTTGAGTCGACGTAACATTGGTAGATTTAATAGGTTGGAACAAACAACTTTTAATTCCATGAACGGAAATGAAATAAAATTAATAAACGTTAAAAGCATACGTCGGTATTAAAGCAGCATTGCGCAAAAACATAATTATAAAGATTCATATTTTCATCACATAAAACAAGGGGATAAAAATGCTTTTTACACAGCAGCTACATCAAAGTGTCGTCAAAATGTTGATAAATATTAAATGGCATTTTTAATATTCCATTAACCAATTAAGATCTGATTTTTCAGTAGTCAGAAAATGTTTTCTGAGGGATATAATTATATTGCTGTTTGACAGCTTTAGTAGACAAATAAAAATATGTAAAACTGTCGTAATAGACTCCTGGACTCCTAAAACGAGCCACCTTGCATTTATATGTAAGGTATAAAAGCCTAAAACAAAGAACTATCGGTGAGTCAAAGCCCAAGTTTTTATGCAGTTTTGAAGTCGAAATACTAGCCATTATTTTAGTGTCATCATTGTTCTGAATTTGAATTCACGACCGTTACAAAATGTACAGAAGTTTGTACAAAAAATGCAGGGTGGCTCGAGTTAGGAGTCCGGGAGTGTATTTATTCTTTAGATAAAATTTATCAGGATTAGTAAAAAATCTGGTCTAAAAAATATTTCGTTAGGATTTTCTTTAGACAATTACGTTGTTAACTTTTCAGTAGGTACCTATTCATTGCTGTAGACAAAATTCCATCCTTAGGCAAATCGACCTCTCTCTAAAACTAAATTCTTTGAAAGTCTCTGTGATTGATTCAATTATCCATTCCACTCTCGAAAAGCAAAGAAACACAAATCAAGCTGCAAATTAAACATGATAAAAAGAGCCTCAATTTTCCTATAAAACCGGCCGATTCTTTACAGGAGCTGTTTGAAAATTCTCTCTATATGCTAATAAATAAATTAACCTCGGCAAGAATTGATTCGACGTCTGGGTAATGTCGCGACGAACAAAAAGCCGATGGAGAATGGAAAAGCAATTATCGGTTGAGTCTTCCCTCACAGGGTTTTCAATAAACGCGTTGAATTTTGTAAATAAACGTAACTGTATAGAATTTTTGTCTTTTGGTAAAGGATTGTTGGTGTTGGTTTTGGCTTCCAGTATTTCAATTGTAACGAAATTGTCGGCTTCAAGAACTTTCTTACCTTTGATATCGATTTCAACTTCCAATTTTGATCTTATTTAGTTAGCAGTTATTCTCACTTTGTTGTCTGTTCCAGATTTATAAGGATCATTTCAAGTATTTCTTGATTTAAATTCTCTAGCGTTTGGTAGGATTGATAGGAATTTTACTTGTTCATAAACAGTAAATTGAAAGTTTATGATCGTCAACTTTTCGTGTTTGCCAGTGTTTATTTATTATAATAATAATTATGAGCCTTTCTTCAGAAAAAAAACTAAATAGGTTTAAATCTTTTATTGACGACTTTGATGTGTGGATGACACCGATAGTTTAGTCTGTGTACCCAACTTTTGCAAAGGCCTCCTCCATTTCTTTCCACGCGTTCTGTTTATCGCATTTTTAGTCCATGTTTTGACTGCTATGGCTTTTATTTCGTCTTCATTCCTTCGAAACTGTCTACCTCATTTGTTTATTATTGTTTGGTAAATACTATCATGTTCATCTATAAGAATATGCCTCGTTTAGCAGTAAATACCGCTATGACTATCAGCCATTAGTCTGCCAAGTTCACTCCTTTGACTACTTTATTGGCCGTTAGCTTAGTTGGTGAACGCGTTCTCCCATATATTCTCATCCCGATTGGCGATCAAACTTAACTATCGGGCGATAAAAAGTCAGCAATACGGTGTAGCTATTAAACTAGACGGAACTATCCTAGTTTTGGATATAGATAGATCGCCTACGATCGAAGCAAGTATCCAAAGCAAAGATATAAAAAATATAAATGAAAATTATTGAAGTGCCATATCCAGAAACCATAAAAATGAATCTTTTAATCACATTTCTATTTTTATCCCGTACAAATTCATTACCTTGTCTCCAAATTTCAACGTCGTCCAAAAAAGACCAAACGTATCATTTGTGAGAAAAAAATGACCTTCAATTAAAACTTTCACGCTTCATGCTAGCTCTTAATTAAGGAGTAAAGAAAAGGTTCAAAGAAGCAAATACTCTGACCTTTAAACAGTGCCGTGGGGAGCGTTTCATAGTATAAAAGGCGTTTAAAAGAGAGTCATTAATCAAAACAGCGGAGAAAACGTGTCCAGGCTCCCGAACTGTGAGCCTTCTCGTGATTTCTGTTTCGGGGTTTAATCTTGAGAGGGCTTTGCTAAAGGAGTGCACTCGGCGTGAATCAACGGATCTAAAATATTTCAGTTTATTTTTTTGGTACTGTGTTAGGATAAGCTCAATCCAGAAAAAATACACGATGAATTTTTTTTAGGTTTTTGTTTAAAGATTTTTAGATTAGAAGCATTAAAGTAAATTATGTATGGTTTAAGGCCCGGTTGAATCATTAAATACGTTTAGCGCTACACTAATTAAATAGATAGTGCTGTTTCTGTTAATCGTTTGCAAATGACAGAGACAGAATGAGGGTTATATACTACACATATAATTATTTTTTTCCACTAAATGAATGAATAAAAAATAAAAATTTAAGTTTGATAGTTATTTTAGTATAGGTTTATCCAGTATTTATATTTTCAACTAATTTACATAAAGTAAAGTAATCATAGACGTTACGGATATTCTAAAACCACTTATTAATGAATCAGTATTATTAAATTACCAAAATAATGTTAATGTGTGAAAAAACAACTACTAACCTACGTTTCTCAGGGATCAGCTATAGACATGGTTTCAAAAAAAGTTTGAGTTCTGCCTATAATGTGCCCACTGCTGGGAAACAAACCTTTCTTTGAGAGGTAGTGGGAAGAAAACTGCTAAGTATTTTTCACTTTGCAATGTTTTTTTTCCCATTCCTTTCTTTATTTCCAACTTTAATTTCGGAAGTCGTAGTGTTTTTATTGGAAGTGGTTTTTTATTTCCAACTTTAATTTCGGAAGTCACTTTTTAGCTGTGGTACCTACGCCACATAAATTGGTATTTATTCGTACCACGATATGAAAATATTTTAACATCATCTACATACTAAGTGGAAAAAATGTGAACGTATAGGTATTGAAGCTAACTCAAAAACCCCATATCAGAACTTGACCAAATTTTTATAGGGACAATCTGAAAGTATCCTTTCAAATAAAACATGAAAATATTTTTTCAAATCGGTTTGTTTGTAAATGCCGGATTTCTGAGGTAACAAACAAAAAAAAATACAATCGAAACTAAAAATTGAGAACCTCTCCGTTTTTGAACCTTTCCTTTTGAAGTATTTTAAAAACACGAAAATTTTACCATTTTATCTCAGTACTCGAATTACTCAACACCCATTATGTCGACGGCCTCTGCATAATGCTGTACTCACAGCACCAGATTTAAGATTCTCGCTAACAATACGGAGTTAAACCGGCAAGATCCCAGAAAAAAACATCAGAGAATTCTTCACGAGGATTTTCATTCAATAAGAATTCCGTAGAATTTTTGCTAAAAGAAAAAATATATCTTAAGATAAGGACCGTTTGTGTTTTAAGTCGTTATTCAAGTGTATTTTTTTTTGTTGAAAATAAGGTTTTAAACGGATTTTTAAAGGATTCTTATGTTTTAATACGGGTGGATAAAGTTCCTCTTGAAATGTGAGATGTGATATCTTTTTGGCTATAATAATGAACCTGGACTTACACTGGAATAAAAACATAAACCGGTTTCTTTCTAATCTTAGTTTTTCATTATAAAGACTTAAAACTTAAGATCTGTAAAGATCCAGTCAAATATTAGAATTCACAAAATTCTTTACAGTTTTTCAGAGCAGTGGTGGCCCAGAGAGAGTAGCGGTGGCCCAGTGATAACGGTCCCGTCTTCCGATTTGTAGGTCCTGGGTTCGAACCCAGGCAGGCGCTTTATTTTTTGTAGAAAATTTCATTACCACTGCTCTCAAAACGGCGAAGGAAAACATCGTGAGGAAACTGGCATGTCCTAGAAAATTCGAAGACATGTGGCATCTACCAAACCGCACTGGGCCCACGTGGTAGATTACAGCCCTATCCCTCTAGAAGAGAGGAGGCCAGCAGTGGGAACATTATTAGCTGATTTTGCTTATGCTTATGCTTTTCAGTTTCCGAGAATCGTGGCTTTTAATTTCTCCCTACATAAAGGACAAATTGAACCAAAATGCCAAGATAAAATAATTCAGTCAAGATTTAGCTCCATTCGGTTCCATGCCCACACAATAACCGATACCATTGATTTTATTATACACTCCGAAAAATATATTAAGGAAAATTTTCCATTATGAAACTGAAATTAAATTGCCAACGGACGTGTTTTATGCACCCGCCCGAATTAATAGAGTTGTTCCGAGAACTTTTATAGTTTCGATTTTTATTGGTACATTGGGAAGTTTTATTCTATATTTTGCTGAATTTCGTTGTTGGCGCAAAAGTGGTGATACCAATTATGGGATTTAAAGCAATGGTATTGAATTCCACTTAATTATTTGTTACGCTCGCCTTACAATTTGTACCGTTATATCTATTCAATAAGTATACCTAAAATCTTATATTATTAAATGAGCAATATTTCTATATATACCATATGTCAGTGTGGGCAAAATGCCTTATTATGGTGGATTTGTTGATAAAATTGATAATATTGTTTCGCCTTAACGGCTCGGATACCGGTGATCAGATACACTGTATATATTATATTTGTAATCATGTTCTCGAAAACGGCTCTAACGATTCCGATGAAAGATACAAAATAGGGGTTTAAGGGGCGAAAAATCTAATTTATAGATTTAATAAAATAAATTTGCTACTCCTTTGTTCAATTAATATTATTGGGCCTCCTCCATCATTCGCCACTCCTCTCTGTCTTGGGCTATTCTAGTCCAGGTGGGGCTGATCACGGTCACAATATCGTCGCACCACCGGCGCCTGGGTCTGCCTCGGGTGCGCGGTTCATCGCGAGGGTATTAATGAAGATCCCTCTCACCCCAGAGTCCATCTGTGGCTCTGGCCATAAGTCTCCATACGTATAGATAAATTAAATTAATTATTGTGTTACTAATGTTCCGTTAATTACTAATTAATTAAATTAATTAATCTTATAAGCGAAATGTAATTTGATATGCGAGGATCCAACAATGGGTTTGGGATCATATTAACTCAATTTGTAGAAGGATCGTTTACGATTCAAGTCAACATTGTGTTATTTTGTCTACATAATTGAAAGGAATATAATAGGTATAGGTACGATATTTTATCTGTTTCCAATAGTTAACTGAGTAAGTTTTAGAATAGGGATCACTGTGGCAGCTTTATTCTGTTAATCTACGGATTTCTAGAAGAGCATATTAAAGTAAAAAGCTGTTATTTTGATATTACAAACAGACACTTCAATTTTATTTTATGACTAGCTTGTGCCCGCGGCTTCGCCCGCGTGGAGGTCGGAAATTATCCCACGGGAACGTACTACCTACCGGGATAAAAATATATCCTAGATCCCATAACCTATGTCATGGTCTATCTAGGCGTTACAGAAAGGTTACAGACATGAGACAACCAGTAACTTTCGTACGTATAATATTAGTGTGGATAGTATGGACGGAAGTATGAAACTGTGTGAAAGTCTTATGAAAAAAATATGACACATTTGCCTGTGAAAGGTGAACAACGTCTATCCCAATCTGTAAAGAATTATGAATAAAACTGGAATATCTTATCAATTTTTTTTGGTTTTCCAATTTTTTGCTAAAACGTAGATTTTGTGGTCTGGATACTCGTAAGCACGCCACATACAATGGCTGCACTCTTTTTAAATTGGAAAGGTAAATCTGTCGGAATTATTGGAATACGGGGAATATTAACATTTTTTTTTTTTTACTATTCCTGACATAATTATTGCTTTTACAATATTCCGCCTCAGGTGAGTAATTTGTAACCGTGTGTCATTACATTATCTTGGCGCATCAAGATTACGCATTAACAGAACTGGAACAACCCACTTTCAGCCTCAGCGTATGCGAAGGCACTCCTGATAACTCTAAAGAGTTGAGAAATTCAACAGGGTGATGTTACTTGTTCGGTGTCGTTACTTGTTCGGTGTCTATGACATTGTGTAGGAGTACCGAGAGATACTCCACAACATCACCTTCCACATGTGACTTAATGTTTTCATTAATCTTTCCCACAGTTTCATTCGCCGGTGCCAAAATTGTCCTTTCACACAACCATTCTCTATTCTCCATATTAGTTTGCAGATCGCTCAGATTATCTGAAAAACAACGTATATCCACGTTGTTGATATGAACAATATTACACAATTTTCAGATTAATGTAATCATGCCGTTACCAACTGTTACCATTCGGTCATCGCCAATTTTCAGAAGTGCTGCCGCATATTGCCCCGATTCTATATCATTGTGCAGTTGTACTCGCATAATTGTAGTTAAACAAAACTTTTTTATATGCCCCCATAATGTCGACGTGTTTAGACATGCACTTATTTCATCTGCCGGTGATCCCCTAGTTATTACCGGCAGAGTCTGTCTAAAATCTCCGGCTATCAATACACCATCCCTCCCATGCGTTTCAAGCCAGGTAGTAATAACTTTTGACCGGGTGGACCGATTTAAATGAAATAAACACTAAATGTAACCTCAAGATACGGACTATAGGTGGGCACGCCACAATCGCGGCGATAAGTCCCCTCTTTGAGGAGTGGCTAAAGAGGCGCCACGGCGTCCTCACCTTCCGCCTGACGCAGGTCCTCACCGGACACGGTTGTTTCGGGAGGTACCTGTTTCGCATAAGGCGGGAGGAAACGCCCGGGTGTCACCATTGTGTGGATCGTCCGGAGGACACGGTGGAGCATACGGTGGAGGTTTGCCCGGCTTGGGTGGACCACCGCCGTGTCCTCGTGGAGGCGATCGGCGGCAGTGACCTCTCGCGTCCGGCCCTGGTCCAGGCCATGGTGCGGAGCGAGAGGGCATGGCAGGCCGTCACCTCCTTCTGCGAAGCAGTAATGCTCGCAAAGAAGGAGGCGGAGCGCGTGAGGGAGAGGCAAAGTTCGCGCCCTCACGCGCCTAGCCGCCGTAGGAGACGCCCTGGGCGTCGGGACTCCCTGGAGGATTCCCGGCCACCGTAGGCGCGGGCTTGCGGGCGGTGAGCAATGGGTAGCTCGCCCCCGATAAGGACCAGGCCCGGGTCGATGGCGCGTTGTGTTCCACGCGCGCCTCAAAGAGATGTCAGCAAAACTGACGGGGTCCGCTAGGACCGTTGCCCGCCGGGGTTGCGGGTAATCCTAAGGGGAAACCGTGGCCCCTGGCATGGCAAGGGAAGGAACATGGGTGGGTTTTAGTCAGTAAAAGTCTGACACGCCCTTCCGCTCCGCCCAGAGCGGGAGAAGCCATTGGATGATTTCCCACCCAAAAAAAAAAAAAAAAAAGATACGGACTATCACTATATTCTCAAACCCTTAAATCTCTTGAAAAGAATCACTGAAAAACAATATTACATGTGAACTTTAAAATCATCCCCCATTCTACCCTCTTGAGGGATGATTTTTGAAAAACGGTAAAATACGTAATTCTTTATTTGTTACCAAAAGCATAAATTTAAATTTTCATAGCACTAACTTAAGAAATGATAGGTTTCCCATACAAACTTTCATCCCCTATATCCGCCCCCTTAGGGTTATTTTTGAGACAAAAAGTAGCTTATGCTTTTCCCCGGGATGCCATCTGTCTCCTTGTCAAATTTTATCGAAATCCGTCCAGTGGTTTAGGCGTGAAAAGGTAACATACAGACAGACAGAGTTACTTTCGAATTTATAATATTATATATAACAGCCGCAGAGGTCGATCGATTAGGTTAAGCTACACTTGCCGCGGTTGGTGACCATCTTTACATACAGAGACCCGTCCGTGCCTCGGAAAGCACGTTGCGTTAGCTTCCAACCATAAGCCTAGATAGTAAAGGACATCATTCAATTCGTACCCAAAAATAAAAGTGCCGGCCAGAAAAAAATATTGCTGTTTTCTTATGGGAAATAACATCCTGAACATTTTTTTATACTACAACGAAAGTCTACAATTAACCCCCTGGCTGCTATTTCAGTTTGAAAGTACCAAAAAAATCATAATTTTGCCAACAATGGTTTGAACATTCGTAGACGCAAACAGCTATTGTTCAAAGTAGAAATGGACAGGCGTTAGGTCAACTAAGGTATGATATAATCATCATTCAGATTTAGAGCATTTTGTACCCAAAAATTAAAGTCGAAGCCGAAAGCCCGAAGAAAAAAACACGGTTTTCTTATGGGAAATAACACCCTCAACATTTTTAACTATTACAACGAGAGAATACAATTAACCCTTCTGCGGCCTATTTAAGTTTAAAAATACAAAAAAACATACTTCGACTAAAATATTTTAGAACATTACATTTTAATGTATCGTGACCAGTGTGCCTTGCCAGTAATGACCTATGGCACTGAAACGTGGTCGCCCACAATGGGCCTCATTTGAAGACTCAATATTACACAAAGGGTAATAGTGAGGTTCTGGAGTGGTGACCGCGTACCGGAAGACGTAGCGTTGGAAAAGGCCTATTAGGTGGTGGTGGATAGTTGACCTGGAGAAGGCCGGAGGAATCCGCTGGATGGGAGAAGTACAGAACCGGTTGAAGTAGCGATGCTTCGAGGAGGTCTATGTCCAGCAGTGGACGTTTTTCGGCTGAAATGATGTATTGTAACCATTTATTGTATTGTGTTTGCAAATAAATCTACGCGCCGCGGCTCATCTCGCGCCCGTATGGGGCACTTTTAGGAAAGGTTAGGTTCGCTCAGGTTAGGTTAGGTTTTCTCGGAAATGTGTCACTTACAGGGGACGCGACGCGACGGCGGGGACCGGCGCGAAATGTCGTGCGGTGTTCCACAGGGCTCGTTTCAGGGCCCGCTCCTGTGGGACATCGGTTACGACTAGGTGTTGGGTTGCTGGCGAGCTTAGTATGATAGCTCCCTAGCACAAACAGAAATACGTCCTCCTCTGAAAAATGTGGAAACCCTATGAATTAAGGAAGATTTCCTTCCATGGCTACAAAAGGCACTCTCTGCCTGTTAACGTTTTTCGTATGTACGTTATCGTGCAAAAGCTTGGAGGTATTCTTTCTAGAATGAATTATGGTAACAATCTCAGGAGCAAGTCTGTTGTCAACAGCGACACGATAAACGGCGTTTATTATGGCCGCTGCGATTTTAGAATGATAAAACATGTGATGTAGTGCACGGTTAAAATATGTTTGTCACAACAGCCTAAACCTTCACCGCCTCTACAACCCACCTAAATATCGTGATCAATCAAGACTTATTTGCCTGGTCTGTTGTAAGCTGACTAGCGTTCTGGTAAGTAGGTGGAATGTGGACTTCATAGCCACACGATTCGATATCATTCATGCTATCGGTAAAGCCCATAGCTACTATGAAAACATCCCCACTGTTCAATAACCAATGCAATGGATTTTCTTCATTTATCAATGATTGCATAATTGTCGCATCAGAGGTTGTAGCACGCAAAGGATTCACGAAAAAAAAAGACATACGGATTGGTAGCTAGGTTACGTAGTTGTTAATAAAAATAAGTTGTACATTTACGTTCACTATTAAGTCTAAGATCAGTTGAACACTGTTAGGTTTAGTTAGGTTAGCCTAACCTAACTAGCTGTTTTCTGTTAATCTTTTGTACAATTACCTAATCACAAGATTATGCAAATGCTTTTCATCATTGAGAAGTTCCATGTGACCTTCAAAATCTAAGATCAGTTTATCAGTGTTAGGTTAGATTATGTTAGGTTCGGTTTGGTTTAGATAGGCAAGGTTAGGTTAGGTTAGGTTCGCCTAGCCGAAATGCTTTTTGTTATTACAAAAAACGATGTTATTTTCAATTAAAACTCGGTATTTTTTCAAACGTTATATCTAAAACATTTAAAATAATTTTATGATTTTTGGTACTTTCAAACTCAAATAGCAGCCAGGGGGTTAAGTTTAGACTTTCGTTGTAGTATTAAAAAATGTTCAAAATGTTATTTCCCATATGAAAACAGCTTTTTTTTTTTCTGGCCGGCACTTTGATTTTTGGGTACAAAATGTTCGAAGCCTGAATGATGTCCTTTAGTGATTTTTCGCTTCAACTTCATCCCCCTTTTTAACCCTTCGAGGGTGGAATTATCAAAAACGCTGAGACACGTATACATTAATTTTCAATCGCCAGTCTAAACACAAAATTTGAAGATCCTAACTTCAAAACTGACGGACTTTCATATAAACTTCCATCCCCTATTTTACCCCTTTAGGGGTGTATTTCCCAAAAATCCTTTCTTAGTGGATACTTACTCTTCACAAAGAACACACCCTCCAAGTTTCACATCTCTAGGATCAGCGGTTTGGGCTGTGGGTTGATATATCACCCAATCAGTCAGTCAGTCAGTCAGTCAGTCAGTTTACCATTTTATATATATAGATGATGATGACTAGCATCGGTCTTTGCGATGCCGATACCATCAAGTGTCCTATAAATAAAGCTATATATAGAAACTTCTTGTTCAATTACTAATGCAAATCTTATCACAACAATACAGTTGATATATTATCCTTGGAATTTAATTATAGACGCGACGCCATTGCTGTATCTGGCTATATGTTAAGTTGGTACATATTTATAATGATGCTAGTATGAGTGAGATGGCTCCACGTGTAAGATATATTTGTAATTATTATAATTAGAATGAGGAAGCATCCGAGAAAGTCTTTTCCTGATGGTGTTAATCATAGCTGTTTCGTACTAAATAATTAATAGTAATTGTAATAGAGAATAAGATGGCGTAATGAAGGCAGTTTGTTCATTGATTATTATTATATTATAGGCCTTTATTATTTTGTTCAATAAGATAATTGCTACATACACATACATACATTGCTACATAATTTTCACTTTTTTTATTTTGTTTGTTTGGTTTTTTGTGTTTCACGAACTGTGTCCAAATAAACAGAATACTTTCTTTCTTTCTTTAATTTACTTGTTTATTTTTCTGGTATGGTTTTGTTTTCCGGTATAGTTTGTTTCCGAAATTCCCATTGCTGGGGTAAGGGCTTCTATTTCTTCTTCTAAATATATCATTTTACCGAGCTAAGAAAAATACGATGAAGATTTATAGAATTCTCATTATTGTATATAAATTGTCTGTATATTCAAATCACAACTGTCAAAAAATTACAGTTGTGATTTGAAATTTACGGTCAATGTAAGTTGATAGTCAATTTTTTTTTTTAATCACCGATATTCAGCATTATTTATTAACATTCAATATTTAAAGGTATAAATGACTTTTGATTTTTGATTGTCGTCTCCACATTGTATAGTTTTGACAATACCTACCATTTTCGAAACTATTAAGATCTGTAAATAAACGAAATAAATAGTTCTGCACCATGTTTTCCTTAACCGTAAGTCAGATCATTTCTCTTCCGGTTACGCTAACTTACGACTTAGTAACAAATTACACGATAGCATTGAACATAACTAGACCAAACTTAGTACATAAATAAGTAGTTTACGTGAACCCTATACTCAATTGCTATAACTTGGGTTAGCTAACACAGATACTCAAGTTTGAACCTAAGTTAAGACCTAAAGTTTCTTGAACACTAGGTCTTAAACATATGGTCTAAGACCGTTGAATAAGGTTCGTAGCCAACTCTTGATGGAATTGATTATTTAGGGAAAACACGGCCCGATTTTAGAAAATGTAGGTGTGGAAACAAATATTTTAATTAAATATTATATCCTAAAAGTTTTGACACTATTTTCCGGCCACGAATAGAATGCGTTTCTGACACCTATTAGTTGGACAAGATTAGGAACTAATAAAGTTTAAATTCGTAAAACATGTAGGTATTCTATTGTACGCAGCTGTCAGGTGTCTGACGGACGCATTCTCTCATCGGCCGGACTGTAACGTCGAATCGTTCGTTTTTCTGTTCTGCGAGTAATGTGTCATTTGCAATTCTCCAGACTTTATTGATTAGTGGCGAGATGGACGGACGACATAGCCCCGCGGTGCCTTTGTGGGTAGAACCTGGATGAGGGCACTGGAGCTTGGGATAAGGAAAAAGAGGGATATGCCCAGCAATGGGTAAAGTCCAGCTGTGGATGATGATGATGGTGATGTCGTATATGAGTATTCTTTTATAATAAACCTAATAGCAATGCGCCAAAAACACTTTTATGACATTTATTTCACTTTGTTATTAAAATAAAAACATTTACGCGGCTATTTGTAGTGAATACTATCTGCGCCCCGCGGTTTCAACCGCATAAGTATCGATCCCATGAGAATATCGGGATAAAAAGTATCCTAATGTCCTAACCCAGGTCATGGTCTACCCATGTGCCCATCTAAATCCGTTCAGCCGTTTTAGCGTGAAAACTTAACAAACAAACTCTTTCGCATTCATAATTTAAGTCAGGATTATTATTTGTGTCTACAAAAACACTCCCATGATGTAAAAGAATTCGGAACGGCAACGTTTGAAAAAGTCCAATCGAAAATCTGTTTCAAAAATTTACGAAAGATGGTCCATAACCGACAGCAAAACAAAATACTAAGGAAAATTGATTAAAGTCTTTCATTGGTTAGGTACAGAGATGATTAATCAAACAGATATAACGATACATGGCTTTGATTCTGTAAAGATACTTATTACGACCAATTTCTAACCGAAAGTAAACATGGCTAAAATTAATTACATAACACCATATATGAAGATTACTTATGTAGGTACTAGGGTAATTAAAGCTCAAGACAATAATGTGATTAGATAAGATTACTTATGAAACAAGTTAAAAAATTATATAACCCCCGACATAATTCCAGGTGATGCTGTAGTATCGGTTCAAGGTTACTATGTTCTTCTAATATCCTTGAAGTAACAGAATACTAAATTTCAAATCGATCAGACTTGTGGAAGATGCGCTCATCCAATCATCAACTAGAAAAGAGCTGATAATCTTCAAACGGCTGAACCGATTTTATTGAATTGTAGCTAAGAATACTCTCGATCAAGACACCTTTCAAACAAAAAAATAATAATCAAAATTGGTTCAGCTGTTTGGGAGCTACGAGGGAACAGACAGATACACAGATACACAGATCAGACACAGATCCAAATCCTTCACTAACTTACAGCACCGGTATCGTGTTTGGGCTCATTGGAATGGTCTCAATGAATAGGTTAGGTATATATAGATCGTGGACAGGGTCTAATGATGGAGTAGGTGTTTTTTTTCTTTTTAGAGGTCTTGGTTTGTGTCGGGGGCTATTTAAATTTTTAATTTTTACTTCTTATTTTTATAAACGTTGCTTAACCATGCATGTTTTCACTCTACGTCTCATACTTTTAAGTAATATCAACAGCATGTCAATACTCTACCGGTAATTTGATTCATCCTGTGCAAGACACAGGATGAATCAAATTACCGGTAGAGTATTGACATGCTGTTGATATTACTTATCACGTTCACTTTGCTTTGGCGGCAATCGTGTGGACAAAAAAAATACAATCAAAAATAATTTCAGTATAATTGTTATCATTATTTTAATTGCCTTTCACATTACGGAAACAACTATGACTTAGGTAATAATAAATTCCATGAACGAATAATAAAACCTATCGGACAATAATACTTCAGCATTGTACCGGAATTAATTCCATTAGCTATAATTCCTTTCAATATAGGTAAGCGTAATAGAAACATTTTAGGGTGCATCTACACTACTAGCAATAGTTTACTACATATTATATCTCTACGTCTATTGTCGTCGCGTTAAAAAAACGTAGTTATTGGTTATGAAAACAGTACTGTATTGTGCGCGTACTGTGTTTTACAAAGCTCACAAGATCCATCACCACATTTGATCTTCTTCATAGTTTCACGCGAAATACGTCCGCTGCTGACACAGCTGCTATCAAAAAATGATCAAAGCCTGATCCAGCGTTAGACGCATACATCGGATCCCCACGATCTTTACCAGGTCTTTGGTAGGACTCATGTGAAGTCAATGCGTCTTCCGCTACGCTGCTACCAATCGAGGTCTTTTTGGCCACGTTCATTCAGCTGGTAGTGCATCCCACCCACTTTTCAATTTGCTTTAAATATTTCGTTTGCTTTGTCATTTTTACAAACACGTGCATACCTATTCACTTTCTAAATGGAGAATGCTTTTATTACTATTATTTCATTATTATTTTCTAGATAGATATACGTAGATAGATAGAATACTTTTAATAAGTAAACCATAAAAATTACAGACATAAATTAAGACATTTTACATAGGGTGTCACAATGGGCGGTCTTATCGCTAAAAGCGATCTTTTACAGACAACCTTTGGATAGATTCAAGGTTTTCTATGAATTCTTTGGAGATATTATGTATTGCTGTTGGTGTACCTACCGAATAAAATAAATAAATAATGTTTGCAGTGTGAACGCATCTTTATAAAAAAAAAACACGCAGACATAAATACCTACTGAAGCCTGATTCTATTTACGTAATTCAGGATACATGTAAACATGTTTTGGTAACATAAAGTTAATAAATTACTCATGTTTGGTGACGTACCCCTATCCTTTATAGTTCCGCCTGGATATTGTATGGATCACTTATGAAGAGGCACAAAGACTTTTGTGGACTTTCGTATCTCTACTGTTCAATTGATGTTATGTATTGTAAGGAGTTTCGTTTCCAAGAATGTCAATGATAACGTCAAGTACTTTTTCTAAGGAAGGTTTCCTGTTAGATAATTGAAACTTAATTTACTTAATACATAGGTAATTCTTATAAATGTCAAATCAAAATAAAACTATATTACTTTGGATTACTTAGTAGGTATGTCTTTTGAGGAGCTCGTGGCTAAGTAATAACAGCCGTATGGGTCGATCCATCAGGTTAACCTACTCTTGCCAATGTTGGTCTGTGGATGGGTGACCATCTTTACATATGGAGACTCCTTCGTGCCTCGGAAAGCACGTTAAACCGTTGGTCCCGGCTGTCATTCGTGGATCTTTGACAGTCGTTACGGGTCATCAGAAGCCTGAAAGTCTGACAACCAGTCTTACCAAAGGGTATCATATTAGCCAGGTTATGGAGGTCAGATAAGCAGTCGCTCCATGTAAAATACATCTGGCTAGACTGGAAGCCGACCCCAACATAGTTGGGAAAAGACTATGCGATGACGTGTAACGAATTTTTTTACGAGTCATACACTCATTAACAGGCACAGTGAGAAAACCATATCCCAAAGACAGCTCTATTTTTCCCCTGTCTCATTCTAATTTAATATACACGTAGAAAATAGCAATAGCCGCCACGTTACACAACAATTCGGGCCCAATATATTAAATATCCTACCAGTCAATATTGATAGGGAAATTCCATTTATCTATTATCAAATATAAGCCTACTTTGATAATAAGCTCGTGGATAGAGAATCTGATCTACCCGCAAATTTCTCTAGGGGTTTTATAGATAAAGGTGATCCGATATTGGAACAGAAGACAGTGAATTATTATACATTTTGTGAACTATATTATGGGTTGTGGTAAATATATTGCTTTAATAATAGTATATCGTTTAATATTCAGTGAGATATAACGCAAATTACGATCATCTTTGTGAAAACATTGGGACCTGGAAATTAAAGGCTCTCAAGTCAGAAATGAGAATTTGTTTTTTTTTTCTAACGTGCCCTTCACTAGGAATTTCTCCTTTTTGTGGGTGCGTTTCCAAAAATTTAAACTCACATAAATAAACAGTTAGACCCGGAATAACTACTTGTAGGTCATACAAATATTTTCGTGAAGTTTTTATAGAAATTGTTCCACTAGAGTCGCGTCGCGCCTGTCTACGGGAGTCTAATATTCACGTTTGTGTCAGAGACCGGTGACAAAATCTATATTCGCCTATCTATACAGGGTTACAGGGAAAGTCGTACGGAATATTAAAGGACGTTATTATTCAGGTCATTTCTAATGATTTGATTTTATTGATTTTATTAGAAAATTATTTAATTCTAACCGTTCTCGAGCAGTTTTTTTAAGCTGTTAGTAGTAGGATCAGTTTCTGTTGATCATTTTTATTATTGAACATGTCTTCTAACTAGACACATCAAAAAAACTGACCTTAGGAGCTCTAGTCCCAAAAACAACGACTAAACTAATATACAGGGTGGCCGGAACGTTGACGTCCAAAAATAAAATTTAGTTCCCTCGTATCGTGAGGTATCCGAATTACCCCCATGTATGTTCCGCGATTTTTGATTTAGTTAGTTTCCGAGTTATGATTTTTTTTCTGAATTTTTGAGAATTTTTGGATTTGAACAATTTAAAAAGACTTATACGAGTTTTTTTTTTTTGCAACTCTTCATGGGTACTACTTTTATGCAAATTTATGCATGATTCTATTTTTTTGATGTAACCTAGTTAGATATGTAGACATGAAGACATGTCCATTAATAAAAATGATCAACAGAAACTGAACCTACTTAGTAGTACAGGTTAAAAAAACTGCTCGACAACGGTTAGAATTAAATAATTTTCTAATAAAATCAATAGAATCAAATCCATCAGAAATGACCTGAATAATAACGTCCTTTAATATTCAGAACGACTTTCCTTGTACCTAACCCTGTATAAACATGTGAACATTTCTAAACATCATCTAAACAATTTTAATCGGTATTTTCGCTAAAGATTGAAAAACCTCCGTAAAAATGTAATTAATAAAACTCAAACAAAGGTTACATATTTCAGGTCCCGGCTGCAATACCAAAATTCTATAGATTAAAATGCTTGTTTTTCTCTTTTCAGTTATGTATTTTTGCAGGTTTTTCAGTTTTATAAATTGCTTTTATATTTGCAGCTTTTTAGTTTTTATCGTTTCTCATCCCAAATTAAATAACATACTATAATGTGTACCTATATATTTTTGTAAGCACCTTAACTTTCGTAGTTCGTTACTCGACAGGTTAGTTTTTTTAACATACATTTTGGCTCCAAAAAACCATAGTTACCAAGCCATTGTGCGCAATATAGACGAATCTAACAACATATCAGTCATCAAAATTGGTTCAGCTGTTTAGTAGTTACGAGAAAACATAGAGACGGACATACAAACAGGTCAAACACGTCCCTCGCCCGTCCACGCCCTCCTTTTTTGGCTGCGCCACAGTCAGGTAGTAAACCTTCTGAACTCCTGCTTGCTCCTTAAAACAAAGCGTGAAACACACGATCCACGTTTTAATTTTAAAAGTTGTCCCGTTACGTCGCCATTTTATTATATTAATATACAGAATTAATTTCAGCAAAATGTTTATTTAATTAAACTTAGTCGTGGGAACACCTGGTCCTGTTTAAAACATCTATTTCGTCTTTATTCGTTCTTATTGGTGCTGCATATAAAGCGCCTTCAAGATTTTGGACTTTGTTTTCTTTGTCTTCGTTTTCAGGGTCGATGGTTGGATTTGAAGGTCTCTGAACACGGTCCAGGCTGTTGTTAGGTTCTCTTTTCTTCTTGTGAAGGCTTTGATGTTAACATGCTTGAGATTGGCTTATTGGCATGCCGAGGTTGGTCCATGGATATGTGATCTTTACATATCGAGACTCCTCCGTGCCTCGGATAGCCCGTTGGCATTGGTCCCGGCTGGCATTCGTGGATCTTTGACAGTCGTTACGTGTTTTCAGAAGCCCGAAACTCTGACAACCAGTCTTACCAAGGGGTATCGTATTACCCAGAAACTGGGTTGTGGAGGTCAGATAGGCAGACGCTTCATGTAAAATACTGGTATTTAGCTGCATCCGGTTAGACTGGAAGCCGACCCCAACATAGTTGGGAAAAGGATAGGCAGAATTAATTGGCTAATCACAATACTGATTTCTACTTACCTACCTCCCAGTTTCTATCACCTCATTAGTTCAATTAGAAATCTCTGCGCGTTTATGCCTCAAGCCAGGATAGTAAGTTAGTGTTAGAAAGCTAGCAAGCTAGTAAATCTGGCTTGGTGGACCTGTCTAGTCAGTGCACGCATTTTTTAGTAATCGTGCAGCTCAACTCAGAACTTAAAGAGCTCAACCATTCGACGAACAATACCAAAGACAGGCCGATTAAAGCCGCATAAATAACTCAAACCGCCACATAATGCTCTTTTTTTTTACTTTGAAAAAAAAACCTATGATTCACATAGTCAGTACAAGTAGGTAAACATTGAACTAAGGGCGGATTCGACCAATTCCGAATAAATTTTGAATTTTTGACAGTTTCTCCATACGAAAACTGTCAGAAGTAAATCTTATTCCGCGGATAAAATTTATCCCTATTCGGTCGAATCCGCCCATAAGGTGCCAAACTTTTTTTGTTCCTCTACTCTACAGTAAAGAAGGATAAATAATTGAAGAATAAAATATAAGACTGTACATTTGTTTAGCCTATTGTTAAGTCAAAATTGTTACCCGAAGAAAGAAAAGAATAGAACAACTCATTCTTACATCCATGAAACTGTACAAACAAATATCAAAACATCGACCTACAATCTAGCGATGACCTAGCCTCATTCCACTGTTCTAGGCATCGCTTTGAACGGAGTGCGGGCACTAGGTACAAACACAAACCTATACTTTGACCTACCTAGAATAGATGGTATTCTCTCAGTATTCAAGAGATAGTAGGAATGACGAGAATGCCTATTTTATACCTGAGAACGCAGCGTAGAGCGAGCGATTGGGTGATGAATTTAATATTTAATACCGGTAGACAAACGGTTGACAGCACAGACAGAGAAATTAATTATTTAGCAAAGATTACGTCAATTTGTCATTTCATGTAACTGTCAAAGAATGACGTTTGTGATTTGAAGTGCCGCTGCCGACTGTCTGTTTATGCTTGTATTACTTAATGTAGATCTTATAATTTGTTTAATTTTTCTGATTACCCATCTTGCACGAATTTCTGTGACGAATAAACCTAGTTTTCTTTCTTTTCTATTTAAATATACGGCCATTTTTTGTAGTAAATTTACTTCCCAATTAGTTTTCCTGAGTTTACTAACTTGCCTTTGTAAAGGTAGAAAATACCGAGAAATACAACAGCAACGTTTTGCAATGTATTTTTTTTTTCCTTCAATGTTGTTCACGTGCTCTCAAACGCTTTGACCCGATTTTTCTGTTACTCTGCCATTTTTGCTTTTCAACCTGTTTTGTCCTAATAAAAATAATAACAATTCCTAGTTTTTGATGATGTATGTAAAGTTATAAATAATTATTTACATGACAGGCACTTTGCGCTCTCAACTAACACCCACTTACAACGTAACATTTTAAGCGCCGGCCGTATGTAACTGCGGACACAGAACGGATCAACACAGTACCGCAATCGCTTTGAGAGCTGTTTACTTTGTGTTTCACCTATGCATGCCTAGTGCTTCAAAAAGCGGACGTGGTCGAAAAATTCAGGTCATACAGAATGCATGAAAACTGGAATTGTCTTGTGAATTGTGGATTTTTGCATAGGAATGGGGTTGCCCATTCCTATTTTTTTTTGCAGGCCTTTCAATAACCAACCATGCTTTTGCTGTATAAACACCAGATCATGTTTGAAAAAATCCAAACTATGCCAAGGCAATAAGCAATTGTCTGTCATTTTTAGGAGAAAACGCCTGCCCATTTGGGGACTCCGCTGTCCTCTAAATGTGATCTTTTAGTCACCGTTTACGACATACTGTTAGGTAAGGCAACTAATCTTTACCGGGACTCAGAAACAAAGGCACCCCAAAGATAAATCTTCCTGCAAATTATAAAGCACGCTTACTAGAAGTTCACACCAGAGTCACTACATAATAGACCGTCTGCAAGCACTCAAACCCGCCCAAGCAATTCTCAAAGCGTTCAGAATCTGAAAACTATTCACATATTATTACTAATTCTGTGCACACACCGCCTGTCGTTTATTTAAATGTACCTCCGCTTGGAAATCAGGCGTGTGACTTAATTCCGGAATTCTGTTCCTCGCTTTACAGTGCTGAGCGTGTAGTTACTCCAAGAATCTTAAAAGAAATATTGACGGAAAATTCATTTTATTTGTAAACTATCTATCTATTATAAGCGTAAGAGCATAATAAGCCTATAATGTTCCCACTGCTATGCTAGGACACAGGCCTTCGCTCTGTGAGAAGGAGTGGGCCATGATCCACCACGCGGGCCCAGCGCGAGTTGGCGGATGTCACATGCCTTCGAATTTTTGGTTCTAGGACATGTCAGCTTCCTCACGATGTTTTCCTTCACCATAAGGAGAGTGTTGATGAAATAATTTACACAAAGTAAAGTGCTGCATTGCTTGGGGTTCGAACCTTCGACCTACATACAACTCGCAAGTTGCGGCCGTTACCACTGAACCACCAATGCTCCATCAGTCAATCTTTTTGTTGATGTTAGCAGGCTGACTGGACAACCACTACCATAGTGCAGCTCGGGATGTTAATTCCGATTCTGCCAATCACCGTTTTGATATCGGCAGCTTTACTGATGTACGAGTGTGCAACCTCTTTTTAACCCCCGACGGAAAAAGGGGGGCGTTAAAAATTTTACGTGTGTATCTGTCTGTTCCCTCGTAGCTCCCAAACGGCTGAACCGATTTTAATTATTATTATTTTGTTCGAAAGGTGTCTTGATCGAGAGTGTTCTTAGCTACAATAATTCAAGAAAATGGTTCAGCCGTTTGAAAATTATTAGATCTTTTCTAGTTGATGATTGGATGTGCGCACTTTCCACAGGTCTGATCGATTCGAAATTTAGTATTCTGTTACTTCAATGATATTAGAAGAACATAGTAACCTTGCACCGATACCGCAGCACCACCTGGAATTGGTCGGGGGTTATTTAATTTTTTAATTTTAACTTGTTATGTAATTTAGTACTTGGGCTACCGAGTTCTGCTCGGCTTGAGATAGAGAAAACGAATTTTCCCAGATTATGAGACCTAGCTACATCGATTTTTCACCACCGTAAACCCCTATAAAGCAGCTTTCATCGAAATCGTTAGAGCCGTTTTCCAAAACGCGATTAAAAAAATATATATACACAAATATTGCTCATTTAATATTAAGGATAGGATGGGATTTATTATTTATGTATAAATCTTGAGCCGAGACGTTCCAGTATAAACGTCAATGTCTGATTAAGGAAAATCGTATTATTAGAAGAGGATATTTTATATCAATCTTCTTTGGAACTTTAAGTGAATAAGTAGCTTCTGTACGACTCTATTGTATGGGTCTATTAGGAGACCCATTTTGAAAATTGGAAGTTTATAAAGCTTCATAGATGGACGTGTGGACGGATAGACGGCGCTGCCGAGGCCGGTCCAGGAAGAGGTGGCGAGACGACCTAGACGCGTACCGCAAGGGTTCGATTGAGATGGCCCTGGTAAAGGATGCTTGGAAGGATTTGGAGGAGAGGGAATCAATCCCTGTTTATTGAACCCATATCTTTCATACCCTTACACTTACACGCCTTTTACCCATGATGGTAGGCAGAACTTATATAGTTTAATTGAATGGCTTGGCAGAAATACGAAACATACAGTGTTCAAGCATATTGTGTATTTACATTATTCGCCGAATGTGGTGAATCTCTTAAGAGGCTTGCGAAAGTTTCTAAGAACATATGAATGATTTCAGTGTAACCTCAAACCAGTATTCAATTTATATTTATTGAACTTCGAGATGCTACGTTCCAGCATTGCGAAAATAAGCTCAAATGTATTGAAATAATTGAATCGAATTCCAACTAAACGAAGTAGGTGTAAGTAGCTTTACAGTGTTCTTGCTATCCTGCTCTGTCTTCCCACCTCTTAGTTAGTATGTTGCAGTTGAAGATATAGTTGCAAATTTCTATTAATAGTCCCAAATTGAGTCCATTGCTGCAAGCAGGTTTCTTGCCGCATCTAGTGAGATCCCTGCGGCCTTCACAAGGTCATCGGTTCACCTTGTTGTCACCTATGTATTCCGGTACACAATAACCATTCCAGAACTTTTCGGCCCCATCGGCCATCTGCTCTGTGAGCAATGTGCCCTGCCCATTGAGAGAAAGAAAGAATAACGTTTATTTGGATTATAGTTCCAAAATACTCGTATGTTGTATTGTCGTCTCCATATTGTATAGACAGGCGAACCGACACACAAAAATAATTCCTTTCTATTTATAGAAAGTGTCTGTCGGTCTGTCTCTCTGTCTGTCTGCTACCTTTTCACGCCACATGGGCTGTTTCCGGTGTGCTCATTTTACTGTCCCACTAGCCCACTAGTCCCACTAGCACCTCTTTGTTGTTATTGAAGGATATAATTATGTTAATATATCTTATGGATCTTATCTCTGTGGATATATCTTAGAAAGTATATATGTTTTAAATACTGGGTAATTCATTGTTAAGCAAATTAACACAACTACCAACTTAACACATAATGTAGATACAAAAACTCACGCCTTCTTCCCATGGGGGTAGGCAGAAACTACAGAACGCCACCTGCTACGATCCTTACACACTCCCTTTGCCTCGCTAACGTTCATACATCTGGTCATACACGCACGCCGGTTGCCAGTACTACGCACCTGACCTTTCTGAAGAACATCACCAATAAGGTCACTATATGTCCTCCTAGGGTTTTAGGGTCCACCAACTTAAATTCTCCGTATAATCAAATTACAACTAAAAAATCTTTGCCAGTTGTATGAAATGACTATAACACGGACCGTAGCGTGTCAATTTTTGTAACAATAAATTAAACCTACTGCTCATGTAGTTACTTACGAATGGTAAAAGCCCATAGACGTCCTATCAATAAAATTCCAATAATGTCTCGTTCAGTGTCCGTAAAAGCGAAAGAGTTAAATAACTGTATTTATATCTGTCAGTTTCTTCACTTACTCAACAAAGAATCAACTGCAAAATAATAATACAACAACAAAAATTTCACAACAGAACTCCACACAATACACACGACCAAGCAGCAACTTTCGCTATCCAATACCGTTTTCACAGCGCAATCTTCACATAAATCGAATATAAAAAGCGTAATGGAGCGTTAAGTATAAATACGACACGTTCCGCCCACAAACATATCGCGATATCGGCGAATTTTATATCGTATTTGGAACTTTGAGTAACTTTATGACAGAAATGGTATGGAATGTCTGAGTATTAGGCTTATTTTTTGTATGGAATGAAAAAAGAATTACATGTTTATTGCTTATACAGGGTCAAATTAAATTAGCTAGCAAAACTCTGCAGACGTGACTTGATGTTTTTTTTAGTAAACGTAGAGTTGTAGTTTTGTTACTTGAAGTTAACCTACATTGTCCCACTGCTGAGCAAAGGGAGATCAGAAAAATAAACCTACTTATAACCTTGATGACAATTTGGCATTATTGTCCGATTGCTAATAAACCTTTATGCCTATTAAAGGGACAGAGACGGAGTTTACAATACTGGCGGACGCAGTAAAATGTCTTTTTTTATCAAAACGTGCACCCTGTAAGTTTGTGGAGGGCTGTCCCTTACACCCTGTATACTGTATGGGACAGAACCTTGTTTACGTATATAGCAAACCAAAATACTTATTCGTTTGCACGCTGCTAATTTTAGAAATCACATTGTTTCCTAACTTCCTCCTAATTCGATACGTCCTCAACACCAAATTATCTTAATAGAAAGAATACACTTGATCCACCAAAAACCTCCACACTAAAATGCTTTTAAAGTGTAATCTGCCGAGTTTCCCCGTAACAAAGAGGATTCGCGGCTTAGTGGAACGGCTCTGACCGTGTGGTACTGTGCTCAACGTTTGGAACAAAGCCTCGGTTTCCTTTAATAATTATATATTTTAATGTATGGACTGGGTTGGTTTTTTGCTCCCGATGTGCATTCGGAAATCAAAGGGAGATGAGGGATGATGCTTTTAATCCGTCAGTATATTGTTTGTGAATATGGATATCATGGGTCCTCGTATAATTATACTAATATTACCTCAGTTTTTCAGCTATTATGTACTTTTGATTAAATATTAAAAATACAGAAAATGCACATAATAGGATAACTCAATCATTCATATAAGTTAGTGTATAGTTATAAGTTATAAATAATATACCTAAAACATAAGTTGTACATTAAAAAAAAAAAACAGAAAAGCAAAGATGTGACCTGAAAATCAAATGTTAGCCAGAAATACAGTAGGTGTTATCTAAATACAGAGATAAACAAGACGAAAATATCACTTAGGGCGAAGTTTTCAAGAGTGAATTTCACCAATAGTATGATGATGATTATTCACCATTTCACTTGGTTCGAGAATTGTCAGTGTCATCAGTGTTGTGGAATATTGATACTGTCAGCTCTTGGTCGCCGTTTAGATTTGCTGATCGCGTTCAGCGTGGTTGATCAAATTCACTCTTTGAGCGAATTTCACCAAAGAAACTGAACGCGAGCAGCACATAAACCACGTTTAAGAACTGTCAGTGTCATTATTTTCAGTGGAATATTGACACTGACAGCTGTTAAACGCGGTTTAGATCTGCTGACGCGTTCAGCGTTGTTGGTGAAATTCTCTTTTAAAAGCAAAGACTATGCCAGCCTCACAAGGAAATAAAAATCTCATTACCATATCGATCTCTCAGCAGCAAACACCAATAGATTTTAAATTCAAAATTAAACTCACCTGAACAAACGCTTGAGCTATTAATCCTAATTCCTATCACGTAATGACAGAGACCTAGCCTTCGGATCTAGGAATCTGAGGAACGTGGGCATCCCGAACATTTGCCTCATTAACGCCGACCCTTTCGCCACACAGACAGATATTGCCTGCTTTAGTATTAGACAGATAGGTAGATTGTCATTTTAGATCAGTTTTGTTCAAGTTGGAATTTATGTTTCAAAGCTTCAAACCGTGTGTCAGCGTGTCCATGGTAATTCTAATATTGCCATAATATCTACCCACATTTTCAGAATAGATAAAACTGACATCACATACCTACATAACATCACGCCTGTAATACCCGAAGGGCTATGCAGAGGTGTATCTATAGTACACCCGCTCAAAACAAAACAAGTGACCTAAATAACTAAACCAGCAAACCACGTATCTAATCACTAATAGATAAATACTAAATAGTCTTCCTCACACTGATGAAATTCACTTCTTCCCCACTGCTCAACTCATAGTTTGTATTACCGAACATTTTATGCTCTATAGCTCAACTATTTTTTGCTCAACTTAGTTGATCAGTAGGTCATCCTGTTATAAAATCGAACATATTATTATAACCTACTGCTCAACTGCTCTTGAGACATTGCCCACTTATATAATCTATTGATGATTGGAATAATTATCTATTCATTCCAATCATCAATAGATTAGATTCAAAGTAATATCTCTAAAGTGCCAATACAGTATTAGTACACTTTGAATTCTTTTCAAAGTGTAATGCAAAACCGGCATGAAGATTTTATCTCCCAAAGTGACTGGAACCCCTAACTGGGTCAACAGACGTATCGGAACGTATCCCGAAAGTATTTTCAGCTTAAAACTTATAATGTACCCGTAGTCCGGTACCTAGGAAGTCGCTATACAAATGGTCGCTGCCGAATGTACTGTACCAACCAATTTCTCTCTATGGACTCTAACATTTTGTAGGAAAAGAGTAGCTAAAACAGCTTTATTTTTATTCCTGAACGATGTATTTTGTAAAGTAAATAAAATCTTTTTTATTTTACGGAAGTCCTTTAACGGAAAATTCTTTTTGATAACCCATTTCTCCGCCAGCAGTTGTTTCTTGTGAATTTCTTAAGATGATAAAAGCAGTTGCAGGAGCTACAGTAGTGTATTTTCGTTTCATTTGAAACCGTGAAAGAAAATTCTTAGTAAATAAATAAATACAGACTTATTTTTGAGAAAATAATGGATTGTAAGGAGTACCGTTATCTTAATCCGTCGAAGTTTATTTGAAGATTTACCTACTTCAAAAGCCATACCTATTTCTTCCGCAATTCAGTGTCCTCTTGATCTAAGGTTTGGGTTCTGATGAAACTTTAGAGGCTTACCTCTACAGGAACAGGGTGTAAAGTTCACTCATCCTCTATAAAAAAGGGAGGCTCCTCAGCCCAGACTGGTGTCGTATCTGGTGGGCAACTCTCCGACGATTGATGGCGGGAAGTTATAATATCTATGCTGATCGCGCGGTAAACTCTGCTTGCGCGATGAAGGAATTCGCGTGACGTAATTCGGCGATAAATAAGTGTGATGCGTAATTCGGCGATGTAGATGCTGCCATAAAACGACTCGTTCAATGCACCTTTAGTTTAATGTGTGGCTCTCAGTGATGGAAACATTAGGAAAAAATGTACACAGTATTGATTCGGTCAGCTCTGTTGTAACTTTGCCCACTGCCTATGTATATTTTGACCATGTCATTGCACACTCTTTTATATATTTCGTGCAGATCTATCAATCTGTCCAGCGTTTTTTCAACTATGTTAGGGTTGGCTTCCAGACTAACCGGATGCAGTTAAATACTAGTATCTTACAAGAAGCGACTGCCTATCTGACCTTTACAACCGATTTACTCGGTAACACGATATCCCTTGGTAAGACTAGTTGTCACTAGTTGTGACTTTTGGGCTTCTGACTGCTCGTAACCAGTGGACCAATTGCTTAACGTGCTTTCCGAGGCACATTCTTGCAGATGAGAGCTAATAAAACCGCGACATCATCTTTTAAATATTTCAATATTCAAAAGATAATATTAATGATAATTGCTTTTATTACAACGATTTATCACGACCTGCTATATAAATAACAGTGACTGGAACTTATTAGAACATCATCCGCATAGGCTAAGTGGGGAAAAATACGTATTATTGAAGCTTACCCTCCCCAATAAAAAAGGAATCGTTCAAATCAGACTACTCTGTAAAAAGATATGCGTGGTCAAAAAAAACACGTGTCGATTTGAGAATCCCCTCCTTTTTTTTCGTCGGTAAATAAAAGCAATTTTGCTAAAGTGATTTCCGAGCCAGCTCCGTGATCTTTAAAAACAAGAGAATGTCTTCCACAGATTTGAGCAAGATTAACAATGACGCTTTCAAACAATCAAAGGATCTCTTTTAAATTTTGAATAAACCCTTTCCGTAACACCAGAATAAAAACCGATAAATAGCTTAACAAAACTCTGTCAATCCTTGCTCAAATATATTAGGTATCCCTCTCGAAAACTTTTTAAGTGTTGAAAAGAAAAGAAATCTAAGGGATGGTGCAAACTTTGACAGTTTAAGTAGCCCGGCCGCTTGAGATAAGGCCCACTGGATGTGGCCAGGACGTAGATAGTAGCTGAGTTATGAAGGGTCAAGACTGACAAGGATGCTCGAAGAACTCAATATGGCTTCATGATTATTTTTTGAGAAAAATTTGGCGTTGAGATCGGTGTTGCGACTTTGTTGTTGTTTAGCAGCAAAATGAAACATGGATAGAATGGATTGTAACACGAAAACTGATAACGTTGCGAAAATGTCAGGAACCTTAAACTATCTCTAGAAAGTACCGCATGAATTTATGTCAAAAGAAACTTTTAACGGTATTTTTAGGATTATGTCTTTCATTTCTAATGACACTATAATTACGTATGACTTTGAAAACACTCAACAAAACAGAAACCAGAACACCAGCTGTCAGAACTTCACTTAACATATCAAGATTCAACGAAGTTTCCCAGTCTCTTCCAGGGATTTTACGCCCATATCAGTGCTAACGCCTACTTAATTATGTACTAACCCAACTTTACTTTTATCGCGAGATAAAACCCGGTTTGTCCCGCTCTGTGACTTATTCAAAAGGGTTTCGATAAAATTTTGCACTGTTTCACCCAGAACCATTTTTTTACTCGCTGAAAGTTTGTCTCGGGGGTGAAATTGTATTATTAAATTATGCTTGTTTAAATTGAGGAGCCCGTGGCTAAGTAATAATAGCCGCTTGGGTCGATACATCCGGATAAGCTGCTGCTCAGAGTGGGTCTTTGGATAGTTGAGACATATCGAGACTCCTCCGTGCGTCGGAAAGCACGATAAGCCGTTGGTCCCGGCTGTTATTCTTGGATCTTTGACAGTCGTCAGAAGCCCGAAAGTCTGACGACTAGTCTTACCAAGGGGTATCGTATTACCCATTTAGATAGGCAGTCGGTCCATGTAAAATACTGGTATTCAACTGCATCCAGTTAGACTAGAAGCCGACCCCAATGTAGTTGGCAGATTTTGCTTGTTTAAATTGTTGTGATTCTCTGTTGGTGGGTAGTAAAAGCGCCCCCGTAGATAGAATGGTGTTTAAGGATTTCGGAGGAGGTTAAATAGTAGACACAAGATTGGGAATTAGGTGGCCTTTTTCTGACTTTTTTCTGACTGACCGACTCCTTGACAACTCATAAACATAAAAGTATAAAAACTCAGACAGACAAATTAAAAATCCGGAGTCAACCGTGTTAGGGGATAAATCGAATAGATAACGTGTGACTCCGTATTTTTAATTTAATGAGGGCGCCATATTCAATCTAATATAACGTCACATATTATTATTCTATATCCAGCGCACGACCGAGACGCTTCCAATTCCAACGATAGGTACCCCATTTGTCAAGTTATGATGAGAAGTTTAGAAGTTATGAGGGAACAAATGAACATACATACATACCGGTCAAAATCATAACCCTCCTTTTTGCGTCGCCGTAGTCGGGTAAAAAGTGCCTGTAAATGGTTTAATTTAAATAAATGGTTTGAGTTTGAGTTTTTGTAGCCTGCGCTTTGCTGTTAATAGTGTACTGAAAAGTGTGTTATTGAGGAGTTTTCAATCTTTTATTTTCTCACAAATATTGGTAACCTACTGATTGCCAGTAGGTTACCAATATTATAGGGACCATGCTCGCTTTTTGGGCGCAGACTATTATTACCTATAATAAAGAAAGAAAGAAAGAAAAATAGCTTTATTTGACAAGGAAACACGTGCATAAAGAAAGATGGGTAATCAGATTTTTTTTACAAAATATTAGATGTAGTACTATAGTAGTAATAGTATTAGATAAGCCTTGATTCGATTTATGTAAGGTCATAATTGTATAAAGTAATGGAAAATCAATGTCATTATTCGCAAAATGCAAGCCCACAGTAGGTGCGATGCCACACGGGCGTTGCTAATGCGTGGGCGCTGCCCTGATCGAAATGTAATTCGTTGTGCTCACTTGCCGCACCGCACACCTATTGAAATCACTGCACTTCGACGACGCAACGCATTTGCAACGCCCGTGTGGCATCGCTCTAACGGACTCAATAAAAAAAAACATTACCTTGTAATTCTGGATCCGAGCAGCAAATACCTTCACGCGAGCCCATACTTACGACAAAAAATCAAATTGCTCTAATAAAAGCCACCATAAATCAATTTTTATATGAAAAGCTTGGCATTTTTTAAATTACAAGCCTTGCTTTGTAATGAGGTAATAATTATCGGCACGACTACGATTTTTCGCGACTTTTGATTATAAGGGATTGTTTGCATGTGCGTATAACAACCTTATTATGGTATTGTAGGAACTAAGCAAAATATGAGGCGTTTGTTTTGATTAAAAAATTCGTGAAATTGTTAATTAATAAATATTATTTGGGTAAAAGCTTTTAAACTTTGGCCATGTCATGTGTGTAGGGATATATATGTTTGTTACTTCTGGACCTATTGAGGAGCTCGTGGTTAAGTAGTAACACCGCAAAAGTCGATCGATCAGGTTAAGCTACGCTTGCCGCGGTCGGTCCGTGGACGGGTGACTTTCCACGGACGGGTTAACTTAAACCAAGAACGTTCCCTAAGACATCAATATTTGCCTAGCCTTTGGCCCACTACATTAGGGTCAGCTCCACTCCAGCGGAGTGACTGCCTATTTGACCTCCACAACCCAGTTACTGGGTACCCCTTGGTAAGACTGGTTGTCAGACTTTTAGGCTTCTGACTTGTAACGACTGGCTACGAATGCCAGTCGAGACCATCGACTTTACGTGCTTTGCGTGGTACGAGACTCGGAGGAATCTCAGTAGGTAACGTATAGAAGGTCACCCATCCACGGACCGACCGCGGCGAGGTATTACTTAACTACGAACCCCCTTCCTAGGTCATAGAAAAAAAAAATGTTTAATTGTTTTTATTCAACTATATTACACGAGTAAGCTCATTACCATGTTAATAATGTAAGTCTTATTTACTAAAGCGGTGCTGAAACAACGGATTAATTTGTGTCATGAAATTTTGAGTTAAATCCGACCACAATTCGCTAGCAATTGATAGTATATCAGGGTTTAGGTATCACAACAATGCCCTTACCTTACATTTCTATTCTGTTGTAATTCTATCTACATTAATGTTGTGGGTCAGAAAGCCTAATTGGTTAGTTAAATTCAATAGGATAATATAGGGTGGATTCTGAGACAGTCCTATCTCAAAATCCACCCTACCAGAGAACTCAAATAAATTCAATACCTAGTGTATAGAACACTAGGTATTGAATTTATTTGAGTTCCCTGGTTAAAATAGAGAAAATATAAAAACTTTTTGGTTTCGAATTTTCTTTTTTTGCCACCGACTTCCGAAATATAAGGCTCGTACACACTGGCGCGACACTGGTAATTGTTCAATCATGAAGTTTTATTAGAAATTGTATTGTTAAAGTCGCGTCGCGCGACAAGTCGCGCCAGTGTGTACGAGCCTTAAAGTTATTTTTCAATGTAGTGTTTTTTTTGGAAGTCGGTTGTTTTATTTTTTGGAAAAAGTTTTTATTTTGTCTTTTTGATTGTGGTACCTACGTAGCCTACACAATGTAAATAACAACCTGCTATGTAAATAACAGTGACAGCTAGGAACTTATCATAACATCACCCACTTCAGCTAACTGGAAAAAAATCGTAATAAATTGAAGGTACAAAAACTATCCCAGTAAAGTTAATAAAAAAATTATGGGATTACCGCGCAAGCTTCCTCTTTCAAATAAAAAAAACAAAAAATAAAAACCGTCATTAATTGACGAAAATATGGATGGACATATAAAAAAAATACATACATACGCTACGGAAATAGAACCTCCTCCAATCCCGATTTCTACATCTTCTGTCATCTTTTTTCAACTTTTCATCGACTTTTCTTGCATTGCCTTGCTCTTGTTGCTGTTTTTACGATGCAAACGCATCCTGTATAATATTCAGTTAAATTCCGAGTACAAATTATGCAATAATTACTTAAAAATTATACATTATCATAACTTTTTTCGAAACCCTGTATCAGGAGTTTACATTCACACATATGTATGTCTAAACATGAAAAACCAAAGAGTAATATAAAAATGTAACACTGGCTCACAAAAAAAATGGCCCTCGTTTTCCATTTTAGTTTTTTTTTTTTATCGCCGGTACCTAAAACAGGATATGAAACTGCAGTACTGGACGGAATCATGTGAAACAGTAAAAAAATATACATACAAAAACTATGCAAAATGGTGTCGTTTGTATTAACGAGAATCTATTATATTGTTGTAAAAATTGTGATTTTTTTAGTATGTCGTCATATAGCAGTACTTAGCGTTCACAGATGAACATTTTTTTGATGATTACTTAGTCAACTAATAATGAAATCAGTCTAACCTTACTACAGTCTACTAGGGCTGGATAATCATCATCATCATTTCAGCCGAAAGACGTCCGCTGTTGGATATTGGCCTCCCCCAAACACCGCCACTGCGACCAAATCTGTGCTCGCATATTGCGGAGTCCTGCGGCCTTCACAAGGTCATCGGTCCACCTTCCAATGTTACATCTTTGGGTACACGGTCGCCGGGGCTAAAAAGCCCTATTTTATTCAATTCAAAACCACTTTTTTCAGGCATTTAGGCTTACATAAAATTTAACTTATAAAAAGCGTTAAAAGTTGTGAAAACGTTAATAACCAATATAGAGTAAAAAATAACTATTTTATTACATTCGAAAAAATATTACAGTAAATACAGATGCCAAAAACTTTTACGAGAAAACGGGAATATATGAAAATGAATTCGTTTTAATATCAAGCTATTTATAATATTATTACCTTCTCTCCACTCGCGATATTGCTACATGTCCAATATTTTTTTTATTTGGGTTTTTGCTTAAAATTCTAAATATTATATTTTTTTACACTGAAGAAAATCATGAGATTCAATGGTTTTATTTAACACGAGAGTTAAAAGAATTTTCTATTTGAATTGAATTACTCTGGGCTGCTTATTACTTTCAAAAGTGTCAAGACAAGTCAAAAAACTTTGAGGAGAATTTCACTATTTATTATTTAACATAGTCACATTGTTGAAGCTCGCGTGTATGAAAATATGTAGGTGCTATAATATTGATTCACTCTGTAGATAAAGATAACCTCATATATTATGAATCTCCCGTCTTGATTATATTTGGGTCCAATTTCATGCACTATTTGATATACGCGTGTGTTATTCCGGTTCAACTGTATCCTAGGCCTTCCAATCTATTTGCAATTTCAACCGAAGTCTTCCGAAGATTTGTTGATTTCGGCCCGTTTTGTGGGTCAAAGTAAATAAGATTTATTTTGTTTTGTTGTGATGTAACTCGTTGCTCGTTTTATTACCGCTTCTATATAATATTTTATACAAATCTGAAAAAGTGCGTCGTGTTTCAGCTTAATTAAATTGAAAACAATATTCAATTTTATGCCACTAATATTGCAGTCAGTATCCAGAATAAAGTCAATATCTACCTAACCTACCTAATAAGGGAATATTGCAAACGGTTCTTGTCTTTAGGGTTACTGCAGGATGCAGACTGCAAAATGAAGTAAGCTATCCGCTATATTATATTATATAATTGTTCATGGGTCACGTGAAGTGTCAGCCAGCCGTTTGGAGATTTCGTTGAACAAACCATAAGCACTCAGCCCTTCGGCCTGAGGGTTTCAACCTCAAACGGCTCGAAAATATAATTACCGATTAGGTTATTATACTTTTGCCGTTTGAGGACTGGCTTTTATCATGGCCAGAGGCTAAGCATTGCCATACAACGTAACAATGCCACCAGTCTTTTGGGTAGGTACATTACCAGCCGACAGCGATGCGGAAGAAATTTTCGACATCATAATTATTTTAGTTTGTTTATATTTTTAGTTAGGGTAGGTTATTATATTTTAATTTTAATAGTTTGTTAGTTAATTTAGTTTAAGAAGTATATTCAGTACCTATATAGTATTTTTATGCTCTTTACTGTTCATCAAATTGACCATTATTCATATCACAACTGTCATTAATTGACTATACTATTTATTAATTGAATAGTATATCAATTTGATAAACAATTAATTTCTCTGAACATATATTAATTTCCTATTCTCTTTTATAAATGAAAGTACCACCACGCAACAGATTTTGATGAGGTTTTCACCATCGTTTATGAATGAAATGCACCGATCCCACGATAAATCGAATGAACCCCCAGATTTGTACTAGCCGCTGGATTCTCATGTTTCATGGGGCTACAGAGTCCGTTGCATATCAAGGAGTAGACCAGGTGGCGCGATAATGGTAGGGAAAAGACCGTGCCCTCATGATAAGGAAGGATTAGCGAGTCATAACGGATATGCATCCTTGAGTAGGCAATGGAATAGTGAAGGGACGGGTGTTATTTATCTATGGATGGGCATCTTTTTACGACGTCGCCGCCAGTTGGCTCAGGTCGATCTTCACCGGTGAATCTTTTGGCGGGGCTGCGCTGCTTTCTCGGCCATCTTCCTTATGCTTTTACTGCGTTACCTTTGTTGTTATCTGTGTCTTCGTCAGAGGACTCGCTGCTATCCGTTGCAGGTTTCTTGAATTCTTGGATGAGGTTTTCACCATCGTTTAGAGAATTTATTCCGAAAGGTTTATTATGTGTTTAATACGTTAATATTAAAGTAACACATAACTAAGAAATCTCGATGTTTAGTCAAGTCGTGAAAGCCGTGCGGAGCAGGAGCGGGTCGCTAGTAGAAAATAATAATAATCGCATCTGTCTGAACTTTAATGCAAAATTGGCACTAAAGTTAAAAATTGTAAGCAACATTTTTATAAGTTTTTGTTTTGAAAAAGCAATAATTGCTTACACTGTAATTTCAAGTAGGTTACAAGACTAAAATAACAGCGCCATGCAATTTAATCAACTATTTTTCTTTTTACTATCTTATAAGTTCACGGCAATCTGTTCGTCTCAGTTACTGGCAGCTTTGAAGCTTAGCAGCCCTGGGGAATGCTTGCGAAGGAACAAGCAATGAATTTAATCAGAAGACGGGATTCTTTTGTTTTTAATAGGCAAACGTCTCGTGATTCTAATAGTAAAAGGCATTTTAATAAATTGAAGCTACGTGAAAATCAATTGTGTTCAGACGAAGTGGGTTATTTTAAGTAGATTTATAGGGTTAATTGGTTTATTATAAGATGTTTTGAATAGGATTTTATGAGTAGTAAAGCTCCTTGTGAAAGCATTTATTTGTCTAGAGATCATTGTTATTTTTTCATATTTGTCTTTGTCTTTGTTTGGCTTTGTTTATTTGGCTTTGTTTGTTTGTCTTTGTTTTAATGTTATTATAGCTATTTCTGTCATTATTATTGTTAAGTTTTCAATTGAAAACTCTGAGTGCTGGTAAAATCACAAGGTACTGCAATTTGCTGTCTTTTAATATTATTCTTGGATGACTAGCAATATTCAAATTTATGTGAATTTGTCCGCCAATTACTTACACTAAACTAACTGAGGCACACTGCACAGCCTTGGGTTCAACATTATTCAAGTACCTAACGAATATTTTGCAACCATATCATTAAAAAGTGTGTTCATGGAGTAACTTGGTCGTTCTTCTCCATGGGTACCTACTACGCTTTGGAATGGGCAACTAGCTTTATATTTCTGAATGACTCCTTGACAATTCAAAATGTTATAAATGGTTTAATTGAAATAAATACGTTAAATTTGAGTTCATTTCTGCCTTCTTCATTATTATTACCCACAAAACAAAGCACAACAAACCAGTCCACCAGTCGGCATCATCCTCATCATGGCACATCTACAACGCTACATGCGAATTACGCATCACAGTCGTCACGCAAAATTCTGCTTCGCGCAAGAAGAGTTTACCGCACGACGAGTATATATACAATGTCCGATATCAATCGTCGGGGAGTTGCCCACCAGACACGATACCTGACTGGTCGGAGGTTCCTCCCTTTTCTATAGAGGATGAGTGAACTTTACACCCTACTCCTCATACCTCTATACTGGTGACCCCGACGACCCTATAAGTCATTACCAAATCTATCGTCTGCCACTATGTTTCTGGATTCACAAATTTTTTGAGGTATGAGGAACAGGGTGTAAAGTTCACTCATCCTCTATTGAAAAGGGAGGATCCTCCGACCAGACGGGTGTTGTGTCTGGCGGGCAACTGCCCAACGATTGATGTCGGATAGTCTTATATATGTTGATCGCGCGGTAAACTCTAATAGCACGATGTGACGAATGAAGGATTTTGTGTGACGTCAGGTCTTTGATGGGTAGATCGCATGTGGCGATGCAGATGTCACTACAAATTCAACGTTCCTGTTACGGTGAACTTTCATATGCATTTCATAATTCCATTCATTTCCAACTGCGATAAAAGTACCGGTGCAGTTATTATTGAAGAGAATTTCAACTAGTTTTACAGTTAAAAATCGACATAAAACTGGAAACAGTTCCGGAAAAGAGTTTATGTCTTCATAAAACAACTGTTTTCCTGATGCAGATAGATGTTTCCGGAGCAATAAAAGCACGCAATAAAACTAGGCAGCCATTCAATCTGTTCAAGTTTATGCATACGTTTTGAATCATATTTATTACTAGGTTTTGCCACCGGCAGTCAGCGGCTTCGCCGTGTGGAGGTCGGAAACTATCTCACAGGAACGTACCGGGATTGAAAGTATAGGATTCTATGTGTTAATTCAGGATAAAAACTATATGTGCGCCAAATTTCATTCAACCGTTCAGCCGTTTTTGTGTGTAACAAACATCCAAACATACAAACTTTCTCATTTATAATAATAAATATTTGTGATTTTTACTTGCAGTAGGAGTAAACTGGTAGAAATCGTCACGTAACAAAAAAACGTTATGTGACTTGGGTCAAAATAAAAATCCAAGATAGCGAAATTTTTCAAAATTTTCATCTGTGTTTCGTGTCCATGGTTTTCGAGGGTGTTAAAGCCGATAGTGACCTGCCCAACTGTGGGGGTAGCAATCGCCCCTAATCACGCTGATAACGATCCGAGCTGTGATGATCTGAGCAGTAATCCTATATCAGTGACTTGTCCCGAACCCGAACATAACGTGTTGCCACGCCGACCGGCGGACGCAAAGTCACGCCTAAATCAATGAACTATCTCTTTTTTACTAAATAACTATATTATCTAGTCAGTATAACAAATCAGTACCGCGAACGAGGTCATTGGTAATTTTCCCTTTGTTGATTACTGTAGCGCGTATTGGACGTCTGATGAGCGAAAGAATTTAATCTATGGTACCTAATTGTTTTTTTTTCAGACGTGTTAAATAATATTAAATACTGAGTAACATCACAGGCATCACATGACACACAGTTAAATAATCCATTTGCGCTATATTAAAAGAAATTTAAAACCCTCAACAATATCCATTAAAACTATTAAAACCAGACCGAGGCCATCACCACAACATTCAGAGTTAAAAGATACCTACATAATTTGCCTGAACCGCATACAGGACAGAAATACTAGAGGCAAACAAATTAATACGTGCACCACGTTAAACTCGACATTTAATGGTTTTATGTGAACTTTTATAATTTTAAACGTACTTGTGGTATGAAAAGCTTTGGAGCATAAAACCACTCCATTTGAGGGTCCCGTACCATTAAAATATTCAGCAACGGAATTTGGTTTAGAAATTGCGACGTTCTACGTTGCTTTTTTGATACTTTTTGACATTATAAGATGTCTCAGCGAATGTGATCTTGTAATCGTTTTGGTATGGTACATTTTAATGTATGAAAATAATTTCGGTTATATAGGGTAACCAATACAGTTATTGCCCGGTTAAGGGATTGATAGTCGTTTTTTCTTATTATTTTGTTTATTGATAATAAATTCAAGTAAAATAGTTGTTTTTATATAACTATATTATATTTTTTATAGGAAAATCAGTCATTTATTTCTATATCTTTGGAAATAAAATAATAAAAAATCAACAAAACCTCTAAAATCACAGTGATTGCCCAGCAAACATAGCAATTGTCATACAAAATAATCAGTTATTGCCCACCTGGCAGTTATTTTTAATTAATGTCTTATTTTAATAAAAACTCTTGAAACTTGAGATCTCTTCTAGCCTTTTGAACGTTTATATATAATTCTTCGCAATCCGAAGTCGAATCATCATCGGAATCATTCATTTTATAACAAAAATGACATAAAAACAGCAACATATCAGCATCATCAGGGATGTTACTTTTATGGTGTTCTGGAATACATCTTGAATGGAACGACTGGTGACAGCTACTGCATTCTATTTTGTTTTTTATAATAATACGTTTGCACACTGCACACATATCACTGGACTTCACCAGGACTTCCTTTAAAACAGTAATTCTTGACTCTGGGAACATTATACAACTATTGACCGGGCAATAGCTGTATCTATTGTCAGTGGCAATAACTAAATAATGATATGGCAATAACTAAAATTATTAGAATTTTGGTACAGCGATTGCCCACCCCCTTTTTAAACTTTACGAAAGAAATAACGGTTATAACAAGTAGTTAGATAGGCACTACAGTGTCTTATTTATCGAATAAAATTAATCACAAAACACTTTACACAGAAAAACCTAACAAATAATGCAATTTTGAAACAACAGTCCTTAAGAAAAATCACAAGAAACTTACTTTTTGTTGACGAGCTGCACACCTGTTACTTTGAAATCGGTTATGACACTTAAAAAATAGAATGTTGCCAGATGTTGAAATTTAAAATGCTACTATATAGATAGTAGTAACATCTATGGTTATTTAATTTATACCAGTCCCTTTAAAAATAGCCAAAAAACGTATTGCTTCTTAATGTTGGCAATCACTATATGCTGGACAATCACTATAGTGGTTACCCTACCTTTTAAGATTTTGTTCAGGGATCAAGTTTAGAATCTTAAAACAAAACCTTCTATCCAAATTAAATTTCTTTTAACTTAAAAACACTTCAATAATATTTGTAAAAATTGATAAGGTCGGCGTTTCATAGCTGACTACTCAGAGAAGAAAGGCCGAAACAAATTTAGAAGACAAAGTCTCTTTTAAAGTCCAGACATATCTTGGTCCGATCATCTGAAGACCATGTAGATTGGTATCTGAAATGGTATTTTGAGGAAATAACCACACAAATTGAGTGGACCAGTCAGTACATGCATTTGTCACTTAGCGATACGACGAACCTTATCAAAGAAAAGACATTTGGGTAGGCCGCATAAATTATTCAAACTGCCAGTTTGAGTAATTTATGCGGCCTACCCAAATGTCTTGAAAACCATGATTTAAACTAACTGAGAAAAGAATTTTAAAATTAAAATAAATGATTTTATGAGAAAGCCTTGTTGTATTGTCATTATTTATAGGAAACAATATTAGCGTATTGTGTGTTAATGAAATTACACTCATAGATCACAAATTGCTATAGCAAGAATAAAAACAATGTCATGTAAAGATTCTTTTGATAAAACTCAAAACATTGCTGTTAAAAAAATCACAATTTATGTGAGAAAGTATATATAGCGCTGATTTTAATATCAACTATTTATACGGCTGTCTATGGCAAATATTCCATAGTCTACATAGGAGTTTAACGTTTTCTTCTGCAATATTCCCATAAAAATAAAGTTAATATATTACCCCAGCTGCTGTGAATATTAAAGCCGTATTCATTCAACGAATAATGCTAAAAACAGTGCGTTGAAGGTACCAGCTCACGATTAAACAGAAAATGTTTCTGTTCCACCAAAAAATACGGTAATTATGTGCACTCGACTCAACGAGCGTATGCAGGTTTTTTGCAACAAAAAAACTTTATTTTTTGTTACTTTCATCCGGTTGTTCGCAGAATGTGGGTTACCCGTTTTGCATACCCTGTTAAGAAAGCTTTAAATAAATGTGTAAGTTTTGGCTTTAGAGATTTTTTTACGTATGAGATAAGCTGTGGTAAACGCCATTGTGAATTTAAGTTATACTAATCCCATCCTCGCAAGGTAAGTAACTGCATAATTAGCAACCCAGGACCAAACCATAAGTGAAATAAACAAAGGGAAATTAATTCTTAACACATTTGGGAAACAATAATAATTGTTCCCAATTTAATATTCAATTAACTGTTACAGGCCTAAACGTCTCTACCCTGGCTTGCTTCAAGGCAGCTATTTCCCATTTAATATGCACGCCGAATGAATATAATGTCATTATGACAAGTACACTACTACAAACTGTCACTGAAACGGACAGTCCTCATTCCTATCAAGAGTTAGTATCAAGTCTGTGGCCCCGTTCACGACCTGGGGCCTAAGTCTACTAATTTGTAAACGTTACAATGGTCTCTCAATGGCGAGTTTTTGACAGATTTGCCATACAAAAACTGTCAAAAACTCACCATTGAGAGACCACTGTAACGTTTATAAATTAGTAGGCTTAGGCCCCTGGTGCTATGCGACACGCGCACGCGCCGCATGTTCCCGTCCGTCGCGCTACAAGTTGTTTCAATGACTCGTGGCATGCTCATAACAACTACTTTCATGGGAAGCTACGGTATTGCCGGGTGTCATCTATACTAATATGTTAAAGAGGTAAAAGTTTGTTTCTTTGTTTGTATGTAGTGGGTAACCGGCGGAACTACCAGTCGGATTTGAAAAATTCTTTATGCATTGTGTAGCCCAACTCTTGAGGAAGGTTATAGGGTATGTAACATCACGCTACAACCCTTAGGAGCCGAGCAAAACGAGAAGAAATAACGAAAAATAATATAAATAAAATAAACGAAAATAATCAGAAATAAAGCTAAGCGAAAAAGAAGTAATAGCGCGAGCGGGCGATGGGATGCGACGCGGTGGGCCGGGAGCCCGTCGCGGGCAGAAGCTAGTAGGATATATTTTAATGTTAAAACAAGTAATTTCACGCGGACAAAGTCGCGGGCGCAGCTAGTTATGGTATTAAATCCACAGACTTAGACGGTGTAGTGCTTTAAGGACTGGCTGTGGGCGTTTATGGCCTGATATGACGATATAAATTAATTCTAAGCCTGTTAGGAGGTCATCCTTGAACTCCCTAATAGTTATAAGTTTTGAGCCCTTCAGTGTTTAATAGTTTAGTAGTATATTAAGACTTCCACGATACAGCCAGGGAGATTAATTGATCTTCAAATTGACACACTTCGATAATTTGCTTTATAATGATGATTTGAAGCTAGTAGTCTATTTGCTAAACAATTAATTACAATATACAATTAAAATAACCCCTTACTGTGCTCAAGTGGTCGATGGTTTGTATCTTCCTGTCATTATTTTTGTGGGCTTTTGTTGATTAGTAGGAGCGAGCTCGTGGCTAAGTAATAACAGCCGCACGGGTCGATCGATCAGGTTAAGCTACGCTTGCCGGGGTTGGTCCGTGGATGGGTGACCATCTTAACATAACGATACTCCTCACATTAATCCATTGGTCCCAGCTCTCATTCGTGGATCTTCGTGGACAGTCGTTTCGGGCCGTCATAACCCCGAAAGTATGACAACCAGTCTTATCAAGTGTCAACGTACCTATTACCCAGTTACTGGGTTGTCGAGGTCATAACCCAGATAGGCAGTCGTTCCATGTAAAATACTGCTATTCAGCTGCATCCGGTAGACTGTAAGCTGACCCCAATATAGTTGGGACAAGGCTAGGCAGATTGAGTACGTATGAATAATACGCAAAGTAGGTAACTTCGATTTGATTCTCCTAACTTTACTAAACCAAGCATTAGCGAATCTAAATTGTGTTAACGCATAAATTACGAATCTGTCTAGACTAAAATTCGAAATCAAAACATGACGTAGGCTAATGGCTAGTCAATAATCGCGTAGCAAATGATGTAACAATAATTTTCCTTTTACCAAGATAATCAATAAATGAGAATATGATATGCAAACAGCTATCGTATCAGACCTTTCTAGAAAATGTAATTTGAAGAAAAACTTTTTATGCAGCCATTTTGGATACTTAATTAAAACAGTAATTTACCATGGAAACAGCTTATACACGATAAATGAATTCACTTTTACATGATAAACCTAAGTTCAACGTTTTTATTAATGCGATTTTTGGTGATACGACAGGGTCTTAAAAATATTTTAAAGTAGCTCAAAAATCTACCTTATAAGTCATGTATTGTTAGGTGACAATATTACAAATTAAGTTAAACATTACTCGAAACATAATGAAATAATTAATATCTATAGAAATTAAAATACAAGATATAATAATTATATTGTAATAAATTAATAGTAAAATAAATACATAAAATGTCAACTAGGAATTCGTCAATGGTATAGTAGTATTTGTCTATTAACAATTTATTCAGTAAACAACACAATAGCAACAAAAATTTACACTTCTAATTTAAACTACCTATTTATTAGTGGCTTTTGTGGAGAGGATATTAATTCAGATTTGATACAACGGTAATGGCAATCATGTCATCTGGTTTAAATAGATTTTTATTTTAACTTGCAAGTGTAGCACGACCACAATAGAAACGGGTTTTGTCGACGGAAGAATAGACAAAATGACGCATTCACAATAACAATCTGTTATTTTGTCTACAATATTCTTCGGTCGACATAACCCTTTTCTATGATATGCAGGCTAATTGTAAAATACGTCAGAAAATCTGAATTTCGCGAGCTCCCTTAGCGCATCTTTCTTCCTCCCTTAAGTCTAAACTACAATAAATATGACCTACTTCTACGAAGTGACCTGCCAGTTATCTGAATGTATAATAAATATCCACACTTCTACAAGGATCTTTTGGCGCTCCAATGACTTTGACAGGGGGCGCTGTTCGAAAACATTCGTGCAATAGTTTTATGAAATTTATTGAAAAACCAAGATACGGACACGCGCCAAACAATCCTCGAACAGCTATTATAGTTATTGTTACGTTTAAAACTAGATAAGCCCAACGTGATGCTATGATCAAAAATTCTTATCTACTTAACCGCTAAGATTATATCACAAGCAACATTACGAACTAAACTACCAGCCTATAGAATATCAACTACAAACCTGTCAGTTCCTGTAGCAATCTTGATACAAAGGCCCAGGCTTACCAGTGTACCAACAAAGTTGGTGTTGACATCGTCGGGAGTTCTGCTTGCTCAGCTAAGCTTACAGCTTCAAACTCAAATTAAAAGTCGGCAATTAAAATGTTCTTACCTTTAATTATTATCTTTAATACTGGTGATGGAAGATTTGATTAGTCATTTAATTATGACTGTTTAGCAGTTCATAGTGATATTAATTTCAGTCGTAATATACACATATTACGAGCTTAGACGTTGAGTTGCATACAGTCAGTTATATCATACTAAGATATACCAGACAATATTGAAATTTGGTGTTTCTAACGTACAAAAATATATTATACAAGTTAAAATTAAAAATTTAAAAACCCCCGACACAATTCCAGGTGATGCTGCAGTATCGCTTCAAGGTTACTATGTTCTTCTAATATCACTGAAGTAACAGAATACTAAATTTCGAATCGATCAGACCTGTGGAAGATGCGCACATCCAATCATCAACTAGAAAAGAGCTGATAATCTTCAAACGGCTGAACAGATTTCTTGAATTGTAGCTCAGAACACTCTCGATCAAGACACCTTTCAAACAAAATAATAATAATCAAAATCGGTTCACCCGTTTGGGAGCTACGTGGGAACAGACAAATACACAGATACACACGTTAAACTTATTATAACACCCCTCTTTTTCCGTCGGGGGTTAAAAATGTAAAAAAATATGAAATAATACCAGCCTATTTTTTTCCACTGCAGGGCAAAGGCCTTTTCTGATACAGAGAAGGCACGAGCATTGATCACCACGCTTGCTCAAGACGGGTTGGTGATTACTGTCGTACATTAACCAGGTCCAGGATTCATTACGATAGTTTCCCTTGACAGATGTCAGTAATGTCGAAGATAAACTCGAAAATTATCTACGTACATATGAATTGACAATCCCATTGGTACTTGCCTGGATTTGAACTCACAACCTCGTTTATGAGAGGCGAGGAACCACTGGGCCATCACGACATTAAATATACATATTCATGCAATAATAATATCAATAAATCATTGTTGATTTATAACCCCAAAACAATATAGTGACACCTAATTGCGTAATACACAATCAATCAGAATCTAAATAGTTTTAAAACAGCTTGCTAATCCATTGCTTCATAAGTTCGATAAAAAATCTTTTCAGCAACGTAAATAACGCAATGAATGTTGTTGAACTGTCAAAATGAAACAGATTCGTCTGAATCATTTACGAAAATATTTTACGCAATTAGATAGCTGACTTGAGCAATCTTCGAAGATGACAATAAGCAGATGGTGTTTCATATTTACTTTCAATAAAGTCTCGAACATCGTCTTGAAAAGCAAGAGTTAATTCATTTTAGTACTGTCGTAACAGTAAAATGTTCTCAAGGAATTGACTAACAATCTGACTCAGACTAAACTAGAGCAATTTTGAATTTATTAAAACATCCACACAGATTTTAGTAGTGCTTACATTTTTATGAACTTATGACGAGTATACTAGATCTTTTTCATGGAATTAATTTATGTATACGTTCGTTTATTCCCGTAATATTAAATTAAATATATTATGAAATTTTAAAAATATTAAATTTATTCCCTTATATAATAAATGTAATATTATTTTTCAAATTCCCGTTCGTCCCACCAGTGGGACGACGGCAGTGGGACAAACGGGAAAACACGTACTTTATTGTACACTATAAAAATACTTATCAATAAATAAATTAAACACTAAAAAATATAGGAGCAATGGGCAGCCTTATCGCTTTCTGCGATCTCTTCCCTGCACAGTAAATCCTGGACATAAAAAAAAATCAAGCCTTCACCTTAAGAGCTAGGCCAAATCTTTTTTGATATTCGGATAGCTCATGACTTAAAGAGGTGCCGTAAAGAATAGGAATTAAAAATCTATTTAAAAAAAAAAACGCGGGTTAAGGATATACTTAAATAGATACATAATAATAATGCTAATTAATGTTCGTGGCGTGTAAGCATTTACTTGTAACATTCCTTTCTGTTTTGTTTCTGTAAACCTAAGCGTAGCACGTTTTTGCCCATACTCGTCTATTTGCTCCAAGAAATGTTACACACATTCGCTCGCTCCTCGGGGCGATCCCATCAACGCATTCTTGTGTTTTAGTGACTTTATCGAAAAAATATTTAATTATAAAAAATATTTGCACGTATTCTAAGGTATGTCAGTGTTCTCGTGTGGTGTAAACGGCGATAGAATAATTGCAGTGTAAATAAAAAATAAAAAACTGTCAAGAAAAAAATGCTCTTATTTTGTTCGTTTGTTCTAAACTCGCATTAAAAAGTACATTCTCAAATAAATGTGTACCCAACCCACCTTTATGTTGACGATATTATGTTTTTTTTATTTTTGTAAAACTTTTACTTAAATATAATGAAGTTTATTCACATTTCTTTCATCATACTAACGATCATGATTAAATTCCGTTCTAGGAAAGTAAGAAGTTGTCATCTCCCTCAAGTTTTATAAGTAAACAGTATAAAAAGTTTATACGGTACTTACTCCGGTTTTATGAAACCTCTATTTGACGTTAATTATATCCAAAGAGTATATATGATTAATTTACAAGTTGGCATTCTGATAATTGAAAGGTAGGTACATTACCAAGAACATAGTTTATCACAAAAATATAGAAACTTACATAATATTTCATTTTAGATTATTTAGGTGATGGATGAAGTCTTGGTATTTTATTTCTAATCAAGTGTTGATATTTGAGATGTCTTTTAAATCCATATCTCACATATTGACATCATTGTGTGCCAAGCCAAGAAAGTTTTTATTTTTAAGTTGGGTCACAAAACATAGGTGCTGGCTCCCAAACTACGTTTATACCTGTGACTTCAGAGTCAGTGTTCCTCCATTCTCATTAAACGTGATTGTCTTACCAATACCAGAAAGATTTGTAATTTGTTTTTTATAAAGCCCGTAGTGGACAAGTCAGCAATTCCACAAAATTTTAGAAACATAAATTGCAAATACATTTATAGTTACCATTTAAATATTTTTAAGGTTTTTCCATTACAAATAAGTGGCTTAGAGTTACGTGGTACAGACACTTGTAGTAAGATTTACAAAGTAAATTGTAAATTGTAATTGTAAAGTGTTATGGTATAGGGCCCTGGTCTAACGCCTCTCTATTTTCTTTCTGCTTCTCGCTGTCCACAGTTGCAAAAAACCAGTCTTTATTCAAGGAGGTCCTTCCACGTCTTGTAATAAGGGGTCTTAAATCTATCCACGAAGTTTCATTCCACAGAAATGAAATACTACCAGCTTATAAATACTAGAAAGAAACGTCCTTAGAACAATCCCATTTGAATCTAGATCTTCAATAGGTACAGGTATAGATACCATTAGTTTTTATGGCATCGATACACCCAAAGGTGTACTAGTTTCTTTACAATTCCGTATCCAATTGTTATAGTTCTGATACCAGATATTACCATTTTCCCCATTGTCCTTGTTACACTGTTATCTACCAAACTCACCCGAATTTGCATCTTAACTTTCCAGCAGCAAGGTTGAAATTCAATCAGCAGTAGAAGTTCTTAGGTGTTAGAGTGGTCTAGTAGAGTCTAAAGAATATGAAATAAGTTGAAAAAATCCTTGTCGTTGAATTTAGAAAAGATGTCTGGTTTTTATTTTTAGAGCTGCTTTTGCCGGCACGGACAGCCAATTTTCCGTCTATCCTTTGTACATAAAATTTCTTATTGTTGATCTACGAATGAATATTTAATTATTTATTCGCTGAATAAGAATTGGATTTTTTTGTTTGTACTTTAACATAAGTCTGTTATGTTATAAAGTTGAAGAAATTGTACAGAAGAATTCAATTAATACAAAATCTAACATACTTGTAATAATAACCAATAGATTTACACTGGCGCATTGATTGAATACGATTATGAAACCGCTAATTCCTAATCAGTCACGACCTAATTATACCTTAATGGGATTAGAACTTCAAGAGATGTTGACATCACTACGATAAATTTTGATTTCCTAATTTTTAAGTAGTGTAGAAGAAGAGTGAGCCAGGTAACTAACATTCATATACAAAATGGCAAAAATATATTCTCATAATAAACAAATTATTTATACAGAGATGTGACTTCTTGCCTTTTCATCCCACGCTTAATTTATTAAGATAAGTAACACTGAAAATTCCTAACAAAAAACATAACACAACATCACGCCTTGTTTCCCCGAAGGGGTGGGCAGAGGTGTACCTATAGTACACCCACATTTCGCCAGTTATCCATTAAAATCTTTCTTTGAAAAAAAGTAAAAAACAGCTTGAACTTCGAACATGGAAAGCCCAGGCAGACAATTAGGTACATTATTCTTCACACAAAAAAACAATTCTACCGAACCAATTATCGAAAGTAAAGCGTCCGGTGGAGCAGCAAACGATAACAAAGAACATGACTTTCACGTAGAATACCGGAATACCCGCGTGGTGTACGTTGTCTCAAAGGTGGGAATTTGTGGGTGCATACTGCTGCAGAATGTTAGCGGGCACGTGGCGATTATCTAGCTAAGGAGTATACTCCGAAATTCTAAGTGGGTGAGCAAACTTATCAGGTTGAAACTGCACTAGAATTCCTGAGTCCTGTTATGTTGTTACTGCTAACGTCCTTGTTCGCTGTTGAGTTTAGAATTTTGACTGGATTATTTTGAATTGATTTTTATTGCTGCGTCTTTTGTTTTTTGAGCTTTTGTTTTAGATCAACTTTATTAGTCTGTTGTGTGAAGAAGATACAGAATTTTTGACTTATTTATTTTTATAAGCGGAAAATAAATACGAATATTTTACACAATAGTACATTACTGCCACGGCCTGTAAAAGGGGCATTGATGGACGATTGTGAATACGTGGGCCGAGGCGAAGCCGGGCACATAATAATATACGTGAATCCATAAATGCTTAGTTGAGGCCAAGGCTTGATAAAACTTTTCTCAAATAATGGGCGGAAAATCAAACTTAGTAAATTGATTATAAATTCCAGAATCAATGACGAACAACCATAATTTTTCATGCGCCTAAATGTTCATCTGTATCTTTTTTACTTTAAACCACTCTATTTGCAAGCCAGTTCGAAATATTTTTTTTTTTGGTAAGTTTCCTCCTTGGTTGCAGTAAAAAGATCGTTCTATTTTTAAATAACACGACAGACATGAGTTTTCATACTAATTTATTCGGCCGCTAAACACGACAGATATGGACGTTCATACAAACACTGCCGGCAACCGTGCTCGCATGTATTCGAACACCATTTTCGATTTATCTCGAAGAAAGTTGTCAAAATAATGCTCAAATTTCCAAGCATGTCAGAGAAAAATATTTTCATTAACAACTTAAAAGAACTAGTAGATAAAACAATACACACTAACAAACATCTTGTGTACCCACACTATATGTCCAAAACAGAACAGTTTCAGAAAATAGATGACCCTCCGAAAGTTTGTCGCTACTACAAGTTCCTAGACCAATTCTAGCCTCCAGAGTTTTCTAATCAAAATTATTAGCACGTTTTTGGCACACTTTTGGGTCAAGTGGTGCTGTTGAAGGCTGGAATAGATTTTCTGAACACGGATCCAGTTTTATGAGTTTAACGTAATATGTTTTGGTACATCAAATTCAATTGAAGTGTGTGGGTGGTTTCAAAGCACGGAATAAATGATTAGTAGTCGCGTTACTATATCAAAGGAGGAGGTAATACTGTACCGATGTGTGGAATATATGTGAAATAATATTAATGAAGAAAATTACATATTTATGCACGTAATATTGATGGTGAGTTGACTGATTGAAAATGTTTTTTTTTTTTTTAAACTGCGTGGATTCAAAATAAACATAGATGATGGAAAAGATTTAAATCTTCGCAAAATGTTAGATAAATAGAGTAAAATCAGCTTTAAAATAGTTTCTGTACCAGATAAAGTCCATAATTGATACCTAAAGTAAAACACGTAACATTTTAGAACAAAAATAAAGAACATGAATATTCAATAAATTCCTTCCAAAATATTCCACGTCAGCTTAAACTAGGCGTTGGACTACCCATAATGGGACTCGTGGCTACCCAGCATTGAAGAAAACAGTCTTTTTAAGCCGATATTGGTCTGAAAGAAAATACTATCGAAGTATTGAATGAAGAGGGTTAAACATGCGGGTGACGTCTTTTTAATGGTGAGCTGTCTTTAAAGTCGAATGACTCAAGAGATGGGTCAGTAACGACGTGTTTAAGGACTACGGGTAAAAAGGCTACCGATGGACGTGATATAAAAGTTAGTGAAAAAGATTTGCGAATCACTAAGTAATCAAGGCAACCTATATAATATATCTATAAAACAACGTCGGGTTAGTTACACCATTTGTAACTCAAGAACGGCTGGACCGATTTTTATGATCTTTGTTTTGTTGGATTTGTCTCCGCCCCGAATAGCAGAACATCGAAAAAGTCACGAAAAATTATTTATAATCAATTAATTAATTAGGTAGGTCGTAGATAGGTAGGTGGTAGGTAGGTGGGTAGGTAGGTAGGAAGGTATGTGGTAGGTAGGTAGGTAGGTGGGTAGGCGTGCTGTAGATAAGTACCCGTGCGAAGCCGGGCCAAGCTAGTAAGGCATATTAATGTAACCTTTACAAAATTAATAGTGAAGAGTGTGTGTCGATTTTTTAAAGTAATGAAATTATCCTGCAAGCTTGTATGACCAGATGTATTAACGTAAACGAGGCAAAAAGAGTATGTAAGGATTGTATCAGGTAGCATTCTGTAGTTTCTGCCTACCCCATGAGAAAAAGGCGTGAGTAATAGTTAAGAATAATGTAATTATTTTTCGGATAGTATCACCTAAAACAGCATCGCAGTCTTAATAAAAATAACCACCAAACAATACTGATAGTATATTAGGTAGTAGCCGTGAATCTTGAGATAGATATCGTTACTGAAGTGATTCCTTTATACGAAACTAGCTGTGCCTCGCGATTTCACCCGACGTTTCATTTAAAAGAAATCGGATCGCCGCCGCCCGCGTTATTACTTCGTTTTCGCTTAGCGTTCTTTCTAACGTTTTTTATTTTTGCACGGCTCCTAAGGGTCGTAGCGTGATGTTAAATAACCTTCCTCAAGATTTTTCTATCAAATGCAAAAACTTTTTTTTAAACGATAAAATTTTAATTTTTAAACTTTTTAGCTCTAGAGATTAGCGCAAACAAAAAACAAACTTTTCAGCTTTATTTTATTAGTCTAGATCTGGAATGAAATAAAGTTTCATAGAAAAACTTTGAAAAACTTCCATGACTCTCACACTAGAATAATTTTCCTTTCAAAATCTTCCCAACTCCGTCCACACTATGTTGCTCCGGCTCTGAGGTTCTATCAAATTTATTCCCTCTATTACAACTGAGCCCAAGTTCCTTTTTTAAAAGTTTCTTTTTATTTTTTGTCACCAAACTTAGGTATTCTTTGTGAATACAATGAGCTAATGTATAGTTCTGTTAAAGTTTCTAGTATATGTACAAGTTTCAGAAACTTGACTTTAGTTTGCCTGGATGACTGTCTTCTTTGTTGTAAATGTGACCCAATTTTCTTTTGTTATTTTAATGGCTCTTTAGCTGATCTTTACCTTCATGATTCATTTATTAGAAGTCTATCCGATCGGATCAACGATTTAGTTTGATATTTCGAAATACCGTTCGGCGGATTTTCGCGTAAAGAGCTCATGACTGGGGGCTTCTTTCGAAAGTCGCGAATGTTTGGAATAATGTCTGAGTGTGAAGTCCCATTTTTTTTTTTGCTGTACCTTCTTATTATGGCCTAGCCTCTATAGCTTATTTCTGTAATATTACTTATGATAATTGAGTCTAGTTCTTTTTAGTTTAAACAAAAAAATAAACACTAGAAAGTCTTTATATTATTTTCTTCAAACCATCACCAGAAATACATTTTAAAACAAAAAAATTATACAATTCTACGGAAATTATCTTAGCAAAAATTGGAATCGTAACAAGATGTCTATATTAGTGAGTAAATTACTCCCAACAATTGAAGTGTAAAAGATATAATTATTTTAAATGAAAACGTCCCCCGAGTTTTACTTATTTCAATAAACAATTCAAAATCTAGGGTCCTTAGAGTCTCTTGAAATAATTTAGTTGTCAGTTAATTGTAGTAGCTTTTTAATCAAAAATCTTTTAAGTATTAACTTACTTTGGAATTCTATTAAGATAAGGCGAAAGAACTTTGGCATGGAAATAAAAGGATTTGAAATATACCTAACATAAACAGGGTTATTTAAAATTCGCTAGCTAAACTCCTCAGACGACGGGATTTGGACGGGTATTGGGTTGACATAAACTACCGAATTTATATCTCAATCCTGCACCCTATTTGCGTAACACACGATCAACCATAATCTGAATCATGTTGAAAAATATTATTAATCCATTGCTTCATGTTCAGAAAAATATTGTCTGCTCAACAACGTTAATAACATAACGCTATGAGTGTTGTTGAACTGACAAAATGAAACAGATTGTGATTATGCTGTTGAAAGTTGTTATAAAAATACGAAACGCTTTAAGGGCTTCTTTACAAATCCGCGTTGCGACGTCGTCGTATCGCAAAAATGAGCCGTTAGATTAGAACCCTAGGATTTTCTTAGGTTACTGTCGCCGATTTTTGCGATGCGACATCGCAACGCATTTTAGTGTACAAGCCCTAAAAGTGATCGCCAGTTTTCTGCCTCGAGGCGTCTGTCGTTTTATGACATGCAAGTGGCATTCACTCTTGGGGTGGTATAAAAATTACGATATCATCTATACCTAAGCAGAAATTAATAAAAAAGTTATAACAGTATTCAAATATAATATAACCTCTTTCTGTCCATAAAGTAAAATTTCTCTATAGCTCTGTTGTCGGCAAAACTCAATTCTGAGAGCTCGCTTTTGTGCATAAAACTTCCTTTGATCAGTATCGTGTAGGTATGAATGGTATCTGTACAAAACGAGCTGAATATATTTCTGGCAACAGCTATGCTAGTAAAGCCAGTAGAATTCAGTTGCCGGCGACTTGCTGGCGATTCCAAAATTCCACATCCACACAAAGATTTTGACATCGCTAGCGTCAAATCGGCTGTCAAAATCCGTAGACGTGAAATTTTAAAATCGCCATTAATCGCCGGCGACTAATTTCGTTGCGTTGGTCTGTTTTGCGTTAATTACATGAATTAATTTTAAATTATATCTACCTCTACACAATTCATTTGACGTCATATCTGTTAGGTACCTAGTACATACATAAACTCACGCCTTCTTCCCATGGGGGAAGGCAGAAACTACAGACAGAACGCAATCTGCTACCTAATACCTTAATTAATAATAAAAAGGTACAAGAAAAGTCTCCAGAATTTTCTTTTTACAGAACGACATAGTATACCACGTTCCTACAGTTTTAGTCTACACACAATTGTATAAGTTTTAATTAAATTCAAGAAATAATAATTATGTAATTTCTTTATCTTTCAGGTATGTGCCAGCGCAAGATGTTTTAATATATACGGGCAGAAGTTTTGTCGTTTGAAGGTAACAAGCAAATTATATTGTAAGCCGAGTTTATGTTAGTTTGGTCTGACTCGGAACCCAGATGTTGAGTTGCTTGAGGTTTTTAAATACATTACCTACTTCATTTTGTTTGTTCTTATGAACTAATTTATGAATATTCTTTGGAGAACGAAAAGTATATCTAATCCAATTAATATCATTTTTATTTACTATTAATGGAGAAGGATGGATGGATTAATATTCGTGGAGTTTCTTGTACGTTCTTCTCCATAGGAAACTACTAGGCTTCGGAATCGGCAACTAGCTTCATATTTCTGAATGCCCGACGTAAATGGTTTAATTTAAATAAATGCTTTGAGTTTGGGTTTGAGTTTGAAGATTGATTTTTAATCACTGTGACGTTTGCTCAAAGTAGATTTTAATGAGAAGAGCAATTTAGAGATTTCTTCTTTCCGTTTAGCCTGTGACCAGCGAAAGCATTAACGTTGCGTAGTCGCCGCCTAAACGGATACTCTGTGTGCATTTGCTATCGTTGAACCGGCGTTGTTGTAGCGGTTACGCGGCGCTTACGCAATGTCAACGCTTTCTCTTTCGTGACAAAAGCTTAATAACAAAGAAAAATGTTTTCAACCTTCGTGACACACGTTTGACGCCTGTGCTGGACTCAGTGTCAAAACGCTCTTAAATATTATGTGGAAACCTGACTAAAGAAAAATAAATAACCGAAAACTGCCTCGTTGTTCTAGTGGTCGCAAGAACTACTGCTGAGCTCGAGGTTCTGGGTTCGATTTCCAGGTCGGGCAAAGTGTTATAGGTTTTTCCATCTGGAATTGCTCAGTAGCAGCCCGGAATCTGGATTTGTGCCCGGTTGATGGCAATAGGCTCGCCCCCTATTACATGGGACTTAACCATATCTGGTGAAATGTGGGTGTACCCACTATATAGGTGCCTCTGCCTAACCCTTTGGGGAATACAGGCGTGATGTTATGTTATATCTAATAACCAAAAACAGAAGTACATAAAGCCATGTTACGACTACCTCCATCAATTTGATCACAAATGTATAAGGTTCCCCTAATTCCCCGAATCGGATAGACTTATACAAATCCGTGGAGACGGTATTCCTTTAGACAATTAGCTATGCCTCGTGAACAAATGGCAGGGTTGGGATATAGTCACACAGATTCTGTTTTATCTACATTCTAATCATTGATGCCCATTCCTTTCTTACGTTTTTTAATTCTTTTTTGGTTATTGTGGAGTTTTTAGACGTATCATTGGCCATTAGTGTAGGGCAAGTGATTGAAATAAGGGTAAACTTTTTTTGAACAGCACTCATGAATATAAACAACTTTTACCATGGAAAAAATAATGACAAAAAAAAACTGTGCTGTGAATGATAAAATAATTCATAGGCTAGCCACCTATTATTTATGGGACTTAAACATAAATGAAAAAACATAAACTTAAACTTAAATAAAAATGCGAAATGTAGGTGTACTATACGACACATCTGCCTAACCCTTCGGGAAAACGATGCGTGATGTTATGTTTATGTAAAATGATTAATAGGTAATCACACATCAATTTTTTTTTTAAACCAGATTAGGTTGGTGTTTTTTTTTGTCGAATACTGACTAGAGTAGAAACACCGAAACAAACTCAGATGTGACAGTTTCTTTTAAAATCCAGACATTGTCTTGGCCAGATCATGAGAGCATCATGCAGATTAGCGTTGGAAATGGTCTTTTGAGGAAAGTACCACACAGATTTCAGTGGACCTGTCTAGTCAGTGCACGCATTTGTCAGTAATAGTGTTGCACAACTCAGAACTAAAGGAGCTCAATGATTCGACGAACAATATTGTACTTTTTATGCATTGAACTGTAGATTTTTTTGATATTTCAGAGTTGGTCCCATGGAGTCCAAGTTGTTTATACCCATACGGGAGTTTCTGTTGTGCCATGTAGAAAAAATGATACTTATTTTTATTTATAGCCTTATTTCAGAGTGACAGTTGTAGTTCAAAACGCGTTTTTTAACAGTTTTGAGTCTCTGTGTGCCCTTTGGCAAAGGCCTCCCGAACCCCTTCCAATTTTCCCTGTTCCTTGCCTGTCTAGGCCATGTATTAATTTTCTGACTGACTGACTCCTTAACAATTCAAAAGTGGCGGCAAAGATGATAAAAGAAATTACTCAAACTCAAAGCATTTATTCAATCAAACCATTTACAGGTTTAATTGAAATAAATGCTTTGAGTTTGAGTATTTTCTTTTATCCTTTGTTAATTTAGTTGTTAATCACAATATTATTTGAAAGCGTACCTCATATCGTAAATTAAATGAAAATATTGACAATAAACGGACGTCTCGTTACATCTTGATTAAAATTCCTAGAAGACGAAGCCATAAGTGGAGTAATATTCCACTTATTAATGGAAGTTTCTGATTAGAATGACGAGATTGTATGCTTAGGACCAATTCAAAATTGAAAATAAATAAATGGGATGTTCCGGTGTAGTGGACATGGCCGTGTGTTTTACGTGAATACGTGTACGTTACGTGTAATATTTTCTTTGAGATGAATTCTTTGATCCTTTAGCTATCGATAGGTGCTGGGGTTAATTCAATTTTGGATATAGATGATAGATATTATGTAGCTGCAGCATCAAACTGTATCCCCCGATTGTGTTATCATCAGTTTTTTGAACTGCCTCCCACGTCACGTCAAAATGGGACACTAGTTACTTTGCTTTTTGCTGGTTGATTTATGGTGTCAATGAAAATTAATTTATGTTTTGTTTGTTGCTATCCATTATAATTATTTTAGATTGAAGTCGCTTTTCGTATGTGTCTTTGTAACTGCGTTGTTCTACTAAACTCCGCAACGGATTTGGATACAGTTTTCACCATAATTTAGAGAATTTATTTATTTATTTGTAGAAAGCAGGCGCTTCTGCCCGCTTGAAATTTCCACTTCGTCCGCGTGGAATTTCGGCCCCCGGCCCACCGCGTCGCAACCCATTGTCCGCCGCAGCGTTATTTCGGACTTTTTTTCTTTTTGCTCAGCTCCTAAGGGTCGTAGCGTTGATCTTACAGAGCCTATAACCTTCCTCAAGAATTGGGCTACCCATTGCAAAAAGAACTTACAAACAAACAAATTTGACCGTTTTATAATATTATAGAAAAGTTGCTTCAGATACTTATTTACATAGAAAAATACGAAAAAAAATATTAATCATACATTAGGTAAGACTCACTACACTCATATTTGCTCCATCCTTAATACACGAAGAAGAAAATACATTAATATATTCCATAAATAATAATTATTCCTTACTAATCTATATCGTGTTCCACTGTTCGATTAGATTAATGTTAAGCTCACTGCGTGGTTATTATTCGCAAGTCAGAATACATAAATTGTCTGTCTTACTATGATTCTGTGCTTGTTACTAATGAAGGTAATATTAATTGAAGACTACAGGTTATTGTAGAGCTAATTTTGGATTATTTATCTGGTTGGAGCACATCATTTAAATATATATTTAAATCTGTGTGACTATTAAATTGATGAAACCTAATGTTATTTTAACTCAGTTTAATGAGGTTGGGCTTTCCTATTTTTCTTTGTATTCACGAATGTTGGTAAGATAGCATGGGAAGTAAACTGTCATGGATAAATGTATCAGACTCAATCTTCTATTCCTATAAACAAACCGATGTTTTCAGCAAAAAACAACAAAAGAATCCAACAACCCTTACTTAACTCGAATTACTAACCCATTCAATCCTTTCAAATTGGGACGGTTCTAGTCAAAAAACGTCTTAAAAATAAAGCTGGCTGTAGATAATTGTTCACCTGTGTCCCTTAAGTGATACTTCTCCGATTTCGCCTCCCGCTCGTGCTGAAGACATTACGCCAGACCCAACAAATTGCGTTATAGCTAAATTAGATTCTCTCTGAGCCCCTGGGGTCTCTGTAATCCATATCAAGCCAAGTTCTAACCGACCATGAGTGGATCCCAGTTTGCAAATTTTTTCGTTCCGTGTAAATGTGTCCTGTAGGAAGCCAAAAATTTCAGGAAATATTAACACATTTTCCATACCCGCAGCGAATGACGAAATGAAATAATTGAATATTCAGTGGATGAATTGGAGTATTGGATTGGTTTTATTGAAATTCCATTTAAATACGATAGTGTGGTTATGGCCCAATTTTAGAACAATAGTGCAGATGACAAATATTATAATTATGTGGCTGGTTTTACGAGTCGTGTAAAGTAAATAGTAATAATATTTGTGTTTTCAGAATCTGTCCATTGGATAACCTTTTTCTTGTATGTAGCTCAGAGAACAATGATGCTCCATCATCAAAAATATTTAACACAGATAAGAAATAAGAACAAGATAGCGATGATTACATTTCTGATCAAAGAAATGAACCTTTTTTACTAATTTTAACGAACTCACACATAAACGTAACAATACACCAAAGCAATTTGCAAATTTCAAGTCCTGACGTAACAGTACACATAAATTTTGTTGTTGTGTCTAAACAAGGCAATTCTGCGTTCTGACATTAATTTGAACGCATTCATAACCATTTTACTTAGACCTCCCGAATTTGGTTAAGATATAATTAATGCTTAAACTAACTGCGCGGGTAAACCAACTTCACGCATTGTTTGTTGTTTGACTTATTTTCTTATAAAATGTAGGAACTGTCGGAAGTATTTAAATAGGTTTCAGCTATTCTGTTTCACCATTGAGTGTGTTTGGAGTACTAACAGCCATCTCAATGGCTAATATTTACATTTCCTTATGCTAGGAAACGTATAAAATTCCGTTTTACTTCAACAGCACTATCGTTTAGATCTTTCTTGTTAGTAAGAAAGGTCTAAATGATAATGTTGTCTAAGTGAAACGAAATTTTTCTAGATCAAACAAAAATAAAAATGTCTTGTATTTTTTCGCCAGGATTATTCAATCAACATCGTAATATAAATACAACTTCAATCCAAGATCGTTGTTTACCTATTCCCAAACAAAATCGTTAATTTCTAAATCAAGAGCCTGTTTATTCAGAAACCCTTCCACCCAAAGATATTCAAACGAATGGATTCTATTCCAAAATAAACATTCGTCAATTATCTTCGCAAACTAGACGTCAACATGACATTATTTTGACGTTTGAAACGTAGCTAGAAGTAATACGAGATGTTGGCTATATAAACATGGTAGACCATACTTACTGCTAAAACTCCACCTGAGTTTAGAACTTCTAGATCATTTTAATTAGTGGCAGCTCTCACGAGATATTTGTCTGAGGTTTTTTCTTATACTACATCTGTCTTGATTAGTGTGAAACTGTTTTGAGTTATTCCGAATCTGGAAGTTAATTAATGCGGTTAGGAAAGGCTGGCTGGAGATTTATTATTTCTATTTGGTGAATGAATTGTGCTGTTAGTGCTTTTAATTAGGCACAGTTGAGTGGCTTTGTAGGAAATAATATTGTACGTTGAAATTAAAGAAGGTAAATGATAAATGATAAATGATAAATGATTTATTTTCTGTAAGTAGGTTTGTACAAACACTTTTACACGTCAATCAAATTGTTTTATAACTAGATGAGGTCGGCGTTTCCTATCTGACTACTCTGAGAAGAAAGGCCGAAACAACAACTCAGAGGTCACAGTCTCTTTTAAAGTCCAGACATAATCTTGGTCAGATCATGTGAAGAATATGTAGATTCGTGTCTGAAATGGTCTTTTGAGGAAAGAACCACACAGATTGAGTGGACCTGTCCAGTCAGTGCACGCATTTGTCAGTAATCGTGCAGCTCAACTCAGAACTCAAGGAGCTCAACGATTCGACGAACAATACCAAAGAAAGGACATTTGGGTAGGCCGCATATAGTACTCAAACTGCCAGACCATGGTTAAAACTAACTAAGAAAAGAAAAAAGAAAAAAAGAAAAATCAATGACCCACATAGTCTTCACATTCACAATAATAAACAAAATAAAAAAAATACTTTACATAGTAAATATTCATGTCATTGTATGTAAAAAAAGTTCATTAATGTCAATATGTATATAAAATCCACAGATAATCTTAGTCAGATCATTAGAGGACCATGTAGATTTGTGTCTGAAATGGCCTTTTGAAGAAACAACCATACAGATTTGAGTGGACCTGTCCAGTCAGTGCACGCATTTGTCAGTAATCGTGAAGCTCAACTCAGCACTTAAGGAGCTCAACGAATCGACGAACAATACCAAAGAAAGGACATTTGGGTAGGCCGCATAAAGTACTCAAACCGCCAGATTATCATTAAAAGAACTGAGAAAGAGTGAAAATATATTTGACCCACATAGTCCTCACATTCTCAATAATTAAAATAATAATAATATTATACTTCATAAAGTAAATATGCCTGTCATTGTGTTTATAATAAATAATAAAAAATAAATCAGTAAAAGAAGTTAAAATAAATGAATTGGAGCAGCTCACTCCCAAGCCTTTTTATCATCAATATAATCTTTAACGGTATAAAACGCTTTCTGGCACAATTTACGTTTAATGAATGATTTGAATTTATTAAGGCTGAGGCTTTGTACTTGGCTTGGAAGTTTATTATAAAAGTGTATACATTGACATCTGAACGAGCCACCTATTTTCTTGAGCCTTGTTGAAGGTACAACAAATTTGTGTTTGTTCCTAGTATTTATATTATGAATATCACTGTATTTCTTAAACAATTTAATGTTTTTATGGGCATATAAAAGATTTTCAAAAATATATTGAGAAGGCACAGTCATTACATTGATCTCCTTAAATTTCTCTCTAAGAGAGTGTCTGGGACTTAATTTATAAATTGATCGCACAGCTCTTTTCTGCAAAACAAAGATAGTTTGAATGTCGGTGGCATTTCCCCACAACAGAATACCGTACGACATTACACTATGAAAATAGCTAAAGTACACTAAACGGGCTGTCTCTATGTCAGTTAAATTACGAATTTTTCTAACAGCATAAGCTGCGGAGCTTAGCTTTTTTGACAATTTATCTATATGTGGGCCCCACTGAAGCTTAGCATCCAAAGTCAAGCCCAAGAATACTGTGCTATCTTCAGGATTCAACTCTTCGCCCTTCATCAATACATTAGTTTTCACCTGCTTAACGTGAGGTAACGTAAACTTAATGCATTTGGTTTTTTTCTCATTGAGAAGTAAATTGTTAACATTAAACCATTGAACTACTTTTGAGATCGCGCTATTTACATCGTCAGTAACCAGCTGCTGACGTTTAAGTTTAAACAAAAGTGAGGTGTCATCTGCAAACAACACTATATCATGATCCTTTATGAGGTAAGGCAAGTCATTAATATAAATAAGAAACAAGAAAGGACCAAGAATTGAACCCTGTGGAACTCCCATTGTTACTATAGATCCGGGAGATCTTTTTCCATTAACGTCAACGCTTTGAATCCTATTACTCAAGTATGAAATAAGAAGTTCCAGAGCGGTGTTCCGGATCCCGTAGTAGCGGAGTTTCCTGATTAACGTTTCATGAAAAACGCAATCGAATGCTTTGGATAAATCACAAAAAATACCCAAGGCATCGCATTTATCTTCCCATGCATCATAAATATGTCCTAAAAGTTCAACACCGGCATCAGTAGTTGAACGACCCCTTGTAAAACCGAACTGTTTGTTATGTAATAATTTATGTCTATTAAAAAATCTTTGCAATTGCTCTAAAATTAATTTCTCAAAAATTTTACTAAATGTAGGTAGTACTGAAATAGGTCTATAATTTGTTGGGTCTGATGTACTACCTGATTTAAACAAAGGTATTATTTTACTATTTTTCATTAGGTCAGGAAACTCCCCACAGTCGATACAATTATTAAAGATAACAGCTAAAGTAGGTGCCACAATGTCAATAATGGACTTAGCAACTTCTACAGAATTACCCCACAGATCTGCAGTCTTTTTTACATTTAAAGTGTGAAAGGTTTTAATTATGTCTCTACAGGTAATATGTTCAAAATTAAATTCCGAATCGCAAAAGTTAACATTTTCCTTAAGCAAAGACTCGGCAACAGAAGGTGATGAGTTTAAGGATTTGGTAGTTGAAATGGGTATATCCGAAAAGAAATTTTCAAAGGCCGCAGCGACTTGTAAGTCTGATTTTATTATGTTGTCGTTAATAGACAGGCTGTAGTCAGTATCTCGGTTACTGGACCTTCCCGTTTCACTATTAATAATATTCCAAGTCGTCTTAATTATATTACTACTGTTTTTTATCTTCGAACTCAAATAACGCGACTTGGCCATACAACAAACTTTTTTAAATAATTTTGAATAATTTCTAACATATAAATTAAATTCAGCAGTCTTTACATAAGCCCTTTCACTGTACAGCTCATAAAGCCGTGTTCTACTTTTATGAATACCAATGGTAGCCCAATCACTGAAAGATGCATTACTATTAATCGAGATAGTCTTGGGAATAAATGTAGAATTAAATTGTTTACAGTAGGTATCAAAAAAATCATCATATAGTTGATTAGGATCACTATGAATAGACAAAGCTGGTAATTTATTTATGAGTTTAACTTTAAAAGCTTCCAAGCGACTTGCAGTTTTGGGGTTAACAGTGATATCCTTTTTAGCCACTTTGTTGTTTTGGTAAGGGATAGTAATCCTTTGCCCGCAATGATCTGAATCTAGTAAATTTATAATTTCTTTGTGGCTGGGTATAACATCTGTATAAATATTATCTAGGCATGTGGCACTTGTAGTGGTTATTCTTGTGGGCTCCAAGAATAGGTTTACAAGATTGTAAGACTGAAACAAACTTATTATTTTACTACAAGAACCCGAATTTTCTAATAAATTAACATTAAAGTCACCGCAAGTGATAATAGGCTTATTCGAGTTTGAAATCTTGTGTAACACTACATCCATTACCTTTTCAAAGCAGTCATACAATCCTGAAGGGGGTCTGTACACACTCAATACAATAAACTGCTCCAATTCTATACAGGCTATTTCAACTGTCCGCTCAACAGATAGGCTCACAATATCCTTACGGTCTTTAAATTTAAGCTGGTTACTGACTAAAATTAATGAGCCACCATGTATAGCATTTACTCTGCTGAACGAACTACCAACCTGGTGATTATTAAAATTGAACAAGAACTGGTGGCTTTTAAGCCAATGTTCTGTTATACAAAGAATATCAATACTATTAAAATTCATAAATAATTCTACTTCTAAGTCTTTGTGCATAAATCCTTGAATATTTTGATGCACCAGGTTAATACTATTTACTGATTTTAAACTTTTATTTGATTTTATTTTGCAAATCTGCACATTATTGCTAGAGGTTGCCTCTATTGTCTTAACTTCTAATTTAAATTATGATTTATGTCAATATGTGATACCAAATTATTGGCTGAATAATATAATATGTCAGAGCATTGCTCAATAGAAGCAATTTGTTTAGCCAAGTTCTTGGCTGTAATAGAAAAGTAATATGATAGCGACACAGCTATCTGTCTTTTACAGTACTTTGAAAGATAGTACCTATCCATAAAAAATCTATCTTTTGTCAAATAATAGTGATTACCAACATAAGTGTTAGTGTCAATTAATTGAAATAAATTATTATTAAATGTCAAATTATGTAATGTCCTATTAAACAAGTGGAGCAACCGAACTCTTATTAAATTAATAATCATTTTATTTTATTTTTTAACCTTAATATTTTTGAATGATGCCATCCATGTATGTGTTGGGTATCAAATGAAAGGAAAATAAAAAAACGGAGTCACACGTAATTTTTAATTTGTCTGTCTGTGATGTCATGTTTAGACCTTTTTAATTGGCGTTTTTGTCGTAGATGGGTTTTAGTTTTATAACTTTTGTAATCAAACGATTGGTTTGAAAAATATAATAACTCTGTTAAATACCTTCGTTTTCATTGATAAAATAACGTGAATACATTATTGCGATAATATATTTTGCAAATAGATTGATTTTTATGGAATTAACTGCTAACAACCTGCAAAACTAAAGCTTAAAAAATCGAAATCATGAATGTCATGTGTTTTACAGTTCAACGATAATATCTAGTTAGATGTAACATTGACAGCAGCTGGAATTTCTAAATATCTGTCAAATTATGTTTTAAATATTATATTTAAATCACCCAATGACCCCGTGGTTGCAAGCACGACTGATGACTCTGAGTTTGTTTCGGCCTTTCTTCTCAGAGTAGTCAGATAGGAAACGCCGACCTCATCTAGCTTAGCTCTAATATTTTTTTAACATGACGTGTAAAAGTGATTCCGATATCCTATTTACAGAATAAACAATTTCATTTCATTTCATGAATAATGTAAGGTCGATTTCCGAGTTCAAATATTATTGAGTTCTTCAAAACTAAACAGATAAATAGATCGTTTATTTGGTGCACACAAAACACACAGCACAACATACAAAAGCACGATAAAGTAATAACTAAGTGCATAAATATTAGGAAATAGCTACCTACAAGCTGCTAAAACAGTAACCGTGGAGTTTCTTGCCGGCTCTTCTAGGCCCATGTAGGTTAATGTGAAATAAAATATTTTGATTTTAATATACAAAAAAGAAGTAGAAAACAAGACATAAATTATTACTCTTACTTCTATTACTTCTTTTATTTCTACTACGTTAATAACCACCCCTTTTACTTAGGACTGATATCCGGTGTAATGAAGATCTGTTATATATTACACTATTTTATCGTTGATAGTGTCAAAGCCTCTCATATCTTCTTCCTCTCTCTCTTATCTTTTCCTACCAGGCCCAACTTCATACTGAAGATACGTATTGTTATTTTCTTCAACAGTTTTATTTATTTTCTCTTCATCTACCTACGGTACATTCTGCTCTTGGATCCCATCCAGCACTATATTTCTCATCCCTACCTTCATGAACATTCGCTGTTGGTACTTAGCCGTTACAGACGACATTTATGACTGGACCAGCTGATACCTTGAGAACGGAATGTGAGCTTGGTACACTAACCGACTTAGTAAGATAATTCATGTCTGTAACTATGCTAACTACTCAGCCGGTGTCTTGCAAATTAGGATGAATTTCAGGGAAAAGCGAGTGTAATTATTATAACGGGCTAGTTACCTGCTAGTCTTATTTACATTTTCTTTATTTTATTAATATACATATAATTCACATTTTTAAATATTAGAATATAAAAATTATAAAAACATTTAAAAATAAAAAATGTTTACATAATTATTAAGGTACCTACATATAACTTGGACTTGGACAGTACTGGTGGTCCAGTGGTAACCACCGCGACTTAAGAGTTGTTGGTCGTAGGTTCGAAACCAGACAGGCGCTTTACTTTGTGTACATCACCAGTACTCTCAAAACGGGAAAGAAAACGTCGTTAAGAAACCGGCAATTGTTAGGTCCTAGAAGCGAAAATTCGAAGACATGTGACATCTACCAACCCGTACTGGGCCCGCGTGGTGGGTTACGTATTTACGGCCCACTCCCTCTCACGGTGAGGAGGCCTGTCTCTCAGCAGCGGGAACATGGCTTATTATGCAATGCATGCAATATAACTTGATTATTTTAATAGTTTTTATTATTATTTTACAAATAAACAAATATATAAAATATACAAGAATAAAAACGTAGTGCGGGTATATCTGTATTGTACCCTAGTCCATAGCCAATTGTTATTCTGAATTATAGAGGTTTATTAATGCAGCGTAAAAAAGCTATCAACTTTTTTTTTTTGGCCATCCGTTATTGCCTTTATGCGGTGTCGGATTAAAGTATATTTTTAGTAGATTAAAAGTTTATTTATAGCATCGTAGCTGGAATTGTTCCCGCGGATAGAGCCGTATCATTTTCCACAAAATAAAATTGAGCTACCAACATATTTTTTTATACAAACCGGATCACCAATTTATAGAATACATTGAAACGTTTGCCCCTCAAACATTAAGCCTAAAATGTTAACATGGTAAAAAAGTTATTTTATTAAATACTACATTCAATACAGCCGGGTGATATTTGCCTGCCAGAACAAATAATAAACTGAATAACAGAACCCTTCATAATTAACGAAACTTTAACGATGTTGGCAATGGACTCAACAGAAAAAAAGGATGAAAAACTTATTTGAAATTGTCTATGCAAATTCTCTTGGTGGACTTTACCTTCGTTTTATCCCCATGGCTGTCGTTTAAGTTTAAACTTTATAAAGAACAGTATAAAGTTGAATTTTGATTTGAGCAAGATGATGGCTTAGTGGTGTTTGCATAAATTGTGCGATTAGCGCAGTTGAGTAATAGTTATCCTGGTTAAGATGGGTGACAGTTTACGTCGCATAGTTATTTTAGTTCTAGTTCGTCGTATAGTTTTGTCTAAAAGCGGTTTATTTTCATGACAGTTGGAGATACAACACTAATGTCTTCTTCATTTTCTCTAATTTAATAAAACGCTCTGGATGATTTTGGTTTTGGTTGCTATTTCTAGCTTATTTAGACCATGTCTATCTTCTATCGATCTTTTATTTATTTATTTAACCATTTATGCACACACATACAAACAGACAAGAAGAAAGGAACAGAAAAATACGTACAAAGGCAATACATACTTAAAGAATAATAATGGTATGTACTTACCGCTTTCAATTTAAGTTACAACTCCTTTGACTTATAAAACTCTTTTAAATGTTAATTATACCAGAAATATTACTATGTCACATGCTTATACTTTGTTTTAATCACTGGTCCATCTTTAACTTCAAAAATTCGTGGTTTTATGAAGCCACCAGATTCTACGAGTTCCAACATAACTGCCTAGATTATTACATCTTGCTAAAATGCTATTATTAAGGAGGACGCAAATGATGATACTAATAATTAAATTCTATGTAGGAAACGATTATGTGAAATTGACAAAGGCTCGTAATTACGGCTCAAAAGTGCTATAGAACTTTCTTCATTTTACTGGCTAAGTTGAGCTTTATAGTAAAATTGTGCCGCTGGATTATAAGGACTGAGCATGGGTTTAAAAGTTATCATTTTTGTTCGAACTGCATTATGTAGGTACATAGAAAGAAAGAAAAATAGGTTCATTTGACACAGAAACACGTGCATACAGAAAGATGGGTAATCAGAAAAAAATAACAAAATATAAGATCTAGGTATTAAGTAGTCACGAGCATAATACAGACATAGTCGGCAGCTGCACGTCATGACTGTGACAAGAAGGCTTCCACTCTACCTGATGCTGAGCTATGAGGGACCCACAGCACAGCGCTGATTTTCAGTGGTCACCCGAAACAGACGTACGGAGTCAAGTTAGGTTCTGTGATTTGTACATAAATAGGTAACAAAATAAAATAAACAGTAAGTACTTAGAATATAATGCATAATAACAAATTGTAGGAATAAATATTATTAATATATATATATACATAAAATATATAACATAAACATTTATCGGCGACACCATGCGTGTAAAATAATATAGAACATATTGAATTTCTTTTTACGGCTAAAATAATGTTTTTTTTTTGTTTCAAACATAGTCGCTGCTTTATAGTTACTTCAGTTATTCAATATAACGGAAGCTGCTAAGCAATTTGAGGTATTAAAGGCCCTTAAGATTGTGAGAAAACCGGATTCAAAAAACCTAAGAAAGAAAATAATGAAAATGACATAGTGACATCTACCCACTCCCACTTGGGCCTGCGTGGTGGATGAAGTACAGCCAACTCCCTCTCACAGAGAGGAGGCCTGAGTCCCAACAGTGGGAACGTGGGCTGATTATGTTATTGCATGCAATATAACTTGATTATTTTAAATTGCAATCTATCCAATTTAATCAAAAAGTATCCAAAGTTTGTATGAAATAAAGAGGCTTTTTTATTTTAATTTTATTTTATTTATTTATTATGATAAGTAGTAGAATATTTCAACAATAGCCTTACTCTGAGGGAGAACATGATTGATTGTGAAGGCTGTTAGTAATTTGCTTTCCTTAATTAACGGTTAAGTGCTACGTGTAAACATGGTCTTTCTTTTGTGTAGATTTTAGTGTAGAAAGAAAAAAAAAGAAAATGTTTTTAATACAACGTTTAGATTTTTGAAGCAGTTTTCTGCTCTCGTTTGAACATGGAACCGTTCAACTACCTTTAATAAAACTGAGGATCCCTCGGTCATACTCGGTTGGTTGAGAGGTGAAACACGTGTCGATTTCTTACAGGGTCTTGTATGATTCTTTAGGAAAAGTTACTAAATATATCTACGTTTATTGTATTTTATAATGTATTTCCGCCAAGTCACGCCTGAATCAATTAACTAACTGCACGTCTTCTATCTCCTCTTCATAAAGATAGGCATTATTTATTTACCACGTTTCATATTCCCATCGATATCTATCAATCTCAAACTGTACCCCTAAATCCGAAAAGAAGCGATGGATTTTAAAAATTCACTTCCAATATCTATCAAATAACAAAAAAATCCATTGTACCCTCAAGCGAAAAGCTCCGTACCGGTTCAGAGCGGTTGTATCCAGTAAATTCCAGATCATTCTAGAACTCTAGCCCATATTTTGTGCGCAGCGTGCCGACATCGCTTGGCAGTAGCGAAATTTAATTCCCGAGCTGCTTGTGCTTAGTTTAAAGCGTATGTAGCATTGTAGACGTAAGATGTGTTGTGTGCACGGTCTTAGAGAAATAGGTCACTTATATTTGAGGGTATTTGGATACTATAAAGTTGGACAGTAATAATTTTGCCTACCTGTCCTCTCGGTAAATTCTCAAGGGCTCTTTGAAATAGTGGGCATATATGTAGTTATTTGTCGTAGGTCCAAGATACCGGTATCTTACATCATTTTACGTGAATATTAGTGCCATTATTTATATATGACCCTTGTGTTGTAAAAACAACATTATTAAGGTGTTATTTGACCTTGACATCCATCTTAAAGGTCAGAAGAATGTCACTTAGAGAAAATCAAGTAAATTTTTACTTAGCTAATGGTTTTGGACAGGACCCAGTTGCGCAATCTGCAGATTACTATATTGTGGCGGCATCTACACCGCCACATACGAACTAAGCATCAAAGACCTGACGTCACAGATCCTGCATCGCGCTATTTAAGTTTACCGCGCGATTCATATATATAAGACTATCCGACATCAGTCCTTGGGCAAATGCCCGCCAGACACAACACCCGTCTGGTAGGAGGATCCTCCCTTTTCTATGGGGGATGAGAGAACTTTACACCCTGTTCCTCATACCCCTAAATTGGTGACCCCGAATATGAACGTCAACGCAGCCTTCGTGCAATTACTTCAGCGTGACGTCATCAACATCACTCCCGCAAGCTTTCGTGAGGCGAGTCACACAGCCAGCCAGCACCCACGGCTTCAACGGGTATCCTGACCACCAGCATGCAGCGAACGCGCATTCCTGGTCACCACCCTCAGCCTCATCAGCAACCCGGCGCTGTACCACATCCGACGCACTGGATCACAACGCAGCGCCACCCCGACTCACTGGGGAATCAAACTCAAAACTCAAACTCAAACTCAAAGCACCCTCAATCACCGCAGACAGTTCCGACCCACTGTGAACTATGCGGCACCCGGTTCCGACTCACTGGAACCTCAACTGGCACTGGCAAGCATCGCAAGATACAAGACTCAGCCCACTATCGACCTCCGGTCTCCGGAGGGGAGTGATGTGGCGGCATCTACACCGCCACATACGAACTAAGCATCAAAGACCTGACGTCACAGATCCTGCATCGCGCTATTTAAGTTTACCGCGCGATTCATATATATAAGACTATCCGACATCAGTCCTTGGGCAAATGCCCGCCAGACACAACACCCGTCTGGTAGGAGGATCCTCCCTTTTCTATGGGGGATGAGAGAACTTTACACCCTGTTCCTCATACCCCTAAAATATTAATGAATGTCTTATAAGACGGTCGGACATGAAGGTAACATTTTGGTTATTAACGAAGATATTATTTGAAAGAACACTTCTGGTATCTTTTAGTGTGACTTCTTTTCTTATGATAAATGATTTATTTTCTGTAAGTAGGTTTGTACAAACACTTTTACACGTCAATCGTTTTAAAACTAGATGAGGTTGGCGTTTCCTATCTGACTACTCTGAGAAGAAAGGCCGAAACAAACTCAGAGATCACGGTCTCTTTTAAAGTCCAGACATAATCTTGGTCAGATCTAGTGAAGAATATGTAGATTCGTGTCTGAAATGGTCTTTTAAGGAAAGAACCACACAGATTGACAGCTCAACTCAGAACTCAAGGAGCTCAACGATTCGACGAACAATACCAAAGAAAGGACATTTAAAGATAGGCCTTATATAGCACTCAAACTGCCAGACCATGGTTAAAACTAACTAAGAAAAGAAAAAAAAGAAAAATCGATGACCCACATAGTCTTCACATTCACAACAAAAAAATAAAAAATTATATGGTTCTTTGCTTCCCATGGGGATAGGCAGAAAGTATACAGTATGTCACCTACTACGATCTTTACATACTTCGTACCTACCCACAATAATAGAAGCACAACAAAAAAAAAATGGTCTTATTTTATTAAGCTTGAGCTTGATATAGACAAACAAGAATGGGCAGAGTATATGTTTTTAGTAAAATCTACTTGATAAGAACCGCCATGGTGTAATGATTTTGAACAATGTGACGACAGATTCCAACCACAACTAATGCAAATTGCAACACCTATCAAGCATAATAAAATAAAACCATTAATATAAATTAAAACAGTTAACCAACACGATCTGTTATTCGTGACCATGGAACAACGTGGGCTACATTTTATTCAGGAAAATGTATAGATCCCTTGGGTATACAGAAAGGTCGCTTCTGATAGCCATTGGAGACTTTAGTGAACCACATACTGCAACCAACCAGGCCTAGCCTGAAGTGTTTTGAAGAATACGAAACTTTTTTTGAACTTTCAGCTATTCCGCGTTCGCGATTTAGTTTCCAAAAATGTAAACATATTTCATGTGCTTTTGGAAAAATAGTTCATCCACACATATTAAGCAGTTCAGTTTGCGCTACAACTTCAACAATTTTAACGACTTTTTCAATTGTTAATTGTCATTGTTAATTCGACTTCATTTACAATTTATAAAGTTGATTTTTGTTTAAGTGGAAATAACATCAATAGGAAACAAGGATTTGAATACAGTATAAGTTAATTAGTGGGAAAACGGCGGTATGAAAAGTTTGGACGTTAATATTCATGAAATAAAGTAGAAATGGGATAAATAAAAAAAAATTGAAGAATTTAAAGGAAAATTTTTATTAACCTCGGTTACGCAAATTTCTTTTTTTTGCGTATTATTAAAAAGAGTTAAGTCACTGTTGAGAGTTTTTTGTAAGACATGACCTTGCAAGCTAGGTATTATTTCTTAGTAAGAGCAGACTTCAAAAACATGTTTAGATTAGAATTTTAGTAAGATCCCCTATGTATTACTGGTGTCAAGGCTGTCTGTAACAGCTAAATTGTCTGCCACTGTGAGCCAACCTTTTAATAGGCTTATTCCACAAATCCCTTCTGAAAATCCCCCTCACGGGGGAAAAGTGGAATCTATAAAAAAAAAGTGTGAAATTCCCCCCTCATAATCCCCCCTAGGGAAAAAAAAAAAATATAAAAGGAAACTATACCGTGTACAAAACATACATACATAAACTCATGCCTTCTACCCATGGGGGTAGGCAGAATCTATAGAATGCCATCTGCTTCGATCCTCTTATTCCTTTTACTTCATTTACGTTTACATTTGGTCATACACGCATGTCGGTTGGAAGAACTACGCACTCGACCATTCTTAAAGACATCATGTAGATACTACATTGATTGCATATTTTTGGCAACTTACGAAAAAATATTATTACTGAAATAGAATAGAATAGATACTCTTTATTATGTACACCATAAAAATTACAGACTTTTAAAATTATTTATTAATAATAAACAACAACACAACACATTATTTTTTTTATTTTTTATTACAGGCTTCTAAAGAAAAAAGCAATCTGTTTATGCATGCTGATGAAATCACTCGAGTTAGGGTTACTCTTTACATTTTGATGCACCTCCCCTGATTATGCTTTTCTCCTGTATTACGCAGCATTGCAAAATACATCAGCATTTCGGCAAAATACAGCAACATTTCCACTGTTTACACCTGCGGCCACGGTGCCAATTCCGTCTCTTTCCACCACCCTACGTTTGAGAGAGACGGAGATTTATTTATGTCACTGATATAGCAGGAGAAATTTTAAACGAGCAAGGGCTTTCTTTGTTTCTTTCACTCATTATAGCAGAGTAATAAAAAATAATACGGTTTGTGTTTTAAGTTCTATTACGATTTTGTAATGAAAGAAAAACATTTTAATATAATACCGCTTATTACAGTGTCGGAGTAAAAATGGAAGGAAATAAAATGGGTTAGACTGGCCCTCGAGGAGAATGGTCTAACATTAGTTGTTGTTTGTAATTATTGTTACTGCTGACCTAGCTTTTAAGAGTATAGATTTTTATTTCAAAGTGAAAATTTTATAAGAATTTTCTTAGTTTGCAACAGCAAATGTAAGTAGTACTTGTGAGTGCTTTTATTTCCTCAATAGGTAAGTTGCAATCATAAAATAACCATTCTTAGAACAAAACATTTCCAGGTTTTGCGAAAAAGTTACAACTTTTCTTGTTTGGTCAAGTGTCATACATAAATTAGTGTTCGCTTTCACGCTACAACGGCTGAACGGATTTGGATGAAATTTGTCACAGATTTCGGTTCTATTAAAGTCAGTCACCGTAACCCTAATTTACATTATGATACTAGTTGCGCAAACTTAGTTATTCATTGATAATTCCATGTGTAAATAGATAGGTAATTATTTACACGTGGAATTATCAATAAATAACTAAGTTTGCGCAACTAGTTTCGTAATGTAAATTCGGCATTATGTTAAGAGACACACGTCAACCAGGGATGTGCCCTACATACACTATTACAATCGTTTACGTTACCAACAGTCTCATGTGCCCTACTACAAGGATCTTTTGACGTTGTCAGGGAGCTGTTGGTAAACATTTGTGCCATTGTTTTGTGAAATGTATTGAAAGAACAAGATGGCGGCGTTAGTTCCGATTTAAGCCACGCACCTAAAGAACCTTGCAGCGCTATACGTCAAATTTTTCCTACACACTAACTCATAAAGGCTCGCGCAGACAAACGTGCGTCACGTTTGATGTTTGTCGTTCGTCAAGTTTGAAAAGTTAATGGAAATTGTTCTACTAAAATCACGTCGCACTGTCACATCGCGACTGTCTGCAGGAGCCTTGAACCAGAATATATTATAAAACGTTGCAGCTTGCAGGTACGACCTCCGGTAGAATCTTGCATTACTTAGTGATTTCCAGTATTATAAATTCTTGTAAATGATGTACTACTGCTTTACTTAGGTATATCAATAACACAGAGGCATAAAATGCTACCAACCTTAAAAAAAAAACAGATAATAAAACTGGTTGAAGATGTTGAAAATAGTGCATACCATCCTATTTCTGAGTACGGGTACCTCAAAATTGTGAAAATTATTTCGCTTAAAGCGGATATGCCTTTCTTCATGGCTCCATTTTGAATACCGCATAAAAGACTTCCTATTACACCGTGACGTAATTTTAATGTGAAAAATAATAATTATACTGAACCTAATAAATCGTCACTATCAATAAACTAGATTTGAATTAGGTAATAAATGAAGAAACTTTTAAAAAAGACCTACCAAAAAAATTATAACCTATACGGTGACTCGGATAAGCCAAAAAATAGACCTTTGTCAATATTGACAAAGATGACAATCCATATGAAGAAGTATAAACTGACAAATATATTGAAAAAATTTTACCAACTCAGTAAAACAAGTGAATATCGTTATTTTGCTAAAACAATAGAATTCAATTTGAAGAACAACATGATGCCCATTGTCTTATCTTCCTTTATATTAAAAGAAAAGTCTCTATTCTGAATAAAAAACCTCCCTTTTTAATAACGGTACAATATTCTTATCTCCTTTGCACTCCGGTGTAATACGAAACCCAAGGCTTATTCTTCAGAAAATTCCCGCCCTGGGACAGTCTAGAACGGCGCAGTTTAAGGCTAAATTTAAAAAAATATAACCAATAAGAACAAAACTTGGAGCATTCATAAAATTTTCTGTTGGCATTTGTGCGCTTTTAAAAAGGACTTGAAATAAATGGTATTTTCATCGCTCCGTATTGTAAAGGCTGTTTTTCGCTTGGACGAATTAATATGAGGTTCAATTTTGCACCTGACTCTTAACTTTTTATACATCTGTCTCTTTCGCTCGTGTGTTAAGTATCGCTTTTTTTTAACTTTACGCGTAAATATTTTATGAATTACGCGATGCTTCGCACGGACGTAAAAAAAATAATTCGGGGAAAATAAGGGACCCTAAAGCAAAATAATACAGACCCCAGCAATAACTTAAATTAGTTTGACAGAAATGCGTCAAATAAGAAGAGAAGAGAAAAAAGAAGAGGATAATAAACGTACAATGACAAAATAATAAAATACAGCGCACTTATCTTAAGTGTAGCAGTTAACGAAAATATATTGGTACTGAATATTCACACAGTTATGGCCTCTAGAGTCCAATTTAAATTTTACCCAACTATAAACTAGCTGAATATAATAAATGTCAAATATATTTCTGGGGGGTGTTAATCTTCAAATCCCACCTAGGACTCCTAACTTATCCTGAGTAAGTAAGCTTTGTAACCCTTCAAATCCCAATTTGTAGGTAAGTACTGTCAAACTAATTTCCCTGAGTTATTTGTCTCTTACGTCTTGTGAAGTAATATGAATTTTGGTCCTCAACAATATGCGGTGTGTCAGCTGTGGTGAAAGTATTTCCCCTTCTGATAACCTTTCTTTGGTGCTGAGGTCCTATTATTTTTTATCTTCATAATCAAAGCTTAAACAAGTATCATCAGGTGAGTTGACTCTAGCAATTTCTGCTGATAAGATCTTCATATTGGAATTATCATAATTATATAAATATTTATGAGAGAAATCTTGTACTGTCAGCGAAAATAATTGTTTATCAAATTGACACTGTACGCCAATTTTCCGTGCTTAGTCATTATACATCTGGGGGGCTTGTGGTAGAAGTTTAGTAATAATAGCCGCATGTGTCGATCGTTCATGTAAAACTATGCCACGGTTGGTTTGTGGATGGGTGGCCATCTTCACCTACCAATCATTCGTGGATCTTTGACAGTCGTTAGTCGTTACGTGTCGTCAGAAGCCCGAAAGTCTGACAACCAGTCTTACCAAGGTGTATCTATCGCATTACCTAATAACTGTGTTGTGGAGGTCAGATAGGCAGTCACTCTATGTAAAATAATGGTATTCAGCTGCATCCGGTTAGACTGGAAGCCGACCCCAACATAGTTGGGAAAAGGCTAGGCAGACGAGGGGACCATGAGTAATTTATACAACTGTCACAGAATGATTTGAATTTACGGACAATTTAAGTTGTTAAACTATTAATTGCCCTGTCAAACAGTGTTCGCGAGAACCTATAGAATTGGGGGTTCTGAATCACCTGCTCTCGCTGCGCTCAAGCCGTGATACAGAACCCCCCATTCTAACCTACTTTAGCGCTAGTCAAGTGAGAGTTTCATAAACTAGTAGAAGGTATAAGAAAGTCATGTATGAAATTATAGAAACATCATGGATTAAATACTCCAAAAAAATATTTAAGCCGAGCCTCCGAATTGCACTAGCTTAACAACCAAAACGTTAAATCATTCCAACAGAACCGTTGAGCCGAGTAATCCTTGCTATATGAATGCTTGAGAATCCACTGTGTCACTGAAATTCCGCTTTTATGCCTATATAAATAAGAGCTCCACTTGCACACGTTAGATTCGTGGTTATGAAATGCCTTGTGCTATTTTGCTTCGGCGAGAGGTTACGGATTAAATTCCGTGTTGGCGCAAGTTTTCGGAGGTTTTGGTGTTATTATCAACTGCCGATCTATTATGTAAAAATCTCATAGGGATAATTTTGGTGAAGTGAGTGAGCTTGAAGTGAGCTGTCAATCTCATCAGGTAGAATGACAAATCACTTCAAGCGCACTTCACCTAAGTTTTCCTTGTGAGGGTTTTACAAAATAGAACGCCTGTTTTGAGAATCAATAAAACCTTTATTCAGTTTATCCGTTTTGAGTGGATTCAATCTAGGTTGATACGTATAGGAATAATATTATGCTAAAAAATTTAAACCGTTTTGAATAACGTACCTTTACTGGAATGGCTTTATTTCGATATTGATGGATGAATCACTATTTGATGTACAGGGTAACGGATAGGGTAATGGATGTTGAAGAGTGCTAAATGTGGGGAATGTTGTTAAAACTTTTAAAGTTACAAATGTCCCCTTATTACATGGGACTTAAACATAACTGGTGAAATGTGGGTGCACTATAGATAAACTTTTGCGTAACCTTTCGTGGAATACAGGCATGATATTATGTGTTAGGAATGAATCTGTGAGTAAAAGGTCCATAAATAAGGACCTAGGACTAAGGTGAAGAAATGGTGCTTATTCATAACAATATCTAGGGGTCATTCTTTATGCACATTCCTGATAAAAAATAAAATAATTATACCAGGGGTAGGAATAGTATCAAATAAAGAAGCTTCCTATTTGATCCAGTTTTTTTTCCAGAATATGTAGCCAAAAATAACTACGGGTGTTTAAATGAAAAATATTTCGGTAACTGTAAAACAAAAAACAGTTTCTGTTTAGTTGCCAAGTCGTAGCTTTGTCTACTTGGCCAAGATACGGACATTCGACCTTCTTTAGTTCAGTGGGTCAATGTTTTTTTTCACTATCTGCTATAGCCCTATATATACTTTTAAGATAAAGACGAACAAAGGTCTTAAAATTGAAATCACGATTTATTTTAGTCATATCCTTAGTTGTATCTTTGTGTGTGGAGTCCAAATTTTCATTGTAAAAAGATTTTAAGAAACTCAGAATGTTTTGTTATCTTTATGGGTATTCTAGCATCTTTTAGTATAATTATAAAAGTTCTTGAAATCCTACATTCTTTAACTGCCACATCAGCATCATTAAATTTAAAAAGTGTTTCTACATTTACATTTGTTGTATTTTGATTTCATACGTCTTTGTTTACTAACTAATTGTTCTTCCAAATTATTCAAAAGTGCTCTAAAGACATTTGTCCCCGCTTCCTCTCATAACTCAGGCAGCACAAGATGAGTTGCCCTAGCAAAGCTGCTGTTTCGCAGATTACCGCTGTTCAAAACAATCGTAATGTCAGAATCCGGAGCCGCGGTATTTTTTATTAATCGAAATACTGCTCGTATTAAATTGAGTGCATTCCATGTGCTGCCTGGGGATTTTAACTTTATTTCTTTATTTTTAGTAAGCCAGGATTTACTGGTGTTATATTTTTCATGAGTGATTTATTTTTCGAAGTGTCGTTCATGGAATACAAATAGGTGGTCGTTTAAATCATTATGTATTTTGTGTGCATCTGTGGTACAGTCTGAAAATAAACGTAGCATTTGCCTTCCTTTTGAAAAAAAAAAATCTGGAGAATAAATACCACTGTTTTTTGGTCAGCAACATTGCTGAGTTTCAGTTTGACCGTAAGTAAAATTACAGTAGGTACAGTCTTTTCAACTTTATCTGGGGTTGACATAACAACACATCAACTTGTCCTAGTCGAGATTTAAGGAATGACCACTAATGTGCACACACAGAGTAAATCTCGTCATAATATAACTTCACTTTTTTCATAAAATTCGCGTCATGTTAACACAACTTATTCCACAAAGGACAAAAGAAAAAATGCACACAAATAAATAAAAGGAAACCGCGGAACAAAAAAACGTAGCCATATTCAAAAGCTGGTATAAAAACATCAACGTAACGCTTGTAATATGATTAACATAATCTCGTAGCGGTGACTCACAAACTCTTAGATACATCCTATATACGAGTAAGAGAAAATGATATATCATAAAAGTTTCACAAAACACATCACGCTGTATAATGTGCTAGCTTATTTTCTGTTTTTGCATTCTCGCTCTTAACTTTTAATACGTTATGTTTGTTCTTCATGCGAGACCTTTGGATTTATTTAGTGTTATTCCTGGTTTTGTTGTTTGATACAGTTTTTTGTGTTTCTTTTCCTTATTAGATGAAGAAACTATAGGGATAACTTCAATCAAGTTGTGAAAGGTCTCTTGATGTTTTCAACTGGAAGAGTAACTTCTGCTATTTCTCTAAACTTGTCATGAGCTTATATATATTGTTTATTTAATAAATTTGACCCTATTACACACTATTACATAACATAACATAACGCCTTGTTTCCCCGAAGAGTTGGGCAGAGGTGTACCTATCACCCACATTTAGACAGTTATGTTTAAGTCCCATGTAATAAGGGGCGAGCCTATTACCACAACCGGGCACAAATCCAGACTCCGGGCTGCTACTGAGAAATTTCTTATAGAAAAACCCAATAACACTTTGCCCGACCTGGGAATTGTACCCAGGACCTCATGCTCAGCAGTAGCGCTTGCGACCACAACCAACCAACGAGGCATATAACTATCTATTAAAAAATGCTAAATAGTAGACGTACACACATAACATCACGCCTTGTTTCCCCGAAAGGTTAGGCAGAGGTGTACCTATAGTACACCCACATTTCGAAAATACCAATTCTAGGTACATTATTATGCGCAGATGGCCTCACTTACATGTATAAATAATGCATGTATCTCCAGGCGATGCTAGCATTACAGAGAATACTTTGTCAAGCTTCAAAAATATGAAAATAGATACTTATACAGTAGGGAAAGAGTCAGTTGGTCCCAACCACATGGCTCTGTCTTCTTCAGTTGCTTGACACGATCGCGTTAAAGAATTTAAAAAAAAACGTAACCCTGTCTTTGCCGTAACACAGTCGGGTAAAAAGGGAATATCCAATTAAAAAACGCGTATGCACGTCTGGCACAGACAGCTTCACTGCCAACTGTGCTGATTGGTTAATCTAGTCTCGAAAAGCTCGTGCCAGTGTGAGAGAACAAGAGGAACATAGTTCAGTCATGTAAAACAGAGGTGGTAGATTTAGTCGAAATAATAAACTCAATAGAAGCAGTCAGCTTCACTGCCAACTATATGCTGATTGGTTAATCTAGTCTCGAAAAGCTCGTACCAGTATGAGAGAACAAGAGGAACACAGTTCGGTTATGTAAAACAGAGGTGGTAGATTAAGTCGAAATGATAAATTCAATAGAAGAATAAAATTCATTTAAAAAAAATTGGCAATAAACGAAAATACAGAACCAAAAACACCGACTTCCGAAATTAAAGTTATTTTTCACTTTATTTTTGGTTTTATTTTAGAAGTCGGTTTTTTGTTTTTGTAAAAAACTTTTATATTATTCACTTTTTAGTTGTGGTTGACCAAGGTTTTGAGTTTTTTTTCCTTTTACACCACACTAGCTCGTACTAATAAGCTGCATATCATTAAAACTACTGATCCAATTTTAATGAAACTTACACTGTTCCCTAAGTTGAAGTAACCGTACGCAAAAAAAAAAAACATTCACGGAGAAATGCGTGGACAAATAAAAACATTCATACATACTCTTAAAAAATGATGTATATTTCGTTGTTCAGAAGCCCTAATAGATTATCTGATGTGAATATAATATTGTAGTTCCAATAATATTACATACTTAACTGTCGAATTGATAACCTACTTTTTTTTTTGTCGGTTCAAAAATCTTTCAATTGAAAAGCAATGCGATTTCCGTCATGTGCCTTTTTGAAACCAAAACAATGACGACGATTCCGAAAGCATTCAACCACCTAATTGGATCAAAAAGCCTTAAACTGTACAAAAAGGTTTTGGGCTTACCATGTTCTTTGTTCCTTCCAATTTCAAAGAGGCCTAGCTTAGCAAAAACCGGTTTTATTCCCTCAGTTTTACTGACGCATCAATTTCTACCACTTATGGTTCAACTTCGGGAATAACACACTTTTCTCCGTTATTTTTCTTGTGGAAACTTTCTCGGATATTATTTTTCAATATCACGTGTATTGAGTTCGTAAGTTTTCTGTTATATTTGAATTTTCTATATTGTTTTCTTATAAATGAGTCAGCGTTGCTTAGGGCTATTGATACTTTATTGGGTTTGCTTATATGGAATCTTTTTGGTTTAGGTAGGAGAGTTAAAATAACAAGACTTTAAGTAAAGAAATAATAATTTATGATTTAACTTCCACTCAGCAATTGATCAAACATCATTATTATAATATACTAGCTTTCGCCCGCGGCTTCGCCCGCATGGAGGTCGGAAATTGTCCTACAGGAAAGTACTTCCGGGGAAAAGAGTAGGTACTTTATCCAGGTTATAAATCATCAATTTGCAAATTTCATCCAAATCCGTTAGCCGTTTTTGTATAATTGAGTAACAAACATCCAAACACACAAACATACAAACTGTCACCTTTATAATATCAGTAAGATTACGTCATTATTAAGTTTTAAGTGGGTATATTACAGTAAAGTTTCATCAAAATCCGTTCAGTAGTTTTTGCGTAAAAGAATAACAAACGTCCATCCATCCATCCTCACAAACTTTCGCATTTATAATATTAGTAAGTAGGAGCACTCCCGAGGAGATATTTAGGACACTGGCAGCCTCATGGATGACCAAGGGCATTGAAGTCGGTAGTTGGAGGTTGACAAACCTCCGATTTGTCGACGACATAGTACTTTTTTGCCCCCACAGCTCTGGAACTACGGACTATGCTTCAAGACCTAAGCACGGCAAGCCTCAGGGTTGGACTCACGATGAATCGGTCTAAAACAAAAACCATAACCAACAGCACTAAGTGTAGTTTCGAGGTAGATGGGCAGGAAACACATGTCGATAAGTACATCTACTTGGGCCAGTTAGTTGCTTTCGAAAACAGGTAACAAAAGGAATTCTATCACTGCATCGAAAATGTCTGGAAAAGGTACTGGTCTCTGAAGACGGTAATGAAAGGCGAAGCGAACACTCATCGATATGTGTATTCTGCCTGTCCTAACCTACGGTACGCAGACCTGGTCACTTACCGAGTCGCAAAAGTTTCTTCTTGGGGTTTGCCAAAGAGCAATGGAACGAAGCATTCTAGGCGTAAAACGAACTAACAATTATCGAAACACTACGCTGCGCTCTAAAACGGGGATTCTTGATGTAGACAAAAAGGCTGCCAAGCTATAATGGGATTGGGCGGGTCATGTAAGCCGCATGCATAGCGACCGCTGGGCAACAGTCTCCACACGGCGGGTGCCTGAGGATGGACGGCGCCGCCGAGGCCGGCCTAGGAAGAGGAGGCGAGACGACCTAGACGCAAACCGCAAGGGTTGGATCGAGGAGGCCCTGAAGAAAGATGCTTGGAAGTATTTGGGGAGGCCTTTGCTGAGCAATGGGACGGTGTAGGCTAATTGATAAATATAAAAATGTCGTGTCACGGTGCTTGTGGTCGCACTCCTCCGAAACGGCTCGACCGATTTTTACGAAAATTTTATGTTTATTTGGTAGGTATGACAATAGGTCGTAAAGAGGTAGGTATGCAGGTAGGGTAGGTAGATAAGTAGATAGGTAGGGTAGCGTAGGTGGATAGGTAGGTGTGCCGTAGATAAGCACTTAGTGCTACCAGTGCGAAACCGGGGCGGGAAGCTAGTATAAAAACAAAAAAATATAAATTGCAATATTACTGTGAAGTTTCATCAAAATCCGTTCAGTAGTTTTTGCGTGAAAGAGTAACAAACATCCATTCATCCTCACAAACTTTCGCATTTATAATATTAGTAGGATAATATAAGTAAGTAAAAAAAGGAGAGGGCGCTGCGATCGCAAAGTAAACAGTTCGACTTCTTGTCAGTTCTTGCAAATATATTGTAAATAAATGTAAATTCGAAGTGATTCCTTAATAAACTACAAAACTAATATCATAAACATCTGATAGTCCAGTGTTATCGTTTGCAAAGCTAAATGCTAACACAGTGATACTAAAAAACACTGTTAAGTGGGTGACTGAGTGATTTTTTATAGAACTATGTTAAAACAATAAAGTGGCTCAATCTCCGTTACAAAGGTCATTACTTTAAACAAGCAAGACTGCTACGAACCTTAAACCTAATATACATTCCAAACAAATGTAAAAACAGTGCCAAAACATATAAAGTGATCGTTATAAATGATTTTCAAAACAATAACAGCGCGTTCCATTTCAAAAGTACTGAGCTTAACGCTATTCTAAGCATATTTTTGGCGCGTTCCAGTTTCACCTTAAAAACATCTTAAGCATTATTGTTTATATAAAACCAAAAAATGGATCACAATATCTGCATTGGATGCTACGAAACACTATCTGAATCTCAAACAATTAAGTGTACTGGCTGCTGTGGCGATTTCCATCTGCAATGTGTGAACGTACTGCAAAATGATTACCAACAGATTTTTCGTAAATGGACATGCCCCACTTGCAGAGCAAAAACTCCCAGAGGTGACAACACTAATACGCCCGTTCGACCGTCAAATACTATGCTAGTCGACACTATGAATGTTAACACGCAGCCGCGTTCCCGAAGTGCGAAATCAGAATTTACCATTCTTACTCCCGATAAGGATTCAAACGCCCTTAACTCACTGACCTGTGAGATACGCATGATGAGACAGGATATGTCACAAATCAAATCTCAGCTGGAGGAGTTAACTACAAGCATAAAAACATGTAACAATAGACTTGATAGCTTTGACGACAGAATCACCCAGTCCGAACATAAAATTTCCGCCCTAGAGACTCAAACCAATAAGAAAATACTAGAATTAAACGATACTATCTCTCAGCTACAAGACCAATTAAATGCTCAAGCGCAGGTAGCAATGTGTAATGAGATAGAAATTATGGGCCTAAACGAATCCGATAACGAAAACCTGAAACATACGGTCCTACTGACCGCGTCTAAAATAGGAGTGAACTTAAAAGAAGATGATGTTGACTGGGTTACTCGGACCGGAATCGCTCAGAAACGTGCTTCAGGGGATCCCGGCGCGAAAATGCCACGGCCGATCATTGTACGACTTTTGCGACGATCTAAAAGAGACGAACTTATTAAGGCCGCAAAAACTAGAAAGAATTTAAATTGCAGGGATATTGTCTCAGAAGGTCCGCCAGGAAGAGTTTTCATCAACGAGCACCTGACGAAGCAAAATCGGCAGCTTTTTCGTGAAGCCAGAACAAAAGCGCAGGCAAATGGTTTTAAGTTTTGTTGGGTCCGAAACGGACAGATTCTTCTTCGCAAAGAGGAGGGGATGCGCTCTACACGAATCCAGAATAAAGCCAACATCTACCAGTTTCTCGGTCCTGACATACCAGATAATAGCGCCGATCCCGGATTTCCTCCTAAAATATCCCCTGCCGCCGATAAATAAGAGCATATTATTATACAGAACTTTACATCCATTTTGTTCCTTTAGAAAGACGAGATTTATTTTTTATTTGTTAAATATATTACTCTTTCATAATACACTAAATACCGCTACTACAAACACAGATACAAACACTTATCCTAACACAACAATTGAAACTAATAAATACACTCAACCTCACAACACACACACTAACTCGTATATGATACCTAAACACACCATTAAAGACACAGATAAAATAATAATTAAATTCTTTCAACTAAATATAATTATATCGCAGTTATACAAAATAATAAGTGACTATATTAACCACACCCCAACCCATATTATGTTAATTTCTTTATCGTGGATAACTTAGAAGTATTTGAAAGTATTGATGAAACCCTTAGTATAGATTGTCACTTGCTCGATAACCTCGAATTATGTGAAAAACATCTTAACTGCGATTACAACTTCAAAATGCTAACTTTTAACATAAGAAGTGCACAGTGTAACTTTGACAGTTTTTTAGTAGCGCTAAAACGTTTACACATCGAATATGATGTTATTGTGCTTACTGAATGCTGGCTGCAGGAGAGCTCTGTTATTAGACAAATGGAAGGCTACAACGTTTTTAACACTACTCGCCATAAAAACAAGGCAGGTGGAGTATTAATGTACGTGCGGGAATCTATCATGACATCGGTATCGGAACCAGACATAGATGATACGGACTGCCTGTTGGTAAGTATAAACGGTTTTATGCAAATTCTCGGAATATATCGCTCCCCTTCTTCTACTAATTTGGATAAATTTTTGGTATCACTTGACTCTAATTTGAGAAAAATTAAGGAAAATTCCAGATTGGTATTACTTGGGGACTTAAATATAGACTTACTAGCAGCTAATCCTAATGCTGATAACGTAGCGTATCAATGTTTGATGGCGCAACATGGCTTACTTCCCGCAATTACAAAGCCTACGAGGGGACACAGCTGCTTGGACCATATTTTTGTAAAAAGTAAAGATTCTGTGATAGGGGTGGTTGTCAAATGTGCGGTAACAGATCATGACGTTGCTATGGTTGGCCTCCACACAACAAACGATACAACAAATAGGAAAAAAAGGATAATCTTGAAGACAGATTATGAAGCTGTATCTGCTGATCTACAAAAGGCTGACTGGACCAACGTTTTAAGCAAGAGTGATGTAAATGAGGCATTAGATCGTTTTAATAACATAATCAGTTCTGCAGTAAACGCTCACACTCATTTCATCAAAAGTAGCCGCTCAAAGTACAACATAAAGCCATGGATCACTCCCGGTTTGATGAGATGTATGCGTCATAGAGATAGTTTACACCGACAGGTAAATTTAGACCCTAAAAATGAAATTCTCAAACTCTCGTATACTAGGTACAGAAACTTCTTTATAGACATTCTACGAAAAGCGAAGAAAGACTACGAAAGCAAGGCCCTTGAAGACAACAGACGAAACTCAAAGAAATTGTGGAGCACTATAAAGGACATATGTGAGATACGACAGAAAAGAAATGACTCTGCTGATCTACTAAAGGCAAAAAGTACCGCACAGGAATCGCTTAACTACTGTAATCACTATTTCACAACAGTGGGCAAAATCCTGTCGGAGCAGATACTTCAGCGACTATCAACTTCTGAAGATGCACTATCTGCTGATATCGACACAAACATTTCACCCGTTAATTCAATGTTCACGACACCTACAGATATGTACGAGGTTGACTCTATTATAAAAAACCTCAAACACGACAGTGCACCTGGTCTAGATGGAATTAAACCTTCTCTAATTAAAATGATAAGGACCATTATTTTAGAACCTTTCACTTACATTTGCAATCTGAGTATGTCGTCAGGGGTTTTCCCAGAACATTGGAAAATAGCTCTAGTTTCTCCGATTCATAAAGCCGGACCTAAGAACTCCCCGGATAACTACAGGCCTATATCTCTGCTTTGCATCTTTTCTAAAGTCCTGGAGAAATTAATGAATAATCGTATAGTTAATTACCTAGAAAGCCACTCACTTCTCTCAGAAAGGCAATTTGGGTTTAGAAAAGGAAAATCGACAACTGATGCGGTCGAACTGATGACGAACATTACTTCTAAACATACAGATGGTGGAGAACGTTGTCTTGCAATATTCTTAGACCTTGCTAAAGCGTTCGATACCATATCTATTCCTATCCTTCTTAGAAAACTCGAAAGGTTAGGAATAAGAGGAACAGCGCTTGACTGGCTTCGTAGTTACCTGAGCAACAGGCGGCAATGTGTTAGAGTTGATAATTTAGTCAGCGATGAACGGGAAATCTGCTTTGGAGTCCCGCAGGGGAGTATACTCGGCCCAACACTATTTACTATATACATGGACGATATATTCAAAATTAGCATCTCAAACGCTGACCTCATTTGTTACGCCGACGACACGGTGATACTATTTCATGGAACCGATTGGGATGACTTATTCAAGAAAGCAGAGGCAGGAGTGAATAGGATCGCTAAATGGCTCAACAAGAATTTGCTTACTCTAAATCTCAAAAAGACCAAATACATTATCTTCAGGAAAACCCGGGCTACCAAGGTACCATTATGGAATTTAAAGATTCACGGAGAAAATTGCCATCACTCATTTATTAACACTGTCAATACTCAATGTTCATGCAATAACATCGACGGAGTGGATGAAATAAGATACTTAGGAGTTATCATAGACGAACACCTTTCATTCAAACCACAAATTAGGGAACTAGTTAAACGCATTCGGAAGCAAATCTATATAATGAAAATGATACGGGACAGAGCATCAGTGGAGGTAAAAAAACTCGTCTATATAGCCTTATGTCAGTCGCTGATACAATATTGCATTGCAATATGGGGAGGAGCGTCAAAAACTCATTTAATAATCCTCGAAAGAGCACAACGCGCAGTCCTCAAAACTCTGTTGCACAAACCATACCGTTTTCCTACAGAAAACCTATACGCAGAAGCTACTCTGCTGAGTGTAAGGAAACTTTATTTATTGAACGTAACAATGAAGACCCACATCAAAATTTCGAAAAGGAGTGATTTAAAAAATTTACAGGCCAAACGCAAATTCAGAGTTCCAACTCCCCCAGTAAAATCCGCATATGCTCAAAGACTCCCACATTTTCTGCATGTACACGTCTATAACTCGGTGATCAAACAATGCAAATTAAGAAATTGCACTCGCAAACAAATAAAAAACAGACTAACATCCTGGTTGCTAAACTTATCATATGACGAAGCTGAAAAGATAATTACAGTGGTAAAATAAATTCTGCACACTTACGTTCGTAGGCTCGTTCTGCCTCACACATACATACTTTCGCTTAACACCCTCAAACTCACCCCAACATGATCACACACTTACACTCACACTCATTCAAAACACAATAAATGATCACTAACATAAACTTACACCCACTCACATAATAGCGTTTTTTCTAGTTTTCTTGTTATTATTTTCTATTATTCTAGACTTGTTTGATATGTTTTATTTTTATTTTATTTTATTTTAATTTTGATACTTATTTTCTTAGAAATTTATGGTAATGTGAAGAAAACCTTTTTTTACTTTTATTTTTCCGAACATGTTTTTAATAGAATTGTTTAAAATGGTAAACCCTCCATATTGGTGCCCAAGATACAGGCTTGCCTAGTTTGGGGCCAATGTTAACAGTTTTGTAAAATGTTTTAGCAATAAAGATTTTATTATTATTATTTCGTTTATTTATTTTGTATACTTATTTTATACATTTTTAAATATTTCTTAAAGGTTATATAAAAAAAAAAAAAAACATTTAAAAATATAAAAAATAGTGTTCCGCCGGTGTCGGGAGCAGGGTCCAAGCTACCGGTGGTTAGGGCTGCAGAGACAGGAACCTCCTCACAATGCGAGCCGTATCGAGGAGAACTGCCTTCTGAATCAGGCCCTTGATCCAACTGCCTAACGAGAGCCTCAAAAGATGTTGGTCGAGGCTTTCGGCCATCAGGCCATTGGCCGTTACGACAATCGGCACAATGATAGCCGAGCTCACATTCCACATGTCAACAACCTCGTGTGCTAAATCTAGATACTTAATTTGTTTCTCTTTCTCAGCTTTCACGAGGTTCTCGTCATGTGGAATGGTAACATCGACTATCATTGCGCGGCGCGCTAATCGATCTATCACCACTATATCAGGCTTATTGGCTACAATAGTCCTGTCAGTGATGATAGACCGATCCCAGTACAACGTAACATGGTCATTTTCGAGAACTGGGTCGGGCACATACTTGTAGTACGGTACCTCAGAGTCCGCAAGTTTATATTTCAAAGCAAGTTGCTGGTGAATAATCCTGGCCACTTGGTTATGTCTGTGCAAGTACTCGCCGTTAGCCAGACGCGAACAACCAGAGATAATATGTCTGATGGATTCACCCGGACGGTGGCATGCCCGACACACGTCAACCGTCCCATCCTTCATAATATGTCTCTGGTAGTTATTCGTTAGGATAACTTCGTCCATAATTGCACAGACGAAACCTTCAGTTTCTCCGAAAAGGTCACCGAAACGTAGCCAGGATACGGACGCTAAGAAATCTACACCGGGCTCGTGAAGAACCCGATAGAAGCGCCCGTGGAGCTCCTTGCTTTGCCATACCTCCTTGCGGTCATCTGTGGTGAGTACCACAGGTTTGCGCCAGTTCTCTTTAGCCATGGAGAGCGGGGTGAGCCCCTTGTCCACTGCGACTACATCACGGTGCATACCCTCTTCGGTTTTTAAAAAATATTCCCTGAGGCTGCACACCTCGCGGTTGTGGAGGGTCTTTGCATTTAAAAAGCCCCGACCTCCGCACTTCCGCGGGATGTACAGTCTCATCACCGATGAACGTGGGTGATGCATCCGGTTTGCGGTCAGTAGTGTACGGACCCGCCTGTCCAGGGCGTCGAGTTCAGTCTGAGTCCATTTGAGTATGCCGAAAGAGTACATCAAAACCGGCATGACCCAACCGTTGAAGGCGCGCACCTTGTTTCCGCCCGAAAGAAGACTAATTAATACCTTCTTCAGGCGACCAAAGAAGCGCTCCTTCAGCGCTTGTTTCATGTCAGCAACGTTGATGCCTAACGCTTCCGACATACCCAAATACTTATAGTTTTCGGTTGAGGAGAGGGATCGGAGGTGTATGGAGTCCGAGAGTTGAGTACCCTCGGATTCCATAATCTCCCCTCGCTTTACATGCATGACTGCACATTTGTCCACACCAAATTCCATCCTGATGGCACTACTGAATGTTTCAGTTACCTTCAGTAGCTCCATCAGTCGCAATTTGTTATGGGCAAAGAGTTTCAAGTCATCCATGTAGAGGAGGTGAGATATGACCTGACCTCCTCTCCTCAACCGATAGCCCAGACCTGATTCCTCCAGCAGTGTGCTTAGAGGATTCAGGGCTAAGCAGAACCAAAGTGGACTCAAACTGTCGCCCTGGAATATTCCCCGTTTAATCCATACAGGTTCATCATTCCCCTGGATCTGTCGACATCCGGGATAACGAAGGACCGTCCTCCATTGCCCCATACATGACATCAGGAAGGTGCGCAGAGTTGCATCTATCTTATACAACTCCAGCACCCTCATGAGCCATGTATGTGGCACCGAGTCGTAGGCCTTCTTATAGTCTATCCAGCATGTCGACAGATCCTTGCGGGATCGACGAACCTGTTGGCTTATGGCCATGTCGATGAGGAGTAGCTCCTTAGTGCCGCGGGACCCGTTCCTACATCCATTTTGGGAGGCAGACATTATTGAATGACTGTCAATGTGTGAGTTAATTTTCGCTCTCAAGATGGATGTAAGAAGTTTATAGACCGTCGACAAACATGTGATCGGTCTATAATTCTTGGGTTCCGCGGGACTACCTGACTTATGGAGCAAGTGGGTAACGCCTGTTGTTAAAAACTGTGGTAGCGACCCAGACTCTAAGGATGACTGGAACTGAGATGCCAGGCGAGTGTGTGAACTAATTAGCCATTTCAGCCAGAAGTTGTGTAGTCCGTCCGGTCCCGGTGATTTCCAATTATTATTATTATTATTATTATTATAGTAATTAAAATAAAAACCAATTGCGTAACACACTATCAATCAAAATCTGAATGATTTTATGGACATTGCTAATCCATTGCTTCATTAATTATTATGTTCGAGAAATCTGTCAACAACGTAAATAACGCAATTAATTTTGTTGAACTGTCAAAATGAAACCCATTGCTATTGTAAGTGTGTTACGCAATTACCCCGTTGATATAGGACATGTAACACGTTCCTGTGGGATAATTTCCGACATTCACGACGTTAATTAAAGCATAAATTTGAATTTTAAAACTAACCGTTATTCTTAAACTAACAAAAAAAGAAAGACTTCTCATATCTAATTAAAATAAAAACTACTATAATATATTTCTACTTTAAATACTACCAAAAAATTGTTATTAGACCATGGCGCGTCATTATCTGGCCCACCGCTCACCCCCGCTTCATTCTTATCGTTGTAACTTTTAAACTATTCTTCCAAATGTCTTAGTGTAAAAGACAAAGTTTATCTACATTAAATACCGAAAGCGATGAAGTTATTAATTTTGATAAGAATTAACTAAATACTCCAAAATGTGCAATGTAAAAAAAGTCTCCATTTTAAATGTATTTATGGCTCACTATTTTAGCTATAATGGCTTCCACATAAAAGATAGATATATGCTGTCGCGGACTTTTATTTAGAACTATTTTAGACAAACAATCCCACGATACATTATCTTCGTATAACTCTAACGGTTTAGGCAGCGCACGCCAAGATAGCTCTCAGAGGGCAGAAATTTTTCCGACTTACTTCATACTTATCGTTATATTATGGCAAAATCAAACAAAATCATTATAAATTGTAGCCTATGTGTTATTCTGATGTATAAGCTAGATCACTGTAAAGTTTCATCAAAATCCGTTCAATAGTTTTTGCGTGAAAGAGTAACAAACATCCAAACATCCATCCATCCATCCTCACAAACTTTCGCATTTATAATATTAGTAGGATACAACCTGATACTGACCTGCAAATTGCAAAAAACTTAAGAAAAATTTTATTTCGCGGGCTAACCTGACGCCTTAACAGCTCACTTCAAGCTTCTCCACCTGAGTTTTCACGGTGAGATTTTTACAGATTAGGTCGGTTGTTATTCCAATTTATATATTTTTGATGGTTGAAGTTACTTCAAAGTAAATTCCATTTATTAAAATGCACCGTCTATGTTTCAAAATGTCTTTGTTCTCATAAATCATTTTAAAATTGGTTTTAACTTTCCTTCTTACAAACACCTTGTAAAACTTTCAAACCACATTATACGCAAAGTAAATCCATAAACACACCAGTGGAGTGTATTACACAATCTCACATGTTTACCGCATTCAGTATACGTTACATAATCTTATCCTGAAGTGTAGCCGTAGCCTTAACTTTCAGTTCTGGATTTATTTCACAAAGTTTGGCAAAAACTGTTGAATAGGGATTCGTAATGGGGAACTCAGACGGCGAGTGAGTGGTTTTAAAATTAAATGTGATGTGTGAGAGGAAAATAGAAGTACAGAAAATCTTTGTGGAAGTGATGTTATGTTTATTTAATGAATTGGTGTGTCAGGGGAAATGTGACTTGATGTTATGAAAATGTACAAAATATTCAAACTTAACAAATTTTGGTCATAGTGCTCAAAAATCGTCCTTCAAGATAATTATAATCGTATCGTATCGTATTAATTGTTTTTTTTCTTTGTTTTTATTTACTAAATCAATTGATTTAATTTTTAATATTGTAAGATAAGATGTTTTTTAATAAAATAAAATTAAATCAAAATAATAATAATCTAACTTTAAAATAAAAAAATCTCATTTGACAATAGAAAATTGCATTTTTTATTGAAGAAAATGATCTTAGGCATTTTAAACCCAAAAATATTATTTTATAATTTCACGTTGCTCCGAGTTTTAGTAAACAACAATAAAAAGGTAGTTCATTACTATTTCTCTATAGCAAATATAGCACGAATTTGGATTTATCGAATTAATTTAATGAATTCATACTAAATCACTCAAATTTTTTTTTTTTTTGTTTAAATGTGATCCTTTATTTACAGTTTAGTTAATTTACAAAAGTTTAATTTACAGAACTAAGTAATTATCCAGCAAACTATGTACATGTATATAGAAAAAGGGGAGGGGAAAGAATCATAGGGCATCGAAGAATTCGTCCGCGTCGCTGTCAATAGGAAAGGTGCCCAGAAGGCTGGCAGCATTGCCACGATGTATGGCAATACGGCAATAAAATATTGGTGGAAATACGTGGCAAAATACTAAACATTTCCTGATCAACCATGCGGAATCGTTTCAAGTTGCATCATCACTATATCTTTAATGTATTACCCTACCGATGCAATTGCACGAATACATGCATTTGAATATTTGAATTAATAATATTGTCAAAGGTATTAAAATCTGGTTGATGGCAGTTTCATGTTTGATGTCAGTATTAATAACCAACTCAATACCCTATTTTATAAAAGTGACTCTATTGACATCATCACCATCATTATAATTTCAGCCGAACGACGTCCACTGCTGGACATAGGCTTCCCCCAAGCACCGGTTCTGTCAAACTCAAACTCAAAGCATTTATTTCAAAGAAACCAATCACAGGCACTTTTGAATTGTCAAGGCTGTGCTTCTTGCATCTAGCGGATTCCTGCAGTCTTCAGTAGGTCATCGGTCCACCTTGTGTGAGGCCTTCCTCTTATCAAAATAATAAAATTAAAATTAAAGCATAATAAAATAATCAGCCTGTATTGTCCCACTGCAGGGCAAAGGCCTCCCTTTCCTTTTCCCACTCAATTCGAAAAAAATATATATAAAAAAAATTGAATGCTTTAAAATTGTTTTTCGACAACTAACACACAGTTCATAAAGAGATTATTTCGTGCCATACATGTATTCGTCACGTACAGAGGCCGTGGACATCCACTATTGAACAAAGCTCTTTCTCACAGTCATAATGTCCGTTTGCAACACCAATAAGTAAACAAAAACGCTAAACGAATTAAAACATTCTTCTGTTTCCGCAATCAAAATGAAGATGATGCAGAAAGAAAGATGTTTTAAATACGTGGGTTCGATTCCCAGGTCGGGTACTTGTTATTGTGTTTTTCCATTAGGAATTTTTCAGTAGCAGCCCGGGAGCTTTAACATAACTGCCGAAATGTGGGTGTACTAAAATTACACTTTTGCCTATGCCTTAGAGGGCTGCAGGCGTGATGTTATGTTATGTATTTAGTGATTGGTGTTGCAAGTGGGCTTTCGTTTAAGAAAAAATATTATTTCATCCGCCTCTGTGGTAGTTGTTAGGCCACCTGTCTAGACCACAGAGGCGGTTGAAATAATATTTTGTTCGATTCCCAGTGAGGGCAAAATTTTCTGCTCGGTTTGTTTGGTGGTAGGGCTCGTTCTAAGTTCGCCTGGCTAGCTACCGCCATCTTATCTAAGTCTGTCGCCATAACAACAATGCTAGCAACATTGTTGTGTTTCGGCAGTCAGAGATAAGATACCCAGTTCCTCTGTGGTTGAGGATTCCGGGTGAAACTCGCTTCCACCTTATCACTTACCATCAGGTGAGATTCAGACCAAGAGCTTCCCCGTTGTGGTTAAAAAAAAAGACAAAGTACTTTAGCAGAGTGATTGATAAATTCGTCCCGTATATAACTTCGATTCCTGGGAAGCAATATTGTTAAAGGTACTTACATAATGACCATTGGAGGAAATATGAACGAGAAAACTCAGTAGATACAATAATAAAATATCGTTAGGAAAATGTCAGATAAGCAATTATTCTTACTCATTTGTCAAGATGACATCATTGACAAATTAATAAGGATTTAGGTAGTACCGATGGTAGTAATAATGTACATAATAATTATACTCTTATACTTATTATCTTCTTTTTCATTAGAAGACTGAAAATACGAGACAGAAAATATAAACGACAAAGAAGATTATATTACTTTTAATCTTAATCTCAGAGCAATACACAAAGAGAAAAATAAAAGGAGCTAAATTCAAATAACCTGAATGTTAAAACAACGATAAAGACCAGCTGGCTCCTCGTACATAAATATCAATACAACATACGAACAGTGATAAGTAGCTACTTGGCAACCAACACATAGGACATAAACTATGGAAGCGATATAGATTTCTGGTGCCAAGACCACCAATTATGTGTACATTCAACCATTATCTACTTAACTATAATAGAATACAATTCTGACCACAAGATACTGTGAATGCAGAGATTATGGGAACATTTAAATGTGCCAATCAAATCATAATAATAAGATGCCTTGAATGAATTCTCATAAACCCAACAGTCGAGTAGGCAAAAATTGTTCACATATTTTCAAAGGAGTTATAGTTATCAATCAATGGTTGTAGTGCTACAGGGAAAAATTGTAAAAAGTGAAGACGTAGAATTCATCTACAGACATCAAATGAAACTACAAGAAAGACAATACTTGAATAAAGCAAGTAACACAACAAGTAACTGTTATAAGTGCTTTGAAAGGAAATATAGTTTGAGACAACTTAAAAGAAGAATTTGACGATATATTTTAAAACGCGTAGTCTGTACCATACCTTTTGCAGACTGCGAGAAACACATAACTCTACTTGACGGAACACTAACAAACGCAATTTTTCATCTCTCATATTATTTTTCCAGTTACAATATTATTCTTTTAAACGTATATAGAAACTGGATGTGACAAGAGCATAGGTTTTCTTGAGGTTTTCAGAGCTTACAATTAAATTAGATGGATTGAAAGTGCTTGGATTTGTCTCGAGCATGGTATCTTTTTTGGTTTGTGCTTGCTCTGCCGACTTCTCAGCTAATTGACGTTTTGTCATACTGGGAGATAGTGGCACTATAATTCGTTAATTTGATCGTTATTGTATTGGTTGGGTGCTAGATCATGTCTTACCTTCCCAAAAATTTCTAATAGATCAGAAAAAATGGTTTTCGACATCCTACAATTAATAGTTTCATCATAAAAGAATCGAACAATCAATTCCTCCTTTCCTACGTCCTCAGACCACGTCAGCCAATTTGCCAGCTGATCCATTATTAATACCCAATCTGTTCCGCAAGGTGGCGCTCTCCTCATTAACCCTCTGCGACTGACGTGGGCCAATTTTTACAATTTTACTGGTGTGGTAGTACATGAGACACCATTTCAACATCAAATATTTTTATTTAATTAAATTATGTAGCTATTATATTTATATTTATAAGATTGTTAGCCTCTTTTTTATGTTTAATAATATTTAAATTAAAAAAACAATTTGTATTTTCATAATTAAACAGTGTTTATTGACTTATCACAAATCAGTCTAAGAATCTCTACTTAAACATTAATGACATAGAAAAAATTACAAAATCAACTTTTTTTAATTTAACATTAGACATTTAAAAAATTAACAATTACAGTAATCAGTCTAGAAAAAATGAGATAAATTCGTTGGTTGACTTCAAAATTAGACACTTTCAAAATCACAGCTTTGTTTGAGAATTTTCACATAGTGGCTTCGAGCACTGAAGGCAAATTGGCTTCTAACAATCACAGCAACAATATTTGGTTTGCCTTTTTATTTTTGTTGGACAAATAGAAGTATAGATACATGACATCTTCTTCAATGTGTTGAATTTCTGGCTCGAAAGTCGGATCGTCATCTTCATTATCAATGTCGCTAAACTCATGCTCACTTTCCTCTTCCAGCCACTCTGTTATTTGATCTTCGTGACTCACAAAACTTACAGCCGACGTTCTCTTACGATTAGAAGTACCTGGCCGAGGGTTGTTACTTGAGTCAGCCATCTAAAAAACAAGTTTTTCTTGTAAATTATGTGGGTACAATTAGCTTTCCGTCGCGACTTCAACCGCGTGGACTATACATACTAACAAAAATACAAATCTGTCCTCTTTATAATATTGGTCAAGAAGTATAGATATATGTAAAATACGTATATATAATCAAATTCCAAAATAACGAGAATTATTACCAAAATAATACCTTATCCTAAGATAAACTAAAGTAATTTACTGATGTGGTGGTTTAGGAGACACTATGAAAATATAAACATTTCATTGAGGTGGTAGTATAGTAGAAACTTACCTTAACACTGGTGTGGTAGACTCGTGGACACCTGCCTCCCACTACGCAAACGTGCGCTCACTACGACCGCCCCCCGCACACCGACCGACGCGCGAGCTCACGACAGTAAGGTACTGAGAGCGGTGGCGCTCAAATTTGAAAATTAACGGTAATAAACCGAATTTTATATTTCGCGGTGTCTGTTGGACTAACACGTCAGCCGCAGAGGGTTAACATAAATCAAGTAGAGACTTGATGCCACGGCTCCAAGCCAGTTTATGAACTGTATTGTGCTGTGTCTGTGAGGTGTAAATTAACTCGGCTTTGCATAGGTATTACAGAGATTTTGTTTTTAATACCTTTAGGATTTGGGAGGTAAATATAGACCCTCTCAAGGCTGTGTTGCTTGAATTGCGAGACACTGCAGAACCAAGGTGACCATTAGAGACCGTAAATTATGAGGCGTTATTAAACACGCTCAGTATTAAGATTATTATAAAACTGATTGGTAAAGAGATTGAAGAGTTATGTAAAATTGTTTTAAAGGTTGCAATATTACTACCTCAAGATCAATCTGCCTAGCCCTTTCCCAACTATGTTGGGGTCGGCTTCCAGTCTAACCGGATACATCTGAATACTAGTATTTTACATGGAGCCACTGCCTATCTGACCTCCACAACCCAGTAACTTGGTAATACGATATCCCTTGGTAAGACTGGTTATCAGACCTTCAGGTTTGTAACGTAACGACTGTCAAAGATCCACGAATGACAGCCGGGACCAACGGCTTAACGTGCTTTCCGAGGCACTAAGGAGTCTCGATATGTAAAGTTATTACTACCAAAGAACACATAATAAGACATAAATACGAGCATTCATAACGTAAAAGCACTCTTTCAAAGGAAATTCAAGTAAAATCTCGTCAAGATATTAATGGCATATTGGCTTAATGAAGTAGTACCTAAAGTGATTGCATGGCATCAATCGGGTTTTCTTAGAATGTATACGCAAAGGAAGTAAGTAAAGTGCTTTTCCCAGTAGTAATTCTTGAGGTTGTATACGAAACACATGTTGTAGAATTCAGAGAAATGCTAAAGAGTTATAATGGAAACCTTGATCGAAATTTTGTTGACAGTCGCAAGCTTTCCTTATTTTATTTATTTATTTTCTTTATGAAATCATAGCATTCAAGCTCCGAGAACATAATTATATTACTGTTCAAAATGTTTTTTTATTTTTGTAAATGTGTTTCGCACATTATTAAATATTATTTTACTTCGGGTTAAAATCAAAAGAGTGGAACGTATGCGGTAATCGCGCTAGCTCATTTGGGTGCCCGATGCTTGGCTAATACCCGCTCAAGTCTCCCGAGCGTCAATCATTTTTATTCATGTTCATAGTCTCTCCTCGTCGTGTCTATCATTTATGCCAAGCTACCGAGATACCAACGACGTAACTTTTCTACCGAAGGGTATTGCAAGACTTATATTTACTCACTGGAATCGAAAACATTATTTGGAAATGTCCATACAGACACATTTCCAAATAATGTCGAGAATGGAACACCCCTCAAACGTCCTTTGTATTATTGTAACAAAAAATTTCATATTTATAAAAAAAAAGAAAACTGATTTTTATGTAAAATCTCTCCGTATATCAAGCTACTTAAAAAAAACTCAGTAAAATAGGGTAGTTAGGTGCTCCATTGATTCTGCAACACGTATCTCATGAATTTCAATAAAAAATAAATTGAGCAGCCGCTTGCTTCAATGCATCTTTTACTTACATCTCACGCTTGAAAAGGACTGTGATTACACTTCATTGAGCAATTTCACACAAGTTTTAGAGAAAAACGTTTTTTTGTTAAAGTTGCTGCTGCCCGAAAATTCTGACGCTTTTGATAAATGATTTTGACAATTCAATTTACTCAAACATACTTGATATTGAAGATTGTCTTGATATTGATTGAATCTTTTTTGAGATAAATCGAAAATGCTGTACTGGTCAAATACATGCCAGCAGGCGCGGCGGCCGGCAATGTTAGTATGAAAATCCATAACTATCGCGTAATTTAAAAATGGAACGAACTTTTTACTTCGACCATGGCAGCCAAGGAGGTAACTTATCAAATATTTTATTTAAATTTCGATTTGGCTCGCAAATAGAGCTGGCTACTTAATGTGCTATAGTGGTAACAAATCAGTGTAAGCTGGTCTCTTATTCAATTAAAACTCCATACTACGCTAGGCCAGCTCAAGGTCAAGGTTTTACAACTAACTGCGGCCTACTGCACAATATCCTTTCTGACCATTCACTAAAACCATATTTATGATATAGATATTTAAGAAAAAGAGATCTTTAAGAACTGACACCATTGCCAAATACATCAAAACCTCTAATTATCCTTCAGCTAAGAACTAAATATATCTTTTTCCTGTTTGCTCGCGTTGGGCAGCTGGGTCAAGGGCTTGATTCAGAAAGCGATACTTCTTGACACGGCTCGCATTGTTAGGAGGTTCATCTCTCTGGAGCCCTGACCACCGGTAGCTTGGACCCTGTTCCAGATACCGGTGGGCTACTATTTTTTATGTTTTTTATAATGCCGTTCTTGAGAGATATTTCTCGACGGCATCTGAAGTCAAGTTAGAAACCCATGACCGGTATAAAAACTCTGACATCAAGTTAACTAACCACACGGAAAAGAAAATTATCACTTCACTCTCACTTATTCATTTATAGCAGAGTTATTTCAGGAGAGGATGAATACATAGTCGGATTTAGCTGTTCAATCATGCGATAATAATCGCTTCATACGACACCTATATCACTAATGAAATGGCAGTCTATTCCTAGAAATCTATATTAATATAAGATATGGCTAGCAATAATACACCTTAATTGGAAATTCGTAACCCGATGTTGATAGACGAACTTAATGGGTTACCTATGACTACTTCACTACTTGATACCTTTAAAGCTACAGTTTTCTGGACACTGAAACGTTGGTACTTCAAGAAAGTAAGTTGGTGTGTTTTCCTTGTTTGTTGGTGTTTTTTACACGTAAGTTAAACCCCGCTGCCATAATTTTCATGACAGCCGTCACTGTGGCCGCTATGTCGCGGCCAACACTCTCCCAGTAAACCGTAGCTTTATATGTAGAGTTGAATACAGCAGCCTGTAATATCATACTAACATTCCATACCATGCCAGACAAAAATTAAATTTGGTGCTGGGATCGTACAAATTCAATAATAATAATAAATGCTGATTAGGTGGAAATCCATTATAAAATAAAATAGACGTAGATATAATGTATGTATTCGGCGTCCAGCGCTTGGCGTGGCAACACGTCGTGTTCGGGTTCGCGACAAGTCAATCGTCATTCTGAGAATTTCTCGTTGAGAGGTGAAACACGTGTCGATTTCTTATCGGTTTTTTTAAGACTCTCTAAGAATAGTTAAAGTTTAAGTTCGTTACATTTATGTAACGAATGACCTGAATCTATTAAGTGTTTAGCAAAATGAGATCTTTCTGGACAACTATTCTTGAACTCTTTAAGAATAGTTAAGCGGTATAGGTTACTAAATAATTATCTACGTCTATTGTATTTTACTTTATACCTTTTTATTTGTTTTATTTTTATCTTTTTATCTGCTATTTATTATATTGTGTCTTTACAAAACGAATCGATATCATTTAATACTATTTACATTTACATACATGTTAATTACACATGAAACTTAGAATCAGCTTAATATTAAATTAAATAAAAAAATAAATATAGTATGTACAAGTATTTATCGAAACTTAAAAAAAAAGGGGGGAAGAGCTCATTGGGCATCAAAAAATTCATCCGCATCGCTGTCGATGGAGAAAGTACCCAAAAGGCTGGCAGCATTGCCGCGTTGGATCGCAATGCTGATCCTTTGGGCTAAGAATAGGCCAGCCCTCTGGTCACGTGTAGAGTCGACCAGCCGCTTGGCGATGTCCCGGAATACTCGATGGGCACTCGGACCCCAAGGCCCTAGTGTTTCAACCCCAAACGGCTCAAACATGTAACTCCCAATAAGGTTGTTGTATTTGCGCCGTTTTAGATTTTCTGCTCCTGCAGCAGCCGCTCCAGCACAGCCCGCCGTGCTAGGAAGATGGGATGGTGTCTTTTAGTCTGTGTCAAATAAATGTATGTAATGTTATTTGGCGGCCACCACTCATCATAACCGTAGCTTAAACTACCAACTGCCAGTGTAAAAAAGAAAGCAAAAAAATTATTGTAAGGACGTAAAATGATATAACACCCACGGATGCCTTTTATTAGATCCACAGGACGGGCGGCCTATTCATTGTCTGTAACGACAAGAGACATATGATTATGGAGATAAAGCCAAGTCGAAAAGATTTGCAATGACTTGATGTGTTTATTCAGAATTTTATTGTTACAGAAGGATGCACCTTCTCGACATATCCGTATTATACTTCTAAAACTTGTGTTTCCACAGTCAATTTTAGGACACCTCTGAACGTCAGTACAGTCAAAGCTATCGTCTATTCGATATTATTTTGCCGAAAAACGTTTCTCTGAAATTTTCTACCTCCTACCTACATTTTAGACCCTACTCTCCTATTTCCAAAAGGATCATTACTATCGTGAAAACGCTTCTATAACATAAACTTTACTAACGTTTTAGAAAGCGTGGAAATACATGTAAAAATTCTCTCTAGCCTTTAGCACGTCATGTTACTCCAGTGCTAATATATGAGTCTGCCTTTAACTTTATTTTACTAGAAAAATTCGCCCAAGTAACGGTGTGCGAAAATAGCTTTGAGACTCAACGCCAAAGACTGTGATTTTGTTTTTGGAATCTGTATGTGGAATGATATTGGCGTTAAAACAGGGATTTCGTTTTTGGGGAGAGTTTCTGAAAGATTTTCGATGTGAAAAATAAAACGATAAAATATGCTGCTTATTATAATATTTCTTGCAACTGATATCCGTTTCTGATCTTGTTACTGATATCATATAATGTACTGTTAGGAAGATGAACTCAAAAGCTTTTCCAACTATGGGGTAACTAGGAAACCACAATTATTACTCTGAATTCAAAGATTCCTTATTGTGATAGCGAAAAATTCTTAGAATCTTCTGAATAAAAACAGATTCAAATGAATAAATACAAATGTGAAATGTGGTCTCCAAGCGGGAAACGTTATAACAACTCGTATTTCGTCTTCTTATATACAATTCATAGAATTAATATAAAAAGGCTGGATTTTCAAATTACCTTTCCTTATTATATTTTTCTTTAGACTCCAGTCCCACCCGAAATTAAAATAAATTATGTAGGTACCGCTGCTGTATTAAACTTTGAAAGTACGTACTTTTTAAATAACATTTTGAAGGCTACGTACTAGCCATGTTATACCGATTGCGTAGGAGTTTAATAAAGTGGTGATAATAATAATAGTCTTCCTGACCGAATTTCGACCAATCTCATCGGAGATCACCGTTCAGCGCGGGAGATATAGTGCGCAGTCACAGGAGAACTCTCTTTTCCCTCACACTCATAGTCCGATGGGACGACAATCCGACACGACCGCAGAGAGATCAGGTCAGGGCCAACGGCTTAACGTGCTTTCTGAGGCACGGGGGTATCACACCGCCAACTTCCTAACTCATTCTGCCTAGCCTTTTCCCAATCATGTTAGGATCGGCTTCCAGTCTAACCGGATGCAGCTAAATACCAGTATTTTACATGGAGCGACTGTCTATCTGACCTCCACAACCCAGTAACTGGGTAATACGATACCCCTTGGTAAGAGTGGTTGTCAAGCTTTCGGGCTTCTGACGACTCGTAACGACTGTCAAAGATCCACGAATGACAGCCGGGACCAACAGCTTAACGTGCTTTCCGAAGCACGGAGGAGTCTCGGTATGTAAAGATGGTCACCCATTCACGAACCAACCCCGGCAAGCGCAGCTTAACCTGATGGATCGACCCGTGCGGCTGTTATTACTTAGCCACTTCCGCAAGGGTAAAAAAATCAACTTTATTGAACACATCCATACCATTACAGTATTTAAAGAGATCATCGTCACTGTTCTTGAATTCCTTGTTTAAATGTTTTGGTGTAGGTAATTACTTTTAATATTCTTAGTTGTAACTTATAAATGTCTGTCAGGCATGTATGCTATAATTATGTAATCAACGAAATTGAAGGATAACTTATATCTATGCGGAAACCATACATTTTATACTTAAACACGTGTTTAGTTTAATTAAGTATAACGATTTTCATTACAAGGTTTCTCCTTATTCGGAGTTAACGAACCAAATTCTATGGAAATGGGATTTTCCTTTTGAAGGTTTAAGATGTGTTTGATAAAATTTGCTTTGATGTCATCCTTGAAAGCTAAAAGGAGATCAACGGCTTACTACAGTATAAGCCTTGATAACATATTCAGCATTAACGTTACTATAACTTTATTTTTATCCTCCATATTGAAATGTGGGTTTACTATGTACACTTCTGTCCAACCTTTCGGGGAATACAGGCTTCGGGTGATGTTATGTGATACGTTGTATATTCTTTCATCATTTACGCCCGCTTGCACCACCAATCGGTTGCATCTCATATCATATAAAGTTAACGTTAACAGAGATATAATAAACGTGACATAAACCAACTATTGATATAATTTCTTTACCCCATCAAGCGTGTAACGTGACGTTGTCAGTGTGACAGCGATTTAGAAATGTCTAGATATCTATATAGTCAAATATGACGCATTTTGTAACCTCCCATATTATGGAGGGCGTCCCCATAACTTTATTGGATATAACGTTTATTTAACAGAATATCATTAGGTTTATCGTTAAAAATAATATATATATTGATACCATCATTATTAACACCCGGATTCAGAGCAATCCGACTCGGATAGGTTAGGTTAGAAGGGTAAGGCGGGAGCGGCCGCCGAGCGCCAGGTTCCCTTTATTATTGGTGAATCATTTGGGTTAGGTTAGGTTAAATCAGTGACCACGCGAAAGGCAAGCGGTAGGTGCTTTGTGTTTTAAACGGGTGTGTAATATATGGCATAGGTAATAAAAGATAGTATGATATCACTTGACATAACGTTCACATGATATAATTTTCATATGCTATAAAAACAGATAGGTAACCTTATTTCATATGACCTAATGTTATATTTCATATAACCTTCTTTTGATCTAATAACATTTAGTTTTACGTTCATATCATATAATTTTCAATTTGTATAATGCTCTTTTTATACCTATAACGTTCTTATAAGTTTTCTAAGCTTCTGCAAGCTCTAAACATGGATAAGTGAAAACCAGACGTCTCATGTACACCCAATGTATTTTGCCAATCAAAGGACACAGACGAGGTTTTCAGATGGCACTAAGTCAGGTCTAACGAACCAAACAGTATGGAAATTTAGCCTGCCTTTGAGGCCTCGTTTACTCATTTTGAAAACGAAACGAGTTTCAAGTCGTATTATTCCGTTTTCCTTGAGATTTTGGCGTTCGCTTCCACTTTTTTTGAATTATCGGTTTTGTTTCCATGTTATTGCACCAGTTTTGGTGCCAAAAACGACTTTTTTATTGGTTAAGTATTTTGGGAGGCGTCCGGTTTTTAATCAAGTTTATTTTATTTCTGTCTGGTACGATTTGGGTCTCGGCTGTAAATAATATTTTCAGGTTTCTAGGACATTGAATAAGTAGCATAATAACCCATTTTATTCGTCTTTATCTTCAATTGGGTCAATTTGGGGCGGTGTACCTACTTAATAGACTATCTTGTAAGAAATCAGGAAGAAAATGTCACACAAAAAATGAGGAAAAATGTTACGAAAGAATCTAAAAATATATACGTAATTCAAATGCCTCTAATTCTCAGATTATATCCATTCTAATCCACTTGGAAACACCCCAACAAAAAAGATTTCGTTATTATTATTATAGCATAATATTTTTTCATAGAAAAACAACCTACTTAGATACGACAGTAATAAATTACTTTACGTTACACACCAGAGGTTACCATCGGTCTCCAGTCGAGACAAATTATACAAAACGAAACGTTAATAAGAGTTCAAGGTTGAGGAAGATGAAAGGCCAAAGAGACAATTGTAAGAAAAATGAAGACATTTTTTTTCTGTAATTATTTTCGCCAGAATGATTTCTGTTCGAACAAAGGAATTCGCTGGATTTATGGAGGAGGTTTTGCGTGCTTGATAATCTGTCTGGACAGTTTCAAGTAGAGTGCGAATTTATCCCTTTTTTCTCGCACCTAAATTGTTTGTTTTAATCGCTATTTGTTAAATACGCCATTGTTCTTGGTCTGTGCAAAAAACTATCCGACTCGTAGTTAATTTACAATTTTATTTTTCATAAAAAATATTATAATGGACAGAGGTTTTTTGCTTACTTAACAGAAAGGATTTGGTTATCACCAAAAGTTTTAATTTTAACAAAAGAGTTAAACCTCATAGCTTAAAAACGTAAAACCTTGTTGTATCTAATATTTAGAATAGAATTTATATTTAGGTTCGCGCAAGCAACCGCAGAATATAAATTTTTAACGTGTTAAGAACTTTGATAAATAGCGGCACTTGGCACCTGGCACTAGACATAAACTATCTGCGCCACGTGGATACTACGAGTTTCTAGCATTCACCACAATTACCTACCTAACCTATTATACCTTCCTACTGGTATGAAATGTCCCTTTACAGTCTTGAAACGATATTTTTTTGACTTTTGGAACTTTCAGAAACCAATATTTGTAGGTATTGAGCTAAAAAAAAACTTAACTTTTCTTTTTTAGCTCAGTTGATATAAATATTAGAGACTGTATATAGTATTATAATTAATTAATTATTAACTATAGTAATATCGAATTTTTGGAATGGAAGAAAAGTCCAAGTCACGAGCAGATCACGCGGCAAAAGCGTGAGTTGTGCCTTCTGAAAACTCATATCTATAATAGTCGGCATTTTTTTTCCTGATTCCTCAAAAAGTAAACAACCAGTCAAAGTATTTGTCCATACTAATACTTATTATACCTTACTAATACTTATCCATACTAATATATCATAAATACGAAAGTGACTCTGTCTGTATGTCTGTCTGTCTGTTACCTTTTCATGCCTTAACGGCTGAAAGTATTTAGATGAAATTTGGCACACGGATACACAATGACCTGGGTTAGGACATTTGACAATAATAACTATTGAGAAAAAATCTTGTTGCATTTTATAGCCCAATTCTCGAGGAAGGTGTAACATCACACTACCACCGAAGCCGAACAAAAATATAAATAAATCAGAATGTTTATTCTGATTTGACCAAGCGAAAACAAAGTGCGCTATTTACTTCATTTTCGCTTGGCGTTCTATCTGATTTTTTTTCTTTATTTACTGGGCGGGCGATGAGATGTGACGCGGTGGGTTAGGAGCCGAAATTTCACGCGTACGAAGTCGCGGGCTGAAGTTAGTAAATAATGTTCTTCGCTAAGTAATTTCAAACACAGATCTATTTTAAATTTGACCACCACCTAGACGTGTGGACTGTGGGCACTGCACGTTACCGCACGGAGTTCCGGCCTAAACTCCGTAATTTGTTTTAGTCTTGTTCCGACATGGAATCCTGCGCTAGCGAAGTAATAAAGTAAAATCACTTACTATACTTCTTTCTGTTGTTATCCCATTTATACAGGGGTTCGGTTTAATTGGTAAAGTTTTAGTGCAGATGAAAACAGTACAGAGGTGATGCAGGATCAGGTGTGTTTTGGTTACGTTCAGAGTATGTTTAGGTCTTTCTTTCATTATTGGTAAAGATACAAGAGTCTTGAAATTAACCAATAACGGCCCGTAAGTTATAGGAATCGTCCATATGACGCTCGCCGTAGAGCAGTATGACAAAAAAAATACACGCTTTTTACAAACTAGTAGAAGTCAATTTAATTTTTTCAACATTTTTGTTCCGCTACAAAGCGTGTTTTTTTATTTTATTTTTAAACTACAATTTTATTTTTTTCTTTTTAGTCGTAGTGTAGTATATTCTTCATTTAATTCATAAGTCGAAAGTCAACGAAGTTATGACTTGACCGGTTTACTAGTAGCCACTAAAGACATCCACTATCCACCTTGTGGCTCCATCATCAGACGCTCAACACCAAGTGCAATAAATTAGACTCAACAAAACGAATCATATGACCTGAAACTCGAAGGGTTTACTAATAGCCACTGAAGAGTTCCACTATTCGCCTCTTGGCTCCATCATCAGATCAGCTCAGATGCCAAATTATAGTATTGTCATCCGAATTACATATACATCCAAGTTTCATCAAACTGAATCATATGAGCCCAAACTCGAGGGGTTACTGGTAGCCACTAAAGAGTTCCAGTGCCCACATCCGGGCTCCATCATCAGACCCTTGACACCAAGTGCAATATATTGTGCACATCAAAACGAATCGTATGACTCCAAACTCGAGGGGTTTACTAGTAGCCGGTGAAAAGTTCCACTATCCACCTCTTGCCTCATCATCAGACCCTCGTTGCCCAAGCCCAATCACTAGGACTCGTCAAAATGAATCATATGAGCCCAAACTCGAGGGGTTTACTAGAAACCGCTGAAGAGTTCTATCCACGTCCTGGATCCATCATCAGATCAGCTCCAAGATACCAAATTATTGTGTTGTCATCGGTCCTTGATATGTGTGAAAATTTTATAAGTAATCGGACGTCTGAAAGTTGTTGAAAATTACGATGAAAGATTCAGTTACATAGACAGATCAATATGTAGATATATACAGGTCAAGCTAATAAAAGCGTGTTAAAAAACAAAAGAAGTGAAATCAAGTGCGGAAATTGAATATAAGAACATGAAAGGAACAATATGAATTGAGAATTGAAGGATTTGAAACACCGTGCAACGTCAGTCCTGAGCAACACTGTGGTTTCATATCCCACTCTGACGTAATAATTGCGACTCAGTGAGCGCCACAGAAATGCAGATGCAAGTGCCAATCGCAGTGAAGGATAACTGACAGTCGATTAGGTTCCGGTTCTCTAACAAGAAATCTGTACATAGGTACAAAATACGGTTACGGATGCCTGGTTCCTTATGCAATACCCGATGACGTATCGTTTCCAATACTATTGATATTGCATTTCAAATGATATAAATTATAAACCATCAGATGCAGGTCTAATAAATATTAAGCTGCATGGGTGTCTATTTAGACTTATCCTCCATCTGATGGTTTTTATCATTTGAAATCATATTTTATTATAATAAGTCACTATCATCACCACCATTCTCTTGGCCATATCCTAATCTATTTGGGGTTCTGCTCAAAATCTAATGATATAAGCTGTACCTTGAAGAATATCTAAAAACAAAATGTAAAACAAAATAAATTATCTAATCAGAAACTTGAGCGACCAGAAGCGAATAAAATAACAATCTTTCCCTAGTGTATAAATAGAAGGCAAAATCTTCATGATAAACCTAAAGAATCGAGTTAGAAAGTTTATTATGTTTTGAAAAACAAACTGTCGGTTCACATCAGTTGACAAAACACAAACAAGACATTGGTGTGTCTCAGAGTGTCTAGTCTACAACGCTCGATAAAATTGGGGAAAGAGCCTGTCACATTGTCACTCTTCGCCTGGAAGATGTGGAAACTTTGAATAAAGGTTACGGGATGAAGATTAGCTTTTTAGTTTCCATTTATTTTATCTAATTAGAGAATTTTAGTAAAAGTTTTTTTGGGTATCACTATGTGAGAGAAACTCAATGATTATCATAGCGTGACAGTGGATTACAAAATATTAACTTTGATACCGTGTGACTAATTCAAACCAACAATATTGATATATTAAATAAAGACAGGACTAAAAGCAATATTACAACCAAAAAACAAATATACTATACTATGCGAGCGTCTATGCGCCGACAACGCGGCGTATAAGTGGCGTCAATGCGGCTCCAACTAACGCCAGATGCGTAGTACTTAGTAGTAGAGCATTCCACTATAGCAATGCGAATCATTTAAATCCACAATACAAGTGAATACTTCATCACTTGAACACTCAATATGTATAATTAATTACCTCCTGGGTGGTACGGCGATCTGTTAGGATTAGTTTCCCAACAGTTTGTCAATGTCAGTTGCAAGTTACCAACTAACTTGAACTGGTATCGCGGTGATTGCTGACGTCAAACGTAATGCTCGTCATCGTTGTTATATAGAGCACTTGAACTGTTGATGTTTTAGGCTAATTAGTATGATTTGTGTTGTGGTAATGTGTGGCGTTTTCGGGTAGTTTGTCATGGTCAAACTTTATATTAGGTTTTTTATTTCACTTTTTGAGTGGAAAACATTTTGAAAAATAAGCTGATGTTCAGCGGTTACTGACTCTAAGGAATTAATTGCTATTAAGAAAGACAATGCTGATTATGTTGCCATTCTAGAACATAATTAGCCTACAATTTTCCCACCACTGGGATACAGGCCTCCTCTCTGTGAGAGGCAGTGGGCGGGATGCCACATGTTTTCGATTTTTTTATTCTAGGACATGCCCGTTTCCTCACGATGTTTTCCTTCACTGTTTTGAGAGCAGTGGTATATGTAGTTCGGATGGCTTTGGTTCGAAACCATGACTTACAACTCGTAAGTCGCGGCCGTTACCACTGCTCACAACTGTTCTTCCAGAGACAAACAAATATATCATTTGTTTGTCTGCTGTTCGATATTAGGATCATTCGTCCGCTGTTCGTTATTAGGATGCGTCAACGAGCACTCATGAGCTTCAAATGAGAACACAGTAACAGTGATATTATTCTCCTAGATGAGCACTTTCACAAAAGGCTCTAGTACTCCAAAGACTATTACAATAATTTGAATAGACGTGTTTGATGTTGCACTCCTAAAACACTCTAAAACAAATTATTCGTCAGCAGTCACCACAGATAGTTTTATTATTTCTACATTCCTTGTTAAATGAAAACCATCTTCAAGGATGATCTACAGTTTTCTTTTCATTTCTTAAAGAATCTTAAAACTGTTTATCGTTTCATATTTTAAAAGCAATGCAATAATATTCCTCATAAAGCTGAATTCCAACAGCTATAGTTTTTATTAACTTTGAATTTTCACTTTCTTTAGCTTATTCATGAGAATTTCGTTTTATTGTAATAAGTTATTTACAGTTAACTAAGTTTTGAGTAAAATATTGCTGAAACTGAAATGATTAAGTAATACAAAGTCTATTTTAGTTTCGAAGTCATTTTAGAAGACGAAATTACTTTTTGGGCCGGTCTTATAAATAATGCTATCAAAAGAGTTGAAATAACGGCAAAAATAATCAGTCTTTTTGTTAAAAGTTCCGGAAACTTATAAATTTTGCATTGTCATTAAATATGAACGTATTTCAATTACTCCTTATAGGCATTATTCACCAAAATCAGAAAGCCCAAATCGCCTTAAAAATTAATATTACATACTTAATATCCATTTTCTGTACCGAAAAGCACAAAATTTTGCCTTTTCAGGCATCCAAGTACCCACTACAAAACAAAACACGAATTATATCCCACAACACAATACGTTTCCTTTTCTTTAGAGTAACACAATAACACTGATGCGCCAAACGCGCAATGAATATCAAAAGTATTGGAAATTTCTCGAAGCCCTTCATTTTAATAACAGCCATTTGAGGGCTCGTTCGACCCAAAAGGATTTTGTTTATAGCCCATTAATGAATTTCGTTCAAGAATCATTGCGAACAGACCTTTCATACCTTAATTTGTAAAGGTATTGGATATTTAGCGGTGATCGTCTTTTGTATGCCGGCTCGGTATTGTTTGTGGTAAGCGGATCCGTAGCCAAGTTTTGCTTAAGCAAACGACTTTTCAGGACGTACGTATTATTATTGATTAGTTTTGAATTTTTACTGATTGACATTATATTATTTTATGTATTAGTTTTTACCTTATAGGCAAAATGCTTAAATAGATGCGGGATAAATTAAGAATTTTTACTGATATTTTTATAAGATTTGATTAAAGGATATCCTTTTAGAGTAAGCGTGACGCGAAATATAAAACACAACTGAGTTTCAGTACCGCGTGACTAGTGGCAATAAAAAAATGAGGCGATATAGGTAATTAGTAAATTGGTTTAAAACTGAAAAAAAATCATTTAAATTGCTGTTTTTTTTTTTTACTGAAATTAAATTTAGAAATAAACTAAATTAAAGTGAGATTTTTGAAATAAACAAAAATCTCATACGCTATCACATAATGTATTCATAACCGTACGTAATCTGATGAAAACCATCAGACGAATCCGTTTGCAATTCACAAAAAAAAAGCCTATCGAAACCTCACATCTAATGGAATATGATGCAGTGATTCCGGAGTTTCCCTTCGCGTCAAAACCACCGCTATGATGGATGATCGGTCCATTCATAATGATATTAGTTCAATTGTAACGTGAGGGTAGATGAATTAATTTGTGGAGTTCGTTTATGTGGATGATGTGGTCGTTTTTAGAGAACATTTTTCTTTGACTTGATAAAAAATTTGTAGTTCAGCTGCCTGGGTTTTGGTGGATTTAGAGTTTTCGGGGAACTTCAATTGAATAATCAAAGTACTTACCTATATACTGAAAAAGTTGTCATTAGTAATAATGGTGACATTCGACAATAATGGAATTGATGAATGTCCGTAAAGTACACAACCTTTGGAGCAACATTAGCTAAAATGTATTTCTTCCACATATTTTCAAAACATAAAAGTTAGGAAAACTAAAACCCAACTACAACAAAAACGCCAACTAAAAAGTTATAAACAAGACATCACGGACAGACAACTTAAAAATCCAGAGATATACGTAATCTGTTGGATTTATACCCTAACACGAAGTGTGACTCCGGGTTTTTAATTTGTCCGTCTGTGATGTCTTCTTTTTTTAATATCTTTTTGAAATATGTTAATTAAGCCGTTTCATTTTCTTTTATTTGGTTTATGACTTTATGTCCTCTAAAGAGCGCAACATTCAATTAAATGTGACGTCACATATCGACGATCAAGACGCTTCCAACGATGCCTCATTTGTTGAATTATTAAGACCAGTTTAGAAGTTATGAGGGAACATATGAACATACCTACATAAAGTCATACCGGTCAAAATATAATCCTTCTTTTTGGTTCGCCGTAGTCGGGTAAAAAATATATAATGACACTAGCTCATGAGCTTATCTCAAACAAAAGGCATGAACATAAAACCAAGTCATGCTGATCCACCTTATCATAATAAAAACACCCCTTTACAGAGGACACTCAAAGGCTGTCAAGTTCCAATGTACTTAAACTGTACTTAACAGTAATTTTGTCTGTCCATTTAGAAGTTTTGGATTATTAATGATTCTCCATTTACATTGTTCTGTCAATCACAGTTTAAGTGTTGTTGATAGAACTTTTAGTGATAATTGTCTTATCATGAAGAAGAAAAAGCAAATTGATTACTTGCAACCAAGCCCACTAAAATACCTAATATTCTGCGAACAGTTTAAGCAAGATTCCCAGAGCCCAATTTGACTTTAGTTTGCTAAGTAAGCGTCGCATACGACAGTGAACACTATTTGGTTAACGTTTACGTTCATATTCGAGCGTGACGCTTGCACGTGTTCGTATAAAATAAGGTTCATATTCGTTTGAAACGGTTATTTGGTTATTATTTTACAGAATAATTATTGTACAAATGTGTTGTTTTTGTAAAACTCCAAACAATACTGACATAAAGTTTAGTTTTAATATTCTCATGTAACTGAATTATTGTATTCATATGAGAATCAAGTTATCTCACACTTTATAACGAGATTAAATTAATTTTTCTGCAATTTCTCTAAAATAATTTAACAGAAAGAAAAAAAAATAAGAAAAATTGTTTAATATGCACAAACTAAACGCACATTACATAAAACACACGTTTACAAAATTAGCCAAAAGTCTCATATTCAAAAGGCCAAAGTAATAAAAAATTAGAAGCGAATAGTTGCGTAACTTAATTCCGATATTGATTCACACATAACATCACGCCTGTATTCCCCGAAGGGATACACAGAGGTGAACCTTTAGTACACCCACATTTCACCAGAATGTTAAAATAATCATCGTTTTAATTTACAATTTTATTCATAAAAAATAATAAAAAAAATATTATACTTAGTTAACAAACAAATACACATTTTTATCCCTTTTAGTTCATATTTGTCCAATTCTCTAAATCTAGAAACCTATTTGGCATATTTGTTTATCCAATAATACGGTACGATACGGTTTGGATTTAATAAGGTACTGGTCCAAGCATCTCTTGTACACTATTACCTCTTATATCTGAGCTCGAGCGTTATTAAAACATCTTCAAGGCTTTGCCGAGGAGGATGACATTTTATTACTTACAAGAAAAAAAAAACGAACTGATGGATACCGTGGTCTTCTTTGTTGTATTCGTTTTAGGGTTCCTTACCCAAAGGGTGCCAACGGGACGCTATTATAATTACTAAGGCTCCGTCAGTCTGTCACAAGGCTGTATCTTTTGAATCGTAATAGATAGACACTTGAAATTTTCAAAGAATGTGTACTACCTACTATGGCCCCTTTAATAGCAAATGTTTTTTTTTGATGCCAAACGATCCTATTTTTCCTGTTTGAGTACTAAAAAAGTCAGAAATCGCAAAATCATCGTTTCCATACATTTCGTAGGAAATGAGACCAACGTACTACATATTTTACGATGATAGATTGGCCGAAAATAAACTAAAACAAATTGAACTTGTAGGGGCGAATGAAATAAAAAAAAATAAAGTTTTGCACATGAAAACTACACTGTATATTGATTCGACCGTTACAAAACACAGAAATTACAAGTATTAACAGTTTGAAGGAATTCGATTATGACACTACGGAGACAGTATAAAATCGTGCCGTTAGCGAGCGTGATGCGGGCCGGACTAACTGCCGCGGAGCGGGCTGCGGGCGATCGCGGTGCGCGGGGCGCGAGAGACGCGGGCGGCGGATGCGCGCGTTCATGATATATGCCTAATCTTCCTACATACTCCCCCTTTTGACCAACCAAGTGCCCCCACAGGTGGTCAAACGTCAACTATGACACGTTGCTTACGCGGCCTCCCACGAGAACGTTTAGGAGCAACCGGCTGCGGAACCTCAGGGCATTCACCATCTCGAGAATGATACCTCCGTAAGTCGCAAATGTGGTATTTACCGATGACTTCATCCGGTGAATCAGGGAACGTTAAGAGGTAAGTAGTTGGACTAACCTTCTTCTGCACTAGATAAGGGCCATCCCTCTTAGGCATGAGCTTGGAGCTGACACCTTTAGCAGCATTACTGAGGACGTGCGACTTCATCAGGACAAGATCACCAACAGCCAGTTCGTCAGCTTTCCGAGTCTTGTCTTTCGCAGCCTTACGAAGGTCCTGCTGATGTTCGATGCACTCCTTGCTGTTGCTGAGTGTCTCCGCAAGCTTCAGTAGATACGGCGTAATCTGTGGAACATAGTTTTCAGCCTCTATGACAGCACGAAGATCGCTTTGTACTGCAATAGGTGAGCGGAGTTCACGAGCGAATGTTAAATAAGCAGGTGTCTGTTGAGTTGCCTTAGTCAGTGATGTGTTCAACGCGAAGCGGATGAATGGCAGAACTTCTGGCCACTGCTGATTGTGTCCTTCTACTAAGATCGCCAACTGAGTCTTGAGGTCGCGATTTTTACGCTCGACTGGGTTGGCCTCTGGATGGTAGAGAGGTACAAGGCTCTGCTTCACTCCAAGCGTGAACATTGCATGTTGCATGACATCGGCAACAAACTGTACACCGTTATCGGAAATGAGACGTCGAGGAACGCCAAAGCGTAAGAAAACTTCCTCAATTAGTACCTTTGCGCATGCTTCAGCTGTGGCTTCGGAGAGGGCGAACAGCTCGACCCATTTGCTGGCTGTGTCTTCAACGATCAACACCCACCTCTCTCCTTTAACTCCTTTGGGAAGCGGCCCGAAGAGATCGACAGCCAAGACTTCGAAACGCTGAGCGGGAACTGGAGTCTGTAACAGCCCCGCAGGTTTCTCGTTGGAAGGTTTGTAGCGCTGGCATTCGATGCAGGTCTTCAAGTACTCTGCTACGTAACGTCGCATACCGGGAAAATAAAATCTCTGACTTATACGGTGCAGGGTTCGGTCTAAGCCGCCGTGACCTGAAGTAGCAGAGTCGTGACATTCAACCATTACCTGTTTTCGTCGGTTTTCAGGAATAACGAGCTGCGGTTCTTCAGTCTCTGCCTCAGTATAACGGTATAGTACACCTCTGCACGTATGATATCCTCTCTCCGTCCAACGGGTAAGTTCCAATTCGTCCTTGCCTTCCAGAGCCTTCATGATCTTCGCCACTTCGGGGTCTGCGAGCTGGTCTTCACGAAGAGTAGCAGCATCCCAGTGCGGCGGGTCGACAAGCACCGTGCTGACTCCACAGGAATCTCGACCTTCCTCCTCACACGGCGGACGACTGAGCGAATCAGCAACAACATTCGTTTTCCCGGGTGTGTAGTCAACTTGCAGATCAAAGGATTGGAGTTTCATAGCCCATCGTACGAGACGACCGGCAGGCGACTTCAAGGTGAGTAGCCACTTTAGGGGCCGGTGGTCGCTGCCGACACGTACAGGATGGCCATCGATGTACCCACGATATTTCTCGACTGCCCAGACAACTGCCAACGCCTCACGCTCGGTGGTACTGTAGTTCCGCTCCGCCGAGGTAAGCAGGCGACTGGCGTACGCGATGGGCTTCTCTGCACGCGGCGACTCCCCCTGGAGTAGAGCTGCACCCAGTGCGTAGTTGCTGGCATCAGTCCTGAGAATGAATGGCACATTATAGTCTGGCTGAATAAGAATCGGAGGTGAGGTAAGCAATCCTTTAAGTTCTTTAAATGCCTTAGCCTGTTCTTCGCCCCACAACCAGGACTGGTCCTTGCGCGTTAGCATAGTCAGTGGTTGCGCAACTTGGGAGAAGTTCGGCATAAATTTCCGGAACCATGAGCAACTCTGCAGAAATGATTTAAGATGCTTAACATTAGCTGGTTCCTTCATATCTAATATCGCAGCAACCTTATCCGGGTCTGGGGTCACTCCTTCAGAGGTGATAATATGCCCCAGGTATTTCACACTCTCTCGAGCAAATGTGCACTTATCGCGATTTGCGTGGAGGTTAAAGACACGTAAGCGGTCGAATACCGCACGTAAGTCCTGAATATGCTGGTGAAATGATCCGGATATCAATATTAGGTCATCGATATACCCAAGGAGGGTTACCCCCTTAAGGGATGATGCAGATCGAAATCGGTCTATCAAACGTTGAAAGGTTGCGGGCGCATTCCGCAGACCAAACGGCATGCGCGTAAATTTATGAAGTCCAAACGGAGAAACGAAGGCGGTCTTATCCTGGTCTTCATTTTTTTCCCTGACCTGCCAGTAACCAGATCGCAGGTCAATGGTACTCATAAAACAGCTCTTACCAGTGTATTGTATCAGGTCATCGATCACCGGGAGCGGGTACGAGTCACTCTTAGTGACGGCGTTCAACTTGCGATAGTCGACGCAGAACCGGTAAGTACCATCCTTCTTTGGTACCAGAAGAGCTGGTGCTGCCCATGGAGATTCACACTCCGTGATGATACCTTCACGCAGCATCTTCTCTATCTCCGCCTCCATGATCGCTTTCTTAGCGGGCGTGAGGCGATACGGCGGCACTGCAATCGGCGGGTGATCACCGCAATCGATGCGATGCTCAGCGAACGATGTAGGTTCTCCCCCTTCTGCGAAGATATCTCCATACTCCTGGAGCAGCTGACCGAGACAATTCTTCTCTGAAATTGACAGCATCGAACCCTCATTATTACGTAAGACATCCGCGGAAGCGCACCCTACGACGTCACGTGAAGTCTCACACCGCAAGGGGTGAATGACCTGAGGCCGATCAGCTGTGAACCAAGTATTGTTCGACATATTGATAACAATACTTACTTTACGTAGAAAATCAATGCCGAGTAACGTGTCATTATTTACAGAATCCGGAAAAATTACAAAAGTAATAGGTACTGCTGACCCCCTAAATAATACGTCAACATCCACGAGTAAAACTTTAAGGTCTCGCACTATACCGTCGGCTAATTTTACCGACATAAAACAACTACGAAACGAATAGTTTTGTTTACGAAGCAATGCATAAAGTCTCGAACCGGCTACACTACGCTTGGCAGCCGTATCAACTAACCCCGTACCACGATGACCGCCTATCTCAATATCGAGTATCGGACGACCGTCGGTACATAAGTTTGACGCGGACAAGTTACCTACTCGACTCGGCAATGCATCAGATTCGCTAACACGCTTACAATTATTACATAAATAAGCAGGTTGAGACACGTTACACAAATTATTTACATAAATTTCACTATTTACATTTAAGTTACACTTACAACATTCGTGTGAAACAATATTAGGGCTATCAGTGTTATTAAAACCCTTATCATAGTCTAACATGTCAATATCTAGGACAGAAAATGATTCCTTAGTATTATTTACAGAACATTTAGGACAATTAGATCGTATTACACCGTTAGCACCACAACCATAACACTTCACTGAACCTTTATCGGTTTTATCTTTAATATTTTTGCAAGAGTCGCGAGTGTGTCCGACTTTACGGCAATAAACACAAAATAGTCGTTTACCTTTTCCAGACGAATTGTTATTGTTTAGCACAGTCGGCGGGGGCGGAGCACTACTCGTAGCGCTCGACGACCCAGTAGGTATGTCCACCGGTGTCGCGGAGACCGCAGGGGCGCGCGCTAGCGGCGCGGGCGGCGCGGGCTGCGCAGGCCGGGGCTGCGGTGGCGGCGCGTGTGGCGCATGCGCGCTAGCGGCGCGGGTGCGCGCGTCGTTCGACACCTCGGACAGCGACTCCTCGATGTTTCGCGCCTTCTCAACCAACATATCTAGGTTGTTAACGGATTCACGGGTTAAACGTTTCCTTATACGTCTATGTAGTAACCCGTAAATCATGTCGACTTCCATAGCGTTTTCCACGATGTATGGAAGTTTGGCGATAAGCACGCGGAGACGAGCAACAAAAACTTCCGTGCGTTCTTCTGTTTGCTCCACGGCAAATATATCGCGGAATAGCTTGTGCGGTGGTCGCGGTACACCGTACATGGCGCGTAACCTTTGCAGCGCGTCTTGCCATGACGTCACAGATGATTTAACACCGCGGAACCACACAGCTGCATCCCCTTCTAGGAGCATGGGTAGGCCGCGAAGTGCATGTTCGTCGCTGATCGATGTACACTCCTTGTATATCACGATAGAGTCGACGAATGCTTCGAAGGCCTCTGAGTCGTGGCGTGATCCACTAAATCTCGCCGTACAGCGCGCGAAGTTTCCGTGTATTGTTGGTGCAAGCGATGGAGACGGTGAAGCTGCGACGTTGGTGGCAGACGTAGCCAGCAGGCTCTGAACCAGTTGACGGTTCGATTCCGCTTGAGCCTTGGCGAACGCCTCCAAAAACGACGTAAGCGTCCCTTCCGATAGCGACGCGGGCGTCGGTGACGCCGGCGCGCCACTCATGGTGTCGTCATCGTTGTTGCTTCTACTTTTGCGGCGAGGCATTATTATTACACGATACAAAATAGTCAACCAACACGAGGAAACACTTCACTATATGCACTAAAGTTCGTAGTGTCGTAGCGTCCACTGAAAACCGTTACTTTGTAAGTAGATATTTGAGTTCGCGTCGCGTCGGTTAGGTACGTACGCGTGCCGCGTTGGAGCGCCAGTTTGTAGGGGCGAATGAAATAAAAAAAAATAAAGTTTTGCACATGAAAACTACACTGTATATTGATTCGACCGTTACAAAACACAGAAATTACAAGTATTAACAGTTTGAAGGAATTCGATTATGACACTACGGAGACAGTATAAAATCGTGCCGTTAGCGAGCGTGATGCGGGCCGGACTAACTGCCGCGGAGCGGGCTGCGGGCGATCGCGGTGCGCGGGGCGCGAGAGACGCGGGCGGCGGATGCGCGCGTTCATGATATATGCCTAATCTTCCTACAAACTTCAAATTTCAAACGAATAGAGAACAAAGTTTAGAACGTTTCTTTGCTTTTGACAAAACTTCATTCATAGGTAGTTCTTAAAAAAAACTGTCTTTAGTAGAGTACAGTCTTTTTTAACGTTTTCCATACAAGTCTGAAAGTTCTAAATTATACATCCTCTATCAAATCTTATCTAACTAAACGACATAACATTTAAATAATCATAGCGGCATTCATTTACAAAACTGTCTCCAGCAAACTATGAGGCAAGTCTAATCATCTGACCGTTAACTTTCCTTTTATGCTAATTTATAATGAAACGAAGTAAGTCTGACTGCAGAACTTTCTTAATATAATATTCCAAAAGTCAAACAGTGGAGGGTTTGCCGTTTATAATTTTAGGCAACGATAGCTTTGCCCTTTCTAGTCTGTTATTCGTTAAGTTCTACATAAATTTGATATTTGGTTTGTAAAGTCAAAACCGTAGAATCAGGGTCTTCTATTATCGGGAACGGAATTTTATTGATCCCTCATGTCCTTTATGTCAACAAACAATATTTCGTATACAAAAGGCGTTTGAACTGCAGTGAGACACACACAGGCTTAAAATAAAATCTATAAAAAATATATAAAAATCAATTGCCAACTTTTATTAACTTGCCAACTTAATTTATGTCTGTAATTTTTTGGTGTACATAATAAAGAGTATTCTATTCTATTCTATTCTATTCTAATTGCCGTGCGTTAGTCTTGCAAAAACTCGAAAATGGCTCAACCGATTGTGATGAAACTTTGGTAAGTTATTATGTGTGCGCCGGAGAAGGATAATAACAAAAAATAAAATAAAAAGGCATTGAACGCCTGAGAGGCATTATATAAATAATAATCTCCATATGTGGTTCTTTGTACTGTTTACGATGAAAATTGGAAACTCTTCAATCAAATTCATACAATTCACTGATTTAAGCGAACAAAGGCTGGTAATTAATATTGCCTTAATTAACTACCTACTGTTGAATAAACAATTATTTTATAATCATTGGCAGTCGGTGGTTGAAATCAAAAAGTACTTACTACGTATTTCTGAAATTACGTGGCTTGAAATATCCTTCAATGAATTCTGATCAACATCTGATTTTGATCAATAATCCTCAGATTATTGTTTCTCGTCTGGCTATTTTGCAAAAGTGAATAACTTGCGTGAAACTTTTTAACAACTCGACCTGGATCAATTAACGGGAATTCCTCAAACGTCAAAGATTTTCAAGCATTTGACAGCGTAAATATATTTTTAGTATCAAACTTTGTTTTAATAATGCTTTTTTATTATTACTTTTTCTGTAAATAATTATTTACTTGTAAATTATATCTTCAAATGTTAGGAAAAAAAAAAGCATTAATAAAATCATTATGGTAGTTTGATAAGATATCTATAAGTTTTTGATTGATTTTGATTTCTAATTGATTAATAACGCACTCTAACTCTCGATAATAATATAGTGTGGGTTTTATGTTGCGGCGCAGAAATCGATCACTTGATTGATAACATAACATCGCGCCTTGTTTCCCCGAAGGATTAGGCAGAGGTGTACTTATAGTACACCCACATTTCGCCAGTTATGTTAAAGACCCATGTAATAGGGGCCTATTGTCATCAACCGGGCACAAATCCATACTCCGGGCTGATACTGAGCAATTCCAGATAGAAAAACCAACTTGATTGATGTTTTACAAAAACAAAACAACTGTTAAAAACAAATAGGCACAGAGAACACGAAAGGACCTAAACATCCATAGTTATCAAACAACAGATTTCCCTTTGAATCTAAAACAAATTACATTTACATACAGCCGATAATACCATTCAGTCAGGTCCACGGCCGACCTCATCGATAACTCGGAAGCCCTCAAGACCCATTATGGTTTTATAACCTTTGTTATAAACATTGAACAAACAAGGTCGCAAATGTCGCTTCTAATAAATCAAAGGGAAAAGGGGGAACTGATGAATTTTATTACTTACAGCATTTTAACTTTCAATTTCATAAACAACCTTGTTTACTTGGAAAGGCATTTCTGAACGGTTTGGTTTAAAGGAAAGATTTTCTAGGAGTAGCTATTTTCAGCTCAAGTTTTAAGTTTTTAACCGACTTCCAAAGATGATTTTTAGGTTTTTTATTTTATGTATGTCCATCAATATTTTCGTAAATTGTAGAAGGATTTAAAAAAAAAAACCATTTGGTAGAGGAAGCTTGCGCAATGATCCTATATAAAATGTAACTTTGCTTGGGCAGTTTTCAGTTAGGTGGGGTGGGTACCACAACTAAAAAGTGAAAAATAAAAACATACAAAAAACTTTTTTTTCACTTTGTAGTGATTTTTTTGGAAGTCGGTTGTGTTTTTTTTGTTATAAGTTTTTGAAAAAACATTTAAAAACTTGTCACCTTTATGCATACCTAATAATCCTGACGAGCCTGAACTAACATTGCAGTCAATCCTGACATTGATAAGGTGGCCCAAAAATTAACGCGACCCAAATTTCAAAATACATCTAATATAAAGTATTTACTGGAAATTATGCAGCAAAAACTTTCTTTTAACCCTCGTTGACCTGCAATCTTTGCAATTAACCTGCTGCAGCACAGTTACTGTGTTTTTGCAACGCATTTTCTAAATAAAAGGGATCATTTTAAACAATCCTGAAGTAAAATCGCCGTCTTCTCTAAATAGAGCCACGGATCTAATTTGTTGTAGCGATCCTTGCGAGATCAATCAATCACGGAGACAATGAGCGGACTCTGTCGGCACTGGCGAAGTTTTGCCGATTTTAGTCGATTAGCCAGTTTGGGAAGCGCGAATGTTTAAGCGGGTCGCTTGACGGATTGTTACTTATGGAGCAGTGCTGTTGTTTGATTTAATCGCTTCTGTTTTGTTTTTTTATTTTATTTTTAATTATACCAGAAATGTTTGAGCCCTCATTGTGTTATAATTGTTTACTCTCAGTAAGACAATCGTGACTTACATGAGAACATTTTTTTTTAACTCTTTAACGAATGAGTCAGTTACTGATGAAGACTATGAACACGCTCAGTCCGTTTTGGTCAGTATTTAATATTCGTAACATGGGTATGTATACAGATTTATATCTCAAAACAGACGTTCTGTTGCTAACAGATGTATTTGAACATTTTAGAAAAACTATTTCTAATTATATTAATTTAACTGTGCTGGTAGAAGAGAAACAAAAAAAAAGTGAGGTATGGTCATTGTCAAAAAAATTGGAAGCGAGTTCACTGCATTCCTAAGATAAGGTAAAGAAGAGCTTATATAGGGAAATCTTACCCATTTCCCTTCAAAATAGAAGAATTTTCACAAATCAATTCAGTTTCTTACAGTCAATATAAGCTCTACTTATTTCAATAGTAACAACATAGGAAAGGCAGCAATTGAAAGCAAAGTTCCAACGATTAATTTGTTTTCACAATGACGACGGCAATCCAGAAGCATCTCGTTGTCCAATCCTGGCTGCATTGTTAGGTCTACGCCCGTTTAAAGTTTTAGTTCATTGTCTAGTTCTAAAATCTGATCTATAAATAAGTTCAAAGTTAGTCTTTATCATCTGCACCGGTATAATAATAAATAGAAACTTGACAAAAGCTGGTCATGAAGTAAAACAGAAGATATTCTACAATATTTAGTTTAATGTGCATACAATAAAAAGCAATATAACTTTGATTAAACAGAAAGTAAACATAGATATCGAGAAATAAACAAAGCGACATTGAAATTGATTTATCAACAATTCTAAATTCAAACAAATCCGCTAGCGACAGTACGAGAATTAATGACAATTCAATTCAAATAGATAACTAAAATATAAATACAACAGACGAACACGAAGTTGTAGGACGATCAATTTGTTCGCACAATCATGTGCAATCGAGAAGCATCGACGTTGAAACTCGACGGCGGTATTGTTCACTCGACGATTGTGCGAAGTTGTCTCTGTGTGCGCTAAGGGAAGTTTTAGTTGGTCTACGTAGTTCTAACGCCTTATCTATACACCGTGTGGGAGTATCTTCTATGTTCAGGTGCCTACCTGTCGTGAGGTATGTGATTATTGTTTTGTTTAATTTAGTGTTAGGATTGCTATCAGTTGTGCTGTATCCAATGATATTCTAATAAACAGATATGTTATACACGTACAAAAAAACAGAAAAAAGTGTTCCGCGCCGAGCGCAGCGCGCATCGTATCACTCGTAAGCGTGTGTGGCTCAGACTAAAAGCAATGTTTCCCAATTGGGTACTTTTCAAGTCTTCACGTTTTGCGCGCTCATAACATATCTGTTTACTAAAACATCATTGGCTGTATCAGATTTATTATTTGTATAATATGAAGTAACGTTTATTACTTTAACTTTTAGATTCACTATTATTTTTCATTGATTTTTTTAAAATTAAAATTTGAGTAACGTTTTAATGACTTTAAACTGAGTTGCTGTGTGAAAAGCTGCTGTACATAAAATTATTATTTGCTTTTCACTTACGTGTACCAAGTTTACGACTCGACGCGCATCATAATAACTTAATCAACTCTTATAATTTAAAGACTATGACCATTATATTTCATTCTTAACATTCCCCGCCAAACTTTAAAGATAATTGAAACACAAAGCGTAATAAAAACAAAAACCCGAAGTTTGTTGAATTACTCAACGTTTCCAGCTAGGCAGATGTTGAGGGCTTACCCTTAACCCCTTCCAGTTGACGAATTGTAAGAGTTAAGATTAAGACAACTGCCTCCTCATGCAAAGCAGCGGGACAAATTCGCACCAACTAAGATATTCTTGGCTGTAATTAAAGGATGAAACTCAAAATGTATGTCGTTAATTTTGAATTGCTTCATTTTGTTGCTGACTTACAGACCCTCGTTGGATGTAAATATAAGGTCTGACCTCCTTGTGTTTTCATTGCCTCGAAATCATCTGGTAAGGCTTTTTCATCTGTAGAATTTATTAGGGTTTCTGGATAGCACGGTAGGAATGAAAAGTGGATGGTATTTTTATAAGAACCTTTTTGGAACCTTATTTTTTTTTATTTTTTATTCCAGTACGTTTGTTGGGGTCCTTGGTTTTTTTTTTTTTTTTTAATTTTATGAAATTGGTAAAACATTTTCAACATAATCATGGGCATGGGCATATTATTCACTTTACATTTATTTCTTGTTATATTACATACACTATAGAATTACACTACATTATAGAATCGTAGACAGTGCCCGGCGTTTTGAAAATATAAGTGAGATTTTTGAAACATAGGGGTTTCAATAATCTCACTCATATTTTCAAAACGCCCTTTCCTTTTCAAGAAAACGAACAATATCATCTTAAAACAGACCATACTTTTGAAATGCAGGCAACAGAGCGTTTTCTCCAAGAGTTAAACATTCTTAGCAGGTTATTCACAAGTGTAGTTAACGTGCTAACGCGACTTGAATACCTGCTTGTTTCAGTACAATTCAGGAACAATTTACAGTGGGGTGTCGCAGAAATAAGCAAAATTAATGTAAATGGTAACAAGGATGAAACATGTGCACTGAATTTACGTTTGGAGTGTTTTTTGAGAGATTTTTTGAATTTATGTGAAGTGTAGAGTGTTTAAGTTGAAGAGCATTTGATGTCCGAGTGTGAAGGTGACTGCGTTTTTTATGGATTTTTTAATGGATATATGAAACTTTGCTGCTGGGATTAATAATTTAATGGATACATGCAGACACACACTGAGAGAATATCGTGGACTGAGGCATCTGCTATCTGACTCTGGAGGCATTATATGGATATAAAAACTGGGCCCAGTTGACGTAAATATGTCGCATTTAACAAAATCAACGTCAGGTTGGTAAACTTTGTGACGCTACCTTGCATTATGCTGAGCTGAGGCCCTTTTGGCATTATTATCATTGTTTTCTGTTTTTATAGTTTTAAGGTGTATTTTCCTGCTGTAATTCCAGTAAACGCACTTTTCTTACTATATAACCCAAATTAATATCCTACTTAAAAAAACATCAAAACATATTAAAACTCATAATAGCAACGAACTCCAATAAAACAGCATCAAAATCACGGAAACTTCAAGACACAGACTCCAATTTGTACATTGAAATACAAAATTTCAAACAGATTGACACAACTCTCGGATCCAAATACATTCGCGCCACAGTAGCCATTTATCTCTGCTATTAGCTAACCAGTTCCAGAGTTACTAGCGAGCGTGCAGACGAATTGCGAACGTACAAAGTTGGTCTGCCATTCTCCAATATCGTTAATTGAGTTGCTTCAATATAAGTAAAGTAATTTTGAGTGGCAAAAAGGTAGTTTTGGTTTTGCAAATGTAATTGCAAAGTGATCTTGAAAACTTGTTAGTAATTGTAGCTTTTGTGGTAGAAGTATTTGTAAATAGTAGTAACAATGAATGTAGATGAAATATAGGAATTGTGGGAAGATTAAAACTGGACAATGTTAATAATAGCAAAGCTAACTTTGCTATTGTTCAGACACGTCATCAATCGACTGATTGTACCCATGATTATTGTGTGTTAGGTTATGTTGTTAAATTTTTTGTAACAATTTTTTTATTTAAAAAACGGTTTCCGTGGAGTTTCTTGCCTATTCTTCTCCATAGGTAGGTACCTACTACGCCCTGGAATGGGCAACAAGCTTAATATTTTCTGACTGACCGACTCCTTGAAAATTCAAAAGCGCCTGTAAATGGTTTAATTGAAATAAATGCTTTGAGTTTGAGTTAAAAATATATCTCACAAGCTTTGAAAGGTGGATCACTCACCTCATATACTGCCTTTGTTATGTAGCTCAGGATAACTGCATTTTGTTCATTGTTCCGAATTATTATATTTAATTAATAAAGATTTTTTGAAACATTATTTAAGTTAGGAAGCAATTGTGGTGGTATGATAATGTTATTTTGTTCTGTCGAGTGACAAATAATATTGGGCTTCCAACAAGTAAAAGTCAAGATAAGTTCACAGAGACAATAGGTACTTATCGTCGGAACTCTGGAAAGTCACAAGTTCGTATCCGAAACTATACATTAGTTCCGTTTTTGTGCCTTCCAATCTGTTTCCAGGATCTGATAAAGAACTTTTCAAACAAAATATATTGCTTGAGTTCTATACGAGTCCGCTGATATATTTGACAGAAGAGTATAGTTCACATTGACATTACTCTACCGCTTTATGCAGGATATCCTACATGGCCTTACCAAGATTATGTCAGGACTTTAAAAGAGACTGACTTCTGAGTTTGTTTGAGTCTCTCTTCGCAGAGTAGTCGGACATATTAACATAATTTATTTTTGACTTGTAAAAGTGTTTTTTTAATTAATTTACGGAAATGAATATCATTAATTAGTTGCTTTGTTAGTTGTCGCTGGCAGGCAAACAATGACAATTTATGATATTGTCATTAAGAACTGTTTAAACTACAATCCAATCATGCGTAATATTTTCTTTTTCATTGGAATCGTCTTAATCTGTGTTTTTTTCTTCATCTTGAATAGCACCAAAAAGAGAAAAAAAAACGCTTTTTTTTATAGATAAACGTACATAACATCACGCTCTGTTTCCTCGAAGGGTTAGGCAGAGGTGTACTTATAGTACACCCACATTTCGCCAGTTATGTTTAAGACCCATGTAATAGGGGCCTATGGTCATCAACCGGGCACAAATCCATACTCCGGGTTGATACTGAGTAATTCCAGATAGAAAAACCAAATAACACTTTGCCCGACCTGGGAATCGAACCCAGGACCTCATGCTCAGCAGTAGCGCTTGCGACCACTAGACCAACGAGGCAGTCTTTTTCAGTTTAAAAAAAATAAACAGTGAATAATTATGTTCCCTTAAAAAAAAGCGTTACTTTACGAATAAATAAATATACTCTCCTACAGTAAATTCATTGCAACAATTTAATTCAAAGCACAGTTTTAAATACAGTATTTCCCTGTTTCCTCCTTTTACAAACGGCTGTGCAAATAAAAAGTTAAACAGTGCTCTTTATTCTTTCTCTGTTTCTGTAGTTTTGCTTACGATTGGACTACCTTAATTTTGAACCTAATTAGTTGTTGCCTCTAAGGAAATATCTGTCGGAAAGGTCTGTTTATTGTGAACATTGAGCTGTACATTTATATATTATACAAGATTATTTCTTCCTCTTTTCGAATCGATAGCAAATATTAAAAGGCTCATAACATACTGACGCTGGTAACCGACACCGGTAATTGTTCGACCGTGAAGTTTTCTTATAAATTGTATGGTTAAAGTCGCGTCGCGCCTGTTTGCGGGGAGCCTTTATAGTATGTTACGGTTTTGGGCCCACTTGGTGGCCTTGTCAATCGCGGCATCTGTGGCTGTATTTAGGTCCTCAAGTGCCGGATTATGAACTCGTTGTACACGCCAACAAATGGGACATAGTTTGGTCAGGAATACATCCACGTTGGGTGTAGGTTGGGTCAATAATCCACCAAGATTCTTTAAAAATGTGAGAATCCATAGAAGGTTTTAAGACTGCGTTTTGCTCGCAGCGGTGTTCACATTTTACATACATTTATTCCTGTGTAAGCAAGCAGGTTTCTGAGTCGCCTTAAAAGCTTTGTTCAGCAAAATCGTTTTTGGTTTACAAATTGACTAAAAATCAGCGAGTTTGTGTAATATTTTTAGGAAAATTTTAAACATATTTTTTTGATGTTTATGTACTAAATTAAGTGGTACAAGCGAGACATCATTTTCTTTCGTTTTGAAAATAATTTTAAAATTATCCAGCAGTTTTTCGTTTGCCTTACGATTCTGTCCAACTGATGTCAAGCTTACATAATGCCATTTTGCAAAAAATACCATTTTCATTAAATACCACGTTTTACGGTACAAACAACATTAAAAAAGCTTGTCCAACAAATAATTGATTCATTTTGTTTCTATTTAAATTTTATGAAAAATAAGTTATCTATATTTTTTCGATGAAAAAATAACTGTTCCAGTCATTGATTGCCATAATTATTTATTTATTGAATATTTTGTTTCGCAACAAAGAAACACAGACATCATTTTTTCATTAAAAATAAAACCATTTTCATGTTCTATCAAAATTAACAAAACTTCCATGAATCAAATATTTACCAAAAAAAAACCTATGAAAATCACGAACTCGTTCAGAGGTCATAATGAAAAGTTGTCTTCATAAAAGAGAAATGGAAATGTCATTGCCAAAATTACGAAACAATCTACCCCACTTTACTGTTGGATTCAAAAGAAGAAACTCCAAACGTCCAAGTTTTTATTGTCATAATTGGACCCCAGATTACTCTCTTCGGAGAAAAAAGGAAACGTGAAACGATTAAAGATTATTAAAATGAAACCAGTGTTATGGGTAATTTCACGTTTATTAGTTTAACTAGCTACTGCCCGTGACTTCGTCCGCTTGAAATTTCTTGTTCCCTCGACCCACCCCGTCGTATCGCATTGCCTGTCCGCGCTATTACTTCGTTTTCGCTTAGCGTTCTTTCTGTTTTTTTTTTGCGTGATGTTTAATATCTTATAGCCTTCCTCGAGAATTGGGCTATCAAATGCAAAAATATGCTTTAAAATTCGACTAGTAATCTAAACTAATCCGAGTAGTTCTAGAGATTAGTAGACTCCATTTTTTTATGTCCACGCAATCACTGTCCATTCCTAGGTACCCTGGAAGAGATGGCAGAAAGCGATAAGGCCACCAATATGTTTTATAGATAATATTTTTTTTTTGCTATATATTTTCTGGTGTACAATAAAGTATTTATCAATAAATAAATAAATTAGCGCCTTCAAACAAACAAACAAAAAACTGTTCAGCTTATTAGTATTAGATTTGAAGTTTATGAGTATTTTTGAGTTGGATGAAACTTGGATGGTCCTAATTTGATTGTGAGGGTGGCAGATTTGAGAAGGATCAAAAGTTTGTAAGAAATGCTTGGAGTAATAAACACGTAATATCAACTTAAATTATCTTTTATTTTCATACATTTTCTTTTCAATCTTATGCCTAGTCTCAAAACTTTTTGATGTAAAGATCTTTCTCAAAACATTTCTAAAGCCTTCAATAAATTCTCTCCCCTTTCACACAACAAGCAGACTTTTATTATCTTTGTAGTTCTTATAAATATCATAAAATAAACCTTCATAAAAAGTCCTAAGTTAGGTCACAAACAACACCTACAAAACGTAACTCGCATTTTGAATCATATTTCTGTTGAATATAAATCATATTTTGCTTCGGAGCATAAAACGGGCGGAAAAACAAAGCTAGCTACAGATTTATAGGAATTTGTTTTGGATAGAATGTTGTATGATTCAATATAATAGCCTTGTTTACTTTAGCACTGGGAATGTTAGTACAAATCGAGTTATAGGCCGTAATAAGTTTACGAGAAAAAAAAATCGTCGAGTCGTGTCGTAAAATATGCGGACGTATTTTGTTTACCAGAGCTCGTGCCTCGGGCGTAAATTGTTGAATAGAAGTTTGTTTTGAGTTTGAAACTTGTGAAGTGTCTAACATGTTTAGTTATGGTGATAATGTTGTTACTAACACGTACGCCTAAGAGATTAAGTAAATAAGTGATCATTTATTATTACAACAGCAGGTACAGCATCGGCCAGGCCTCCTGCTTTCCAACGCTGCGCCTTAAATTACGCGGTCACTTCCAACCTATCAGTCTCAACAGCCATCCGTTCTGGGAGCAATGTCCTCTGTCACAGTTTCCACGGCACCGCTCGCTTCGCTTGCTCGGCTCGCGCGCGGTTATTATTACAAGAAAATTATAAATACTTGAATGTACTATACTTGAACTGAATTATTAAAACTGCGAATTATTTCCATATCAATTAATAATAAAACCAGCCTAGTATCATCCCACTACAGCGTAAAAGCCTCTCTTCTCACGAGGTTTGATGAAATACTCTTCTTTAATTTTACTGAACAGATAGAAATACTGTAAAAAAACGATCGCAACAAAGCTACTTATTGCTATTAAAGAATCGATAACAAACGAAGAAAGAATCCAGAGACCGTTGTAATATTCAAGAGGATTATGTAAAAATCATTTCTCTTTGCAGACGGATGTGTGAGAAAGCGGTAGGTACTAGACAAGCTAGTAGACATACTGTCTACCGCTTTCTCACAAATCCCACTACAACATATTAATAACTATCTTACTGATTCTTAATATCCACATCTTCGCATCATTACATCATCATCATCATTTCAGCTGAAAGATGTCCACTGCTGGACATAGGCTTACCCAAGCACTACATAGACCGGTCCTGTGCTTCCCGCACCCTGCGGATTCCCGTGGCATTCACAGGATCATCGGTCCAGTCCTCCTGCCATCCGGTACGCGTTCAACCTGTCAGTTCCAACGGCCATCCATTTTGGAAGCAAAGTCCTCTACCACTTAAGTTTCTACGGCACCGCTCGCTTCCCTTGCTCGGCTTGCGCGTGGTTGGTCACCGTTGTAACCTAAACCTTTTGATCGGGGTGCCCTAGCTTAGTTAATGCGACCAACTTTAAGAAAAGGTCAGAAAATTAAAAAGACGCTCATTTATTTAACAAAAAGCGTGCATCATTAGAAGGTCAATAAGTTTTTGAGGATTAACTAAATATATCCCTTTAAAAAAACCTACCATTAAGAGAAATCCTGAAAACTTAAAATGCTCAAGACACAGTCCGTACATCTAAAGTCCTTTGTCCTATTCTGAATCGATTACAGGCCCATATTATAGTTATCTTACCAAAATCGTTAGCCATTTCTTACACCACGGGGAGTCTCCAACAACCTTGGCTAGGCAATTTGTTCTCTATAAGTTATTGCTTTGTGTAACTAAGTTATAAAATACCAGGATTAAAGGGTCGTTAGTACAAAAAGGAGATCAGTGTTTAATCTAAGTTTTTTGTTAAATCCTAAAAAGCTGAATGCGTTGAACATTATGGGTCGATGCACCCGTATAAGCACTGCACGAGATCAGCATCGCCTTAACTCGAGCCGTTCAGGAATTTTTCTATGAAGCTCTATACTGCAACGTACACATAGTATAAGCATTATGGCTTCGGCTTGGGGTCAGCTAGTAAACAGCAGTCAATGCCAGCGTGGTTACAGTAATACAAAAATGTCAAACGGAATAAGCACGCTAACGGGCATAACTCAGTAGACGTAAGACGAACACAAAATGCTAACCTAAGTCCCCAGTACTCTGGGCGCACTTGATCTCTTGGATTCTAAACCAAAAAACAATCTGTTTGCGAATGATTGTATGCAGATTTTATAGGAAAGAGTTGTTTTTGGAACTAAGTTCTTTAACGCAGCTTGCAAGGTACAAGGTACATTTTTGTAAATCAAGATGCGGCAGCGAAAATTTTCATCGCCATCGCCAATGTGAAACGTGCCCATTTTCTGGCCGACTGTACAATGTTTTCATATAATTATAGTTCCTTAAGACCGTTTTCCTGTTTGTAGCTACAGGAAAACGGTCTTAAGGAACTACTAACTAACTACTACTACTAACTAACGGTTAAGGTACCTGCCCCGTCTTAAAAATCCATTCTGTATAATACCTATAAATAAATAAATAAATAAATGACATTCTGTGTTCAAAAGCGAAATCAGAATAGATTTTTCTAACAGAAAAGAGGGGTAGGTAGGTATAGAGATTTGTCATAAGAATGTGTGCGAGGAAAGTCCCAACCCATTTTCTGTGTCCATACGTAACCTATAGTATTATCACAGATAATATTAAAATATATAAATATAATACTAGAGATAGTTCACTCAGCATTTTAGGTACGTTTGAAGCTACAAGTACGCGGCGGGCTCGTCTTGTCGGGCCAATTCAGTGAGCGTTACGTAGTCAGAAGATTTATAACAGTTAAGCGATAGAAAGAGAGGCAACTTTTAAGTGAATATAACTGTAGGTAATTAGCGCTGTGCGACTTGAATTGCACTTTATTGTGTCGCAGCAAGAGTCGCTTTTTGTTTAAATGATTTTGCAGAGTGGACCATCTGTATTCATCTGTGGTATTATTCTAAGCAAAACCAAATATAAAAACCTGATAACAGTCTAGACTATCTTATACAATAAACACTAATATTCCTTATATATAGAAACATGAAACTTTCAATAACTTAGTAATTACTGCGACACAATAAAATCGAGGTTCCTCGTCACGCACCGATAAATACAGTTTAGTAAAAGTTCCAGAACATTTTGGGCCAAAATCGTTTATCCGTGTTTAGGAGTAATAAACGATATTATGTTCTATTTCTTTTGAGAATACAGTTTATCTGGATTGTTTAAGATATTCTTAGATTTTCGATATCTAAATGGAGGTTTTTGTAGTTTACTTTTTATAAAAAGTTGTATTGAAACAGAAATCAGGCGTTCTCAACTTAATATGTTTAAGCCAAATTTTCTGGAGTACATTCCCTGGTACCTAACCAGAGAATGTACTCCAGAAAATTTGGGTACAACTGTCCTACATACTATGTAATGGTTGATTCGTGTTTGGCTGTTATTTATCGACCAAAAGTATTGCTTCTTGTAAGGAAACCACAAACCACATGCAACTCCGCTAAAAAATACGAAGCCACCTAAGTGAGCTCTATAAAAAAAAAAATTGTAACATTATTCACTTACTGAAAAAAATCTCAGATATCCCAAACACGAAATGATAATTAAAAGAGATCGGTTTACATCTAAAATCGGGGCGCGTACCCAAATTTGGACGATCCGACCGAGAGTGCCTCCCGCGAAAACCATCGTCTATAATTTTAAATGTAAAGTATCTAATATTAGACATTTTGTAGCAAAGACGCTTCAGCTCTAAATATATTTCCGAAAATATCAGCACAATCAAAATTAGACTTTATTTTATGCAACTTAAGGTTCAATTTAAGTTTCAATGTTAAGGGGTTGAGAAGACCGGGTGATTATGTAAATAATGCTGTAATGACGTCATCATGGGTCATGTCGTTTGCCTTGATGCGAGGAAGCGATATAATAAAATCTGAAATGTGTTCATTCTGGAATTTCAAGTGATAGACATTTATATTGTAGAACAGTGTTGATTCTATAAAGACTGATAAGGTAACTTTAGTGGACAATAACTAGAGATTTAGTGAAGAAAATGTCCTGCCAAATGTCAGTCATTGTTGATAATGGCTGGTAGTAAGATCAGCGACTTTGTAGAGGGACTTAAAGTTTTATTTCACAGTTCTCGGAGTGAGAGAAAAATACACTTTGCAGTAAGAATGTAATTACGGAGCAAATTTTGTCGGCAGTAAGAGGCAATAGTTTTTAAATTCAATGAGCTTTGAAATGGTTGTCAGATACTGTAAAGCCTATGATATTGAGAAAGTTAGTAAGAAACGTGCAAATACGACTGTAGAACCATATTGTGCTTTGTGAGGCGAACTTCTATTTTCGATTTCTTATTTTCTATTCCATTTTCTATAATATTATCTATTCTACTTTCTAGTCTAGGTATTATATTTTATTTTCTATTATATTTTTATATTTTTGTTTGTATTCAGTCGTTTTTGGGACGCACGTAGTACCTGGAAAGAATAATCAATCACTGTTACTATACCTAGCACTATTTATGAAACTGTTTCATTTTCCTGGAAGAAGTAATATCTAGCTACCAATTTGATCTAATTTTATTAAATTGGTACTATGTCGGCAAGCCGATTAAATGTACAAGGTCGAGTCTACCCATGTGCCAAATTTCATCCAAATGCGTCTAGCCGTTTTAGCGTGAAGCTACGACGCATTTGGATGAAATTTTGATGAGCTTAACAAACAAACTCACTTTGGCATTTATAATATTTGTTAGGATAGCCTATACTACTCAGTGATAATAGTATTCAACTGGTGAAAGAATTTTTTAAATCTAATAAACTTAAAAAAAATAAAAAAACATTACAAACAAAAATATTAATGTTACACATACATACATAACAAATCGCCTGTTAGGCAGAGGTGTTCATACAGTACACCCACATTTCTCCAGTTATGTATAAGTCCCATGTAATAAGGGGAGAGCCTATTTAATATAAATCTTTACTCTATATAATATTATTAGCGTAGATATAACGGCTGTCATGAAAATCTGTCACCGTTACTGTCACCGTCACCATCACCGTAAGGTCAAATATTGATTTTAAAAAAAAACACCAATATTTAACATAACATAACAGAGCCTCTGCTCTGTAATTGGACAGCCATTATTCTGTGACTGTTCACCGCTTTCTTAGGGCTATATTCTCAAAATTTGATCGATCCATTCATCCATCCGATTGCTATTAGAAACCGCACACTTTCACACCGTCCAATCTCACTTCCTCATTTGCAATTTTTCATCGCAACAAGATTAATTAAAAAATCATCATTCATCGTTGATGTTTTATTAATTCGATATAATGGTAGCGTCGAGTCAACAGTAGCGTCCATACAATGAATCATCAAAAGCTATGATTGATGTATCCTATAAATAAATTATCTTTTCAACTTGCTGGTGTTTAGTCGTGTCGTTATAAGGGTCATGTTTTTTGGGCGTCTGAATTTAATCAGTGGTACTGACAATTTATTTTAGAGGTTCCGTAAGTAAATGGTGCCAACGGGACCCTATTACTAAGGCTTTGTCCATCCGCCCGTCTGTCACAGGGCTGTATCTTTTAAACGTAATAGGTAGACACGTAAATTTTTACTAAGTATGCACTAAAACAACAAATAATAAAAATCAAATAAAGTTAAATATATAAAAATAAAAACGGTGTCTTTTGCACGATCTTAATACCTAATAGCAATAATAGCAGCGGTCCTACTCGCTTTTTACTTTCCTAGAATTCTAGCCCTTGTTTTGCATTATAGGACTACATCTGTATTTAGTAGTGATCATACAATACAATCTTCTGTTTAAATAGATCATACGATTCACAATTTTCTGGATACCTACTACATTTTGTCAAAAGGTTTTGTTTTTGATCTTCACATCGAAGTTAAGTCAATGAGGACAATTAAAGTCAGTGAGGACTCAAAAAAGGGGTAAATGTGGCAATAGCTGCACCGTGCAATATTCATAACGGTTAAAAAAAACAGATGCTAACAATCTTGCACCAAACGCAAAATCTCGCTCACGGGCTAAACCAAAACTGTTGCATAAAAAACACCATAAAATCCATTCATCATAGTACTTTGACGTTTACAACGCACTCATAGCGCCAATTTCTACAATACGAGCTCAGTTATCGGTCCGTGGGGAGCGAGCCACAACTTGTTACGAATAAAATGGCCATCAAGAACCGAACAGCTGATATAAAGGGCTGAACAATGAAAATTTTGTGAGTTGTTAAAAATATGGTCGCCAAGTGAGGATAAGTAACAAATTTTCTCCCTGCGGGATCTCGTAATAGGACTACGGCTTGATTTTACCAAATTCATAGATATTTTATCCGCGGAATAAGATTTACTCCTGACAGTTTTCGTAAGCAGAAACTGTCAGAAATTGAAAATATATTCGGAAGAGAAGCATAATTATACTACGTATAAAAGTTTGTTCGAATTCAATCAATCAAATTAAATCATTTATTTGCTTGAACATGGGTACATAAGGTGATACACACAACAGAAGATCTTAAGCCATATCCTACCTTAATAGGTGTGCAAATATTTTTTTGTATTACCTACAATAAACCCCTACCCCCCCTAACCCTTAGGATGATTTTGAATTTTTGACAGTTGCTCAATACGAAAAACTGTCAGAAGCAAATCTTATTTCGCGGATAAAAGATATCTGAATTTGGTATAATTAGTTCTTAAGGTGGGATGAGTGAGAATTGACGTTAAGGTATCCGATTTATTATGTCTATTCTGACTAGTATAAATAATGTTCTTTTGTAATATAAGTACTGAAAATTGCTTGAAATAAGCATCGCTCTTGCATCGAAGAAGGTGGTGAATGCATATAGATTTTACAGACTGTTATTTCAGTCTATCATTGGTCTGTCAGCTCTCTTGATAATTTATCAGAATCCAGCTTTTATTACGAATTCATTGCTATCACTCTTTTGCATCAGAGTTTAATAAAGGAGCTCTCCAAAATAGCCGTGGAGTATAGCAAATTATCATGTAATTCATAACTGCTTCGAAACCATTTATATGTTGTTTAAAAATAGCCGAAATTTTACCGACTGCTAATTGTTGCTTTAAATATTGAATTCAAAAATCGATTATGTACAGAAACAAATTAATCTTCGTTACTCTGGGTAGCCGTTTTAATAACGTGAAATTAGCTAGGTATAATAGATTTTCAAGGAACTTTGTGACGAATACTAATCATGGTCCAGTTTTTTAAATTAAATGGATTGATAATAATTTTAATACTTTGAGAAGCTCGTGGCTAAGTAATAACAGCAGCACGGGTCCATCCATCAGGTTAAGCTACACTTGCCGCGGTTGATCCGTGGATGGGTGACCATCTTTACATATCGAAACTCCTCAATGCCTCGCAAAGCCCGTTAAGCCGTTGGTCCCGGCTGTCATTCGTGGATCTGTGACAGTCGTTACGGGTCGTCAGAAGCCCGAAAGTCTGACAACTAGTCTTACCAAGGGGTATCGTATTACCCAGTTACTGGCTTGTGGAGGTCAGATATGCAGTCGCTTCATATGAAATATTGGTATTCAGCTGCATCCGGTTAGACTGCAAGCCGTTCCCCAATATAATTGGCATGCACAATGTGAGTTATTTCTAACCCAAGTTTTATCTAAGGCAAAGAAGATGCTTCTTTCAAGTTGCAGGCAGAAATCTTTTCTTAGTCTGGTCTGGTCATACATTTACAAAGCTTTTAAGGTGGATGCTCAAAGGTAGCCCGCGAAATTCAAATTTTGTTACGTTTTTTGCAATTTGCTGGTCAGTATCAGGTTATATGTTGATCTAAAAATGTTTGCGGCAGTAACATATGTTAATTTATAGAATTATAGTCATAAAAATCATCAATACCACTCTCTAAGTTCATCCTATTGAATGACTATTTCATGAAATCATGATATTTCAGGATTATTCTAACTTAAGGAGTTGTATTGCTGATTGTTAAGATAATAATACTGTAAAACCATATTTGTTACGGTCGCAAATCATATTTTAATCAACATACAACTTGACACTGACCTGCAAATTGGAAAAAATGTAAGAAAATTTGAATTTCGCGGACTACCTTGGAGCATCCACCTTAATAAAAGGATATTGTAAAAGTATTATATTGCGATACAAAGAATCGAAATGTTGATAGAATAAAATTCTACATATTATCTTTTATTACTAGATCAACGTCGAAGAATCCAGCTCCCTTCAATTTAATTTAACGTAGAATTGCACCAACAAGAAAACTCGAAAACTTTACACAGCTAGAGTTCCATTACTTTTTTTCACTCCGTAATTACTTGCTCCATCCGAATAAACTCGACAATGTATTCAAAAATTATACGTTGTAGCCTGAAACAGTGTTACACGCAGACAATGGTATACAAAACAAAGTCACAATACCCCTCTGTTAAGTAGGTGCCTTCCCAAGTAATTTTCTCACTGAAGATAAACTTAGTGATGTCATCGCTTTATTTCTTTTCATTGTATCTGAACCCTTTGTAAAGGGTGTGACATTAAGTCTATTGTTACCTTTGTGTAAGGTTTATGATGTGCAGCTTCTGCCGGCTGACGCTTCTCTGTATTGCTTTGTATTGTCCAAATTAAATTTCGGTCTGCGTCAAAGGATTTCACTCTACAAGATCCCGTTTTATTGAAAAAATAAAGTCTGGAGGTGTCGTGGAACACCCGGTTGAAACGAAGCTCCATTCGAGGTATGTTATGTACTAGCTTCTGCCCGCGACTTCGTCCGCGTGAATTTCGGCCCCCGGCCCACCGCGTCGCATCCCATCGCCCACCCGCGCTATAACTTAGTTTTCACTTAGCGTTCCTTCTGACTTTTTTTCATTTTGCTCGGCTCCTAAGGGCCGTAGCGTGATGTTACATAGCCCTTCTTCGAAAATTAGGCTATACAATGCAAACATATTTTTTAAATCCGACTGGTAGTTCCGGATTGATGCGCGGTCAAATAAACAGACAAACAGAAAAACTGTTGTAACGTGTTCTGTTATTGATTCTAAGTATCCTCAGCAACTTTTTTTCGAATATATCTTTCATGTACAGACTTTTAACCCTCTTCAGCTTCATTTTATGTATAGATTAATCAACATTAACTGTATTAAAAAACATAAACAAAAACTTTTGACACTTGAAACTTAAAACCTTGAAACTGCCTTTTTCAAGTATAACGCTTTTTCGATATGTGACGATTTCTACCAGCCAACTACTACCACAAATCGTGTTAAAAAGCTTCGTTTCAGAAACTGCTTTGAACCAATGCCTCTGAAATTTTAGAAATGCTCGTAAATATTCTAGGTCAAATGAAAAAGATTTGGTACTAAATTCCATTTTTTTAACTCTCAAAATGAACTGGAAAACGAATTTTTCGTTCGATTTTCATAACAATCAACGATTAGAATTTCCACTTTAAAAGTAACAGGACGGTTTTTTATTAAAACAAATCTACATTTAGTCAGTGTTGGAATCTGTAAGTCCATTATGAATTTAGGAGCGTAATAGCCACACTTTTTTTCTTTTTTTTTTCAAATCAATTTACTTTTTATTACTATCTTCTTGAATTGATGTTTTTCTTCACCTAGTAATTAAAAAGGCAATCTATTAAACTGTTTCAATTAATTTGTCACATAAAAGACACAAGTTAAAGTTTACTCCTTCAATTAACTAAAACTAAATTGGACGAAAATGATATTAAATTAAAAATTGCTTTTTATCTTGAGACACCTTTCAACTATAAACGTCTGACATTTTCATAATTAATAAACATTTTTATCAAAGAAAAAAATTTAAACTAAGTAAGAAACTACGTGACTAGATCATGTCACTTTCTCGTAACCGTCCAAAGATTGTCTGTAAAATATCATTTTAGCGATATGTCTGTCCATTTGAACTTTTTGAGTTCTGACTGTCGGACAGTTAAAAGTCTGAGAACCAGTCACACTATGGGATATCGTATTAACTCGTTACTGGTAAAATACTGGTATTCAGCTGCATCCGGATGAACTAATAATATACTACTATAGTTAAGCTACGCTTGCCGGGGTTAGTCCGTGAATGGGTGTCAATCTTTACATACGTTGGTCCCGGCTGTCATTCGTGGATCTGTGACAGTCATTACGGGTCGTCAGAATCTCGAAAGTCAGACAACAGACTTACCAAGGGAAGGGGGGGGTATTACCCTGTTACTGGGTTGTGGAGATCAGATAGGCAGTCGTTCCATGTAAATTACTGGTATTCAGCTGCATCCGGTTAAACTGGAAGCCGACCCCAAACTAGTTGGGAAAAGGCTAGGCTGATTCATTAACATTCTGCAGTGAAAATAGAAGTTAGAATGGGCCCACATTCAATTCTATTGAACGATTGCTTTGTATTCTCCCAAAGTGTGTAAGCGTTTTAGCTCGGTTAGTGCGGTTAACAGGAATGTTAGTTATGTCCACTACTGCACTACTCTCTGTAAGCTGTCCTTTAACATGTCCTTATGCAAATTCTCTTGAGGTTTGTTCATTGTTTTTATTTGAAATATACCCAAACATACACTCACGCCTTCTTTCCATGGGGTTAGGCAGGAACTACAGAACGCCACCTATTACGAACCTTACATACTCCTTTTGCTTCGTTAACGTTTACAATATCTGGTCATACACGCACACCGGATGCGAGTACTACGCACCTGACCTTTCTGAAGAACATCATCAATAAGGTCACGTTTTTCTTTGTTATCATGATTAATTAATAACGATACTCGCCATGTCTGTGAAGTTTACCTAGTCCAGTTTATTAGAACCTGTTTATTGATGATGCGAAATTAAAAATAATAAACATAGAAAAAATACTTATCTAAAAATACTTCTTTATTGATATGTGTAATGTAAATGTACCGTGAGAACATTTCTCAGATATAAGCATTATAATAGTCAAAACGGACAGATTGCTCAAGGATTTGAATTTGTTTGAAACCCTAAACTTCAGTTGACAAAGGTTTAGGGTTAGGGGTTGATTCCAATCTGTCTGGTCAACTTGTATCTGTTGGACTCGATGGCTCATTTGCTTCCAATCAAGACCTCGTAAGGACTAATGATAAAACTATTAGATAAACGAATATAATGATGATTTTGTTGCTTAAATGTGTTTTTGTCGAGACAGCTCAAGGAATTAAGAACGTGAGCAAAGATATTTTAAAATTCCAACAGTTTTTAGATTTTTTTTCTGTTCATCTGTATGTCTGTTTATTTGTTCACGCATCACGTTGAAACGGCTAAACCGATTTTGAAGAATTTTGGTACGGGAATACTTTGAACCCTGGGGACGAACATAGGCTACTTTTTATCGAAAATTTAATTAATTTTACTTATCGTGGTTCGTGTCGTCACAAACACTTGTCAGACTGCAACTTAACATCATGTCAGAACATCAACAGCTACAAAGTGAAATATTTTCTCAAATCATCAGCATTATTATATCGCATTCTTCCATTTCAGAATTTCCTTTACAAAATTCACGACAAAATAAATACAATATACAAATTCTGAAATTCTAATGCCAAAATTCATAACCCTTTATAGAACATGTATTTAAACATCGCTTCACGACGTAACGTTGTAAGGAGGAGAGATCACTGATACAGTAATGCGTCCCCCATTAAGCTAAATGGCGTCCCTTTGGAAACAAAAGGGAACTTTCAAATGTGCGAATAAACTCAAGTTTCAACCGTACTGTTGAATAGGAACGTACACAAAAGGTGAAATGTTTCGAGTGACTTGCCGGTGATGTATTTGTACCTAGGTACTTATTTGTGCTGAGAAAGTTGAAGAATGATATAAAGTTCCGACTGTGCTTTTGAATTTTCTTGAGAATTTTTGCCTTTTGTTTGATCTTGACTCTTAAGTTAATTACTTGCTGAAGAAACTTTTGATTAAGGGTGTGTCAATATGTGTGGCTGTTATTTTGGACTAAGGTGGGTGCAGCATAACGTCAAGATTCTTCCTCTTTCTGAAAATAACCACAATTCTCACTTTCCAATTATGCCAAGAGCAGTTAAGAGGTTCCAACGGTCTTTGAAATCCTAATAGATTTTCTGTGAAATCCCTTAATAGCCGTTGGGATTGGATGACCATAATAACAACTACTTACATACAGTTACATTCGAAGACATGAGAATTGATAACAGATTTCTCGCGGCAATAATGTAGCTTCCCATTAGTGAAAGCATTTTTCGAATTGGATCAGCAGTTCCGAAGATTACCCCTTACATACAAACTCACAAATGTTACCTGTTTATTAGATTAAGTATACAGCGTGTTCCTTTTGATATCCCATAACTGTAGTATAGTACAAAAAGACCTAGAACAAGTGTTCAGAAAATACATAGTTTGATAAATGATAAATGATTTATTTTCTGTAAGTAGGTTTGTAAAAACACTTTTACACGTCAATCAAATTGTTTTAAAACTAGATGAGGTCGGCGTTTCCTATCTGACTACTCTGAGAAGAAAGGCCGAAACAAACTCAGAGGTCACAGTCTCTTTTAAAGTCCAGACATAATCTTGGTCAGATCATGTGAAGAATATGTAGATTCGTATCTGAAATGGTCTTTTGAGGAAAGAACCACACAGATTGAGTGGACCTGTCCAGTCAGTGCACGCATTTGTCAGTAATCGTGCAGCTCAACTCAGAACTCAAGGAGCTCAACGATTCGACGAACAATACCAAAGAAAGGACATTTGGGTAGGCCGCATATAGTACTCAAACTGCCAGACCATGGTTAAAACTAACTAAGAAAAGAAAAAAGAAAAATCAATGACCCACATAGTCTTCACATTCACAATAATAAACAAGAATAAAAAAAAATACTTTACATAGTAAATATTCGTGTCATTGTATATAAAAAAAAGTTCATTAATGTCAATATGTATATAAAAAACCACAGATAATATTAGTCAGATCATTAGAGGACCATGTAGATTTGTGTCTGAAATGGCCTTTTGAAGAAACAACCATACAGATTTGAGTGGACCTGTCCAGTCAGTGCACGCATTTGTCAGTAATCGTGAAGCTCAACTTAGCACTTAAGGAGCTCAACGAATCGACGAACAATACCAAAGAAAGGACATTTGGGTAGGCCGCATAAAGTACTCAAACCGCCAGATTATCATTAAAAGTAACTGAGAAAGAGAGAAAATATATTTGACCCACATAGTCCTCACATTCTCAATAATTAAAATAATAATAATATTATACTTCATAAAGTAAATATGGCTGTCATTGTGTTTATAATAAAAAAAATTAAAAAAATCAGTAAAAGAAGTTAAAATAAATGAATTGGAGCAGCTCACTCCCAAGCCTTTTTATCATCAATATAATCTTTAACGGTATAAAACGCTTTCTGGCAAAGGCGAAGACAACACTAGACTCTCGATGTGTGTATCTAAGTTTCATTGATAAGTACGAGTAAATCATTTTCATTCACACCAATCATTCATGTTTTAAAGCTAACAAAATGAGAGGTTTTTTTTTTAATGGACAAAAATAGTCTATATCAAAAATGATTTTTTTTTACTTTACGTATGGGTCTTACATACACACATATAAATAATAGTGACTTTGTCGAATTATTTGATAAGAAAAACAAAACATATGCCAGTTGATTCTTTGACGTGGTCTCATTAATATGCTAGATAGGGACTGAAAAGTGCTCACGGTGTCATGTTTTTTTTAAAACCATAAGCTAAAGAATCGTGTGTCCAACCACCGCGTTTTCCAAACAGGAAACTGTGGAAACAAAAATATATACGAGATGTATCAGTAAATTTCTTTTGCTCGACTTATAAAAGAACAGGAAAGATTTTAAGGCAACTGCAAAGCTTTGCTTCTAGGAAAAATATACCAGACCTTATTTATATAATTTTTTGCTTGAACATTTTACGGAAGTAAAACTAATATTTATTTACAGGCAATGGAAAGGATAAACGAATTATTACGCCAAAATACTAAACCTGGTATTGGACTGATGATTACAGCTTTTTATTTACGCAAAAGGACGCTGTGACTTACTGTTATTTTAGTCGAGTTAGTTCTATTTTTGGGACCATACATGTTTTATAATTTTTTTCTTATGTCATTGTTGGTTTTGATTTTCAACTACTGTCCAAAAACAAAACAATGCTACGAAATATAGGACAGAGCTTCCAATCAGTAAAATTCTCGTGTTCCACAGTAAAAACTGGAATACAGGGAAATTCAGAAACCGAAATGAAGCCAGTTTCTGTTTGTTCCCTCTATTGAAGAAAGAACCTATTGTTATTAGGATTTTTGAAATTTCGGTCCACGTTGAACTATAGAACAAAGTTTTTTTTTGATTTGCTGATTTTTTTTCTCCATTGGACGAGCAAAATTTAACTCGGATGTGAATAGAAAAACATTTTCTTCCTGTTTTTCCTTCATCCACTTACAATCACAATTAAAATCCAAGTGTTTAATGTACCTATTTATTGATGTATTTATTTCTTCAACCATTTTAGTAGGTACCTATACTTTACATGGAGCGAATGTCTGACCTCTACAACCCATTTAAGGCTCGTTCACACCGGCGCGACTTGTCGCGCGACGCGACACCGGCAATTGTTCAATCGTGAAGTTATAATAGAAATTGTATTGTTAAAGTCGCGTCGCGCGACAAGTCGCGCCGGTGTGAACGAGCCTTTATTGGGTAACATCATAACACACAACAATTACATTTTATCATATTATAGGTATATATATATTTTTTATTTATATCTGCTGACTGTTCTATTTACCTACTTTTTTCATTTACTCTCACTTTATCTACAATCTATGTTTCAGACCATGGAAATGTGACCAAGACTCACATGATCCTTATCAGGAACTCAAGAGAACATATTGAGATTAGAATCTCACTTGAGGAACTTTTGTGTTTGCAAACCATCCAAAGTTTTATCACGAGCATAAATATTTTTTCTTTGTAAATACTAGTAGACTTTTTGTCTCGGTCAACTAAGTTTGTTTGACTGTCCTATTTAAGGGTTCGTGCCTCAAGATTCCTTATAATAAAAAGGGGGGTCAGTTCTGCCTAAGCCCTCGGGGAATACAGGCGTGATGTAATGTTATGTAAAACACACTATTCAAATCAAACACCATTCGCTTTCCCTACTCGTAATAATAAGCGTTATGTCCTAACAATAACTCACAAATAGAGTGATTGTATTTTAGAGATCGGATTTACACGCACTACACTAAATTGAAACTAAACAAATCCTTTGATACTCCGGTGGAGTTAAAAGATTTTATCGGTTTATCGTTTTATCATAATATCCGTTTAAAGGCTCGTTCACACCGGCGCGATTGTCGCGCGACGCGACACCGGCAATTGTTCAATCGTGAAGTTTTATTAGAAATTGTATTGTTAAAGTCGCATCGCGCGACAAGTCGCGCCGGTGTGAACGAGCCTTAACTGCTGTGGAAAATTTATATTAAAATTACTAAAATTAGGGCCAATGTTTCAATCATTAGATAACTTTTAAACCTTAGATAAGTTTTGACAGATTGTCCATTCAAAAACTGATAAAATAGTCGTTGAATAAAAGTTAACTGGCGATAGAAAAACCGGTTCTTAATAGGTAAATAAAATATTAGAAAAATGATACTGGATTATTAGTAGTGATACCATAGTGCCACTAATACTGCTGTTGCTGATGTTGTAATTGTGCTGCTATTGGAAACAACGGGACCGACATGTTGACCTAATTGGTGATATTCTTCAGAAAAGTCAGGTGCGTAGTACCTACTCGCAAAAATGTTTTTTTTTTCAATACGTTGCGGTGCGGCAACCAGCCGCCTATATCAGCTTCTTACTTTGTAAATACGGCAATTTTACCTTTCTAAAAATAAACTTTAAAAAATGTATAGGATGACCTTCTCCGTAGGATGCACCTTATATGAGATAAAAGCCAAAAATTTCAAGAAGTCTAACAATTTAGAGCTTTCAAACATCTCAAAAATCAGTACAGTCTGTATTTCTGCATCCTACAATGTTTTAAATGACTGGCCTATATGAGTCCAGAGTGGTAAGATCAATTCATTATTTATACTTGATGTATTACGAGAGAAAAAAAAATACAATAGACGTAGATATATTTAGTAAACTATTCAGCGTCCAGCGCTCGGCGTGTTAACACGTCGTGTACGGGTTCGCGACAAGTCATCCTGAGGATGCCTCGTTGAGAGGTGAAACACGTGTCGATTTCTTACAGGGTTTTTTAAGACTCTTTAAGAATAGTAAAGCGGAAAAGTTTACTAAATATATCTGCGTCTATTGTATTTTATAATGGATTTCAGCCAAGTCACGCCTGAACCAATTAACTATCTGTATTACGAGAGGGTTACCATTCTGCTTTTCTGCAAGAGGCAAGAAGATCACGAGATCAAGAGATTTAAGAGATCAACCATAATCAGCTTTTTACTTTGTAAATAAGGACAACGTTACCTTCCTCAAAAAAGTTAAGCTTGTTGTCAAGCAGGAAGTAGGCACTTGAATTAAAAATAAAAAGTCCCTCAAACGAATCAGCTGCTTCATTTCCCACGACATACTTAAAGAGTAACTGCAAAGCGATTCAATAGTACTGGAACTGTAACTTATACAGCATTTTGCAATTATTCAGGAAGCTTGCAACAGAACTCCTTTGCACTTATGAGCAACTAGTTTCCTGGTCTCATAAAATATTAATGCAATCTTAGTACTTTCCTTTGCTTCATTTTATGGGAGAAACATCCTCATTAAGACTCCTGTCCTATCGTCGGCGTTTAACTAGAAGCGAGTAGTGCCATTTTTACCCGATTACGGCGAAACAAAAAGGAGGGTTATGATTTTGACCGGTATGTATGTATGTATGTTCATTTGTTCCCTCATAACTTCTAAATTACTCAACATAATTTGACGAATGGGGTATCGTTGGAAGCGTCTCGGTCGTCCGGCTATGTGACGTCACATTAAATTGAATATGGCGCCCTGTAGAGGATAAAAGTCATGAACTAAAAAATGCTGGTCTAAAAGCATGAAATTTTTCAAAAGTGAGCACTTAGTAAGGATATTTAAAATTCATCCCTTTTTAGGGGTATAAGGAACAGGGTGTAAAGTTCTCTCATCCCCCATAGAAAAGGGAGGGTCCTCCTATCAGACGGGTGTTGTGTCTGGCGGGCAATTGCCCAAGGATTGATGTCGGATAGTCTTATATATGTTAATGGCTCGGTAAACTCTTATACCGCGATGTAGGACTTGTGACGTCAGGTCTTTGATGCTTAGTTCATATGTGGCGGTGTAGATGCCGCCACACCTTAAAGGAGTAAATAGGGAATGAAAACTTGTATGGAAGGTCACATTCGCCGATGAGTAATACCATCAGGCATTCGGCTTGTCGTTTTCATAAAGCGATTATTTGTCTTATCTTATACACGGTATTGATTCTGTCTAAATGTTGTCTGTCTCCTGCCAGTCTTTCTCAATGTACAAAAAAATGCAAGAAGAAAGCGGAATCGTCGGAAAATTGGCGTAGCATGATAAAGTGGAAAAAAATTAAATAGACGTAGATATATTTAGTAATCTATTCCGCTTAACTATTCTTAAAGAGGCTTATAAAACCCTGTAAGAAATCGACACGTGTTTTACCTCTCAACGACTCATCCTCAAGATGATGATTGAATTGTCGCGAACCCGAACACTACGTGTTGCTACCCCGAGCCCTGGACACTGAGTGAACCACACCGCTCGGAAACCTCACTTATATAAGATCTCTTATCGGATCGTTATCAGCACAATAAGGGGCGAACAATCGCAGTAAAAGTGACCTTGGAATGCTTGTATTTCATTCGTTCAACAGTGTAACGTTTCGTGTATTATTTTTTGCAATTTCTAAACTCTCTAGTACTTACATTCTGAAAACTTTGTCTCATGTGTGTAAAATTTCGAAGATTTTATTATTATGTAAACCTGACCCTGAACCTGAACCTATTAAGTGTTGAGCAAAATGCGATATTTCTGGACAACTGTTCCTGAACGCTGCAATATGTTCCTTATATCTCGTTTCAAAATTACGAACAGTTTGACCTATGTAAATACTATTACAGTCATTGCAATGTAACTTGTAAACACCTGATTTTTTATGGTTTTCTAATTGATCTTTTCTTCTTTATTTTCTGTTTTATCAGGTGTTTAGAAGTTGCGGTGTACATTTAGTACGTTCGCATTTCGCCAGTTATGTTTAAGTCCCATGTAATAGGTGGCGAGCCTATTGCCATCAACCGGGCACACATCCAGAGTCCGGATTTAGTAAATAAAAAATCTTAAGTTATTACTTAGAATGCATTATTGAATGAAAAAAAAAAAATTTAATGGTGAGTTTTTTTTTTATTACTATTACATCAATCATTGTTTACCACCTATTACGAAAGATTTTGAGAGATTTGATTAAGATAACAGCTACGTTCAAATCCATACAATAAGGCTATACACACCCATTATTCATCCCCAAAATTTTCTGCTCGTGACAAAAGACTGAATTTCAAGTAATAACACAACTGAAGACATCTGACGACAGCGGCTGATTAAGTCCTGTACAGTCGTTGGCAGCAGTGATTAATGAAACGGGACGTACAGTGAAGGACAGATGTGTTAATTAGATTAACACATCCAGACGTTGTCAGTTCGAGATTTCTGCGCGACTGTACTGAGCCAGGAATAATATATGTTGTATTAATTCTTAGGAGGAATCAAGAATGAATGGTTCTTTCGTCGGGGGTAAATTAAGTAATCAGATGTGTTGTGTTGTATGTGATAAATTGATGTTAGGTACGGAAATGGCATGTCCTATACGACCCTGTCTGCTAGATTGAATTGTATTAATGGAAATATATTTCTGAATATAGAATGATAGATATAAAATACAATAGATATATTTTTTAATTTTGTATCTATCATTCTATATACCCAAATAGCCGCTTAACTATTCCTAAAGAGTCATATTCCTAAAGCGCTGGACGCAGACACTCTGCGTCCAGCGCTCGGCGTGGCAACACGTCGTGTTTGGGTAGGTGACAAGTCAATCGTCATTCTGAGGATGCCTCGTTGAGAGGTGAAACACGTGTCGATTTCTTACAGGGTTTTTTATGACTCTTTAGGAATACGTTACTAAATATATCGACGTCTATTGTATGGTTTTCAAAATAAACGTTTTAAATAAAAGTATGAGAAACACGTGTCGATTTCTTACAGGGTTTTTTATGACTCTTTAGGAATAGTTAAGCGAAATAGGTTACTAAATATATCATCGTCTATTGTATTTTACAGTGGATTTCCGCCAAGTCCCGCCTAAATCAATTAATTATAATAGATACATTTATTTTAGTACATTATAAGATTTATAAACCTATTTCTGTAGTGGCACAGTAAGTAATTCTGAATTTTTCATAATTTTTCGGTTCCGAAAAATTTATTTTGGTGATTTTGATGCTCCCGATTTTGATGGATGATTTTTTCATCGAAATGTTTACTTTTGCAAAATCATGACGATGCTGCAAAAAAGAGTAGGTATCTTCTAAATTGAATCTTCAAGTTATCGAGTGGTTAGACAGAGACAGTTGACATGCTACGACATCGTAGCAGACGTAGCCTAATTATTACCTTGATCCAAAATTACATTACGAAAAGTCAAACCCCGCGGCCATCAATTTCATGATAGCCTGACTGAGGACTTAATGTGGTGGCCACAGCTCATCAAAGAAACCGTAGCTTTACCGGCTACAATAAACAATTTCCGCTCCAATTGCCCATTTTAAAGGAATCCCATTTACATAAATTATCTTAAAAATACTTACTAACATTTCATTTTCTAAGAAATGCCATTAAAAACAAGCAAATTAATCTAAAAACCAACACGACTGTTTGAAAGCCGATATTGATGCCGTTAATCGTCAACGTTTCAACACTAAAGGAGATATACGATCTTCATAAAATAACAAACGCCTATTTTATTACGCCGCCAATACAAAGAGTGGCAGTTAAGTCTTTCTAATAGCCTGTAATTCGTTTAACTGCTGACGGAGAGTTTGCTAAATAGGTTGATGATGAAACGAGAATTTGCTGCGGTGGCGGTTTTGTTGTTTGTACTGTAAAGGTTACATGCGAAAGGCTATGGCTATTTCGTACTGGCTGGTAAATATCTATGGTTTCATTCGAACATTCGAGCAAATTATTTAAATAAAAAAGAATTAGGTTTTTGTTTGATGAAGGCGACAGTACCTACCTACACGGTCATCGAGAAGACTTGATAAACTGATCGCCCATTGTAACTACGAGTAATTTAAAAAAACATTTTTTATTCTGAGGTGTACCATTTCATTTCCATTCTGCCTAGCCTTTTCACAATCATGTTGGGGTCGGCTTCCAGTCTAACCGGATGCAGCTGAATACCAGTATTTTACATGGAGCGACTGCCTATCTGACCTCCACAACCCAGTAATTGGGTAATACGATACCCCTTGCTAAGACTGGTTGTCAGACTTTCGGGCTTCTGACGACTCGTAACGACTGTCAAAGATCCACGAATAACAGCCGGGACCAACGGCTTAACTTGCTTTCCGAAGCACGGAGGAGTCTCGGTATGTAAAGATGGTCACCCATCCACGGACCAACCCAGGTATGCGCAGCTTAACCTGATGGATTGACCCGTGCGGCTGTTATTACTTAGCCATGCTCCTCCTCTAATATTTCTCCAAAACATGTCATAACTTCTTCAATTTCGCACAGTATCAAAGCCCTTCCAATTACCACATCAATGAACACGATACCTATTATTATCGGTCATTTATTCAGTCCGTCTATTGTTCAAGTTTCGTGTCACATCATTATCTAGACTTAGGTAATACAAACTAGTCTAGAATTCTCCTCTGAGAGAATTAGATATTATCTTTCGGTGGCTCGTTAACGGTAAAATAGATTTCTAAATGGGTGTAATTCTGGTTACATTGGCTGTATCTCGCCGGATATATTATGGGACGTAATTACTTGCTATTTGCATATATACTGTAATTAAGAATGTGTACGTATCAGCAGTAACGTTCTATATAAATAGGTTAACCAATTTATAAAATTTATAATAGTCACTAAACCAAAATCACGCAAGAAACATAAATATAATCTTCATACTTTTATTCGGTCACACGTCGATGAATTTATAAATTTAGAAAACAGCGCATAATAATCGAAATAATGAAATAAAACACTTTTTTATTTTTTTTATTGATAAAGTAATGTGTGCGCATTGTTGAAGAGCCTAATAATAAAAAAAAAAGTAAAAAAAAAAAAAAATATGGAGACGAAAATACAACAATTAATGAATTAATGAAATCATTGGCAATATTAATGCATAATATGAGTATTTAGGAACTATCAAATAAATCCTAACAACGAAATAAAAAAAGTGTCTTTTTCTAACAAACTAAATAGTAGTGATGGGCCGATAATGGGTTTTGCTAATTTTTGACTAGTGACGAAACTATTGGAGATATTTGATTGAATTTTCATAAGCAGCCTGGGAACTAGTAGAACTAGCAGTTAAATTTATTGTTGTATTGTCGTCTCCACCTTGTATGATGATGATCGAAATGAGAATCGATATCTGTGTTCGTAAAGTTTAGTTTTTTAATACTACTACTTTTATATTAGTAGTAGTTCTAGTTTTAGTAATACTACTACTGTAATAAATGATTTTCTTTCTGACAAAAAATAATTATGTTTTAAAACTAGAAAACTATTTTATTATTAACGCAACAACACAACTTACGTTACTTGATAATAAATGAAGTCCTATACTAATATGTAAGTTCTTAATTTTTCACGGGCTGCATTAACTTCGTCCACGTTGACTTTTTTTTTTAAATCAAATTAATGTAGGTATTCAAGAGTCGACTCATCAATTTTTATAACATACTAAAAACCGTTTATTATCAGACTGGTTTACCTATAAACTGAAGATGCTTTGCACAAAAAACTTAAAGTACCTATCTCAAATAAATAAAATTCAGAAAACTTTTCCTTAATGGCGTTTAGCTATTAATTGGTATACTAAATAAAAATCTTTACGCCTAAGGGTCAGCGCACACAGAACTGCAAAATGCTCGCATATGATCTTGACGTGTATTTCAAAATCAAAAACAAAATTTTGCAATCTATGGAATTGTCATAAGATTCATTTTTCAGTAGTCTCAGAAAATGCTCTGCTCTGCTCTGCTCTTGGTGTGCGCTGACTCTAAAGCCGCGTCCTATGTAAATTGTCGCGCGCGTGCGATAATGTCACGGTTTTCGGAAAACTGGAAAGCGCTTTCTGTCGGCGCGACCACGCGTTCAGGTTCACCGAAAAAAAAGTTCGAACGATCGTGAATTTGCGCGATGATCGCTTTTAAGTAGGACGCGGGGTTAGTCATTATGTTTTATTTATTTTATTTTACGGAAAGCTTACAGCCTAATAACTTAATAAAAAATCATTCGGTGGTAGGAAAATTTGCTAATGAAGCTAATATTATTTCACATGTTGTTTTAAGTGTACTAATGAAAATGTTTTCTATTATTGCAGTTACTGAGCACCTTGCTATCGGTAAGTAGTATTTTATAATATTTTTTTACTTTATGACGGAGAAGGGTTGGCGTCTCTTCGTTAGTATCAGCCTTATTTTAACCACGGAAAAACCGTTTGCATTTCAAATCAAATTATAATTAACGAGCAAGTTAATCACACTAACAATTCACACACTGTAAAAACACAACACAACGATACGGAATGTGCGACATTTTCTACACGTATTCACTGCTTGACCGCCACCGACCAACTCTGCTGATCCCTGGTCGAGCGTTATGTTGTAGACTCTGCGCTGGCGCCCCGATTAGTCAAATCAGTGACGTATTTCCGGCATATAATTATTAATAAACGTTGCTTAAATCTAAGTAATGAAGAACGTATAATTAGTCTCTTTACTTTAAAATTGATTTTCATATTATTATATTTTATCATATTATAAATGCGAGAGTAAATGTGTCTGCCTGTCTCTTACCTTTTCAAGCCTTAACGGCTAAACTAATTTGGATGAAATTTGACATTATGTGGTATGGAGGTCGAAAGTAATCCCAAGGGAACGTCCCACTCTGATAAAAAGTATTCGATGTCCTAACCCAGGTCAGGACTATCAAACAGATATTTAATTATCGGATATAAATCAAAGATAAAACGTCTTTAAAACGCTAATTGCCGGTACCGTCACAAAATTAATTTATTAAAGACGTCCTGTCCTACATTTCGTATAATCATGTCAGTCTGAATCCCTATTCAATAATTTATTCAACTTATCTCGTATTCAATTACGTTACTCTCAAATGGAATTGAACAGTCAATCTAAATGAAAGCTTGGTAATCAAGTTAAGACAAGTATTCTATTTATCTAAGTATTTTGGACAGGTTTAAATATATTTTTTATATATATGTAATATGGGTTATGGGACATCTCGCCCACGCAAAAACTGGCCTGCGATAAACAGTAAGTAGTCAACAAAAATATTCTCCGGTATTTTCAGAACAAATATATTCATATTTGTCGCCTAGAAAACCTTATTTTAGTAAACAACTGGATCTAGTTTTATGTCTAAATTATTTACAAAAAAATAAAACTCTTTTTATAGCCCTAAAAAATGAAACATAGCGAATGGAATGATGAATGAGTTATGAATAAAATACATTGCTTTAATTGAATGAAAGAATGGTTCATAAGTAGGTATGTTTATATTTTAATCGTTTTAAATTGTTACCATCATGGTTAGAACCTGCGGAGTAATGTCATAATACACATAAAATGACAATTGATCGTAATGGGTTTCATTTTGACCGTTGATCCACGTCCGTCCATTGCATTATTTACTTTGTTGAGAAGACGAATGTTTCGAAAGCAATGAAGCAATATCCTTCAAAACTCTCGGATTCAAAGTGTGTTACGTGAACGCAATTAGGGTGCAGGATGGGGGACACCCTGCCAGGGTTGCAGGAAAGTCCAAAAGGGATACCTTGGCCCCTGGCAACACAGGCAACTGAAGGAACACGGGTGGGTGTTAGTCAGTAAGTGTCCGACACGCCGTCCCGCTCCGCCCAGAGCGGGAGAAGTTATTTGATAATTTTCCACCCAAAAAAAAAACGTTGAGGCACAAGAGCAGAGATTGTCAAAAGAAAAGAGAAGTCTTTGCCCAGCAGTGGGTGAAGTCGGCCTGTTGATAATGATAATGATGATGACGTATTTTAATCAAGAAATCTAAATAAAATATCTAGCTCTAGCGAGGCTTTTCGCTCTCATAATTACGACGATTTAACATATCCAGTATAAGCTGGCCTCTTATTTTATTGACACTCCGTACTAAACTAGGCCAGCTAAAGGTCAAAGTGTATACAAACGGACGACGCCGTATGTATAATGACGAATCATACAATCCGCCTGCAAAAATATGACAATCAAATTGTAATCCATCATACTAATATAATAAATGCGAAAGTAACTCTGTCTGTTTGTCTGTCAGTTAACTTTTCACTACATAACGGCTGAACGGATTGGCACACAGCTGGTGCGGGACTAGTACATTCCCGTGGGATAATCATCAACCTCTACCCGGGTGAAGCCGAGGGCAAAATCCATCCAAAAATAAATAAAAATTTAAGCAAGTATGAATGACAAAAAATCTTCCATTTTGAGATTCAAACTCAACGAGCTCTGATGTATCTGATACTAGCTGGGGCATGAGCTGTTGATATTCAAGTTAAGATACCCAAAGATGCTTTAGATGCGGCAGCTATTCCGTAAACACACAATAATATAATGGCTTTATAATTATTTTATTTGATTTTTTCTCAGTGGTAGTGGGTATCGAATATCTTTAGCAAAAAATTACGTTTTAAATCTATGTTTGTCAAATTCTGATGATTTGGTAATCATATTCTCTTAAGAGAAGAATTATAGAAACTATGATGATTTATTATTTATTTTTTGCGTTTCGTTGGTAGAAATCGTTTACTTACGTTTTGACATGGCAATACGAAACGAAGAAAAACGTTATTTTTTTTTTAAGTTCATAAAACAAAACACAAGATTCAGATATTCTCTACTCTGTTCAAGAAAAAGAGTGAAATATCCGTCATACTGTCCTTTTATCCAATACAACAAAACTCAAACCTCGATCAAATATTAAATCAAACGCCCACGTTCACTGGCACCCCATCCAATAATATGAACGAAATTGCGTCGAGGCTGAAACGGGGAGAAATTGAGACAGATTTCAAGAAGTAAAATCATTTAAGGAGGGCGTCGTGAACGGAAATCCGTCATACATTGGAGAACTCACAAAAGTATATAATTAGATTTTTAGGGGTCGACAACGTGGCATTTCTTTTTCAAACAAAATTCGCTCCTTCTCAAATGTGAGAGCCTGTTTTCACTTAGAAATTGTGTATGCTTATTTTGTTTCTACTTAAGAATAAAAGCTGTTGTCAGTTTCTTTATAGAATTGAATCAATATGGCTTAGAAGAAATTACTTTTTGTTCACCTTGTTTGTAAGGAGTGGGCTATTATTGTCTGTATTACAATTTTAGAAATTGGAACGTTGATTGTTATCAACAACAGTTCTATTTTGTTATTCGTAGTCTTCGAATTGAATTTTCTTATTTTCATCTTTCGAGATGTTTAGATTACATTAGAAAAGCATTTCTACACAATAACATTGTTCCCATTTGATATCACTAACAACGAAGTCATCGCTAATTGGACTAAAAACAACAACACAGAATACTCTAGACAAAATTATATTAAGATTTTGTCTGTATCTGGTTAAAGGTCAAATTATATAACATGAAGTCTGAGACACAAAATGTGGTGATTCCATTATTTCGTTAATTGTGTCGTGTAGTCCCACTAATGGGCAAACGTCTGGTTTTGTGGGACAGTGACATAATACTTGGAGCTGGTCCAAATCTTTCTACTCACGCTGTTTTGTACGACATATTCTATGCGTTAATAAATCAAGTTTATTTAAAATAACTAAGCAAGGAAATTAATTTTAAATTGTATTATTTTGAAGATAGAAGTCTGTTATTTAAGTGATGATAATCTTGAAGTTGGTTATTATTAGCTTTTATTGTATAGAAGACGGAGAGCTTATTTTGGAAGGTACTTGTAAGAAACTATTTATAGACATGTTCAGACTTTAACTTTGATAACATCAAAGGCAAATAAGCCTGAGGTACCATTTTCTCCTTTTGTCTTTACGTTAAGCTGTGTTTAATTAACCCTTTAAAGTCGTCAATAATTAAGTTAGCAAATAATTAAGTAACAACTAAACTAGTATCAACTAAAAAGTAATTTTGTTCTCCAATTTGGTCACACTGACGTCACGCTAAATCCTGCATCACATCGGGGTCACCAATTTAGAGGTATGAGGAACAGAATGTAAATATACAGAAACTCTATAGAAAGGGAGGATTCTCCGAACAGACGGGTCTGGCGGGTACCAGATTGAAATTTTATGAATAAATTGACGCTAAATATAACAATATCATCCACACACATCTTTTTCTACGTCTCAATGATCCCTTTTTCAGACAAGTACTGACACCAAACACGTTTATTCCTATAAGAATCTCAACAATTCTCCTCGCCTAATTTCCGTCGAGTATTAGAACGGGAGGGCACTTACTAAGAGAGAAAAAAGATATTGCTAAGGAAAATGGCAGGTCATAAATAAGGGCAAGTGGCACACTTCGCGCTTCGAAATCTGACGCACTAAGGCACTAAATATATGAAACAGAAGGTTAACTTCATACAACTAGCGAAAACACTCGCACACATAGAGGAGCTTCACGTTCAGCGTGTGCAAGTGCACTCGCGACTGGCCATCGTTTGACATCTGCGTACGTATGTGCTTATGTGTGCGTTCGCCTGTTTTCGCTTGTTGATTGGAGCCAACCTTCTGTAGCTATCTATTTTGTGACAAGGGGCTAAGGTTGAGTGTATGATTGCGGATATGAAAAATGGAAGCTTAGGACTTTTTTGTGTGCGTGTTCGATGCAGGCGTGTGCTGTTCGAGACTATTTTCTTATAAGATTTGAGATTTTCTCTTCTGATTTTTTTGTGACTTTGTGAGTTTTGATCTACAGTGTTATTTCTTTGACACAAAATATGCTATCATCAGTTTCGTTTTGGGACTAAAATATTACGATAAAAATATACCTACAGTACTAATATACCTATATTTAAAGTTATCGTATTATTGTTGTGTATTGTGAGTGGTATAGGTAAATAAGGATGCTATAAAACATTTTATTACTGACACGTTAAAAAACGTTAAGTAGGTACCTATGCTTAAAGTCACAAAATGTATACAAAACCTAAAAAAACACTAGTTAAGTAGCCATTTTGTAAGTCAAACCAGAGCAAATAAAAACGGAATAATGTTACAAATAACACCAAAGACGTTACCAACAGCCACAAAACATTATGGCCATACAAACTTCGTATTATTTGCATCGCACTTACTAAAAACAGCTATGAAACCAAGTCGAACCGTAAGTAGTGTCATATTTATTTTCGCTCCCACTACAAACGTCACATTGTTTTGAAGGAAATCTCACTTATACAAAAGGGGTAATATAATAAACAGTAAACATAAACATCTTCAAGTGTCTCTCAACCTTTGAGAATAATATATTTCTTTGTTGGCGAGAAATGGATAAAATAACGTCAAAGTTTGTTCTTGTCGTTGGTAACGTTCTAGTTCTGCGAAGTACTGTTTAGTATGGTTGGGTAACTGTTACATAGAAGAACAAATTGTGTCTAGACTTTTTCGCCCTTACGTTGCTAACCTTCAACGTCAAAAATGTATAGTCACACCGACGTTAATCATTATTTTACTTTTAGCAACGTTTATATGCACAATGGATGTTTTATTGTTATTACGTGTGAGGGCGTTTAGTCTCTCGCAAAATGACACTTAAAGACAATATGCATGTATTTTTAATATTTTTATTCGGCAGTTAACATAGACATAATAATAGTAAAAAATATTCAATGCCAAAAAAGCAATTCAAAGTACTTTAAAAAAACATTTAAAATAGCCAACCGATACGAGCACCTTTAACGCCCTCCATTTTGGCGCGCTTGGTGTGACGTCAGTCTATGACAACGAACAAACAAGAAATCGCGAACACTGCTACAAAACACATTGACTTCTTTTTATAGTTGTCATTGGTTGTCATAGACTTTTACGTCACGTTCGCTCTGACAAATAGCGTCGCTTTTCAAATATTTCAATTTCCCGCAGTTTTTTCGCACTTTTTTTATTTTTATTACTTGCTCAAAAAGAAACTATAATCATAAATATTGATTGAGTTATGCCTCCATCAATTTATGATGCTGAAGTAGTAAAGTTATTTTTTTTTCGGTTTTATGAAGCAATGGATTAGCAATCTGTTTCAAAACGATTCAGATTGTGATTGATCGTGTATTAGGCAATTAGGGTGCTGGTAACTTTCTGACTAACACTGACATAACTTCCATGGCTTAAAAGTATTTGAAAACAAACTGATATGTACTGCTATTATTTCGTATTTAAAATTATCTTTTACTTTTTATAAATCTTTGACGTAAGCTTTTTGAAACTTTGTTTTAATCGTACGAAATCCCATAAGGCGAAGCTCAAATAAGATTAATTTTCTTGTACATTCAATAATTTTTCATAACCTTATCTCCAAGAATTCAATCTTTTCCTTTGATCTGGATCCCAATATAAAAAGACCCTTCCCAATCTATGACGAACTTCAAAACAGTTTATTGAATAGAAAGCCTTTTTTACGTTGGTTTATGAGTCTGAATCAATAAAGGTCCCATGGGACTTTTTAACCCCAAAATACAGTAATGATGATAACCAAATGGTTACCTAATCAATAACCGATGTTATAATAAAACTTAAGTACACGCATTGAAACATGGTATTGCTTAGAACCAGTAAAAGAAATCGATTTGATAAAAGAATCGATATTCAAAATTGATTTCCGAATATCAAACTGAAATCTGTTTAAGCTTTTCTCAACTGTTGGGATCGGCTTCTAGTATATTTCTAAACAATAATACTTTATTTATACTTATAGTCATTATTTTACTGAAAACATACAACTAATCTAAATCTAAAACAACCAATTAATTCCACACACGTACCACTAAAAACATTTGGTTGCTGCCCGAAAGAAGTTACGCCAATAAAAACAGGGGTTGCGAAATCCTACTCGCTGCATATATATTTCGGTTCAATCCTGGACGAACAACAAAGAGCCTAGAGCAAAGTTCTACACGAGAATTGCAATCGACACCGCTCGTGTTAGAATGGTTGAAAATCGATTTTGCCGTTGACACTTTTTAATTTGAATTCTGTCGAAAAACTCCAAAAAATTTTGACTCTGTTTTGTTTCGTTGAAACACCGTGAAGCGGACAAATCTTTTTGATTTGTCGTTTATTTGAGGATAGTTGCTATTCGCGACTCTCGTTTCATCGTTGTTCTATAAAAAAAAATATGGCTAAAAAAACCTGTGCCAATCCTTCACTACGCGTGGGTCAGTTTTGATAGCAACGTGTAATAGGACCTCTGAGATTTGAGCTTTGTATTGTTGATCTTCCGTTTCGACTATTGGAAATGTCACAATGTACAATCCCAGCCAATATAGTGCACAAAGGTAGATACTGTAAACCAAGATACAATTGAATAAGGTAGTCCAATCCATTAACGTTCTAGTGCGTGTTAAAGGAACTGTTACTCAACGAAAGGAGTAGTGACAAAGCGTCAGTTTTGACATTAGAAATTCGCCTTATTAACCTTAGCAAGTATAACTAATGCTTTTATATCCGCGGTATTATTATACCCCCCTAAATTGTGATAAATATTTATAACATTTTCAAAGTTTCCTCTTGCATTCTTTACGCTTTGTTGTCCCGCTTTCTCGAGGAGATCGTTAGCTGTATAACCCGCATATTTTTTCTGGAGATTAAATTTTTCAGTGAGCCTCAACAGCTCAATTTCGAGCGAAATTATTACTTGAGCTTCATTTTCTGGGTTCATTTACTTGTTCTTACTGCCAAAGTTTTATGCTAAAGTATGAAGTATTCCAATTCCGGTGTAATAATGGGCGCGTAACATCTTGTTCTTATTATTTTTGGAACAGATAGATTAATATTATTATCATAATCAGTCTATAATGTTCCCTCTGTTAGGACACGGGAATCCTCTCTATAAGAGGGAATGGAATGTAATCCACCACGCGGGCCTGGTGCGGGTTGGTGGATTATGTAACTTAAATATGGAAGTTGTTGATTAAAATACTGCTTATTGGTGTAGTCCTATAGAATATTGACACACTACATCTAGTATTGAATACGATAAAAATCAAAATCAAAATATTTTATTTCACATAAACCTACATGGGCACTTATGAAACGTCAGAATTTAGGTGCACGGTTCCAATTGGTCGTTTCCTATGGAGAAGAGCCGGCAAGAAACTCCACGGTTTTACTCTTTTAAAAATAAATGGGTTTTACAATGCTTTCTAAAATGTACAGTTTGAATAGGTATGAGAGGACAGCGTAGGCCTGTCAACAAGATACTTAAAAAAAAAAAAAAAAATAGTCTGCAAATCGACAGTCTGTTGTGCCTACAACGTTCTCACATTCACAAAATATAAAGGAATCTATATAAAGGTCGAATAAAATAATAAAAACCTATTTAACCCAAATGGTTGTCACTACAACTTTAACCAATCCGAATGAAAATCCGAATGATAATCTTACCACCAGTCAGTCAGTCTCAGTCAATATAATCATTATGAAATCAGCAACAGGTTAATTACTAGTAACAATGTATTCACATATTTTATTGTCTACGTTTGATATCGTTATAGTTATTGCCCATGTTATTGCTATCCCTTAAAAATAGGTACTTTAGCAAAGCGAGAACAAATAAACACAGGCACAACAGCATGAGATAAGTCCAATAGATAACGATCTCTTGGCATACAAACAGCCATGTAACTTGTTTTTATATATATATTGTAACAACTTATGCGGATAACAACAAGATACTAGTACTGACTGTTTTTTCCACTTCTGATCAACGAGAAAAATTCTACTTACAACCTCGATAATATCAATCGTTTTTTATAGGAACATTACAATATTTTCATCCTTATATTTTATGATTATTTTTAGATATAACTTTTCCATATAAAATGTTATTGCTCTTGTAATCACATCGCAATGATTGAGAGCTATTTGCTGGCTACGGACTGATGTAAGGAGATTAACAATGAAAGTTTTGCTATTAATAACTTTATGGCTTTCATTAATGTTAGTCGCCTTTAGCAGTATTTTTGCACTAACTTTAACGACGTAATGGCTAATAGATTTATTGGCGACAGACGATGTTATTTATGGCGTGATTTTTGATGTAAAATATGTCTATAAATATGGCGGAGGGAAAGGTTGAGGGAATAATATTTTTGTCGCAAAGTTTGCGTAACTTCATGGTGTTGTGGGTTTAGTATGCCAAGGGTTTGGTTGATATAGCCCGTGGCTAAATAATAACAAGCATATGGGTCGATCGAAGGTTAAGCTACGTTTTCGTTTTTGAATATCGCAGCATTATGCTGAGATAGGAGCCTTTTTGTCCTCGCACTGGACGTATTTTTTTTTCACTTTCGCTTTTTTTAATAATTTGTTTTTATTTTTTATTTTTTAATGCTCCTTTTTACTGTTTGTATTTCCTGTCCGTGTCCCCAACAAATTACTTTTCTTTTCTTTCTGTCTTTTCTTTCCGCGGTCGCGGTCGGTACGTGGATGGGCGGGATCATCCATGAAATATCGACATTCTTCCGTGCCTCGGAAAATACGTTAAAACGTTGGTCCTGTCTGTCATTCGTAGATGTACAGTCGTTACAGGTAGTCAGAAGCCCAAAAGTCTGACAACCAGTCTTACCAAGTGTAACCCAGTAACTGGGTTGTGAAGGTCAGATAGGCAGTCGCTCCATATAAAATACTGGTATTCAGCTGCACCGGGTTAGACTGGAAGCCGACCGTAACATAATCGGGAATTGTGATCTCATACTTTTGTTAGTTATTTTTTGATGACATACATAAAAAACTAAAAGTAGGTAGTTTCCTACTTTTCTAACCATATTTTAATTTTTATTCTTGTATTTAAACATCTGGAAACAGTGAAAGTGGTTCTTAGAAATATTTAATTTCCATCTGCCACATAAGGCACCAAAAAACATGTTGTTAACAAAAAAAACTCATGACTAAAATATAATAAGTATCTACATAGTGAATCTGGCTTGAAGACGAGGACGTCACAGCTGTCGCACCGATATTTCATGCTTGCCACAATGTCACGTCACTTATTTAAATTCTTAGGATACAACACAGGTTTTCTTGTATCCAAGCGGTGAAGTATATTTTTCCCCCTTGTGGTTTTAACCTACCTATCCTTTTAAAGGATTCTTACAATAAAATTATACTCTCACCTATTCCATTTTTATAACGACTATATTAGAAAAGACACGCTGCGCCGATCCCAAATAGAGAGAGCTGTTTCATTTTTTATCCCTTTCAGGGGACACCACAGATTGAAAAAAATATTATTCCTCAGATGTCAAATAGGAAACACCGACCTCTTCTAGTTTTGAAAATATTATTGACGTATAAAAGTGTGTGTACAAACCTACATAATTATAAAACAAAATCATATCATTTATTTCAAACTCCACTTTAGTCATACAACTTTAACACAACACAATCTCCAATCCCTTAAAACTATGTAAATTACCCGATCCTATTTCTAACAATTCTTCTCCACCAATTCTGAACTACTAATACTATATTCTCTAAGTGCTGAATAATGTAAACGATTTGTACCATCTTAATAGCCAAAATACCTATGTCACGCTTAAAAGGGACGCGTTAAACGCCAAATACAGGGTTTTCGAAGCTTTCACGAACAAGTCATTAATATTAATGAAGCTAAGAAATGTCCCTTCTGTATTCCATCAAATACCTGAACAGATGATACTGTTGTAAGCGTTTCCGGGGTATTATATAATTTTATTTTGCCATTTTTCTGGCTTTTTTTGTAGAGCGTAATTTTTTTTTCGTTTATCCAGTTTACAGCTAAAATATATCTTGCTTGTAGAAATTGAAGCTTGGGAAGCGTAATTTCCATAATTTTATGAGAATTTGATGTTTTGACATTGCCGCTTGACTTTCCAATCCCATTTTTTGGGTAATTTGATAAAATGATTTCGTTGTTTTCTCTTGCGGAAGTTTGAATGAGAAACATGGACAATTATAATTTTCTTTTCAACACACTTGCTCGTAAAGTGGCTCTTATTGAACCGCTTTTAGATTCATAATGCAGTGTATTAAAAACGCGTGCTTTTTACTTTACCATAACGAACTAGTGCTGTAATGCCACAGATAACTATTTACTAGTCGGAGTACCTAGTACCTATACCAGTCCTATGACATGGCAGTATGGAGTTAGTAAGTACTATCATGGCGGCATGGAATTTATATTGTAGAAATTGACTTTGGTGAAGCTTTTTATTTTTGTAAAACATAATACCATACGCAAACCGGGGCGTTAACTGTCTAGTTAACGTAAAAAAAATTAGTCTGGCCATATTCTGTTACAAATGAAAATGCTTTTATTTTTTACGAAGTACCTAATGTAGGTAATCTTAATAAAACTTTTGTGTACTTATTTATTGAAGCTGGACTATGTGGCTACATGGCATTAGTATGAACTATCTACTATTTCACCCGAGCAGAGGATGTGCGCTTTTTTAATCTCATCAAAGAGACTTTCATGCCTTTATATTATGCATAATATTTATTACATAAAATATGATGAACATATTTCATCATATATTATTTCATATTTTTCGCTACTTACATATTAACCTTATAATGTTTTTAATAGGACCTTATAACGTATTCAGAACAAAAATAAAACAAAAATACCTATTATTTTGTGTTTTTTTATAGGCTATATTGTCTAGCAGTTTTTCCAGCGCATTTATTTAAACCTGCGCGCGAATCGCTGGCGCGGCGCGCGAAAATACAAACCAGCTCGTCATTTTCCAATACTTACTTGCTATCATTTTCGTTGTGATTAATAACAAAAATGTCGACTTCACGGGAAGAAGAGCAATACGTAGGTTTGACTCCGCCGGAAATACTCATCGAGGCACGAAACGCGAGTGATAGCCTGTTGCCACCAAAATCTAAGGAGAAATACGTAGCGGCCTACGAAACTTTTATACAGTGGAAAAACAACAAAAATGCCAAGTCATTTTCGGAAATCGATTTTTTTGGCATACTTCAATGAACTTGCAAATAAATACAAGCCCAGCTCGCTTTGGTGTATCTATTCCATGTTAAAAAGCACTGTTATGACCAAAAATAACATTGTAAACAAAATTCCATCTTAGCACTCATTACATTTACCACAGAGTATGATCACAGAGTATTTTTTTTTCCGGTTTGAAAACGTTAGTCGTAGACTGCGTTCCGAATTACGATGTAAATGTAATGAAATCCAATCGATTTGAGCGTGCTTACACCCGTTCCGAATAAGCTTGAGCGGGATAACTTATGTTTGTTCCGTGAACCGTTATTTGGCTGTGTTGTTATAGGCATTTTTTCGAAATTGTGATTCTGGCTACCGTCGCCACCTAACCAAAAAAGAGGAAGAAATTTGTGGCTATACACAAAGAAATAAGTAATGTTTTAAGTTTTGACGTTGGGCGAGCACTGATATGCTGGGGCCACATTGTCGCGATAAGACAAACTATACTGCGCGCGCTCTCTCTCGCACACAGCTCGACGTCTCGCTGAATAAAAGAGAGCCCGTGGAGTTAAGTTCGCTTTATCGCGACAATGTGGCCCCAGCATTAGCACATTCACTAGCGTTCCAAATTGATGACAGCCCTCAGCTTTCATAATCATATCATAACTAAATTGGAACGCAAAATATTGATGTGAGAAGTGTAGGCGATTAGGGCATATCTCGGAATGCGGTCGTATAGTTTTTCGGAGGCGGCGCGCGACTCCATGCCATGTCCATGCCGACTGAACGGAATGTTGCCATTATTTATTATATTTTATTTAACCATTTACAATTTGATCACTGTACTTATAGTAATATAAGGTTTATTTTTCTGCTGAAAATCCAATACACGCATTTTTCAGTCTTTCAAAATATTATTTTGTTTTTATACATTTTTTAATAGGTGTAGGCTGTTTAGCGGGTTTGCCAGTGCCTTTATTTACAACTGCGGAAAAACAAAACCGTCGCGCCATTTTCCATACATATTTGTTCCCGGTTTCGCTGTGTGGTTATTTTCATAGACTAATACATATTTAAAATAATATTATCAATACGAAATCTAAAGTAACACCAACCTACGACGTTGAAAAGTTTTTAAAGAAGCTCCGGATAATCAGTACATGGCAACAATGGTCAGTTGAACTTTATAATTACGTTATTGTAGCATACATTCTTACAAGTCTGTTTATTTCCTCGCAAGTGTGTTGAAAAACGTCGTATGAAACGCGAGTGCGTTGATCATTACACTCTCGACTACCTTATCGCGCTCGCCTGCGGCTCGCGCGGACAATACCGTCTCGTGTGTAATGACCAACACCGCACACTTGTATCATAATGTACTATTATCTTGGCTTTGAATACATTTATTCTTTCAACCGACAAGGTGGATGTGCTTATCAAACATCTATCATAGTCTTCTCTTATTCATGACCATTGTCCTCCTGCCCTTAGCTCTCAAATCAAATAATTTTTTTTTTCTCTGCTTCCATATTATGTCTCAATTTCAAACAACAATCCCACAAAAATTTAATAAACTAAACTGTTCCCTGCATGTCTGCAAACAAGTTCTCAATTCAAAAACTTCAAATCTGAAATACGTCATTCAATCAATCATGGCGGACGCAACGGTTGCTAGTGACACGCAGTTTGCTAACAGGTAACAAATTGTTGCTGCACAAAAAATGTTACCACCTGTATTTTGTTAAGGGATTTTATTTTTAATGCGCCGGTTATTTTTGTTTTTGGTTTTACAGTTGCTAAGCTTGTGGAAGCGGGTGGTGGTAACGAAACTTCATTTTGGAAGTGGCACCTAAAATCAATTCAATTTTCTAGTAAATGTTGCGGTTCAAAATTGCCTTCTAATAGGGCTTACTTAAAATAAATGATTTGACTTTGACTTCAAACCGTTTATGATAAAATCTGGCATTGTTGTTGTCAATTGACCTACAATAATGAAAACTAAAATCCTGTAATGTTTATCGCTAAAGATTTAATTATTATTCCAATTCAATTTAATACGCCATTCATTTTGAACCACACTCATAACTGTGATACCAATTGATTAATATTTCATTAAATAATAGTCTATGATATTCACCAAACATTCGATCAATAACTTCGACGTGTTAGTAAAAAAGCTGTCGACGTGAACACGACTGCACCCATTATTCCCGAATACAAAATAAACTTTTGTATGAACGAACAAAAAACAGTAAAACGTCGACTCATGAATGTGGACGAATTGAACGGAGTAGAGAAGAGTAAAATTGTACCGGGAGCAAATTTTTCGCGCGGCCAACCGCAAGGGATGTGGGGAATGGATAGCGAAACTTGTGCTAGTGTGTGTACGATTATTCGTACTATTGATACAAATCTTCTCAATTCAAATTGAGATCTAAATGACGTAGGTAATGTCTTTTGAAAGTGGAACGTTTAAATTACCTCTTTGAAGTCCGGTTATGAGGTTGTTGAACTAGATGTGATCGAATTAGTTGTGGGTTCCAGCTATGAATAGGTCACTTTAATGGTTAAGGAAAGGGATTTGGATGAAGGAAGGACAGGAGGATTCAATTTAGTCGTGTGTTTTCCTGTTACAAAAACAAAATAATTGATGTGATGATCATGATCAAGTCCATAAATATGTCATATTCTTTGAATCTGAAGAAAGGTCGCTTACACAAAAACATCAAAGAATTCTTCAAGCATTATGTTAGTGCTGCAAAAATAAAAATCATTGTTTTACATAAAATGTGGGTCGCCCACGCTATAATCCTGTACACACACCCGTATAATACACCTGAAAACAAAATGATACCTACAGGTATCCTGAAAACTGATCGTGAAGCTATAGTGGGTGTAAAACTTTTACAGTCCGACCATCCGTAACTCTGTTATACGGATATACCACAAAATAATTTGATTGTCTCGACCGGTGCGTCGACGGGTGAATGTAACGTTAAAGCTGAATATCTTTGTGACCTGTACGCGGGAATTTTAAAATATACGATGTACATTGCTGTTTTTATAAGAAATAGTGCTGTGGGAATCAATGTAATGAATGAAATGGAATGTAAAATATAATTTTTGCAGAGATCGTTGTGTTTGTGTTTGGTATTGTTGGAGAGGTAATATTTTGCATTCGATGAATCGTAATTAATGCTAAAGCTTTCAATAATTTCCACTGATAATGCATTGTGTATTGTTGCTTTTAAAATAATGTTGAAGTCACTGAGCATAATTATAACAACATTTTTGTGTTCTTAGATACTGAAATAAATCTGTATCTATGTCAATCTTGCATTAAGTATCCAAACTCTAAGATAGATACTTTCTTATTCATTTTTTCAACTTTAAATTGAACCGTAGCTGCCGCTAAGTTTATTTTCCCTAACTATCATGCTGCTACTATATTATTAACTTTCAACTACGGAACTCCCAGTTCATGCTTAAGAAAAACTTCAACGACTTAAAGTTTTTCAACCCATTTAAGAAAAAATCTTTATATTCCGCTTAAAACAAGCAAGGATATAAAAGTCATTTTGAATGTACATCGCTCGTAAATCACTGAACTAGCTTTAATGGGAGTTTTTAAATTGCAGTACTTCTTCCTAGTGACCGAGAAACATTCTTTGACGTGATTCCTTCCCAGAATTTGTCGGGAAATTAGTTTGTGTTCATGCTTTATTTTTAATGGTTTTCATTATGGAGACACAACAAAACAGGGTTAAGTAAGATCACGAAAGAGCCATGTGATGAGCTGGATATATGCTATATGGAATGGAAAAGAAATGAATTGCGTTTTAAGACCGATTTCGGAAATTCGAGTTTTCTTTTTTCAAAATATAAGAAGTCTTTTTAAATTGGTCAAATTCAAAAATTCAGAAAAAAAGTCATAACTCGAAAACTATGAAAAATCGCGGAACATACATGGGGGTGATTCGGATACCCCACGATACGGGGGAACTAAATTTTATTTTTGGACGTCAATGTTCCGGCCACCCTGTATATCATCTTTGATAAGCTAAATCAACTGATAACCTGATGAAGACAACTACAGAAAACTAGATGTAGAAAACGTGGAAAATGGACTATTAAAGTATGCACTTTAATAATCTATTTCCCTCGTTTAAAGATGCCTTTAGTATTTGCTTATTTCCAGTAGTGGACTAGGTAAATTGATTGAACTCTGTTAGATATTATAACTCAATCTGCCTAGCCTTTTCCCGACTATGGTAGGGTCGGTTCCCAGTGTAACCGGATGCAGCTGAATACCTGTATTTTACATGGAGAGACTGCCTATCTGACCTCCATAATCCAGTTACTGGTAACACGATACTCCTTGGTAAGACTGATTGTCAAACTGTTTGGGCTTCTGACTACCCGCAACGACAGTCAAAGATCTACGAATGACAGCTGGGACCAAATGCCTAACGTGCTTTCCGAGACACGGAGAGGTCTCGATATGTAATGGTTGGTCACCTATCAGCAAACTGACCGCGGCAAGCGTAGCTTAACCTTCAATCGACCCGTGCGGCTGTTATTATTTAGCCACGGGCCCCTCCTCCTCTGTTAGATAAGATAACTAACACGTCATATTATTTAAATATAAGGCAGCCAAGTTACTGAAAATCAAAAGTCATTTATTCTAACGCAGCTGAGAACCAGCACTTTTCGAACGTCAAAATTACATAAGACAGTCCCCTAAAACGCCAACCCTTCACCACTTCCTAGTGCTTTAGTTGGGAAGAAGAAGTGGCGCAACAAACTCGCCAGCAGCACAGCTGTCTGTTCAGTTACAAAAAAAATGATTCTATACACTAGTACGCAAAATCATTTACCTTACGAAACACAAAACATACATTTAATTATTAACCATATGTCAGCTAGCACACGCCAATATACCAACCAAAAACATGAAAATTATTTTCCGATATATATACATATATACGTATACCTACTCGCGAATCCCCCTACCAACTCTTGCTCCCCTAGTAACAATTTAGATGACAAACCTGACGACCAGAATTTCTTTCTTCATTCATATTTCAACATAGGAAACTCTGAGGTGGTTCATAAATAAAAGAGGTAGTCAAATAACACACGTCAAGCCATCCATCTTACCCTATGAACCAAAACCAATAAACTAGAGTACCTATTCTATCAGCAGATGAAATTGTACTATAGGAAAATATGTTTCGAAGTTTATGTTTTTACGATGTTACTTCGTGTTGAGGTGATCTAAGTTATGCTTTCAACGGTAATGGAACTACATAGGATAACTTGCGATGCTGTTGAGTGAGACATCCTAGGTTGATTGGTTGTTATCGTAGGTCCATAGCATCGGTGAATCATTGCAAGCGCGAGTTAGTATTGACGAGTCAACTTCACGTTTTTTTTTTCTTGAAAATAAATATATATAACTGCATATCATTATCATCATCTGCGTAGCCTTTTCTCAAATATGTTGGGGTTAGCTTCCAGTCTAACTGGATGCAGCTGAATACCCGGTATTTTATATGGAGTGACTAAACTGGAAATGAAATATCATAATCTACCGAATCAATCTATCATAGATACCGATATTGCTAGTGCTCTTTGTGAAACAGTTTTCCTTCGTGAGGTGACATCCCTAGGTCCGTCCGTCACCCCTTTACAACCTTTTCAAGCCAGGTAAACGGGTGACTTTATTTGAAAACTTGTAAAAAGAGCGGACCAAAAAATCGGGACTTCCCGATGAAACCGGATATTGCAGCACTGTACCATTTTAGGCAAACGTTGTATTTTTATGTGCGAATAAATACTTTCAATGCGAGTAATTCTATTAGTTTATAACTATTTTTAGGGTTCCGTAGTCAACAAGGAACCCTTATAGTTTCGCCATGTCCGTATGTCTGTCTGTCTGTTTGTCTGTCCCCGGCTTAGTGCAGAGACTGTTAGTACTTTAAAGCTGTAATTTGGCATGAGTGATAAAATAAAATCATGAAAACATTTTTTTAGGGTACCTCCCCTATACGTAAAGTGGGTTTTTTTTTTTTGTCTATCCCATCTTTGGTCGTTCTAAAGGTCGTTCAAAAATATTGTGAGTTTGATAAAACCATTTTTGGCGAAATATGAAGCTTTAAAGTGCAAATTTTTGTTAGAGTCAAGTGTCCCCCCTGGCAGCTAAATGGTAAGTTCTGGATATGTGTAAAAAATCACAGCAGTAGTATATATAACGAAATTAAAAATAAAACTATCACAGCTAAGTAGAGGCTCTACAAGTTAACGAGTAATTATCGACCAACTTACATTTGCAGTTGCAAAAACATAACTGCAATGTTAAGTTTGTTCTTGGGATTAATTCATCAAAGCTACGGTACCCTTCATTGTGCGTGGTCCCACGCACTAGGCCGGTTTGATTGACAATTTATTGTGTGGTGTAATTATTTCATTCATAATATTTTAGGTACTACTCTGTTATTTCATATTGTATTACATTGATATTTTGCCAATATTGGTAGGTTTAAGCCGTGCTTATAATAATAAGCCTCTTATGTCCAATTAGTCATACCTATTGAACATAAAATTGTTGCAATGGTCGAATGCCCTTAATCTTTAATTTGATGGGTAACTTTTTGAGTAGGTAACGGAATCAAAGCCATGGCCACTGAATAAAAAAAATAAAAAAAAATAAAGTCATTTATTCAAACTAAGCTGAGAATCAGCACTTTTAGAACGTCAAAATTACATAAGACAGTCCCCCAAAAAGCCCGCCCATCACCACTTCCTAGTGCATTAGCTGGGAGAAGAAGAATCATATAGACTGAATCAAACCATTACCATTAGCAGATTTGATGACTTTCGTGTCAAACTCCATCAGACGGTAGTGGATAACATAGTCGACAATATCGTTCTAGAAGGGCCGTATACCTACGTTTTTTAGCATAACAGAAGGGTCGTATAAGTTTTTTGGAATAATATGAATAGTTTGCGTTCATAAAATAAGAGCAAAATCAAAACTCATTCAAACTAGGCTGGAATATCAACACTTTTTGAACGTCTTACCTTTGGTATTGAACGTGGATCCACACGACAGACAATGGATTTTAATTTGTGTCTGTATGAGAGGTTTAATTACTTAAAGACAGTCCCTCAAAACGGCCACCCTTCACCACTTCCTAGTGCGTTAGCTGGGAAGAACAAGTGGCTCAACAAACTCCCCAGCAACACAGCAATCTGTTAAGTTAGAAGAACTTGCAACAGTAACAGGTTGAGTAGGTTAATTGAAATAACAAAAGTTAGATTTGCTTTTCATTTACCATTTACAAATGGATCGTCTCCGGTTTCTTCTAACAACAGTCAAAGACAAGAAGCTATTCTAGACAAAAATCAGAAATCAGAGAACACCATTCAAATTCTGCTGTCATATGACGTGAGACAGAAATATATTCAAACGATGTCTAGACGATAAACGTTCCAATTGTCTTAGAACTGTCTATGCATTCCACGACAATCGATCATCCGTCGACATCACATCGAGATTCATGATGCATCAAACGTTAGGACATCGAAATAAAATCCAAGCAAGCTGAGGTTTTATTTCTGACGTTATTTTTTGAAGTAGAATATTCACTTTATTATTTCTGTTTTATATGCATTTTATGTTTTAAAAAGTTAATGAATTTGAGGATTAACAAAATGAAACTAGGAGTCTGCTTGTGATGTTTTGTAAAAAAGATTTTAGTAAAAAATACCTAACTACCTAGTACCCATGCGTACACGTTCGTTCGAACGTTTGCACGTTCCAGTAATCCGCTTACGATAAATAATATATATTTTGCATTTAATTACTTTTGAAGATTAAATATTTATTGAAAAAGTTATTTCATGAAACGTTGGTTGGGTACTTGAGTTACAATTTCCGGAGTAAGATATTTTCATATAAAAGGTTTTCCTTATTTATCCAAAGGTAATACACATATCTACCTACACGGTTTTTAATGGTAGGTTTTTTATGTTTACGTCGTAAACATAAATTTTAAAAAAAAAACCCAAAGATACGAGACCAATTCCAATAAAATTAAAATCGTACCAGCGACGTAAATCCCGTAATGGCATAATATAAACTTTAAAAACTCGTATAAAACTCCAGTAAAAAGCAGTAAATAGACTGTCTAGTAAATAACTATTTGTAGCACAGGTAATACTGCAATTCGACCATCAAAATCTCACAATGGGTCGGCAATTACAATCGTTTGAACGCTGGACCGATCGCTTTTATTCGTGCCGCGTTTAGTTCGGAGGATAGTTGCTTATCTATTTTCTTATTTACAGCGAAATATATATTAGTACAGTAGACAAGCTAACACTAAAATATATAATACTATGTATGTATAAAAAAGGGCAATTGGGCATCAAAAAAATTCGTCCGCATCGCTGTAAATGGGAAAAGTTCCCAAAAGGCTAGAAGCATTGCTGCATTCAATGGCCAAAAATAGGCCAGCTCTCCGGTTACGTGAAGATTCAACTAACCGCTTGGCGATGTCCTAAAATACTCGATTAGCACTCGGACCTCGGCCGTGTTTCAACCCCAAATGGCTCAACACAGAACTCCCAATGAGGTTGTTATATTTGTGCCGGTTGAGTCCGTTGTCGTGTAATATTATAACGATTAGTTGGACTCGATTAAAATAGGATTAAGTATCTATTGGTTAGTGATTGTTTTTCACTGATAGCCGTACATATATTGTTACTTTAATGCTGAAACATATTTAATAAAAAACAGCAGAGCCGGGAATTAATTATTCTACTTTTACGTTGATTTTTTAGGTTGTTTAATATGCTCACATGTCGTTCTGTCGTTCAGACGACAAAATTATTAGTTAAAGTAAAAAAATAACCGTGAAGAAATTATTCTTGACAATACATAACCTTAAAATACAAAATAATTTGAAAATTCACGAACAACGCCTCATATATGAACCCATAAACGTCAAAAATGACGTCAAGCAATCATTTTCAAATAAAAAATTGACTTGTGGAAACCAATTCATCTATCAGCCCACATTACCTTGCTAAGCCTCGTCTATGTCACAAAGGAATCCTCAATGCCTAAACACAGCCCGAATCGGACAATTGGAACATACGAAATCAAATTGCTCGTCTACGATCCAATCTAAACGGGCGTGGGCTAGTGGTTACAGCTAGGTGAACGGATTGATCTGCTCTCAGCAATTTTCCCACAATTTCCTGTTAGTTACTTTGTCATTTCACATCGCCTAGCCTCTAAAACTAAATTCGTGAGGGGTTCCTGGAATTTCTATGACATCTGGGAAGTTTGTTTGATACTTTAATTGGGTAACATTTGTTCGAACTGTTAAATATTGTGTTCGGCTAGCATATAAAACTTTTTTTTATACGCTACTGGTAAGCCCTTGGCTTGCATCTCTCCTGATGGTAAGTGATGATCAGGCCGAAGGTAGAAGCGAGCTTCATCCGAAATGTTCAACCACAGAGGAACTGGTTATCTTACCTCCAACCGCCAAACCACAACTAAGCTGTTAACATTGTTGTTATAGCGAAAGACTTAGTTAGATGGTGGAAGCTGGCCAGTTGGATTTAGAAGAATCCCTACCACCAACCAAACCGAGCAGAATTTTTTTCCGCCACTGGGATTGAACTCGGCCGTCTATGGTCTAACCACTAGACCATAGAGGCAGTTAAATAAAGCACATTACATTGATAATGTTTACTTTCAAATTATCATAGTTCTTCCTTCACCACTTCCTAGTGCTTTAGCTGGGATGAAGAAATGGCGCAACTAATTCCGCAGCAGTACAGCATTCTGTTCAGTAAGAAAAAAAAAATCTATACAATCGTAAGCAAAATCATCGCGACACAAAACATACATTAAATTATTAGCCTTATGTCAGCTAGCACACGCCGATATAAATATAACAATCAATGGGCGATGGAAAATGATAGCAAGTGCACGTACACTTTATTGACCAAAAAACATTGTTAAAATGAGTCATGTGCCTATATTAACAGCACCAGCAAGATAACATGAATGCAATTGAAATAAGTATGACGGTACCATTGCCCCGGACGAGATCGAAGCAAGGAGTTCACACCCCTATCAAAATCATCTTTTATTTTTACACCGACGCATCATTGTAAAACTCTATATAAAGTTGCATTAATTACTGTCTTTTGATGTTAATTAAGATAGTTGCTCTCGCCTTTTGTTATTATTTACATTCCAAGAAAAACTAAAGGAAAATTTATTTTACCGAGTTTAAGGATTTTTCCTTTTCTTTAGCGGGGGCGATTTGTCGATAACAGTTGAAGCCATGTGCCACATAACGAATTGTTAAGATTCTAATATTACAAGCAATAAAGACTGCTTGCGCTGTTTTAGGGGTGACATAGTAACCCATTTCCTGAATTGGTTTTACGATTTGAGGGAAATAATGACACAATATTAAAACGTACTCTACCGTATAGACCAGCAGAGTAATTGCGTAACACACATAAAATGACAATTGATCGCAATTGGTTTCATATTGTCAGACCACCCACGTTCATTGCGTTATTTACGTTGTTGAGCAGACGAATTTTTGAAAACTATGAAGCAATGGGTTATGAGCTCTCGGATTGTGATTGAAAGTTTGTTACGCAATTAGATAAGATATAACATCCCACCTGTGTTACCCAAAGGGATAGGTATGCACCTTGTGGGAAGCCTTCCAACGCTACTTCTTCTGATCGCCACTACAGAACCTTCCTGCCCTATCGGCTATCTGTTCTGCACTTTGTTTGCCAATTTTTCGGGTTATGTCGGTTACCTTTGTTCTCGTGATCTTCATTTCTGATTCCATCACGTAGGGAAACTCCAAGCATAAGCCTGTCCATTGCTCTTTGAGTCACTTTTAGTCTTCTAATGAGGCCCATTGATGCTGGTGATCCATCAAAATACTAACTAAGTAACATTCAAAATTGCTTTTTGAAAACCTCGCACTAAAATTCATTCAAACCGTTTTGAGTTAAAAATCTGACAAAAATCTAGCTTTTATCCTCACCACAGCAGAATAAAAACAACAGCACCAAAATAAATTGAATAAAATCCACGTCAAACAGCTAGTTTGAAAACAACGTGTAAAATTTATTCATGAGCAAGCACCGTTGGAACTTGCACTCAAAGTACTGAATCTGAATGTCGCGGCAGGTATTACGTGATGCTTCCGTTTCAGTGTTGGCACTTCCGGTGGTACTATTGTGCTGAAGTCACGCAGTGAGAACTGAGGTGATAATGAGTAGAGAAGTGTTCCTGCTCTTTTCGTGGTTGTTCCTGTTCCTGTGCTTCGTAATGAAATGAACTCTTGCGCAGAATTTCTTGCCTTAGACCTAGCGGTTTAGGGTGTTCGTTTTCTGTCAGTGAATGTATGTTATTATTAAGTAGATAAGATTAAGAACTTGAAGAGCTCTTGACTAATTAATAATAGCCGCACGAGTCAATCCATCTTGTTAAGCTATGCTTGCCAGGGTTGGTCCATGGATGGGTGACTATCTATCTTTACATACCGAGACTCCTCCGTGCCTCGGAAAGCATGTTAAGCCATTGATCAAAGCTTCATGGATCCTTGACAGTCGTTACGGGTCATCAGAAGCCCGGAAGACTGACCACCAGTCCTACCAAGGGGTATTACCTAGTTACTAGGTTGTGGAGGTCAGATAGGCACTCGCTCCATGTAAAATAGTGGTATTCAGCTGCATCTGGTTAGACTGGAAACCGACCCCAACTTATTTGGGAAAAAGCTAGGCAGATTAATAAGATTAAGAGCTTTGTGATGGGTGGCGACTGAAGGCAATGATATGAAGAGCATGATTTAAGTGGACATTCGCCAGCAACGGACAGTTTATTGCAGACTTGAAACAAAAAACAAATGCCAGAAGCACTATCGATATGAATCGACTTATAATGCTTTTAGTGCGCTATCTGCTTAACAACTGCGTTAAAGATCTGTCAGTGTCAATATTCCACAACAGTAACACTGACAGCTCTTGAACGCGGTTTAAATGTGATAATCGCGTTCAGTTTCATTGTGTCATAAAGCCTACACATTGAAAATGTTAGACAGGAGACGATGTTAAACAATAAACGTTTTATCTATCTATCTATCTATCTAGGCTGGATTCGACCAAACAGGAATAAATTTTATCCGGGGAATAAGATTTACTTCTGACAGTTTTCTTATGGAGAAACTGTCAAAAATTCAAAAGTTACTCGGAAAAGAAGGCTTATTCCGCGGATAAAATTTATTCCTGTTTGGTCGAATCCGGCCTAAACAAAATAATTACTACAAATAAGTCGGGCCTCGGACATAAAAAGTCATTGCTAATGATCCTAATTCTAAAATACCGGAGATAATTATTATTAGTGTTGCCTTTAAACTCGCTTGTGTGATAATTAGGAACATTTTGGTAGAATTACGGTAATGGAAATTTATGGTCAGTGTGTAATTTGTACATGACATTGTTAATTATGCGAAGTGATATATGAGTCTGGTCTAACATAGGTACCTACATATTATATGAAAGGTTTGAATTACTACAGTAATAGTAAAAAAACTGGCCAAGTGCGAGTCGGACTCGCACACGAAGGGTTCCGTAGGTACCGTATTAGAATCGAGCAAAAAACACCGAAGAAAACATGTTTTTTTTATGGCGACCTTTAATTATACACTTCATAGAAAAAAAAAATGGTGATATAGCGGCAATTGAAACTTTCACCTGTCTACCTTTTACGGTTCAGGAGATATAGCCCGCTGCCAGACAGACAGACGGACGGACAGCGGAGGCTTAGTAATAGGGTTCCGTTTGGCGAACCCTGTTTGCGAAATAATAACATTTCGAGCGGACATTTGTGAAAAGGCAATCTGTTTTAAACTTTTAGGGATGTAGAAAAAAAAATTTCAATGGGATTATATTTTTGTACCTTTATGAAAGTTAGAGTGGGAATAAGATTTTTTGAAAGTTCATTTTATACTTTTTAGCTTGGAAACGTCTTCTACTAAACAAATGATTGCAAGTCTTTAACTTGGTAAAAGACCTGAACATTGTACAGATTATTTCACGTTATTCTATCATGAATTTATACTTTTTAGCTATTTTTTTCTGACTTGACTAATGATCCAATTGGTGTTCTGAATTTGTTTATTAATTTATTAATTTTATTGTCAAAGATAATTTATTTAGGTATATAATTTAAAAACTAACTGACTTAAAATAATAATAATAATATGTACAAATATATACAAAAAAAAAGGAGGGGAAATAATCACAGGGTATCAAAAAATCATCTGCATCGCTGTCAATAGGAAAAATGCACAGAAGGCTGGCAATTTTTTTAAAAAATATATTTCATTTTGAACAATTATCACTCACGTAAAAGTCACAACCATTCTCTAATCCCATAGTAACCCTCACGATGAGTGTTGCTCGAATTAGAGACACTCATATTTCCACTTTTCCTCGGCACTCCCTTCCTGTTGGACTACCCAGTGCCGCCTGCTGAAACTTTCAGAAAATTAAACCATTTTTCAGGCGACGGCGACGTTTTTCAGACTCCTTCTGAGTGCAACGTTGAGAGCAAACGGCGAAGCACATCCGGACCCTTTTATAATTACTCACGAGTCATTTTTACTGGAATAAGATGTGGGTTTTTAAGGATTAGGAGTAATATTTGTAATGTAAGGTTTTTTACTTTTGTTTAGTAAGTACAGTTAAAAGAAATAGATTAATATTTCTTAGGTTCTCGTGAAGAATCAGATGTTGGCTCGATATAAGTAGTGAAAGCTAAAAATGACAGTCAGCAACCAGTTATCAAGAGTTAGTCATCTAACTTACTAATTAAATAAATAAACTTCAAAGAGAACACTTATCATGAAAAAAAAATACAAAAAAAAGTTGTAACAAAAATCCCAATAACTTGTCGTCTGAATTCAAATACAATAATACAGAATAGCTGCTAACTAAGTTCAAATTATTTATTGCCTTTAGTGCATAGCCTAGTGACAACTGATAGAGGGCTTCATGATACATGAATGTATCAATTTCCTTATTAAAATGTTTTTGATTTATATTATTAAGTCAATGGGGAACATTTTATTTATTAATGTTAATAACACTAATAAATAAAATGTTCCCCATTGACTTATTTATGACTTGCATCGCAGTCAGCAACAAAATTGGAAAGTTTGCTTTTATTTGTTCCGCTGTTTATTTCAGAACATGATAAATTCTTGTCTTATTTTCGCTGAAGACTGGGTTAGCTTGCATTAAAGAAAATGTTATCAGATACTTATGTTCAAATAAAACAACATTTTGGGGTTTTATTAGAAAGCTGGAGCAAAATAACAAAGCATTTTTGAGTATAGTTACTGTGATGAATATTCTTTAATTATTTTACTATCAACATAATGATAATAATAAACAATTATAAAAATTAATAATATAATGATAATATATGTGGATGGAAATCCATAATTCCAATTTTAAAGATAAAACTTTATTTATAAAAGGATTTCTCGATAAATCCGCTTTCAACACAAATAGAAAGTAGAAATTTTATTAAAATCAATCGGAGACCAACAGTTAATTATAAAATAACAACATTTATTTTTGTTGTTGTTGTTTTAAAGTTAAATAATCAATAGCCTTGAGCACCAGGATTCGGAAGCGAAACTTTGTTATTGAACATTGAAATTTCTCTCGTATTTAAACAAACAAACTTCTACAGATATTGAAAATACAATTTGGAAATTAATAAAAAGCAATTGCTTGTTAAATTGTCGTTTATATTAAAATTTGTTAGTAAACTCTTGTTTTGATTTAACTTCATTGTCTTTAATTTAAAACTTTTGATTCATAGTTAGACTTCCGATTTAAATACCGGTATTTAATTTTGAAGGATTGGCTTTCGATTCCGAGTGAAAAACTTTCTTTGTCTTGGATAAGTATAGAAAAATAAGAGTACGTTTTTAAAAACAAAACTACATAAAATCGTACTTACAACACTAAGTATATAACGACTTAATCGAAAAAATATAAAAAAAAACCTATAAATAAATTGTTTCCTAAATCTTTTTTTGTATTTTACAACAAAGTTTAACTATACTTAATAATTTTTTTATATGAAAGCAGTTTTGAAGGCCAGTGGAAATTGGATAGTTTATAATAGTACCCTACACCTACAGTTTATGAAAACCCAAGAAAAAAACATCCTAGGAAAAACTTCCCCAATTGGAACAACAGTATTACTTATCAAAAACTGCAGAAACAGGAAACTAATAATAATCACGATATTTTATCTTAATCTGTTCCAAAGAAAAATAAAGCGGAGCTTCCCCTTCAGACAATAACTTCACTATTCTGCAGTCCGTAACAAAAGTCGTTTGTTCGAGATACCGCCTACGGTGACGTCACGGTAATGGCCGCAGTAAATTTAACGCCGAACGCTGTGTCACTACGGCCTCTAAGTCATAAGTGCCAGACTGTTGCCAACTTACTGCGGTTTACATTTTGAAAGATATATTTATGGGCTTTTAGTAACACGGTTTTGGTATCTTTACCTACGCGTGTAGGCACATAAGTAACTAAGTCGTGGTGCAGTAGTAATTTTTTCCCAATGGAGACTTTCTATATTACACAAACTACAGTGACTCACAAAACACTACTTTACCCTTCTAACATCCTTCTTCTTCTATCAGCCTTCTAACATCACGCCTGTATTCCCCGAAGGGTTATGTGGAGGTGTACCTACACCCACATTTCGCCAGAGATGTCTAAGTAATATATAATAGGGGGTGAACCTATTGCCATCAACCGAACACAAATCCAGACTCCAGGCTCCTACTGAGAAATTCCCAATGTAAAAAAAACCCAAACACCCTGTCCGACCTGGAACTCGAACACAGGACCTTACTTTTGCCACGTTAATGGTATAACGAGATTATTTTGAAAACTTTTCCACCGTTCAGTTTTTTATTATTTATTTATTTTAGAATTCTTACGCACTTTTTTCAAATGCTATGTTACTTTGGCCTGTAAGTGAGAAGTGCCAGGCTATTTCCCTACTGCGGTTTACATTTTGAGAAAGAAAATCAAGGAAGAGTTTATTTGCCCCTAATATGACGCAAATTATAGTAAGTACACAAAGATAAAAAATACCAACGATCAATCTCCATAGCCTTTTTCCCAACATATGTCGGAGTCGGTTTCCAGTCTAACTGGATGCCATGCCGGTTAGACTGGAAGCTAAATGCTAATATTTTGTTGTAGTTTCACTAAGCATCTCTTCCAGCGTTAAATGACGATATGACATAGCTCTTCAATGTTATAAAAGTTACAAGAAAACAGCGAAAATTTCACAGGAAGAAAACCAATTATGGATAGTAATCTCTAGTTATTGAGTTTCAAAACGCCGCGCCGTACGCTTTGACCAAATGAAGTTTTCCCTCCTTTTTTCAAAGTTATTTTGCATATAGGTTTAAATTATTCAAATTTCGAATTATTATTGAATGCAGGTTCAACCAACTTTTTTTTTTTTGTGGCCGATAATTCTTCTAAAGAGTGTTCTTAAATAAGTTGGTATAGTTAGCTTGTTCCCTAGAGTTTGTTGATTACTGTACCACAACATTCCGTGCACAACCATTGATGCACGCGCACTCACAACACTAACACAGTTGTGTTATCCGTGCGCACAACTGTCACAGAGAAGAGACTTTTTGAGTAATATTCAAGCTCTATTTCAGTGTTTTAATATAATAAATAGCGGTATATGAAAGGCTCTGTTCATTTTAAATACAATCTTGACATTAAAATTATATTTAGCTTTACCCTTTTTATATTTATATTCTTTAGGGCACCTGTTTAGGTCATGAGCTATCGGATTATAAAAAAATATAATATGGCTAGGTCATAAAGGGGAGGCGTGAAAATTGATTCGCGGTTATACAATGTATAATTATTAGATAATAATTTGATTAACTATTTTTATTAATTTTATTATGTACTAGCTGCTGCCCGCGGCTTCGCCCGCGTGAGTGTCGGAAATTACCCCATACATCCCCATGGGTTTTAAGTATAAATATTGAGTTTCGAGTTAATCGGACAGCGCGTTAAAATTCTTCCATACAAACACTGACACCCCCCAACCCCCCTTTAGGGGGTAATTTAGAAAAACAAAAAACTACAAACTTTATAATTTATTTAGATAACTATTCGTGCGAAGTTTCATGTTTATTACCTCAAGGAATAAGATTTTTCATACAAACTTTTATCCCTTATTTTACCACCTTAGGGGTTGAATTTCGAAAAATCCTGATACACGTTATTCTTAATTTTTAGGTTTAAGTATAAATATTGAGTTTCGAGTTAATCGGACAGCGCGTTAAAATTCTTCCATACAAACTTTGACACCCCCCAACCGTAGGATAGGATACTTTTCCGGGATAAAAAGTACCCAGTGTGGTGCCCAGGATATTAAAGAATAATTATACCAAGTTTCATCGTAATCGAACCGGTAGTTTTTGCGTGATGCCTGAACAAACAGACAGACAGACAGACAGACAGACAGACAGACAGACAAAAATTTTTGTAATCAAATTTTTGGGTTCGGTGTCGGTCTAGTAACACCCCCTGCCATTTATTTTTTTGATATTTTCAATGTACAGAATTTTCACTTCTACAGATTTATTATAAGTATAGATTTTACATACAAACAGATACGATATAGTTAACTATCTTGTCAGTGTTACGCAAATTACGCAATGGATTTTCAGCATGTTATGATGGATGGATTGCTTAGAATTGTTGTTGTGATCAATGGCATGGCAAATAGGCTCACCCCCTATTACATGAAACTTAAACTTAACTGGCCTAATGTTGGTGTTCTATAGGTACACCCCTGCAGAACCCTTTGGGGACTCCAGGCGTAATGTTATGTAACTTTGATTAACTATCTTGTCAGTTTTAGGCAAATTACGTCATAGATTTTCAGCATGTGATAATGGATGAATTGTTTAGAGTTGTTGTGAGTAGTGTGTGTAGGTGTTGTGTGTGTGTATAAAAAATATGTGCATATAACAAACTCGGAGATGTGTAGATCTTCAACAGGTGAGTACCTATAGTAATTCTTAGTGGGAATACTAAAACGGTAACGGATACCTAAACAGTGTTGTAAAACATTATAGATTAGTAAGCTAATCGTTATTTCTATTTTTGGGAATATGATGATTTTGAAAGTTCAAGTAAATTTTTTAGTGAATTATTATTCACTAAAAAATTTACTTGAATAACTGCAAGGCAGTTCAGTCTAAAACTCTAGAAATAGCTTGATTTGGCTCGTTGACCGATTTGGTCCGTAATTTTTTGGTGATATTTTTACACAAACGCAATCAATGCATTTTTTAACGATTGTCAAGATTTTTTGTTAAATTTGAGATAAATTACTAAATATATATTATAATTATACTATACATAGTTAACGTTATAATATACAGCTAACTGATCGACGCGTGACTTGGCGGAAATCCATTATAAAATACAAAAAACGTAGATATATTTAGCAACCTATTCCTCTTAACTATTCGGCGTAGTAACACGTCGTGTTCGTCTCGTTAAGAGGCGAAACGCGTGTCGAATAGTTAAGCGGAATAAGTTATTAAATAAATCTACGTCTATTTATTTTTTTGACATAATACACTAAATCCTTTATACAAAATTGAAATCGTGATAAGCCCATTTTGTACTCAATACGAAACTTTTCTTTCTAATATTAATAAAGTTATTTAATATTGTGGTATTCAAACCAAAAACTCTTCATGTCTAGATTAGTCATTTGAAGTTTTGCTCTGAATATATGTCTAGACATAAAAGTTCTAGTACTGAATAGCATACTTGAACCAACTCCGATATTTCTTTATGAAAAAAGTTTGAAGAATTTCCCAAGCAGAATATTGAAACTTTCGTATTGTGAAACTTTACTGTTTAGATTATAAATGTTCGATAATATGATTTTGATGAGCGACGTATTTCGTGACTGCCATAGACTTCTTCCTCGAGTCGATGGCACGACAGTGAATCAAATTGTGAAGGCCCAAAACTTTGCCACTTTCACGGCATCTTTGGGTGCAGCGTAGAGGTCATTAGGCTGCGTTTTAGGGGCAAATGGGGCAGTATAAGAGGCCACAGCCATGACATAGGCAACCATGGGTGGTCATGATATGGGTGCCATAGTATGACAGCTGAAAAAAAATGCAATGTTTGTGATTATCACAATACTCATATAGGGTTGTCCATGTCAGTTGTGGTCCTTAACGGACTTCCAATTAGGCGATTTCGAATGAATAAATTGGGATACATCCGTTTTTGTCAGTTCCAAATAAAAGCAAAAACAAATTAAAATTAATTTATACAAAACTTACTATTACTGTCGTTGTCTGCAACAGAGGCATAGCCAAGGCACACATGAGTGAGTCCATCAATGCCTGGTTGCACCCAAGGCTTCGATAGTACTTTTCTCAAATAATGTGCGGAAATTGAAACTAAGTAAATTAATTATAAATTCCGGAATCAATTACGAACAACGATATTTTTTCACACGCCTATGTTCATTTTTTTCTTCTTTATTTTCAACAGTTCTTTTTCCAAGCCAAATCGAAAAAAAAAATCTTTGATTTTACCTCCTTGGTTGCCATGTGTTTAAGTAAAAAATTCGTTCCATTTTTAAATAACACGGCAGATATGAGTTTTCTCGCATGTATTCGGCCAGTACAGCAATTTCGATTTGTCTCGAAGAAGGTTGTCAAAATAATGCTCGAATTTCCAAGCATGTTTGAGAATAATATATTTTATTTGTGAGAAAGTGGTGCCTACATTAAACCGAAGCCTATATTATATTGTGTTGGATATTCTACTTTGTGTTGTTGTGTCGTCGGTACGAGCCCAAACTGTACCTTCATACAATACAGACGCAGTTGTTAATCAAACAATACAAATTCCAAAGTAACAATGTCAGAACATTTCGTGGTTTTTACACCTCTGTTTACTACAGTCTAACGTTTGAGTATAATACATCATAAAGTCGAAATGTCAGGCAGCGTCTTAGCTTGCTTTACTACCTTATAACCTTACAATATATTTGTATGCATATGTACGTGGCTTATATAGGTACTTGGCTTCTATGGCCAAAGTATGAATAATTTATTTATAGGTTCTGACTATCGTTCTTCTTGTGTTAATAAATCTTCGCTTACGTGTGTGAAAATGTTCAGAAGTAGGAGTAGAATAGAAGTATAAATTGCTCAAATTTCCCCCCAAAAGCATTAGGTACGCATTTATAAAATAAAATTTGGAAAATCCAAAAATCCACGCATAACGTTCATTCAAAAATAGAAAAATTGTTAAAATAAAATGTTTTATTTGATTTATATCAATCAAACGGGTTGAATTAAAAAGCCATTTTCAATACGAAATCAGGGGAAGGAAGTGTAAAGTGAATTTAAAAAAACTCGATATGTATTTCTGCGGTCCATAATTTGTTTTTCAATCGTATTTATTCTTTACTTAATACGCAATAAACGTTATTTTGTATCATATTTGTGTTAAAAGGATAGTTTTTCTACATATTAGGGTACTCATATTAAAGTATAATAAATTGTGATATGCATGTATTAAAAGGCAATCAAAGTTCCAGACAGCACTTGTTTTTGGCAAGTTGAGAGTAATGCACTACCTCAAACACTTCGCATGAGGCATGCAATAAATCCTGCGAGATAACTCTTGAACAACTCAGCTGGGCAGGAAACAAACGACAGTCTTGTAGAAAAGTATTGTACAGGGGCCGGAACATTGACGTCCAAAAATAAAATTTAGTTCCCTCGTATGGTGGGGTACCCGAATCACCCCCATGTATGTTCCGCGACTTTTCATCCTTATCATCATTACATGCCTAGCCTTTTCCCTATATGTTGGGTTCAACTTCCAGTCTTAACTGGATGCAGTTGAATAATAATATATTACTTGAAGTGACTGCCCATCTTATTTCCACAACCTAGTTACTGGGTAACACAATAGGTGGTGGTGGTTACTGGTTTACAGATAAATGATCTGAATGTGAAACCAGCATATTTTTTTTTGGCGGAAACAATATCCTTACTGGGAATAATATCAGGTACTTATTTTGCTGTTAGCATATACAAGCAGTAATAATAATAAAAATATGAAAAAAATAACGATAAAACTCTATTGCATATAACTTGGACCATACATACATTGCACTAAAAGTTAGTTGTTGACATATCCTGGGTTTAATACATACCTGTTTTATATTAGTTACAACAGCACTAACCGATTTAAGACACAAGTTTGAGATTTGATAAAGGAGTCGTGAAATTAGATTGAAATTAGTTTAAGTTTTAAGTTCCAAGAGTTACTTCTAAGTAACTTAACCTACTCATGCATAAGCATGGTTATGATTAATGTCCATATTTCTTCCTCTAGTATTTAGTTTAAACATCAGATAATTGAAAACCTACACAAATGATCATGATTTTGTAGGTAAGTTTAGGCATTTAGCGCCGATAGCGGTCTCCTGATTTTTCCGGGATGATGGACTTTAAAAGAGACTGTGACCTCTGAGTTAGTTTTGGCCTTTCTTCTCAGAGTAGTCAGATAGGAAACATCGACCTCATCTAGTTCTTAAAATATAATTGACGTGTAAAAGTATAAAAATGATGTAAGAAATTTTTGTTTCTTGCCCGTTCTTCTCCATAGGTACCTACTACGCTTTGGAATGGGCAACTAGCTTAATTTTTTCTGACTGACCGACCCCTTGACAATTCAAAAGTGCCTGTAAATGCTTTAATTGAAATAAATGATTTGAGTTTCAGTTTGACGTTTTGAGTTTGATTTGATGTACAAACCTTTTTACCGAAAATGAAATCATGTTTTTCACGAGGAAAGGCATTTTTTTTTACGCATCAGCTCTTCGTCTTTCAGCTTTTCTCCTAGTGCTCGAAATCAGTCACGATTTGGTTCCAGTTCGATTGATAATCTCGCTGCAAAAACATCTTTCTCTTGTCTGCTAATCTTGTAGAAAATGGAACATACACCAAATACCATACCATAAACAAAAAAAAAACAACTTTGGACCTGGGTTTATTTATAAACATTATTATTTTCAACCCATAAACAACTCAACCTGAACTCCATAAATCGCGAAATATGCTCTGCGAAAAACAGAACATATTTTTTATAATTTATTTGGCAACCGCGCGAGTCAAATTTCCGGGGTCGCCCGGAACCGGTATCCTTTAACCCTCTGACAGATGTCTTCATTTCAAACCGACCCTCCTGTGGTCTTTTAAACCGACACCAATGATGCTCTCGGATAAACGAGGACCCGAATTTGAGTACGTGTTATTTGTTAAATTTTTGGCGCCTGTTATCCATTTTGAGATGGAGTTACCGCGAGTTTCCCATGTTTTTTGGGGAGACTTTCACGATACAAGGATCGGTTCGGGCGATCCGACCGGAATAAATCAAAGTATCAAACTCAAACTCAAAGCATCTATTTCAATTGAACCAATTACAAGCACTTTCGAATTGTGAAGGAGTCGGTCAGTCAGAAAGATGAAGCTAGTTGCCCATTCCAAAGCGTAGTAGGTTCCTATGGAGAAGAACGGGCAAGCAACTCTACGGCCACTCTTATAATATTTAATAAATATAATCTCTAATATAATATTTAATAAATATAATTAAATATAATCTCATTTTTAACATCATTCATGCTGAAATTATACATGTGAGAACAATGTAGAAAGACGTGCCTGACGTGCACGTTAAAAGCGGTTGAATAAAAATATAAAAACAATTAAAAAATTAAAATAAGCAGTGGCAGCTAAAAGTCGCTACTGACGGCGCCCGTTCACGAACATGACGCATGGATCAGCACCATTCAGCTCAACCATTTTGAATGGAACTTAACAATCCAACACACGCCACCACCAGCGAGACATTTGAGTGAGCATGACATAATACTCTCAACCGCCACGGCACATTTAAGTCAATGAAAGACGTACCCAGTAAATGGTAACTTTATAGAAGGTATGCGGTTACAGTGCTCACACAAATGTGCTTTGCAGTTATACATACAGTATTAAAAGATTTAATCGATATCGTAGAAATAGGTATACTTATATATATAACTGTCCCTGCTGCAAGTTTTCCACTGACCGCTACTATGCACTTTCGCTGATGACTCTTGGCTGAGAAACTAATGGTCGCATAGATCTCTTGTTATTCAAAGCTCACGCAGACAGGCCTGCCGCGACAGCGCGAGGCGACTCTGGTGGATTTCTATGAATACTTTACGGAAATTGTTCTATGGGCATCGCGTCGCGCTTGTCTGCGGGAGCCTTAACATATTCGACGTCACTACCCATTCTCTTTACATAGTATATGCCATAATATAACGACATTTAAAATTGCTGGAATAAGCTTTTCTTAGCCACAAGGAACAAAAACTACTAATTTGCGGTTCCGAAAGAATATTGCACAGCCATTATACCCGCAAGGCAATAAAACATGTCGCGTGTAAGTATGTAATGGCTTCATGATGCGAATTTTAGTGTATTTCCCAGCATGGGACATCCATTATCTGGAATAAATGGTTCACAATCCTATAATTGCGAGCTCTTATTTTGAGAAGACATATCTTTGCAAAGAACTAACTTTTTAATTAATATCATAATACCTATATTAGTAAATGGAGCTCGTGGCTAAGTAATAACAGGCGCACGGGTCGGTCCATCAGGTAAAGCTACGCTTGCCGGGGTTGGACCGTGGATGGGTGACCATCTTTACCTATCGAGACTTCTCCGTGCCTCGGAAAGCACGTTAAGCCGTTGGTCACGGCTGTCATTCGTGGATCTTTGAGAGTCGTTACGGGTCGTCATAAGCCCGAAAGTCTGACAGCCAGTCTTGCCAGGGGGTATCGTATTAACCAGTTACTGGGTTGTGGAGATTAGATAGGTAGTCGCTCCATGTAAAATGTATTCAGCAGCATCTGGTTAGACTGGAAGCCGACCTCAACCTAGTTGGGAAAAGGCTAAGCAGATGGAACTATAGGTGTTAGTAAATGGATAGGCAATGTCATAAAAATATTCATAAAATGTAAACAAACTTTTTGGTTTTACACAGGAAACGTTTCTGCAAATGTTTGAAAAAAAATATTGTTAATTTTAAAAGTATCGGATACATTTCATCATAAAAGCCATAAAAACATCGAACGGATACTCATCGAAAAAAAAAGCTTTAAACACAAAAATCTATTTTTCGAATTTCGTTTTACACAAAATAGCATAAATACGTGTGCGAGCTTTACTCCGGTGACGCACCAACAATTTATTGGGCAATTTGTTCACACAGTAAGTCAGCTGCAAATGATAACGCCTCGACTAAAGATTGATTGTAATATAAATACAAATTGTTTCCGCTCCACTGGGAACTGGAGTGAAATGTTTAAAAATCGTTGCATTTCCTTACAGGAGTGGGTTGCAATTTTTCGTGAGATAAGCTTGTGACCCGGTTTTAAAGCTGGATGAACAGCTATTTTTCTCAGCTTGTAACGTCGGGATGGGTAAATAGGCCAAGACCTATGGCCTGAGTTTAATGTACTCAGAAGGGACGGTTTACTAACATTCAATTTGGTTGTTAATCAATTCTTCTTTATAGCTATGTGCGTGTTTACTTTCATAGCTTGTTTATATTTATTATTTTATGTACTAGTCTTACTAAGGGTAATCGTGTCAGGAGGATCTCGCGGCTAAGTAACAACAGCCGCACGGGTTAATCCATCAGGTTAAGCTACGCCCGCCGGGGTTGGTCCGTGGATGGGTGACCATCTGAAAGCACGTTAAGTCGTTGGTCCCGGCTGTTATTCGTGGATCTTTGACTGTCGGTACGGCTCGTCAGAAGCTCGAAAGTCTGACAACCAGTCTTACCAAGAGGTATAATACTACCCAGTTAAAGAAAGAAAGAAAAGAAAGAAAAAAAATAAAAGCTGCTGCTGCTGCTGCTGCTGTTACTGGGTTGTGGAGGTCAGATAAGCAGTCACTCCAGGTAAAATACTGGTTTTCAGGGGTATCGTATTACCCAGTTAGGGCTTGTACTTACACAAAAATTAATTCGGTTAGGCATTCGGTTAGATGGAAGCATGGAAGCCGACCCCAACATAGTTGGGAAAAGGCTATGCAGATTGACCAAGGAGTATCCCTGTAACTGGGTTGTGGAGGTCAAATAAATCGTCAGTCCATGTAAAATACTGGTATTCAGAAAGACGACTCCGACATACATAGTTTAGAAAAATCTGGGCAGATGATGATACTTTAATGGACTGTATTAGTACTATTCACTTTCACAATGTTGTAGCCCTACTTAATTTCAGTGCTAATTTATCTCATCCTAGAATTATTATGCACCTCGATAAATGGTTCTATGGTTAGTCACAACAGCAACCTATCTACTTAACACACTTTCAATCATAATAATGTAAACAAATTCTAAAGATTCAAACTTATGAAGCAATGGATTGAACAATTTCCTTCATAAATCCATTGCTTCATTATGTTTGAAAATTAGAAAATCCAAATTAGAAAAAAACTCCCCTGATGATAATATTATTACTATTAAGTGTCGTTTATCAGAAAACAAAACAGTCTGTTTTAACTTTACATAAGCGTAAAGGCTCCCGCAGATGGAGCGACGCGACTCTAGCAGAAAATTTTCTATGAAAACTCCATGGAAACCAGAATCGCGTTGCACCGGCGCATCGCGCCTATCTGCGGGAGCCTTAAAACAGAATTAAACCAGGTTTTCGTCGTACTTTTGCAATAAGAGAACCTTTACAACATGTAAATACAATATGTGCTCACAGACTTTCCACATTACCTCTAACATAGTGCACATTTAACTGCTGCAACTATAATCAGTGGATTCAATGCTAGCCATGGACGTCTGAATGGACTAACATTAGTTTTACGGTCCCACAAAGGTGTTGGTAGCAGGAATTGTAGAACATTATTTATATGCATGTGGGAATTCAGCGCTGAAGGTCCTTTTCTTTTTTTTTGGAGAACAAAGCTTTAGTTTTATCGTGTTTTTTTTTTAAATAAAAGACTGACTGCCCGGTATCTCTAAAATAAAATTAAAAGACTGACTGTCCGGTATCTCTAAAATAAAATTAAAAGACTGAGTGTGCGGTACCTCTTGAATAAAAGTAACCGGGTTCATAATTACTCCTAACCAGAACTTGTAAGCCTTCAGCAGACAAGTGCGACGCGACAACGCGCCGCGCCTCTAGTAGATCAATTTCTATGAAAACTTTATGGAAATTGTTCTACGAGAATTCAGTCGCACTGAGATATTTTCTTGATTTATTTTTTGAAAGATTAAGTGCGCAAACAGCTATTATTTTTGCAAAATAATTATGAAACGTAGGTTATTATTCAAAAGTACAAGAATATAAATAAAAATAGGAAAGAAACGACGGCCTTTTGCAAGTAAAAGTTAAAGATACCAGACCTATCCTCCGTTCTCTTTACCTTGGACTCAATTATAATGACAATGACAAATCGGAAGCAGATAGTTTTACCTTGAAACAAACTATCGATAATCGTGATTCCAAACAATGCTCTTTACTTATAATAATTATAATGAATCAAGTTTATTTTAAGTTACCAACAAATAAAAAAATATTAAAAAAATGAAACGTTGGTACGTACATGAACGTGTAAAATAATGTTTGAAATAAAATATCGTTTGACATGAGACGAAAAGTGACCTTCAGATTCGATAAGCACGGCGGTGTAGGACAAAAGCGGAGCGGGCGCGGTAGCGATTGAAAAGAAAGATTGATAATTAAATACTAATAATAATTTGAATGCCCAGCATTGCCCTCCAAACGGTAAAGGAAAACATCGTGAGGAAACCAGCATATCCTAGAACCAATCATTCGAAGATATGTGACATCTTCCAACATGCACTGGGCCCGCGTGGTAGATTACAGGCCACTCCCTCTTGAAGAGAGGAAACCTGTGTCCCGGCAGTACTAAACGACACATTTCAATGAAATACCTAGTTGTTGTTGTATGTTGGTTATCAAATAATTTAATCATTTTCTTTTTACTGTATTAAAATTGACACTCTCACAGACAAAGAGAATAAACTGGGGATAATTAATTTCATTGGTAGACACGATGGATGGAATGTGTGAAAGATGATATGGCTAGAAAGGGAGTGACTACCGAGATGAAGATTGATAGAGAAGTATGGGAGAAAAAGACATGATACGCCGACTACTAATACATTCGGATAAGGACAGGGGAATGATGTGGATGACCCTGAAACATAGAATTTTCTTTTCAAGACCTTAGCATAACCGAGTTTTAAAAATACTTCATCAAATCGCGCCCGCTCACTCCTATGTCCGCTATGTTACATTGAGAGTAAATATTCGTATTCTAAGCTTACGTAGCGACCCCGAATGGTTTTATTTACTGTAACAAAATAAAAGATTATTACATTATACGATGTGTGTATTCAAATAGAAATGTGTACTTTATCATATTTGTATGAACAGATTCGTTTTTTTTTTTTTACTTCTTCAACACATAACATTTAAAAAAAGTTTTTATTGATGATCAAATTATGTTTTCGGGGCTGACATGGCCAGAGATCGCACAGTATAGAGAAGTTAGTTAGAAGTTAGAAGAAAAAGGTGAGGCTAGTGCCCAGAATTGTAACAAAAGGGTAACAATAAAAAAAGAAGCTTCTGACGCCATAACAAACGCCAATATGCAGTTGTGGCGGCATCTATATCACCACATGCGAACTACGCAACTTTACACCCTGTTGCTCATTCCCCTTTTTTTCTTATTTTTTTTTTTGTTGGGAAATCTTCAATAAACTTCTCCCGCTCTGGGCGGAGCGGGAGGGCGTGTCAGACTCTTTCTGACCACCTACTAAAACCCATTCGTGTTCCTTCAGTTGCCTGTGTTGCCAGGGGCCACGGTATTCCTTTCGGACTTTCCCGCAACCCCGGGTTCCATACCCCTAAACACTTAGCAAGCGCAGTGCTTCATTCCTTCACCTTTTCAGAAGAGGTTTTCACTTTGCACTGGGAAACTTAAAGGATGATAATTATTATTATGACTCGCAAATTCCACGTGTTCCTTCATATTCCACTCAATAAACTCCGTATCTCTTCCATTCCGATACGGAAACAAAAAATAAAATAGTTTAACCAGTACATAAAGCTGATGTACCAACTTAAAATATTCCCTTTAGCGAAACTGTAGGCGCGTTCACACGGCGTGAAAATGTGGACATGCTGGCAAAAAAATAAAAATATTTTTAGCAAAACAATTCCGGAGTGAAATTGGACATTTTCGCTTGTGTCCCCGTGTGTTCCGGTAACCGCTTTTGCATCGCAACAAAGATTTAAAATAATATTGAATTTTTACTGGAACAGGTTTTTATAATGACTTTAACTTGTTTTCGTGAACGTTTCAGGGTTTGCCTGTTCGTGGAAGTTTTTATGAAAGCTTTTACTACGAGTAAGTCCGCGATTCAAAATCTCCCTACACAAAAGGTCTGGTAACGTAGTTTAAACAATGTCATTACATACGAAGAAGGCAGGCTTTGGCCCGATTCGACCAAACAGGAACAAGTATGGGATTATGATTTACTTCTGACAGTTTTCGTATAAAGAAACTGTCAAAAATTCAAAATCTACTCGGAAGAGATGGCTTATTCTAAGTTAAAATGATAGTGTAATAAAAAAATAACATACATATTATTAACTAAAAAGAAAAAAAAAAAGAAAAATATGGGCAGCCAAAATTGATTCCAATTAAAAAAAAGATAAAAATTAATTCTTATGTAGATAAATCGCACATTAAATATTTAACGACATACCAGGCCACTTCGATTAACTTAACGTCACGGCATACAGGAAAGAGGTCTCGTAAAAACGTGTTCAACAACCTGAAATATTAAATGCACGCGGTTAATTGGCTGAAACTTTATTGCTGATAATATGGACGTTGTTATAGACACATAAGTTGACTAGAGTTTCACGTAATATTATGCACATGGTTTTATTAAAGTTTCTAGAAATAAGTGAGTTTTTTTTCAGAATTACATCGAGGCACAAAAGATGTGGTACAGATAAATATGATTATCAGAGTTTATTTCGTTATTTATTTAAGTTAGTTAAAATAATAACTTATCAAGTAAACTTACTTATAAACTTCACAAAACTGTATATTTAGTATGACTGTGACAATTATGTATGTAATATTTTTGTTAACTTGCTCTAAGCGACGCATCGAAGCATACTGTTCATCTTACCGTTATGCAGATACCGCAATTCGATTGGCACTAATTCCAGGTAAACGTAATCTGCAGTATCAGCTTCAAGCAAAGCACGTAAGCTAGTTTCAGTTTAACGATTTCGTCAATACCGGTCAAATACGTGTCGGACCACTTAGAGAGGGGTTCCGTAGTTGAAATGTTTTTGTTTGACGGACTGGATGTGGAAGGCAGAGGATAGTGTTATGGTGCAGCCTGGGAGAGGTCTTAACCCAGCAGTAAACTGCAATAGGCTGAGATGATTGATTGGTCTACCTTTTAGGACAATGAGTAAATCACTATGGGAAGTGGCGCATGTGGTTTTATACCGCGGCCAACGTTGAAACCTTAGTCGGTAATGGAAAAACCTATCACAAAAATGAATTGATAAACGGTTTTTCTACAAATGTAGTCCGAAATGATTATTATTATTTGAACTTGATTTTTTATTTAACTCGGTAACTCTTCTGTATATAATATATGTCGGTTCAGACCGGTGTTAGGTTATTTTATCTTTGTTCGTTATATTATTATTTATCTACATCTAATTAAAAATCTCGCAAAAAAATAAAAATTGCACCATATTTGATCATTGGCTTTCGACATGGATGGCACAAGCGAGGACTTTACTCCGGTCGCGACGGCGGCGTTCCAAAATAATGCCACGTACCTAGTGAAAATGAAAACATAAATAGTCCGTCCATCTCCTTTTTCTTTTTCAATTCCGTTTGTTAATATCGTGGATATTTATTACAAAAATCTGACTTTTAAATCAATTTTAAATCATATTCTAGACATTATCAAACATGCATTTCCATCGCTTACTTACAGTTGCTTTTTCCAAGGCATAAATCATGTAAGCAAGGCAGTGTTGCCTGAATTTTGCCCGAACATATAATAATACAAGCATTTGCCCGCAGTTCCGTTCGCGTGACCGCTATTCTAATAGAATTGTTGGTAGTTAGTTTAAGCAAGTTTGTATTTTATAGCCATCTTTAAATCGTCGTTATTGCTGTATTATAACATTTGAGTACTTACTGCAGTTGTTAAGAGTCATAATTCCGATTTTAATGTTTAAAGTGTGACAGTGTAAATGATTACTGTTTATGAAATTGAACAAGTTGTATCTTTAATTTCGTTTGGTTTGTATCCGATTTGAAAATCTTCGGTATTTGTAAGAAAAGTTACTGAGTGACGAGCCCATTGTTGCTTTAAAAGTTGGTCAAACTCTATCTGATAGTGTCTTTTACTTGACTATGAATTTCATACGCATTTTTTGTAAATAAATAAAAAATCTTGTTAAAAACCAGTTTTTAAAGAATTATATAAGTATGCCAAGTCTCAATCTACCTCGAGTAACTGGAATCACATACGAACAAAGCAAGCTAATAAAGACAAGACACCCAACACTACGCCCGTAATCCCCTAAAGGTCGGGCAGTAGTGTAACTGTGGTACACCCACATTTCAGCAGTTATGTTTAAGTTACAATCAAAATACTCGTTAATTGATTCAGGCGTGACTTGGCGGGAATCCATTATAAAATACAATAAATGTAGATATAGCGATTAGCAATAGACGCTGAGTCAAATCCAGCGTCCAGCGCTCGGCGTGGCAACACGTCGTGTTCGGGTTCGCTACAAGTCAATCGTCATCCTGAGGATGCCTCGTTGAGAGGTGAAACACGTGTCGATTTCTTACAGGGTTTTTTATGACTCTTTAGGAATAGTTGAGAGCGGAATAGGTTACTAAATATATCTACGTCTATTGTATGGTTTTCAAAATAAAGTTATAAATAAAAAAATACAATATTGCGTTGTTTCTTCGAAACTAAATCATACCCTATCATCAGTATCTAAAAGCTAAACATATAGTTTATTATACACACCAGTTGGTACATATTGGTATTCTATTCGCGGCGTTCACGCACTACGCCAAATGTCAGCCATCCCCGTTTATACTACACATCGTGCTTTACTACAATGATGGCCTATCACAGGATAGGGCTGCCAGAAGGTCAGAATCTATAATTATGGAGGGGCTCGAAGCTAAATGATAAAAGCCTCGCGGGCGTGTCGATCGAATGTTAAGCTACCCTTGCCGCGGTCAGTAGGAGTATGGGTGACCATCCATTACATATATGTAATGGATGGTCACCATGGATGATCGACACCGCGCCTTGCCTCGGAAAGCACGTTTAGTCATTGATCCCGGCTGTCATTCGTAGATCTTTGATGTTACGGGTAGTTTGGCCAAAAGTGTGTTTCACCTCTCAACGAGGCATCCTCAGGATGACGATTGACTTGTCGCGAACCCGTACACGACGCGACGTGTTAACACGCCGAGCGCTGGACGCTGAGCTGTCTCAGCGTGATGATTTCTTACAGGGTTTGTTAAGACTCTTTAAGAATAGAAAAGCGGAATAGTTTACTAAATATATCTACGTCTATTGAATTTCATTTCATTCCATCAATAAGTATCTTGACTTTTGGACTTGAATTCTCACCTGCCAACCCTGAACACATCGCCGGTATATCGCGGGTCGATTTAAATATTCGGCGCGTTGACGCTTCATTGAGCGAGTTGACATGAATGCGCTTCGGTTACGCATTGTGGGGCGTTCCATATTGTAATTGAGAAGTTAATCGGCTATCTGGAAGGATTTAATCGTGTATCCGCCGCAATTTTTGTCATGTGTTATGAAGCGATGGAAATATTTATTTTCACATTACTTATTTACGGAGTGCACAAAATAAATGTCGCCCCGGAATTTATTTTGTCAGAACGTTTAAGAGTGGACGAAATTTATTGGGAAGGGTGTGAGGTCCACTTTGTCGCAGTTTGTTTGAGAAGGCTACTTTCTGATTCGATAAAATATGAATAAATATCTTTCTCATTTTTTAACCGACTTCCAAAAAGGAGGAGGTTCTATGTTCGTAGCGTAGGTTATTTATTTTTCATGTATATCTCTCGATATTTTCGTCAGTTGTGGACCGATTTTGACAATTCTTTTTTGTTTGAAAGAGTATGCTCTCGAGGTGGTCTCATTTTTTTTTTTATTAACGTTGCTTGGCTACTATTTAAGTTCGCTTCAATAATACTTATTTTTCCCACTTAGCCTATGTGGATGATGTTCTATTAAGTTCTTGTCACTGTTATTAACATAGTAGGTCGTTATATTCGAATTTGTGTGGTACTCCACACAAAAGGTACCAAAACTAAAAAGTGAAAAATAAAAACATTTAAAAAAAAGTTTTAAGAACAAAAAAAAACGTTTTTTGGCACTATTTATCCACAAGCCTGATTCCCCTGTTAATCTACTTTCTTCTCTTATATTATCAGGGCGAGCTCATTGGCTGCGTCTTAACCAGAAGCTTCTGTCGCGCGACTACGCAACCGTCTCGACCCCAAATAAATTGGGATAAGGGCAGAAGAACGATGATGACTTTTGGAACAGAAAATAAGTTGTAGACTAGGCATGTACCGCATTATTACCCGCTACTTGAGACAAAACAAACTTTATTCAAATTTATAGTAGGTACATTTAATAAGATTGTTTATACAAACCCTACAGCGTTAAAACGCGCATATTTTTCCTTTTATTTTGCTGAGCAAACATTGTAGTTTTGATGGAGAGTGCTTCAATTCTGTATATTGCTTAAAAAAATAAAGCTAGGAGTGTTGTCTGTATATTTACTTTAGAGATTCTGCTTTTTGTGTGTGAGTTTGAATAAAATTTAGGTTGAATACTATGATTGTGTTCTAGGGAGGGGTAGTTAGTGGTCCTTATAAATATTTTCTTTCATTGTTACTCCACTTAGCGGTCAAACTAAAAATTGCAACAACACAACAACATTCGCAACATTTAGGTTGTTAAAGAGCCCCTTTCTAGCCAAATCATCTTTCACACAGTCCATCTATCGTTTCTTTGGCCTTCCCCTACTCTTATAGTCATCGACATTCATACTCAAAACTTGAAATGAAATTGTCTGTTCCAAAAGTATTAGATGAAAGTGTAAACAAACTCTATTCAGGTTAAACTCTTACGCAATCATTCACGAAATAATTAGTAACACATTCAACTGTATTTAGAAGGTTCACCATTTATCTCATCAGGTTTTCCAAGAATTATTGTTTGAATAATATTATAATCAGGGACATAGGCCACTCTGTGAGATAACATTATTTACGGATTTGGTATCCTATATAGTACCTAACTACAGAGCAACAAAATTACCACAACGCATAAAATGTGGTAAATACATGCTGTCCACTCATGTAATCCCTTAGTCGCCTTAGCAGAGAAGCTTTTCCCAAGAACGTCGTGACATCTCGAGTGAGAAAATACAATATTTTTCATCGCAGGACGATTCGTAAAACTGTGCAACTGAAATAGGAACTTTTTGATACATTATCAGCCTATATTGTTCCCACTACTTGAATACAGGCCTCTCTTCGAGAGGGAGTGGGCTGTAATCTACCACGCGGGCCCAGTGCGTGTGGGTAGATGTCAATGTGTTCGATTTTTTGGTTCTAGAACATGCCGGTTTCCTCACGATGTCTTCGTTCCCCATTTTGAGAGCAGTGGTAGTGGTATTTACAAAAAGTAAAGTGCCTGCCTGGGTTCTAACCCGCGATCTACGACTCGTTAGTCAGGAGAACCACTCACCGCAGGACAATTCTTAGAATTGTGCGGGTGTGCGACTGAAACATAAGCTTTTTGTAACTCCCATACGCAATTATGTGCGAGAAACTTAATGTATTTTTTACTGAGAACATGTTTATCACGGGAAAACACCACTTAATCCGCCATTACGACAGATGACGAGGGTTGAGAGGGCAGGGACGGACTGTGGACTTTGATTGAAAGGATTAAAATGTATTGACGTGATTTTTCATATTTTAAAGACTTTTCGAGGCTCTTGACATAATATGTGGCGGAAATTCTTTAAATTTTACGGAGATACTTGTATATTTTCGTGCATGGAAAATTTACGCGAAGACTTCTTATTAGATTAACTTGTCAACACCTTTGTTTGTTGGGAAAACACGTTCAACTGTTGATTCTTACGTTGTAAAAAAGACTGTGTATTATTAGGAAAACCAAATTATTTCACTGCATAAGTTTTTCTTTAACTGAAGTTACTTGTTCATAATATATTATAATTATCTTCTTACCTACGTATATTTAAATCTTTTTTCTTTTGTTACAGGGCTCACTACACTCCTGGCAGTTCAAAGGCAGTTCCAATTAGCAGTAAGTTTCGAATCTTATTCAATACCTAGTACTAGCAATATGCAGTTTATTTTGCTTATATTCAACGGAACCACAACATGCAAGTAATAGGAACTGTACCTATTGTTAAAATAGAAATTCCTGTTACCTCCGAGCCGAATGTGATATTGCGTACACCAAATTCAAATGGAAACAATATGAAATTGAATAAATTTTGACATGAAAGTCAGTAAATACAAAACAAAATTTTCAAAATTCTAACGAGATTGACTGTCCTGATCTTCTGCATAAACTGCGTTTCAATGTCCCTCAGAGATCAGTTAGATTTAATACGCCTATCATCATTCGTTTTCGTTTTTCCTCTTCTAACTACAGGCAAAACGCAAACATAGTGCGAGCGAGTAAGGACTTTAATATTCCTTGTAAAGAGTTCTAGCATATTAAAAAGATAAAATAAAGTAAAAAAATAAAGAGTAAAGTAAAATTGTGTGGTAGTATTTATGTTTTTTCCCATGAGAACCTGTAATTGGCTTTATGTTCCATATACAATTGTTACCCATCTGCTATAGCCGTTGGTTCTCTTGTTAGTAAATAAATAAATACCGCGTAACAAAAACATAAATCCGTCTGTGTCCACTTCAAATTATTGACTGATATATTAGAATGATGTGTTATTATCACGCTTCTTGTCTTATTATTACACATCTCGAGTGTCAACCACCATTTAGTTTAAATATCAACAAACAAAGCAGTACTGTTGGATACGGTGTCCGATGTGAAAAGGGTCCTCTGTGTGAAAATCTGATCGGTGTCGATGCCGGTACCTAAAGTCCTTAATAATTATAGTAAATGTATCTAAATAAAATGGCATGTTTTTGAATTGTGTTTAGCTTATACAAAAAATATGAAAACAGACACTATTTACATTCTACACAATTAAGTTTGTACATTACAATGTTTTGTTTTGGTGGTTGTTCTATTTGGTGAATATTGTCATGCAAACATGCCTAAGTAATAGAATTTATAACAAAAACACTCACATGCATTTCTAACACAAGGTTAATTCGGAGGCAGAAAACAGGACCATTTCATTCCGAGACTAACATCTTGGCAAGCTCGATAACTGCGAGATTAAGAGCTTATCTCGTCCCCTGGAGGTGGTTGTACGTATTGTGCTCGACACAGGTAAGGATAAGCCAATTATTACACTGCACCGTCCAATTTCCTGGAAGTACAGTGGCAACCCTATCTTGCGAGAAGTATTAATGCAAGAGGTTTTGCTTCTCAGTAGGTACCTACAGTCGACAAATGAAATAGGTTTACAGGCTAATAAATAAAATGATTTATTTCAGAAATTACATCCATATTTATTGTTGTTATTAATAATCTTGCAGCTATATTGGGAATCACACTCAGAAAACAAAGAAAGTTCACACGGAAAAACATTTTTCTTAACAGCACCTAAGACTAAATAAAAATTAACATAATTATTCTGACTGGAATTACAATATTCACTGTCATTTTAATATCCCATGAGTCATAGGTATACCTTTTTTAAGCAAAATTAAGAATTTCTTTCCATCATAGCTGTTCACTTCAAAATTAATTTAGATTATTGATCGATCATGGATATTCCCTTGTCATTCAAATGAATAAAAAAACCGGATTATGAAACAATATTTCAACGGAAGGGACGCTTAGGGTGGGTCAAAGATAAATGGTAAGAGAATGCTTTTGATTTTCAGATAATTCTGTAAAAATATTGTACTGGCAAGGGAATAATCCATCCATTATCAATTACCTATTTTATTTAAAATAATTTAGAAGCGAGCCGTTCGCCATCCCGTACCAATTATTATGATCTGATAAGTAACAACATAACTCCGTTAAAATCACTACAGAAAAAACGAAATAACTACAAAAAAAAAGCCAAAACACTTAACAAAAACTTCATAACATTAACTTAATACAACAATGGACTTAAAGACTTCTACAAGTCTCGACCCAAGTGCGACCCTGTCCGGCTGTGCATTTAGTTCACAAGTGTATAAAAGCAGACATATATCACGCAGCTAACTGGGCCTGACAAGCTCGAGGTGACTTGCTACAACTTGTTTATTTTCCTTCCATTTACTTGTCAGCATGTACATGCATGTCCTGCGATTTTTGTTTTTTTCAGTGTCTGTTGGAATTTAGAGACGTCATTTTCGAATGTTACCTCAGTCCTACGTACATGTTTTCGTAGTGTTTTCGTAGTGTTTTCGACATAACATAACATAACATCACGCCTTGTTTCTCCGAAGGGTTAGCCAGTAGTGTACCCATTGTGGCACAATGGTACATCCACATTTTGCCAGTTATGTTTAAGTCCCATGTAATAGGGGGCGAGCCTATTGCCATCAATCGGGCACAAATTCAGACTCCTGCCTGATACTGAGAAATTCCTAATGGAAAAACCTGAATGTGCCCTGGCGGCTGTGAGTATGTTATGCTCACTCAAATGTCTCGCTGTGTGTTGGATTGTTAAGTTCCCTTCAAAATGGTTGAGCTGAATGGTGTGGATCCATGCGTCATGTTCGTGAACGGGCGCCGGGGGCTGGTCATCTTTAAGCTGCAATGGCTTATAATTACAAACAGACAGATTTTTGAAGTCTGTCTGTTTGTAAAAAAATACCCTCATTTATTTCAATTAAACGAACCAGTCTCCGAAAGACTGAACAAAAAAAATGCCGGGAAATTACTGGTACCTGCTCAGAGATTGCAATTGTACAGTAGAAATGCCAGTTGTATGACCATTAAAATTTATAATAAATTACCACCTGCCCTGAGAATGTTACGAATTAATAAGTTTAAATGTAAAATGTTTAATTGGCTCTTAGACATGTGTTTTTATTCCGTCAATGAATTTTTAAATCATACGTTTTGAATATACGTCTTAATAGTGACATTAGTACTTTGACATTATTATGAATTTTTGGACATTGTATTATTTTTATTTTTTTATTTTTGACCATATTATGATTTTTATTTTTGACATTATGATTTATTTTTAGCAAACTGATAAATTTTTTTTTTGATTGAACTTATAATATTTTGACATTACAATATATATTTAATATTCTTATAAACCAGTTATGATTTGCATGTATCTAGCTTACTATTTAATATTTCTACACCAGCAATGGCAGTATGTGTGAAACAGTGTTTAATGTAAGATCTAAATGTACCAAATACTGAGAAATAAATAATTACTTACTTACTTACTTACTTATTTTAAATTTGAATTGTTTTATATTTTTATTACGGACGCTTTTAACATGCACGTCTTTCGACATTTTTCTCACATGTATAATTTCAACATGAATGATGTAACTAATATTTTGTAACAATTTTTATTTATTTAAAATACGGCAGTTATATTACGGTTTAAAGCTATATCCCTAGGCATATCACGGCTTCAACCATCTTACTGCGACCACATATCATTTTAATTTAGAATATAAGTTGAGCAATTTTAACGGTACTGTGTATAATAATAACTCAGAATGGCTCATTAGGTCAAGGTCCCTCGTAGATCTTTGAACAGAAATATTTTACTACCGGAACTTTGTCTGTTCGTTCTGCCCTTTCCCGTTATCAGGTACTCTCCCCATCTAACTAGGGGTGTTCCTAACTAGCAATTTAGACCATCCAAATTCCAGCCACGATTTAATTACCAGATAAACAACACCTATAACCGGCAGCAATAACAATACCGATAGTGTAGTTAGCTATGCAATGCGAAAAGGCTATATTTTCCATCTTCCCCACGATATAGCAAGCAATTTTAAGGTATGGCAGGTTTAGTACTACGGTATCTTTAAATCTAATCTAACGTTATTAATATTGCCCCAAGCTCATTTCCTTAATGGGTTATTATGGCGCTCGAAGCGATTATATCTCGCGAAGTTAATTACAAATGCATTGTTGAGTGGTGTTTTAATAGTGCCAATTTTATTTTACATTCTGATCCATTTTGCGATAGGATGGGCGTGACGCAATGGTCGGTGGCTAGGCCACAGTAGTGCAGATCAATTGCAATGCGGGCTTAGGGTCAGTGCACACATTTTCTCGAGCATTTTCTAAGACCACTGAAAAATGAATCTTATGACAATTCCATACATTGGAAAATTAAATACACGGCAAGACCATACGCGAGCATTTTGCAGTTTGATGTGCGCTGACACTAAAGCAGACCGTGGATGGCTGTCAATTCTTTCCTTATCAAACAGCACCCTCCTTGTCTTCTCAGCCAGCTTAGCAGTCCACTGCTGGGTATAGACCTCTTCCAGGCTGCTCCAAAATATCCTGTCGCGCCATGCGCATCCAGTCTGTCCCAACGTCCTTTTTAAGTTCGTCGGTCCATCTAGCTGGGTTGCGTTCCACACTACGCTTGCCGATACGTGGTTCCCACTCTAGGACTCACAACGTCAAAAAATCAAAATCAAAAGTCATTTATTCAAACTAGGCTGAGTATCAGCATTTTCGAACGTCAAAACTACATAAGATAGTCCCCCAAAACTCCCGCCCTTCACCAAGTGGTGAAGGGCGGGAGTTTTGGGGGACTACTTTGGGACCTAGTGCTTTAGCTGGGAAGAAGAAGTGGCGCAACAAACTCCCCAGCAGCACAGCCGTCTGATCGTACTCGTCTTGAGTGCAGTTCGAATGTCTATGACTCATAACGAGTAGTTAGAAATCCCAGGCGATTCAACTAGTTAAAGTAGTTAAATCGCCACTTTTACTTACCTTTGCTAACTTATCACTGGACACTGGACAGTGATTAGCAAAAATGCACGTGCGGAGTGAATTTCTAATTTACTCCGTAAGTGTATAAACAACTGAAAACCGACGAAGAAACAGAAGAGGCAATTAGTATAATGCTAACATACAATACAAAACTAGAAGTTAATTTGTCATTAAAAGACTTTTAAAAACTAAAAGACTTTGAAAAATAAATTAAAGACTTTGAAAAACAAATTAAAAGACTTTGAAAAACAAATTAAAAGACTTCCAGAAACAAATTAAAAGACTTCGAAAAATAAATTCAAAGACTTTGAAAACAGAAACTGAAAATCTCTTAAAGGACTCTTCGTTATCCAGTAATTTTACGTGGCGTAGCATAAGTAACTAAACATTCTCGTACACAAACAGTCCCATTTAACTTAAGTTCATTGCAAATGTAAACCTATCGCCGGAGGCAGTCGTCTTCAACTGAATGTAAAGGTATGGACTTAGTGACAGCGGTGACCGAATCTGTCAAAAATATCTAAATTTTTCACAATTCTTTGACAAGTTTTCTTCGAGATGAGATTGTGACTAAATTAAAGTTTTTTAAGTGACAAAATAAGGAGGACGTTATCAAGTCTACGCGCATATATTTTTATTTTTTTACCCGACTACGGCGAAGCAAAGAGGAGGAGGGTTATGATTTTAACCGGTATGTATGTACCCTTATAACTTCTAAACTACATCATAATTTGACAAATGGCTCCTTCGATGAGAATTGTGACAATTGTAACAACAACGGCAAACTACTTAGGTAGGTATGTAAGTATGAGAGGAGACCTTTGTTCAGAAATGAAATAGGTACGGTCTCGTATTTATATTTTAAATCTCCTTGCACATTAAACTATGAAAACAAAGAACATTATTTAGAGTCGACGTATAAATTATTTTGACCTGTTTAAAGCAGAAACCGTTGATAAATTGTAATCGTTACTTGCAGCGCCACCTTAAGGCACCTGTTCCACCGCCCCAACGAGGAAGCGAATAGCTATCAACGACTTTCTCGCTCAAGAAATGTACAAAAGATTGTAGGACCCGAGTAAATATAAAAACTTTTTACAAAAAAAAACCACCGACTTCCAAAAAAAACAGTATAAAGTGAAAAATAAGTTTAATTTTGGAAGTCGGTGGCAAAAAACGAAAATTCAATACCAACGACACCGACTTCCGAAATTAAAATTATTTTTCACTGTGTAGTGTTTTTTTTGGAAGTCGGTGGTTCTTTTTTGAAAAAAGTTTTTATATTTACACGGGTCCTATTTCACGTTTTAGTTGTGGTACCTACTCCACACAAATTCGAATATCACGACCTGCTATGTAAATAACAGTGACAGGAACTTATTAGAACATCGTCAACATAGGTTGGGAAATATATTATTGAAGCTACGTCAAAATAGCAAAGTTTATAAAATTTGTATGGGACCACCTCGAGAGCATACCCTTTCAAACAAAATAAGAAAATTATCAAAATCGGTCCACAATTAATTGATGAAAATAACGACAGACATACATAAAAAATAAAAAACACGCTACGAACATAGAACCTCCTCCTTTTTGGAAGTTGGTTAAAAAGAGATACATAAAAGGTTGCGATTTAGACACCTGCATCCATCAAGGGGGTGATCCTACCTGTCACATACTAAACAACTTTCAACTTTGAATCTCATTTCCAAGTCGTGGAAAAAAAAAATCTATGCAACAGTAGACAGACTATAATTATTTCGATTCATGTAACGTATGAAAAATGTTTTTTTTTTGTTTCATAGCATAAGTTGTTTAGTATGAAAGGTGCACCCCTTGACGGATGGAGGTCACTAAATCGCCACCCTGTATATAATAATAGTCCTAGAGCGAGTATACTCGTTTGTCGCAGCTATCAAAGAGAGTACTCGCTCAGCGACGCTCGCTTGGCGGGCAGAACACTCGCTAAGAGACTCACGCTTGGTACATATGCATATTAGCGGCTATAATCACTCGTCGCCATTACGCACTCGCTGCTCGTTGCTCGCCAACTCTTTTCTAGTTGCTAGCTCTACTCGCTTCTCGTCAATCGCCGGCGCTGGGGCAGGTGCCTAACGGGCCAAGGAAGAGTTTAAATATCTTCCAGTGCAATAGCGAACTGGGTCAGTTGAGTTCATAATTACCAAGCGTCCGTATGAATATATTAGTTTAAGATTAACATGTATAATTACATGACCTCAGTTTTGGTGTTTATTTTAAGGTTCAAATAACAAGATTTCTGAATTCTAGAATGTTATCTTAAATCTGTGTTAATTTCGGTTATAAAATATTAAATAATACAGGGTGGTAGAGGCTGTCAGTGCTTTAAATATTTTGGATAACTTAAACTTTAGCGTTCCTTGAGAATGAGTATGGCACACAAAGAATGGAAGATGCTAATTTAATCTTAAAAGAAAAATCTTCTTGGAAGGACACTCCAAAGAATTCTGGCCATGTTGGCACCGCAAACATGATAAGATCGTCACACCACCTTCGCCACTGAACTTGACGGCGATGTCCTCCCTCAGGCGTCCAATGAGTGACGATCTTTGCCCATCTAATCCATACTTATATTACAAATGTCTGTCTGTTACCTTTTCACGGCTGAACGGACTTGAATGTTGGCACACAATCATGACCTGGGTTAGGTCATAAGATACTTTTATCGCGTTAGTACGGTAATGAGATAATTTCCGACATAGATGGGGAAAAGTCGCGGGTAAAAACTCGTAATAAATAAATCTAATCTATACAAATATGTATCTATTTGTAATGTAAAAATAACAGCTCTATCCAAAATGCATTTGAAAGTATATTATTATAGACAAGGAACTTATAACAAAAAAAAACAATTTAAAAAAATTGTCTGTCTTTCCGTTTATTCCAGCTCATCTCCGAAATGGCTGAACCGATTTTGACAAGACTTATACTGACGAGAGAGAGTCTTACTAGCTGATGTTATAAAGAGTAACCTTAGCTACTTTTATTTTAGAAAAAAGAATTAGGGTTCACGCGGGTGAAGGCGCGGGCAGTCGATAGTAGTTAATAAGAAGGTATCTACTGCAGAAGACCGTATGGACGGGCACGATACGGAATGACTAAGTATTATATAAGAAAAAACAAAATGGTGTAGTATTCATAACAAACAATAGTTGTATATATGACTTACCTATGTATATATTTCATTTAAATATTTGATAGTAATCGGATTTAGCACAAAGTAAACTGAAGCTACAGCTAATAAATAATGATAAACGAGAACGCTTCCGCATTAATTAAAATAATTTATGAAATTTTGTATTTTATTAAGCTGGTTGCAGCTGAATATTTCAAGATTTTTGTACGGTAATATTTTAAACTTGGAAAATGCAATTAAGATAATCCCTTTCCCTCTGCCCGAAGAGGATTGAAGGCAACTGAAAAAATATGCTTAAAAGTCTATACTGGATGACTTTTTTACCGTCTCGAAAAAAAATGGTGAACGGAGTATAGGCATACTTAGTAGTTAAAAAAAAAAAACGTAATTAAAATCATACGCGACTTGCATATGATTTGAAATTCGTTTTTTTTTTCAAAATGTATCTTTCTTTGTTCTAATATGAAAAAAATACTTTCTCGTAGCGTTTTTTGATGATAGATCGATTTTTTTCTAAGCTGTGGAAAAAAGAAAAAAAAAATAGTTGTGCCATAAGCTTCTACTCCGTTCACCTAATATACCCATTTTTTTCGAGACGGTAAAGAAAGTCATCCCGTATAATTTGCTATAACCAACAAACTGTTTAAATAAATATGTTTCTTTCTTGTCTTTCAGACGGATATAATACAAACTATCAAGTATTAATTATTTTCTAATTGTTGAATTAACTCATAAAGTATGTCACTGCTCACATTTAAAAATGTAAACCGTTGATTTCTCATTTAACAACATTACCTACAATATTTGCCTAAGAAATGGAGATAAACAACGCAACAACCTCTGTAATTACAGCGAACATATAAAAACAGTTTATTTAAGAGACGAACACACGCGTCACTACCTGAGTATTTGTATAAGGTTCGGGATGTAGTGAGTGATTTTTTTTTGAGGCAATGCTCTACATGGGAAAATTCTTTTCGGGACAGAACAAATACTCTTGAAACGATCAAAACAGATTTGAAGACAATGAGCAGAAGATAATTGTTGATATAATATTATGTATTTAAAACTTTTAGACAGAAAGAAAGAATATACATTTATTTGACACAGACTAAAAGGCACACAATACAAAACATACATCAGGCAAAAACGATAAAAATAAAACAAATGAAAAGGTGTAAAGTATACCATGTAAGAAAATTGGCAGGGGAGTGTGCCTCATGGCTGCGGCAAAAAGGCCCAGTTCAGCAAAAAAAGCAGTCATTATGTAATTCAAACAATACCTAAGTGAAATTGGATTGTTTTTTTTTTGCTCATCTTATTTATGCTGAACGCTTCTATAACACACAGAGTTTTATTATCTTGTTGGTCAACAACACCTACAAAATTAAGAATGCAAAAGCGCCGTGTGTGCATAATGTGAATTATAAGGAAAAAGAATAATATAACAAGGTTAAACCAAATTAATAAAAATATACCACAAAACAGCTTCGTTAGCCACGTTGAAAATATTAATAAACAAAAATGAAAATACAACCTGTATATTTGAATAAAGTTTGCGACATAACTGGTGCGAATGAGTGGAGAAGTGGTAATTGTTTAATTAATTTACCTGGAAACGACTACGTGTTAGTTAAATGTACCGGGCGCAAATATGTACAAAATAAATGGCAGGTTGTTTCGTTTACTCAGGTTTTAATTAAAATACAGTTTTAAGGAATATTTATACAAGGTGGTCCAAATAGTGACGTCAAAAAAAATTATATTCCTCATGCCGAAAATACCCCATGTATGTTTCGCGATTGTTGATAGTTTTGGAGTTATAATAAAATAAAATAAACTTGAAAACTTTATAGTTGGAACCGCTTTAAAAAAATCTATATTTATTGTGACATGGCTTTTACACATTCTTTTTTGTAATTTTTTTTATTGTTATAAAAATATTCTTTCAGACATAAAATAATCATCAGTCAAATCACTCGAAATTTCTACGTTAAATATATATTATAGATACTACCTCATACATAACTAATTTCAAAAACCTAGGCGGAATGTACAATATAACAAAAATGTTGAGTCGACCGATCTACAGCAGTCAACGTTGGCCACGTTGACTGCGGTATCAGTGGCATTCTTTAGGTCTTCAAAGGTGCACCTTTGCAAGTGAGCCGGCTCCTAGGACACTCCAGCAAGTGGGTCATGGTCTTACCAGTAGCACCGCACTTGCACTGTGTGTTGGAAGTGTCAGTAACTCCTCACTTCGTCAAATTGTGTTTGCAGCTACTTGGGTACCTACGCAATTGATTGAGAGCTTTCCACTTATGATACTGCGGAAAGCCTTTTTTTTTTTTTTTTTTTTTTTAATACTGCGGACAGCCTATTATATTAAAAAACTGATATGAAATATTACATTGTTTACAGAAATAACTTAGTTGGTCCGGAGGAAGGTGATAAAAAATGGCATTGTATGTTCATTTTTTAATCATTATAGAATGGTATTATTAGGTAATGGTATATTGAATGGCACATAGTAATCCTATAACAAGTGCCAAAGCACTCTTTTTACACCTTTTCTTCGTTTTTTTTACCATCTTTATTTGTATGGTGTACCTACTTAATAAAGAGCACTCTGTTTTATTTTGCACATTTACTAATAGAAAAATATGTAAAAAGATTTACGGTACGAATTTTTCTAGTAATAAAGATTATAATTATAATAAATAATGGGGTTAATCTTCGCCCAGCAGTGAAAAATTATTCCAACTTATTACGTATTGTCATCTTTTCTGGTTGAGTGAATACATTTTATGCAAAAATAAACTAGGAACATTTATTAAATAGCCCAGTTTATTAAAATATAATATATTTCGACTGGAAGAATCTGAAACTAATATAACTTACATCGAACATTGATAAAAAGGAAATGAAGCTTTGAGTAAAGTTCTCGCACGATAGTCTACATTTTCTTTGAACTGAAGAAAAAAAAAAACTTACAAAGTCATCCTTTAAATTACTAAGTTTTAAAAGTTTAGTTTATCGGAAAAAGTTTTCAACTTTAAATAAAAAGGAAAGAGATCATTTCTAGTTAATACTGTTGCTTGCACTATCGAGCGTAAGTTTGTTACTGAAGATGTTGCTAAAGTAAAAAAAACGAAGGCGATATTGTTCTTTTATAATTTCACTTATACAAAGGTAATTTAAAATAAAACTTGGTTACTATAACATTCTTTCCCAACGAACTTAATAAACTTAAATGCGCTTATTTAGCACGATTTCCGATAAAACAAACGTATTATTTTATCACTAGCTTTTGCCCGCGGCTTCGCCCGCGTGGATGTCGAAAAATATCCGACGTGAACATACTACCGGGATTAAAAAATAACCTATAGGTTAATCCAGGTTATAAACTATCTTTGTGACAAATAGAATTCAAATCCGTGCATTTGTTTTTGTGCATACCGGAACATAACAAACAAATAGACCAAAATTCTAAAAAATATTTTTGCGGCATTGGACTCGAATATTCAATGTAAGGTTTGACTTTGTTACTATTTTATTTTACTTCGTCTGCATAGAGTATAAATATTTTTTTTCTAGATAATTATGAATTATTATAACAATAACAATATAGAGCTTTGTTCATGGCTAATTGTCCTCCACTACGTGTGATACTTGAGGAATACTGTAAAGAAATACCTACTGTAAAAGACCGGTATCTACCTAAATCCTTCACAGTATTTCTCTATATACAATGATTTTCACTGATTCGGAAGCGGGCACTAAAACAACCAGGCTAGTTGGAGAGCTAACACGTGAGCAAGCCACATAAAATTGGCCGTGGGAGAAACTGTCTTGCCGCAAATCAACTCCAGCTTTCAGAGTTTGTCCATGCAGCGACTTATTAATCATCGCGAAACAAACCTTGATTGAGAACTGCAATCTTTTAAACTCAAACGGAAGATCATTTGGTATCAATGGTATACGTGGCACGAAGACTGTTTCTCCTCTGGCAAATCTAGTTAGTATTTTGGCCTCAATAACATTGCGGCGGAGACCTGTTACTTGGAGTCAAGTCCCATTGCACAATTTTGGAGGCCGTATATTTCGAAGCAACATGACAGGAGGACCTACACGCAACATAAGTCTGTGACAAGGAAGACCCGGCGGATTAAGAGAGTTTAAAAATTCTACAGGATAATTAACCGACTCGTCCTTAACGACCATGGTGTCAACAGAATTATTAATCATTTCTTCACCTTCGAATGCATTTATCAACATTTCGTGGATCGCAGCGGCTTGTTCGTTTTTTGGAGTCAAAATGGCTCTGTCGCATAACCACTCCATCGGTTTATCTTTAATATTTTTAACATCAGGATAAATCTACTTATATATAAAATGGTAAACTGACTGACTGACTGACAGACTGGGTGATATGTTAACACACAGCTCAAACCGCTGGACTTATAGACATGAAACTCGGAGGGTGTGTTCTTTGTGAAGAGTAAATATCCACTAAGAAAGGATTTTTGGGAATTCTACCCATAAAGGGGTAACGTCATAATATAATAGAGTATGGTAATAGTGGATGGAAGTTTATATGAAAGTCCGTTTTGCGTTCCGTCCAAATTTTGTGTTTAGGATGCCGATTGAAGATGAACTTATACACCTCAACTTTTTTGGTAATTCCACCCCCGAAGGGTTAAAAAGGGGGATGCAGTTGAAAAGTATTTAATTTTCGAAGAAAAATCACAAAATTTACTATCTAGGCTTATGGTTGGAAACTAACACAACGTAAATCGTTGTTTTTTTTTAATTTCAACCCATAAGGGTCTGAAAAGGGCGATGAAGTTTTGTATTGAAGTTGTTTATTCGCTAAATTTTGTATTCAAGTAAAAATAATATAAGTACACGTGTACTGTTTCTAACTTTACAATATTTTACATGGAGCGACTGCCTATCTGACCTCCACAACGCAGTTACTGGGTAATACGATACCCCTTGGTAAGAATGGTTGTCAGACTTTCGGGGGTGTAGCTAAACCTGATCGATCGACCAGTGCGGCTGTTATTATTTAGCCACGGGACCCTCCCCCGGAGAACACCCCCATCTCCTTCTCCGGGAGAATCGATATAGATTTAGATTAGGATTTGTTGTTTGATGCCGAAAGATTAGTAATTTTAACTTAAAAAATAAACAAAATTTCATCCCCCTTTTCACCCCCTTAAGGTTTGAAATTCTAACAACACCGGTGCGTTAGCTTCCAACCATAAGTATAGATAGTACACTTAGTGATTTTTCTTCGAAAATTAAGGACTCCCTTTTTAACCCTTCGAGGGTGGAATTATCATAAACGCTGAGACACGTATACATTAATTTTCAATCGTTAGCCTAAACCCAAAATTTGAACATCCTATCTTCAAAACTCGCGGACTTTCATATAAACTTCCATCCCCTATTTTACCCCTTTAGGGGTGTAATTCCCAAAAATCGTTTCTTAGTGGGTACTTGCTCTTCAGAAAGAACACACCCTCCAAGTTTCATGTCTTTAGGACCAGCGGTTTGGGCTGTGGGTTGATATATCACCCAGTCAGTCAGTCAGTCAGTCAGTTTACCATTTTATATATATAGATAATGAGATATCAAAGATGACAGAATTACTTTTTTTTTTTTTGTGGTTGTACTATAGGTACGCCTCTGCCTAACCCTTCGGGGAATTCATGCGTGATGATATGTTCATTTTAGATTTTGAAAAAATGTAATTCACGGTAAAAAAACTTGAGATATAGTCATACAAAAATTTGGTGTTTCAATAAAGTTTTAAGGAACCAAGGCATGTTTACGGTATTACCAAACATATGGGTTTCGATATTATAGATAATTCTCTATCCGTCCACATCGTTTAAAACAGTCGTGCAACATGTTCACACGTGCGTCATACATCTATGTTTGTCGGACTGTGACGTGTAAACTCCACGTAATCCCGTCAGTTTGTCATTCCACCTGACCAAAAAAAACATTATTCAACGTATTCAGCGTCCTTTGTTTCCGCAACTAACAAATGCAAAGCCACATGTAAATTTCGCCCGCGCATCTAAAGTAAGGACGGGCGAATTCTCTCAGTGTGAGCCAACCCGAATCTGTGTTTCTGCAAACTCATCGCGGGAACAAATGGGACCTTTAGACGCAACCAGGAGAGACACTCGTTGCAAATGAGACTTCTTTCATACCTTTGTTGGGAAGCTTATTTACTTAACGTGTCTCACTGTTGTGGAGTCATTTTGTGGATTAACTACCTAGGACTCCTTGGAACTTGCTTGGTTTAGATGTTGTGGAGATGTTTGGGTCAGGAAAAGACGAGTGAGAGAAAAGGAAAGTCACGAGAATTTAGTTGTTGCTTTTGGATAGTTTTATATTTAGTTTTATTTTAATGTAACTTTAGGAACTCCGAGTACCTACTTTATATTTTTGGGACCAATGATGTATAAGACTATAGATACGTTGTCCGCACTCTAAAATGGCAACATGAAATGAAGCCAATTGGCCACATTGCGCTCAGTCACGCACCAACCTGTCGCGCGAGGCTACGTTTGTTTTTAATTTATATCGTGTGTGAAAACGATAAAAATAAATTATATATTACATATTTCCCTATTATAATAATAATTATAATTATATATACGTAATATTACGTATTTCCCTTTCTTTACGCGTATAAGTAGTTATCTAGTATTTTCGCCGTTTTTAAGCGCCGAGATGTTTGTTGATAACGTGTCTATATAATAATACGTCATTGTTTGGGACTAATTATCCTGAAATTAGTCTTCATCTGCAGCCTTATACGTATATCTATACTATTAATAATATTATAAAGAGGTAAAATTTGTCTGTTTGTAAGTTTGTATGTAGGGGGTAATCTACGGAAGTACCCGTCGGATTTGAAAAGTTCTTTTTACGTTGGGTAGCCCAATCCTTGAGCAAGGTTATAAAATATGTAACATCACGCTACGACCCTTAGGAGCCGAGCAAAACGAAAAAAGCTCAGAAAGAACGCTAAGCGAAAACGAAGTAATAGCGCGGGTGGGCGACGGGATGCGACGCGGTGGGCCGGGGGCCGAAATTTCACGTGGACGAAGTCGGGGGCAGAAGCTAGTCACATTATTTTCTTTCTTACTACACTCCTGGGGAAAAAAAGAGTGTCAGCACAACACTACCTACTATTAACCTTATTCTTTGATCACCAATCACTTGCCAACCGTGATGATTACGGCCTTACGCTCTCAGGATCATTAATTATTATTTATTACAGTATGGAAGGTTAACGTAAGCCGGAAATTCGTCGAACTACGCATTTTCCGGGTGACATGGTTTGTATATGTGTATGAGAAAACTGTTATATGTAGAGAGTCATTAATTACTTACGTTAATATATTGGTACACGTATTTGGACCGATTGCCAGAGTGAAGACCGTTGCCCAGCAGTGGGACATTATAGGCTAAACAAATACTAGCATAAACAAAAGAAAACAATAGAATTCGGGACCATTTTGGTGCTGAGTTTTCAAATATCGCGAGGTCTCTATCATAATAAGCATATTATAAACGAGTAGTACGTAATTGTAATCAGATTATAAAATCTGCTCGCAACTTTCGGCTCCCAACCCCCCGCGTCGCATCCTATCGCCTACCTGCATTATTACATCGTTTTCGCTTAGCGTTTTTTTTTTACTAAGTATTTTTCTTTTCGTAGCATGATGTTACATCCTAACTAACCTAACTAATGTTATAACTGCGAAAGTGAGTTTGTTTCTTATGCTTTCACGCTAAAATGACTGAACAGATTTGGATGAAATTTGGCACATGGGTAGACCTTGAAAAAGACATACGCTGGATCACAGACGAAGTCGCGGGCAACCTTCTTCAAAAATTGGGTTATTTATCCAATGCTTCTTTCTTCTCTTATAGTCCCATTAACGATATTAAAATAGCTCAAGTTCCCTCAAGTTATTTAGTTTTAATGATATCAATAGAAGCCAATATAACCTTCCCATTTTCAAGAAAAATAACTCCAAAAACCAACCACGTACACAAAATTCAAACGAAAAATAATGATGTACAACGTAATTACGGACCCCATTTTCTGCTTCCAGTTTCCGTTCACCATATCTCGCCATAACAAATGTTGTCGACCCTAATTTCTTCTAATAGTATGTGCCACAAACTTGTCCTCCTCATACCGCAAATAGAACACGACATTAATCCTGTACTTACCCCATAAAAACGAGGAAAACCGAGTGAAATAATATGTTGTTATATGTGTTCCCCTATTTTTGTGAGCGTTACAATTGTATGTATCGTGGAATAGATGCGGTTTGCTGGTTTGGAAGATAAAAAACAACCATGGCTTATGAAGAATCCCATATGGTAATAATAAAAATAAAAGTTCTAAAAACTAAAACTTAACTACGACAAAAAAGTCAATTATAAAGGTATAAACGAGACATCTCAGATAGACAAATGAAAAATTCAGAGTCACACGTAATCTGTTCGATTTATGGCCCTAAGACGTGTGCCTCCGGCTTTGTCAAATTATGCTGAGTAGTTTATAAGTTACCAGGGAACAGATGAACATACATACATATCAGTCAAAACCATAATCCTTTTTGCTTCGCCGTAGTCGGATGAAAACGAAATTCAAGGTATAGAAAGTTTTAGCTGAAGTTTTAATAGAACAACAGTTAATAAACACGACGTATATTTACTAAGCCAAAGTTTTGGGATACCAATAAGATACGATTCGCGAAACAATTTTTAAGAAAGGAAAAAACATGTAGTCTACGCGAATCAATCAATAGTTTTTCCAAAAATAAAGTAGGTTACCGTTGATATAAAAAAAGCATACCACCACAAAACGGACATCTATACAACGAACATTGAAAAATACCTTACCAAAAACCAGGCTTCGAAAAACAATAACCATTAATACATTTCCTTTACCAACGGACACAGCAGTATCCCAGATTATCACAACAAGACCATTCAAAGCATGACGTTTCAACGTAAATTTATTCCCTCGCAATTTCCGTGACGTCACTAGCTGAAACTGAAACGCGTCGGACCAACACTGAGTCGCTAAATAGATAAGTACAGAAGGTCGGCTCCATAAATCGAGTGAAAACCCACGCACACACAGACACACTTCACTTACAGCAGCGAGTGTAACTAGTTCAGTCACGACCGAGATATACCGAGTTCGCGTCTCTATGTGTGCGTGCGCCTGTTACGTTCGATGTTTAGCCTTCTGTATCTATCTATTTTGTGACTGAGTTGTGCATCTAGTTACCGTATCGAATATTCGATACCGATGCCATTCGATTCTAGGGATCGAATCGAAACAATGAATCGTTTTGAGTGAGCTGTAAATGTGTCTATTTGGGAAGTGTGAAATGATTTACGATTATTCTCTATGGAGATTGAGGTGGTTGTGCTCTAGAGCTACCAAGCTCTGACTGATAATAATGTTCTATTTAAAGTTGAAGCATTTGTGGTTTACTATGCAATGGTATTCTACGAAATACGGACGAAGGAGCTCGTGGCTACGTAATAACAGCCGCACGGGTCGATCTACCAAGTTAAGCTACGCTTGCCGGGGTTGCTCCGTGGATGGGTGACCATCTTAACATATCGAGACTCCTTCGTGCCTCGGAAATCACGTTAAGCCGTTGGTCGCGGCTGTCATTAGAAAGTCGGGTCAGATAGGCAGTCGCTCCATTTAAAAACCTGGTAATCAGCTCCATCCGGTTAGACTGGCAGCCGAACCCAAGATGGTTGAAAAAAGGCTAGGCAGAATGATTGGTATTCTTCGAAATATAGGAAGAAAACTATTAGAATAAGCAATTTTAATTTATATTATACTTTAATGTCCAACAACAGTTTTACCTACGTACAGTTCATACAAATCACAGGGAAAAAATAAAACATCATGTAGCTCTTAAGGGGGATGCGCCAAGGTAGCCCGCGAAATTCAAAATCTTCTTACGTGTTTTGCAATTTGCAAGTCAATGTCAGGATGTATGTTAATTAAAATTATGATTCGCGACCGTTACAAATATGGCTTTACAGAATTATAATCATTAGAATTAACAATATAACTCCTTAAGTTAGAATAATCCTCAAATGTCATAATTTCATGAAATGGTCATTTAATAAGATTATAAATGAACTCAGAGAATTGTATTGATGATTCATAATATTATGATTATAATTCTATAAATTGAAGTTTTTCAACATCGGGACAAACCTATTGAGGTTTTTGAGATGGTTCTGTTTATATTTTGTTTTGTTCCATAATTAATAAACAATAAAAAAACCACGTTGAGTTTAACAGATAGCATAACAGTCAAACTTTTTAATGAGCACAATGGACAGAACCCTCTGTATTTTATTTTATTCCGGACCAGTACCAATTATTAAGTGAATGTAACCTCAAAACACACGAACACTGTCAAAACAAAAACATAAAATAAGCTCACGGTTCGATGTTCAGGGTTAACGTGATATGTTGTAAACTTGTATTGAGTGTTGGTCTGTATGTTGAAGATATTAGTATTACTAAGAAGTATCATCATTCAAATGAAATGAAATGATTTTATTTTCTGTAAATAGTTTTCTTTGTACAAACACTTTTAGTCGGCGTTTCCTATTTGACTACTCTGAGAAGAAAGGCCGAAACAAACTCAGAGGTCACAGTTTCTTTTAAAGTCCAATTATTATTGGTCAGGTCATGTGAAAACCATGTAGATTAGTGTCTGAAAATGGTCTTTTGAGGAAAGAACCACACAGATTGAGTGGGCCTGTCCAGTCAGTGCACGCATTAGTCAGTAATCGTGCAGCTCAACTCAGAACTCAAGGAGCTCAACGATTCGACGAACAATACCAAAGAAAGGACATTTGGGTAGGCTGCATAAATTCTCCTGTCCTTATCCCAATTTATTTGGAGTACGTGCAACATATTGTCTATTTCATCCAAACTTATCTTTTAGTCGTCATCTCACTCCCCTTTCTAGCCATAACATCTTACACACAGTCCATCCATCGTTTCTTTGGTCTTATCCTCCTCTAGCCATCCACATTCATAACCAAAACTTTCCTCACAACATTTTGCTCATTCCTTAGAAATATGTGAGTGGACCGCCCTACAGCGACCATATTGCTGATGTTTTTCAGAAAGGTCAGGTGCGTAGTACTCGCAACCGGCGTGCGTGAATGATCCAGATGTTTATAACGTAAACGACGCAAAAGGAGTATGTTAGGACCGTAGCAGGTGTCTTCTATAGTTTCTGACTACACCCATGGGAAGCAGGCGTGAGTTTATGTGTGTATAAGGTTTGTGTGGCTTTGGGCTAAATGGTAAACGTATGGAGTTTTACTCTATGTAAGCTCGGTCAAGTAGTGGTAGACAGTTATGCAAACTAACTATTCTGCGAAGTCGGAGGGAATTCAAGCGGGTTGATTTACGCTGTTCAACATTTTATTGACAGGTAGAAGGGAAGATACGTTTATATTTAAGATTCATAGGGAAACCACAGAGAACCAGTCTAATGATGTTCTAGATTGCAATAATTACGTACCTAGTTAAAAAAAAAATAAGAAAAGAATGGGAAAAAAAAATTAATGAAAAAAAATGAAAAAAAGGTATTCTCTTTTTTCTTTTTTTAGTTTGATATTGGGATAAGAGTAGTAGGATGAGGATAGTTAACATCTCTTTAAAATTGTTTAGGACAGAAGTATCAGTAGATGTATTCAATCCTTTATAGTTGTGTAAAGGTAAGCTTGATTTATACCATAAGTTCAAGCGACTATAAAAGTTGCACTATCTAAACAGTGTTTAGATATGCAATTTATTTCTTTTTTCAAAGGCAAGAAACTACCATCGTGTAAACGAGCTTTACAATAACTTAGTACTAAAACGCTTTCCTAGAAATATTATTGCTAATGCACTACTTGAAACCATATTTTTCTTTAATGTGGAAGTGTCAACATGGCCGCATCCGCGTCGTACTAACAAGTTTCAACCAAATTAACGGGAACAAAGTCGCGGCAAAACATAAGTCTTGTTCATAAAGTTGGCAGAAACAACAGTAATATGTACGTTTACCGATGGCGACCTTTTTACCACCTTTTTATAGCATATTACGAATCTACTTGGGACCAAACGAAATGGATATTACTTTTCGGGCCTTACGACGTTGTAGAAATATTCGCCCATCTGTAATAATTTGCCGTCAGCTTCTGAGCCTTATCAAGTCGAGTAAATCTGCTGAGAAATCACATTATATTCGGAACTAATATTCCTTTACTTCCTACTAATATTATTTGCAACTACTATCAATGCATTTTTTAGGTACAGTCATAAGCATAAATGCCTTAAAGTTACATTACAGCGGGCGAGGCGCAGCGCAGCGCATTCAGCCCTGCCAAACAATTACCGACCTATCTTCAGTTAAAACAAAGTTGAAAATAAATAAACTTCCATTTGCTCGAGAGCGTGTTCTAAGCGGAAAGAGGCGCGCGTCGTAGGTTATTTATTTTACTTTATTTTAAGGTAGGCAACGTTGATATTTGTTTGGCAGTGACGAATGCGCTGCTCTGCGCCTAGCCAGATGTGCGCCTGCGCTGACACCGATAACGGCACGTGGAAGTGGCGAAGTTTTGTGCCAACTAAATTTGAATTATTGTCCTGCCAGCGTCACGAAAAAGAAGATACTAATACTTTGTTCTAGTCCATAGTACTTCAACTTAAATACACTCTTTATCTCGCTCGCACAATACTGCTCGTGGAATGGGTAAGAGCGGGACTGAGCGGCGGGGAGAAGGCTCCAAGGCCCCGATAGTTCTGGTAATTTCTTTTTACGGTGAAAATAAATATGGGTTTACTATAGGCACACGTCTGCCTATCAGGGAATACAGGCGTGATGTTATGTTATTTATATAAGACAGACAATGGCGAAAAAAAAAAACATATGGAAATCGATACTCAGTCATCAATCGGTCATAGTTAGTAATTAAAGTGATGACCAACGCCATTTACTGTAAAAGATTAGCACCCCAATTGTGTAACATAATATGGTCAATAACAATCCGAAGGAACTTTTCGGAAATTCCTGATACATTGCTTGTGCAACAACGTAAATAACGCAACGCATGTTGTTGAGCCGTCAAAATCAATAGCGTTGCCCTTGTAAGTACCTACACAAAAAATAATCTGCCTAGCTTTTTCTCAACTTTGTTGAGGTCGGCTTCCAGTCTAACCGGATGCAGCTGAATAACAGTATTTTACATGGAGCGACTGCCTATCTGACCTCCACAACCCAGTAACTGGGGGCTTCTGACTACCCGTAACGACTGTCAAACATCCACGAATGACAGCAGGGACCAACGGCTCAAGAAAGAAAGAAAAATTGGTTTATTTGTCACAGAAACGTGCTTTCCGAGGCACGGAGGAGTCTCGACATGTAAAGATGGTCACCCATCGACGGACTAACCCCGGCAAGCGTAGGTTAACCTGATGGATCGACCTGTGCAGCTGTTATTACTTAGCCACGAGCTCCCTTTTAAGTACACATAAATACATAAACTTACACCTTTTTCTCATGAAGGTAGAACGCCACATAATTATTACGATCCTTACATACTCCTTTTGCTTCGCGCATTGTAAAATGTGTGACGCAATTACCCCACAGGCCATAGAATAGTGTTACTATTCAAGCCTCAGGAAGTTAGGACCCAATCAAATGATTTCAATAAACCTATAAACTTATCGGTCTATTGAATCGCTTCAAGCTTATCTCAAAGGTAACGTAGGCGGACACACCGACAAGATCTGGCTAGCGTCACTGGTCACAAATTACGTGATAGTTACTCCACTCTCCAATCAGGTCTATTGGCTGCCTTTGTGGCGGGTAGGGACGCCACACGACTAACTTTGGAGATTCATATTCTAGTTTCCACAGGAATAATATATAATAAACATAATATCACGCCTTGTTTCCCCGAAGGGTTGTGCAGAGGTGGACCTATCTATAGTACACCATGTTTAATTCCCATGTAATAGGGGGCGAGCCTATTGCCATCAACGGGACACAAATCCAGACTCCGGGCTGCTGCTGAGAAATTCCAGATGGAAAAACCCAATAACACTTTGCCCGAACCGGGAATCGAACCCAGGACTTGGTGTTCAGCAGTAGCGCTTGCGAACATTAGACCAGCGAAGCAGACTAAAATACGAAATAGGTTGAAAATGGGTGGGTGATACATACTGGGCTAGCAACACACCGGCGCCGGCGCTACCCTTGGTGTTGCAGATGCCTGTAGGTGTAATTAACACCGTTAATCGCCAGAATGTTTGCCATAACCTTGGAAAAACATTTAGTATAATTTAACTTTTAGTTGCGCAGACAATCGATAAAACGGACATAATGTATAGGGGGAAGGCTAAGCAATCGAGGCAAGCACACATTGACGGTGCAATAACACGGAAAGCGGGCGACCATACACTGTAATGTATTGAGCGTGTTACTGACGTGTTAATCAGATGTTAGATACCCAGTTAATGCCTGTTTACATTGTAAGCACTTAGTCATATCTAACGCATATGTACAATACCCAGTCGTTACATTGAGCGTGTAGTCATCTGCACCACGGATTCTGATGCCGCTTTTACCATCGCATCGAGAATTTATTCCTCTAGGGTTTATTTAATGTTTATTTATTTAAATGTTAAACTACCATTACAGGTCCTAGCCTTATGCGATAGCCAAGTCACACTCACCAAATTAAAAATAAAACACCCGTGCATCGGATATATTGTGCAATGGATTATAAATCTATACTAATATTATAAATAGGTAAAACTTGTTTTTTTGTAAGTTTATATGTAGGGGGTAATCTCGGGAACTACAAGTCGGATTTGAAAAATTATTTCAGCATTGGGTAGCCCAACTCTTGAGGAAGCTTATAGGCTATGTAACATCACGCTACGACCTTCAGGAGCCGAGCAAAACGAAAATAAGTCAGAAAGAACTCTAAGCGAAAACGAAGTAATAGCGCGGGCGGACGATGGGATGCGACGCGGTGAGCCGGGGGCCGAAATTTCACGTGGACGAAGTCGCGAGCAGAAGCTAGTTAAGCATATAAGAAATCTCGATGTTTTGTCAAGTCGTGAAACCCGTACAAAGCAAAGCAGAGTTTAAAATAATTTAAATTGTATTATTTTTTGTATCAGACAACAGACACCATAATTATCATTATCACTTGTTTTCCATCCTCACTTCGTATAAAGCCTAAAACGTGCGAGCAATCAACAATCTGACGTCACTCTTCTATTGAACAGTGACGTCACATATTGGTTGCTCTTCGTCGTCGGCTAGATAATCCAGCGTGTGGGCTGGCAGTACATGCGCTGGGATTTGATGGCCGAGAAACAGTGTCGGGTCGAAACAAGTGAATTGTTACGAGTTTACGAAGGATATACTGTGGGTTATAGAGGTTTTTTTTTGTTGGTAGGTGGAAAAGTTAGAGATTAATTTAGTATAAACATATTGTTTAGTTTACTTTGTGTTGCTAGGGGTGACCTTGTAGCTTTGCGTGTCTCGTATTTTTCTAGAAGAATAAATTAATCTGTGTGTGGTTGACTGGTAGAAAATGCCTAAGGCATTAAGTCTGCCTCTGTACATGTGTGTGGTTGAAGTATTAAATAAATAAATAAATATTTTATAAGAATGCGACAGGTAAAAGAGAGTTTTAAAAAATACCAAAATTTCGTGAGTTGCTTTTCTTGATTTCTTCTCAGATATGAGAGAAATATAAATAGCGAAGAATAATTTGACTTCGCTTTACGAAAACATTTTTTTTTCAAAAAAACTTTAAATTAGTTTTTGATAAAATGGGTATGGGGAAGCTGATTTAATTTCGCAGTTTCAGGCTTTGTTCTTTCTCAATGATGAGTACAAGGAGCCCGTGTCTGGTTTATTTATTTATTTAATACTTCAAGCACAGAAATGTACAGAGGTGGACTTAATGGTATGGGCATTTTCTATCAGTTAAGCTTTGGGGGATGCAGAGACAGACAGTGGTAGTGCAATTAGGGAAAATTTTAGGAATAAATAATTATTTAATTATAAAGATACACGTATATCTATTACAACCTATAAATATAATTACCTTTTGGGTTTTGGGGTTTTGGGTTGTGGAGATCCAGCGTGTGGGCCCCAACATAGTTAGGGAAAGCCTAGGCAGATTTATTTAAACGGAAAAGATTAACCCACCGTGCACCGGAACGTAAAATTGTAATTTAATCAAGACCAATATACAGCCATCTACATGTTAAGTACCTACACCAAACATTTAGGTTGGCCTAAAATCATCCCCTTCACGGAAAATCAGGTACGGTAGTAGCGACGAGCCAATATTGCTGGCTTTGTAGTCTGCTAGGTAATTCCAGCGAACATTGTTGGGTGACTATTAGGTAATTTAACGCTCGGAGCATTATTTCAAAATAATTCCTTTCGAATCCATATCTGGATTGTTCTATTTTAGACTTTGATATTACTTGATGTCTGTCAGCTGTTAGTTTAAGGATATTGGTAATGTCTGAAAGTATAATAATAGTCATTTAGAGGTATCAGCTATGGGAAAATTGATGAAAATTGACCTCTGTTGTCTCCGAAACTACTGATCCTAAAATACAGATATTGGTTCTTTACTAATATATTACAGGAAAACCTATAAGAAATCTATATATCTCTGGCGGCTGTGAGTATGTCATGCTCACTCAGATGTCTCGCTGATGGTGGCGTGTGTGTTGGATCATTTAGCTCCCTTCAAAACGGGCGCCGTCAGTTGGGGCTGGTCATCTCTTAGCTGCCATGGCTTATTTGTAATTTTTGAATTGTTTTTATTTTTATGTACGGACGCTTTTTTTATGCACGTCTTTCTACATTGTTCTCACAAGTATAAGTAATTTCAACATGAATGATGTAACCATTTTTTGTAACAATTTATTTGATTTAAAAGAGTGTCCGTGGAGTTTCTTGCCCGTTCTTCTCCATAGGTACCTACTACGCTTTGGAATGGACATCTAGCTTCATATTTTCTGACTGACTGACTCCTTGACAATTCAAAAGTGCCTGTAATTGGTTTAATTGAAATAAATGCTTTGAGTTTGAGTTTGAGTTTGAGTATGGTCTTAAAATAACATGGTAAATTTCAACTACCTACAATATTAAGTTTGTTCTGGGGATAAATTCATCCCAACTACGGAACCCTTCATTAAGCGTGATCCGACAAGCACTTGTTTCTAAATTATTTGAAAATCTAAATCACAAGTCAGAACTATAGTTTCTTAGAACTTGAAAATCGTTGCCAAAATCAATTATCGGTTTTGGCCTCATTTTATTGGTGCTAATATTATCTCTGAATATAGATTCTGTAGAATCCTGTAGGTACTCAGGTTCTTGCTAATTTGTAGATACTTTGAAATTGTCGGTTCAAGCGCTTCAATACGGAGACGGCACAACGCTTAGTAATTACTTATCGGTAAGATGAAACAATGCTTCATTGTATCACCTTCGAGATTGGATTCGAAATTACAATCCAAACCTACCTATCACATTAATAGCGTCTGTTACCAATAATAGGCTGCAGAACTAACATGGGATAGTATATGCGGCTGTACACCTATTTCAGCATTGGCTCTTAGCAATGCATAATGAAATCTCGTCACTTGGAAGCTTAAATTGTGGTTATCTCTAACAATAAAAACCGATTTCCAAACAAAAACACTACAACGTGAAAAGTAACTTTATTTTCGGAAGTCGGTGTCTTTGGTTTTGAATTTTCGTTTTTCAACGAGCGTCCTCAGCGTCCAGCGCTCGGCGTGTTAACATGTCGTGTACGGGTTCACGACAAGTTAATCGTCATCCTGAGGATGCCTCGTTGAGAGGTGAAACACGTGTCGATTTTTTACAGGGTTTTTTAAGACTCTTTAAGAATAGTTAAGCGGAACAGGTTACTAAATATATCTACGCTATTGTATTTTATAGAGGAATGTGAGTAAGTGATGTGGGAGTGTGTGAGTGTTGGTAGGGGTGTGTGTGTATGGTGTAGTGATTGAGGAAATTGTATGGTTGTGGTACATCGGATTATACATGACCGGTCATTAGGTCTTCAATGTCTTCGCAGTGCAATTGTAGAAAGTACATTTTTGACTTTATTTTTTTTATGATCACTGGACACTAGCCCTGCCCTATTCGTGTGTTAAAATAATGTCGCTATTGTATCGGCGGACGTTGGACCTACATTGGCCAACTGACTGACCCAGTTGCTCCACAATAACGAACAACAAAAGCCTTTTTAGCCATCAGAAGGCAAAGCAATCTACCTTACATATACCACTTCCTTCCACCCGTAGTTCAAAAGACAGGTCGCAAAAAGTTTAGCATGAAAATGCACTCCGTCCGAGCTCCATTCAACGGTAGATAATAACCGGTCCAATATTATATATAGATATATACTTTGTCGTCGGTTCTATAACGTTGCGATACAACGTTCTGCCCAGTGTTTTGAAGCACAACAGACAGGTAGTTTAGCCCTTTTTTAAATACCGCTACGACAATATTTATTATTCTTAATGGCTCGTGCAGACTGGCGCGATATCGCGGGCGTGACAAGCGTCGCGCTGCCTGTCGCGCCGGTCTACACGAGCCGTTAAACGAGGAAAATAGAATGGCAGGTATTCGAACCTCAAATAATACAAATTTGGCTTTCCTAAAAATATTATTGAGCACTAATATAATGAATCTCTTTATGTAAATTTAGTGTCCTAAAAATACTACATAGCCAAGTAACTGTGACCAACTAGGATGTAGCGCCACTGCCGTGGCACCGCTCGCTACCCTCGCTCGGCTCGCGCCTGGTTAGTCATAGTTCTAACCTAACCTAACCCGTTTGGTCGAAGAATTCTAGCTTTGTTATCACAACAAAAGTTGGCAGAAATAAAGTCTTTTAATCAGCACTTTTCCAACGTCAAAATTACATAAGACAGTCACCCAAAACGCCCACCCTTCACTACTAAACTTGTCGTTTCGAAAAACCACAGAAAAATTGGTCTATAAAAAACTTATAACTAAAACCCAACTACGACAAAAAAAGTCAACTAAAAAGGTATAAAAAAGACATCACAGATAGAGAAATTAAAAATCCGGAGACACACGTGCATAAATCGAACAGATTACGTGTGACTCCGGATTTTTAATTTGTCTTTATAGTTTCAAAATACCTACTACTATGCATTATTATTGACAGTGTTTTCATTTGTTGTAGTATATCTACTCCATAGTATAAATAAAAATATAATAGTTATTAGGTAATCATATTGGTTTAACCCTTGCATAAACGCAAGGTCTAAACCAATATTCCTTATCTTGCAAAGACACATTGATTGACAGTTCGGATATTACAAGCTTTGTTGTCGATTCCGCGATGCACAACGTGTAAGCGGGCAAGCAAGCAACGGGGGGCAAGCGATTAAGCCTTTTAATTTTACAAATAATAATGAATCAACCTGTCTCTGTCAGAGTGTCTGATCGAAAGATGCTGATCCATTATTTATGGACTTCTACTTCGTCTTCTTCAAAAAGTACGTACCTACCCTTCAAAATGACATCTTTTGGCAATACGAAATGTATTTGATAGTCAACTGTCGATTTGCCTTTAGAAATCGAAAACAATAAAAATTCTATTGTGTCTCTTTGGCAAATAAAGCTCGAAGTTGGTTTTAAATGACGTATGTTAAATTAATAAAGTAATAAAAGTAGCCTGTAACAATTTAGCGTAAAATGTCCTTTAAACATTATTGCAGCCATGTTGCAACTAAGAATCGACACAACAAACATTAATGAAAGTACCAATACATCACTGGTCTCTTTCTATTTTCTCTCAACAAAAGAACCGATACAATAGACGTAGAAAAAAAACAATTTAGCAACGTCCAACAAACAGCAATGAATATTGCCGCGATAATTCAAAGTGCCGTAATTTCCGTGCCGTCAGTTTCATGCGACTAGATCTAGGTCCAAACGTATACCAGTCAACCCTACTGAACGGATTGGAAACGAGCGAGACAGCCCTCCCGCTCTGACATTGTAGCGATAGAATGAGATAGACGTATTATTGTTGATGCGTTTGAACGGTAGTAGGATGACATCGACTAGCCATTGAGCCCCGGACAAGACTGGATTTGACGGTTTGTGGTTTCAATCGAACGGGCCGCGGGATGTTTTAATGAGTACGAGAGGTGCGTTGTTTTTTTAATACAGTGCAGTTTTATAGTACAGTTTAAAACATACCTTTAAATTAAGTTTGTGGTTAGATAAAAAGGGGATTATAGATTACCGGCAAATGGTGCTATAGAAGCATCTTCCTGGCAATATATTTTGTACAAAGAAAATACCTAAATAACTATTAAATTAGGAATTTTGAAGGTAAGAATTTTGCTTATTTTTCTCAAAATTAATAAAGATGGAATAACAGCATAAAATAAACGAAAAAGTCCAAAAAACTTTTACCTCAACTTCATTAAGTCATATTCCGAATTTTCCCTTAGGCCCATAATGACATAAAAATAAAAAAGAGAAAGTAGGGTTTCACCGCTAGGTTTATTAGGGCCCGAGATTTAAGGGCCAGTTAGGGCGCTTGTTATTCGGGACCTCTTTCATAGTTCAGATTTGAGCGAGTCCTTGACAGTGATGTGTTTGAGGAAGAGTGCTCTTGGGATACCGAAACTTTAGATTGTTCGTAGGAGTTTTTTGTTTTTGATTTTTTTTATGTAACGATTTTCTTTAACACAGCTTGTCGTAAGGATAAAGTGGTAGAAATCGTCACATAAGAAAAAAGCGTTACCTCCATGCGAGTTAGAAAGTGTGAATTTGGTTAAAATATAAATACAAGATGGCGGCTGCGAAAACATTGTTTTTAATTTAAATCATACGTGTGAAGGAATTTCGTTCCTAACGGGGGTCCCATTACCGCACACGCTTTTTTAATTTAATTTTTCACTTCACCCACATTTACTCCTTTACTAGGTGCGGTCACAGACACAAACCTCACAAATAGTTAGGTACTTATACATACAGGCTGACTTTGAAAACATGCAACAAAATTTAATGGGGTTTTCTACCCATCAATGTGAACAACTTTAACTATAGGACCCAACTTGAATTCGCAAAAAAAAATCGACCTTCCTAGGGTATACCCGATAATATACCTGATTGGACCATTTTCTATACGAAGGTCCATTTTTTTTTGCGAACTCTTAGTTGGTCCCATAGTAAAAGTTGTTCATATTGATGGGTAGAACACCCGGTCCTTACATTTTGTCGCATATTCTCAAAGTCAGCCTGAATACATTCAGAATAACTGTCAGTATGCTATACTTTGCTGGGCCCGCGTGGTGCATTACGGGCCACTCCCTTCCACAGCAAGCAGTCCGTAGTCCCAGCAGTGGGACGCTATCAGTACGTTGAACAATTTATTCAATTCAAGAATCGAACACGCAATCACAATACCGACCGAGCCGTCAAATCAATCCGTGTTCCGTTATTTAATTATTACATTTAAATGGGAAACGTAAGTATCCGTTATTGTGGAAATGCATGACAATAGGACTGTAAAATACAATGTTGCATTGTCTGCTATTTGACACTTTAAATCTCCTGGTTTAATTATGACATTGTTTACGTGTACCATAATAGTTTACGTTTTGGTATTAGGTATTTAATGAGCTTCGGAGTATAAACAGATAATTATTGGCTTGTGATACCTGGTTACGAGTTTAATGTTATCACCGGGACATCAGATTAACGAGGATGACAATTTGGGTGCTGGTTATATTTATAATCTTCTGTTTATTATTTTTATTATGTAAATAATATAAATAATAATATATATTATAATATAATATTATATAATAATTATGTAAATAATAAACAGAACACGGTCAAACAGCCGCACAGGTCGATCGAAGGCTAAGCTACGCTTGCCGAGGTCAGTCCTTGAATGGGTGACCATCCATTACATATCGAAACCCTGCGTCCACCGGAAAGCATGTTACACCATTGGTCCCGGCTGTTACCGAGGGGTATCGTATTACCTAACTGATTTGTGGAGGTCAGATAAGCAGTCGCTCCATGTGAAATACTTTGTATTTTGATGTATCCGGTTAGACTTGAAGCCGACCCCAATATAGTGGAGAAGAGGCTAGGTAGATGATGATGACCTGATAATGTTGTTTATAATAATAATTTCAAAATGATGCATTTTCTTTATTAAAATAAACGTAATAAAAGCAAAACATAGAGTTACAAAACAATGTAAGAAATCGACACGTGTTTCACCTCTCAACGAGTTTCTCTCTCAAGTCAATCGTCATCCTGAGGATGCCTCGTCGAGAGGTGAAACACGTGTCGATTTCTTAAAGGGTTTTTAGGAACAGTTAAACGGAATAGGTTACTAAATAAATCTACGTCTATTGTATTTTATCATGGATTTCCGCCAAGTCACGCCTGAATCAATTAACTATTAGAAATAGAGTTCTATTTTCAAAGATTTTCGAGGGCTGTGGTCCAGTAATAATAAAATAAAATTTTAGAGGGTGGATGAAACAGTTACCTGCCAGAACATAACAATTATCGTAAATTGGAAAAAGAAAATACAGATTTTAACCATCACGTGCAACGGCCAGTTCCTATAAATCGCCCAAATCTTGGTAATAAGCCAAAGGATAAGGAAGCAGCAACGACAATAAATAAATATAATAAATACTTAAAGTTTTTCACGAAATATAGTCAACAAACTTTCCACAAGCTCCAATTTCAGGGAGGGTTTTCTCAAACAGCAGATAGGTCCATTTGCGAACAGTTTTACTTGTTTCTAAATAGATAAATTGGGCACTAAAAAGTTATACAGCTAACTTTTCAATGTATAGAAGTTAGTAGAAAGCTATTTGTTAGGTTCTGAACATTTCTAAAAGGTATTGTTTAGAAAATGGAGTAAGACAAGGCTTAGTTAATTCTCCTTGTTTGTAACAGTTTACTAGAGGATTATAGACATCTGAATATTGTTGTTTATAAAAATAAAAGTAATAAAAACTAAAACCCAACTACGGCAAAAGTCAACTAAAAAGGTATAAACAAGTCATCACAGACAGACTAATTAAAAATCCGGAGTCACACGTGTTAGGGGATAAGTCGGATAGATTACGTGTGACTATCCTTTTTAGTTGACTTTTGCCGTAGTTGGGTTTTAGTTTTTATTACTTTTATTTTTATTTAAATTATTTTGGGGTTATAATATATATATTTTTGAAATGTGCTCATTAAGCTCTTTCATTTGATACCCAACATGACACCATTAAAAAATCTTTTTTTTTAGTTCATGACTTTTTGTCCTCTAGAGGGCGCCATATTCAATTTAATGTGACGTCACATAGCCTATAACCATCGGACGACCGAGACGCTTCCATCGATACCCCATTTGTCCAATTATGTTAAGTAGTTTAGAAGTTATGAGGGAACAAATGAACATACATACATACATACATACATACATACATACCGGTCAAAATTATAACCCTCCTTTTTGCTTCGCCGTAGTCGGGTAAAAATAACATCAGTCTGTATAACTTTGAGACAGCGGTCTTTTCTGTTACGGAGAAGGAAGTAGCATTTATCCACACACACGCAGCTACGTGTCGATTCAGACGATTAACTTCACGTTCCTCACGAATTTCCCTTCAGTTTAAGTATTATTTGTTGTCTTAGATTACAGAAAGCATAGATTTTTATCAGGCGTTGTGATTTTGACAGTGCGATATCACCACGTTTGGCAAAGCCATTGGTAAAGAAGTATTGGTAACTTGACCGGCATTGATGAGTCGATGAGTTTTATAATCAGCTACTGACAGATAGTATGAACGTTAACGAAGCAAATTAGTATGTAGGGATCGTAGGCAAGTGGCGTTCTGTAGTTTCTGCCTACCCCCTCATGGGAAGCACGCGTGAGTTTATGTATGTATGATAGAGAGTCTATTATTGGCCAGAATCTACACGACAAAGAAAACGTAACCCGTTGTACATTAATACTAACGCGCACAGGTTAGAGTACTACCAAACCGCATTAAGCAAACCCCTAAACGATACAAACCACCGTTCATCATTGTTAAGTACGTCATAAAATATATATTCAGCCCACTTCACGTTATAGTAAGTGCGCAAAAATTTTAACCAAACGTATCCTACGTGCAACCTGGAAAACCGGTTCCTTGTGTTTACGGCTTTTTCTTTTAAGTGGTATTTTCTGGTAGTGTTATCTCTGTGCAATTGTGCTGGTTTCTGTCCAAACTACCGGAGTGGCTCCGAAGGTGCATGCAAACACGTAAAGTTTGATAGCTTAAAAGATGCAGAGTAAGAGTATTGCACTGAAGAAGGAAGGCTTTTACTGCGAGTATGCGTTTATTAAGTATAGTATTTTTATCTCACGAAGCGCCGCGAGCTTTACTTGTGCTAAACAAGTGTACAAATACGCTGTGAATGTGTGTGAAGACGAGCAGCGTCAGCACATAACACACACACACACACACTTCCGACTTCGCTTTTTCTTGGACGGTACCGAGAGCTCCTGCGCTTACACACACATTCACAGTGTATTTGTACACTTGGTAACCACAAGTAAAGCACGCGTCGCTTCGTGAGATAAAAATACTGTACTTCTCGTATTTTTGGTGGTTTTGATATGGCAAGAATATAAAATGGTGTATTAGGATTGTCTATAGGTACGTTACTAAGTTTCATTTCTTCACCAAGTGCTCCAGAAAGGCTAACGGATTGACCGTTACCTTTGTCTATTGTCACGTAATGTGTCGTTGATATTTCCATCAATTAATCTCAAAACTATAATGTTTTACCAGGCAAGAATTGGGAAATGCAGGCCATTTTTGCTATCTTCAGTAAAACAATTAACCTCCTTTCATCTCGAGAAAAAACAAATCTTCGTTCGTCTTTTGTCTACCCATTCGCTTTTGTTTTATATTTACGAGTAAACCGCTCTTCACCGCCGAAAACAACCAATAAACTACACAGACAGAATTTTCCTCATACGGCGTTATGTCAAAAGTTTTTGCCTATGTTTTTGTCGAAAGCACCGAACCACAAGAGATATATGCCAGTTTTATCATTCCCCTACCTGAAGATGACCACGGAGGACGCAAAAAAACCTTATTTTGGTCGGAATTAAGTTACCAAAGTTGGTCGGAAAACTTTGCGGTACCTTATTAAGGGACCCTGAACGTATGACGCACTTATTTATTCAATGTTATTTAATAACTTTGCAACTTTCTAATATCACATATTCTAGGAGAAAATATCTCGTTCTAACAAAATATTTTTTTCGTCTCTCTCCAAAGTCGCGTAATATGTTCTAGACTTAGATTACGTTATGAAGGATCACTGAGTGCTTTCAGGAATTTGTTTGATGAATATTTGTTTACGTCTTCTGATGGAAATTCTTGGGAATAATATTATAGATGAACGATATAATCATTGAACTTTAGTTTTGGGAATTCAAAGAGATTTTGTTATGAACCTTGTTTATGAAAAGCTGTGCGGTATTTCGAGGAAATTGTTTACCAATCTAGTGTCATGTTTTGATTTTCTGGCACTTAACAATACTTAGAGCTTGACCATTATTCGTCATAATTATTACACATTTACTAAAGATGCATCTCTTAATACTATTGAGGTTCAATGTAAACTGGAGCAGACATCTTGAACAAAATTTTTGCGCAGCATTTTGTTTTCCGGGACACCAAACGTCGCAGTTTACTACCTGAAAACGCATACATCGCGGACATCCGTGGGTTCACATTTTTAGTTTGTAATAACTGATGTAGTTTACATTGAACCTAAATGCTTTATACACCTAAAATACGCCTTCCCATCTAGCTTTATCAAAACACTACAAAAGGCTCTTAGAAGATCCTATTAATATTACAAATCAAAAATTTGGGAGGATGGATGTTTGTTACTTTTTCACGCAAAACCAACAGATCGGATTGGCACACATTTATAACCTGGATTAACACATAGGATACTCTTTATCCCGATATTCCCACGGGATCGAGGCAAAAGGGGTGGAACCGCGAGGCGCTGCTAGTCTATCATAAAACCTTATCGCATCGCACCGCACTAATTCTTAAGTATACTTAAGAATACTACAAACATAAAAGAGGTTTGATTCGGTAAAATATTGAAAAAGTTTCCGATAATTTTTTTGGAAGCTTGTGTCTCCTAAGTAGATCTACTGAGACGACCGGATTTTATTCGCTCAGCTGCGTCAACAACGAACAAACAGTTTTAAGATGTAAGTTCGGTAAAATTGAGTTAGGTAACTAAGTTATTTTGAGAAGTCCAAAATAGCCTCATATTTTTCGAATCTTTGAATTATGATGGACTCAAAATAAAATTAAGAATTCTTACTATAAGTATTTATTATCGTTGAGAGACTTTGGATATATATTTATGCCACCAAATAAGGTATACCTACAGAATAAATTACCGGGACACCAGTCATTTCATTTTTTTGCTCTGGTATGGTTACTTAGGTCCTCCCTAAGTAACCATACCAGAGCAACAAAATGAAATCGAGCTCGTGACTAAGTAACAACAGCCGCACGGGTCGATCCATCAGGTTACGCTACGCTTGCCGGGGTTGTTCCATGGATGGGTCACTATCTTTGCATACCGAGACTCCTCCGTTCCTCGGAAAGCACGTTAAGCCGTCGGTCCCGGCTGTCGTTCGTGGATCTTTGACAGTCGTTACGAGTCAGAAGCCCAAAAGTCTGACAACCAGTCTTACCCAGTTACTGGGTTGTGGAGGTCAGATAGGCATGTAAAATACTGTTATTCAGCTGCATCCGGTTAGACTGGAAGCCGACCCCAACATAATTGGGAAAAGGCTAGGCAGATTGATTGCTCTAGTATGGTCACTCATCTGCGATGCCTCTTACAGATGTCTATAGGCAGTGGTGACAACATAACATATTCAGATGGCCTTGCTTGATAATCACCCAAAATAAGTCACGGTTCAAACATTTTTTTTTCTTAACTACAACGGGGAAGCTCTTGGCCTGAATCTCATCTGATGGTAAGTGATGATTAGGCCGAAGGTGGAAGCGAGCTTCACCCGGAATCCTCAACCACAGAGGAACTGGCTATCTTACCTCTAACTGCCGGAACACAACAATGCTGCTAACATTGTTGTTATGGCGACAGACTTAGATAAGACGGTGGTAGCTAACAAGCCCTACCACCAATCAAACTGAGCAGAAAATGTTTGCTCCCACTGGCAATTGAACCTTTGGGTCTACGACAGGTGGTGTAACCACTAGACCACAGAGGCTGTAAATAATTAAATTACTTAAATATAATTTGTATTCCTAGGTCCGTTGGTGTTTGTATTTCTACTGGATACAATATCACTAATAACACCTTACCTACTACTAAAGTACCCTCTAACCTACCACAATCAACTACCAACTGCTCCAATTGCCCCAACTCTCAAACAACAACCCCCAAGTTCCTTATAATCACTCTTTTCCACTTTCATGCCTTTAGAATTCCCATCTGATATATAGTCGTTCTAATTCGGACGCTTGGCAACACTCCAGCCCGCTATACCTACGTTCAACGTACAGCCGCAAACTTTAATATTTGTCACTGGAAGATATATTGAAGTTTATGGCGGATATATTAAGCAAGGAGGTTGGATACGGGGATTTTCTTTTTAACCCCCGACGGAAAAAGAGGGGTGTTATAAGTTTAACGTGTGTATCTGTGTGTCTGTGTATCTATCTGTTCCCTCGTAGCTCCGAAACGCCTGAACCGATCTTAATTATTATTTTTTTGTTTGAAAGGTGTCTTAATCGAGAGTGTTCTTAGCTACAATTCAAGAACATCGGTTCAGCCGTTTGATGATTATAAGCTCTTTTCTAGTAGACGATTGGATGTGGTCTTCCACAGGTCTGATCGATTCGAAATTTAGTATTCTGTTACTTCAATGATATTAGAAGAACATAGTAACCTTGAACTGGAATTGTGTCGGGGGGTTGTTAATGTTGTTGGAGACTTGCTAAAATACAATAGACGTAGATATATTTAGTAACTATTCCGCTTAACTTTTCCTAACACGTATCGATTTCTTACAGGGTTTTTTTTATGACTCTTTCATAAAAAAAAACCCTGTAAGAAATCGATACGTGTTTCACCTCTCAACGAGGCATCCTCAGGATGACGATTGACTTGTCACGAACCCGAACACGACGTGTTACCACGCCGAGTTTTTTATGCGATGTCCAGAAATTAAAATATTATTTTTTCAATCTTCCACTATACCTACATAATTATGCCGCTTAGCAGCACGCAAAGCATCATAGAAACGGCTTCACAATAACAATCTTTCATTTTGTCTATTCTTCCGTCGACAAACCCCGAAATGCTGCTCTAGCCCGTAAAAACAAAGGCATCTGAGACTTTCAACTTGGTCTCTAAGGTCGGGAACGCTTCGGTGACTGAATAGCAACCTTTCCATTACAAGGTCATCACAGCCAGTTGGCCAAAAACTAATAAAAATACCATTAAGTTAATGGATTCAGAAAATACTAAGTAATTTGAATGAATACGGCCAAAGCAATAAAACAAAAGTTCTTTTTCGTGTTCTAGTTTTCTACCATTTGACCTTGGGTGGTAGAAAATGGGCTACTATGGATGCTTTTCACGTGCACGTCTCTACATAGTTCTCACATTTATAATTGCAACAAAAATGATGTTACCAATATTTTCTAACAATATTTTGATTTAAAAGAGTCCATGGAGTTTCTTGCCCGTTCTTCTCCATAGGAAAGACGTACCAGGCTTTGAAATGGGCAACTAGCTTCAATTATTGACTGACCGACAACTTGACTATACAAAAGAGCCTAATTGATTTAATTGTTATAAATGCTTTGAGTTTGAGTTGGAATGAGTTTTCTAAAACACAGTAATATTGTTTGGTTTTATCTTTACCTAATCTTAGCCATCACCAAAACATACTTGGAAAGATTGGGGAGGCATCCAGATGAAGTGGCCGCTGGGTTGACGACACACACGTACCAGAAACGTCTCAAGAGAAAAGACATTATTTCTGTACCCACATGAGTAGCATGTATTATTTGCTACACCTATGAGTAGTTGCTCTCGCTGGAGAGCACACTCCAACTGCCAAATGACACTCCACATCTGCTTAAAGTAATCAAGCAAGACTGATTGCAGACACAAGAACAAACAAAAAAAAAAAAACTTTACCTAAAAGGTCAGGAGCAGCTCGCATTGGCAAAAGTCCGAGAAAAACGCCCCAACAACGAAGATTGACACAACACCTTATATAACTGTGTTAGATATATTTTATTACATATGTACGACCCACGAGTGGCTATTGTTGAATTAGTGACAAATCGCACGTGTTATTTCATTAGTTCAGACGGCTTTCGGCCAAAAAAACTGAGATATATTTGACACCATTCTTAATAGTGACACAGAAATCCGGCGTCCACATGAAGGCTCATTTACACGAAGAGAGATTCTCGCCTGTTAAGAGGCGATAATGTCCATGCAAGACTCGGTGGCGAGATTCCCAAAGCGATTATCGAACTCATGTGCTTACATACATCTCGCCTTCGATGTGCAAGTATCGTTATTGCAGTTTACGCAAGTCATCTATTTTACCACCCTTTCAAAACCGCCTATCTGAGGCAAGAAAACTCTCTTCATGTAAACCAGCCATCACGTTATGTAACAAAACTGTCCACGATAAAGATTTTAAGTAAAAAATATTGAAATCTTTTTATTCTTTCATATCTTTTGTTTTAGTGGCAGTTGTGGCTTGGCAATAAATAGTGTAGCGCTTTCAAAGATAATAATATGTTTTCGTAAAAGTTCTTCGGTTTTTTCTTCTCTTGAGATAATTTTATTGCTCGTTGGCGCAAAACATTGGTTAAGCATCCAATTTAGTTTTTTGTATAGCACTCTATATGTACCTGGTACTTGTTGACAGGCCTACACTGTACTCATATACCTAATAACACTGTAATTTAGAAATATTATAAAAACCAATTATTTTTAAAAGAGTAAACCGTGGAGTTTCTTTCCAGCTCTTCTCCATAGAGAAACCGTGCACCTAGATTCTGTCGTTTCATAAGTGCCCATGTAGGTTTATGTGAAATAGAATATTTCGATTTTTGTAATAGTTTGTGGTCAGAAGAGTTTTTTGACCAAAAATAAAGACTCATTACATGAATAGGCAAGTTGCCACCAAGACGTTACCCTCCGTTTCACAAGTGCTAAAAATACTTTAAAATGGAACCCCAAAGTAAAATAAAATGAGTTAAATATTTTTATTATTGTAAAAATGTACATGTAAATGTAGAATGTAGATTACATCAGCATTACACTTACAAACAACATCTCATCTAAAAGTCCGTATTCATACTTTAAGAGCGAATTGCATCCCATAAGAAGATTTTATGCCTCACCAGGCAGGTTAGGGGAAGTTACGAGTAATATAGGACATAATTATACAGTGTGAGTCTTCATAATGTGCACATATCGAAATGAGGGATTCTATGCTTAATTAGACAAACGGAAAAAATATTTAAAAAAATCTGTTTTTATTTTTTTATTTTTTTTGTATTTTTTACCCCAATGTAAAAAAACGGTGTAACTTTTAAATGATCTATCGCGATGTAACAAACTCAACTCCATAATGATTGGTAGTAATTAAGTGTTCTTATTAAATGAAAATTGTGGGAAAAACCCCTCCCAATTAAACCCAAAAAACCCTCAATTGAAAATAAACAGGTACCTATTTCGTCCAAAAATCTGTTTTTTTAATCAATTTTTACAATAATCGTAAAAAAAAATCAATAAGACGAATTTTTTTAAACAAAAAAAATGGAAAAAAAATGTATTTAGTTTTTTTTTTTTTTTCCGTCGATAAAATTAAGCATAGATTCCCCCATTTCGATATGTGCACATTATGAAGACTCACACTGTATTCTATGTAAGATATAGTGAGTAAGACGGCTTAGAATTTATACAGACGTGATGTTATGTATAATTATCTGCTAGAGTGTCCCAATTGGCCGTTCACCTGTATCCTTGACTATTTGATCAACGCCTCTGATGCCACAATTAACAAGGCCACGTACTGGGCCTAAATAGTATATGTAACATACATACCTAGATGTACCGTCGATACAAGCAGATTTTAATACGGGGGCGTCACATTATCCATGCATTCTGTACATCAAACTTCGTTAAACAAAATTCGTTTCGCTTCCCAAAATGGGAAGGGAAACGAATTTTATTTTCAACTGACTTCCAAAAAGGAGGGCGTTCGATGTTCGTTTGTATGTTTTCTTTTTAATATTGTATTTTTTTATGCATGTCCATCGATATTCTCGTCAATTGTTGACCGATTTTGAAAATTCATTTTCATTTTTGGTAGATACCTAGAGGAAGCTTGCATGGTGGTCCTATGTAAATTTAATTAACTTTTCTTCAGTAGCTTTCGAGTTAGCTTCTATTTTTTATTATTCTTCACTTTGTAGTGTTTTTTTTGGAACTAGTGTGGCGGCATCTACACCGCCACATACGAACTAAGCATCAAAAGACCTGACGTCACAAGTCCTACATCGCGGTTTAAGAGTTTACCGAGCGATTAACATATATAAGACTATCCGGCATCAATCCTTGGGCAATTGCCCGCCAGACACAACACCCGTCTGGTCGGAGGATCCTCCCTTTTCTATACAGTATGAGTGAACTTTACACCGTGTTCCTCATACCCCTAAACTAGGTTGTTTTTTTTGGTGTGAAAATCGCTGTTTACACTAGTGCGCAATGTAACGCACTAAATACATTGTGCGTTTGGGTGAATGCAACGTTACAGGAGCTGTGGAGTATTTAAAGCTAAGCTATACACATTAAAAACTTGTTTCCGTGAAAAATGAAATTTGACCTTCTATGTCTCTGTAACCAGAAGGTTCCCAGGTATGGTTCAGTACAAAAAATATCACAATGACAGAGAGTACAATAGTAACCCTCGGCTTCGTTAAGCGTCTTTTACACCCATTATAAGTCCAATTTGCAGACTACGGGTTGCTATTAGATAGGTAATGGAAAGGACCCAGTAACATTTCCCGATCCGGAGATCAAACCCAGGACACTGGGCAATCGCGCTTGCGAGTAGTAGTCAGTTAATAAAAAAATATATGAATATATTTAATGTCTGCTAAATAAATTAATATGTTAACATTTTCAATTTCAAGTAATAAATCTCGTAAGTACTTCTAAATGGGCTCGTCTAAATTAAAAACTAATATTATTAGAAAGACGTCGTCGTCGCAAATTAATTTCAATTTTATAGTGCTGGAGTTAATATTGAAAATACTGTATATTCTGAGAACTAGGTATACCTAGATAGTTAAAGTAAATATTATATTTTGGTCGAAAGATTAAATTCATATCAGGTGTTGTGAATATATTTGCTCACATTTTTTTTTAAATTCAATTTAGGTTATAGTACATGCGAATATAAAGGAAGCACAAGTTAAAATTAAAATTTTTAATAACCCCCGACACTAACAAAGACAATTCCAGGTAATGCTGCAGTATCAGTTCAAGGTTATTATGTTCTTCTAATATCATTGAAGTATCAGAATACTAAATTTCGAATCAATCAGACCTGTGGAAGATGCGCACATCCCTTCATCAAATAGAAACGAGCTGATAATCTTCAAACGGCTGAACCGATTTTCTTTAATTGTAGCTAAAGAACACTCTCGATCAAGACACCTTTCAAACAAAAAAATAGTAATCAAAATCGGTTCAGCCGTTTGTGAGCTACGAGGGAACATACAGATCTGATACACAGACACACAGATACACACGTTAAACTTATATTATCCCTCTTTTTCGTCGGGGGTTAAAAAGGCGCAGGTGGGTTCTGCCACCCCATGGGAAGAAGGCGTGAGTTTATGAATGTATGTAACTGTATATCAAATAGTTTACTAAATCTATTGGATATTTTTACTGAATGTCTATCAATACAAAGGAATTAGGTTTTATAAAATTATATAAAGCCTGCGCCTAAGCAGGCTTCATATAATTTATTTATTTATTTATTCATTTTTAAATCATGCACATTACCCATAACCCATTGCTCTGACGTCCGACCAACGAACATACTGATTATAAGTAAAATCAGATAAATTAATTGTTTATCAAATTAACTACCAACTAAAATTTTCCGTATATTCCAATCGCAACTGTCTTCTTTGACAGTTGGCTATTGCAAATAGTAAGTAGTTGGCATGGCAAATTGACGTAGTGTGCCAATTTGAAATAATTTATCTCACTGTACAATAAAAAAACCCCAACTTTACAAACTCGCGACAAATTAACAAGTAAAAGAATTTTTCTCACACAAGTGTTACAAGAAGCTCGCTCAGTTACCCTTTGTGTGAGAGCTGACATGACAGTGACAAGTATACTCGACTTGATACCACACTACAACGTTTTGCTTGTCTCGTGGGCTGTTCGTCTAATATAGGGTCGGTTGTGTTTATGTTTTGGTCAGATTATGAAGTAATGATAATTATGTTTTACGGTTATGTGAACTTAAGTTAAGTATGTGAGAAGTTACGGTTTCGTCTTGTGATAACAAGGGAGAGCTTGGGTTCGATCTCAAGATGAGTTATTTATTTTTATAAATACTCAAAGCTGATACATAAACATGTAAGCACGTTCGCACACATTTTATGCCTCATAATATTATGTTATTGTTATTAAATAATTACATATTAATAATGACCTAAAATAGACATCACAGACAGACAAATTAAAAATCCGGAGTCACACGTGTCAGAGCATAAATCGAACACATTACGTGTGAATCCGGATTTTCTAGGTACTTGTTAGTTGTCGTAGTTGGGTTTTAGTTTTTCATTCGATGTAGAGGGGCACGTGGCTAAATAATAACAGCCACACAGGTCCATCGTTTGCTGCGGCCGGTTCGTAGATGAGTGACCATCCATTTCATATCAAGACCCCTCCGTGCCTCGGAAAGCACGTTAAGCCGTTGGCCCCGGCTGATATTTTAGATCTTTGACAGTCGTTAGGGGCACTCAGAAGCCTAAGTCTGACAAGTCTTACCAAGGGTCATCGTGTCACCCAGTAACTTGTTTGTGGAGGTCAGACAGCCAGTCACTCCATGGAAAATATTGGTATGCAGCTGCAACCGGTTAGACTGGAAGAGACCCCAACATAGATGAGAAAAGGCTAGGCTGATTTTACTAACGATAACATGTCGAAAGTATACTATACGGTGAAGAAGTCACATTTATTATCAAACTCAAATCATTTATTTCAATTAAGACATATCCAGGCACTTATGAATTGAGAAGATAAACTAGTCAAATAGCCTAGTGGGCTATTGGGCAATAAATTTGATGGCACTCATATCTGACAGATCAAATGGTACCGTTATGTACTTTGGTGGTTTGCCTTAGGGGTCTAATTAGGGATCAATAGATACATTCATGCCATTGTTATCGCTGTTGTTCTAGACAGGACTATAATAACAATATTATGTTACTACTAGCTGCTGCCCGCGGCTTCGCCCGCGTGAGTGTCGGAAATTACCCCATACATCCCCATGGGTTTTAAGTATAAATATTGAGTTTCGAGTTAATCGGACAGCGCGTTAAAATTCTTCCATACAAACATTGACAGCCCCAACCATTTAGGGGGTAGTTTAGAAAAAACAAAAAACTACAAACTATATAATTTATTTAGATAACTATTCGTGCGAAGTTTCATGTTTATTACCTCAAGGAATAAGATTTTTCATACAAACTTTCATCCCTTATTTTACCCCCTTAGGGATTGAATTTCGAAAAATCCTGATACACGTTATTCTTAATTTTTGGGTTTAAGTATAAATATTGAGTTTCGAGTTAATCGGACAGCGCGTTAAAATTCTTCCATACAAACTTTGACACCCCCCAACCGTTAGGATAGGGTACTTTTCCGGGATAAAAAGTACCCAGTGTGGTGCCCAGGATATTAAAGAATAATTATACCAAGTTTCATCGTTATCCAACCGGTAGTTTTTGCGTGATGCCTGAACAAACAGACAGACAGACAGACAGACAGACAGACAGACAGACAGACAGACAGACAAAAATTTTTTTAATCAAATTTTTGGGTTCGGTGTCGGTCTAGTAACACCCCCTGCCATTTATTTTTTTGATATCTTCAATGTACAGAATTTTCACTTCTACAGATTTATTATAAGTATAGATATGTAGGTTAGACGTAAATATCGATTGAATAATCTAATAGGTCTTATCAGCATTATGTATTGTACTAGCTGTAACTCGCGAAATTTCGCGTTTTTTATTTCATATTCTTTATGGCACCTCTTTAGGTCATGAGCTATCCGAATATCAAAAAATATTTGGCCTAGGTCATATGGGGGAGACTTGAAAATGGATTCGCTGTTACAATGTATAATAGATACTATAAATAATGGTTCTGGAGTGGCGACCGCATAACGGAAGACGTAGCGTTGGAAGTCCTCCCACAAGATGAACCCATGACCTTGTGAAGATCACATGAATCCGCTGGATGTGGGAAGCACAGTTTGACACTCGCCAGTTCACGAACAAGTCGGTCGAAGTGGCGGTTCTTGGGGGAGGCCTATTTCCAGCAGTCGTCATTTGGCTTAAATGATGATGATGATGATACTATATAAGTTTTAATATTATAGAAAATAATTGTTATGTATCTCCCGTCGGTATTCTTTAAATTAATAAAAAATCTAAGAGAAAAAGTGTAGTGTTTAGGTTTAAAAAGTCACCTTATTTATTTAATTTTATTTATTACACCTTTCAGCCATATAACAACCATTTTTCTAACCCTACACAAACTGTCCACCAACGCTATCAAAGAAAATCAACTATATATAACGGCCTCTCTTTACTTACCCCCGGACTTGTAAACATGTACCTACGTACTACGTCAAGCCACAGAATAGATGGATACAGAAGGCCAGCTACATACAATGAGCTAAAACAGGCACGCGCACACAGAGACGTGTACGTACGGCAATCTCAAAATCGAATCCCAGTCGCTAATACTCCTGCACTCCCTGTACACTGTACAGCAAGCATAAATACCTAACGCAAGAGACACAAGCGATTTTCTCCTAAAGTATTGAGATAAATGATAAGGTCTTACGAACATTTTTCGAAACCATAGTATTTTATAAGGACCAGATTTATGAACGTAAACAAAAGAAAAGAAGAATGTAAAGAGTTCTGTAGTTTCAGGCTACCACCATGGGAAAAAGGCTTGAGTTTATGTATGTATTTGTAGAAATCGATCCTTCTCAGAGTTGCGAGAAAATCGCTTTTGAAATGTGCGTATATTTAAGGTAAGTATCTAAACTCATGGCTGTACGTGAAGCGTGTCTATATGTGCGTGCGTTTTCGCTCCGTTTATGGAGTTGATCTTCTGTACCTATCTATACTGTGGTCAAGGCATACTGCTAAATATTTGTTCACTGCCGACTTGTTTTCGTACTAATACCTGTACGATGTAGAATTAGTAACGGCTGTTTGGTCAGTGGGTGTAACGAGGATGTGCATGTGTGTGTGAGTAGATCCATTGTAGGGTAAGTTATGAATTATTCATTTAGAAGAAGGCTTCATAGTACCTATGTCACATTCAAACAGTAGATTTCTCATTACGTTTTTTTTAAAATTTGTTGTCGTAGACGATCAATTATTTAGGGAGGAGCTCGTGGCTAAAGTAATAACAGCCGCACGGGTCGATCCATCAGGTTAAGCTGCGCTTGCCGGGGTTGGTCCGTGGATGGGTGACGATGTTTACATACCGAGACTCCTCCGTGCTTCGGAAGGCCGTTGGTCCCGGCTGTCATTCTTGGATCTTTGACAGTCGTTACGAGTCGTCAGAAGCCCGAAAGTCTGACAACCAGTCTTACCAAGGGGTATCGTATTACCCAGTTACTGGGTTGTGGAGGTCAGATAGGCAGTCTCTCCATATAAAATACTGGTATTCAGCTGCATCCGGTTAGACTGGAAGCCGACCCCAAGATGATTGGGAAAAGGCTAGGCAGAATGAAATGAAATGAGACGATTAATTATTTAGCAAGGTTAATTGGTTATTTCAGCGCAAAAAAAAATGAGCTTTATACGTGTCTATTTTAGATCGATGTCCAGTAAACTTTCACTGAACTCAACCTACACTTGTCTGGATGAAGGGCAGCTCCAAAATAAAACACGTTTATAAAATAAAATGAATACTTAAGGACACCTCTAAGCAGGTCCTTTTTTAGACAGCCTATCACAATAAGCCTACCCTTGTTACTTGTTGTTATAGTTTTCATGATTATGCTTTTAGTATTTCTATAAAATAGAACAAAAACTGTCCCACGACGTTATCTTATAAAAAAATATAAAAAATTACTTGGGATACCCACAGGAAAGACAAACAATCAAAAAGTACATAAAAAACTAAACACTTAAGTAAAACACACAAAAAAACTCTATTATGGGCGGATTCGACCACACCAGAATACATATATTTTATCCGCGGAATAAGATTTACTTTTGACAGTTTTCGTATGCATTTTCTTTGATTATACGTTTAAGTGTTATACGTTTTAGGGCAGATTCGACCAAACAGGAATAAATTTTATCCACGAAATAAGCCTTCTCTTCTGAATAAATTTTGAATTTTTGACAGTTTCTCCATACGAAAACTGTCAGAAGTAAATCTTATTCCGCGGATATCCTGTTTGGTCGAATCCGCCCTAAAAGAGGTAACATGTTTCTTCTTCTTGGGTAACCCAGATAGCGGTAACCTTAGTCGTAGAAGTAACCAAAATTCTTCGATACCTGTACCGTAATTTCTAAAGGTTTTCGGTCCCTGCTCAAGGTAAATGTGCTCTAATAGTAATCCACCATGTAGTTAGAGTTGAGCAAACAGACCGTCAGTGTAGGTACCTGATGGCAAGTTCCTGCCACCGCCTAAATAGACCTATCTACATAGTAATCTACCTATATACATAGGTATGTGTATATACCAAGATGTGCCCGAACAGGGTGCGCCGAATTGCCAACCATACAGACAAAGGGGAAATATCTCAAATGTATAATAATATGTAGGTATGTCGTCAGGTAATGCTTGATGACGGAAATAGGTAGCGACTGTGAGGTTTTATGTAAAGTAGGGAAATTAGTCAAAATCAAAATTAATTTATTAAAACTAGAGCTGAGAATCAGCACTTTTTGAACGTCTAAAAATTACTTCCAATTGTCTAGTATCAATTGTAGTTTAAGCAAAGTGACTACCAATTTTATTGGCCGTAAAATGTATCTAGGCTTTTCCCAACTGTGCTGGGGTCGGCTTCCAGTCTAACCAGATGAGCTGAATACCAGTATTTTACATCTGTCCTGTAACTGAGTAATACGATACCCTTTGGTAAGGCGGGTTGTCAGACTTTCGGGCTTCTGACGACCTGTAACGTCTGTCAAAGATCTACTAATGACAGCCGGGACCAACGGCATAATGTGCGGTCCGTGGATGGGTGACCATTTTTACATACCGCGACTCCTCAGTGCCTCGAAAAGCACGTCAAGCCGTTGATCCTGGCTGTCATTCGTGGAACTTTGATAGTCGCTATGGTTCGTCAGAAACCCGAAAGTCTGACAACCAGTCATACCAAGTTCAGACAAAAAAAAAAAAAAACAAGTTTAAAGTAAAGTAAAATTATGATATACATTAATTACAATCGAGGAAATTTTAGTTCTAACTGTAATGTAGAGTTATGAGTTATGATCTAGGTTTATGAAAACCTGTGTTTCAGGCCATCGATTTACAACAAACATTTAAAAAGAATACAACAATAAATTGATTAGCAGCTTAATTAAAAAGAAGATATAATATTTTCAATGACTTAAAAGAGTTTTTGGGTATATTATTTTAAAAGTAAAATATGTAAGATATATAATGTTTAACTACGAATATGGTTAAATAAGACAAACCGGAGACTATACTTATTTAGGTAAAGGAAGAGACTTTTATTAGAGTAGGTGGATAGATATTTTATTTTAAAATTTCTAGTAGTTTTTCCGTGTCTGCATAATTGAGTTTTGCCTTGTTTTGAATTGAGATACGCAGTCACTCCATGTAAAATACTGGTATTCAGCTGCATCCCGTTGGACTGAAAACTGACCCCAACATAATTGGGAGAAGCCTAGGCAGATTGATTGAAAACAACTCGTTGTTTGAGCAAAATATAATAGTAGTAATATTCCTTCGTTCTGCGAAAAGTCTTCGCAACAATACCTTTATGGTGATTCAATCCACTACTGCTAGCAATAAGTCGTATCCTTCTTATCCTAATCCTAGAAAAGGCCGTTTTCCAATAAAAAAAACTGGCAAGCGCCCCAGAAATTCTATCCACGACAATATTTTTAATAATACCTACCTTTGACAACAACATTAAGATATACTGGTATATTTTGTCCAACATTTGTCACCAATATTCGCTATTGAGTACATGGCTTAATACAACGTTAACTATACATTTGAAGTCGTTTTTCGTGTCCGTCTGTTTGACCGCGTTGTTCTTCTAAACTACAAAACGGATTTTGATGGGTGGATGGAGGGATGGATGGGATGGAACTCAATTGTCTTGAGTTCGAACCCAAGGCACGCACCTCTAACTATTTAGATTCATGAGCGTATTGTAATATCAGTTGCTTCAAAAACTGTGAAGTAAAACATCGTGAGGAAACCCGCATGCCTGAGAGATATTTCTCTACGGCATGTGAAGCCAAGTGAGAGTCACATGGGCGGCATAAAAAACTCTGACACCAGGGGTCTACTCTCTAAGACCGTCACCGAAGATATGGGCCCATCCGAAAGTAGTTTTACGTCAAAACAAGTTTGAAATTGAATTTTTTGAACTGGCAAATACATATCGGGAGTAGGGACAAACTGTCAGACCGTGTTGTTATTCATTCTTAGTTCGGGCCCCGAGCTTAAGAGATACGGAGTCGTGTGAAACGCCCGTCTAATAAGCCCCCAGGTGAGCGACTAACCATACGCAAAAGAAGAACCACTATTTAAAGATTTTATTCCGGAAGGTTTTTATGTATGAGACATTTTTATTAAACTACAATACAATAAAACATCTCGATGTTTTGTCAAGTCGTAAACCATGCCAAGCAGGGGCGGGTCGCTATTACAGTTATAAAGTAAAAGTTACGATCATAAACAGCATGACTTTATGGATATATTAATTTCTTTATGAAGATATAAAAAGTATTGTCAAGTAAATGGAGGCCTGAATAGCCTTTTATGTTAAAACAACAAAACTATGTACAGTATGTTCTATCTAAAGCATCGGATAATTTCATCTACGTGGGTCTTAAAAAGGATCTGACAATATGGTTATATGAATCGTTTGTAAAAATAAAAGCTTATTAGACCTTTTTACATACACACATAAATGTACTGTAAGAACTTTATTTCCAGTAACATAATTTATTATCAAAACAATATGGTTCGGAGAGGAGATAAGGATTTCGTAAATTGTCAAAGAATCCCTTTTTCGATGCGCAGCCAATTTGACGGACGTCAGACGGCTAATGTCAAAAGAAGGGCGCGCCTTCTGTTTCCCACACGGCATCTAGAACATTCTAGAAGCTGCGCCCTTATTGTACGAGCGAGTTGTGGTGCGAGTGGTTTGAAGTAGGTTCGCGTTAGTTAGCTATTTTATGCATTTATACCAATGTGTAGAGATTTCATATAAAGTTTCCATGGTTTATGAAAATGTTATACTAAAGTTGAAATGTATATTGTTATGTAATATAGGTTTTTTCTAAAACCTACTTCAGGCACCCCAGGTCTTACAGAGTGAATGTTTATATTTCAAAACGATTACATGCTACAAAAACACTGTGAGAGAACTTAATATTATGTCTCTTGTCGTTGACCCTGGGGTCCCGGTACTTTTGAAGGCGTACTAGGGGCCCAAGCCAACTTGCAGAGGCCCGTTAGACATTTTGAATGGAATGAAGTACAAACCGACGATTATCCCTGTATGCACTATGCAAGTATACATAAGGACAACCTCCTGTTGGTACAGGACTATTGTCGAACATGGAAACAACACATATATTGATTTAAAAGAGTGTCCGTGGAGTTTCTTGCCCTTTCTTCTCCATAGGTACCTACTACGCTTTGGAATGGGCAACTAGCTTCGTAAATGGTTTAATTGAAATAAATGCTTTGAGTTTGAGTTTGATATTTGGGTTTGGGTGCTATATATTATATTATTATAGTCACTGCCCCAAACAGATTTTCCCAAATGCTATGTTGATAATTTTGACAAAATGTTAAGTTGATAACTTAAAATCATAATACAGTACACTGTTGGCAGTTAGGAGAAAATGCTTTTAAATTGTTTCCTGAAAAAATACAAAAAGTTTCAGCTATTAGCACTCGAGCATGAATGTTTTTTACTATTGCTTGTAACCCTAATTAAATGATAAAAATGAAACAGCTTCTTCTAAGAAATTATGTAACATGGAAGTCGACATTTTACACTACACTTTGTTTGCGTGTTCAAAGTTCCAACGCAATTAAGAAGCCAATTAAATAAATCCTACAGATCTAATACAATACGCTCCTAAGTCACACTTAATCACTTACTCTCGACTATCTATAAAGTTAATTATTTTATATGAAAAGGAATTCAGGGGGACCAAATTAAGGGTTCAAATAACAAAAGCTGGATATGGAAATTTAATTAATTTAAATCTGCGAATAATTTCCATTATTAAAATCACTTAAGGAAAAATATAACATACGGCAGTGTATGTCATAAGAACTCAATTAATTAAAATAAATGAAATGAAATGAAATTGTTTATTCTGTAAATAGGATATGCGAATCACTTTTACACGTCATATTAAACTTCCTGACAATTTTTCTATGTGTATTTGATATTTATTCAACCCATACTCATTGTAATTTACCGTCAAACGTTATTCCAAGAAAAACTGTCGACTCAACAAGGTCCAACTCTATTCTATTAACGTGAACAAACAAAATATATATTCTGAGAAGTCAGCTTTGACACTAACTTTTCAGCGTTGTCTTTTACGTTTATTTTTAAGTCGTGGCAAGCAGTTTAATGTAAAAAGTATTTTATTACTAAACTCGTTTTTGCTATCTAAAGACTGATAGTAATATAAAACTTCTTCAAACATACATACCACGTCATCTTCCTAGCATGGCGGGCTTTGGCGAAGCGGCTGCTGCAGGTCCGGAAAACCTCAAACGGCGTAAATATACCAATCTTATTGGGGGTTATTTGTTCGAGCCGTTTGGGGTTGAAACACTAGTGCCATGGGCTCCGAGTGCCCACCTGGTTTTACAAGAGATCGCCAAGCGGTTAGTCGACTCTTCACATGACCAGAGGGCTGCCTTTTTTTTTGGCCAAAGAATCAGCATTGCCATACAACGTGGCAATGCTGCCAGCCTTCTGGGCACCTTTCCTGTTGACAGCGACGCGGACGAATTCTATGATGCCCTATGATTCTTTCCCCTTCCATTGTTTATATACATGTCCGTCATATTATTATTCTTATTTTAAGTCTGTTACCATAATATGTAAATATTATTTGAACCAAGAATAAAGTTTTTCACCACGTTAATAATCTACCATTTTCTCTCCCAAAAGCACCAATTCAGTATTATTTTCACTACATATTCAGAATCATAAATGAGAAAATACTGTCTCACTAAAAACAAACATGTCCCATAAATGTTAGATCGTAATCTCAAATCAGCAGACCTCGTAATTTAGAAGACAAGGCCCTCCTAATATTTGGCTTGCTTACTGACACTATTTTTACCTCTTCTCATATAAGGGGCTCAGGTCAAAGTATATTGTATTCTACGCACATTTTGCTAAGCCATCGCAATATAAAAAAATGGTCAAGTGCGTGTTGGATATTTGTTTTGGGTTTTATAGTTATAAATAAACAGTATGACGTAACTTGAACCTTTCTATATTATTTACTAAGTAGGTACGAAACTAAAGTTTGATTAATATACTACATAGTTTATATTTGACCTTTAATTTTGTTTTTAATTTTTGTATTTATCAATGGAAACTTGTGTTTGTTTTAATTTCCAGCGAGTTCTTGAAAATACTATCAAATTCATAGTTTGAAATCACTTTTAAACTATGAATTTGATACAATAATACAATACACTTCAAACTACTTACATAATCATAATGAATTCACTTTCAAAGTATGAATTGATCACGCACATCGTTTCACAATTTATAAACGGATCGATGACACTTTGTAAACCACGAAAATAGGTCCACGCACACCATTTGGCTACGGAATCCAAAAAACACGGTTAAATATGACATGAAGGGATGATAAACTGCCTTGTATCATTCTCGCCTCGATGATTTCTGTATGAAACCCGCATGAACCCACGACAGGGCGTTAAAAGTAATAATGCTCTCTCCAAAATAGTGCATTGGTTTAGTGTTAATAATTTACTTTTAAACGAGAAAAAGACTAAATGTATTAGATTTCTGACACCTAACGTTAAGCAGGTGAAAACCAATGTACTAGTAAATGGGGCGGAATTGGACCTTGTGGATACCACTGTGTTCTTAGGTATTACTTTGGACTCGAAGCTACAGTGGGGCCCACATATAACCAAATTGTCGAAGCGGCTAAGCTCTGCAGCCTACGCGGTCTATAAAATCCGTCATTTGACTGATGTAGAAACAGCTCGATTAGTATACTTTAGTTATTTCCATAGTGTAATGTCGTACGGCATTTTGCTGTGGGGAAATGCAGCCGACATTCAGGCTATATTTGTGCTGCAGAAACGAGCCATTCGAGCAATTTATAACCTTAGTTGTAGGTATTCACTGAGGGATAAATTTAAAGAAATAAACATAATGACAGTCGCATCTCAATATATATATGAGAACCTGATTTATGTAAAAAAGAATATTAAACTATATTCTAAACACAGCGACATTCATAGCATAAATACTAGAAACAAAGATCTACTTATTGTGCCCACGACTAGGCTCCAAAAAATTAGTAATTCATTTAAGTGCCAAAGTATACGTTTTTATAACAAACTCCCAAGCCATATTAAAGAACTGAGCCTCAATAAATTTAAATTATTTATTAAACAGAAACTCTGTCAAAAAGGTTTCTATAAAGTTAAAGATTACTTGGACGACAAAAAGGCTTGGGACTAATTAAGCTACTCCAATGTACCCCAAGCAACAAACAATGTTATACTAATTGTTTTATTAGTGACATTTTTATTTTTATTGATTTACGTGACATTTAATATATTTGAGGACTATGTGGATCTACATTATTTATTTTTTCTTTTCTCAGCTAGTTTTAATGACAATCGCCACAGTTTGAGTACTCTATGCGGCCTACCCAAATGTCCTTTCTTTGGTATTGTTCGTCGAGTCGTTGAGCTCCTTAAGTTCTCTGAGCTACACGAGTACTGACAAATGCGTGCACTGACTGGACAGGTCCACTCAAATCTGTATGGTTCTTTCCTCAAAAGACCATTTCAGGCACCAATGTGCATGGTCCTCAAATGATCGGACCAAGATTATTTCTGGATTTTTAAGACATTAACGTTAATTATTGTGTTAATTATTGTGAATGTGAAGACTGTGTGGGTAATTTTTTCTTTATTTTTGTTTTTTTTTCCTTTTTGCAGTTACTTTTAATCATGGTCTGACAGTTTGAGTGCTTTATTCGGCCTACCCAAATGTCCTTTCTTTGGTATTGTTCGTCGAATCGTTGAGCTCCTTAAGTTCTGAGTTGAGCTGCACGATTACTGACAAATGCGTGCACTGACTGGACAGGTCCACTCAATCTGTGTGGTTCTTTCCTCAAAAGACCATCTCAGACACTAATCTACATGGTCTTCATATGATCCAAACAATATGTCTGGACTTTAAAAGAGACTGTGACCTCTGAGTTTGTTTCGGCCTTTCTTCTCAGAGTAGTCAGATAGGAAACGCCGACCTCATCTAGTACTTAAAATATTATTGACGTGTAAAAGTGTTTCTACAAACCTATTTACAGAAAATAAAATCATTTCATTTCATTTCATTTCATTTCATTTCAAAGAACGTGACATGACGCTTTTGAATAAAAAATTAGATGTATCTTTAGAATAGCGTTTTTAATATAAAATAATAACGGTTGATACTTCGTGAGTTTCCTTGATAAGGTAGAGATGTGTTTTTGTCACTCTCTCTAGTTAATTTCGAAGATTGTATTTAGTTCCTTTCCTTTTCTTTTTTCTACCTTTCCTTGTGACCTACCAGTCTTTTTGGAATACAACAATTAAATTGGTAAGTAATTACATTCTTTAGAATTGTTCACATGAAGATGAATGAAAAAAAAAAGGAACGAGTAATGAAATGAGAACCACGGATCTGGCCTAGAACTAAGAATCGTAGTAGATACTTACCTAGTGTGTTACCAAGCATATAATAGAGTGTAAGTTACCCAAACAGCCATAGGTAGAAAGAAATAGAAGAATAGTAGGAAGCCCTCCTGTGCTCTGCAGCGGGAAAATTCATGCTAGTATGTAGTAATACAGGCTACTAGTTACATATACCTGGTTTGTCAAAATATGACGAGTAGTTTAGGAGTTAAGAGGGTAAAGATGAACATACGCAAATACATACATAGCCTGTTAAATTATAGCCCTTCTTGGGCTTTGCTATACTCGGGCAATAAATAAGAACGTTTCGTGGAATATAATAATAATATGTACCTACGTGAAAAGTCTGCTAGAACGAGTGCTAGTGACATGTGACAAGATGGTTCGTCGGGTTCAAGAAATAATGTGAACCTGCTTATAATAATAATAATAATATATTTAAAAAAGTATAATAATTTATTATGGTAGGTATTATCCTTCGAAAATATTAAGGTTTTCTTTTGCTTTTATTTGGTGTACCAAAAACAATGATAGTTTTTTTTTTTTTTCAGTGAGTATTTAGAAAGATGGTGTGCGTGGGTTGGGTAAGAAAATAATTCATTAAAGTCTTTTAAACTATAATTGTGATATTATTAGGTAATATACTTTTCTCTCATTCGTTCATCATCAGATCTGTCTAGCCTTTTCCCAACTATTTTGGGTTCGGCCTCCCTAAAGTTATTTCTCTTATTCAAACACTAGCTGCTGCCCGCGGCTTCGCCCGCGTGAGTGTCGGAAATTACCCCATACATCCCCATGGGTTTTAAGTATAAATATTGAGTTTCGAGTTAATCGGACAGCGCGTTAAAATTCTTCCATACAAACACTGACACCCCCCAATCCCCCTTTAGGGGGTAATTTAGACGAAGGAGGAGGCGGAGCGCGTGATGGAGAGGCAAAGTTCGCGCCCTCACGCGCCTAGCCGCCGTAGAAGACGCCCTGGGCGTCGGGACTCCTTGGAGGATTCCCGGCCACCGTAGGCGCGGGCTTGCGGGCGGTGAGCAATGGGTAGCTCGCCCCCGATAAGGACCAGGCCCGGGTCGACGGCGCGTCGTGTTCCACGCGCGCCTCAAAGAGATGTCAGCAAAACTGACGGGGTCCGCTAGGACCGTTGCCCGTCGGGGTTGCGGGTAGTCCTAAGGGGAAACCGTGGCCCCTGGCATGGCAAGGGAAGGAACACGGGTGGGTTTTAGTCAGTAAAAGTCTGACACGCCCTCCCGCTCCGCCCAGAGCGGGAGACGTCATTGGAAGATTTCCCACCCAAAAACAAAAAAAAAAAAAAAAAAAAAAAAAAAAAAAGGGGGTAATTTAGAAAAACAAAAAACTACAAACTTTATAATTTATTTAGATAACTATTCGTGCGAAGTTTCGTGTTTATTACCTCAAGGAATAAGATTTTTCATACAAACTTTCATCCCTTATTTTACCCCCTTAGGGGTTGAATTTCGAAAAATCCTGATACACGTTATTCTTAATTTTTGGGTTTAAGTATAAATATTGAGTTTCGAGTTAATCGGACAGCGCGTTAAAATTCTTCCATACAAACTTTGACACCCCCCAACCGTAGGATAGGGTACTTTTCCGGGATAAAAAGTACCCAGTGTGGTGCCCAGGATATTAAAGAATAATTATACCAAGTTTCATCGTAATCGAACCGGTAGTTTTTGCGTGATACTTGAACAAACAGACAGACAGACAGACAGACAGACAGACAGACAGACAGACAAAAAAAAATTTAATCACACTTTTGGGTTCGGTGTCGGTCTAGTAACACCCCCTGCCATTTATTTTTTTGATATTTTCAATGTACAGAATTTTCACTTCTACAGATTTATTATAAGTATAGAATAGATAAGAAAATTAATAGAATGATGACTACCTATTTATGAACACCTCGTTATTTTTGTACGGTTAGCAACACTGGTGCGTCTACGATCATGTACTATACTGAATTCTTGGTAACAGTTTGCACGTCGATTATAATTATGTGACAGCCATCGTTCTTCTAGTAAACCGTAGCTGAAGCGACATCGGCGTGCAAGCTGTTAGAGCTTGTCTAAGCTGAAATGACGCACCCTACTACTTAATTAGTTACAATTCGTGTACTACGTTAAAACGGTAGTGAGGCGCGTCATTTTTACCTGATTGTAGACCAGATATATGAGGAGCTCGTGGCTAAGTAATAACAGCCGCACGGGTCGATCCATCAGGTTAAGCTGCGCTTGCCGGGGTTGGTCCATGGATGGGTGACCATTCTTACATATCCAGACTGTTCCGTGCTTCGGAAAGCACGTTAAGCCGTTGGTTTCGGCTGTCATTCGTGGATTTTTGACAGTCATTACGGGTCGTCAGAAGCCCGAAAGTCTGACAACCAGTCTTACCAAGGGGTATCGTATTACCCAGTTACTGGCTTGTGGAGGTCAGATAGGCAGTCGCTCCATGTAAAATACCGGTATTCAGCTGCATTCGGTTAGACTGGAAGCCGACCCCAACATGATTGGGAAAAGGCTAGGCAGAATGAATGTAGACCAGATACATGTTTCGTTGGTTACGTTAAAAGTGCAATAGGTAAAAACAAATACCCCCCTGGGTATGGTAGGGCTGATTTGTTTTTATCGATGTCCCATACACCAGATATACAATGTCACATGAGTGGCCATTAACATGATACGGTCTACAGGAAAACTAAAGGAGTTTTCTATGCTTGACAGCATACCTAAATATCATGGAAAACTACGTGGAGACCCTTTCAATACGACTGTACAATTTCTGTCGTAAAGTGAATCTGCCTTAAGAGGGTGCATTCGGAAAGTTGATAGATGTAAAAAAGTCATTTGGAAAGATTCGAAATGCTTTTTTAACATCTAAAACTAAATATTCGGTGTTAAGATATTTATTATTGCCTTTCATAGTCAATATTCTAGTTCACTAATTGACCATATTTCATATTTTCATACAGGAATATTGTCAAATTAATCAAAACAGCGATATATTTGACATCTATTTGCGACGTTGCCAACTTTCCGAATGCACCCTCTTAAAGCGAATCTGACTTAAAACGAATCTGTCCTAAAGCGAACAAGGGATTTTATCAACAGACCATACATACAAGTTAGCTTAGTAATTTGGTGTAAAAGTACATTACTGTCCAACTCTCGAAAAATCACCGAAATAAATCACTTCAAACAATTTTCGGGAACATTAATCATAGCTGGCCAGCCTATAACAGCTGTAAGGCCCAAAAAAGTAACACCATATCTACCGCCTTGTCCCTTGACCATGAGCTAAACTGCTCAAGTATCGTTAACTATCTGGTCCGCACTATTTTCCTCTTAAGCCCCGCGTCCTCGGTAAAAAATATATCGCTTGCAAGATATGAGATAGGAAGTTTCCCAGTTTCGCCGCTCGGCAGCAAAACGGTGTTCTGTTTTTAACCGACTTCAAAAAAAGGAGGAGGTTCTCAATTCGACTGTATGTTTTTAACACGATTACTCTGCCAATTACCAATTGATTTTGATGATTCTTTTTTTAATTTGGTAGAAAAAGCTTGGGCGGTGGTCCCATGTAAGTTTTATTATCTTTGCTTGATTAGTTTTTGAGTTAGCTTCAATAATACGTATTTTTTCCACTTAGTCTAAGTGATGATGTCATAGTAAGTTCCAGTCACTGTTATTTACATAGCATGTACTGGCATTCGAAATTGTGGGGGCTTTTTGCGTTGTGTGAATAAAAAAAAAAAGAATTTAGAAAATACACTACAAAGTGAATAATAACTTTCTTGTATAGAGATTTGTTTGTTAATATGCAATTGAGAATATTATAATTATGAGGATGTTTAGGGAAATTGACATCTGTGGGAATATAAAGCGGTATAAAGTGGGAAGAGAAAGTAAAATAAAAAATATATGAAACTTTCACTGATTGCTGGAAAGTACAGAAAACACAGTGGACACTTAATAGGAAAATTATCACGTACGGAGGGAATAGTCTATGTTAGAAAAAAAGAAAGAAAGAATATAAAATATGACGCAAAGAAAAAATCACAAACGCAAAAAAGAACCAGTTGGGGGAAAATATGCTTCACTTCCACGCAAAACGGCCATCGCTTAGCATAATGCTGTCCTTTCCTAGATAAAAAATTACCTTTAATAAATAATAAGGCAAACCTTACAAAAGAAAAGTGTTCTTAAATATGTAGGACAAATTCGACCGGACAAATATTACGAGTAGCCATTGTGAGTCCAAAAAAAAATACAATAGACGTAGATATAAAACCGGCGTGTTAACACGTCGTGTTCGGGTTCGCGACAAGTCAATCGTCATCCTGAGGATGCCTCGTTGAGAGGTGAAACACGTGTCGATTTCGGTCTTTTTTTTAAACTCTTTAAGAATAGTTAAGCGGAATAGGTTACTAAATATATCTACGTCTATTGTATTTTATAATGAATTTCCGCCAAGTCACGCCTGAATCAAATAACTATAGTGAGTCCAGTCAGTCAACCATTGCAGTTGCGTCGCTGTGGCCAAAATCAGCTAGACGACTACATCATCCATTCTGCCTAGCCTTTTCCCAATCATGTTTGGGTCGGCTTCCAGTCTAACCGGATGCAGCTGAATACCAGTATTTTAAATGGAGCGACTGCCTATCTGACCTCCACAACCCAGTAACTGGGTAATACGATACCCCTTGGTAAGACTGGTTGTCCGACTTTCGGGCTTCTGACGACTCGTAACGACTGTCAAAGATCCACGAATGACAGCCGGGACCAACGGCTTAACGTGCTTTCCGAAGCACGGAGGAGTCTCGGTATCTAAAGATGGTCACCCATCCACGGACCAACCCCGGCAAGCGCAGCTTAACCTGATGGATCGACCCGTGCGGCTGTTATTACTTAGCCACGAGCTCCTCCGATCAGCTAGACGACTGCATCATCATCAAAACCAACATACGTTAAACTTACTCAGTCCAGCCTTGTTACAGTATTGCTGGCACAAAACAGACTACCTTGCAGTCAAAATCACTCAAGGCTCATTAATGTGTCACTGGCTTAAAATAAACCCTCGCGCAGCTGCAACTGCTAACAGTCCTACATATAATTATATGGCCCTTGTCAAGCATTTAATTGTTGATGGAGTGTGTCCGGCCCCAATCAGCAAGAGAGCAGTTGATTGGTGCTTTAATTCCGGACAGTTTACTGAATGAAACATTACGTGACGTTTTAACGAGGATTTTAAACAGCGTGCTGGTCAGATTTTACTGACTATGGCCTGTCTACTGACCCAGTACAATCCATAATACTAATACTATAAATACGAAAGTAGCTCTGTCTGTCTGTTATCGTTTTACGCCTTAACGTCTGAACGGATTTGAATGAATTTGGCACACGGATAGACCATGACCTCGATTAGGACGTAATAAATAAATAAAAAGCTTTTATTAATTCCTTATATTTACATCAAAGAGTTTTCTACACATAGAGTAATATAAGAAAAATATGAATTTAAAAGTATGTTCGTTTATTAATGAAAAAATATTTTCACTTTACATTTATTAGTGTTGTGTGTATCACCGATGTTTGATTCCTCTAAATGTTTTCAGTCGCCCCGTAGTCTGGCTGTTCTTGCCCAAAATTTGCCAGATATTTTTCATCCACCTTTTGAAATATCTGCCAGTCTTTCTTTTTTATTTCTGGGGATGCAGTTTGTCACCACCTGGGTTAGGACATAGGTAATAATTATAATAATACTTTTTATCCTGTCGAATTTCCGAACTCAACACGGGCTGCGAGCAAACCCTAGTAAGTATAGCTATAAAAAAAACTTCCATACAGGATGATTATGCCATGTACTCACTCATACTACGTGAAACTACGACGAAACACACCGACCACCTCACACATACCTTAAAAAAGTTTAGCAAGTATTGTATAAATATTGAACTCAGGCAATTTATCAAGGATAGTATAAAATACGGATTCAATAACTCTGTGGCGAGACTATTGAAAGTTACCGGAGATAATCCGACACTCCGGGTTGTTACAGCTAAGAGTGTTTGTAGGAAAGCTTATCATGCCAGATCTATGGACGATAAGGATCCCTTGTAAAGCTTGGTAATGATGACGGTATTTCTTCGTGAACAGCAGGAGTCTAAGTCAGTTACATAAGACTTGCTTTGACCTAGACTTGTTCCCGTCTCTAAGTTGCACTTCTGCTGGCATCTACATCGCCACATGCGAGCTACGCATCACTCTGACGTCTGAAAAACCCTATCCTGCATCGCGCAAGCGGAGTTTACCGCGACTGTCATATATATAACATCTCGACAACAATCGTCGGGCAGCTGCCCACCAGACACAATACCTGAGAGAACTTTATACTCTGTTCCTCATGCTTCCGTACACTTGCATGCATTTGCATATGGCATATGTGGTAATAGTCATATTTTATTTGGCTGGTTATAGTGTAAGATTTTCATGCACAGGAAGCGAGCATATTGACTTAACTTGTGCATTAAAAACGCTTTAAAAAATGTTTTTGCTTCTACGGATCGAATAAGACTCCTCTGCAATGGCACTTGCTACCTCTAAACAAAACACCAATATACATTTACTTACTACAAAGTAAAACTCCAATTATTATTACCAGTAAACGAAAAATAATAAAGCTACAATAAAAATAAATCATAAACCGCAAGAAGCCAAAATAGACCATAATTTTACACGCGCTCATACATTACCGAATCAATTTTCTATTACCCTTTGATGGGCAATCAACATCAAACAATCTGAAACTCACACATTTCTGCCAGTTCCATGTTCTGCCGATCAGATAAACCGATTTCACGCATTCTCGGTCGACAACGGTCGGCCGAAAATGTCGATAATAAGGGTGACGTTATAATGCAGTAGTGGCCATTTGTGATACTGGTTTTTACTGTTACTTAATGTACAATATTTAATTTCGAATAAGTAAGTTAAAAATAAGTCGGTTTTTAAGACTTAAAAAATATCGAGATTTATTTATTATACGCAAAAAACTTCTGGAATAAATTCTCTAAATATGGTGAATATTGTATTAAAATCCGTTGCGTAGTTTAGAAGAAAAATGTGGTCCCACAGATGGACGAAAAGCGACTTTAATGTAATGTATGATATAGATTATAAAAAATAAAAACTATTTTTTTTAATAGGGACAAGTTAATATTGGTTTACATTAATTACGTAATACTAACTTAGAACTTGATACTTGGTCCAGTCTGTTTCCCGGTATTTACAATTCAAGACTACCTACCTACCTAGGTATTTTTTAAGTTCTAGGAAAGCTTGCTTCATCGCTACATGAAATCCGAACGTTTCTGTTAGATTCAGTTACTAAGAAATTCTGAAACGCAGCCCGGAGTTTGGGAGTTGGCGGTGTGATACCCCTGTGCCTTGGAAAGTACGTTAAGCCGTTGGCCCTGCACCTGATCTCTCTCCGGACGTGTCGGATTGATGTCTCATCGGACTATGAGAGTGAGGAAAGAGAGAGTGCACCTGTGTCTACGCACACAGTCGTGCACTATATTATCTCCCGCGCCGAAAGCTGGTGTTCGCTGAGATTTGTCGCCATAGCGAAAATTCGGTCTGTAGGACTATTATTATGATTTATTTCAGAAATCCCCACCGACAAATCCCCAACAGTGGGGATTGTAACTTTTTTTCCAGAAATCCCCACTAGTGAAATAAATTCAGCATAGTGGGGATTTATGGAAAAACAAGTAACAATCCCCACCAGGTGTTGTTGTTTTATTAAACAAAAAATGCGTTAATCAATTTAATTATTTCAGAATCCTACTAATATTTATAAATGCGAAAGTTTGTGAGGATGGATGGATGTTTGTTACACTTTCACGCAAAAATGGCTGAACGGATTTGGATGAAATTTATCACACAAATAGTTTATAACCTGGAGAGGGTTATTAGTTAATTATTATTCGCATGAAAAATTATTTATTATTAAATTCAGTATAAATCCATTTCATTTTTGTGGCTATACCTATACACCTATACTTATATGTTGTATCAAGATGTTAAAACATTATGAACAGTGCTGTATCTCCCCTATAATCTTCTTCAACCCAACGAATTTATAGGGGGCTCCTTTTCAAAACCATTCCATGTAATTTCTTACCGTATAATACTAAGTAGAATAGGTTACGACAATCTGACGGTACCCTTAGGTAGGGTCTTTGAGGATTATCCTACTGGAGCTAAGATTTCTTTGAAGTTGGCGAGCCCCTTATGTGGTGGCAATGATGTTGGAGAGATAAGAGGTGTTACTACTGATAGAATATTTCTTTAGTATTTTTATTGTAATTACAATATTGCATTTGTTACAAGTCGAATTTCTTTCAAAAAGTGAGTTTGGTTTTAGGGTTTGTTTGTTTATTTGTTACGCTTTCACGCTAAAACGGCTGAATGGATTTGGATGAAATTTGGCACATGGGTAGACCATGACATAGGATACTTTTTATTCCGATATTCCCACAAGATCGAGATTTATGCGGTGAAACCGCGGGGAGCAGGTTATAGCTAATAATTTCACTAACTAATACTAATTGCTTAGTTAGGTATTGTTTGATTGATGACAATGGATGTGTTTGACAATTAATCAAATCATTATCAGCCTTAATGTGAAACTCGATTTCTCCGATGTTGTGAGACACCGAGTACTTTAATATGGGAATAAACGAGACTCTTTGTCTCTTCCCCTATGTTTCAAATTAGACCCTAGTTCAACTGTAATAGAGTCTAATTTCGTGGCGGGAGACTTTCCGGCACCAACTCCGTCGAAAAATACGATCAAAATAGTAATCAACGTAGAAAAACCACATTTTTTCCTTACGAACTCCTTGTAGTTCGTATTGTCTTCACAATTCTGCCTAATTTACGGCTCGATATGTACACACTCGTATAAGTAAAATAGACAGGTATATATCACACTATGTAATGCGATTCTAACGGTTCTTACACATGGCTTGTCGATACACCTTAGAAACTTAGTAATTAACTGTTGCTGAATACGTATTTAGTTACACGTAACTGTAACCCTGTTTGCTTGTTAGCTAACCAGGTGTGCCCGTAGTTTCCTTCGCATGGACATAACATATTAATTAGAAATTAAAACAAAAATCACGTATCTATTATACGACCCTCGACCTAGGCCAAATATTTTTTGATATTCGGATAGCTCATGACCTTAAGAGGTGCCATATAGTACCTACATGAAAAAAAAATGTAAAAAAAAAAACGCGAAGTTGCGTGGGTATTCTGGAAATATATAAATAATTATAAATTAAATTCATGTCTGTCTGTCTGACCGCGTTGTTCTTCTTTATTACACCATGGATCTTGATGCGGTTCGCGGTTCCATAATTTAGAGAACTAAATCTGGAAGATCATAATAAAGCTGAAGAGGGTCGAATCGTTTATCGAAGATATTCGAAAAAAAGTTGTCTGGGGACACTTAGAATCGATAACAGAACAAGTTCCAACAGTTTTTAGAATTTTTGTCTGTTTGTTTATCTGTTTATCTGTATGACTGTTTATTTGATCGCGCATCATGTTAAAACGGCTGAATCGATTTTGATGAAATTTGATACGGTAATACTTTGAACCCTGGAGAAGGACATAGGATACTTTTTTAACGACATACATTAAATAAATTGATCTCGGTTCAGAAGTAGGTACACCATTGAACATTGTTGTTCTCGCTATAAATTATGTGGTGTAATCTAGTGGGTACCTACTAATTATCGAATGAGTAGGCTTAATTATTAAGTTTTCTTTATCAGAAAAACTATCACAGTCACAGCAAAAAGGTTTTCTTCGCATCTTGCATTAATGCTACAACAAAATTGTATTCGTCCATTTTGTTTTCCCACAAGTTGCACAGATAAAACAAGCATGCGTAGTATGACCACTTTTGTCGACGGAAGAATAGACAAAATGACAGCAGACAAGATAAACAATCACAATCTGTCACTTTGTCTATTCTCCCGTCGACAAAACCCGTTTCTACGGTGTTCATGCTGGCTAGACAAAAATAAATGTGCAGTCACAAACACACAGGAAATTACTTAAACTGCACATTAAGAAAAACATAATAAATAATTATGATATACCTACATAGGTAAACTGTAGATTAATCACCCTCTTTTCCTTAAGGGCTAGCTAAGTAACTTTGAATGTTAGAAACATGGGTTCGTATAAAAGATTTAAGGGGAGGGAAGAGCTGTGGGTATTTGCTTCGCTTTGCTGAATCTAAGGCAGTATGAAGTGCGTCTTTGGGGGACCCATTTTGGGATTAAAAGGTGGTGATAGTTAGGTATATTGTATAGGTATATGTATGTAGATGGAACTGTGGGTACATCGTTCCGGTGAGGGCTTTGTTCTTATCGAAGCAAGTGGGGGTCAATTTCGCGGAAATAAAATGTTCCCCAGTAAGACAGAGTCGTACTGTTGAGCTTTATTTAAAACTAGCTTTCGCCCCCGGCTTTGCCCACCTGGAGGTCGGAAATTATCCCACAGGAATGTATTACCGGGAAAAAAGGATCAAGGTTATAAACTATCTGTGTGCCAAATTTCATCCAAATCCGTTCAGCCGTTTTTGCGTGAAATAGTAACAAACATCCTCACAAACTTGCGCATTAATAATATTAGTAGGATTGGGTAAAACTCTTAAATCAGTGAAAAATTTATTAAAACTGCGATTAGTTAGAACTAATCGCAGTTTTAATAAATTTTGGTTAAATGAGAGAAGATTGACTTATTTAAACGAGTTTAAATTTTCTCCAAATTGTTCAAAATCACGAGAGTTTTCACTACGTAAAAAGTGTTAACGTAAGTTATTGTAACTCTTTGTACTATCATCATATCTGCCTAGTCTTTTCCGAATTATGTCTTATATAACCGGATGCAGCTGAACACCACCATTTCATATGGCACGACTGTCTGTCTGAACTTCACAACCCAGTACAAAATCAAAATATTTTATTTCACATAAACCTACATGGGCACTTTTTAAAAGTCAGAAGCTGAGTGCGCGATGCCAATTGGTCGTTTCCTATAGATAACCAGCAAGAAACACCACGGTTACAGTAACTAGGTAACATAATATTATTGAAAGAAAATAAAGAAAGAAAAATATTATATTTGGGACACGCACAGGAAATACAAACAGTAAAAAAAGGAGCATTTAAAACTAACAAAATTAACAGCTAATCAAAAATAAATAATAATGATAAAATACATTACAACCTGTGCGAGGCCAAAAAGGCTACTATCTCAGCTTAATGCTGCGATATTTAGAAAAAAATAAAAAAGGAGCATTTAAAACTAACAAAATTAACAGTTAATCAAAAAAAAAAAAAAGATAAAATACATTACAACCTGTGCGAGGCCAAAAAGGCTACTATCTCAGCTTAATGCTACCATATTTAGAAAAAAATAAAAAATACCGCAGCGCTGGCATTCTGATAGGGCCCACTTCTTATGATACCCCTTGGTAAGATTTCTCAAATAAAACCCTTTATTTATAAATATTAACTTTATAGAAAGCCCTAGATCTTGAAGCCTCGACACAAAGCAATAATACCTACGTACCTATATTTTCGATGTTTCAATAAAACGAAATCGAGACATTTCGTACAGTCATGCATAAACTATCTCTATTCAAATTCCAAGGATATACAAGATGAATAACATTTAGAACATACATGAGTGTAGCTGTTTCGTAAATCGTTGAAATATAGGCTCTTTACTAGCGGGCTTCGGTTCGTTTGTTAGCGTGGATGTATTTGCAATTTTATTTTCTTTCTATCTGACTGCAAAGCAGGGTTTTTTTGATGTTTGACTGTAACATAACATTACATCACTCCTGTAATTCCCGAAGATGAGGCAGAGATGTACCTATATTACACCCACGTTTCGATTTTATGTTTAATTTCCAAGGAATTGGGGCGAGCCTATTGCTATCAACCGGGCACAAATCCAGACTCCGGGCTGCTACTGAGAAATGTCTTATGGAAAAACCCTATAACATTTTACCCGACCTCGGAATCGAACCCAGAACCTCATACACAGCAGTACCGTTTGCAACCACTAGATGAATGAGGCAGTCAATCATGTTTCATCATAGAAATATTATAATAAAAAATTGCCTCATTTAATGCCTGAGTTGGTTTCGGGCCCTCGCAAAGGTACACCCTAAGTACACCTAACAAAGGTCCCCCAGGGTACCTTAATATCTGTAAGACATTAAAAATAATAATAAATAGTTCACAATCGACGCGCAACCTGTTACCATGGATTTAGTACATGATTTCGAATCCTCCAGCGTTGAAATTTGTCGTAGATTATTACTACTTTTTAATTACTAACATTAGTTATACGCAAAATTCTTGTTACTAACAACCTTTCCTTGCCTATGGACTTTTTTGTCTGAAATAAATGATTTTTATTTTCTTTTATTTTATTTATTAAATAAGAAATTTGCTGTTCCATAGATGAGACTGAACATGGTAGAGGATTTTCGAAACATGGGACATGAGTAAAAGCATACCTACCTACATAAACTTAATTATCATAAACATGACTCATAAACAATTTAATTGGGTAAGTTTCGTAGCTAAAGTTACGTAAAGAAAATTTACGTAATTCTTATTTGTTTGTGTTTACTTTTTAGGGTTCCGTAGTCAACAAGGAATCCCTAAAGTTTCGCCATGTCCGTCTGTCTGTCTGTCCCCGAATAAGCGAAGAGCCTGTTAGTACTAGAAAGCTGTAATTTGGCATGAGTATACATATTAATTACGCCGACAAAGTGGTAACATAAAATAATGAAAAAAAAGGGTACCTCTCCTACACGTAAAGTGTTGTTTTGTATGGGGTATCTTTGGAAAGGTCGTTCAAAAATATTATGAGTTTGTTACAACCATTTTTGAATTGAAGGATCCGTTTGCGAAATATTAAGCTTTAAAGTGCAAATTTTTGTTAGAGTCAAGGGTCCCTCCCCTGCCAGCTAAATGGTAAGTTCTGGATAAGTGTACACATTTACAGCAAAGTTTATAATAACGAAATTAAAAGGAAAACTATCACAGCTAACTTACATTTGCAGTTGCAAAAACATGTTCTTCCATACATTTTGTATGGGAGAACATGTTTTTCAACTACAATGTTAAGTTTGTTCTTGGGATAAATTCATCCCAGCTACGGAACCCTTCATTGTGTGTGGTCCGACATACACTTGGCCGGCTTTAATATCTCTTATTTGAGAATAAATAATATTTTCTTCCTCAAAATACCGGCTGAAAATAATTAATTTTCTAAAAGATCTAAGCAATATTTACTTATACCCAACTTTAACTAGAAACCGCCTAGTGCCAGGCTTCTGAACAAATATTGTTCTAGTGTAATGATATTCTAGCATTTACGTCTTGAAATAAACTAAACTAAAACCTCATTTACACGAAGCCGACCTCATCTAGCTTAGTTCTATTTTTTTTTTATACATAACATCACGCCTTATGTTTCCCCGAAAAGTTTGGCAGAGGTGTACCTATAATACACCCACATTTCACCAGTTATGTCTAAGTCTCATGTAATAGGGGGCGAGCCTATTGCCATCAACCGGGCACAAATCCATAATCCGGGCTGATATTGAGAAATTCCAGATAGAAAAACCCAAAAACACTTTGCCCGACTTGGGAATCGAACCCAGGACCTCATACACAGCAGTAGCGCTTGCGACCACTAGATGAATGAGGCAGTCAAGTTTTCTGACGATAGTCAAAATTTTTTTGCGGCGACCACTTTCTGTCTGGGTCCGTGTGAGTATGGACTGAAAGTCTGGTGGATTCTCGCAGCCGGGGACGTTTTTCGGCTGATAATAATAAGAGTTATTGATAGTCGTATAAGTTAACATGATTCTTCTTCTTATACATAGAAGGTATGCTTTTTATTACATTTCTATGTCACTAACCGCCTCTGTGGTCTAGTGGTTAGACCACCAGTCTCAGACCCAGAGGTCCCGGGTTCGATTCCCAGTGGGGGCAAAATTTCCTGCTCGGTTTGGTTGGTGGTAGAGCATGTTTTAAGTCCGACTGGCTAGCTACCACCATCTTATCTAAGTCTGTCGCCATAACAACAATATTACCATCATTGTTGTGTTTCGGCAGTAAGAGGTAAGATAGCCAGTTCCTCTGTGGTTGAGGATTCCGGCTGAAGCTCGCTTCCACCTTCGGCCTGATCATCACTTACCATCAGGTGAGATTCAGGCCAAGAGCTTCACCGTTGTGGTTAAAAAAATAAATAAAAAAACTAACTACATAACCTTTAACATCAAAATCTTTATTCCCAAAATTATTTGTGCCATATTCTCTGATTTGCCGCCAAATGCAAGTATTATTGTCATGCTAAATCTTCCTATTGTAATACTCCTCGCCGCTCGCTCTCAGTTCGACCAATTTCCATGCAATAAAAATCCCATTCTTATCCAAGAAAGAAATATTTTTCTCAATAATAAAACAGGAATAAAACGGACTTATACTAAAAAAGAAATTCCGCTATCATAAACCAGGCAGTGGGGTACTTACCTATCTATTTACACGACCATTATATGTAGACATATGTAACATGCTACGGTCGTGAAGATAAGAAAAGGATGTAAAGCTCAAGTTACGGTGGTTTCGGTTTTTGGTTTTCTCTAAGAAACCACATATTTTACTACGGTAATTACTCCCTATACTTACAGAAAAGGCCAAAGGCTATTGGGCGGAATCTGGGTAAGCGATGTTTGGCAAAGTTATGGACCGTACATGTAATACTTAAATGTAAATAATTATGAATAGGTTTTTATATTTTATGTTTTTCGGGAACACATCAAACGATTGGCTTTTTTCTTGCAAACAGGAAGGTATTTAATCGCATTGGTAATAATTAGCAGCAACAGCATGTAGTTATTTAATTGATTCAGGCGTAACTTTGCTGAAATCCATTATAAAATACAATAGACGTAGATATATTTAGTAACCTGTTCCGCCTAACTAGTCCTAAAGAGTCATAAAAAACCCTGTAAGAAATCGATACGTGTTTCACCTCTCAACGAGCATCCGCAGGATGACGATTGACTACGCCGAGCGTGGGACGCTTTTACTCAGGTTTACGACAAGTAAATCGCAAAACCATGCGTTGTATTGGTTCGTGTCACGTAATAATGGTATGGTATGGTTGTGCGGTTGGCCAGCGCTCTTATTAACCCCCGACGGAAAAAGCGGGGTGTTATAAGTTTAACGTGTGTGTCTGTGTATCTGTGTATCTGTCTGTTCCCTCGTAGCTCCCAAACGGCTGAACCGATTTTGATTTTTTGGTTTTGAAAGGTGTATTGATCGAGAGTGTTCTTAGCTACAATTCAAGAAAATCGGTTCTTCCGTTTGAAGATTATCAGCTCTTTTCTAGTTGATGATTGGATGTGCGCATCTTCCACAGGTCTGATCGATTCGAAATTTAGTATTCTATTACTTCAATGATATTCGAAGAACATAGTAACCTTGAACCGATACTGCAGCATCACCTGGAATTGTGTCTTAATTGGGGTTATTTAAATTTTTAACTTTAACTTGTTACGTGACATGATCTATACAACGTTACAGCTGTTGTCCGCTAGCTAGCGGTCTTTTTACGTGATGCGAATTGTATGCCTGTTAATAAAATTTCACTTCATTTGCACATCACACATTATTCAAGGCTGAACCCAGTCAAAGTCAAGCCGATCCGTCTACGTATCCCTACATTTACGGTCGCTTCAAAATTTAATTCACTAAATTGCCTCTCAGGTGATACATAGTAAGGTATCTAAATGTTTACATTTACGAGTATGTCTGAGTAGGAGACAATGTAAGCCGTCTAGATTTAGGTACCAACCTATCTAGTTTGCTAAGGACTTGGACAAACCCTATTACGTTTGAGAATAAGGTCCTATAATTACTTTTTGGAAAGATACATTGTTCTTGATTAGGGTGTTGGGTTATACTCTTTTACCCGACTGCCCCAGAAGGGGGGGGGGGGGGGGTAATGTTTTTCGAGAGTTATAATATGTATGTGTCCCCCAAAACGCGCACCCTTCACCACTTCCTAGTGCTTTAGCTGGGAAGAAGATGTGGCGCAACAAACTCCCCAGCAGCACAGCTGTCTGTTCAGTTTCATCATTTTGTAGTCATCTTGAACATATTAACCTGCGGTGGGAAGCTTTGTCACATCAAAATTGCAACAGCTCTGGCCAAACTGTTATTTTAAGCTGGTTTTTTTTCTGTAAAACAACTAATTCTCATCACAACAAACTCCATAATCCCTGAAGGGTTGGGCAGAGGTGCACCTATAGTAAACCCACATTTCGCCAGTTATGTTTAAGTCCCATGTAATAGGGGGCCAGCCTATTGTCTTCATACGGGCACAAATCTAGACTCCGGGCTACTACTAAGAAGTTCCAGATGAAAAAACTCAATAACACTTTGCCCGACCCGGGAATCGAACCCAGGACCTCATTCTCAGCAGTACCTTGAGAACCAGACCACTAGACCAACGAGGCAGTTGTTGTTGTTGATGTTTGTTGAATAAGTAAACAAATACCTACATAAATACAATGTATAAGACTTTTACAAAACAGCATTCAAACTTGGCGAGGTGTCACCTACAAAACCTCTTGGCACACAAAGCAACGCTTAAAACCCGGATCAACCGACCAAAACCGTTTTTATTTTCGTTTTAAATGTACTGAAACTAATAGAAAGTGGAACCTGTATTAGAACATTCGTATGCTGATTGGGTACTTCGACTAAAAAGTAGGGTATCAGCTGCCTGTGTTACTAAATGGTACTTTTTAGTACCATTGTGTACTACTTAACTGTCTTTTGTACTATTACTGAGCTCATTCGGTTGTTTTGTATTCGTTTGAACTCTTTTAAGAGAATTTAGCTAACGATTTTAGGATGTACTTGACATTGTTTCGTTAGCATTTTTATTGCATTTTGTTTAGTTTAACTTTCATTTGACTTTGTGTTGAAAGTGTGTATTTGTATAATTTTAGTGGCATTGATAGATTTTTTTCACAAAACCAAACAAAAAATCTTCTACGCAATCAGTCCTACTATATTAATATTATAAATTTGTGAGGATGTGAGGAAAAACGACTGAACGGATTTGAATGAAATTTGGCACACATATAGTTTATAGCTTGGATTAACACATAGGATACTTCTTATCCCGATATTCTCAAGGGATCGAGACTTATGCGGGTGACACCGCGGGGCGCTGCTAGTTCATAATAAAGTACAAACGCCAAAACAGATAGAACCAGTATGTTAAAAAAAACTTCCTTTGGCAAGTAAAACGATTTTTTCACGGACCTATGAATCAGGTAGGATCAACATTGTGAACAGCTTCCACCAAAAAGTAATTCCAAAAACGGTAGCGCGTTCCCACGCCTAGCCCACCGATAATCTGCTACAGACGCGTAGCCACCGTAGCACTACAGCTACGCCGTAGCCGCAGCGTAGTCCGATTTCATACAACACATTAATTTCTATTTCAATATCGGATCTGAAATCATAGAACCATGTCTAATGAAAACAGGTATTTCAATTTCGAAATAATATCTTTAGTAGTCGGAAATTAAACAAAATATTCAGTCAATTATGGATCCATAATTATTCAATAGTACTGACAAGCTTAATTTCATCGGTGTAGTACCATTTATTCCAATAAAATAAACACTCATATTTATTAATCCGTAAATCCAATTAAATAGGACAAAGCCGGCTATTACTACACACGATTACGGATTATCATGAATGTAACAACGCATTTTCAGTATATAAACTGTTTTACCCAAAAAACTCAACGTATTTTCTTTACTTACAGTTAATAGCGAAACCTGGATATTTTTTACAGTATAATCACGAAAAGGTGAGTATAGACTTGAGCATTTACTTGTAACAGAACATTCGCCGTTTTTAAATTTTATGGAACCGCACTTCGAGCACGGAGCTCGATGGTTTGTTACAACCTGATTTAAAAAAAACAACGAGGATATTGGTGTAACATTTTATTGAGCAAAGGAACGAGAGCAGATCGTAACATCTTCAAGTTCACTCGGTGAAGTTACAAAGAAAGGTTACAGGTAAATGCTCACTCGCGCTGAGCATTACGTCAAACGCAGAGTCGAGCATTCGCAGGACCGTTACATTACATAGAAATGCTTTTTTTAATTGAGCTTTTGCTTGTATTATACCATTCGTAAGATCGTTATATTACATGGAAATGCTCGACAAAATGCTCAAGTGTATACTTACCTACAGACAAAAGTATTTTTAAGTATTATGTTGCACAAAAAGATAATTTATATTTTGTTTGGAATGGGTCAACGATATTACGTTACGGAATTTGACTGAGCCAGTTCGAAATACGAACGTTATAAATTGGGAAATAATGTTGCCCATCAAATTACCTTCAATTTGCTGCTAATTACTTACACTAGAGGCTTTATATCATCAAATTCGCACTAAAACCTTAACATTCAGAGGTTTCATAACATCGGATATCCAATTTTAGCAACATAATATTGTGGTTTCCCTTGCTAAGCTTAAATTCTGCGCATCAAAATGCTTTCGCAAGCAATAACATTATTTATTCACGCGTTGTTAAAGCCTAAAATCCTATACATCACTCAGTCACGGGCCGAAATATTTCTAATAGGCATAAAGCTTTGAGGCGACCGACGCGTTTTGGTCTAAATATGTGCTTAATAAATCATATTTATGAGGAAATTTTGCGTTTAACTGTTTTAGAGTAGAGTGTAAATGTGCTGTGCGAGTTATTAGTTAAGTTGTAAGCACTAGGAACTGGGATTAGATTGTAAGTTAGTGTGTGATTGATGTAGGACTAAGTTTAGTTTGTGTGGGGGATGTGAGATAGTTTTGAGGAAATGATATCATAATCTCTAGTGATGTGTCGATAGATAGATAGTACCTAATACAGTCTAGCTAGGCAGTCGCTTCTTGTAAAATACTGATAATCAGCTGCATCCGATTAGACCGGAAGCTGACCCCAACATAGTTGGAAAAGACTAGACAGATGATGTGTGTGATAGAGGAGACGGTAAATATGTCGTATCGTTACCTGTAGCTCTGACTGTCAATGATTTGACGTTCAACTGAAGGCGAGGACAGTGGCTAAGTGCATGCGATTGCATTGTTTGGCACGTCTTCTTTCTTCTAAGCATCAGCTTATGAGCCACGGCGATGAAGCGATCTTTAGAGCATCTTCAACCCGCTGCCGCTGTCACTGTGGCGGCATCTACATCGCCACATGTAAGCTACGCATCAAAGACCTGATGTCACAAAATCCTGCATCTCGCTATAGATTAACATATATAAGACTATCAATCCCCGGGCAATTGCCCGCCAGACACAACACCCGTCTGGTCAGAGGATCCTCCCTTTTTAATAGAGGATGAGTAAACTTTACACCCTGTTCCTCATACCCCTAAATCACCATCAACTTTGTTAGATTATTTGGCCCTACCTGAGATTCTCGCAACAATTTTTTTTTTGTTTTTGTACCATTCATAAAACTTTTAAATATAAGCTACATAAGTTTTTAATAAGAGAAAAACATCAGTGGGATTCTCGCGGCGAATCTCCACCACAAAACACTTAGACCCTAAAAAATATTGAACAGACGTACCATAAAATAATAATCAGTAAAAACTTCCGGCTACCCACCCTCAGTAGGTAATTTTCAATATGGCGATGCAACATTTACGAAGCACATCAAGATACGCCCCCAATCATGCCCGGTTCGAAATCTTACGGGGATGTAAAACACAACCTTTATTATTACCCATGTTGGACGAAGAATAAGGGGTGAATTGAAGAGGCCTATTTGGGGTTGTAGAGGCGTGATGTTTTACTTATCTCAGATACACCCGGGCTTAAAATAATTATTTGTTTTATTTTATCAGAATTGGTCCTTATGTGGGTTTATTTACAGACCCAAATTAATTATTAATTAATTCAAAATATTTAATGTCTTTGCCAAGCAATATTGCCATAAGCCACATCAGCCATGCATTGATGAGTTCATATTATTTTATTATATCCATTTATTAATATTATAAACTTTTTACAATGTACTCTTTTCACTTCGTTACTATTTTATTACTATAATTATATTTTATGGATGTTGCCTATAGATGTTTATGTAACTCTAACAGTGTTGTAATCTTTTCATGCCTAAAACAATCGTTATAAAATGTTACAGACTGCGACCTAGACTATGACATAGGCTACTTTCAACCTGTATATTTGTATTAAAAATTATGAAATGCAAAATACACGCAGATAAAGTCACGGGCAACTGCTAGTGTAATAAAAACAGGAATTTGCAACTTATCACATCCAGTCATTCTTACATCAATGTACAACATTTTTACCTCACTCGAAACAACATGCTCAGCTGTCTCAAGGGATGTTTAAGGTGTTCCTTATATAACAGCGATGGGTTATTGTGAATCACAATGAGCCATAGCGGAGTGAAAAATTTATAAGCCCTTTTAGCAATTTTTTTTTTTTTTGTTCTTGATGCCAACCCCTGTAAGTTCTTTTGACGTTTATGGCAGATTGTGAAAGGTATTTTATAGGGGTGTTTGTAAGAGGTATTTTGGTAGAAAATTGTTGTTTTTGTGGTTGAGTGATTATTCGTTGATTGGCACTTCGTGTTTAGATAATAGTACATTTCTGCCAAGGCCAGCAACTCAAGCATTGATGGACGATTGTGAAAATGTGGGCCGAGGCGTAGCCGAGGCACACATACGTGAGTCCATCATTGAATAGTGCTTTTCTCAAATAATGCGCGGAAATTCAAACAAAGTAAATTAATTATAAATTCCAGAATCAATGACGGACAACGATAATTTTTCACGCGCCAATGCAATGTGTTCATTTGTTTCTTCTTGGTTGTCATGTGTTGAAGTAAAAAGTTTGTTCCATTTTTAACGCGACAGATAATAATATGAGTTTTCATAGTAATTTATTTGGCCGCTACACAGGACAGGTATGGATTTTAATAGTAACTTTGCTGGCCGCATCGTCACTTGTTCTTGACCAGTACAGCAATTTCGATTTATCTCGAAGAAGGTTGTCAAAATAATGGTCGAATTTCCAAGCATGTTTGAGAAAAATTAATTTCTTTGTTTGTAAGACAAAACAAAGAAATTAATTTTTCTCAAACATGCTTTTAGAGCTTGTGTTTTTGAATGATGACCTAGTTTTTTTTACATTGAATAAAACATTATTATTTTTGTAATTAGGGGTAGGTAGTCAAACCAGAAATTCTAATTAATGGATTTTGGTAATCCATATTGGCTGTATGTACACTGTTTTTTCTTTGCATTCATATGATTTTATTTAACAAGATACGTACCTAAAAAGGTATAAACTACTTAATTCATAAATAAAAATAACAAAATGATGTACTGAAATAATTAAATAATAATAAAAATAAAAAAAGATCAGAGAGAAAAACAACTTCAGGAGGTTTCCATTTGAAACTGAACATTTTTATCAAACATTTTATTATGCGACGTTTCCAAGCAGATGACAGCCTTTGGTGTTCAGCTCACTGTGAATACTAAAGTTAATATAATATGGTTCATGCAAAATAAACTTACTGTGAAAGCTCTACAGCTAGCCACGGTAAAGATACATAATTTATAAATAAAAATGTCTCTTGCAAACGACCATAAAAGCATACTTTCTTTTAAAAAGCAATAAGTTTTTTTTAAATAAAATTTTATTTAACTTTATAAAATACAATAGACGTAGATATATTTATATTAACTATTCCGCTTCCGTTTGGGTTCGTGATAAGTGAATCGTCATCCTGAGGATGCCTCGTTGAGAGGTTATATTTTTCTTTCTGTATTTTTCTGTAAATGGGTTTGTACAAAACACTTTTACATGTCAAAAATATGTTTTAAGTAGGTACCGTACTAGATGACTTCGGCGTTTCCTATCTGACTACTCTGAGAAGAAAGGCCGAAACAAACTCAGAGGTCACAGTCTCTTTTAAAGTCCAGACATTTTATTGGTGAAACACGTGTCGATTTCTTACAAGGTTTTTTATGACTCTTTAGGAAAAGTTAAGCGGAATAGGTTACTAAATATATCTACGTCTATTCTATTTTATAATGGATTTCCGCCAAGTCATGCCTGAATGAATTAACCATTAAACTTTATTTCCTTTTTTGCAGATTTAATACCTTGAGGAGCGAGATACTTCATAGGTAAGAGTCAAGTATACTGTCATAAAATAACGTGACTTTTTTTTTTAAACACTACAACATTGCCTACGTCATAAAACACTCGAACACCAACACTGTAATACTGTGTATAAAAGTAGGGGTAGACCAAATAAACTATGGATGAACTGTGTGAAAGATGATAATAATAATATGATGGCTAGAAAGGGTTACTACAGTTAAGACGAGTAATAGAGAATTATAGAAGAAAAAGACACGTTGAACCTACCCCAAATAAATTGGGATAAGGGCTGTGAGCATGAATACTGTGTGTACTGCCATTTTTTTTTTTTTAAGTCATTTACTAATTAATTAATCAAGCAATAATGACACCAATAATTTTAGTTCACAATGACAGTTATCTAACTACACAACCATAGTACAAGACGACAACACGAAACATTCTCATGCAATTCAGCTTCTTATTCCATATCTATCGTAGCAAATAGGCAAGTCCAAAGTAAGCAAACGCTCCATCATCAATATTTCCAACATCCACCCAAAATTTTAAAATAATCGACTCACATCCTACCATTAAACAATTACCCAGTAACTGCTCGGTTTCGGCTACAACGTCCCTCGTATTATCCGCCATAGTAATAGTAGTTTCTAATATAAAATTGATTTCGGCTGAGCGAGCAACGTTCAAACCTTCTGATTTTGGACTTCATCCAACGCCAATACTGCACGCGTCGACTTTTTCTGTCCGTGACACACATTTTTATGACGATTCCTGACGTCGTAGAAATTTCTGGAATTTGCTTATCATATTTTTGTGGTATCTTTAGCTGGATAAAAGATCAGAGGGGCATTTCCCGTATTTTTAAGAAGGTTCGGATTCTAATTAAAAAATATATATTTTGTCAATACCTCGACCTTACTTACATTTATGATATGTTTTTGACATTGATGGTCTCTGTTTTGTATGTTTTTAATTGAAATTTGCTTTCTTGGAGATTCAACGTGTTGCTTATCAAGTATTTTTAAAACTAACAGCAAAAATATAACTGTCCATCATTGTGTTTGCTGTTAAAAATGTCACATGCACAAAGTCCCGTTACGGGAACCTTAATCTCTATAGGTTTGAATAGCATTTTTGTGCCGTTTTCAGTTTATTCAGAAAATTTAAAAAATCTCTATATTTAAATACTTTATGACGCGTTGATTTTTTACCGTGTCGATTTTTTTTATCAACATTAATTCCTCATTCGAGCTTGTAGCTAATAAGTGCTGACTTGTCGCTTTGAACACGTGTGTCTATGCATAAATAAAAAAAAACCACGTAGGTTGACAGAAAATAAGATAAATATCTTGCAGTTCTCTTTACCGGATCTGAAAAGTCTTAAAATTGTAACCATCCCTTCAACCCTTGAACCATGATTCTCTCTTCATATTTCATCGGTTGCCTTGATATATACGTAACGAAATTACTGTCCAATCTTCATGTTTATTTATTAGGGTTTAGCCTACCAACTATTTGTACGTAAGTATAAATACATTTCGATTTTGATAGGTTGACATAAATTTAGTTTATGGTTTGTTTGGTGTTTCCATTCGAATGTTCGTTTTGTAAACAGTCGTCTGTTATACGATTGAAATTCAATTACATTTTTATGGGCGGTTCATGTTAATTTTGAGAAAACAAACGGGGAGTATAAATGTACAAGATGGCGGAGGCTTCGAAGCGTCTTGGTACCATAACAGCTTAAGAAACGCTCCTGAATGTGGTAAATTATAGAATCTGCGATTATAGAATCTGTGTTAACAGATGATCATTATGGTTCACTGCCGGAATTCGTCTTTATGTGTTTGTAAATGTATTTATTCCTATATTTACCTTAAAAGTCACTGACTCATATCGAGAAACGAACGAAAAACAAAATCGCGACAAAAAAAAATCATAAAAATAGAATATTATCAGGAATTAGGGCACTTAGTGCAATGGAAGCCTTTAGTTATTTATAATGAGTTAGTTCCATTACAAATCTTCCTAACAACGTGTGACGTAAGACCTTTATAACAAATAAATGATACACAATTCGTAGACATAACAATTATTTTCATTCTTTTCTTTTATCACGAAAAATTTCTCCCGTTTTGGTACCCTGTCGCACATTCCAGCATGTTCGACAGAGCGAAAGTCCAGGGGTTAAATGTAGACCACTTCCTCTCCGGACTTTACCCCGGTTCCTAAGGTTAGAGTTACATTCTGAAATCATATTTAGATAGTCACGGCTGTTTTCCCTGAGAGGTCAGGCAGGGTTGTACCTAATGCATCCGCACCTTACATGTTATTGACACTATTCATAGTTATAATATAATCTATCTAGCTTATTATGCTAGATTGTAATCAATTACTAAGAACTTTAGTTCTTATTTTTAAGGCAAAAAAAAAAAAAACACATCTCCCCAGTGATGTTTAATTCTCATGTAATAGAGGGCGAGCCTATTGCCATCAACCGGGTACAAATCCACACTCCAGGTTGCTCTTAAGAAATTTCTAATGAAAAACCTAATAACAGTTTTTGCCTGACCTTGGAATCGAAGCCAGGACGCTGGACGGTCTACTCAGCAGTAGCGCTTGCGACCTTGTAGACAAACGAGCTAAGTTAATTGATAAATAAAAAATTACAAGTTTTAATACAAAATCACAAATCGAATTTTACTAACTTGTACTAAAAATCGAAGTCACAAATAAAACGACTTTCTCACAAGTAAACAAAGAACAAATAATAAAAAGCAATTAAATCATTGCCTCTAGTAATGTTAATTCTAAAGTTAAATACCAAAACATCTAACAAAATACCGTTAAAGGAAATGAGTATAAAAAATAATGTGAAGCCTTAAATAAACTTCAAAGTCTACCACCAGTATATAAACAGCATTTTAAGTTTCAATGGATATCATTTCCCGGGGTAAACATGGCCTTTATTGCTTTGATCTTCACTTTACTGCAAGCTATAATTACGGGGAACATGGATGCGGTAGGGACAATAATATATTTTGTAATGATGATGGTAGAAACAAAAGAATTACAGTACACAGGCCGAAGAATTTCGAATGAAATTCGTAATCCATTGCTACATTTATGTTTAAACAATTCATCTACGCGTCAGCGTAAATAACGCTATGAATGTTGTTGAATTGTCAAAATTAAAGACATTTCAATTGTATGTGTATTATGCCTATACCCTGCAATGTTTATACTTATTGTAAATCCGATAAAATTGATTACCATAATACTAGTGAAAATATCATGACAAATACAAGCAAGGCTAATAGTAAACTCAATTTTCAATAAATAAACGTTGTACGCCCCGTAAAGGCTAACCCGTTATCTGTGTTAACCCACATTATAGACAAATAAATTATTTCTATTTTTTTAATAGAAAGTTCACTAACTGGTACCTAAAGGTGACTTTAAAAGTGGAATCTGTCATCTATTCGTTTTTTGCCGAAGAATAGTATATCTTACCTGACCTATCTATCTACCTATCTTATCTTACCTGGGGAGCTATGATGCCGTCTATTTAACGACGTTGCACGCTAACCTAACAGTAATCTGTATAACCCAGGTGTTACATTGCAATGATTTCATCACCACTGCTTTTAAAATGGTGGAGGAAACCATCGTGAGGAAACCGGCATAATGTCCTAGATAAAAATTCGAACAAATGTAGCAAAATCAAAATCATAACTAATTTATTCAAACTTTGCTGAGAATCAACACCTTTTGGTCGTCAAGATTACATAAGACAGTTCCCCAAAACGCCAGCCCTTCACCACCTTCTAGTCCTTTGACTGGGAAGAAGAACTGGCGTAACAAACTCCACAGCAGCACAGCTGTCTGTTAAGAATTTGATTCTTATAACTTAACAGACAGCTTTGCATCCACCAAGCCATCGCACTGGACCCACGTGGTGGATACTAGATACCACTTACTCTCACAGATATGAGGCCCTAGCCCCAGTAGTGGAATTAAAGATTTATATTAAAGTTACCATACAAAAAAAATATTCACAATACAATGCAACATCCAAAAACATACACTCATTCAATAGCGGCAGCGTTTCTTATTCAACGCACCGCAGATGAGATGAGTCGGGAAATTGAAAACTAATATCAGATGAAAGTTTTCATCGTGTTTGGTGTGTAAAGCGGCGCAAACAATACTCAATGAATACAAATTGATCCCATCGGGTATTATAGTACCGATAGAGACTATTTTTGTACAGTAGAAATGTTTTATGCTGTTTTTCGCGTGGCATTTATAAAATAGAGATGGAAATTCGTTGTTTTATGCATGTTTCAAACATTGTGCTAATGTGGTGATACTATTTTACATACCAGTTTGTTTTTAACTTCGACTCGTAGTGGATAAATAGGTGAGTTATTTTAAAGTCTTGAATTATGAAAGTTCAATTTGAAATTCAGCTGCATCCAGTTAGACTGGAAACCGACCCCAACATTGTTGAGATAGGTTAGGCAGATAGTGAAGATTCAAATAAATAGATTTTTTTTTTCTACACATCGGACAATCTAATGAGAAAAGAATATCAATTATATATATATTTATATATAATAATAATGGATCCGTAATATAATAATATATTCCTATATTACGTCACACACAGATGTAAGTTGTCGACGAAAAATAAACATAAAAAATATTTTTCTTAGATCTTTTTAATTACATTTTGCGAGACTGTGCGCCATATTATATACGAGCCCTAAAGTGGGGCACGGTTTTTAAATGAGATCTTTGCAATAATAACGTGCTTTATATTCTAAAGCTCGTGACACACCTTAATTTAAACTCCAATTTCAGCGTAAAATTATATAACACACGCTTCAACGTAATTGCCTCTTTACAAGTGATTTTCATCACAAAGTCCTGAGTTTTTCTTAAACAAAAACATTATAAAATGCAGCTTGCAATTACCTGTACTAGAATTAACAACGCTTTTGCATGTCAATAGTTTTTTAACAAAGACTTTTTAGATTCTTACACTTTTTCCCTTTCGTGCGCTTGACATTTTCACTTACCTAATTGCGCTTTTAAAAGTTAATATTCTTTGATAAGAAATCCAGTGTTGCAGAAAACATGGTTGTTCACGCTATGGGAGGTTAACAATTTGTTTTGTTTTGCATACAAAACACTTTATAAAGATAGAAATGACTTCGCGCAAAATGGCTTTATGATCAAAATAATTGTACATACCTACTCCAAACGAGTGTCGTAATTTCTAAATTAACTTATTTCTACGAATTTCTTATGGAGTTCAAATTGTGTGCGGAGATGGGAAAAATACTGGCTTGAATTTGTTTATATAATTATCTGTATGAATCAATGTTGTCACTTTTATGAAATAAAGCAATGTTTTTTTTTTTAGTTTAAAGTCACTCGCGACAGTTAGCTATTTTGTCGGTTTGGTTCGTTACATTCTTGCAAATACGATTGTACACAGCATACAACGTAAGTACCTACGCTGGCTTTATTTGCGGTCTAAACTTGTACCATCAATTCAAGTAGAACAAACAACACAAAAGTAGATAAGCTGCACCACATTCATCGATAATGCTATTATCTACACAGGGTTATTGGTTATATCCGTTAGAGGAGAGGTCATTTGCAACCAAATTACTCCTAATGACCCCTACGCCAATGTCAACCATTTTCGAGTACCTTGACATTTTATATTTTATCATAAATGAAATAAAAATGTAAAATTTCAAATGACTCGAAAATTGTTGAAATTTTATTGGGGCCAAAAGGGGTCATTTGGTTATAACTGACCTACATCCCCGGACATGTAACCAATAACCCTATATATACTTTTATTATTTTGTTTGCATTGCAGTAGAGCAACCTGTTATCGTAAGATCTATCGTCGACGACGCAACTTGAAAACTAACGTGTTACAGACTCAAAACACCAAAGAGTAACCAAAATGTCACAGTACGTACCGCTATTGAAATATTTCTGCTGACATATTCTGACTACTCCTTGGTGACTTGAGTCAGAAACACGTTACGTCGTGGACGACGGGCCTAACACGGAGTATATAATGGAGAGACAGGGAAAAGAGATGCGGATCCGATAGATGTGAGTGAGAGACTTGGCCAAAGTTTACTGGAAAATGTGCAGGAATGGATCCGCAATAATCCTCCGAACTGCACTCCCCAGGCAATGGCATTGGAAGCACTGAGCACTTATCCCTATGCTTCTCTATGGATATATGTAGCTGTCCATCTAACTGATATAATCCCTGAGTGCATTACGAGGGGAAAAAGGGGGATTAAAGAGTAAAAGCCATGCTGGGAAATAAATAATGAAACTGATTACTAGAGAGCTGGCAGTATTTTTGAAATGTTTTGTTGATGGGTTAGTTTTTGGCCAAAAAACCTTCACTGTAGAGACAGCTTCACAGATAGGCAGGACAGTTTACGTGTTACAGCATTTTATTATCTGATACGTACTCAACTAATAAAATGCTATCTACATATTTAAGACAGTGCCGATCGGAAACTGTGAACCAAAGATGGTCAGATGACCTTGTGAAGGTCGCAGGAATCCGCTGGATGCAAGAAGCATAAAACCGGTTGGAGTAAAGGTGCTTAGGGGAGGCCTATGTCCAGCAGTGGACGACTTTCGGCTGAAATGATGATACTGATGAATCGGAAAGTAGAACAAAATAAATATAATACTGAATTTTGACTACTGAATATGGATTGGAACTATGATGCACATTATTACTAAAATACATAGAACCTACAGGAGTACGATGTAGATACGTGTAGGTATTCGATAGTGAAAATACTTCATTTTGAATGTTTTCCATCGGGATGTCGTTAGTGCGAAAATATGTGAAAAATATGTAGACCACGTTTGCATTTTTCCTGTTTTTTTGCTGCTTTCGACCTGCTTACAAACTGCAGATAAGTTTGGTGCAAAATATCAAATATCTAAGACACTTCCTCAATACTCAAAAAAATTTAGAATGTTAAAAATAAGTGTTAGTACAACTTTAAGTACTATACAACTTTATTAATAATTTGAGAGGAATCATCGTTTCTTCTTAGTTTATCTCCTACTTGTTACAGTTTTATCTTATTTCAATATTTTTATAAGACGTCAAAATTGTTTTTTTTTATCTGGTTTTAGACAACGAAGAGCACTGAGTGGAAGATCATAATTAATTTAGAGATTGCTGTTTAAAGAGAGAGGATAAGAATTTATTATTAGATACTTTAAAAGGTCAAAATCTTTTTTTTTGTGTATTCTTACTGTCAATAAATCTTGGTCACCACTGACCAAAATCAATTGTGGTCTCAATGTTTGTTTCTCCTCGGAATGAGAAGAGGCCCTGCCGTGCCCTGGACTTATAACATTTAAATTAACTTCCATATCAAATTAATAAATTGTTCCTCAAGCAATTATTTGCCTCTAGTTTGTCTAAGCGAACTTCATCTCTTGAAATAACAGAACAGCATTTATTAAGCTTACATTTTAATTAAATCTAGATTCGTGACAAGACATTTAGTTGGAGAGAAGATGAAATAACTTGACGAAGATGACATAAAGTGGTTTGGGAAGAGTACCTAAATCAGATTTGAAATTAGATTGCTGACAGACTGTTTATAATACATGTTCAAGTAATGTTAAAGTTACTAATAATTTTGCTTGGATTGCTTTATTTTCAGGGTTTTAGATTAGATACTGAAAAGCTCACATATCAAGACTCGCGTTAAATCAGTTTTAATTTTTATTATTAATTAATGTATAATTTATATGCTGTTGGCGTAGGTACCAATTTTAAATAAATAAATAATTATTAGGTTCAGTGTCAAATACTGCATAAATTTACTGTTATATTTTTGTGTATTAAAAAATGCTATCAATTTTTTTTCTCGCATTGACCGTACCCCTAGGGCACGATCACATCGTTTAAGTGTCACGCATCTTGCGAAACTGACTGCGGGGAGAAACAAGTAAATGAAGTTATTTAGAGCGTGCCACGAGTCTCCGCGACGCGACTGAGAACCTTTGTACACACACTTTTTTCTTGCCGTAAAAATCTACGGTTTATTCGCCGTGTGTAGGCACGGTCATCATTTCTGTATGGATCACTATGGAAGCTTGTTGACGGACACGTTTTTTTCTACGGCGCGGTTCATGCGCCATAAATATAAAAACACCGTGCCGTGTGAGCAGGGTGATAGACGGAAACAGGTGACGTGCGCAGGTGTCTTGACGCAAGTCGCGTCACAAGTTACATCGCTCGAGGCTGTGAACTCTAGTAATTTGCCCCCATTACTAAAACTGCATCGATTTCTACTGCCCAGCGGCACCATTCCATTCACTGTTAAACTTTAAAAGCTTTCAAGCATCTCATATCCTATCTAGACCACATATTTCCACCTACCCACCGAATTATTCAAACGCAACACCGTTCTAAAGGTACCAGGGTGACATAAAACTAAGGAGGGCGACGTGAACCCACTGAGGGCCTTCGTAACCTGACCGAGCTAAACGAAACTATTTCCCTGCGTTACTTAAAGAGCGTCGTAAAGTCGAACTATGGCTCCCGCGGGAAGTTCTACGGTCCCCTCGAATTTGGTAGCGAGTTTTCTAGGCCTGGAGTAGGTATAAAATGGTAGAAAGATAATGGAATTTGAAATCTTTTTGATAGCTTGTTGATGCCCTGAAAAAACCTGGCATATTAGTTTACGAACACCTTTTAATATGTCTGTGTCAAAAATCTGTATATATTTTTTTCTATTTTTGGAAGCTACATTGAATATTGTACACACTTTTTGGCCACTTTAAAGAAAAGAGTGACACAATAAAATTCACTTTATTGAACCTTGTTTGATTAAATTTACACTTTATTCGACATTATTATGTCATGACACTAACCAGTAAGCATTCTTTTCGAAAAAGAAATGGTAATTTACCTCATCAGTTTATTGATATTGTTTGTTAAGGCCTTAAATTATAAGAAAACAATATCATAACTTAAAGAACAGTAAAATCTAAAACAACTAATTTAGAATCGAAGAAAGAAATCTTGAGCATCAAAAACTACTCGAGTGTTCAAGCTCTTGAAACTAAAATAACAATTTCAGTAATAATGAAAGCACCAATTACGAAGAATAACATAAGTAAGCACAATTTCGCAAAATCAATCATGAATTTGAATTTGTCTCAATATCTTAGCAAGAGAGAATTCAATTATAAGGGGTGACTACACGTGCGACATACATGCGTTGCGTTTTTTGAGATACTGTGAGTTTTTTGAGTCGAATCGTGGCTAAGTCATCTTCCAGCTTATATAAGTCTATTGTCTGAGATAGCTATTATACTTGATCCCTGGAAACTCTCATCTAGCTCCTGAAAACAGTTAGGTGCAGTCACAAGCTGTATAATTATGACACTTATTAACTCTTAAATGTGATTGTTTCCTACTGTATTGTAGTTTTATAGTGATTGTAGTTCTATTATGAAATAGCTCGTAACTGAACTTTAAAGTCGTTAATTCACGAAAAAGTCCTACTTTACCTTTGTCGTGAACAGACTGGCAATTCATAATTATGTTTCAGAACGTTCGCATTCAAAGCTCAGTTTCAATCTGTCAAAAACACCTCCAATTTAACTTCATTTCTGACAAGTTTCCGAAAACACATGAAATGAGATTGCAACTTGAATATGAACGCTTTTTGATACCTACAAGGATTGGAGGACCTTTAGGTCTTTCTTATCCACTTCAATGGACATCGGCATCGATTCTACTGCTCTATGATATTTTTATTTTGTTTCGCACGATTTCAAAGAAAACATGTTATGAAGTGTGACAAATCAAATCGTCGTGAAGTCGCACGGTGCCCGTGTGGCCTCAACTTTATAACAACGTAAAATTCTCGTAATTGCATTATATTTTCTTGATTTAAATCTAATATTTTCTTAAAGAGATGAGGTTGAATTGTGTTTACATTTAGAATGGGATTCCACTTAGATCTACATTAACATGACATGAGATGTAGTTACAACATGTAATACAAATCTAAATTGATTCCATTAATGTTCCCACTTTATTAAATTTTAAAGTGAATAATGTAGTACTTATTACAAATACCATTTAGTTTTTTTTTTTTATCAACCATTTTGTTTGGATCAACTTTCCAATTTTTTATTGGTTTTAATATTTTAGCACCATAGTAGCAACGAAAAACCTCATGATTTAATAATCACGTAAAATGTTTTTGTCATCGATCATTTTCATTATTGCTTGAGTGCATATTATTTATTATCGATACCTTATTATCAATATCGTAAGTTATACCTACATGCGAAAAACAATGTTAAAACGTGTGCGCCCTAGCATACCACAGTGTCTCAAAACAAAAGTCTTTGACCAGTGGTTGTTGCCAGTACGAAGACCAGACGACCTATGGCACTGAAACGTGGTCGGTCACAATGGGCCTCATTAGAAGGCTGAAAATCACCCAAAGGGCAATGGATAGGGATATCATAATTGGAGTTTCCCTATTTGATCGAATCAGGGGCCTAAGTCTACTAATTTATAAACGTCACAATGGTGTCATAATGGTTAGTATTTGACAGTTTTTGTATGGCAAATCTGCCAAAAACTAACCATTATGACACCATTGTAACGTTTGTAAATTAGTAGACTTAGGCCCCAGGAATGAAGAGATCCGCAGAAGAACTGCTTTCTTTTTGTAAAAAAAAAACTGCCTCCTTTGTTTTGTGGTTGCAAGCTCTACTATTGAGCAGGAGGTTCGATACCCGGATCAGAGAAAATGTTATTGAGGTTTTTCCAATTTCTCATAACAGTATAGTTTAAACTAATTTAAATATCTCTTATTAAAGTGTATTCCCTAATAATGCGCCTTTCAATGAACTGGATGCAACAACGCCAATCCCACCAAATAAGCTCGTGCACAATAAACATACAAAACTCGCATATGCACGGAATCTATTGCCTACGGTGTTTGTAACTTCTGCCTTTCAAATCCAGTGCATAAACCAAAATAACAGCTATAATTTTGAAAATAGAACGGTATTCACGTAACAAATCCTATCAAACTCATCTTGACTTCAAAATTAACCACCTCACTTCATTCCTCCCTCTTCATTCAGCAAAAACAATACAGTTTTCGCACTGTTGCTTCTGAACAGGGAGGATCAAATTATCCTTTAAGAAAACCTGTCAAGATTCCTTAATGAATAAATGATGCAGAAACTTTAGAGATTCAATGTTTTGATTCTATTTAATTTTGTATTAGCATAGTCTTTTCAATGAGCAGAGCACTAATAATTGAATTTGTATTAGTAAGGTTGTCATTGATTTGTGTTCAGTTTCCGTCAGTTTATTTATTAATATTAATTATAATCTGACATTTTCTCATCAAAAAAATCAACAACATTGTGGTCTTGTTTTTCTTTGAAGCATACTGTCGCGGCCTGCAACTGGTGCATTGATGGACGATCGTGAAAATCTGGGCCAAGGCGAAGCCTTATACGTGAGTTTATGAATGCCTGGTTGCGATCAAGGCTTGTATAGTACTTTTCTCAAATACCTAATGCGCGGAAATTCAAACTGAGTAAATTAATTATTAATTCCAGAATCATTGACTGACAACGAAAATTTTTCACGCACCAATATTTATGTTCATTTGTTTCTTCTTTACTTTAAAGAGCTCTATTTGCAAGCCAAACCGAAATTTAAATAAAATCTTTCATAAGTTACGTCCTTGGTTGCCATGTGTTGAAGTAAAAACTTCGTTACATTTTTAAATAATACGACATAATAAATATGAGTTTTCATAGTAACCGTGCTGGCTGCATAATCACTTGTTTTTTTACCAGTACAGCAATATCGATTTATCTCGAAGAAGGTTGTCAACGTATTGCTCGAATTTCCAAGCATGTTTGAAAAAATGCTACTACTTTTGTGCAGTACCAACATTTTATCTACGCCCTAAATGTTCCTTCTACAAGAATACAAAAGTAACATAAAAAGTTAACCAAAATAAAAGCCTAGTGCTCGTAAATCGAGACCCCAAACAGCCACAACATAAGAGATATTAAATAACAGCGCCCGATCCACACCTCGGGAGCCTGATTGAATTTCTGTTCCGCATGATTTATCGGACATAAATACGGTTCCATCGGTATCCATGGACGCCTGATCATGCAGTTTTGTGGCCACCATTTTGTTCATTATATTTCAAAAATGTGTACCCGTTTTGTTTTAGTTTATTAGCAAGAGACTCGTGGCTGAATGATAACAGCCGCACGGGTCGAATGAAGTTAAGCTACGCTTGCCGCGGTCGATTCGTGGATGGGTGACCATCACATAATTATCGAGACCCCTCCGTGTCTCGGAAAGTACCTACGTTTAGCCGTTGGTCCCGGCTGTCATTCGATGATCTTTGACAGTCGTTAAGAGTAGTCATACGCCCAAAAGTATGACAACCAGTCTTACCAAGGGGTATTGTGTTACCGAGTAATTGGGTTGTGGAGGACAGATATCCAGTGAATAGACAGTGGCTCCATATAAAAAATAAAAATACTGGTATTCGGCTGCATCGGTTAGATATGCCAACAAAGTTGGAAAAAGTCTTGACTAATTGATTGTGTACACGTTTTGTTTTAGACTTATTTACAACGTTGAGTCAGTGGTTTAAGCAAAATGGTAATTTCAAGGTCATTCATGACGTGGTTATCTGTTTGGGACGTGGTATATTTAGAAGACACGTAACTTAGGAAACATTATAAGCTCGAACGAACATCACACGAAAATCTTTCATCCGTATTCAAAGAACATTAAAATATTCTTCCAGATTATTCATTGGTTTGCACTTATAAGGAACTTTGCAAAAATTGCTCCCGCAGTGGTATTTCAAAAGGTTAGTTACAGGGCTACACACGTTACTGCAAGCTGGAGAAGCTAAAAAATGATTGTTCAAGCAAGCATATTATCACACTTGCAGTTACGTTACGTATGTAGTCACCTTAAGGATTAAGGGCGCCCTCTGTCCAGCATAAGTTTAATCAGTCAATAAAGTTTCTACTAGAGGAGGCCTATGTCCCAGCCTTAGGCCTCCTCTCTGTGAGAGTGACTATCTGATACTGCCTTTGAGTCGGATTTATTAAATACATTCACATCACGCCATGCTTGTTTTCTCCGAAGGATTAGACAGAGGTGTGCCTATTATTCAGCTGCAGAAAAATTTCACCCCCTAGCAGTGAAAAAATGCTTGGGGGTGAGATTTCTCTGCAGCTGACTGTACATACGCAGAAGCAGCAGTAGCAGTATTTAATCATCGTCACCCAAAGAGTCTCTTCAGTTTAAAATGAGCAAAATTTAAATCTTTACATTATTCACCAACCACAGACCTAAAAACCCACTCGACAATCTGGCACACATTTGAACGCTCAACTGCCAAACACCAGCCACCACCAACCAACAAGTTAATGCAGTAAAAACTGCGTCTCAAGTACTGAACTCGGTAATAACTTTTTGATGGACATCCAAGTATGATCGCGCAGCCCAACTGTCCCCTTTGGCAGCGTCCAGAACATGCGTTGCCAAAAAGGTTTTTAGTAGTTATAATCCAGCTATGATTTATTTGCTGTAAAACGTGGGTAGATAAAGTGGTTGTTAGTTTTGGAAGCCGTCTTGGGAGTATTTTTGTTTGAGGAATGTCTGGGATGTGTTGACCTTTTTTGGATTTTGGTTACTGCTGTTTGTTTTTGCCTTTATTGCTATTTTTATAGTCTTAGTGATGTCTAGCTCTTCGCATTTAAGAGGTATACAATAATATACAAGTTCATGACAAGGTCATAACGAATTAAACGGAACGAACTTGCATCTTTGTGTTCACCTTTTATTTATTCGTAAAAGATTTTTCCAAATTGCATGAACGCTCAGGTTCATAAAGCTCAACATCCTTGAACAAAAGACGATCTTATGGACCAGTATCCTGTGGACTTTACGTGGTCAACAACAAAAGCCAATTCCATTCCAATCCACCGACCTATCGACCCCAAAACCGTTTCTTTTATTAACCTATATCAATAAAATCGCCATCAGCACCTAATAATCCCTAATAAATTTATATCTTCCCATCGAGGCTTGATATTTCACCCACGTGACAGAATTGCGGCCATACTACATGATATTGGCAACGCAGGTCACGTCGCACGCCAAACACTAGTTAGGAACTGTGATGACGCTGCACAATCAATTGTATCAATAGTGATGTCTGTTATGTAATTCGGTCTTTGAAGTGGTTTTTGTAAAAACCGGTTTTTATAAATGTCCACTCTTTGGAGCAGCTTAAATTCTGAGGTGAGCTACACGATACTGGACAGGTCTACTCAAAGTGAAGTTCTTTCCTCAAAAGACCATTTCAGACGCAAATCTACAGTCATGATCCTCACACATGTTATGATCTGACCAAGATAATGTCTGGACTTTAAAAGAGACCTCTGAGTTTGTTTCAGTGACTTAGATATATTTAGTAACCTATTCTGCTTAACTATTCTTAAAGAGTTTTAAAAAAACCCTGTAAGAAATCGACACGTGTTTCACCTCTCAACGAGGCATCCTCAGGATGACGTCCATCCTCATGCCAAGCGCTGCACAATGAGACGAGCTCCAGCGTCCAGCGCTTGGCGTGGCAACACGTCGTGTTCGGGTTCCCGACAAGTCAATCGTCATCCTTAGGATGCCTCGTTCAGAGGTGAAACACGTATCGATTTCTTACAGAGTTTTTAGGACTCTTTAATAATAGTTAAGCGGAATAGGTTACTAAATATATCTACAATCAATTAACTATGTTTGTTTGTTCTCAGAGAAGTCGGATAGGAAACACAGACCTCAACCTTGTTTTTAATTTTAAAATATTATTTGACGTATAAAAGTTTTATATCAACCTACTTACAGAAATAAGCGTCATTCATTTATCATCGTTTATCATTTATTTCCTACTGTTCGTACAACTATTTATAGTATTTCCAAAATGCTCATATGCGGAGAGATATTCGGTTTATCATGAAATCCTGACATTGTTATTTTTTTGTCCAATGTTTCTTTAGTTATTTGGTAAAAAACTCTCGAGTACTCTTATATAGATTGTTTGTCGTTGATTGAGCTGTATTTGGTTCAAGTTAGGAGTCTTTCAGATTAAAACCTGCCATAATAATAAAGAATTCCTCCACCCATCGAAACTATAAAATTACAATTCCACATCTCAACCACATTTCAGTATTACAATTCCACCGCAGTTATTAAAACCGATACAATACCAAATACCAATTCCTGTTCACGTTCTAAAATTTAACGCAATGAGTACCCATGTAATTAAACATTGATTACCGCCCGCACTGACCGCCACATTCGGGGATCTCACAACGAATAACTGTCAGCGTTCGTACATCATCAAAATTATTGCTGCTGAGCTAATATTTCCTGCTAATTAATTTCCATGGAATTAATTGCAGGTATTTTGATGTCGATTGTGAATCAATTTAGGATATTAGGACTAGATAACGGGTTGGACATTGACATTGGGGACATTAGGAACAGGACATTGACCATCCATGTATGGGAGTGGGACCAAGTGCTGCCCAAAATGGACACACAGTGCATTATGTTCCTTGGGCTTATACTAGTCTGTAAACCAAAGCTCGTCAAAATCTATCCGAGGAGTTTTGAGAAAAAATATATTTTGTTGAGTTTTTTTATTGATAAATCCATTTATGATGATAACGTTGATTAGCAGTACTGAAATGTATGACCAGCAACAAACTGCAATCACCGTGGATTGTGGACGGTAAAAACTGATTAAATGATGTTGATTCACACTACGTCGTAGCTACTAACAAAGGTCAATAAATTAACACTTTAGTTTTCTTCATCTATGAGCATTGTAATGAAATCGGAACAGATGAAAAATTTAAAGAATATTAACAGCTCTAAGCCATTAGAGGACATGCTAAAAGCCGATTATGGAATCATTTTATATCAATTTATTTATGATAAAAGCTACAATGTTAACCAACTTGTCTTGCAAAATTTACCTAAAACTGACTTCAAGCCAGAAGCAAAACATTCGTAGAAACTTAAAAACGGTATGAGATCTTAGGAGGCTTGAATATCACAGCTAAGATAACAAAACTTTTTCATAAAATTACAATATTAACTTTCAAATTAGTAGAATCCAACGTTTCTACTCACAGGCTTAACATTTTTGACACTCAACCACAGACTTAACTAGTTGAACCACTTCTATCAAAGTGGTGTGAGAGTTAACGAGGTGGTTGATGTTGACGGCCTTGGTTCGCAGCCAAATAAGTTTGGAACCGAACCTATTATGTTATTACACTGTGAGCATAATTACTCACACTTGTGATGAGATTTAGCAATTTTTCATTAATTTTATGGATGATAGGAGCGGTCGGGTTTGATTTTGAATAAGCTTTTAAAAACTGGGTCCAAGTCGACTATTTTCAATGATTGGTCAAACTCCTGGCTAAGTAATAACAGCCGCACGGGTCGATTCATCTGGTTAAGCTATACTTGCCGGAGTTGGTCCGTGGATGGGTGACCATCTTTACATATCGAGGCCGTTGGTCCCGGCTGTCATTCGTGGATCTTTGACAGTCGTTACGGGTCGTCAGAAGCCCGAAAGTCTGACAACCAGTCTTATCAAGGGGTATTTTATTACCCAGTAACTGGGTTGTGGAGTTCAGGTAGGCAGTCGCTCTATGTAAAATACTGGTATTCAGCTGCATCCGTTTAGACTGGAAGCCGCCTCCAACATAGTTGGGAAAAGGCTAGGCAGGTTTGTTGGACATTATGACACTCATTGTGACATTTTGACATTATGACAGACAATACTAAGACAACACCATTGCCCTTGCGTCAAAAGTAAAAAAATAAATAAAGGAACATCCCTACGACTTGCCATAATGTATGAGATTACCAAATAAATACGTTTTTTGAGATTACCAAATAAATAAAATTGTGCTAGCAGAGATGTAGAATTTTCAGCGCATCTCTCAGAGTGCCTGAAAATATAGAAGAATATTTCCCCTAGAAACATAACATGACAACTACATTAGAATTTTATATTTCGTCTTGTTTGGAGTTTTTTGCGTCGCTACTTCTATCTAGTTTGAAGATTTCAAGATTCTGGCAGTTATTTTGGGTACTATGATATAAAGAACATTATTAATTTGACAATACATTCTAAATAACGAGTTTAAATAATGGAAGATACAGCGTAGCTGAACAGACGATTTGATGGCAATAGGCTTGCCCCCTATTACATGGGACTTAAACATCAATGGGGAGATGTGAGTGTTTCGATACACTTTTGCCCAATCCTTCGGGGAATACAGGCGTGATGTTATGTTGTTGCTATGTTTATTACCAGAGTACCCGCGAAATTTCGCGAACTTTCGCGGGTACTGAATGCGTCTTTAATTAATTTTCTTTATGGCACCTCTTTAGGTCACGACCTATCCGAATATAAAAATATTTGGCCTAGGTCTTAGAAGAAGGCGTGAAAATGTATTCGCTGTTACAAAAATTGATTCAGGCGTGATTTGGCGGTAATCCATTATAAAATACAATGGACGTAGATATTATATTTAGTAACCTATTCCGCTTAACTATTCCTAAAGAGTCATAAAAAACCCTGTAAGAAATTGACACGTGTTTCACCTCTCAACGAGGCATCCTCATGACGATCGACTTGTCGTGAATAATCAAAGTTATTTAATGGCACACATCACAAATGACATTTTTTCGGTGTTACAATGTTTAATAGATTTTCCCACATTTATTCCTTGTTTTTGCTATTCCTCAATAATTTTCCCTAACAACGTTTTTAAATCTTAACTTTAACATGATCGCCAGCAAAACTTTACCACTCCCATACTAATCGCAATCAATCATCACTTTCGTCATTAACGTGATAACGTCAATTTAATTATCACGCGATAATCCTTAGGGGCATCTTGAATGAGAATAGATTATAACACAATAGATAGAGGCGTAATATGCTGTCTAGAACGGATATTTTTCTGATGAGATAAAGATTATGAGTGTGTTGTGGTATTATGGACGCGTTATATCAGCCATTTTATTGATACACACTAGACATTTATAATACAAAACCCATAGAGAGTCTAGTGGTGCAGGGCATAGAGGAAGATGGGTTTTGGCGAATGTACACTCAGTGCAACAAAAAAAATTACACTTTTATTGTATGTTATTATTCTATCATTATTGCCATAATTTATGTTTAGGACATGTCTTTTTACAAAAACAAGCGAAAACCAATTCTGCGCATCTACGACTCACTACATTCGTAAGCAAGTTACATTACATGGAAATGCTCGGCACAATACTCAAGTGTATACCTTAACAGGTAATACCTTAACAGGTACTTAAATAACTACGTATTATTTCCTACCCACCTTGCGCCTTCTCAATCAAAACTTTCGGTGTTACTCATGACAGACAGGCAGACATTGCGAAGATTGCTTTTTGGTTCTAAGCATGTCAGGGGAAAATGAAGGAAATCCGCTATTCATACATTTTGATAGGCATTGTTAGATGTCTCATCAATATTTTAGGTCAAAACTGTATTATCCCTTGCTAGACCATACATTACTTTTAGATGAGGGATGAATTTAATGAAAGTAAAGAACTAAAATACTACCGTATTGTCCCAAAGGTACTTACTTAAAGTAAATGGTGTGGAATTGAAGTGAGTGACGCGGCCCTTGTTAGCTGTAACGAGAACGCCTGACTGCATTGATAACCCAATGCGAACTGAACAAATTATTATGAGTTGAAATTAATGTGTTGCATAAACTACTGAATTGCAGAATGTGCGGTTGCAACGTACACATTAGTGCTAAACAGTACCAATAAATTTTAACTGTGTATGTTTGGAAGACAGAACTATCCCTTCCAATGCCTGATACAGTAAGAAATCAATTTCATAATCTTACTTTACATCATAATCATAAAATACGACACCCTTTGCAGAATTAATAAGATTGTCAAAATCCACACAGCAACAGGAATCTCAAAGCAACAAATCTAATAATAAATCCTCATTATATATAACATAAGAAACCCAAAAATACGTCCATAATTTCTATAGCTTCCCTCGTAATATTGCCAAAAGTAATTAGGGTACATTTAGGGGCTTACCTTTGAACGCGGCCTATCTTGGGTCACCTGATGTGATTGACGACAACCTTAACGAATTTAACCAGTAATTAGGGGACATGGCTTCTTTTGATGATAACCTTGACTGATATGGGAGGTGAAATGAGATTGGATTTTTATGGGTTATTTTTATTTTGTGTGGTAACCGAAGGTTGGGATTTCCTGTTTTGAATGATTACGTCGATTCTGTTTGATGACATTGATAATGATCTTATTGTAGTAAGTAAGCACTCAAAATAACTGGGATAAGCTTAGGGCGATGGTGATAAGCAAGTTACATGCGCGAAACTTAGTCGAGGTAGGCAATGTAAATAAAACGTTTTTTTTTAAATATTAACCTATGTTGTCCCACTGCTAGGCTAAATCATCACGCCAGCGTTTTTTAGGCCTGCCCCGGCGACGACACCCGTCATCAGGTACCCACTGTGTAACGATCCTGGCCCATCTGCTTTCATGCATCGTATAGATGTGACCCACTCATCCCATTTGAGCCTCGCAGACTTATCGCCAACAACGGCGATGCCTGTCTTGGAGCATAATTATTATGGTGTGGCGAATTTGGTCGGTGAGTTTGATTTTTAAAATGCTACGCACTACGTTCCATAAAAGTTATATAACTAAAACCCAACTACGACAAAAACGCCAGCTAAAAAGGTATAAACAAGACATCACAAACAGACAAATTAAAAATCCGGAATCACACGTCGTGTTATCGAACAAATTACGTGTGACTCCGGATTTTTTATTTGTCTGTCTGCGACAGATCTTGTGTTTTATAATATTTTATCGTGGCAACATCGAAACCACCACATTGGAACTACGCAAGAAATCTGACGTCACACAAATCCTACATTGCGCGAGTGAAGTTTATAGCCTGACAACAACCATCAGGCAGTAGCCACAGCTCCCATTTGGTGGAAGGATCATCCTTTTTAAATGGAGTATGGTCCTTCGTTTCCACCCTGTTCCGGCATGTAAAATAAGTATGTAAGGATTTACTGACACATTACTAACAGATTAACCTACCGATCTGTCTATTTTCGTTCCCAATTTTCAAGGAATAATACTTATGAAAGCATAAGCGACAAATCGGGATTAAGTTTGACAGATACATAATCTATTGCGGAAGCGCCCCTCGCTCGCCTGCTTCTTTAAGATAGCTCTCGCTACAATGAATAGCAATTCGTTTGATGAGTTTCTTTATGCTCTTATTTTGATGGAGTTTGTTGTGATGGGAATTTGTTGCTTTAGAAAAAAAAACAGCTTAACATAACAGTTTGGCCAGAGCTGTTGCAATTTTGATGTGACAAAGCTTCCCACCGCAGGTTAACATGTTCAAATTTTTTTTATCCCACCGCAGGTTATCACGATTTTTTTTTTTATAACTGACCAGACACCTGTGATGCTGGGGAGTTTGGCTGCGCCACTTCTTCTTCCCAGCAAAAGCACTAGGGAGTGGGAATTTTGACGTTCAAAAATCTTAGCGTAGTTTGAATAAATGACTTTTAATTTTATTTGATTATTTCCGGGAAATTATAAACAGGAATGCATGCTTATGTTAAAATCATGTCTGTTGAAAATTTGATATAATGTTCCTATAAAAATAAAGATAGCCTACTAACGATGCAAAATGAATTTATTTATTTTATCCTAGGCGTTGTAACCCTCAACACCCGCGACCGTATAAACAACACAGCTGACCTCATTTTAAGAATAATTGTGATTTTTGAGGCTGGACTCACTGCTGAAAAGGGTATGATCAACTTACCTATACAGAATTGTATCAAATAAATGTAATATCGGTTACCCACACACAGTCGATGCGCGCCCTTTGCCTAACGGTACGTGTACGAGAATAGGTATTTTTTATTTCGGTAACCGGTATTAATACTGGTATTATTCAATTTAAGGTAACCTATAAAAATACTTGTAAAATATATTAGTCATTTCGTGGCCTGACTTCTAGATTGACACAATACATAATAAATCTTTTATTTATTTATTTTCTTTTGTGTTGTAATCGAAAAAATTCCTTATTGATCTTATCGGATTCCGTCCTTAGTCTGTACCACACCTTTTAATTATGACTACACTTTTCTGATACATGCAGTAGAAAATATAAAATATTGTGGTAGTTCTGCTTACGACATGACCAGTCACACACGCTCTGCATACTAGAATGGGGCGTTTGATGGCACGGTGCAGTAACTGAGAGAGTGGCTGCTACGTCACAGGCGCACGTACACCCCCGATTCCCGTACGGAACAAATATTTGTATGGCCTACGGATAGTTGTTCCGGGTCTGTGTATATGAGATTTGTATTTGTAAACGTACCCATGATATAGGAAAATTCCTACTGTGTGATACCATGTTTTGGGCCTTTTCCAGCCTGCCGATCTATTCTCTCGAAAAAATCTCAGTGAAAATAAAGGGAAGTGCGCTTGAAGTGAGCTGTCAATAGTGTCAATCCCGAGCATAAAGCCTCGTGCAAACGGGCGCGACGCGACACCGGTAATTGTTCTACCGTGAAGTTTTCTTAGAAATTGTATTGTTAGAGTCGCGTCGCGTCAGTCTGCACGAGGCTTTAGGTAAAATAAAAGCTCACATCAACTAAGTTTTCACGGTGAGATTTTTACAGAATACACCATCTGTAACCGGTGACACTAGTAATACTCTAGGTAGTATTCTTAGTCCTAACAGGCGTTGTGAAAAGGGATTTAAGATATTTAAGTATTTTTGAAATGGCTATCTATAAATGTTAGGAAACATGATAATAAGCTAATAATACTCTGGCTATGTTAGTTTAGGTTGTTATGTTAGTATTTTATCGATAACAAGAAGTGTGTAAAAAATGTACCTATTTATCATTCTGAGTGTGTCTTGCTTCTCAGAGTAATCAGATAGGAAACGCCGACCTCATCTAGTTCTTAAAATATTATTGACGTGTAAAAATGTTTGTACAAACATAATTACAGAATATAAAATCATTTCATTCTTACCTAATATTTTTAACATTACCCATTATGTTTGTAAAAGACAGAATAATTGTGTGGAAAGGGGAGAGGGGGGGGCCTGTGCTCTGCAGTTAGATAATAAACGCTAGTTACATTAGATTATATTATATCTATGTATAAAAAAGTTACTTTGGTCTATCATATAGTTATGAACGTGTGGCGGCATCCATATCGCCACGTGCGAACTACGCATCAAAGACTTGACGTCACACAAATCCTGCATCGCGCTATTAGAGTTTACCGCACGATCAACATATATAAGACGATCCGACATCAATCGTTGGGCAGTTGCCCGCCAGACACAACACCCGTCTAGTCGGAGGATCCTCCCTTTTGAATAGAGCATGAGTGAACATTACACCCTGTTCCTCATACCTCTAAAAAAGTATTCGTTTCCCAAGTTAAATCAAATATAGCTTTTTAAGTCCAAAAATAGATTTTAGTAAACCTGAAGTAGACAAAAAAAAACTCCCGTAAAGCCGACAGCACTTAATTAAAAATACCTGAAAGATTTCAGGGAGCAAAACTTACAAATGAAAGTACTCGAAATCTGGTCTGAATTTTCCCGAAATACTGCCTGAAAACTAGCTCTGGTGTAGTTATTTCAGTAATGTATTACTGAAATAACTAAAATTCTGTTATAAATGGGCACTACCCTGAACTGGATGGTTCGCGGATTTCGCTGTAATTTACTGAAAATACCTAAATGTTTTGAAAACCTTATTGTCAAGTTATTTAATTTACTTGCATACAAGTTTTGTCTGTTATCTTTATTATTATTTATCTATTTATATTATTCCACACGTGCCGTGTGACACACGTGGTATAAATCAAACAGACTCTGGATTTTGAATTTGAATAAAATAAATAAAATACCTTTTATTTTTATTAACAGTATTTTGGGGTTATAATGTGCTAATTAAGCCCTTTTGATAAACAATCCAATTTTTTTTTGTTCATGACTTTTATTTGTCTTCAATTTAATGTGACGTCACATATCACGACGTATACGACGATCAAGACGCTTCCAACGATACTTCATTTGTCAAATTATGGTGAGAAGTATAGAAGTTATTAGGGAACAGATGAACACATACATACATGCCCGTCAAAATCATAAGCCTCCTATTTGGTTCGCCGTATTTGGGTAAGAAATAGACCTTGTCGTCTGATAACGTGCAACTGATTTTCAACCTTACGGTGGTAGAGCAATTACGAGGTCAACTATACCACACCTTAAAACTTTAATTTAAAATGATCCCAAACGGTAAACGTAAATGGCACTTTGTTTGCACCAACTTGATGAAACATACCTCCACCGATAACCCTACCTATTCATTCACAAAACAATGCTACAAGTGGTCCATTTCTTCCCATTTTCCCCATAAAAGTTGCAGAATCAACGTGTAATCGTTATACCCTAAATGCACCCAGGAGGCGAGTGGGCAAACAAAAGCGGCGCCACCCATTCCTCCCCTTTCGTAGGATCTTGATAAAAACAAACGCAAAGCTACTTGATAGAAGAGATTTATTACTGAAAATCTCTGGAGACGAACAGATATATTCTTTTGAGCATACAAATTTAAGTCTGGATTGTTTCACACCGACGTGACCCGGAATGAGTAGTGAAGAGCTATAAATCTTACAACATGAATAAAAAAAGAAAAAATTGTCCGTTTAAGAATCTTTTCTTGAACATTTTTAAGCTTTAATCATTTTATTAACCTACAGGAAAACCATCTCATTCACAAACATAGACTCCTAACAGATTATTTGTAGGCCACGAAAATAATTGTCACGTGTGAGAATCGATCCTGTAGCAAATCAGCCCAACGCTCAGTTACTGCAGCAATTGAGCTGGCGTACATTGAAAAAAAACCAACCAAGTGTGTGTCGGACCACGCACAATGAAGGGGTCTGTAGTGGGGATTGAATTATCCCAAAAACAAACTTAACATTGTAGTTGAAAAACTACAATGTTAAGTTATGTTTTTCTTTTAATGAGACTATGTTGGGGTCGGCTTCCAGTCTAAATGGATGCAGCTGAATACCAGTATTTTACATTGAGCGACTGACTATCTGACCTCCATAACCCAACAAATGGGTAATTCGATACCCCTTGGTAAGATGGTTGTCACACTTTCGGCCTTCTGACGACCCGTAACGACTGTCAAAGATCCACGAATGACAGCCAGTACCAACGGCTTAACGTGCGTTTTAAAGCACGGAGGAGTCTCGATATGTAAAGATGGGCGTCACCCATTCACCGACCCACCCATAGCTTAACCTGATAGATCGACCCGTGCGGCTGTTAATACTTAGCCATGAGCTCCTCCCACACTTGTAAGTGTGTTCCGAATTCTTTTATTATTCTTGATACTTCTAGCACTAAACTTTACCTACTGAGCATTGATTTGTATCGCTGTCTCCCTAAGGGTATTGGACCGTAAACCACAGTTAGTAACTATCGCACACAATGTTCCTATTTCCTACTATTTCCGACCTAGCTTTTATCTGTCTGCAACATTTGTGAGTCAACTAGGGAAATTGATAGCTACCTACTGCCTAGGTCCCTCCGGGTGAAAGCGGTTGAAGCGGAGTTACAGCTTGGTTTTTACGTTGGTTCTTTTCCGGAAAAAATACCTACATATTTTTTGTTTTGGAGTAGTATTTAAATGGTTATTATAGCTCAGTTTCTACCTGAGTGTATAATAAAGGCAACTGTACCTACATACTTTAGTTAGTTGCCTCATAAAACACTATAATAATATTCTGTAGAGAAAAGCTTTGTATTTTTGTTTGTAACTCAAAAACTACTGGACAAGTTAAAACAAAATCTTAACCAGTAAAATTATATATTGAAATGATATAAAGTAAAATATTATATCACGTGGGCGAAGCCGCTGGTACTCAAATAATTTTGTGAAGCTATGAATTGCGTAAAGATTTTGCCGTTCATTTCAAATGTTAGAGCGGTACTGTAGTTATGAAAACATTTAGCTTGCAGCTGTATATTATAATAATTTACTGAAGTAATGTGACAATTATGTTACTAGTTCATGTCATTTCCTCTATTATTATTAAACACAACGCCAGCAAAAAGGATAGTTTTTAGCAAGTAAAGCAATTATTGATTTTATACTGTCACCTATAATATTCTTGCTAGACTGAGGATATCCATGCGAATTTCTATTCTAAAATGAACCTCTTCACTTGAGTTATGAATGTGTAGGTAGTATTAATCAAAGTAAATGTAACCTAATGTACACTCTAAGTAAAGTTGTAGGTAATTCCGTCTAATCTCATAAGACTAAACGGATTATTATGGGGTACGCTACGAGCTTCCCCTGTATAAACTGCGGTGATGGTGGGCGTCTGAAGTGAAGATGAAATCTGAACTTAACTTAGAGTTTGATACGCCATACAAAAAAAAAACTTTTTTTTTTTTCAACATCCAAATTCACAAGCAACTAAACTTTAGTTGCTTGTGAATTTGGATGTTTTGTTAATCAAACATTGGCTAAATAGGGTTGGACGAAATTTGGCGCACGGGTAGACTATGTTATGGATGAACACTAGGATAATTTTTATTATTATCCCGGTAATACGATCAGATGGGTTACTTTCAAAATGATGTCATTTTGTGACCTCCTCGAGGGTGAACCAGCGGGCAAAAGCTGGTCTACTAATAAAGGAACGCGTTGGATTTCGGTCTGATTATTATTTAATTTCAAGAACCAGAAAATGTAATTAGAGTCTGGAACCTTCCTTGAGTGACTGACAATGATAGCTATTAACTTAATGAGGAGTCTTTTTAATTAACATAAATATATTTATGAGTCGAGAGATTTTTTTATTAAGTAAAAAAAAAAAAAAACTTGTGTAAGCTTGGCTACTCTCCGGCAAAGGCCTCCTTCCCTAAGCAAAACTTTTCATCGATTAATTTAAAAATAAATATTTTCGCATTCCAAAGAATTACCTACAAGCAACGATACACTACGGTGTAACAACATCCACGATATAAAAGAAAGAGTTCACTCGAACTACCGTTTGCACAACGAACGTCGACATTCACTTTGAAATTCAAATTTTCAAACGCATGTTTCATAAAGCGCGCTTATCTGTATTCTCTTTGCATAACTCTGTCATGTTCAACTAGAAATATTCTACTTTTAACGTTATTACTTTATGTTTAAACAATTACTCCGGAGAAGTTCAGTTTAGTTCAGTTGGAAGCAACTTTTAATGTTCATTTTTTGCGATTAAATACAGAGTTTTCAAAAGGCCACAAAAAAAAACATTACCTGATAGACTGACCAACTGACGTCACTAAAATAAGTGATTATGATTGGTTATTGTAATTTCAGTCAGCCAAGTTAATATAACAGCTCTCAATATGGGTTCGAACAGTGGTGGCCTCAATTGACGAATTGGCCTTCTGCCAATTCTCGTACTTAAAAACGTTCACATTGAAATCGTAATCTGTCAAACTTGTCAAAAATCTTGGTAAATTGATCGTATTTTTGACGGATTGCGAACGAGATGCAAGTGGTCGTGGATTCAAACCCAAGCCTCACCACTCACATTTCATCACCACTGCTCTCAAAACATTCGGAGGAGCTCGTGGCTAAGTAATAACAGCCGTTGCAGCAACAGTTGGTCCGTGGATGGGTCCATCTTTACATACCAAGACTCCTCCGTGCTTCGGAAGGCATGTTAAGCCGTTGGTCCCGGCTGTCATTCGTGGATCTTTGACAGTCGTTACGAGTCGTCAGAAGCCCGAAAGTCTGACAACCAGTCTTACCAAGGGGTATCGTATTACCCAGTTACTGGGTTGTGGAGGTCAGATAGGCAGTCGCTCCATGTAAAATACTGGTAGCCCGGTGCATCCGGTTAGACTGGAAGCTGACCCCAACATAGTTGGGAAAAGGCTAGGCAGATTGATTGATTTTTTCTATCTTCCAGCTCTTCTTAAATATTTTGACATGTCAATATTTCCTTCTTCGACTAGGGAAGGTTCCGCATTAACAAATAATAACATGAACCAACTAATACCTACCTAATCATTTCTAATTGAACCTCAATTTGTTATCAATTATAACGTAAATCGGTCCAGATTCAATTGATTGAACTAGCGGTCCTGAGCTCCCATAATTGAACCAATCGAATCGTGGTATGAAAGCAAAGTGAATTACCCAAAAATGATATATACTTAGGACTTACGTAGGTATAACAGCCTACTACGTGATTAAAATACGAAACAGCTATTTCAGGGGTTACAAACGAAAGGAAAAAGTAATACCTATATTTCTTGACAATAATGCAATGGAGTCAATAGGGTACCTAGTTGAATTAATTGCAGTTATTAATCCTAATTCTTGCAAATACATGGATAATTGTTGCTGTGTTGCGTATGAAACAATTATCTCTTTTTAACCCCCGACGGAAAAAGAGGGGTGTTGTAAGTTTCACGTGTTTATCTGTGTATCTGTCTGTTCCTCGTCGTAGCGTCGTAGCTCCCAAACGGCTGAACCGATTTTGATTTTTTTGTTTGAAAGTTGTCTTAATCGAGAGTGTTCTTAGCTACAATTCAAGAAAATCGGTTCAGCCGTTTGAAGATTATCAGCTCTTTTTTAGCTGATGATTGGAAGTGCGCATCTTCCACAGGTCTGATCAATTCGAAATTTTGTATTCTGTTACTTCAATTATATTAGAGGAACATAGTAACCTTGCACTGATACTGCAGCATCACCTGGAATTGTGTCGGGGGTTATTTAAATTTCAATTGTAACTTGTAATTGGTATATAATGATTTTACTACAACTCAGATTTGTACCGGTATCAGCTTTGAGAGAAGCAACGAACAACACACACAATACATAACATCACGCCTTGGGTTGCACAGGTGTACCTATAGAACACCCACATTTCACCAGTTCTGTTCAAGTCCCATGTAATGGGAGCAGCCCATTGCCATCAACCGGGCACAAATACAGATTCCCGGGCTGCTACTAAGAAATTCCGTGAATAAAAACTCAATAATACTTTGCCTGACCTGGGAATCGAACCCTGGACCTCGTGCTCAGCAGTAGCGCTTGCGACCACTAGACCAACGAGGCAGTTAGCACACACAATACAATAATATTATTATGTAACTTAAGAATATCAAACAAGTTATTTTGATTGTTAACTAAAATGTTTCGGACATAATACGTTACAGTGTGGTGCAGGCCAGGTACAAATTTATGGATGATAGACAAATCTATCGTCCATCACCACTCGCACTGGGCCTGCGTGGTGCTTTACAGCCCACTCCCACTCGCAGAGAGGAGGCCCGTGTCCCAGCAATGGGACTGATTGGGCTGAATAAACAATACTCAATAACTTTATTGCTTTACCATAATGTGTTCTTAGGTGATAACCTAAGACCGGACCGACTGGACCCGGACCAGCCCGGTGGATATATGCTACCGTTCATAATAATGTGGCGGCATCTACATCGCCACATGCGAACTACGCATCAAAGACCTGACGTCACAAATCCTGCATCGCGCTATTTAAGTTTACCGCGCGATTCACTTAATTATATTTATAAGACTATCCGACATCATTCCTTGGGAAATTGCCTGGTCGGAGGATCCTCCCTTTTCAATAGAAGATGAGTGAACTTTACACCCTGTTCCTCATATCCCTAAAATAATAACCCCATCATCATAATATGTACTCACACTTTTTAGTTCAACTTACCCAACACTATCAACCATCCACACCAACTATCTTAACCCAATAAATTGGTGGCTAATCAGGAACTAGAATTACAAAATGAAACCTAATACCCAAAAAGATGATACGTAACTAAACCAATACCCGAAGTAGATCAGCAAAGATGATATAACATTTTACGTGCCAAAAATACCTACTACCCTTCAATTGCCTACCTATCCAAAAATGCTACATTCACATTTACACCCTTTTTCCGATCGTTAGAATTCAGTGAACGAAGCCGCTGTAAATTTCCGAGTTATTAGAATTATATCGGTGCCCAATAAAGGATTATTAAGTGTCCTTTCGCCGCGTTCGGGTTATAGAAAAACGATGTACTGATTGCAAGATTTTGTTCGGTGTTTAAGGGATATTTTGGGTCTTTTGTTATACCATTATTGGTACTATGTTTGGGGTTATCAATTTTCTTGTATACAATTTAAATTTTATTGCTGTACATGGATGGCACACTTTTCTCACAGCTCTGATGAAAATAATTTAATGAATCTTTCTCTGGAATTGAAAAAAAAATCTAATTTTAATTCAAAATATTTTATTTTAACATGTGCACTTATGAAACGTCGTCGGATGCTAGGTGCACTGTTCCAATTGGTCAGTTTAATAAGAAGCACGAGATGCATGGAATGGAGGTTTTGTCCAGTAGTGGGACACTACAAATAAATTATTTTATTTTAAAAGACGGAAGGGTGGACACACTGGTAAATGCTATTTTGAGGTCCCATTCTTTTGACATAATGCCAAAATTGAATAGTACAAGTTAAAAAAAATGGAAATCAGCTGTTACCTACATTTTGTCGAGATAAGCGAACATAATATTAAATGCAGGGAAGGGCTGATATTTTTTTTCAGTGTAATGCTTGCTTCCATAGTAAAAGTTATTCATAATGACACCTAAAGAGGCCCAACACCATAAAAAAAAACGCAACTTCGCAAAATCAGTTACCGACTACTGATTTCCATTTGTTATGACATCACATGGAAATGAGTACCCTGTAACTGATTCGATCGACATGGCATTGATGCACCAAATTCATCATCACTCGTACAGACTACATTACGACCAACATTTACAACGATCTAAATCAAATCATGCTTACCGGTTCATACTAACCGTTTCGATGTCATTTCAGTGACGTTACACACTATAACCCATTAATAATTTGAAACTCATTTGGATTATGTAATGTACGTTTCATGAATTAAATTACATTTTGAAAGCACCTGTAAGCTCTCTGAGGGATTAGTGTAGCTTGTGTTCCGATGCTGCAGCGTCGTTGAGAGGAAGATTTGATTGGAGTTTGTTTGAAAGAGATAGTTCTGTTTTTGTGTGGTTTAAAATTCTACCTGAGATTTAAAAACTATAAGCTTAAAAAATACTCATAGGGTAAAAGAAAACGAGTATAAGAGAAAACGAAGATATCTTAGAGAAAACATACCTTATTGAAAATGAATGTCGAGCAGAGCTAGATGCATTGACATAGGGAGCTGACTGGAAATTAGGAGAGGCCTATGTCTAGCCCAAAAATGACTGTGATAAGATGTGTTCTTTGCAAAAATTTAATTAGATTTTTTTTTCAAATAATAAATATCGTAGCATTATGCTGAGATAGGAGCCTTTTTGGCCTCGCACAGGTTCTCTTTGCCCTTTGTTTTTTTAATTTGTATTACTTTTTTTACATAATTTGTTAGTTTTAACGTTTGTTTTTATTGTTTATTGTTTTATTTCCTGTGTGTGTCCCAAATAAAATATTTTTCTTTCTTTCTTTGCTTTTATTTCACAGTTCTCTAATAATATTAACACGTCTTACTTAGCTATAAATATAATATCACAAGTATTTAATGGAACTTAAACAAGGGGGAAGAGTTCATTGGGCATCAAAAAATTCATCCGCATCGATGTCAATGGGGAAAGTGTCCATTTGTTTTTTTTTGTAAATATAATCATCAATCAAAGCTTTCATTTTAATCCGAGGCCTTAAATACTTTTATGAAACTAAATCCCTTTGTTTAGTAAATACTTCCATTACTTAATTACGAAGCCATGAAGATGACAAAAAGAAAACAAATAAAAAATATGAAACGAAATTTTGTAAAAGCTGGGATTAGGATTTCTGTATAATGAACAGACTTTTTAAGCACCTATTAATAAAATAGCTGTTCATCGTGATATTAAGTAGCCCTGTTGTTCGGGAAAAGTAGGTCACCGAAAGGGTGGCGCTCGTTCTTCTCTGTGAATATTGTCATATTTTCAACGTATTGAACACGGATTTAAAATATTAATAAGATAGTCAATAATATGGAACTTATGCTTAAATAACTAAACTTTTAACTTAATTAAAAATGTTTATCACTAACGATTCTGTAGGTATTCATATCTCTAACTAACTCTTACTTATACACCTCATAATGATATGCAAACCAAATACAAAGACACAGTTATCTATTTATAAGCAAAACACAAATTCAAGCTTATCTGAACAAACACGATGTCCTAACGTAATCACTCTCACTTGTTTCAGATGACAATGGAGAGACGAATCGCCGGCGTAATCTACATATTGATCACTTTCGCTCTCGTTAATGAAATGTCAATAAACGTGTACGCCAGGGACAACAACAAAAGGCGCACCAAAGAGAAGAGCGGAGGTTTCCAAAAGAATATTTGCGATATTACAGACAGAGATTCAAAAGTTCACTGCTACTGCGAAAATACTAGGGAACCAAGGAATGCGACCAAAGCGGAATGTTGGGTGTTCAACGGCGGAATACCGCGCGACGACCTCATCTGGCAGAGTTTTGCGTCCCAACCAATTTTGCAAACTTTGTCTTTTAATGTCAGAGTCGATGGCGCTTTAGGGTATATACCCACAAAGGCACTATTCTATTTGCAACGCTTGAGGTCAATCAATATAAAGTATGGCAACATCGTCGATGTAACTCCTTTCGCTTTTGCCAACTTAACTAATCTAAAAGAAGCAAGCTTATCCCAAAATCAAATCGAAAATCTACAGCAGTACTCATTCGCTCATCTGCCAAACATAACAACTCTCAATTTAGAAGAAAACATGATTATAGATATCGATGCCGAAGCGTTTTACGATCTGCCTAAACTGCAGAAGCTGGTGTTTACCAAGAATAATATATCTACGATCAGAAACGGCACTTTCCAGCACACGTTCAATTTACTGGAATTGGATTTGAATAAGAACAACATTTACTATTTGAACCGACGGACATTCGACGGATTGGCGAATCTGAGGAAATTGGATCTGAGAAAGAACCGAATACAAAATTTGACGGAATTCACATTTGCCGAGCTGTGGAACCTACAAGAGTTACTGTTGGGCAAGAATGATTTGCGGTACATATCGGAGAGGGCATTCGACGGACTGTCTCAACTGCGAAAGTTGTCCCTTGATGACAATAAACTGGCGTCGCTTCCGTCGGGCCTGTTCGAAGGGGTGAGGGGCCTCAGTTCCCTGGACTTGCGCTCTAACGAACTGCACGCGTTAACTTTTGACAATATCAAGCCTATATTGGACAACTTGAAACCGCAGAACAGCAATCTACTACTCGAAGGTAATAATGAATATATAATACTTCCTCATGTTGAATTTCATGAACTTAAAACACTCGATGAATATTAAACGTGTTGAAACTGAGACGTTATTATTAACTTTAACACACTTGGAAAGTTTGGTCTTTTATGATGCCTACGGGTGTTCTTAGTTGGGTTGGAATGGGCCAGATAGAAGTGGAAAATGTTGTATAATCCGTTTCATTCCTAAATTAATTGTAAATTAGTTTAAACTTGCCAACCCTAGGCTGTTGCGTAAAAGTTTTAGTTTTAATGTCCGTTAAGGAAGTTAACTATATTGTGCTAACGAAACATTATTGTTTCTTTTTACAGAGAACAACTTCGTATGCGACTGTAGATTAAAATGGATGCATTCACTGCGAAACGAGACAAAAAGTCAAAACACAAAAGAGTCCCTAGACGGCGTAACGTGCAAAATGGATCCTCCTATCGTGAGTTCCGCTTACAACAAAATGCCTGACGCTATGGACAACAAACTGGATTACAATCAAGATATACTTCATGCCGGCCTGACCATCGAAACGCTAAACGACAAAATGAACGTAACGGAAAAGAAGACATTACCAGGCGACCTATCTAAAGACGACGGTAATGAAATATCCAAAAAGGGTGTTAAAAGGACTGTTTTGAAAATCCCTGCTGAAACCCTTCCGTGCCCAAGGGAAGCTATAAAAACAACTGAGATACCAGCTTATATAGTAGACCCTGTTATACCAATACAGAATGAAATGAAAACTTATAGATTCCATGAAACGAATTCGGGTTATATGAATTTGAGGTCTAGTTTTGGCTTTTTAGGATTATGGTGTATTTGTTTTAGATTTTTCTTTACTTAAGTAAGTGACGTATCTAGTCGTTAAAGTAAGCGAGATACAGACTATTAAGCCGGCAATTGATGGCTGCGCACGGGTATAATGACTAACACTTTGCTAAGTTCTGTATGAGATAAACATGAGAGATTTACGAGTGTGGAATAGAAACGTAATCTTTTAAGATGTAAGAACATTGATTGTTGGAATAACAAAGTTGACGTATAAGGTAAGTGATGTTGTTTGAAAAACAGGGTCAATTTCTTTGGGATATGTATGGAATTATGAATTCAAGTAGTAAAATTAATTGGGGTGTAAATATTATCTCATATTTTTTATCAAAGTTCTTAAAATGTTTCGTCATCATAGAAATAATTGCACTAATATCTTACGCAGTAATTAATATACAACAGACATAACACGAGATAGTGGATTCGCTTCTGGCATTGCTGATTCTGGTACCATTAGTTAGTGATTAAGGTTTCAAACTTTCGTTCTCAGCGGCACTTAGGTTAAAGCCTCGGAACTTATATAATATAATCAAGCAAGAATGTACTCAACGTAGAAAAACGAAACAGCAAATTTTAAAAGACTGTAAAATATATAAAAAAAGCTAGAAATTAAACTATAGCAGCAATAGAAAAAAAAGAGCAATGAAATAGTCTATCCGTATGCAGCAATCGAAAGCCAATCACTCCACGTATACACATAGGCCACGTTTCATTGCAGGTGTTTGATTTCTATGAGCACACAGTATATAAAGCAACCGATAAAGTGATTATATCCACCGTATGAATGTTGTAAATTATAATATAATGTTAAGTAGATGTAATGTATAAAGCTCTGTTTTAACGCACTCGAATTTTCACTCATTATACATTATGTTAAGGGAAGAGGTGTGAGTATACTTAATTTATTAAGTAATCTTGGTGTTAATTTGGTTCCAATAAACTCTGGCTTCGGGAAAACTTTTCAAGGGGAGGCAATAAACAGTTTAATGGGAAATTAATTTGATTTTAAACTTTTAATTGTATCGATACACGCTCATGTGTAAGATTTGAACCTGTCATTGGCTATGATCACAACAATATTCGATATTTTCAATGTTTGTAACGCTTAAGTTTATTGCATGGCTATAAAAATAAAACAAAGAATATTGTCTTCTGTTTGAAATAAAGTATCTCTTTAATTTCATTTTGGTAGGTACTAAACGTAATGGTTCTATATAACTATACCCAAATGACTCTCAAAAGAGATTTAAACTGAACTATATTACTTTTTAGATCTCCAGGGAGTTAGTCGTATTAGATTATGTTGCTGTCACAAACGAAAATTTCGTTGAGCTAAAGACGGGTAATTTGGGAAAGTTCTGGCAAATATCTGAACTTTACAATACGCTAATCAAATGATGGTAAACAATGAAAAAAATCATCAATACCGAAAGTATAATTATGATAATCTGTGCGTGAAAGTCGACAGTATATTAATATATAACTTTCTTAACGGTTGCTTAAATGATAAAATGATAAAGAACGTTTGTCTGCTTATCCACATTTCCCTACAAAACCAGTGATTTAGCCCAAATACTATTAATTCAGAATGCCTGCGACTTTGCTTCTATCATATTATTGTGGTTGATATCGTGGCTTCAGCATAAGTTAATATCAATTCTATTATCATAGGCGAAGCTAAGCTTCAGCTAACATAATAGCATTAAGGAATTACCAAAGGAGTGTGTGCAATAGAACGTTACAGAAGGTTTAGTTCTACTAACTCTAAAGTAGATATTTTTCGTAAGTCAGAGAATACTTTTTCAACATTACTCAGCTTATAACAGAAATGTGTTAGTGTTGTGGCGGCATCTACATACGAGCTACGCGTCCCACTGACGTCACGCGAGATCCTGCATCGCGCAAGCAGAGTTTACCGCAAGATTAGCATATATATAACTTTCCGACTTCAATTGTTGGGCAGTTGTCCCGGACCCCAGATACTCGTCTGGTTGGAGGATCCTCCCTTTTCTCTAGTGAACTTTACACCCTGCTCCTCATACAGCTATGTTGTTATTTATCCATGGGTATTGTGTTTATCCTAGAACTAGTTTTAATAACATGTAAACTAAAAAAAATGTACTTAACCAATTAAGGAACACGAGGCTGACACCTAATCTAGCATCGGCCGAGCTAGCTTCGTACGTCGTCGGCCGAACTCACCCGAACGAACCAGACATATGATTACACTACTTCAACCGACATCGTCCGATGTCGTCCGACAACTACGTGTACGCACTTACTTTGTTATCCAATGTTTGGTTCGGTCGGCCGAATTTGGCCGACTACGTACAAGCATACTGTAGTTCGGCCGATGACGGATTAGGTGTACGCAAGCCGTTTCAATTGAATCCACGTATTTTTATAGTCACGTGTTTTTCGATAGCCATTTCTATACATTTGTCGAGACACTAATACGAGCAGTGACCTTCGTGGTATTGCACTATGAATACTTTGCGAGGTCATTCACATACGGATAGACGCAACACCATCCATTCACATTTTGCATAGATCTGTATTACCCTTGGCACATTGAACGCACCGCATCGTGGAACTGCAACGGTCGCTTCCAAATGCAGGTAGCGATCCAACCAATTCTATGTTTCTGTGTGAATAGACCAGAATTAAAATAAAAGTAAGTTGGTTGCAGGAAAATAGCTTGGATTAGCAAATCTGACCTTACAAAACTGCATGCACTTAATCTAAAGCCAGATAAATTAATTGCTTATTAATATGACTATAAAACTTAAATTGTCCGTTTAAATCACAATATACTGTCATTCTTTGACAAGATATACGGCAATATTATGTCATTTTTTTTTTTATAATTAATTTCCCTGGCTGAAACACGAGCAAGCCGCTGAAATATTTTCACTATTACACATAGAAAAGGTTTCCTGATCTGGATTTCATTTCATAAGAAATATTAATAATAATATATATTAAGGATTAGGTATTACGCAATTGTTTGTTTCCAAAAGATATAAAAATTAAAAATTAAATAAATAACTGGCTGGCTGTTCAAGTGCCGGGGCTTGCCAATGTGGTAAGTAAGCAAAAAAATACTATAATTTCAGTGCTAATATTTTAAAATAAAATCTTTGAAGAAAATCTTAATCCTCTCAGAATTTGAAAATAAAATGTAATTTCGCTGACCCGACAAAAACTAAGTAATTTCTAACCAAAATAGCTGCATAAGATAATGAAGAAAAACATTATGGCTGTATAATCCCATATCTAAATTAAGGTTTTAAGTTACTGTTATTTTACTATCATGGTCTATAGCCGAATATCTTGAGGGGAGGTACAACAAGAGCGAAAGAGACCACACTATGCAAACATCTACATAACAGAAAGAGGGGTAAAACCGAATGCAAGAGCCAAATTGGTTTTATGTCGCAAATAAAACAAAGACCCCTTACTAGTGATTAAATTTTAGTACTGGCTTTAGGTTCCTTTATATCGGATTAGTGTTGAGGAAAAAATAAGACAGAATAGTAATTAGAGGGAATGGTACTGATGCCATTCAGAAAGTTCTGCGAATTACTTTCTTTGATCCTCCTAATATATTTACAGCTTTAATAATCAGGATTTTAAATTCTTATAAGCTCTTTTTTTAATTATTTTTTGTATCAACATTATTTTATAATGATTAGGTATATAATGGAATATGACGGGTTTTGAATATGGCTGAATGACTAAATATAAATAATTATCATAATAAAAGTGGGGGATGAACGGTATTGGGTACCTAAATCTCGTAATATTTTCCCATGTACGTTGTGTAATTTTTTTATATTATGTTTTTTTTCCCATTCCTTTTTTCTAGTCAAGTCATTTACCAATTTATAACAACTTATTACTTGTACCTACATACATTTTTTCTAGTCATTTTACCCACTTATAAAAACTTTATTGTAAGGTATTTTTTGTTAAAAACTGTATTAATGGTGTTTTAAGGAATTATCCACGTGCTCGTTTCAAGAATTTCCGTTGAAATATGTTTCGCTCTAATCGCAACAGGGTTATTACATAACACACTTAATAGGCATCATTCATTTTTACTGTTTAACAACATTCATTGCGTTCATGTTGTCGAGCACACGAATTTTTAAACTTTGCAGCAATGATTTTGGAATTTCGTTCAACGTCCTTTGGATTTTGATTGAAAGTGTGTTACGTAATTGTGATGACGATCATGATCATGCGGCGACCTCGCAAGTCAACCTATCTCGGGCACTCCCGAAACATACACGTGTGTAAAACCGTAAAAATCATTGATTAAATATTAAAGTCATGCTCACACCCCTTATTCTAAGATCTCATGTACGTTCATCTATTGTGTATAACGTTGTATAAAGTATTTTGACAAGGCATTTTTTGTATGAATAAAAATAATGGTGTAATTTTTTTTTAAACCAATTTGTTTTTATTTCTACCCTAACCCCAATGTTTTATGAGGAGGCGAAGCTAGGCGTGTAATGGAGCATAGATATTGCAATAGAAAAGTTCACCTTTTTACGTCAATGTCACGGGTTCACGGGTTCGATTCCCTCGTTCACACATAACTTGGTACAAGTGGCTAGAATTATAAGAACCAGACTATGGAAGGCGTAAAAAACAGTGAAAGACGTAAGTTTGTAATTAATAAAAATAAAAAAACCAGGGGCCTAAGTCTACTAATTTATAAACGTCACAATGCTCTCTCAATGGTGAGTTTCTGACAGATTAGCCATATAAAAACTGTCAAAAAAACACCATTGAGAGACCATTGTAACGTTTATAAATTAGTAGACTTAGAACCCAGATAAATTACTGAAAATCCGTAGGTATTACCTAACATTCCATTTAACAAAAAGCGTGGATGCGCAGATCTGAGATTGCACTTGCGTGCAAACAAGCATAGTAAACTGCAGCTCAAAATAACATAATAAATATGTAACATGTAGGTATTATTAAAAAAAATACACAAATGAGAAGGTCTTGGCCTTCATCTCACCGGATGGTAAGTGATGATGAGGCCGAAGGTAGAAGCATCACCTGGAATCCTCGACCACAAAGGAACTGGTTATCTTAACTCTAACTGCCGAAACAACAATACTGTTTATATTGTAGATATGGCTACACACTTAGATAAGATGGTGGTGAGCCAGGCGGGCTTAAAACAAGCCCTACCACCAACAATTTTGCCCCCTCTGGGAATCGAACCCGAGACCTCTGGGTCTGAGACAGGTGGTCTAACCACTAGACCACAGAGACGGTTAAAATAACGACGAAGATAGATAATACGAAAGCCACCAATGCAATTAAAACTACTTAAACCCAAAAATGAATTGGCACATAAAGGCTCCCACAAACAGGCGCGACACGACAGCGCGACGCGACTTTAACAATACAATTTCTAAGAAAACTTCACGATGTTTTGTTCAAAACTAACATTCAATATTTAAACCTTAATACCTATACAGCTTCGTCCCCACTTGTAACAAACACGCTGACAAGTCCCCCAGCAAAGTGACCAACATGTTACGCATAAAGCCTCTTGCAAACTGGCGTGACGCGACACCAGTAATTATTCTATTGTGAAGTTTTCGTAGAAATTGTATTGTTAGAATCGCGCAAGTCTGCACGAGTCTTGATGTGGGTTTTAGCATTTCACTTAGCTAACACGGCTGAATTCCTCGTTGGTATAGTGCTCACACGTACTACTGCTGAGCATGAGGTCCTGGGTTCGATTCCCACGCAGGTTCTCTAAGTAACATTCCATCACGCCTATAGTCCCCGAAGGGTTTCACAGAGGTTTACCTTTTACCACACCCACACACACTTCACAATATGTGTAACATGTTGGTCACATTGTTGGGAGAGTTGTTGGCGTGTTTGTTACAAGTGAGGACGCAGCTTTAGACAAACTCATAAGTTAAAGTTTCATAAGTCTGAAAGCTTTATTAATATACTAATGAAGAGCTAAGCAAACTAAAAGTGTTTGTGCTAGGACTGGGTTCACCACGACGACAGTTTGACTAAGTTTGATTTGAACTCTGGAGCTACATACATATTATTTAACAGTTTTATTAACTTTGAAGTTTCAACGCGTTTTATAAACTTTAGGAGCAGGTTATTTGCTCATTAAGATATTTTATGCAAGTGCAGGTTTTTCTTTAAGTGTCTAGTGCTTACCAAAATAGGTAATGAGGAAGGAAAAATAAGAAAGAGAGGGTGAAATTCATAGCTAAAAAAAACTTGAAACTGATGCTAGGCAGAAAAGAGAAAACAGTTTTTTTTCTGGCTACAACTATTTTTACATCTTAGACCTATTTTCGATTTAGATTCGATCTATATATTCGATTTAGAATTAGATTCGATCTTAGCAGAAATAACACACGTTAGGTATCTCGCTTATTTATTTATTAAAACTTTATGCACAAGTAAAAAAAATACTGTACAAAGGCGAACTTAATGCCTGAGGCATTTTCTACCAGTCAACCTTAGGGTGATGCAGAGACAAAACATGGCAGGTGCAACATAAGAGATAGCTAACTTGAAAAAGAATAAATACATAGATACATACATACACAGAATAAACTTTGTCAGGAGAAATAAAGATAGGTAGAGGAGAAAACAAATCCAGCAAATCAGCGCTGCAATGTTTCTACCAACTTCTTACGAATCTGTTCACGAGCCTTCACTTTGAAAGATTTGGCTTATCAAGTCTGCATCTACTCAGAATCTTCTCAACAAAAAAACAGATACACTACAGCTAAGCAAATCTCCATTATAAAATACAATAGACGTAGATATTTTTTGTAACCGATTCCGCTTAACTCTTCATAAAGAGTCATAAAAAAACCCTGTACGCAATCGAAACGTGTTTCACCTCTCAACGAGGCATTCTAAGCATAACGATTGACTTGTCGCAAACCCAAACACGACGTGTTGCCACGCCGAGTGTTGGACGCAGAATGAGCTACACTGCCCGACAACCTCACAAATCAAAATAAATATGTTACTAAATATACCTACGTCTATTTTTTTTTCAACATATTTTGGACAAAGGTGAAAATAGGCTAGCTGGTGTTGTATATCAGATGTACACATGTTTTCTTCTCGTGGGAATTGTATAAGGCGACGAAATCTTACTAAGAACGAAGATTACAACATAATTATGTATAACTTATTTTAGACGACCGCTATAGGAAAAGGAAGTAGCTAGAAAAGTAAGTATTGACAAACAAATATAATCTTCACGATTTCACATTACAAATCAGGGAAATCAAATGATATTAGCAAATTGACTCAATCAAGCTGTATGCCTTTTTACAACTCTGTTGGGGTCGTCTTCCAGTGTAACCGGATGCAGCTGAATACCAGTATTTTACATGGAGCGGCTGCCTCTACGACCTCCACAACCCAGTACCTGGGTAATACGATACCCCTTGGTGAGTGGTTGCTAGACTTTCGGGCTTCTGACGATCCGTAACGACTGTCAAAGATCCACGAATGACAAATCAAATCAAAATATTTTATTTCTCATAAACCTACATGGGCACTTATGAAACGTCAGAAGCTAGGTGCACGGTTCCAATTGGTCGTTTCCTATGGAGAAGAGCCGGCAAGAAACTCCACGGTCACTCTTTTAAAAATAAATGGGTTTTACAATGCTTTCAAAAATGTAGTTTGAATAGGTATGAGAGGACAGCGTAGGCCTGTCAACAAGACAGCCGGCTTAACGTGCTTTCCGAGGCACGGAGGAGTCTCGGTATGTAAAGACCCATCCACGGACCAACCCCGGCAGGTGTAACTTAACCTGATGGATCGACCCGTGTGGCTGTTATTAATTAGCCACGAGCTCCTCCGATTGTAATGCAGCCAATGACGTGCGTTGCTAGACATAATTATCTACGTAAGCCAAAAACACCAATTTCATGTACCTACTTGTGTTTTGTGTTTTACTTGTGTATAATTAACTGGGGAAATAAAACAAAAGTAAAAAAGTACTGCTGTTTATTTTATTTTATTCCTTTATACTTAACAACATTATTTTATTAAGAATAAATATAAATAAAAATAATACTAAAAACTAAAACCCAACTACGGCAAAAAAGTCAATTTAAAAATCCGGAGTCACACGTAATCTGCTCGATTTATCCCCTAATACGTGTGATAGGATTTTTAATTTATCTGTCTATTATAACTTATAAAATACCATTTGAGTTGACTTTATTGCCGTAGTTGGGTTTCGGTTTTTATTTAAAAAAAAAAAAACGACACTATGTCCTTTAAAGAGTGCCGTAATCAATTTAATGTGACGTCACATAGCCTATAACCAGCAGACGACCGAGACGCATCCAACAATACCCCATTTGTCAAATTATGATGAGCACTTTTGAGGGAACAGATGAACATACATACATACAAACCGGTGAAATCATAACCCTCCTTTTTGCTTCGCCGTAGTCGGTAAAAAATGAGACAGTAAGGTTGTATTTTTGTTTGATATCTACCTAAACCAAGCTACCTATCTACCAAAAAATAAAAGAAAAAATCATTCTATACACCTAAAACCATACACCGAATGCGACACAACAAAACCCCTATTTCATTTCAGCTGGCCCTAAACCATGTCCCAGCCAAGCAAATCACGTTTTAAAGCACGAAATTAAGCCAAGCCCATAAATTACATTCGAGACCCGAGAAGATTTCAAGGGATTTGTGAATTAACTCCGTATAAGGGTCTAGATAGTGGGTATTATTCGGAATAAATGAGCTGTAAATGTACGCGTCAGTAAATGCATTTGATAGGGACGATTGTAGATTGTGTTTTTGCGAAACAAGTTGGTGATATATGGGGTGTAGTGAGATAAGTGTTTATTTGACCTATTCCAACGTGCTTTCTAATAATTCAAGCAAAAATCTGCCAATAAGATATTAACTTTTTTGACCTAATTCTATTGCAAATCATGCCGAAGGAGGTGTTGCTTATTTTATTCGTCAAAATTATGGCGAAGTCTTAAAAGAAACCTTAGCCCATAACTTGAAAAAAATATACAAACCTAACATAATATTAGACAATGATGCCTCACATCGTAACTTGCTATTTGTTAAATAATTCTTAATTCATAACCAATTCACATGTTCTTTTCCCCTGTACTTTCGAAACCTGTACGGGAGCCATTCGCAGCATCAGCATGCGCAAATTATGTTCAAAATGAGTAAAATATATGAAAAAATCATGCTGGACCAGATGTTGTCACATTTTAATTCAAATGAGATTTTACATAGTCGACAGTTTGGTTTCACGAAAGGAAGGTCGACGACTGACGCTGGAGTAAAACTCATCAGTCACATTTTGGAATCCTGGGAGAAGTCCCAGGATGCAATTGGCATATTCTGTGACCTCTCAAAAGCGTTTGACTGCGTTGACCACAACACACTGATCTGTAAATTACACCACTACGGAATTCGTGGACAGGCTGCTGATCTTGTTCTTTCTTATTTATCAAACAGGCAGCAAAAAGTAAGCGTAAACGGGGTGACTTCCTCGGGGTCTCTAGTAAAGATGGGCGTGCCCCAAGGTTCGATTCTTGGCCCTTTCCTATTTCTAGTTTATATTAATGACCTTCCCTACATGATGGCTAACTTATCGGATATAATTCTATTCGCTGATGACACGTCTCTTATTTTTAAAATAGATAGAAAAGATACGGATGTCTTACATGTCAACGATAGTTTGGCAGTTCTTTCTAAATGGTTCGCAGCTAATAATCTTTTACTTAATGCGAACAAAACTAAATGTCTTAAGTTCTCTTTACCAAATGTACCCCAAGTAGGTCTAAACTTAAAACTTGATGGCAAAAAACTAGATGCAATTACAGAAACTGTGTTTCTAGGAATTACTCTAGATTCTAAATTGCAATGGGGTGCCCACATTAGAGCTCTTTCAGGTAGATTAAGTTCAGCTGCATTTGCAGTAAGAAAAATAAGGCAGTTGACTGATGTAGCCACAGCTAGGTTAGTATACTTTGCTTATTTCCACAGTATTATGTCTTATGGCGTTCTGCTGTGGGGATCGGCAGCTGATGTAGACTCAATTTTCATATTACAAAAGAGAGCAATCCGCGCGATCTATAGAATGGGTCCTCGTGAGTCCCTTAGAAACAAATTCAAAGAAGTTGATGTACTAACTCTGCCTTCTCTTTATATCTTAGAAAGTATTTTGTATGTTCGCAAAAACTTAGGACTTTTCAAAATTAGAAGTGATTTCCATAATATAAATACACGTAGTAAACATGAAATTGTGATACCTAAATTTAGATTAACTAAAACTAGCAAGTCATTCCTTATAAACAGTATTCGCTTTTATAACAAGTTGCCAAAGTCGGTTACAGAACTTAACGATGGAAAGTTCAAAACCCACATAAAACGTATCCTTATCAAAAAAGCATATTACAAGATTAAAGACTACGTTGATGACAAGGAAGTTTGGCAATAATTCCTTCTGCACATGTGGCCTCCCTGGTACCTCATTAACGGCATAATTATGTAAATGTCTATTAACTGCTCCCAAATTACGATATGTATTTTATTTTACTTTTTTATTTAGGTACTACTTGACATGTAGTTTCATTATTTGACATTATATGCCTACAATCCAAATTTCATTTTAATGTAGGGTTCTCATTCGGATTGGTTAAAGTTGTAGTGACAACCATTTGGGTTAAATTGGTTTTTATTATTTTATTCGACCTTTATATAGATTCCTTTATATTTTGTGAATGTGAGAACGTTGTAGGCACAACAGACTGTCGATTTGCAGACTATTTTCTATTATTTTTAAGTATCTTGTTGACAGGCCTACGCTGTCCTCGCATACCTATTCAAACTGTACATTTTTTAAAGCATTGTAAAACCCATTTATTTTTAAAAGAGTAACCGTGGAGTTTCTTGCCGGCTCTTCTCCATAGGAAACGACCAATTGGAACCGTGCACCTAGATTCTGACGTTTCATAAGTGCCCATGTAGGTTTATGTGAAATAAAATATTTTGATTTTGATTTTTTGATTTTGAAAATCAAACTTGAGATCCACAAAACGAACATGGCTCCAAAATGATGACTGAACTCTGTTATTTACAAAACAATAACACAAACACGACTGAATATTAATCTAATGTTCTTCAAAATAAAACACACGTATCCTATTTCTACCAATTTGGAAGCTTAAAAAACAAAATTGTACAAAAATTAATAATCTACTTATCGAAATCATAAACGGCCGGCCGATACTCGCCCAGTTTATTATGGCACAACCCATGACCGGTAAACGGAAGTCCTTTTGATATGTTTATTTGATTAATATACATGTACACGCTGGATGTTTAACTCATATTTGATTTGAAGTGAGTTTATAAATAAATTTATTGATTTTTATTTTGGCTGCTTTTCAAACACGTCATCATAATATTATTTTACCGCAAACAGTTAACAGTTTTAAGGGTAAGTGAGTTACACTTTACTAGAAACGATTTTCTAAAAATCATTCAAACAATAAGCTTCTGATGGAGTGGGTAAACTAATAGTGAAATGTAGTAGAAAAACTAATAGTGAAATGGAGGATTTATGAACGGCACACCGTGGCTAATTAATAACAGCCGCACGAGTCGATCCATCAGGTTAAGCAACGCTTGCCGGGGTTGCTCCATGGGTGGGTCACCAACCATCTTTACATACCGAGACTCCTCCGTGCCTCGGAATGATCCTAGTTGTCATTCGTAGACCTTTGACAGTCGTTACGGATTATCAGAAGCCCGAAATTTTGACAACCAGTCTTACCAGGGGGTATCGTATTACCCAGTTACTGGGTTGTGGAGGTCAGATAGGCAGTCGATTCATGTAAAATATTGGTATACAGCTGCATCCGGTTAGACTGGACAAAGTTTTAACGTACTTTCCGAAAATAGCACTCAAAATAATCACAAAACCTCATCCAAATACACAGCTAACCCATTTATACAGCTCAACCAAAAGATTTAGTCAGTGTACAAGCGACGACCGAGCACTGCGGTCGCCAACTAGCAAAGTTGCGAACTGCGCCAGCACCGCAGTGTCAAGGAGACGTGTTTATGGGACCGCAAATTTGGTGCCTCCACCTTGGACGAGTTCTAATGTAATTCCAATATTTGTGGTGTCGACTTCCTTGATTTATTTCAAATGGTACTGCACGAATTTGTTTGAAAAATTGAAATTTTACGTAAGATTTTCCGATACATTTATGCATGATCTTTCTTTAGGCGCTGTTCCATAGGTGTCCACGGCTAAGCTACGCAGCTTCGCTCTGTATCAAAACGTAGGTGGGCTCAGCCACTGCAACTATCAGCCACGCTGCATACCATAGCTGCGTACGGTTGCGCAGCTGAGAAACAAATATACCGCGCAGCTAGCGAGCGAAAACTCGCCGTGCTTATCCTACGCAGCAAGGAGTTCGGCCTTTAACCACGTAATGTTTGGATATAGCATTACTAAAGTCAAAATTAAATAATTTATTTCAAAGAGCTGCGTTGACATAATGAAAGTTCGTTTATATAAAGTAAAGAGGAGACAAAGCAGCTTAAGTAAAAGTTCACTTTGATAGCGGTTGACACTAACATAGTTCATTTGGATCAATTTCTTTATTCTGCCTTCAAGCAGCTGCTTTGTTTTTGCACGGGGCGTCATGTTTTTTTTTTTTTTAACCACATCTGGAAACTCTTGGCCTGAATCCCACCTGATGATAAGTGATGATCAGGCCGAAGGTGGAAGCGACCTTCAACCGGAATCCTCAACCACAGAGGAACTGGCTATCTTACCTCTTACTGCCGGAACACAACAATGCTGGTAACATTGTTGTTATGGCGACAGACTTAGATAAGATGGTGGTAGCTAGCCAGGCGGACTTAAAACAGTCCTACCACCAACCCGAACCTGTTTTGTCAAAAGTAGGCGATGAAAAGTTGAACACAGTCCTAGTCGACTTTGATTGGCCGCCGTCATCCAAGTGCGCTTCGATCAGTGCTGCCACGATAAAAAAAACGTTCCAGTAGTCGTCAAATCTGCTTTGTCCAAACGTACTTTGATTATGTTAACGCGGTTACATAAAAGGCACTATTGAAAGAGGTAGTTTCGTATAGTGAAGAATGAGAAATCTCAGTGACCCCTAAAGTCACCATGGGCCCCGACCACTAAGCCAGTGACCCCTAAAGTCACCATGGGCCCCGACCACTAAGCCAGTCTTCCGGGAACTTTTGAGTACTTCGGATCTTGCGGTCTCTTGAGGTTTGGTATGCTTGTGAGCAAAGAGCTCGTAAGCTTAATAAAATAAATTATTTCATTTCAGTTGACATCAGAATAAACAACCCTAAAATTTACTTTTAGTGAAAAATAACTAGCTACGGAAGCAGCTAGTTGATGAATCAAAACTGCCAAATCTATTTAAATAAATAAATTACTGCCTCGTTGGTCTAGTGGTCGCTAGCGCTACTGCTGAGCATGAGGTCCTGGGTTCGATTCTCAGGTCGGGCAAAGTGTTATTGGGATTTTCTATCTGGAATTTCTCAGTAGCAGGCCGGAGTCTGGATTTGTGCCCGGTTGATGGCAATAGGCTCGCCCCCTATTACATGGGACTTAAACATAACTGGCGAAATGGGGGTGTTCTATAGGTACATCTCTGCTCAACCTTTCGGGGTAACAAGGCGTGATTTTGTTTAAAAGTAACATACTAGAGGATCTATTAAAAACACAATTCAAAAGAATAATAAGTTAATACAAAAAAGGCATACATACACACAGACACACAATCTACCTTCAATATAAAAGGCACGAGTTTATGACATAAACTCGTGCCTTTTTTAGCTACAGCCACAAATGCTACGAAGGGTTTAAAACATTAAAAAAATTACCCTAGTCATGTATTTTATTTTATTTAATCACCATCACACTTAAAGATATTAAAGAAAAATAACAGTTCTCTCGCGAAGGAACAGACATTTACAAAAGTAACCACCCAATTTGATCAAATCCTCATAAAATTACAATTAAAAATAATCGCTAATAGAATCTCTACCCTTGCCGGTTTTCAATGACACCCTACCTCTGTAGGGTATGTAATGTATCCCCTACTTAATTTAAACACTATCAGTATTATCTAAACAATGTAATGAGACTATTTGTAATCCAGGCGGAGGGACCCCTAAAATAAAATTTATTAGTTTGGTTTAATGAGATTTAGAGTATAAGGGACGTAGGGGATGCTTAAGGAAGCTTCAATGATAAGCTGTTTTGAAGATTTTGGATTCAATGAACTACGGGTGGAGTTTAAAGTTAGTTATGTACCTATAATTTATTATCTTAGGTCTAAAGCCCAAAGAAGTAGCAAACATAATAAAAGTTCTCATTTTTTAATTATGTAGTGAAACTCCGTAGAAGTGGTCGATATCTGAACATGCCAATTTTTTTTTTTTTTTTAAATATATGTTTTTTTATTGAGTCATCGACCGCAGGTGTGTCTCTTTTTTGTAAATTTCACAGACGTGATTGGTATTGACATCTGAACACGCTGACACAAAAAAAAACAATTTTTCTCAACGCATACTTCAAGTTATAACACTACCCGCGGTCGCTGACCCCCCTAAAAAACATCACATCTTTTATTTTATCGTGCTTAGATAATGATACTCATCACGTCTACAGAGTTTTGCTAGCTAATTTAATTTGACCCTATATACAATTTCCTCAAGCTTTTGATACAAACAAAGCAAGCAGTTAGCGGGGATAGGAGAAGGAATTAACCCTCAAGGCGCTTATGATAGACAGAGGGACTGAGGGACTGGCCGACTTAAGCGCAGGCCAAATAAAGCGCGTATCATATTGCCCATGTCACAGTATGCCGTCGCTTGGTCCTAAATTGCGCTTTATGTCCATGCATTTTGTATGATATTTGAATGGAATAGGAAGCCGCCCGTGCCATGTCCGCGCCTGACGCCATTTATGTAGCCTGCGCCTTACACTAGGCATTTGGTATGCACGTTGACAAGAAGTATTGACAGATTATTATAGACGTGGTATTGATCGCAGTATGACGTTAATATTGCACGAAAACAGTACCCGATCTCTGAATATCTGGTAGTGTCTAGTTGCTATAGGTATAGGTACAGCCAGAGAAAATATTCGTAAGCGAATTATTGACACCCTACGTCAATTTTCCTCAAACTATGGGATGGGGTTAAATACATTTCATACAACAGGCAAAGTATTACAGTTGTGATTTGATATTTTCAAATCACAACTGTATAAGTAATATATATAATATATAAGTTGGTAGTCAATTTGCTTAAAAATTAATCTCCCTGACTGTAAAGTCAGACACCTACAAACACTGTAAACTCGATATCTGAATAAACGATTTGTCAATTCACGAGTCCGTGATAGAGAAATTGCTGCGCCAAACTTCAGTATATCACTTTGCTATGCATTGCGCAACTCAATCAACAGTTCTGACCCAGTCACATAAATGGTATTCAAGTATGTGAATTTTTGGCTTGACAATTTTATAGTTTAATTAGTTAATATACGTAATTATAATTGGTTAATAATTTTGAGAATGAATCAGATAATAAAATAAAAATACCAATGTTGCAAAACATTCGGTGAGAGTTTCCAGCAATACGCAAACCAAAGCTCGTGTTAGTTCCAGACGTGACTACGAGATGGCGCTACTAGTATGAAAGGAAAGCGAAAGAAATTGTTCAAGCAAACGACTGACAAATTATGTTTAATTTGTTAACAGATGTCTCCAGTATTTTCACGAGCCAATGGTTTAGACTAAATGGTAAGACAGGATTTATTGGTGTGAGATTTAAAGTTTTAAGGAATGTTTCCTGTAAAAGTGTACGTATAGGTATGTATGCAAACATCTTAAAAAACTTTCTGTACCTTATTTACGCATTTTTTTTATTTTGATTTTAATTAAGCTTAGTGTATAAATTGACTTTATCGGCGCGTGACATAAAATAACATCAAGCCTGTATAACCCGAAAGGTAAGATAGGTGTTTTGTAACACTTACATTACGACTTATAACGCGCAAGATCAGGTAATATGTATAATCAAAAATGGTAATAAAAATAATCGAATTATATTGCCGTCCTGGGGATTAGAGGGAGTGACCATGTAGAAAGAGGAAAGAGGCTGATTTATTGAATCACAATTATTAATAGACATTCGCAGACTTTTAGAACTTTAATTTAATAAAAACAAACATTGTGGATTGAATCAAAATTAACGGAACACAAAATGTATAGCTGAGTGTTTGAGCGCACAATCAAGATATGCGGGAAACTGGATGCGAACACAGTTGGGCGCTTTGCTTTTAGTGATGGGACGAATTAACTATATCGATATCGATATGAACAGGCGTGCAATTGAGTAGCCCTCATGCATACTTGAGAAAAGGGGGCAGTAAACCTGTTAGGTATCTCACTTTCCAGCGTTGGTTGTTAATTAAAGGTGTTGTGGTTACCTTTATATTCCTTATTCCTTAATTTTTGGAGACTGCGTTCTTTGATGTCTCCTTATAATACAACAAGCATGATGCACACGTGTGATTAAGAATTGTAAGTAAACAAATAATTAGAACTATATAAAATGTAATATAGTACAGAAAATATTGATAAACTGTTCGAGTTTGAAATTAGTTGTAGATAGCCAAGATAAGATTACAAGCGAAATTAATTTGATTGCCAAACAATGAAACTAAATTGAATTTTGATACAAGATCATAGTGCTTTAGTGTTGGCCAATATTTACTATACTACTTCCAATTAAATTTCCAATAGCCTTTAATAAATATTGTCTAAAACTCCTTCTATAATATTATCGATGTTCATATTCCTTGGTTTATCTCGGATATCTAGCTCAAGACCTAATTAAATTATCACAGAATTGCACATGTCACACGTATCGGTGGGTCACGCTTGACGGCGCATGGCGTAAATAATCAATCCTATACATAATTCGATAATCGACAATTGACGGGTGCAACACTAATCAGAGAATTTACGCCAAACGCCTCTGTGGAGACCTACAACGTTACCCTTGCGATTGACATCAACCTTAGCTTCTAAATTTTAAGGGTGGTTTTTAAATAATTTGTAATTTGTTACCTTTGTGAAATCAGTCGTATAGAGGAGACAAGTGAAGTAGATTTGGGTTGGCGAGCGTTTGGTGACTTTGGATCTATAAACATATTGATATATTCTTAGGATTATCGTGACTTTCAAGAAGGGGCCTTAATTTTATACTTTTATCTTTAAATTATTTATAATATAAAATTGTTTTTCCGCCAGAGTTGATCCTTTTATGAAATAGGATCGGGAGGGCGAAAATTGCCAATTTCCCTGTTGACTGTAATTTTTTTTCAAAATCGGTGAATGCAGATCAAAATTTCTCAAAAAGTTAAGGACAGTCTCCTAAGACAATTTTCCTGTAGCTACAACGGTTAAGGTAGGTAGCTGCCCTTACTGCCCCATCTCTAAAATCCACCCTGTATATAAGGCTCACATCATCGACTCGTCTTGAGCAAGCATGGTGATCTGTGCTACCTTCAGTGTTGTATGACACTGGCTTATTTTTTTTTAATTTTTTTTTATCTACAGACGTTTTTATCATGCACGTCTTTCTACATTGTTCTCACATTATGTATAATTTCAACATGAATGATGTAACCAATTTTTTTAATTAAAAGTCCACGGACACTCAGTGGAGTTTCTTCCCCGTTCTTCTCCTTAGGTACCTACTACGCTTTGGAATGGGCATCTAGCTTCATATTTCTGACTGACCGACTCCTTGACAATTGAAAAGTGCCTGTAAATGATTTGATTGAAATCAATACTTTGAGTTTGAGTTTCAGAAGCCTTTGCCCTGCACTTGGACTTGGCTGGTATATCTATTATTATATTTTTCCACAGCCATAACTGCTTCACAATTTAGAGAAATACGGCAAATCCTCCCCTAAACACAAATTTACTAACAAAAACATAACATCTACTGAATTTCAGTAATAGCGCCAATTTGTGCGATGCTCCTCCCGCCCCTTTATTGCTCGCCTTTATTTTGATAAGCCTCAGAGGGAAGTTGATACTTATTACTCGGTATGTTTGTACGTACGTTATTGTCTTGGGTAGGTTTTTTTTTTTTGCCTAGTAATTTTTGGTTTGGTAATGTGTTCGGTCTGATGATAAGATGTAGTGGTGGTCCAGTGATGAAATAGTGTTATACCGATAAAAACGTTCTTGTATTCTAGTTTTTGAAGTAAAACTTCTTACTTTTTTGTAAGTTTGTAAGTAAAGTTTTTTTTTGTATCTTCTTTTTTTTTATTTACAAACTGTGAGAGCCTCGAAATGATCGACAAACAAAAAAATAAATATTTAGTTATTTAACAAACTGCGCCATTACTGCAGTAAACATAGTTTTCACGGCACAACACCAACGTCAGGACGACGCGTAGCGACGACGACGGTGAGATGATCTCGTAGTTAGTTGCTACGCCTGGCTACGTCGTAGCCACGTAGCACCTTCGTTCCATGAGATTCATCTTTTAGCGATTTTTACCTAAGTTTTGCCTAAGTATTTGTTTTTGTAATGCACTACTATGCACAATTTTTATTGATTTATAGATTTGTGTGATGTAGGTATTTACAAGGCAGATGTGAGTGGAAAAGCCGGGATGGGATGGGGGCGATGTTCTTCAGAAAGGTCAGCTACGATTCGAACTACTCGCAGCCGGCGTGCGACCGTGCGTGTATTGAACGTAAACGAGGCAAAAGGAGTACGTAAGGATCGTATCAGGTGGCGTTCTGTAGTTTCTGAGTACCCCCATGGGAAGAAGGCGTGAGTTTATGTATGTATGTGAAGATTTACAATACAGTAACATTGGCGCTTTGACATACCCGACCTAAAATAAAAACATTAAAATTCGAATTTCAGTAAACACACATGATACAACATTTTGAACCCACGTTATGAACCCCCTAATAGAGTGTAACAGGCAGATAGGCTATTACCTACGGGAACCATCGCAACCCTTTTCTCCCAACAACTTTTATGGTATGAAAAAATATATAAATGCATCCTATTATTTTGGAAAATGGGTTTATTACATATCAACACATTTAGAACGATTATGATTTAATTACAACTTACTACGAATGGACGGTAAAATAATTAAAACTTTTGAAATATTTTCGTATATTTTTTTTTTTTTAAGTGGGTTGGGAATGAATTTGTACAAAATTATTTTAAGGCCCACTCAACCCATTTAGCGCTTAACGAAATTAAAATAATATACAGACAAAATGAGGTTTTAAATACGTTTAGCGTTAAAACTGGTTTGTGTTGCAAATGGGCTTTAGTTTTGCATTTAGGTACGTTTCATTGTTGCGGATAAAATATTTTTTACAGTGATCACATACAAATTCCACTCGAAAAAGATGAAAGAAAATGACTTAAAAAAACAAGCGAGCGGAAAATCTGATCAAGCCTACAGGCAGTTTGGCTGAAAAATTGAAGGCAGTAAACCAATAAAAAGAAAATCAAAATGATGTTAATATGTCTACCGCCTGAGGCTGGTCCGGATGTATTACGAGCAAATGAAAATTATGCAAACAAATATAAATTCGTTTGTATCGCTTCCCCTCCACGCGTTTTTATTTTTACTTTTAATGCTGCAAAATTGCACTGTGTAATTTTTTTAAATACGGGTTATGAGGAAGGCTCCAAAATTGACTCATCACGAATGAAAAACTTGATTGCGCTTATAAAATTAAAACCTTGTGACTTAATGATGTCACCAAACCATGCTGACATGAAAATGTACGACATGAAAAGAGTATAATTTCGACACAACAGACCGAAATTAACAAACGTTACTTTTCTAGCATGTGCTTTGGCTTAGATATTATATTCCCGGCTCTATCTTGCACTTGTAGTTTGACAGTTGTGCGATAGTGACAAGAATAATGCTAAGCCAAAGCATGCGCTTTTTCCAAAAGAATAGGTAGAACACTCTTCTTTTAAAAGACGATGTAGTGACAAAAAAGTATGCTTAGATGGTTTGGTCATGTTGAGAGGATGAATGAAAGGGGACCAACAAAAGGTATATGCTAACGCAAAAGTATGTAATCATCATTGTATATAATTCCTAGGAAATGTGTACAATTCCTAAGATAGATAGGGAATCTATGTCATATTTTGTAATATGCACTTTTCCTAGGAAAACAATACATTTCCTAAATAGCAACCGGAATTGTATTACATTAGGGATGTTTGTAAGTGCAGCTGGGATAGCGGAGCGAGCGAAGTCAACGAGAGCCTTAATTTAATTAAGGAATTTTACTAAAAAGACTTCTACTTTTATATTGTGACGTTGATAACATATAAACATAACAAATGAAAGTGTGAGCTTTATAAGAAAGTATTATGTAGTTTTTATGTGTGCTAGATGGGCCTTAAAAATGAATAAATAATTGATTTTTGAAGTTTAACAAAATTAGGAATAAGCCCTATGAAGGTTTTTTATTTTACGATGTGATTGTCACGGCTGATTATGACAGCGAAAGGCAAAAAAAAATGATTTCAGTTTACAAACGTGCTTTATTTATTTATTTTATTCGCAGAAAGCATTACTTTTTAAAATTATATTTCCTAGTATCATCTCGGAATTGCATACAATTCCTAGGAAATACATACATTTCACAGGAAATGTGTGTATTAAAGTATCTTTGGAACATTATTTTACACATTTCCTAAATAGGCTCGAAATTGTATATTTTGCTAGGAATTGTGTACAATTCCTAGGTTTCATACATTTCCCTACATTTTGACGAACTATGCGAACATAAATGTAGGGAACAGTGATTATTTTTTTGTGATTTCGGGTTTGGTCTCATAGTAAAAGTTGTTCATAATGATGATTACAATGACCCTTTAAGAGGTGGTTAGTGTTTTAACAATTATCCTGTATAAGACAGATGTGTGTGGAAACGCTGGGAGGGGACACCCTAGAAGGTCGAATATTGCGACCTTATTGGTGATGTTCTTCAGAAAGGTCAGGTGCGTAGTACTCGCAACCGGCGCGCGGTGTACGTGTATGAACATAATACGAAGCAAAAGATGTATTTAAGGATCGTAGCAGGTGGCATTCTGTAGTTTCTGTCTACCCCCATGGGAAGAAGGCGTGAGTTTATGTACTTCACACTTTTTTCGGTACATCGATCGTTACAAATTCAGTTAACATCGAGCCAACGCGAGCGCAAAGACTAAACACGATAGTAGCCCACTTATGCACAAATCGTCCCGAACGACCAATATCAATGTGAGGGTACTGAATACAAAACGAGCTATTATTCCCGCATAATGCTCGAATATTTAGACAATTTGACTGTTTACTTTTATGTCTCGATTGTGTGCTCGTATTATTTAATCTGTTTGCTGTGGGTTGGAGGTTGGTCGGTTTTGTTGTGGTAGTGGTTAGTGGGTTAAGAAAGTAACGTGAAAGAACAGATAGATGCTTTCCTTATGGGTATCACAACTTCACCTAATTGCGAGAAATGTGGAATAATCGAGGACGTACATCATGTCTTGATCGAGTGTGAGCGGGGCGAACGCCTCAGGAGAAATCTGTTTAATTTCCAAAGTATGTTTGGAATTGGTACTTTAAATAGTATTTTAGCTAAGCCTATGTCAGGCGAGGCTAGAAATCTGTACAATCATATAAAATAAGTTAAAATTCAAAATTTGGCTATGATGGAGCGACATAGTCAGTATTGTGACAAAGCTCCATAATAAAGAAAAAAAAAACATATAGATGCTTTAGAAGAAGTATTCAATTGTTCTGCTGTGAAATCTTTAAAAAAAACAAAGTTTGGAAGTGGGGCTAGTGACATGAATCGTTTGTCTTGGTACAGGCATGTGATGAGTTGCGGAGATTTTTACGTTCAGTCAGTACAAGTCTGACAGACTCCTCCACCCGCCTCAGGGCGGAGGACATCCATGAGGATTTTCCGTCCCGAACAAAAAAAAAGGCATGTGATGGGGAGGGTTGATATGCATGTGACTAAAATAGTAATAAATATATTATGTAATGTTGATGGATGCAGAGGGAAAGAGAGCCCTAAGAAAAGATGGATGGATTGTATGAAAGGAAAAGTGATAGCTTGACGGTTGACAGGAGAGAATTGAAGAAAAAAATTGATGCACCGACCCCAAGTAACATGGGATAATACCGGCTGATGATGGTCTTTGGTCATTTTGTCACATGTCATTGGTTATCAGCACAGTTGGTAGTGTGTGACCAAAATTAAGGCAGTAACCAATTATAGTTCCTTTCAAAACTTTACTGTGGAGACCTTGAATTAACAGAGTAAAATCTATGAATAGTATTTTACGAATAAAGGAAGAAATTGGGGTATGTCGTAATTCAGGAACTTACAACACACATTTTTATCTTGTTCACAAATAAAGAAATAAGAAGCAATATTTCAAACGTAAATCCAAGGACCCGTTTTAGTTATTGCTCTTCCTTAAACCACAATATAATCCTAACATTACTTATTACATAATATTACGGGTTTCTTTCATAAAGCATTTTAGACCTTGTATTCGTAAGCGAAAAAGTTTATTTTTGTCTGTGTACCCTCATAAAATACAAGAGGCCAATAATCTCTATTTATTAAACCTTCCCAGGGGTTTGAGTTGACCATAAGTTTGTAGATAACTGACTAACGAGATAACTTTCTTACGATGCGATGTCTAGTATACACTAATCTATAGGGCGAGGTGAGGATGTGGAAAAAATGGAGGCGAGCCATGTTTTTCAAGCCTGTTTTCATGTTTTCCTTTTTTGTTGTCTAAGTCTTTTCAATATTAAAATAATTGTTTTACAATATTGGCGATGCATTTTGTCGCATACGCAAACTTGTGACGGAATCTAAAACAGCAAAGCATTTTGGTTTTGGATCATACTGTGTATGAAGTCCGGGGCTGAGCATGAGATTCTTCTGTTCTGTAATGACAAGAATCTCTTCAGATCTCCGCTTCATTTTCAAGAATTTTTAAATACTGCAATTGTTTAAAAATCGTGGTGATGCATTTTGTCGCATACGCAAACTTGTGACGGAATCTAAACAGCAAAGTATTTTGGTTTTGGTTTTGACTAATACGGTTATTGTCCTAGCAGGACCGTCAATCAGTTAGGTTTAGTCCGGGGCTGAGAATGAGATTCTTCTCTGTTCTGTAATGACAAGCATCTCTTCCAATCTCCGCTTCATTTTCCGCGCCATTTCCAGTCACTCTATCGGTCTTGGGGTGGATCTATCTGTTATCCAGAATTATCTGTCACACCTTTTTTAACTATTTCGGAATCGGATTCCAGTATTTTACATGGACCCACTGCTTATCTGACCTTCACAACCCAGTTATTGGGTAACACATTAACACATGGCAAAACTGGTTGTCAGGATTCTGACTACCCGTAACGACTGTCAAAGATCTACGAATGAGAGCCGTTATGTAAGTAATGGATGGTCACCCATCCGTGGACCGATCGCGGGAACCATTGCTTAACCTTGAAGTTCGACTATGGACTAATATCAAAGTTATTACTTATACCACATCCACGTCCATCCACATCCACTGATGTCGAATCAAACAAGTTGAACGAAACATGGTGCTCGGCGTAAATTCATCCATCGTTCCGGATACCGAGTTAATTAGGAAATAAATGGAATACGTGAGACTTTTGGAATATGTTAGTTTCTGGCTAGTTCGTATAGTTTTGGGGAGTGGCAGTTCTTCGAGCGAATGGGGTGACAAGATGGCGAAATGATTTTGTTTAGAATATTCTCTTGGAATGAGAATAAATCCGTGACATAATTTTGATGAACACAATTTATTCATAATGCACAAATGCTGCGAATGTTAGAAACAAAAATGTGTGTATAATTAAAGGTTATTTTATGCGCACATAAGTGTTTATCGAGTTGCTAGGTGCATGTGGGACAGAAAGCGTTGCTGATAGATTTATTTATGTGTAGATAAATAATATTTATTTAAGCAACGCTTTTTATTTTATCACTTTCTAACCTTAACTATAAACACAGAGAAAGCTTGTATGAATTACGTTTAGTTGAAGAATAAAGTCGTAATGAAAATAAAATATTATTATAAAGTAAAAATTATTGAACAAATGGTTTGGACACATATATTCGAGAACAATAATGCATTGTGGACATTCAAGAACTTAATTTGCACAGCTGTTACTGTTAAGAAACTTCCTTTATCGTATACGACCGCGACTGATTACGATATTACGATATTATTTTACTCTAGTGTATATCTGTCAAAATATTAAAATCACTCAGCGTCCAGTGCTCGGCGTGGCAACACGTCGTGTTCGGGTTCGCGACAAGTCAATCGTCATCCTGAGAATGCATCGTTGAGAGGTGAAATACGTGTCGATTTCTTACAGGGTTTTTTTTATATTCAGCCTCTTTTAAACCACAACTACCGAGCGGTTTTACGCATTGAGGTAAATGTACTGTTTTACGCGGCAACAAAGTAAAACAATAACAAATTACGATAATCGTTGCGAGAAATCGCAAAGTGTAAAACTGTTTCGAAGACGCAGCTGCGGTTAGAACGTGTAATAGTGCAAGAGATGCCAACAAAACAGAAACAAGGAAATGATGGTAGGTACCTTGTCCAAAACCTGCGTCTGTTGTGAAAAAATCGGTTACTTTCGTGTCGAGAAATTCTTTGAATTTTATAGTATGATGTGTAGTGTATGGGAATAGCGCAAAGTCACTTTTACGAGTCGATATGAAATAATTAGCAATTTCTTTTAACAGTTAACCTACGCACATACATACATAAACAAGGCAGAAACTACATAACACCAGCTGCTACGATCCTTACATACTCCTTTTGTTTAATTTATGTTTATACATATGGTCATATACGCACGCCAGGTTGCAAGTAGACTATGCCGCGGCTTTTCCCACGAGGATGTCGGAAGATATCCCACGAGGACGTACTACCGGGATTAAAAGTACTATATGTGTTAATCCAGGTTCTAAACTATCTCATTCATAACCGTTTTTGCGGCAATCCGGAACATAAATCCAGACAAACGGACAAAAAATCTAAAAAATATATTTTCAGCATTCGATTTCTTAGCAATTACTTTTTTTTTTTAATATTGGACGATAAATATTATATGTTTTGACTTCGTTACTATGTTGTAATACATGTTCCTATGGATATTGATTTGTGTCGTCAAAAGTATAAGCGTAGGTACCTCATGAAGAAAGGAAAATACTACTGGATTTCATGTTAAATAACTTGAGTAAGTAAACCTTTTGTTTTGCTTTCAGCAACAAATTCTCATAACCATTCCGCAAACACAGAAAATATTTTACCTTAAGAAAAACTTCAAGGAACAACAGCTCCTCAAAGTTAGTTTTTAATTAACAAACAGGGTTCATTATAGTTCTTAGCTGGATAGTTAAACACGCATAAAATTTAATCAGCGCTTATTAACTTTTCTCGTGTTAATTACAAATCCAAAGGGCCACGGCTGCAGTCGTAGTTAAACTGTATAGCCAAGTTAACTGGAAGTTATAACGGTAGTTTGGCGTAAAGCATTAGAGGTAGCGATGAATACATCCGCGAGGAAATGCACCTAATGGAACTACTATTATGGTTGTACAAGCCTGTGCAGCGTAGATTATCAACAAATAGTCTTCAAGACAAAACCTTTAAAGTGCTTACAAGTCCATTCAGCAGAAAAAGATGACAAAACGAAATAGTTAAGAATAAGTAAGAGGGAAGGGGACTCAGAAATAAAAATAAAAATAACCGACTTTTAAAAAAAAACACTACAAAGTGAAAAATAACTTCAATTACGGAAATCAGTGGCAAAATACGAAAATTCAAAACCAAAGACACCGACTTCCGAAATTAAAGTTATTTTTCACTTTGTAAAGCATTTTGTTCCTCCTGCCCGAAGCACCGCCACTACAGCCAGTTCTGTGCTTCCCACGGATTCCTGCAGTCTTTACAAGGTCATTGGTCCGCCTTGTGGGAGGCCTTCCAACGCTGTCACGGTGTACACGGTCGCCACTCCAGTACCATTCGGCCCCATCAGCCATCTGTTCTGCGAGCAATGTGCTCTGCCCAGTGCCCACTGCCACTTAAGTTTCGCAATTCTTCGGGATATGTCGGTTACCTTGTTTACTTTGCCTATAAGTTAACCTGTACCATGGGTAGTTAATTGATTCAGGCGTGATTTGGCGGAAATCCATTATAAATACAATATACGTAGATATATTTAGTAACCTATTCCGCTTAACTATTCTTAAACAGTCTTAAAAAATCCCGTAAGAAATCACTCGAAGTAAAACTCACTCAGCGTCCAGCGCTCGGCGTGACGTCGTGTTCGGGTTCGCGACAAGTCAATCGTCATACTGAGGATGCCTCGTTGAGAAGTGAAACACGTGTCGATTGCTTACAGGGTTTTTTAAGCGGAATAGGTTTCTAAATATATCTACGTCTATTGTATTTTTTACTGTTCCCTGGGTATAGCTTGTAACTTGCACCACTCGCACACCGTTGGGTGAGAGCAGCCATTAACTCTGTTATGGGATGGGTAAACGAATTTTTTTTCTTGTTCCCGTACTAGCCACTAAGCGGGGTGCTAGTGCTCCTTTTTTCAAAACAGTTAATAGCCTTCTGGATTGTAAGGTTTTTTTACAGCTATTACGTTGAATTTTTGCAGCGGGAAATAAAACGTGTATACAACCGGTCTGTTATTTAAAGGTTTTTAATTATTTTTAGGGTTTCATACGTACGAATGAAAAAAGGGAATCCTTATAGGATTACTCGTGTGTCTATCTGTTCGTCTGTCACAGCTAATTCTTCGAATTGTAGGCGCAACAGACTGTAAATTTGCAGACTATCTTCTATTTTGTTAAGTATCTTGTTGACAGACCTACAGTGTCCTCTCATACCTATTGAAACTGTACATTTTTGAAAGCATTGTAAAACTTTTATTTATTTTTAAAAGAGTAACCGTGGAGTTTCTTGCCGGCTCTTCTCCATAGGAAACGACCAATTAGAACCGTGCACCTAGCGTTTCATAAGTGCCCATGTAGGTTTATGTGAAATAAAATATTTTGATTTGATTTGAATCTACTGGACCAATATAGTATACATATTATGAATTTCTGTGACCGAAACACGGACGTGTAACCATGATGAAAATATCCGGTTAACTTGGATGATCTTTCAAACAAACTCTGTTCCATCTTTGTTGGTTAGTTGTAGTTCAATCGTTTTCTTTTTTAAAACATCTAGACATGATTTTGTACCTACTACAAACCTCTTAGCAAGAACTCATTGAGTTGTTCCAAGACCACGGGTTTTCTGTTCCTGCCATGTTTTCTTGCGTCCACTTTTCAACAAGATAGTTAGTTCTTCGTCGGAGTTTCAACTCGTAACGTTGACGAGGTTATCAGTGAACAAACTTCGAAGTGTTGCGTACATGTTTCGTGAACGTTATTCGTTACGAGATTGTTAAAAGTTTTGCTCGAATATAATACGAGATTGTGACGTCAGATTTCGGTTAAATCTTCTTGAAGGAAAATTTTTTGAAGGATTTTTTTTCATATATTGATACTCTCACATACCAACCAATGTTATGTTAATACGTGTACGTTTTAAAAAGAGTATGTAAGGAGCCAGTGTCATTCCATCGTTTTTGCCTGCCCCCATGGGAAAAGTGAGTGAGTTTATGTATGTATTTTACTGATCTGAGCGGAACCGTGTGTGCGGAAGGGATTACTGTAAGGTTTTTAGTCAATCTGCCTTGCCTTTTCACAACTATGTTGGGGTCGGCTTCCAGTCTAACCGGATGCAGTTGAATACCAGTATTTTACATGCGAGCGACTGCCTATCTAACCTCCACAACCCAGTAACTGGGTAATACGGTACCCATTGGTAAGACTGGTTGTCAGACTTTCGGGCTTATGACGACTCGTAACGACTGTCAAACATCCACGAATGACAGCCGGGCCCAACGAGGCACGGAGGAGACTCGGTATGTAAAGATGGTCACCCATCCACGCACCAACCCCGACAAGCGCAGCTTAACCTGATGGATCGACCCATGCGGCTGTTATTGCTTAGCCACGAGCTTCTCACTGTTTGGTTTTCAGTGTACAATAAAAATTAGGTAGCAAATAATTTGAAAACAAGAAATAATCTTACTATGGTATATTTCTCTTGTCCAGACAGTTTGTAAGGAAAAAAATACTAAGGCATTATAATTTTAATGATAATACCTACTGGTGATTAAAAGCAACGTTTTAAAAATCTGGGTATAACAGTAAGGTTGAACCCGCAGATCCCGGACGCGAGAGAATACTAAGAAAAAAACGTCAGTAAAACTGACTTGCTGCATACGGTTACTTTGTGCGTCGAACCATTTTGCTTTCGAGCAATTTGTTTGAGCCTAAAGTATAAATACAACAGATGTAGTAGTTCGACCTTTAATAGTTGCAACATTTAATAATTAAAAAATCACAACGGGGAAGCTCTTCGCCTACAACTCACCTGATGGTAAGTGATGATCAGGCTAAAGGAATATTTCTTGATGAGTGTTTTGGTTTAAATCGACTCAAATAATTCAAGCGTAGCGACGATGGAAACAGGCCAGATGGAATGACCATAATGCCCTGGAAGTTGGGTAGGCCTCTGGTATGGTATGAAACCTGTGTCGGCCTTGGGGTCCGAGTGCTCATCGAGTATTTCGGGGCATCGCCAAGCGGTTGGTCGACTCTTCACGTGACCAGATGGCTGGCCTATTTTTACTCCAAAGAATCCGCATTGCCTTTCAATGCGATACGGTCGAATTTTTGATGCGCAATGAGCTCTTCTCCTTTTTAAGTTTTGTTTTATACTTGTACATACTATATAATTTTTCTCAAACATGCTTGGAAATCGAGCATTATTTTACTGTACTGTACTGATCAAAAACAAAAGAATATGCGGCCGGCAATGTTACTATGGAAATCCATAGCTGCCCTATTTAGCGGCTACATAAATACCTATGAAATCTGTCATGTTATTTATAAATGGAACAAACTTTTTACTTCAACACATGACGACATGTGTAAGATTAAATTGTCAAACTTCTACTGCTTGAATCCGAGGCTTTTCGCTACTTGTGTGTATTAATTTATGTAATTTTTCTGCTTTTTTTTTCTTTTATCTTTTTCAGTAATCTTACTTACTTTTAAATATTAATACATTAATCTGATATATTCAAATACTAGAGTAATATTCAAAATATTTATTACCTTAATCTTTACTAGCTGCGCCCGCGGCTTCGCTCACGTGACTATGTGTTCTTATCGAGAGTAGGTAACCGTATTCTTAAAAGAGTAACCGTGGAGTTTCTTGCCGGCTCTTCTCCATAGGAAACGACCAATTGGAACCGTGCACCTAGATTCTGACGTTTCATAAGTGACCTACAAGGGCACTTATGAAACGCGTTTATGTGACATAAAATATTTTGATTTTGATTTGATTTTGATTTTGATTTTGATATCGTATTACGTATAATTTAATGGAAAATACTTTATTCTGGAGCGGTGGTGGCCCAGTGGTAACGGCCGCGATTTACAAGTTGCAGGTCATAGGTACGAACCTTGACAGGCGCATTACTTTGTGAAAATTATTTCATCACCACTGCTCTCAAAACGGTGAAGGATAACATCGTGAGGAAACCGGCATGTCCTGGAACCGAAGTTTTGAAGACATCTGACATCCACCAACCCACAATGGGCCCGCATGGTGGGTTACGCCCCACTGTCTCTCATCGAGAGTACCAGCGAGAGTTTCCCAGCAGTGGGAACAAAGGCTAATTATGCTTTGTATGCTTATGCTTCTTTATTCTTCATTCTTCACGCCATTATGTTCCACCCCTAAAGAATTGAGATAAAATCTCCTCGAAACGGTCAACCGGAAATACGTAAATCCTGCGACTGTTCTTTAACTCGAACGGGGCGGACTTAAAACTGTCTCCGTTACCAGATAATGACGGTATTTCCTGCTTGACGGATTTCACGGTTGAATTAATAATAACAATCGGTTGTCTTTAAATTCTAGCTTTTATTTCTAGTTTAAATACGATCTTAACAGTCATTTAGATTTTGTTTATATTTTAGCAGCTCTTGCGATAATTTACTACTAACTTCGATGTCCTCCAATGCACTCTTAATTTTTCCATCGGAAATGAAAATAAAGAAATGGCAACATTTTTGGTCTCTAATCTCTGGAATTATGGATTTTGCAAATAATTTTATAGAAAATTCAGCGTTTTATAATAAATTATGTAGCTATTATTAGTATTAGTTGACATTGTTAAAAGTCAAATAACTTCGTAACTAAATTAAGTAAACTTAACTATAAAACCCGTTTTATATCACAAGCGACATATTAAAATATTACTCCAGTTTAGGAAACTACCATCATTGGTACACAAAATTTCACTCAACGGTGTAATAAAGTTGAAAACTTTAGTGTACATAAAATTGTCATTATAAAGTCTTTTTAACTTGTAACTGGGGACTTCAATAGCCACGTTTACGGCTAAGAATAGACCTTCTTTGGTCCCACAGGTGTCATAAGGCCTTAGTACTGTATAAGATGGATGGGTAAAAGCAGCATCATCTGCCTTTTTACAACTATGCATGTTGGGGTAGTTCCATTTTAACCAAATACAACGAGACCGATATTTAACGACATTTTGTATGTCTTTTTGAACTTATTTTTACCCGCCTGACCCAGAGGGAGGGTAATGTTTTTCGAGAGTATGTATTTATGTTGTTATGTATGTATGTATATTTCTTTGGCACGGTCTGTAGCCTAAACGGCTTGATGGATTTTAACGTTATGAGGTGTAGTTAGATTCGACTTAATTGTGGGAGTGACATAGGCTAAATAATATATTTATATTGCATCTGCAAATACAAACAAAAGGGAGGGGATGAATTAAAAAAAAGATTTATTTATTTATTGGTATTAAATAAAAACTAGTAATGATTCAATTCCCTGTTTACCGATAGGTCCTAAGCATCTTAAAATGAACGATTTATACATGATAAATACACTGTATAATACCTACCTACATTTACTAACGTATAATAAAAAAAAAAAAATGTAAGTAATACAGTAAGTACAGTCATTCAGATAAGTATACTGATAAAGGCATCAATTAAAATAAATAAAATAATAATAAATAAATAAATAAATTCTTTATTTCACCAAAAGCCATAACATTACAAAAACACAGACTAAGAGCAATAAGGCTTAAAACTAGGACACAATAATTTTAATCCTCTGACCCCTAAACTAGGTGTATGTGCCTGTGTCTTAGGAGTCAGTGATTCTCCGTAACAAACAAAGCCATAATATTATAATATCATATATTACTGGACGTTTGAACAGTAAGCCAGTGGTGTAAAAGAAGACCTGATATAAATTATGTAAACAAAAAAAAAAAAAAACAAAAACATTTAACTGTGTGGTAAATAAATGTTGGGTTTAAGTGTGTGTGTAGTGAGTGAGTGTGGGATGTGTGTGTGTGTATATGTAATGAGTAGGTGTAGGGTGTGTGTAGTGATAAGGAATGGGGTGCAACTAGTACAGATCCGTTTATGTTTAGATTGTTATAATATGTTTAGATTTAGTTTTATATTTAGATTTATATAGTTCATTTTTATTGTAAATTACCCAGCAGAAGATCCTCAGTGTTGTCATAACTTAGTGTTTGGAGGTAATCTCTAAGTAGGTTCTTGCATTGATATTTAGGGCACGAATAAATTTTTATCTTTTTATTTAGGAAGTTGTACATTTTATTGCTACTAACGTAGAATTGGCGTTTGGCAAAGGCAGTTCTATGGCGTTCGTGTGGGAAAACATTATATTTAAGTCTGCCAGTTGGTTCCTTTGGAGGGCGGGCAGAGTGTTTGCGTAAGGTCGACAGGAGCACATAAAGTTGCCTGACTGTGAGTACCTTGCAGTCGGAATAGAGCTGTAAAGTGGGGTACCTACGCGGAAGAGAAAGCATTACCTTAAGAACAGCTCTCTGGGCTCTCTCAAGACGGATAAATACATTTTGGGTGGCACCGCCCCAAACGGGCAAGCAGTACGTTAGGACGGAGCGGCATAGGGCAAAATATACTAATTTTAGCGTTTCATAATCAGCAGAGCTACGTAGCTTCTTGAAAACGTATATTAGCTTACGTATGCGGGACGTGACTTTGACTATATGGGGGTGCCAGTTGAGATGCTGATCAATAAGTACTCCTAGATACCTTACAGAAGTGGATTTGGCGAGGAAGAGGCAGCTACACTGCGTTTCGGAACCGCAAGCGTGTGCTTTTAGGGTAAGGGAATTTGAGGGACACAGATTTGACCGAATGGCAAAGGGAACGTACACCGTTTTATCAACATTTAGAGTGAGCAAGTTGTCGGCCAAACATTTCATTACGGAGGACAGCGCAACCTCCGCGTTTTGATATGTCTGGGGCCAGTCATAACCATCTACAACAAGAGCAGTGTCATCCGCGTAAGTATATATCTTACAATTGTCGAGAGGCAGTTTGCAAAGTTCGTTGATATAAATGAGAAAGAGTGTAGGCCCCAGAATGCTGCCTTGCGGAACGCCGTATGTGATTGGAAGCTCATCACTTTCATGTGGACCGATTTTCACTATTTGGGTACGATCACTGAGATAGTCTGCGAAAATTTTTAATGGGAGTCCACGTATTCCAATGCTTTCCATTTTACTTAATAGGGCTCGGGTCAAAACGGTGTCAAATGCCTTTGACAGATCAAGGAAAATTCCCAGGCACTTCTGTTTGCTATCTAGCGTTCTAGCTACGTGGTTAGACAAATCCATGACCGCGTCTTCGGTACCAACTCCACTTCTGAAACCATATTGGTTATTCGCTAAGATGTTGTTTGCGTCGAGAAAACTGATCAGGTTCTTATTCAGAATTCGTTCTAAGATCTTTGACATTGCTGTTAAAATCGAGATAGGACGGTAGTTATTAACATCATCTCTGCGCCCAGACTTGTGAATGGGGTGAACCACTGCTTTTTTAAACGCGGTAGGAAAGATACCTGCACTTATAGACAAATTACAGATATGTGTAATAACCGGCACTAACACGCATCTCGAGGCCTTTATTATTTTAGACGGTATACAGTCTAAACCAGTAGCGCAATCAGTCCTAAGACCCAAAATAATGGAGTCAACTTCGTCTTCAGTAACCTCGAAGACGGCCATTGAGCCACACGAATTAGAGTTCGGCCCGAAATTGGGCACCATTGAGGGTGATTTAAATTTCGCCGCTAAGCTACTGCCTACATTAGCAAAAAAGTTGTTGACGTGATTTAGCGAGGATTTAGGGTTATCAAATAAATGCAACAGGTCAAAAGAGGGGGAAGATTGAGATTGAAGATCTGATACTTTCTTAATAACATTCCAAGTAGCCTTAACATTATTTTTTGCATTACGAAACTGTTCCTTTTCATACGAGCGTTTAAGTTTTCTCAGCAGAGAATTACAAAAATTGCGATAGCGAGTGTAGGTGAGTTTTAATATAAGGTTATCTTCCGACTTTTTGAGTTTGACATGCATGCGATCACGGTGTCGTATACAGCGGAGTAGCCCTGGCGTAATCCAGGGCTTCAAGTTACGTTCTCTTCTTGGAACAGTATGTTCTCGAGTGTGGTTTGTGACAATAGAGGAGAGATTAGCTATTAACGCATCTGCAGCAACATTTGGATCCGAGATAGACAGCATTGGAGACCAGTCATGGGTTTTGACATTCTCTATAGCGGACTCGTAGTCTATTTTGGATTTAGTGCGGGTCAAATCCGAGTTGGTACTCCTGGTTTGTAGAAACAATAGTAGTGGTTCGTGATCCGTTACGGATGATTCAATAACGAAAGTCGTAGCGGATTTATTTGTTTTGAGCAAAATGTGGTCTAAACAGTTTGCGAGCCGCGTCGGAAACAGATGAGCTGGGAGAAGTCCGTTTGAGGCAGCACAGGTTAAGTACTCATCCGAGTGACTATCAATGTTGTCAATCTTGATATCAATATTCATATCACCGATCAGGACCACGGAAGGAGTTGTTAATTTTAGTACGTTATCGAGACAATCAATAAAATTAATTATGCTTTTAAAAGAAGGAGGACGATAAATAGCCACTATTGTAACATCCTCTATGCGACAGATGAGACAGTTCGCGTCAACAAAATGTGGTTCCCTAACGTCAGCGTTAAGGGAAGATTTAACGAAGATAGCACAGCCGTCATTTTGGTTGTATGTATTTTTAGTGTAGTATGACGTAAAGCCATCCAGGGTAGGCAAGTGTGAAAGTTTACTTAACCAACACTCGGTGAGAACGAGCACGTCGCTCTGGAAACCTAATAATCGCATAAGCACTGAAACTTCATCGAAATTTTTAGAAATACTACGTATGTTCAGATGTAATATTTTTAAACCTTTGGTCGGGTCTTTTATAAACTGCGCGCAACTCTCAGCTTGACACTTGAGCGATTTAGAAACATGGAGCGCGTCTATTTCATTATTTATAATATCTAAATTAGCCATTTGTTAATTAGAATATGCAAGAAAGTTGAACGAAGGAGAAGCAAAAACGTTGAAAGATAAAGATAAGCAAAAATCATAACCCCCTTTTTTTTCTTCGCTGTAGTCGCGTAAAAAGGTTAGTATTACATGCTGTGTAGCAGATTTAAGGACAGAGATATTTACGAACAATAATGTTTGAACTATTGGTATTTTAGGGTAGGTAGCAGTTTGACAGGTACGTATTGTATTAGCGTGTATGGTGATGGGATAAAGTATTTTGTAGTTTAGTATGTAGATTTGTGTATTTAGAGCTTGTGTGCGTTGTTTTGTTATATGTAAGGTGCGCAAGGGAGTAGGTAAGAGTGTATTGTTTGGTGTAAAAGTAAATTTTAAAACTTCAATTAAAAGGAAACAAAGTATGAATAAAGAGAGAAAAATATAAAAGGTAGGAACATTCTGTGATAGTCAGATGATATGATTTGGGTTCTCCAGGTTACTGAGGCATTTTTCGGAACTTACAAGTATCTGTTTATCTCCCTCTATCTTGCGCAGAAATATATTGCCATTGGAGATCCAGCAGAACTTATAGGTATTTTTGTTGGCGAATTCTCTGGCTTGGTAGAAAAGTTTTTTGGTGCTTGCTGGTAGGTGTTCAGAGATGTACACGGGTTGACGATCACCAGGCAAACCAATGACTGCGGTGTTTAATTTTTCGTCTTTACCTCTTCCTTTGTTGTACGCACGCACGGCCGATAGGAGTGTCTGCTTAGTTTGCACAGTCGAGAATTCTGCTATTATTGGGCGCGGGGAGGTTGAGGTGGAAGATTTCCCTGGAAGACGATAAATATCGCGCACCTCTGTTTTATCAATGTGAACACCAATAGCTGTGCCCACGCAACACACCGTTTTTATGAGACTGGAGCTAGACTCGGAAATTACTTGCGGGATGTTACGCAATTCTATGGCAGAAGATCTCGCTTTATGCTGAAGATCTACTATTTTCCGTTCGAGAGACTCAATGTGGGTTTGCTGCTCACGTCGCTCCTTCCTCAATTTTTCCACTTCCATCTTCAAATCTTCGAGCTGTTTGTTAAAAAATTCAATTGACTGTACAATTCCAGCGTTTGATTTACATATTTCTGAGTTGGAAGCGTGTATTTTACTGTTTTGAATTTTAATGTCTTTTATATTCGAAGAGAGCTCAGCAATTAAAACGTTTTGGTCAGCCAATAATTCCGTAATTTTATTATCCTGCTCCTTCTTCCAGTTTGCAAGAATATCTTGTAGCTCCTGTCGTTCAACTTGTGAGCTCATCTCAGCCGAGACGCCTTGTGGCGAGGAATCATTACGTGGACGTTTATTTCTATTTATGTTTACATAGTCGAACTCTGTTACGGCCGCGGTAATATCCGGCTCTGAGCGTGTTTGGGTCTGGTTTATACTACCAGGGGGTGTTCTAGGGGTTTTAGTTGGGGTACGATGAATCCCTGCCATGTTAACAACCCAAATAATAATTGGTTGGAGACAAATAACAACAGTAGTAAACTGGTAAAATATGTAACACCGTTATTACGATAATAACAAGCAGCGGCGCTAGAACGTAGCCGATACGGTTCTCGTAGTCACTCGTAGCACAGGCTCGTGACGTAGCAGCGTGCGCGGTGGGAGCGTAGCAACGGTGACACACGCTCGTAACTCGTAGGGCACCGTTTTTTTGCCAATTGTCGCAATTGTCTCGGTGGCGCGATGAGTAAGCGCTCCGGTAACTTGTCACTTGGGTGATGGTTCGAGTCCGGCGAATCACAGTCACTTTTTCCAAATTCACTTTGAAGCAGCTACAACACTATTATTTATATCTCTCTCTAGGACCACCCAGTAGGAGGGGCCCTCAGGTAAGATCAAGCTAGGTGTGACAGAGAAATGAATTTAACCACAATTAGCCAATCACAGGCTTCAATGCACAAGCAAGCGACACACGTCCGTTATGTTCAACGTCTAGCCAAAAATTACGCTGTTCCTATCTAAGTAGAGATCTGCCACGACTTAAGAATAAGTTCAGCTCCACGTTCAGCGATCATAGAAACAGCGCCGTTGATGTCGCCGCTGACATGCGCTGGCATGGCGCTTGCATCGACCACTCTCAAGCCATGGACTCCTTTTACTCGCATTCTAGAGTCAACGACCGAGCCCATAGCACATGTGCCCGCAAATTGCCACATTGCACCAGACATCTCCAATGCATAGCACTCCCAGAATTCAGCACCAGACTGGCCTGAACACAGGCCCATATCAACGAGAGTCGCATTTACACTTCTGAAATATTTCGTGTTTAATACTGAGGCGAAATCCGCCAAGCATTCACCCATCTGCTTTAAATCAGATTTATCGCTATACATTCCGGTGTACACCAGCGGATCGACGGTAGGCTCAGCGCTTGCAAGTAAAACCTGACCTCGAGATTTGGGCATCAACAAATTAGGTACAGTTAAAAACGTCGTCCTGCCCTGACCTGCTGCATAAAATCTGTTGCAGATGTCTTCAGAGTATTTGAAAACGTTGACACAGACCTGCAGCAGTGCGAGCGAGTCGTGTGGAACAACTAGGTTAATACTAAGATAGTCAGGATGAGTCTGTGATTTATTAAGCGCCACGTACCCAGTTGTCATTGGTAATGGAAATTTGTATGGGTTCACAGGTGGGACTGGTTCATCGCTCGCCTCCATTTGCATTAATACTACGGCTAAGTAGTGGTCCATTAAATTTTGCCCAACAGGCAAGTCGGCGACCACCGGGATTCCGAAAGACTTGAGGTGTTCTTTAGGTCCTATACCAGACAACATCAACAATTTGGAGCTGTTGATTGCACCAGCGGACACAATCACTTCCTTCTTCGCATACAGTTCGTACGACTCACCATTAGACGTCGTAACTTGTACACCAAGAGCAATGCCATTTTTAATTAAAACCTTTGTGGCTGTAGTAGATGTTCCAAGACAGAGATTTGAGCGTAACCTGGCTGGTCCTAGGTAGGCGATTGCGTTACTCTGACGAACTCCATCACCGATTGTTAACAGAGGCTCAGTGTAGCCAAGAAATGAATTCTCCGACGTTATGTCATCTACAAGCCTATGCCCGAGCTCTTCAAAAGCTGCTAAATAATTAATATTGCTATCGCTTTGTTCTCTAGTTATTTTTAACAATCCGTCTGTACCGTGGAGTTTGGCGTAAGGTGAATTTAACAACTCTGGGTCGGTCAAATTTTCTAACTTTTTAAAGTAAGGCAGAACGTTTCTATAGTTCCAGCTATCATCATTTAAAATCTGTGCCCATTGGTTGTAATCATTTGAGGCTCCTTGTATATATACCATGTGATTGCTTGCAGTGGTGCCTCCAAGCATTTTGCCTTGCTGTACTTGCACGTGGGAGTTTTGTAGGTTCTGTGCTGTGTAGTTGTCATTCACTGAATTAAAGTTGTAATCGTAGATCGAGCTTGGAAGCACCGGGAATGTGGCTGGCATCTGCGAAGGATTAGAGCTTATGAACAATATAATTATTCAAAATATATCACAAGTAGAAGAAGAACTTTTTTTCTGGACTAAAATACTTTTATAGCAAGGTATTAGTTAAACTGCTCCAAGATTTTTAAGTAGGTGATTTAATTAATTTTGGCTAGAAACATGACGCCTACTGAGATAACGATAAATGTAGAAGTATGGAAGACAATAACACAATGCGCCGACCCCAAATAAATTTGTTATTAAAGAGCAAGAGAATGAAAATTAGTTTTTATTATAATTTATAAAACTTACTTCTGCCTCGAGTGGTGCATAAGGTCCTTGTTCGATCAGCAGAACGTTAACGCTGCTGTTAGCTGAGAGTCTGTATGCCAGAACTGATCCTGCTGCGCCGCCCCCCACGATAATGAAGTCATAGGAAGTAGCATCTGTGGAGTGCAAGAGTTTATCGTGAATGTATTCACAAAATTATTAAGTAGACTAAAGACGTATATATTAGACTCATGCTAATCTACTTTATCTTAATGCTGTCTTATTATTTTGACTGACTGTGACCCCTGAGTTTGTTATTTCTCAAAATAATTGCATCTATAGGAAACACCAAACTAAAGTGGGTAGGTACTTAAAAAAAAATTGACGTGTAAGTTTTTGTATAATTACAGAAATAAATACCATAAATTATCATTTATCATTTGCAGTCTTGTAATTTCTTTAATTGTTTTGTACATCAAGTCATTTTAAGCTTTAGAGGAGCGAAGTGTCTTAATATTTTTTCTTGGCTAAAAAAGGTACCTAAACTCAATCAAGAGATGTATAAGAAAAAAACGTATTAAATAAATTAACTGATTTGTATATTTTGTAGCTCGGGCAGTTATAATAGAGAAAACTTTTTACAAAAAAAAAAAACAACTGACTTTTACAAAAACACTACAAAATGAAAAATAACTTTAATTTCGGAAGTCTGTGACTTTGCCACCGACTTTCCGAAATTAGATAGAAATTAGATAACTTGATAGAAAATGACGATAAACTTACTCGTAAGGGCACAATCAGCTGGATATCGCCATTCTGTGAGCGCTAAGGCGCTGACCACCGTCAGAGCCACCTGTACGGTCTGGATCTCAGACAGAGCTGCAGCTGCAGCCGACATTTTACTGATACACGAAAACAAAACACTCAATAAGTTAAGAAAGAAAGAAAAATAGGTTTATTTGTCGCAGAAACACGTACTCAGAAAAATTAAACAAAATATCAGATCTACATTACGAGCATAAAACAGACATAGTTAACAGCTGCACGACACTCAGCATGATGCTGTGCTTTGGGGGACCCACAGCACAGCACAGCTGATTTTCAGTGGTCACCCGAAAAAGACGAACGGAAACCAAGCTACTACTACTTGGAATATAATGCAACTAATAAATTATTATAGGGATACATATTAATAAATAACATAAAAAACATCCCTTCCGTGCACTTAAAATACCTAATGTTCGTTATGTTTACACGATAGTAAACGAATTCAAAGCATTGTTATATTTCTGTGAATCGTTTGAAAATGACAGAGTCAGAATCTTAAAAGAGCAACATTTTTATATTTAAAATATATCCTAAACATATTTGTATATTATTATGTTTGGAATCATGTTCTCGAAAATAGCTATAACGATTTCGATGAAAGTTGCACTAAGGGGGTTTACGGGGGCGAAAAATTGATCTAGTTAGGGCTCATACCTAGGACAATTCGTTTTTTTTTCACCCCAGCAGAGCTCGGTCGCCCAGCCAAGTACTGATGTTTATGATAATATGTGGTGCAAGTGGGCTTTCAAAATCAACTCAGTTTTATTATTAGAACTAACGTTTTGGCAAAGCTGGCAAATAGCTTTGCCAAAACGTTAGTTCTAATAATAAAACTGAGTTGATTTTGAAAACTTTGTACATTCAACCGCACGGGCGAGTGACTGTACACAATATATTTTATTCGTTTTTTTGGGCTAGTAGGTACCTACTTTATGAAGTTTTTAAGTCTTTATACGGAGTTTTTAATGGGAAATATTTTTTGCAATACAATTAAAATAAAACTTACTGCTTGTGTTGTTGTCTGACGTCTAGATAATATTACATTACCAGGGAAACAACATTATTTATATTTCAATTTTAAAGGTGGGGTAAAGACGGTAAGGCTTTTTAAGATTATTCCTAGATAATGAAGTATTGATCTATAGATATTATATCTATCATGAAATTAGATAAAATATCAAATAATACAATAAACCCCTACGGAATAAAATTGGTTTATAATTGATTAGTTTATGGCTTTATCAGATATGTAATCATCATGATACCCTCTCTTATCAGTCAATATTATAAAGAATGCATGCACCTAAATTCTTGGAATTATTTAATCTGTAAACTCAGTTTAAATGACAGTGCAGTATTCAGAAGGAAATTCTCTCATGTGTACCTATCTAAGGAAGAAGTCAACAATAAAAGTTTATTTTTTCCAATAAGTATACAGTGTGATTCTTCATAATGTGCACATATCGAAATGGGGGAATCTATGCTTAATTTTATCGACGGAAAAAATAAAAAAATAAATCTAAATACATTTTTTTCCATTTTTTTTTATTTAAAAAAAATCGTCTTATTCAATTTTTTTACAATTATTGTAAAAATTGATTAATAAAAAACAGATTTTTGGACGAAATACCTGTTTATTTTCAATTGAGGGTTTTTTGGTTTTAATTGGGAGGGGTTTTTCCCACAATTTTCATTTTATAAGAACACTTAATTACTACCAATCATTATGGAGTTTGTTTCATCGCGATAGATCATTTAAATTAAAAGTTACACCGTTTTTTTACATTGGGGTAAAAAATACAAAACAAATAAAAAAATAAAAATAGATTTTTTTAAATATTTTTTCCGTTTGTCAAATTAAGCATAGAATAATTTCGATATGTGCACATTATGAAGAATCACACTGTATTATTGAAGACAAACAGAGTAATAAACAGTAAATAAAAAATTGTACATAAAAAACAAAATTGTATCTAATAAAAATGTAAAAAGAAAAATACAATTGACGTAGATATATTATATATTTAGTAAAATATTCCGCTTAAGTAGTTAAAAGCGGAATAGGTTACTAAATATATCTACGTCGATTGTATTTTAGAACCCAAAAATGTTTTTTGAATGTTGGTCGTAACATTATCGTGATCTGTCAAAGATTCACCAAGTATGAATGCCGCAGCGCGCTCACCAATCACTGTGATGGCGGCATTGACGTTGCTCACTAAGGTAGTCATTACACTCGCGTCAACTACGCGCAGTCTGTCCACGCCATACACTAACATTTTGCAGTCTGTGACTTTGCCCATGACACACGTACCCGGCTTATGCTACATAGTAGCATACATTCCCAACGCAAAGCACTTCCAATATTCATTTAGATCCGTACATAGTCCCTTATCGACCAGAGTTGCATTATTTTCTCTAAAATACGTTATGTTCAGCAAACATTGTAAAACTCCGCCAAGGAATCAATCATCAGACACAAGTCATCGCCATTTGAGTATGTAGGTACTAGCCTATACAGTAGGTACACGACCGGTTCAACGGTGGGATCAGAGGCCTTAATGTAAGTTTACAAGTGAGTAAACGTAACTATCTCGTTTGCGTTAAGAGTTGACTGATAAACCATAATGCTTAGAATATAAAGGTGAGAATAAAAATCTTAACGCAAATGCTATAGTTACGTTTACTCACTTGCAAAATTACACTAAGGCTTCTGTACTAGCTAGCGTTACGATACCGCAAGATTTTGGCATCATCAGATTGTGAACCACGTTTATGTATGTATGTATGAAAAAAAAAAGGAATAAGCTGATTAGACAAATAAGTACTATTTTGCAGACGATTGTTGTCTTTCTTGAATCGGTATTAATTGGTTCTATGAGGAAAGTTGACAAGCATCTTCAAGACGATGTAACCTAAGAATCATTGTGTTGCGAAGGCCATAACTTATCTCTTTCCTTTCGACTTGAGCAGTTAGATATAATCTTAAGTTTTTAATTATAAGAATTATGTGAAAATACGTTTATTTTTATTTTTATGGGGCGAATTATTCAGATAGCAATCGCTCCTTGTATAGTTATAATTATATCCGAATGAAACGGCCGATCACAATACTATTCGGAAGGTATTTGGCTTGTTAGTAACATACTTGTATGGTCACAATCAGGTGGTTAACAATGAGGTGTACGCTGCTGTGCATTTTAGCCAAAATAAACAATACTGATTGCCAGTAAAATTTTCAGCCGTAGCGTTCGTCATGACTGAGACAAAAGAAACGCAGTGATAAATCCCAAATAGTACTTTGTAGGAATCCGCACTCCGAGCTAAAGGGATCTTGAGCATTGAACCATTGAGCATTGAGCATTGAGCTTGCCTGCGACAGAAAACTTCTTGAGAATCAAACACTGTAACAGTCTGGAACTTTATATCTTTATAAGCTTTATAATTTCTTCAAAATAAAGACTTCGACTATTTTTTTTTATTTAAGAACTTCAAATATTGTACGATATTGAATTATCATTACAACTTTCTAAGAAGGTAATGTACGTTCTGACAAACTTAGGTCACAATAACGATCAACTAACAATTCATTCTTCCATCTGTCTTATCCAAACAAAGAAATCCCTTCGTATATTCATAGACCAGTTGATATTATACAATGTTGTGACCCTTAACTTTCCTATATTCACCCCGAGCGTGCTCTAAGTGTAACTTTGTGGCCGGCCAAGCGTGGCCCGCAAATGGTCCAACTAATTTATTTATTTATAGCCCCGATATGGGCCAAGTTCTGTGTTCGGTGAAGATATGCTCAGTTTAATTATGGTGTTAATATTGTGAGTCGTTTTTGTTTCGCTGGTTTTGGAGATGGAAGACTGGTGTACGAGCTAGATTAAAGAAAATATCTGTTAGCACTAATACATTTTATTTCATCTGTGTGATAGTTAATTGATTCAGACGTGACTTGGCGGAAATCCATTATAAAATACAATAACCGTAGATGTATTTAGTAACTATTCCTAAAGAGTCATAAAAAAAACCTGTAAGAAATCGACACGTAATTCACCTGTCACCGAGGCATCTTCAGGATGACGATTGGCTTGTCGCGAACCCAAACACGACGTGTTGCCACGCCGAGAGCTGGACGCTGAGTGAGTCCTTATGAGTCTTTAGGAATAGTTAAGCGGAATAGTTACTAAATATATCTACGTCTATTGTTTTCATCTGTGTGTGAAGACGATTTACAGCTTCACTTAGTCCCTGGAAAGCTTTCATAGAACCAGATTTCCAAGCCACTACTCAAACACAAATTCATAATTTTAAGTTCAACAGAACCTAAATTCAAAATCCTAAATGTGTGCCAACTGAGACCGTCGCCATTCTACTGACAATTGTTTTCGTGCTTTGGCACCAGATCTCAGAGTGGCTACTGATTTATATGTTGGTTTTCCAATTAGTCCTGGTTAGTAGTTTTATTTATCGGGGGCTCTTTCCATTTTCCGCACTTTTGGCGGCACTGTGTATGGCTTTTACATTATACGGAGACAATTTTTATATTAGAGACACGACTAAGGAAGAATATCAATTGTTTTGGCAGACTTGATATAATTTGCTTTTTTCTTTGATCTGAACCCGATCATTTATTCTTCCTTGGTATTGATAACTTCTATGTACTACTTAATTAGAAATAATTAATATCGGATATTATTTGTCAAAAAACTGGTTTAAATTAAATTGGTTAGCTAAACTCCGCAGACGCGATGGACATAAATACGATATAACAAGTAAAAACAAAAAGTTTTTTTTTTTTTCGGTAGGTATGAGTTAAGAATTTTTTTTCACGTCTGAAGTTTACACAAAAAAACAGTTTTTTTCAACATGATATTTCAAGTAACTGCAATAACTGCGGTCGGTACAGTAAAGTAAAGAACAAACTCACTCGCCAATCCGACACGACTCGAAAATCGTTGAGTCTAAAACCCCTTATTTTCGGATCTAGAAATGTGGTCACACGTTTCACTGTTACGGTAACGTATGTGAGTTTTGATTCACAAGGAAATGCACAGAAACTTTTCTGTTTTTCGAGCGTGTCTTGTAAACATGGGTTTACTGTGAAAAATGTGTAATAGTAAGGTACATTCTGTTACTTGAGTTCTTAGTTTTAGAACTTGTTTGAGTGCTATTTAATTAAATTAGGGGTTAAGTATTTCACTTTTACTCTTTCACTGTCTATCGAAGTGTTGTCCAGTTAGACCATGAGCTTATGTTATGACTTAATGCAAATACTGCCTCGTTGGTGTAGTGGTCGCATGCGCAACTGCTGAGCATGAGGGGTTCGATTCCCAGGTCGGGCAAAGTATTATTGGGTTTTTCCAACAGGAAGTTCTAAGTAGTGGCCCGAGGATGGATTTGTGCCCGGTTGATGGCAATAGGCTCGCCCCCTATTATATGGGACTTAAAACATAATGGCGAAATGTTGGTGTACTACAGTTACGTGACTGCCCAACCCTTTGGGGAAACAAGGCGTGATGTTATGTTAATAATGATGAGTAAAGTAGCGCAAGAACGCAATATGGACCGAAGAAAAAAGTCTTGGTTAAGAAATGTTCGCGAATGGATTGGAATGAGCTGCTGAGCTATTCCGTCTCGCAAAGGACAAGAAAAAATATTCGGATTTGAAGTCCAACCGTCAAGAACTTTATAGATATCTAATTTTTTTTCACTCAGAATTTTTAGAAATAGCCCAACCATTGAACTCAGGATGGCGTTACAGGTCGTGAGTTCGATTCTCCATAGAGCGACTGACTTGACTTCTAGTTTCAACTGTATTTTATTTTACATGGAGCGACAGCTTAACTGACCTCCACAACCCAGTGACTCGAAACCCCTAGACATAACTGATTGGCAGGCATTTAGACTTCTGACTACCCGTAACGATTGCAAAGATCTACGAAAGACAGCCGGGACCAACGGAAATATTGTGTCCTTTAATGTATTACCAAAAAATCTGCCTTGCCTGTACCCAACTATATTGGGGTCGGCTACCAGTCTAACTAGATGCAGCTGAATACCAGTATTTTACATGGAGCGACTGCCTATCTGACCTCCGCAGCCCAGTAACTAGGTAATACGATACCCATTGGTATGATTGGTCGTCACACTTTCGGGCTTCTGACGACCCGCAATGACTGTCAAAGATCCACGAATGACAGCCGGGACCAACAGCTTAACGTGCTTTCCGAGGAACGGAGGAGTCTCGGTATGTAAAGATGGTCACCCATCCACGGACCAACCCCGGCAAGCGCAGCTTAACCTGTTGGATCGACACGTGCGGCTGTTATTACTTAGCCACGACCTCCTCTCCTATATTCTATAACCATGAATACCAACATTTCTTAAATATTTATCGATGTCTATGAATTACTAGAGAGATGCGGGAGTTACTAAAATTCCTTTGAATGTGCATATCATTTTATCTCGACGTTTAACACAAAGGTTAGAATTCAGCTTCTACAATGTAATAGTCGGATTTCCATTGTGCTATCGAGATATTTTGTATCTCGAGTGCAGGTAGCTAGAAGTTGACGTGTAGTGATGTATTGTGTAGTTATCGATAGTAGAATAAAAAATCGACTAACATTTTCTGTCAGCTAAATTTATTATTTCGATTTTTTATTACAATAAAAAATCAAACCAATAATAAGACTCCATTTCTATTTATATTAAAACTTTTTATTTATCCAAATAATTGTCATTCAATTTCAAAATAAACGAGATATTATTGGTTATGAACAAGAAATTGTTGAACAAAATAATAAAATGGATGATCTATTGAAACACAAAGGCACCCCGCGTTGAAAATTAAAACTAAAACAATAACGGCCTTATTGGTTAAATAATGAACCGCCGTTTCATTGGGTACCTGCAGTTTTATTACCCACTTTTCAGAATTTTCTTGAGAAAAACAGTAAAATCAAGTTATAAAATATTTCGGGTAAAAGTAGTTTAGTGCTAGAATGCCAGAGTTTTTGGGATTATTTTAATAAGTAAAATGTTTTCTTTGTTAGTGGTTTCAAGCCATAAAATCAATCATGCCAGCGCAGTGCTGATTTGCTGGATTTGTTTTCTCGTTTACCTATCGTTATTTCTTATTTCTTCTGACCTAAGTTTATTTTGTTTATATGTATGTATATAGGTAGGTATCTATGTATTACTATCTATACTTTATCGAGTTATCTATCAATTATGTTGCACATGCCATGTTTTGTCTCTGCTTTACCCTAAGGTTTACCGGTAGAAAATGCCTCAGATCCGCCTTAGTACAGTATTTTTTTACACGTGTATAACTTTAATAAATTTTAATAAAACATTCAAGTAGAAAAAGGTTTTCATTCTGAATATACTATATTAATAAGGCTAACAAGCAGTAATAATTTCGTCTACGCTAACTTAAAAAAAACAGAGGTGAGGTGTTGTGGGACTCCAGGTTGGAACGAAGTTCCTTTCACTTTTGAACACTTTGTTGTGAACAAAAATGTTACACTTTTTTCAGTCTACCTCTCACTCGCTAAACGTGCACGTGCGTGATAAGGAACTAATTCCCAAAATAGTTGTTATTCATCTCAAATCCATTCTAAACATTCAGATTGAATTTTTTCCCAAATTTTCGAACACAAAACGAAATTAAGGTTATTTCACACTGGTTGGTTAATGGTTAATTTAGCAAACTTGTTGACGCGCTCATTCGTGAACACGCACCTGCGTCTTCGTCCCAAACAGATGTTCTTAAATTGTTTTATGTCTTGCGCAAAATCTTATTTGGAATAATTTCCCTTGTTCTACTCGCATATTGTTGGGATTTAGACAATTTAGATGATGCTGGTTTAGGTTGGAATTCTTATAATATTCTACCACCACTAAGAAATATAGAAAATATATATTCATTTGGCTCATATTTACACACAATTAAAGAGCACGAAAAAAAAGCTATAATAACAGTAGGTATTGTGTGCCTTTTGGCAGCGCCAAACAGGCCCAGTTCAATATAAATTTCAAACAACTAGTGCCTGACGTTGGTATTCACTAATGTATAGGTATCTACGTAGTTTTTTTATAGAAAAGCGAACACATTTTGCTGGTACCTTGTGACAGCACGATGCCTACTCGTAGTGTCACGTGGACATCTTATTTTCATCGTCATAATAATCATCATACAGAAGAACAAGTAGACGTAGCGGCGACTCGACGTGGCAGGACTTGACGTGGCAGGACTCGACGTAAAGGCGACTCAACGTGGCAGGACTCGACGTCAAGGCAATAAATCCCCTAACGTGGTAACTAGAAATTAATTATCATTAATTTACCATCGAGATAGACGTCACAGTCATGTCTTCGATTTTTTTGTTTTTGGATATGCCAGTTTCCTCACGATGTTTTCTTTCACCGTTTTGAAAGCAGTGGTGATGAAATTATTTAGAAAAAGTAAAGCGCCTGCCACCACTGCTCACTGGGCCACCACTGCTCATTTGCTGAGCGATGGCCGTTTTGTATCTTGCCAACTTGTTCTTTTTTGTTTAATGTTCTTTCTTTGCGTCATGTTTATCACAAATAAACGTATTTTCTTTCCTTCTTTCTAGCTACCGTATTCTTTTAATATTTTTACAGTGACCAGAGCCAGACCATCAATAGCTGGAAAAAAAAAAAAAAAAAAATATAATTACTTTATATATTTTATAAATATCTATATTTTAAATGTCCATCACTATTCGGCTTAAAACTCCCGGATACTCCCATGTGCAGCTTATGTTCAGACAAAAGTTGGATACAAAATAACCGGTCTCGGTAGACTCGCTTTGATTTATGTAAGACCTCGCATAATTATTAAGGGTATATTGTATCACTAGGTACCTACAAGTATATTGAGATTGTCTGAATTAGGCGATGGAAAATCTGTTTCGTGATTTTTACTATGTCAATTTTTTTTGAAAAAAGGCTTGCGTTTACACGTGTGATCATTCGTCCTTCAAGCATAGTGATTTTAAGATTGAATACCTATTAAGAAATGGTATAAGTCTGCCATGAATCCCAAGAAGAATCACAATCTGAATCGTTTTGAAACAGATTGCTAATCCATTGCAAACAGATCCGTCTTAATCGCTTACGAAAATGTTTTACGCAATTAGATAGCTGTTCGCGACGAAGCGTCATCAAACAGTTTAAATTATTATGTTTTTTTTTATATTAACCTAGATTCAAACATAAGATGCTTATTAATAGTAGTGTTAGCATCAAAATTGGGCTCAAATAATGATTTTTCATTTCAATTATACAGCCATAATTTACAGTTTTTTTTTGTGCGTCCACATACCCTAGACCGAGTCCTAACCCTGGACCTAACTTTCAGATATCTAGTCCTTCAGAAAAGCCTGTTTAATTGAGATCTTGTATTGTACATTTTTTAAATACTAGATCTCTCTAGTAGGTCGACAGACTGACCTGAGGTTTCTATGTGTAACTGGAATCGGTTCAGTTCTTTTTCATTAGTTATTTAACATGCAAAACAGTTTTAATTAGAAAAGACAATTTTATCTCAATTACACTGAAATATCTTTTCAGTGCAAATAAATAGTTAGAGTGGCTCTCATTTTGAGACCTCTTTTTTCAGAGAACAATTTTATCGATACTAAAATAACGATCAAACAAAATTTCCAACTGCATACTTTTGCGAACCTTCTAACAATTTCGTCCCCATATACATATACATATACATATACATATACTACTGCCCTGATAGGTACACAGAAACAAACCCACCACCCCCAGACCAAAAATCTTTAATGACGTCACTTAATTGCAGCAAACCGGTACTTATTAAGTGTGAACGTGACATGAACGGGCTTTCGTTAGGATCCCCACATTTTCCGATCATTAGGAAAATGTCACTGGCGTTGCGAAAATAAATGAAAAAACTTTTGCACTGGAGCAAGGTACGGTTAAAAGTAAAGTGTAGACGATATTATTATGAAAACTAGGAAAAGTTTTGATTAATTGATGAACCAAAGGTGTTGGGTAATAGGTATTAGAAAAGATACAATGAAAATGTTGTATTAAGCCGGCGTATGTTATGTTATTATTCGAAATAAGTTTCAACTTTAAATCTTTTTCTGTTTTTGGATCACAACCATGCCGAAGCGACGGCCCACCTTTTTGAAGTGGTGGTCGAGTGTTTCCATTAAAAAAAAACTTGCATTTAGTACACACACACACAAACATACATAAACTCACGCCTTTTTCCCATGGGGGTAGGTAGAAACTACAGAACGCCACCTGCTACGATCCTTACAAACTCCTTTTGCCTCGTCACCGTTCAGTTCATACATCTGGTCATACACGCCGGTTGCGAGTACTACGCACTTGACCTTTCTGAAGAACATCACCAATAAGGTCATTAAGTCATTGTTATAATAGCGTGGCCAAAGAGACACCTATCTCCAAAACCACTTTACCGTTTTTCTCAACTTATCCCAACATAACATGGGTTAGGCCAGTCATACTCGAGGAGGCACGGCTCCCTGTCGTTTCAGGTGACACAGGTGCTCTCGGGGCATGGTTGCTTCGGGAAGTATCTGTGTCGCATAAACAGGCAGCCGGACGCCCGGTGTCACCACAGCGTCGACTGCCGGGAGGACATGGCTTGGCATGCGCTGGCAGAGTGTGCCGCTTGGGAGGAGCCGCGCCGTGCCCTTATCTCAGAAGTAGGCAGTGACTTGTCGCTGCCGGCCGTTGTGAATGCGATGGCCGGTAGCGAGGAGTCATGGAAAAAAAAAGGCCAGTCATACTCGAACTGCGGCCCGCCAGGCTTTCGAAAGTGCGCAGCACCCGTTGTAGCTTCAAGTTTTAATAATGAAATTACTAAGCCAATTACCTATTTAAAATTCTATATATATTTTGTTTAAATTTTATAGAGAAGAGAGAGAAGAAGGGGTTCGCTGAACTTTGGATAATAGTACCCGATCAATGTTGACTGTTAAAAAATGTGCCCAAATTCTGCTTACGTTTTTTTCATTGACATATATCTTTGTGAATCATCTATTCCAAAATGAATTATGCAAAGATCTTATACAGAAACCGACAAACAGATTCTAATGACGTATTATGAGTGGTATGCAATTGTTGAAAAGCAGTCCCAATATATTATAATCGTTCTCACTAAAATTTAAATAAACAATAAAACGTTTTTCCATTTACACTGATGTGATTTATGTAGCAGCCCGCGGGACACAGCTAAAATATGAAAGAGGCCGAAGAAAAAATAGTTTGAGTATGGCTGGGTTAGACAGAGGTGTATCTATCACCCACGTTTAGCCAGTTATGTTAAAGTTCCATATTATTATAATACGGAGCGACCCTATTGCCATCAACCTGGCACAATTTTTTTAATTTTTGTTCAACACTTTTTTGTTCGGTTGATACTGCGTTCTCGCGCTACTTTGCTCATCATTATTATTTGCATTAACATAATATAACATCATGCCTTGTTTTTACTGGGCAGTCGTGTACCTGTAGTACACTCACATTACGCCAGTTATGTTTTAAGACCCATGTAATGGGGGGCGGGCCTATCAACCGGGCACAAATTCAGACTCCGGGCTGCTACTGCTGCTGCAATTTCAGATGAAAAAACTCAATAACACTTTGCCCAACCAGGGAAACGAACCCAGAACCTCATGCTCATCAGTAGCGCTTGCAAATAGACCAACAACGAGGCACTCCATTTTCTCAACTTAAATATTTCAACATTCAAATCAGTTCCAAATGCCATAGACATTACACCTATCTACAACGGGCCAGAGCTGAGGTTAAACCTCCAATTAATCTGCTAATGAAGCCTATCTAGAGACCAATTCATCAAGGACATTTGCATATTCAGTGACGTTAAATGTAACGGTTTTCTAGAACTCAAAGTTCAGCATTAGTAATTTATTTTAGAAATTAATATTCGTTATCAAACTGGTCAAGGGGTTTGAATAATCGGGGAGTATTTAGAGGACTTTCTAATTTACATGAATGACCAATTTGAGTTATTAGTTGTCGACCGGGGAAGGAGGTATTCAGGTATCATTAACATTGACCGAGGGTAAATCGGACTAGGCAAATTTTGTATCTATTTGGTTTTTGCACGCTTGAGGAGCTCGTGGCTAATTAAAAACAGCCGCACGGGTCGATCAATCAGGTTAACCTAAGCTTGCCGGGGTTGATCCGTGGATGGGTAACCATCTTTACATATCGAGACTGCTCCATGCCTCGGAAAGCACGTTAAGCCGTTGGTTTCGGCTGTCATTCGTGGATCTTTGGCAGTCGTTACGGGTCGTCAGAAGCCTAAAAGTCTGACAACCAGTCTTACCAAGGGGTATCGTATAACCCAGTAACTGGTAGAGGTATCTCACCTCTCAGACTGTCATCTGACAGTTACTCTATGTAAAATACTGGTTTTCAGCTGTATCCGGTTAGACTGGGAGCCGACCCCAACATAGTTAGGAAAAGGCTAGGCAGATTGTTTTTTTGCTTTTTGCATGATTTCTATTAGATTATTTCACTAGGTAGTGGATGAAAGTCATAGCCTCGCCACTGTCCTTCCTTTAGTTTCACGATTTTGGAATGTGACGTATACAGAAAATTCTTGATAAAGATGGGATCATTCCTGGGGCCATAATCATTCAGAACAAGTCAAGGTGCTAGATTCTTTTATAATGCCATTATGAAAATTAAAAAATACCCATTTCAATTTCTTGTGAACAGCTAAAACATGCATACCCAATAGAAAAATCGGTATAAACCATAACACATCTACCCTAAACAAATCTACAGACATAAAAACCTTGCCAATTTTTTCCACGTTTCCCAGAGGCAATTAACCGCAAGCCGTCCAAATTTTTTGGTAAAACCGATGCCCATTGTTATCTACGCAAAAATAACCGTGGATTAGTCCCTCGGTAAATTAATTAATAAAGGCAAAACAATGAATGGTATCGCCGTTCTGTAAGACCGTATATTAAAACGGCCCATTGTTAAGGTACTGGTATGAAATAATGCTGCGCCACACACCACCTTTGTTCGTCCCGTTTATTTTTTTCTCTCCCATTTTAGTTCGCTGAATGCATCGGAAATTGATGTCTTGGGTTATGACAGTTGCATTGTTGTGGGAGAGTTATGTAAAGCTGAAAGTGGGTGGAGGTTTTTTTTTTTCAGTCTAATGGTTCGTGGTTAGGTTGAAGGTTTTGGCGAATAGCTGAAATTAGTGGAAAGAAAAAAAATTAGTTTATTTATCACAAAAACACGTGCTTATAGAAAGATGGGTAATCAGAAAAATTCAAAATTCAACAAAATATCAGATCTTCGAAGGCACATCAATCCATTAGGTAGTGGAGATATAACTGTTAAAACTTTAGCTAACGCAGTCTATTTTGAATGTTTATATTATTTAAATATTGCTTAGATAAACAATGGACTCAATCATACCTTTAATTTATTCATTAGTGCACTTAAACGGGCATTGTGATTGCTGTTATTAAGAAAAAGGGCCAAAATTGTCGTAAGTTTTTCAATCACCAACTTTAGAAGAATTCACCAAACATTTCATATTTTTTATTTTATTTATTCTTAAACAATTTACATTGTGTTGAATCCAGGTATTTATGTACATGCACATACATACAAATACAAAAATACGAATACGAGTATGAATTACTAGTTAACATTCAAATATAGTGTCAAACAGTGTCAAATGTAATGTAAAACAGTTTGAACAGTTTTAAATATAATGTCAAAGGATATATTAAATGTCGGCAAATGATTCTAAATTACATAATGTCAAATGATTAAGAACAGAAAAAAAAAGTATAATTAATTTAAACAGAGTCTTAAAACCAAAAATTAAAGCATTGCAAACCTCAATCCTTTTACCACCCAAACGTAGCTTTTTCCACGGTATTAGCCAGAATATTTCGCCATTATCGAGCCTATCCTAACCCGAAACAGGGGCAAGCATAACTCCGGGGCGCACCACCTATAAAACATAATTAGAAAGAGGTCGGTCTAAGGGACAACTTTATAAAGTGACTAAATTTTCTTTAACTTACTAATTCCACTTTTTTGTTTCCGAATTTTCATTTCATTGAAGAATTTGGGACGTTCCTTTTTATGGGAGTAATTATTTTGTAATGGGAGGATAGAAATAAGTGGATCAATTACGTTTATTTTGGGAGTCAGATGAAGAACCATCTTGAAGTACATAGAAACATGATGAAGTCGATTAAATGACTTTTGGATGACTAATCCACATACAACGTGGAAATGCTGCCAGCGCCTCCTGGGCACCTTTCCTGTTGACAGCGACGCGGACAAATTCGTTGATGCTCTGTGATTCTTTCCCCTCCCCTTTTTATATACATGCACATATTATTATTATTTTAAGTTTGTTAGCGTATAATATTATGGAAAATTATGAAATAAAATAAAAAGAAAGGCATAAAAAAATTAATTTTTAGAGAAAAAAATCAACGAAAACATGAACATTTTTGCAGTGAGATGATGAAAGTGGATGGATGCAAAGTTAACACTTCAGAAGTAAAATAAACCAGCGCAGACTGCATGAAGGGATATAATTTGCGCGGGTAAATGCTAATAGAGTCATTATTTGCTTAGCGTGTTTGCAACTGAATGTAATGGTCAAACGCACATTAATTAGACTATTAAAAAAATATCTTTAGCCACCAATGCCAATTATACAAAGTAAACTACATAATTTCGTTATTTTTCATATTTAAATTTATTTATACATATTCAACCAACGTACGCTTCTGCCAATCCTCGAATGTTGCACGTAACTGATATTTTATTCAAGACTATGCGTGTAACGTGATATATATGAGCCGTTGCGTACTTTGTATTTACATATTCGGCAACATTTGGGAACAAAGACGGTATACAACAATTTGGGTACAAATCGAGAGGGAAACGGCGATACAATGATATACTGTTGCTGTTTGTGTTTGACTGTCTGTCGGCATAAACGGGTGTGTCAAATCGTGGGCTTTATTGCGTATTGGGTTGGCTCCGGCCTAGATCTTGAGTCTGGAATAAGAACTGGGTGCTAACGTAGGTTATTATTGATACCTACTCTATGTGTTATGACTTGTGGCTACGTTAAAAAATATACTCTTACATGAACGAACATTCAGTTCCAATTATCTCTCAAAACTTTTTTTTTAATGTATAGTCGGAAATACATTGCCTAAAATACCAAAATAATTACATATTTGCAACTTGAGATCGAATTCAGAAAGCCTTGCTTGCTTGCTTGAAAGGAAGGAAAAATAGTGTGTGGTAGTGAAGAGGACTAAAGATAATTATATTTAAAAGGCTTGGGAACTTTGTAGATAGGTACCTGTTTATAACATAGAATTATTTACTACGGGAAAATCTAGACCCCATTAGAAGATAAAAAAATAATAGTTCATCACGCATCCGATAGATAACACTACGTATGACATGACACGTACGTATGACAGCATTGCATCATAGATGGCGTTACTAGTCACATCTGCCTTGTAAATACGTTTTTAAGAATTAGTTGGCTTTAAAATTGGTTATTTGGTGGGGCGCGGGTTGCCATAATCGCCACGCTTGAAGGTGAGTTGGCGATCGCAGTATGGTTTTAAAAATGCAGAGAACGCTGCTACCCATTCTCTAGTAAGTCCCATAGTCGTCCCTTTTCGCCATGAACGGAAAGAAATAGGGTGGTGCTATTCTTTATGTCCGACACCATTCGAACCGCTTTGTACCATTGTGGATGCTCACATAGGCCTTATTAGGAATCACCCAAAGGACAATGGAGAGGGCTATGCATGACCAATGGGGCTGAAAGGTTCTGGAGTGGCGATCGTATGCAGGAAGATGTTGCGTTGGAAGGCCTCCCACAAGGTGGACCGATGACCTTGTGAAGGCCACAGAAGTCCGCTGGATGCAAGAAGCACAGAAGTGGTCGCAGAGGCGGTGCTTGAGGGAGGCTTATGTCCAGCAGTGAACTTCTTCTGGCTGAAATGATGATGTTGAAGTTGGTTACATAAAAATTGTTATTAAACACAAAACCAGTATTTTTTTTATTTCCAACATTATAAGCTCATTACTCAGATTTCTCATCCAAGACATAGTGGAAATGCAACACAATCTACCCATAACAACGTAAGTAGTAGTCTAAAACATTGTCAGTACACAACAAGCATTAAACACAACACCGACCGGTCGGTAATAAAATTATTACCGACTATAAAGTCCACTATTAAGATGCAATGGTTTAACTCTTGTTAAGCTGGGGCCGGAACGACCGTTCTATAACTTCCAATTTTGCTTGTATACCGTTTGTTAGTGCTGGGTACACGGGGATGTTGCAGTGCGTTGGTGGAATAAGCTTTATATGAATAGTTTCATGTGGTGTAAAATTAAACAAGTATTTTGAATACATGGTGTTGAACTGCAGATGCGGGTTCACACTTTAGGGCCACTGTGACTGAAATGTGAAACATGAAACGTGTACGAGGTTATGGTTTATTTGGCATTCACACAAGATTGTATAGTAAATATTTAATGGTTTTCTATAATCTACTTTAATAAAATTCTTAAATTCTTTCACTCACAGCAACGCACAGCCTTAATAGTTGGGTCTAGATTCTAGAATTTACCTAGTTTGAATCTCCACGCATTATTTGAGAAAAGTACTATACAAGCCTTGGCCGCATTCAGGTATTGATGGACTCACGTATGTTATCTCGGCTTCGCCTCAGCCCACATTTTCAGGTTTGTGATGTCCATAAATGCCCCTGCTGCAGGCTGCGACAGTAATGTATTATTACGAGTGGGCGACACCTAAAACGTCACAACTGACACCGCCTTGCTGAATGTTTTTTTTTTTTTTGAGATCACAATTATCTCTTCGTTGGTCTAGTGGTCGCAAGCGCTACTGCTGAGTATGTCCTGGATTCGATTACCAGGTCAGGCAAAGTGTTATTGGGTTGTTCCAACAGGAATTTCTCGGTAGCAGCCCAGAGTCTAGATTTGTGCCCGGGTGATGATAATAAGCTCGCCCCCGTTACACAATAAATTATAAGTCCTATAGGGTAGAAAATCGTTGACAAACCTGTGAATCACTGCAAATGACCCGTGGGCGATCACACTAACCACAGCATACGTATAGGTATTAATCGAACGTACAACATTGTACAACGGTAAATACCCGTTGCCGTCGTTTATTGCGACTGCGACTAATTGTGCAACTGTAGCCGTCAAAATATACCGAGCGTGGTTTTACGAGTATTGTTGCAGTTTTGAAAATTGAGTTCCAATGCGTTTTTTGTTTTGTATTCACCTTTTTTTGGGTATTTTATGTATACAATGTCTCGCAAACATGTGATAATCTTAACTGGGTATACAAGTTAAATAAAACAATAAGTATAATGAAAGTTGTTAATAATGTAGTATAATGTAGTATAATGACCCCATAAGAGTATGCCCATGAATTAAATTTCGCCTTGTATTGCAGAAATCGGTATCTCATTGATCAAAATCATGTAACTGACAGCAATGAATTATATAAGGACAGTCCACTCTGTCAGCCATAATTTTCAAAACCCTGTTGGGGCTGGCCATGACTTGTGCCACCATTGATGCAGCGCGCTTGCGCATTATAGTATAAGAACAATCTACACGCACCGCCGCAAATATCCCTGACGCACTGCAACACCATGATAACCCCATCAGTAATGACCCACATTGTTAGTAATTTAAAAAAACAATTGAATATTGAAATGAAACAGTTGAATACAATGCTCTAATTTTAAATTGCAAAAATAGGACTACTGATTGTGCAGCAACAATGACACATTCGCGACTACTGTAAATAGCTAATTTGTTACTATAACTTTGTTATTTTTATATTCATGAATCTGAAATAGGTTGCTTTCTTAAATAAATTGAACTTGTGTTCCTACTCAATTGTAGAATTTAATTTGACTAAAATATATTTTTCTCTAAAACGGAGATCCTTGACGTAGTCAAAAAGGCTGCCAAGCTAAAATGGGTTTGGGCGGGTCATGTCAGCCGCATGCATAGCAGCCGCTGGGTACTAGTCTCCACACGGTGGGTGCCTGAGGATGGATGGCCCCGCCGAGGCCAGTCCAGGAAGAGGTGGCGAGACGACCTACACGCGTACTGCAAGGGTTGGATAGAGGTGGCCCAAGAAAAGGATGCTTGAAAGGATTTGGGGGAGGCCTTTGCTCAGCAGTGGGACAGTGTACGCTAATATAAATAAAATAAGAGAAAATATTACTTGATGTTTTTTTTTTTTTTTTAATGTTTTTAAACTAGCGCTTGACTGCGATCCCACCTGATGGTAAGCAGTGATGCAATCGTCGATGGTGAGGCGCACTAGTTTATTAAGAGCCTATTCAGTCTAGCCTTGAAGACACCCAAATTATAATCGGAGAAATGAATGTAAGAACGTCAATATTTAGACTTGTTGATTACTCTTAGTTCCAAGTTTTGTACCAAAAATGAAGTAAACTATTATGAATCCTAAACTTTGTAGTGACAAATAGCTGTGCACTTCCACACCGCCTGAGTAATGGGACCTCCCTGAGACCAAATATTCTTCTGCAAAATATTTTGCCAACAATTTCCTGGAAAGTTCAGAGAAAACGAACTTCACTTTCACTGGAGCTTTTGAATACTTGACTAACGCTAGTTGACCACAACTTGTGCCAAGAATATAACATAAGCATCTAACTTGCACAAAAGTATGCAAGTACCATGTCTAGTGCCATGACAACTTATGATTGGTAAATATCACAATGTAACTGAATATACTAAGCTGCAACAAGAAGAAGGTCAGGTGAATGAAGATTGATAATGTTATAATTTATTTAATTTCATATTCTGCTGTTTTACAGTCGATATAAACATGAAAATATACATTTATTTCTGGACATGATCACAGTAAGCTTCAATAAACAGGACGCGACTAGAGCGGAACTTGTCTATGACTATAAATGACGATGACTGGAATTATTTCAAAGGACACATTAGAACGTATATTTTACACATTCTTAGGATATTGGAACAAAATTATCTACTACCATATATTCATAAAATAAAAGAACAATCTCAAGTGCATTTCAAAACCATCTCTGAAAGAATATTCATGAGCATTTCTAAGAAAAGAGTCATGGTTTCAGGTGCAACAATTTTTCCCGAGATGGCACTCCTAGACCTCGTTTGGGAGACATTAGCCATGTACAAAGGCTTGAACTATGAAGACATGTCTTTGATATTTGACGACATAAGCTTCACAAAGGAACTGTGTATCAGGAATAAGGAAACAGTTTGATTTACTATTGAAATTCAATTGGGATGCTGCAGATTATTTTGAGGTATTTGAATAACTGCTTTATTTTACTGAATTCAAGACACAACATTGATAATCTTATCTTATAATCGTCTATTGTATTTTATTAATGTATTTATTGTATATAATTATGTAAATGATACACAACATACTACCTGCAGTATTGTCTCTCCTTTCTCTCATAATCCATCCAAAGGATAAAAAAAATATCTCTATTAGATATAATATGATATAATATGATAGAAGGTCTTATCGCTATAATTATGATCGTTTTTAGCGACAAGGCTGCCTATTGTGTCACCCCTTGACATTTATATCTGTAATATTTATGGTGTACACAATAAAGAGTATTCTATCCATCATATTGAAATCTATCTTTTCTTGACGATTGTTTTCCTCTTCTTTATCCAAGTTTACATGAGTAAACAAAGCAGTAAAATTTTATTCGAATTTTTCTGACCTAGATTTATTTAATTTAGTTGATTGTTGATTTTAGGGATTGTGGGGAGAATATTACTATCTTCCTACGAACGATTCAATTGAGTCACAAAGTGTGACGTTGTCCCGCAATAATATCAGAGACATTGAAAGTTTAACATGGGAAGAAAATCCAGAAGTGCCGTGGAGCAAATTTATTTTTTGATTGTACTGTTAGGAAGAACCTTATGACGATCTTTAATCCTGGCATATAAGAAGGAACACGCGTCATCATTTACTCTGTGGTCGGGTGTCACTCGTGGCGCGACATCGCTCAAAGGGCGTTGGGACTTACCTAATTTCCAATTATTGTTATATTTGATATAAAAACGAGATAATTAGTGGTTAATCCTATTAGTTATTATGTGTGGTGATTTATGTTTGTTTTAGTGGTTATAACTTAGTTCCTTGGGTTAAATGGCGGTTGAATAATGATTTAAAAACATGTATGTTGGAATGGATTGATTATATTTGATTTTGTGTGTCGTGTTGTTTTTCTCATCTCCGCTTCTGATTGCTAAAAGTACATAGACAATTATTTTCACGATTGTACAAGTTCAAGCAATACTAAAATTAAAGCTATTGAAGAAAGAAAACCTATAAGTAGTTTAAAAGTTAACGAAGCCTGTGTAGACGAAATACGAGATGACTTTAATAGAACTTTCTAAATTGATTACTCAGCTGAGGAGCTGCAAAGAACTTATATTGTAAGGTAGGATTAAAATTCTTAAGTTTATAGTATGAGAGATTAATTTTAGTCCAATAAACTTGTTCTGAATTTAGATAATAACGAAAAGTTTACTAGTATTCGTAGACAATTTCACATAATGATTCGGGATTTTAGCAGTAGCATAATAATAATAATTTGTAATAATAATAAGTTCTCCTCGATACGGCTCGCATTGTGAGGAGGTTCCTGTCTCTGCAGCCCTAACCACCGGTAGCTTGGACCCTGCTCCCGACACCGGCGGAACACTATTGTTTATATTTTTAAATGTTTTATTAATATATTTATTTTTTAAGAAATATTTAAAAATGTATTAAATAAATTTGTTATCCTTTATATATCTTAAACAAGGTGGAGACGACAATACAACAATAAATTAAACTGCGTATATGACGTTCCCAGTTTGGGTCCGGGTTTTTGCTAACATGGGGGTCGTTAATCAATCTTTTTTACCAGCCTATTTCCTCGTTTAAATTAAGTGTCATCCTGTATCTGTGTACTATTTACGTCAAAAAAAATGAAATTGAGCCATGAAAAAATGTAGCTAAGCAAAGTACGGATCTTAATTTAAATCATCGTCCCAGTATTGATATTGTGTACATCACAATATCAATACTGGAACTGATACTGGGACTGATACTGGAACATTGGAGCCATGTTTTTTTTTTTAGTTTCAAAACAAAACAACGACATGGAAGTTAATCCAACAAACTAACCACACACAACAAATCGCAACTGAACTGTTGTTATTATCGTACATATTTGTAGGAACGAGCATTCCGTCTAATCCCGTAGTGCAGGGGCAACTTAAAAGTAATAAATTGCTCTTCACTGTACCGCGAGTCTGCACTCCGGTGGTTTCTAGACAACGATTTGGTTGCATTTGGATACGGTAATAAATAATGCTAAAGAATAAAAAAACTTAAGAATATAATGATATCCTACAAGGCTGACTATAGGCATTTCATTCCATTTCGCATTACTATAATTTCATAGCTCAATGCGTACCTTCGTAATTTAATATCAGTAAAAAAAAAATGATCCCTTTATTAAGGGTTTTTTTTTCTTTTTTTTGTTCGACCACATTTGCGACGCTCTTGGCCAAATCTCACCTAATGGTAATTGATGATCAGGCTGAAGGTGGCAGCGAACTTCTCCCGGAATCCCCAACCAAAGAGGAACTGGCAGCATTGTTGTTATGGCGACAGACGTAGATAAGATGGTGGTAGCTAGCCAGGCGGACCTAGAACAAGCCCTAACACCAACCAAACCCAGCAGAAAAAATGCCTAATAAGAAGTCCAAGACCTTCAACCAATGCATCTACCATCATGACTCATCGGCTAGCTAAAAAGTAAGTTTAAACCTGCATCCACGCAGTCAACTAAAATAAATAAATAAAATAGTTTATTTCTCATCGGCATAGCACAAGGATTACAATGTAAAAGTACTTAATACTAGGTAAGTATAATAACATGTACATTATTTATTAATAATCCAGCAGTATTAGAGGAGGTAAAGAGTTATTGACTCTATCTTCTGAACCAGGCAAGGCCTGTATCTCCGAAGATAGCAAACTGATTCATGAACGAAATAAAAAATTTACTCATGCCGTATCCGACTGAAATCTACGTTACAAAATCCTTCCCTACTACAATGAGTTCCAACAAACTTCCCGGCTGGCCCACTATCCAGTACCAGTTAGACCGCTTAATTGTTTTCAACTAACAACGAATTTTTGCTACCAGCAAATTGGCGGCGCGAGTACTTTTCATAACTTATACTGTTGCTTGATTGAGCTCGGATTTATCGTTGTTTACTAATAACTACTGTTTGGTTTATAAGGGAGTAGGTAAGGGCTTGTACACAAAACTGCGATGCGATAGGAATTCGCAACGCAGAAGCTTCGTTCCTAAGAAAGTCTTAGGGTGCCGTCTCAGATTTTTGTAGGTACAAGCTCTAAGTAATTGACTTTCGTAATTGCGCTGGTTGATACCTATATTATTTCTTACTTTAGAGCGATGGCCATTTTCCGCGGATGTGACAAATATATTCCTGTAAGTTGTTTTATTTTGAGTTTTTTTTCTTTGTGCATCCAATTAATGTTTTCTTTCTTTCTTTTTCTTTCTTTGAAAATATGGCGTAATGAGTTTTGATTTCTTGGTAACTTCTGATTCTGTAGTATTATGTTTTTGGGTTGAGATACAATAGATGGCTTGTCAACATACTACATTAATTTCATTAAAAAAATTTAACTTGAAAATCTCAGTCTTCAAAATTTTACACAGTTATAAGTAGAAGAACCATCTCATAGCTTCAATTAGTACACACAGCTTAAAATCGCTACACTTCGCTGCAGCCGCTGCAAACGCTAATTGTTTTCATTTCGAAACTAACTAAAACTTTTTGTTTTCGACTAAGCAGAAAGCGGAATATTTTAGCGGGCGCCAAATTAGGACAATATGGATGGCATGTTTGTTTAAATGTACGGCTGTTGGGAGGAGAATAAAATTTATAGCATTGAAGTTTCTGTGTTTTTTAGATTCTAACAGAGTTTTCTACAAATTACTTATATGGCTTGGGACGAAATGGACTGATTACGTCATCTACATAGGTCATTTTCATTCTGCCTAGCCTTTTCTCAATCATGTTGGGGTCGGCTTCCAGTCTAACCGGATGCAGCTCAATACCAGTATTTTACATGGAGCGACTGCCTATTATGACCTACGATACCCCTTGGTAAGACTGGTTGTCAGAGTTTCGGCTTCTGACGATTCGTAACGACTGTCAAAGATCCACGATTGACAGCCGGGACCATTGGCTTAACGTGCTTTTCCGAAGCACAGGAGAGTCTCGGTATGTAAAGATGGTCACCCATCCACGGACCAACCCCGGCAAGCGCAGCTTAACCTGATGGATCGACCCGTTATTATTCAGCCACGAGCTCCTCTACATAGGTATGCAACAATAATATAGGGACTATGGAAAAAAATAAAGAAGGAGAAATACAAAAAAGGTTTCTTATTCAAATTGTTTCTCATTATTTGTTACATTTATATCATCAGATTTCGAGTTTTATTATACCTAGGTATATTTTTGGGGCAGGTGACTTTGGTTAGAATACTGCCCTTCACAAGAAGCTAGTCTAGTGAGAAATGGTATCATGAACAATAATTCAATTACTTCGCTTGCTCACCAAAATTATTATGATTTTTAATCAATTTCCGTCCCAATAAACTAAAAAAACGTCGATGTTTGTTCTAGTTTAACAATTTAGATGAAACCTAAAATTGTTTTGTTTATTCAGTTTTTCAACCGTTAGTCATTCGGTTGCGCAAAATGAATTTGTTTGTACAAATTGTTTTCGGCGAACTATTGTTGCGTGCCGAGCACGGTTTTAGCACCTCGTTAGCCGTGGTATAACTTTGTGTAGGTATGCTTTTCATTATGTTACTATAGTTTTTAATATTGTCTTGAGTAATTAGTTTGTTTTATAATTTTACAAGTGGTATAATTAAGTTTATTTTGGTATGCATTGTATACCTATCTATTGAAATTACTTATTTAAATACTTCTTTTTTTTTCGTCACACCCACAATGCTAAGGATCGCGACCACATACAACGCGTCTCCAAGTTACGCGCTCTTCATCAATCCGGAAAGCTCGATAAATGATGCCTCGATTTCTAAAATAATATATCTTCTAAAATTATATCTTATTTACGGCCTCCTACAGTCATTTCGACCATCCGGTGCATTGAAAATGAATTTATAGGCACTTAAAAATCAGAGGAGTTAAAGAGTTAAATACAAACTGGTATCATTTTGAAGCCCTTTAAATTATCTACGATTGTTTTTAATTTTTTCAATACTTATCTGATTCTTTGAAAAATGTCCCAAAATATTTTTTTTATAAAAAAGATACACATCATCAATTATTTAAAACAAAAAAGCATTATTGTAGCCCTTTAAGTAACACGTGTTTTGATACCATTTTCATTTCTCTATCTTAATAATTGAGGACGCTAGCCCCCGGTTACACGTTTCTTGAAAACGGCTACCTACTACCTACTGAAGCGATCGAAAAAGCATTTACAATGCTAAAAAGCGGCACGAATCATTCGTGCGTTAGAACCTAAGTAAAGTAAGCCCTAAAACAGACACAAGACAAACAAAATATTACTATACATTAATCTCATACAACGTTTGGTTAGCACTCAAGGAGAAAGCCAATTTCCAACAGTAAATACCAAAAAACATAAACATCCTTTATCGGTGCCTCGTTGTCTAACCCAAAAAAGGCCAAATCCAGCTCCAACCACTGAAACGAATCAATGTAATTACAACAACACGGTATCAGTCACTAACTAACACGGGTGTTGATCGCACAAAGCGCTGCGGTCGCTAACCACCGCTGCACCGCTGAACAGCGCTGTAACCTGACTTCCCCGTGATTATGCAGCGGTGATAAGAGTTCTTGATTGAAGCGTGATTTAAGGGGAAAGAGTAATTTAATGTATGCTAAACGCTGATCTAGTAGTTAATTAATCGGAACTAGAATAATAGTTCCAGTAAAAATGGTTTAGGAAGATGAGTGACCTATTTTTACTGGAAAACATACAGCAAATTGAATACTGCTAAACGTGAAAATATTACCCTATAATAAATTATTTATTGGATTTGGTAGGTACCAAATAAAAAAGCAGTTATCTGATTTTTATCGTTATCCATTTATTTACATAAGAATGGGCTAGTTATTTAAAACATTCTAGGTAGCAAAAGATTTAACAGCACTTTTTCCGTAGGACGCACCGTTTTAGAAGATATAATTCGACCGTTTCAAAAACTGAAAGAAATCCGAAAAGTTTGAAGTTTTTCGAGCACCACGCAGTTAGCAAAGGTCTTTCGAAGCTGTAAACTAGATTTTACACTAGTGGTATCTATCCTAAAACCTCCCAAAAAAATGTACAGTGCAATTTTTTGCGACCTAACGCGATTTTTGTGACTACGTCAATTTTTACGGTGACTTTTTGTTAGCGTATTAAATACTTTTTGTTGCAGATCTACATATTTTTATTTTTGCATTAAAACCTCATCAATCAACCAAGATTAATTACCACAAACAAATCACAAACATTTATCAAAACAAATCCAACAATGCAAAATTTACATTTGCACAAATTATTGAACCTAATCCCATATCGCATAAATTGACTTATCAGCACGTTACGCAAAAGATAAAAACGTCAACCGATTTAACATATATAATAGCAGGTTCCATCCGATATAATAGAATATAATATAATGTAGATATAGGAAGGTAGTCAGTTACAAAAGGTTATAAATCTTCAACCCTTTTCATAGGAGATGGAACTCGGAGCGAAGTACGTGCAGGACATAATGGGCCTGCTCTTGAAGTATGAATGAGACGAGATTAAGAGGGTGCATCCTAAAAGTTGGCAACGTCGTAAATAGCTGTCAAATATTTACCTGTTTCGATTAATTTGGAAATAATACTGTATGGAAATAAGAAATGTGGCTAACCAATTGACTAGAATATTAATAATGAATTGCAATTATAACATTAAATTTGATGTTGTACCCGTTTTAGGTGAAAAAAAGGCATTTGGAAAGTTACCAAATACTTTTTTTACATCTAAAACTAACTATTCGGTGTTACGATATTAATTATTGCATTTCATAATCAATATTCTAGTTCGCTAGTTAGCCACATTTTTTATTTCCATACAGAAATATTATCAAATTAATCAAAACAGCCAAATATTTGACATCTATTTGCGACGTTGCCAACTTTCAGAATAAACCCTCTTAAGAGGTTCGTCATAGATTGCCCAAAATAATAGTTATAGATTATTATTTATTATATTTATATGATTATTATAGATAATTCAATTAATTAATTCTGCAGTTTGGATCTGTTTGCTTTACCGCAAGGACAGTTTAGATTCGTGTTACTAAACATATTGAAAACTTTATGTGACATTGTTCTTCCACTTATGCGGCACTATTGGCAGCTTTTTGTTTTGTTGATACTTACTGATACTACTATTAACATTAATATTCCACTTTTTTACCCGACTACGGTGAAGCAAAAAGGAGGGTTATGATTTTGACCGGTATTTATGTAGGTATGTTCATCTGTTCCCTCATAACTTCTAATCTTCTCATCATATTTTGACAAATGGGGTATTGTTGGAAGCGTTTTGGTCGTCTGCTGGTTATAGACTATGCGACGTCACATTAAATTGAAAATGGCGCCCTCTAGAGGACAAAAAGTCATAAGTAAAAAAAAAAATTGTCGATTTCACATTTTTATCATTTCTGTATCCTATCTTTTTGCAATTCTTAATGTGTAATTGTTTGTTTTACCGAATAAATTTAATAAAATAAAAATAATCATAAAAATAAAAGTTATCATAATCATAAAATATCTTTAAATAGGTAAACATATTTTATGATTATGATTCTTTCTATCTCTATTACGCATTGCTAAGAGATGGTTGAATATAGATATAAACTCATACCTTCTTCCCATGGTAGGCAGAAACTATAGAACGCCACCTGCTACGCTCCTTACATACTTTACTTACGAAAATTACGCATCTGAACTTTCTGAAGAACATACCAGGTCACTATAATTATGTCCTCCCAGGGCGTTCTTGCCCGGCGTTTCCACACCTTGTATTGTTTGTAGTAAAAAGGAGAATATCCCTAACTTTCTCATATCATAATTTTAATCTTACTTAGTATTTTTAACAAAACTCATCGGAAGAGATTGCTTAGTATGTATATTGTCGAAGACATTATTTAAATCAGGAGTAGCTGTAAAACAACAAAATTCCATTTACATTTCAGAAAGTAAGAACTGCAGGTCTATTCTGTTAAAATCTCACCGTGAAAACTTAAGTGAAGTGAGTGTGAAGTGAGCTGCCAATAGTGTCAATTCCTAGCATCGGGTAGATGACTGACAGCTCACTTTTTTTTTTTTTTTTTTTTTTTTTTATCCACAACGGGGAAGCTCTTGGCCAGAATCTCACCTGATGGAAAGTGATGATCAGGCCGAAGGTGGAAGCGAACTTCACCCGGAATCCTCTACCACAGAGGAACCGGCTATCTTATCTCTAACTGCCGGAACACAACAATGCTTTTAACATTGTTGTTATGGCGACAGACTTAGATAAGACGGTGGTAGCTAGCCAGGCGGACTTAAAACAAGCCCTACCACCAACCAAACCGAGCAGAAAATTTTGCCCCCACTGGGAATGGAACCCGGGACCTCTTGGTCTGAGACAGGTGGTCTAACCACTAGACCACAGAGGCGGTTAACCACCTAAGTTTTCACGGTGAGATGGTTACAGAATAGCACTGCAGGGCTTTACGGCTTGTCTTATTCATACTTAAACATACAGATAGAAGATAGCCAACGAGCGGATATTTCAGGTAAAGATGATATCATTATTATTTGACGCTACTGCTAAGATTTTAAGGATATTCTGGACGTGAACTTCAAAATTTTTCGACTTTTAATGAATATTTTTGAATCGCTAAATGTTAGTAATTTTAAACTTGAAACAAACGCACGCTTTATCCAACTTAAATCTTATAAAAAAAGATTTCTTAAGAACTAATGAAGGTTCCTCTGAAAAAAAGGTGCCAAAGATTAAAAAAACAGCGCCTCGTAAATTAATTCCGCTTTTAATAACATCAACAACCAGAATTGCCCAGCCCAGTCCGTTGATTACACATTATAAGACAGGCTCTGGGAATTTTCTATCTAACTAAACAATAAATTTTAGGTGCCCCTATTGGCTCCAAGGCTTCCTTGTGGAAGGAAACCTATTAGGTGGATGATAAGGCTTAGTTCGCCGCTCCGCTTGAGGGGACAAAATAAATTTCCCGACGGCCTTAAGTACTTTCAAATCGAGATCCTCTGAACTGGTGCGATAGTACTTTTAAGTTTCGCTACTGTGAATTTTAGTGTGCTGTTATTTAGTTGGACTATTTATTTAAATTCGTCAGCTGAATTTATTACTAAAGAGTTTGGTTTATTAGTAAAGACGATGTTGATGAGATGGTAGCTTTGAAATTGATTTGGATTGCTGATGTTAATTAATAATAAGATTATTTTATTGTTTTTATTTCGAGATGAAAAACAGGAGTACTATTAAATGTTGTACATAGTACCTATCTACTAGCAGCATTGTTCACATATTACTTTTTATTTGATTCTTTATGCTTCGTGAATTTAAAAAAAAATACAGAATACATGAGTGAATGGAGTGAAAGATTAAATGATTGATTGATTGAATGAATGCTTTCTAATAACGAAATTATCAATTACTTTAATATAATATCAAAATACAATAAAATGGTAGTTTTCACTGTTGAGCTATCTCTATACAAGTCTATAGAAGAAGCAGACATAAATAAAACTCGTCTCTTTCATTCATTTAAATAAAAATTTAACATAATTTATGTCAAACCTGATTTCCATCACAGTTTCTGCTCTAATTGTAACCTAGCCAGCTTTTAATGATGGCCCACTATGTTACTGGAAACATCAAATAAGAGGAATTGGTTTTGTCAATGCTCACAGAGCGCTGGAGCGCTGTAAACCTTTGGAAGGATCATCGCGGTTGAATGCAGCGGAATTGGTAGCTACATAAATATTATTCAGACACATGAGTGAAATACGCTTAGGATCATTATTTGATAGTGTTCGAATTTTGAAGCTCAATCATTTAGAGCTGATATTATAGAAATAATACTGTCATGGTCGTCCTACCCTTTTTCTGAGGACCTTGTGGCTAAGTTACAACAGCCGCACGTGTCGATCCAACAGGTTAAGCTACGCTTTTCGGGGTTGGTCCGTAGGTGTGTAACCATCGTTACATACCGTGCCTCGGAAAACACGTTAAGCCGTTTGTCCCGGCTGTCATACGTTGATCTTTGACAGTCGTTACGGGTCAGAAGCCAGAAAGTCTGACAAGCAGTCTTACCAAGGGGTCGTGTATTACCCAGTAACTGGGTTGTGGAGGTCAGATAGGCAGTCGCTCCATGTAAAATACTGGTATTCAGCTGCATCCGGTTAGACTGGAAGCCGACCCCAACATAGTTGGGAAAAGGCTGGCAGAAAAAAGAAAGATCATCGTTACCCTTTTTTTGTGCCCTCTTCTTCTCTTTTGTCGTTCCCTCAACGCTGAGGATCGCGAGGAGCTATGCGATCTTCTGCAGTGTGGACCGCTTGGTAAATGCTGCTTCCAACAGCCTTCTTGATTGCGTCTAACTATCTTGCCGGTGCCCTACAGGGTCCATAATGATCTAAATTATACAGTTACCACCTAAGTACACATTAAGGTAAAGCAATGTAGATATTGAGTATTGGGTCATCATCTGAATATCATCCTTTTAATTAACAAAAATCATAAGCGTTACGCTAAAAAGAGAGGTGAGAGAAGTTCTTCAAAAACTACGGTATTAGCACATAACTAGACCAACAAGACAGTTTTTGTAAAAAAATTGACTGTTATTTTAATATATTGTGGTGTCTTACGACTTCCACGCGAATAAAGTCGCGGACAGAAGCTAGTAGCACATTATTATGCTATGTACCTACCTTTTGATTTACGATACAGGTTCAACTAAGTAGCGAACATTTGAATTTTTGCTTGCACTTTTATCACAAGAATACTGTTATCGGTAAATAATGTGCAAACATATTGCAACTTTAACATTTACAACACTCCGAAATCGATAGCAATACCACTATTTAATTTTTTATTAAGAACATTATCCTCAGTAAAATTATTGACGGCGTATTTTATGAGTGTATTCAACTATAACTTATAACCACACCGCGCAACATGTGCAATAAATCTTCCATTACGGATACATTTCAAGCTGAGAACTTGAAATGCAACTCACTCCTTCACGTACAGAAATTACCACCAAAAACAAAGCTAGGGCCGCTCATTGAATTTGTTTCTGATGCAGTTGATGCTACGTGTACTAGTGCTGGGAAAACGACATGAATTTTATATCAACAGGGATTTTCATTGGTAAGTAATATGATAATTGCTAGTCAACATTCAAAATTAGTTATTCATCTTGATATTCTACTGCTGTAGAGGTATGAGGAACAGGGTGTAAAGCTCACGCATCCTCCATAGAAAAGGGAGGATCCTTCGACCAGACGGGTTGTATCGGTTGTGTCTGGTGGGCTACTGCCCGACGATTGATGTCAGGCCGTTGCATATGCTAGTCGCGCGGTAAAAACTGCTTGCGCGAAGCAGGATTTTGAATGACGTCAGTGTGATGTATATTGTTGTTATGGCCCCCTTTCCCAATGAATGTAGCAAAGATCTAAGAACCTGGACAAAGTTATATTTTGAGAGCGATAATGATGAAGGAAAATTCAAAAATATTTTGTCATACCTAAGCTAACGAACAGCTATCAGTCCTGTTGAAATTCGTTGTAGAAATACGAAAACCCTTGAAAGCGATTGCTTCTTGTCTAAGCCCTTTAGAATTGCTAGCAGTGTCTTTATTCAATCGAGCCATACGGTCATCCACAATATATTAGGCAATAAACCTCAAGACCATTTCAATGACAACAATATTCGGTCGGAAAAAAAAAAACTTTGCGAATATCAAAAATATTCATTACAAAACTATACATCACTATAGTACAGTCACCAAAAAACTCCTTACACGATAAAACTTGACTTGTACAATACAAAGGAGACTTTGTGTCGTGTTTCGGATTAACATGGAAATTGAATCAGGTTGCACGGCGAACTTGGCCGGGACAAAGCTTTGTGACTCCAGACTTATATAAGGGTTTTTTTGTTTTGTTGTACACTACTGTTGTGCGCGATCGTACTGCGCTGTAGTGACGTATAATTTTGTGATTGTTGCGTTGGTTTTAGTAGTACAAGTATTTTTTTTATAAAAAGTTGTAGAACATTTGAAAGTACCAACTTTGAAATTTTTCATTAGGTTCCTCATTAGTGGACCATTTTGTGCACAACATTCCTACTTGATGCCATCTTAATCATAATATAATTAGATAATAATTAGGTGTGAAAAGAGGTAACCTATCTCTTTGCTTTTTAACAAAAAGCGGGAAGTGGCTTTTCTTAGCACAGACATGACTTACCCCATATCCCCCGCGTCCTTACCAGCAGTTCTAAGCTATCATCTAGGGTGCATATACTTAATTATAACTTATAAATTTTTATTTTTTATTTTTTTATAACATTAGACAAGTAACGGTTATCACCCTTTCGTCATTTCGGTATAAACGTATAATAAACTCCGTTATTTCACAATAAATATAAAACAATGTAATCTATTTACATTAAAAAAATAACTCTAAAGTGCAGTTATTTCAACAATATAACACAATAACTGTCCTTTTTTGGCCGTTATTTTTCTAATGCTATAATAAATGGCGGAAGTATAATTACCTGACATGGGTTTTTCTTGAAGAGCACTTAACTGGGTTCTCGGGTAAAAACTTAGTGATTTAATTAAAAAAGTGCTCGTCGGAAAATGAATTTTGAAAAGATATTGTGGCCTTTTTATTTGTATTGTAATGTAGTAGCAAAAAGCGCAATCTATGGTACTGGGAACATGAAAATGATTATTTGTATTCATATTCATTTATTGCTTTCTATAATGTATAATAGATCTATCTATAAGTTATAGGCTCATCCCCCATTACGTGGGACAACGTAAGTGGCAAAATGTGTGGGTGGGTGTAATGTATGGGTAGGTACTATTAGTTACACCTCTGCCTAACTCTTCGGGGATTGCAGGCGTGATGATATGTATAAATGTACATTCTGCCTAGCCTTTTCCCAATCATGTTGGGGTCGGCTTCCAGTCTAACCGGATGCAGCTGAATACCAGTATTTTACATGGAGCGACTGCCTATCTGACCTCCACAACCCAGTAACTGGGTAATACGATACCCCTTGGTAAGACTAGTAGTCAGACTTTCGGCCTTCTGACGACTCGTAACGACTGTCAAAGATCCACGAATGACAGCCGGGACCAACGGCTTAACGTGCTTTCCGAAGCACGGAGGAGTCTTGGTATGTAAAGATGGTCACCCATCCACGGACCAACCCCGGCAAGCGCAGCTTAACCTGATGGATCGACCCGTGCGGCTGTTATTACTCAGCCACGAGCTCCTCGAAATGTATTTATGTACGAAATGTATTTATAGTAAATTTATTTATATTAAATTCCTTAATTTGGATTGCCGTAGTCTAGGATTTTTAATTATATTCGTGCTCAGTATTTTTTCGATCACAGGATGTCCCTTCGTTAACAATTTTGATTTTTATACAACTGATAAACATTGTATCTCAAAAAGTTTGTGACACATTCACAGTATTTATGCCCCAAATATCCATGAACTACAATAAAAACAACTCCAACAGTTTTCAATTTACATTTTGCCGCGCGAAAGTGGAGTACAGTCAGAGTAGAAGAAGTATCGTCGACAGATTAGAAAAATTTACGTGATCGCTGCTAAGATAATTGTTTCAAACTGGGCTAGCAAGTTCGGTCAGCTATCTCCCTGCTCCCCTGACAAGGGTGAACCGGGATTTATTTCGCCGACTGTACCAAGAATGTTTGCACAATTCAATTTTTGAGACAGCTACTATCTTATTTTGCAAACGGTCTCTGTTCTTGTTTTGTGAAATGTACTTTGAGAGATCAAAATGTTTTGCTTTATTTTTCGTACTCTATAAATCTTAAAAGCTACATCCCATTTGAGATTGTGAAGTTTTTTTCCCCGTTGTTCTTAAAAGAAAGCTTTATTTTTGATGTTTTATTCCTTGGCTGATAGTAGGTATTTTTCGAAGACTTTTCAATTTTACGCCTTTGAACAAAAATGTTTTAGAGGTGACTTTAATGCACAGTTTACTTGTATGCCTTATGGCAAAGTCTGGACAGATGAGAAGAAAGTTACGTAATAATAAGTGAGATAATAATCGCCTAAGGCCCTTTGTACATGGCACAGTTTCTTTACACTGCGGCGTATATACCGCGCCGTAGAAAAAACGTGTCTGTCAACAACCTTCCATAGTGATCCATACAATACTGATGACCGTGCCTACACACGGACATTAAATCGTTGTTTTGGACGGCAAGAAAAACGTGAGTGTTCTGGGCCTAAGACCCTGATGCTATCAGACAGGGTATTTTCCTAATTACCGACGACGCATGAAACTACGTAACACTTTTAGGTACCTATACCTACGATAATTATCAAAAACATGACCCAACTTTACCATGATTCAAGCCTATTGACCAATCGTCGAAACGAGTAACACACCGCAGACAGTTCCGACTCATCGTGAACCCGGTTTCGCCTCACTGGAACCACAACTGGTACTGTGAAGCATCGCAAGATACAAGACTCAGCCCACTATCGACCTCCGGTCTCCAGAGGGGAGTGATGTGGCGGCATCTACAACGCCACATGCGAACTACTCATCAAAGACCAGACGACAAACAAATCCTGCATCGCGCAGAGTTTATCGCGCGATATAGAATAAATAAGACTATACGACATCAATCGTTGAGCCAGTTGCCTGCAAGACACAACACCCGTCTGTTCGGAGGATCCTACCTTTTCAATAGAGGATGAGTGAACTTTACACCCTGTTCCTCATACCTCTAAAGTACAATCTCAGTGCGGCCAAAAAAATGGGGCCATCAGAATCAAACGAATCTCTCTCGATGCAGAACACTGATACAGGAGTACATAATTAAAAGCCATTGAAATATTCCAGCAGGTCAGTGGGTACACTTGCTGCATAATTAAAATGCCTGCAACCACCTATATGCGGGAAGCTTTAATACATAGACTGGCGGAAATGTGTATCTTTTATGCATTGTTTGGTGAAACGGAAAGTGATTGGTTTAACAACCTACTTTTTATGAACTCTGATAGGAATGTATTATTTGACTATATTTTTTTATTTATTTATTAATAAAGGTACACCAACAGCTTCTGTATATAAAATATCGAATAAAGTATTAATAAGTATTAGGCTTATACAGTTGCCAATAATAGGTGAACCAACATTCAAACATAATAGTGATAACTTAGGCTTAAATTAATGGACATAATATAGGTGGTAATAAACTAAACAATAAACTAAACAAAGAAATAACAAAAATTGCAATTATGCTTAATTAAACAAAATATTATCTATATATATCTATCTATATATATAAAATGGTAAACTGACTGACTGACTGACTGACTGGGTGATATATCAACCCACAGCCCAAACCGCTGGTCCTAAAGACATGAAACTTGGAGGGTGTGTTCTTTCTGAAGAGCAAGTACCCACTAAGAAAGGATTTTTGGGAATTCCACCCCTAAAGGGGTAAAATAGGGGATGGAAGTTTATATGAAAGTCCGTCAGTTTTGAAGTTAGGATCTTCAAATTTTGTGTTTAGACTGGCGATTGAAAATTAATGTATACGTGTCTCAGCGTTTTTGATAATTCCACCCTCGAAGGGTTAAAAAGGGAGTCCTTAATTTTCGAAGAAAAATCACTAAGTATACTATCTATACTTATGGTTGGAAGCTAACGCACCGGTGTTGTTAGAATTTCAAACCTTAAGGGGGTGAAAAGGGGGATGAAATTTTGTTTATTTTTTAAGTTAAAATTACTAATCTTTCGGCATCAAACAACAAATCCTAATCTAAATCTATATCGATTCTCCCGGAGAAGGAGATGGGGGTGTTCTCCGGGGGAGGGTCCCGTGGCTAAATAATAACAGCCGCACAGGTCGATCGATCAGGTTTAGCTACACCCCCGAAAGTCTGACAACCATTCTTACCAAGGGGTATCGTATTACCCAGTAACTGCGTTGTGGAGGTCAGATAGGCAGTCGCTCCATGTAAAATATTGTAAAGTTAGAAACAGTACACGTGTACTTATATTATTTTTACTTGAATACAAAATTTAGCGAATAAACAACTTCAATACAAAACTTCATCGCCCTTTTCAGACCCTTGTGGGTTGAAATTAAAAAAAAAACAACGATTTACGTTGTGTTAGTTTCCAACCATAAGCCTAGATAGTAAATTTTGTGATTTTTCTTCGAAAATTAAATACTTTTCAACTGCATCCCCCTTTTTAACCCTTCGGGGGTGGAATTACCAAAAAAGTTGAGGTGTATAAGTTCATTTTCAATCGGCATCCTAAACACAAAATTTGGACGGAACGCAAAACGGACTTTCATATAAACTTCCATCCACTATTACCATACTCTATTATATTATGACGTTACCCCTTTATGGGTAGAATTCCCAAAAATCCTTTCTTAGTGGATATTTACTCTTCACAAAGAACACACCCTCCGAGTTTCATGTCTATAAGTCCAGCGGTTTGAGCTGCGTGTTAACATATCACCCAGTCTGTCAGTCAGTCAGTCAGTTTACCATTTTATATATAAGTAGATTTATCCTGATGTTAAAAATATTAAAGATAAACCGATGGAGTGGTTATGCGACAGAGCCATTTTGACTCCAAAAAACGAACAAGCCGCTGCGATCCACGAAATGTTGATAAATGCATTCGAAGGTGAAGAAATGATTAATAATTCTGTTGACACCATGGTCGATATGGACGAGTCGGTTAATTATCCTGTAGAATTTTTAAACTCTCTTAATGCGCCGGGTCTTCCTTGTCACAGACTTATGTTGCGTGTAGGTCCTCCTGTCATGTTGCTTCGAAATATACGGCCTCCAAAATTGTGCAATGGGACTAGACTCCAAGTAACAGGTCTCCGCCGCAATGTTATTGAGGCCAAAATACTAACTAGATTTGCCAGAGGAGAAACAGTCTTCGTGCCACGTATACCATTGATACCAAATGATCTTCCGTTTGAGTTTAAAAGATTGCAGTTCTCAATCAAGGTTTGTTTCGCGATGATTAATAAGTCGCTGCATGGACAAACTCTGAAAGCTGGAGTTGATTTGCGGCAAGACTGTTTCTCCCACGGCCAATTTTATGTGGCTTGCTCACGTGTTAGCTCTCCCACTAGCCTGGTTGTTTTAGTGCCCGCTTCCGAATCAGTGAAAATCATTGTATAGAGATTTAGGTAGATACCGGTCTTTTACAGTAGGTATTTCTTTACAGTATTCCTCAAGTATCACACGTAGTGGAGGACAATTAGCCATGAACAAAGCTCTATATTGTTATTGTTATAATAATTCATAATTATCTAGAAAAAAAATATTTATACTCTATGCAGACGAAGTAAAATAAAATAGTAACAAAGTCAAACCTTACATTGAATACCTATTCGAGTCCAATGCCGCAAAAATATTTTTTAGAATTTTGGTCTATTTGTTTGTTATGTTCCGGTTTGCACAAAAACAAATGCACGGATTTGAATTCTATTTGTCACACAGATAGTTTATAACCTGGATTAACCTATAGGTTATTTTTTAATCTCGGTAGTATGTTCACGTCAGATATTTTTCGACATCCACGCGGGCGAAGCCGCGGGCAAAAGCTAGTAATAAATAAAAGTTAAAAATAAAAGTTAAAAGTTACAAAGAAAAAGGTTGCATGATAATTATATCTACGAGTATATACCATACTAACACAGTTAATTCAATAATCTAATCTTGAGTTGTATCCTTTGGGACTTTAGAATTTAAAATGTGGGCTCTGAAGATATTCATGGAGTCATGATATATGTCAACATCTGAATTGGATTTTATATATGAATTCATCTCTTTACTGAGCCTATTGAGAGGTGAGTTTTCTCCTATATTTGTGTTGAATGCTTTAGTGTGGAATAGATGGGTAATGGGATATCTGGGTATTCTATGGGGGACCTTCATTCCAATTTGTTCTACCAATTTATCACAGTCCAGTTTATTGTTAACCAATTTGAAAAAGAACATGAGATCCTGCACCAGTCGACGGTCGCGCAGAGTTATCATTTTGTAGCATTGAATGCGTTGTTCGTATGGACATCGTGGAGATATATCACCGAAGGTATATGCTGTTGTGTTTTGTGAAGGCCCTTTGTATGCTTTCTACTCTTTGTGAGTGTACTGCGTAGTGCGGGTTCCATACTACGCTGGCAAACTCAAGGTGGCTCCGAACTAAGGCATTATACAGCACAATTTTTGTTCTCACAAGTCTAAACCCTTTAGTGCTTCTCTTAAGAAATCCTAGTAGCCGTGCCGATTTCGTAACGATGTTATCAATGTGACTTCTGAAGTTGACTTTACTGTCCATGATGATGCCAAGATCGCGAACCTCGTTTACGGATTCCAATAAAGCTCCTTTTATGTTATATGAGACAGTATTAGAACGTTTTTTTTCTCGTGAATCGTATATGGCTACATTTATCTACATTAAGTTTCATGTGATTAAGGCTGCACCAGTAATCTATTCTATCTAAGTCCTCTTGAATTAGGATTGCATCTCCATTTGAAGTTATAGATTTATAAATTTTGAGATCGTCGGCAAACATTAGATATTTACAATGATGGATTTGGGCAGTAATATCGTTAATAAACAGTAAAAACAAAATCGGTGCAAGGTGAGAACCCTGGGGAACTCCTGAGTCGGCATAATATGGGTAGGATTCGTAACCATTCACAACAAGAGTTTGCGATCTATGTAATAAATAAGAAGTAAACCAGTTTAAAATTGAGCCATGTACACCATTATATTCTAACTTGGACAGTAACAGAGAATGGTCAACTTTTTCAAACGCACTGCTGAAGTCCGTGTACACGGCATCTACTTCTTGTCTTTTGTCAAGAGCTAAGGTTACATCCGACACAAACTCTAAGAGGTTTGTTTCTACGCTGCGTCCAGCTTTAAAGCCATGCTGACTTGGTGAAATAATTCTGTCAATGTGGCGAGTTATGATTGGACAGACAAGAGACTCGAATATCTTTGAAAAACATGATAATATTGAAATAGGGCGGTAATTTTTAACATTAGCAGGATCTCCTTTTTTAAAAACCGGGATAATTCTTGCGTTTTTCCACTGACTGCATTTTACACTGACTCTAATTTTATATTTGAATCTGACATTAATAATTAATTTATAATAGCCAATTTAATTAATAATAGTGTAGGTAGCATCGCTGCTCCAGGCAAGAGAAAACGCAAATGCACTTCTGACTGCAATAATAACTTGTAATTTAACGCTTTTCACGGTGCAGAAGAATGTGAGACGCTAAATACTTGGCTCAGACTAAATTAAAGTCTGTCTAGTAAAATATTTTACTACAGCAGTCGAGGAGAGCTCTTCTAAATTTATACAGGATTGACAGCTTGTAATAACGTTTAATTGCATTCTGAAAACTTAATATAATTTTACTGAAATAGGACATTATTTTTACTAATTTGTGTACACAAAGTGTGAGGAAACCGGCATGTCCAAGAACCAAAAAATCAAAGACAAGTGACCTACCAACCCGCGCAGGGCGTGGTGGATTACTTCCTCTCACGGAGAGGAGGCCTGTATCCCAGTGGGAACATTATAGGCTGATTATGGCGTGTTATGAGTATACAAAATTGTGAAACGTAATAGTAATTATGCGAGTTTGTGGGGGGCAATGCCCAGCGGTGGACGTCTTTCTGCTGAACGATGTGATACGCGACTCTCGGAAATGAAAAGCAAGAAAAGATTTTCTGAGCTATCTTATCATTGTCATATTTATTTGCAATGATTTTTTTTTCTCTAATCACTAAAGACATTCCCAAAATTGCCTTAACGCACGCTACATGATTCCAGGACCAAAAAAAATGCGATCACATAGACATTTGTTGAAGATTATAAACTCAACGTCAATAACATGACAGTTTATTGTTTTATGTCAGCTGTCAAAGACACACCCGTCAATTCATTCCCTCTTAGCTGATATTATGTTCTAGTGCAAACTATTTTCGCTCTGTGAGTTATTAAATCAGTCATCATACTAATGTTCTTATTTTCCAATCGACTAACCCATCAAATATCTGCGTATATTTTTAGACATTTTTCCATAAATCCATTAAAGCCGATAGATTCAGCTCTATAGATTATTAAAACTGGATTGACGCCAAACCTGGGATGACCAGCCTCAGGCTACTGCAGATATCAATCGGCGTTCAACGAAGCTAAAAAATTGCAATGCACTCAGCTTTGTTTGCCTAATCCAGATTTTACTAGAAAAATGTTTGCTGGATGGAAAAAAACGGTTTGGTTTAAAAAAAAACTAGTGATGGTTTTTGTGAAGCTAGAATCGAAAAAGTTGTTTGTGAAGAAATATTTCGTGAAATTAGAAAATTGTACCTGCCGCGTTTTTCAACAGTAAGTAACCATAAACTCCATTTATTTTAACATTAGACAAATAACGGTTATCACCCTTTCGTTATTTCGATATTTTACACGTATTATAAACTCCGTTATTTCACGATAAGTACCCGAAGCAATGTAATCTATTTACCATTTACATTAAAAATATAATTCTAAAGCAGTTCGTTATTAATTAGCTGTTATTCGTCTAATGCTAAAATAAATGGAGTATCTCTTTTTTGATAACAAACGCCGAACTTAAGGTACATAATTATCCCAAATAAAAGCCGTTAACGATTCTCAAAAAATATTTTAAATAAATCTATCGTCACACAACACGGAAAAATTTAAAGGTGTCTCAGATGAAATTAGTGAACTATCGCAAAATAAATTTATGATAATTGCCGGTTTTTATATCTCCTTCTTTACTCAATTATCCAAACAAAATCCAACTCTCAATGCTGTCACTTTGACAGTTCAACAACATTCATTGCGTTATTTACGTTGTTGAGCAGACTTTTATGAACATAATTATGAAGAAATGGATTAGCAATATCCTTCACACAATTAGGGTGCAGGTAAACCGTTATACTAAAACTAATAAAATCCCCGGAAATCACATAACTTTCAATCAATACGTGACTCTCGGAGAACGCAACGGAGTTACGTGCAGAACTTAGCGCATTAATCTAACAAATAAGTGAGAGAACTTTCTCAGGGGCTCCCCTTAACAATGTTAATTACTTACTATTTGAGTGGGATCGTATTAAGGGGGAATTACGGCTATTATTATTTCTATTTTTGTGTCTAACTATTATTATTTATTTATTTCAGAGAAAACTCCATATAACTTGCATACCTAATCATAAAATCATAAAAAAATCCCCATACAAGAATCTTTTTTTTAAGCGTTTTTGCTAAATATTGTTCGGTGGTACAGAACCCTTCGTATGTGAATCGCACTTAGCCGGTTTTTTATATGCTTAAGTGAAGGTACAGGTCCTGGGAATCCGCTGGATGCGAGAACCGCAGAACCGATGTTATAAGTATGTACCGACGCTTGTTAGAGGCCCATGTTTATAGAGGACATCTTATCGGCGAAATGATGTAGATTATGTTGACAGTTTTCAATAAAATAGGGATATAGTTCAATCAAAAAGGGCGAAAACCTTTTTCTCAAACATGCTTACAAATTCGAGCATTATTTTAACACCGTTCTCCAAGAAAAATCGAAAATGCTGTACTGGTCAAAGTCAAACTGACAGCCGGCCGGCAAAGTTTGTATGAAAATTCATATCTGTGGAACGAACTTTTTACTTCGACACATGGCAACCAAGGAGATAACTTATCAAAGATTTAATTTAAGTTTCAATTTGGCTTGCAAATAGAGCTGTTTAAAGAAAAAAGAAAAAAAATGAACATATTGGCGCGTGGAAACTTACCGTTGTTCGTCATTGATTGTGGAATTTATAATTAATTTATTTAGTTTGAGTTTCCGCGCATGCCTCGGCTTCGCCTCAGCCCGCATTTTCACCTTCGTCCACAAATGCACTTTTTGCAGGCGGCGGCAGTTATGTACTATTCCACTATCTTTTCTGTTTCTGTTAGGGGTACCAAGTCGACAAGATCATTATTCATTTAACGTTTATCTAAATGATGTCACCAAGGGCTTATTAGGAAGATAAAAGGTTAAAAAAACCCAGAATTTTCTATTACAAGATGTAATTATGGATAATAGATAACAAAAGAAGCGAGACGTCGTAGTCCTGTAAAATATTAAAAAATATACGCAATTCTAACTCTGGACATTAATGAGACAGGTAAGAAGTAAATATTCCAGCGAAAATTATTCTGAATTCCATACAACCCCAACCTTGGTGTGGTTATTATAAAATGGCGGACCTTTTGATTGACGTTTATTAATTTTGCTGCCCACCTCACCGCTGAAGGTGGAATGTTTTAATTTGAAAACGTTTTACCTTTTTGTTTGTTTATTTTTAGGAATAACGCTGTATTTTCACATTATACCGCAAGAATTATAAAAAATTTGGAAAATCTGAAAGTGCACGCCTCACAGACAGAAACAGGTTGACGATACATTTTAAACGGAAGGATGAAAGAAAACTTACAGAAGAAGATTTAGATTACTCCATTGTGTGTTATGACGTGAATCGTGACGACAACGAGACACACAGGAACAGTACTTTTTTTCTGGATGAAGGGTACCCTATGTCCTTCAGCTGTACCTCTGACAACGTATGTACAAAATTTCATGATGATCGGTTGAGTATAAACAAAGCACAAACTCACTTTCGCCTATTATAATCTAATCTCTGTATTATTAAAATAATTTTATCGAAATGTTAATAGTTGCGCAGGTAAAATGCATACTTAAATATTGTTTAATAAAAACATCTGAAAAACAGCATCTGTACAAATACTTATATTAAAATTTCACATTAATTATTTTCATGATGAGCATGGCAAAATGAATTCCAAGAAAAGCGTATTTTATTTAGCTCAAAATATAATTCTATCTTGACGTTTTATAACTTCACCCAAATTAACCTTACAAAAAGTTCACAATACGGAGACAATTTGACACAACTCGAAGCAATCAGCGGCCCATTATAATGTGAACAATGAAAAAAATAAATGAAAGTCTCATACTCACCCATTTACTGTACAGTCACGAGCACTGATACGTATAAATGTTACGGCTAAAAACTCGAAGTACGGCTATACCTAGTTTTAGCCGGTTACATCTACGTGCGGCTGGTAGCTGTTGGTTAAACTTAGGTCATCATCATTCTTCTGCCCTTATTCCAATTTATTTGTGGTCGGCGCAACATGTCTTTTTCTTCCGTACTTCTCTATTAGTCGTCATCTCGGTAGTCACCCCCTTTCTAGCCCTATCATCTTTCACACAGTCCATCCATCGTTTCTTTGGTCTTTGTTTGGTTTGGTTAAACTTAGGTGTTACCTAATGCACGGCTAGAACAAGGAGAAACCGGTTGCATTCGGCTAAAACTAGGTGTAGCTAATAGCTGAAATGTTGAATAGGTTAGGTTAAAACTGTGACCACATAACGCCAGGGTCCATTATCTTGTGCCTAAACAGACCCACTAGCACCGCCCTGTGGTTTCACACACATAAGTGGGAATATCGGGATAAATAGTATCTTATGGCCTAAGCCAGGTCACGTTTTATCTAGTTAGAGCTAGTTTTAACTGATAAACTGACTGACTGTCTGACTGTTTTCTTAGAATAATAGTAAATTCTAGTATCATCTTCCTGCCCTTGTCCCATGCTACTTGGGGTCGGCGCAACCCGTTTTCTCTTTCAATTCTCCCCTGTCAATCGTCAAGTTATCATTCACTCTCATCTTTTCATTGGCCTTCCTCTCTCCCTCTCCATCCATCAACATTTATATTCATCACTCTTTTAGTCTACATGCGTTTTAACTGTAACATATATTATAAACCTTTAATATTTTGTGTACGTGACTGTACATATACGGCTAAATAAAGTGACATAGAGACATTCGAGATAATGATGGCTGCAATTACTGCTGCCTACTCACCCATTATGATGGGCTCAACGGCGTGCCTATATGACTGTACGATTTTAATTTGCGCAAAAATAAAATCAAACGTTTTGGTTTGAATTTTGTAGATTGATGATGAAAATGCGATAGTAAATTGTTTTTATAGTCTAGTCTCGGCTAGTTATAGTATACTTTGATTACATAGTCTTGAAAAGTAGTTTCTGCTCGCGATTATGTCCACGTGAAAGTCAACTATACTAGAAAATATGTATATCTTAGGGCAGTCGGCAATAGTGTATCTCAGCGGCCAGCACTCGGCGTGGTAACACGTCGTGTTCGGGGTCAATCGTCGTTCTGAAGACGCCTCGTTGAGAGGTGAAACACGTGTCAATTTCTTACAGGGTTATTTATGACTCTTTAGGAAAAGTTAAGCGGAATAGTTACTAAACATATCTACATCTATTGTATTTTATAATGGATTTCCGCCAAGTCACGCCTGAATGAATTAATTAACTAATAGTGTAGCTTTGTATTTCTTCAACCGTTGATGATTTTTGTTTGAATTTTGTAGATTGATGATGAAAATTATTTTTATAGTACTTGAGTTATGAAAAGTAGCTTCTGCCCGCGATTTTGGTCCGCGTGAAAGTTAACTATAATATGTATATGTCAGTAATACGTCGGTGATTTGACTAATCGGAACGCCAGCGCCGCCTAGCGGCGTTCGACAGAGTCTAGCCTGACGTCAGTGCGAGTCGACGAGAGGGCTACAGCAGCGTGGAGCAGCCTCTCTTTTCCATCGGACATCGTACGGACAACAAGTGCCTAGAAACTGTCTCGCGTTCCGTATTTGTGCTGTGTACCTACAGTGTGTGAATTGCTAGTGTGATTAAGTTGATCTGAAATTATAATTTGATTTGAACTGCAAATGGTGTTTCTATTGCGCAATAACCTACACTACCCATAGTACGCCCACAGTAGTTTAAATATGGCTGATGATAATGAACACACACCTACCATTCTCCGACATATTATACTATAAAACATATCCTATGGCACTCGACAATAGTGTAGTGTAACGACCCGAGCGGCTGTTATTACTTAGCCACAAGCTCCTGCTCATTTTTGAAAACATAAATAATAAGTTACATGATTGTAATTCCCGTCCTATTTTCCTAAACAAAAACCGTTACACAAACAAAAACAAACGTCCCACAATTCACATTTCTAATACACTGAAGTGAATTCAAATATTCTTCAGCGCAAATTGTATAAACACACAACTACGTACTAATTCTACGCAAATTTCGTTTGTTTGAGTTCAACTCTAGTTGCGGGTAGTAAATTAATTAATACGTAAGTACCACGTTTCTGGATCTCATATCTAACAGCGTCAGGCACAGGATGGATAGGGACAGAAGGTCGACTCCATGCAACGACCAAAAACGCACGCACACATAGACGAGCTTCACGTATCGCGATTGGCATTTGTTTGAGATAGATCGAGGAGCTCGTGGCTAAGTAATAACAACCGCACGGGTCGATCCATCAGGTTAAGCTGCGCTTGCCGGGGTTGGTCCGCGGATGGGTGACCATCTTTACATACCGAGACTCCTCCATGCTTCGAAAAGCACGTTAAGCCGTTGGTCCCGGCTGTCATTCGTGTATCTTTGACAGTCGTTACGAGTCGTAAGAAGCCCGAAAGTCTGACAACCAGTCTTACCAAGGGGTATCGTATTACTCAGTTACTGGGTTGTGGAGGTCAGATAGGCAGTCGCTCCATGTAAAATACCGGTATTCAGCTGCATTCGGTTAGACTGGAAGCCAACCCCAACATGATTGGGAAAAGGCTTGGCAGAATGAAAAAAAAGGCCTCCAGGTTTAGGAATTGCGTGGGTGATAAGACGAGCGCGGAATATTAAAAATATGAAACCGCCGTTTGCGTCTGTACTGAAGTGATTCTGGCAAGCGCCTGGTGCGACGGGACCAGCGAGATCGCACGCGTAAAACGACCTACAGGACAAAACTCCGAGCTGCGAGCGCTGTGGCAAAACTCTACAACTCCCGCATGCCTCCGCAACCGCCACGCTGTAGACACCAGGAGCCTAAGTCTACTAATTTATAAACGTCACAATGGTGTCATAATGGTTAGTTTTTGACAGATTTGCCATACACAAACTGTCAAAAAGTAACCATTATGACACCATTGTGACGTTTATAAATTAGTAGACTTAGGCCCCTGGTTTTCAGCCTGGACCAGCGTAATAGCCGTAGGTACAAAATGTACTCATGAGTGTGTGCGTTCTCGTTCATCGTATTAGTATGATAGCAGAACCAGCCTACTGTACATATCTATTCTGTGATCTGAGTGAGCTTCTGTTTGTTTTGAGAACATACTTGCTTAGACACCGGTAATTGCTCGTCTATTGTGCGCAAGATCTCGATGTGGATAGCTTGGATGTTGTGGTATGGTGAGATGATAGCGTTTGATGGTATCTGCAGCTTGAATAAACTAAGACATTTCAGGAAATCATTTTCTACATATAGGAGACGGTTTGTACTCTGTTATTTCTTGAATATTGATTGGAAAATCAACAACATATTTTTTTGTTATAATATTTAAGGGTCATATCAACATTGTAATTGAGATAAAATTATCAACCGTCCCATACATTTAGGTCGACGCTGGTTCACCAATATTATATTTGGCCCAATTTAAATGCACTGTTTGTAGCTGCTCATGACATTCAAGCATATGGGCTCAGGCCTAAGTCCACTAATTTATAAACGTTACAATGGTCTCTCAATGGTGAGTTTTTGACAGTTTTTGTATGGCAAATCTGTCAAAAACTCAATATTGAGAGACCATTGTAACGTTTATAAATTAGTAGACTTAGGCCCCTGATTGGTTCGCCCGTGTACGAAAAAAACCGGCCAAGTGCGTGTCGGATCACTCAAAATGAAGGGTTCCGTTGTTGGAATGAATTTGTCAAAATTCATTTGAAATAAAATTCAATGAAATTCAATGAAATGATTTTATTTTGTGTAAATAGGTTTGTACAAACACATTTACACGTCAATAATATTATCAAAGAAAGGCCGAAACAAACTCAGAGAACCCTAAAAAGACGTACCTATTGCGAGTAAAACCGCAAAATATTGCTGTCTCATTTGATATTCACCCCATTAATAATTCACATCCAACAACAAAGACTGACCACTCTATTACTATGTTAATTAATAGTTACCTAAGTACAATAATAACACTTAAGCTAACATCCTTTGTTAGTAAGCGATAAATAATATATTTACATAACAATAACGTTGACTAATCTCAACCTGTAGACACCTACTTATATGAAAATACAGCTCTAAGCTAGCCCCAAGGGATTTCAGAGAGGAGGATAGACTTCAATATTTTTGAGTAGGTTCTCTTTATGCCTATAAGTAGTTTGACTCTCAGAGATTTTCTTTGACACATCACATCATGCCTTGTTTCCCCGAAGGGCTAGGCAGAGGTTTTACCAACAGTACCTACATCCACATTTTGCCAGTAATTTTTAACCGACTTCCAAAAAGGAGGAGAATAACTTTAATTTCGGAAGTCGGTGGCTTAAAACGAAAATTCAAAACCAAAGACACCGACTTCCGAAATTAGAGTTATTTTTCACTTTCTAGTGTTTTTTTTGGAAGTCGGTTGGTTTTTTTTGTAAAAAGTTTTTTTAAGTCTACTGCCACGATGTGCCCGATGGTGGCGAGCCCATTGTCACCAGACTCTGGGCGACAGGTGATTTTTTTAATGAAATTTTTGGTATGTAATCTTGGAAATATGATTCTGAAAGTAAACAGTAGATATAATAATAATTTATTTATTTATTTAGTCCTATCAAATTAATCAGCGCCTGAAGTAAATTAACGAAATTTTAGTAGGCAAGTTTTTAATCACGTCTAAACTTGTATGTAGTAGTGACAGATTGGACAGGACTGAACTAAATTGTATCTTCAGTCCTTTTCTTAATGAAATAGAAAGAAAAAGATGCACTAAACTTAAATTTAGTTTCGTTTGTGAACAAGGGAATCGGCACCAATATCAAAGGAGCGTCCCTTCTCCAAAATCAAAAGCTACTCTTTGACAATATTATGTGACCACTTGCAGTGCCCGGATCTGCCTAATTAAGTGCCTGCAGTTAATGTCTCCGGGATTTATAGAGCCAGTAGGAGGCTGAACAACGACCTCTATCGCGGGAAGTGTGTATTTATGTTGGGACTAAATAATTGGGGAGTTTGTTTGTCCAATTCAAGATGGTTGCGTAATTGATGAGCCTGGAGAAGGCTGGCTTTGGTGAAGTTTGGATGTTTTCTTAGGGACTTTAAAATATATATTTCTCCGCGGATTGTTCTGTTTACGTTACAAAGGTAAATGACATGTATCACCTTGTCCATTTACTCTTGTTTGAAGAGACAACCGAGCTATCTCTAAGCAACTGTCTTTTATAAGATAGATATCAGTCTACTGTGGAACACTAGTGCACGTTTTCAACAACACCAAATGCCACGTTTATGATTGCCTCAATAAAAGAGCACTGTTGGATTGTCAACGCTCGGCTCAGCGCCGAAAGATCAAAATCCAAAAAAAATCTTTGCAGGAGCTAGTAAGATTTAGCTCCACCGGCCAAGAACGAGTTCGTTCCAGTATAAATAAGTAACAGGGTTATGTTTTCATACAAACCGGCTGAAAAGACGCGCTTCGAAATCTCAGGGTCTATTAGTACGCAAGTCTCGAGTTCGAAGCAGTTACGCACGGACGCGGGAGGTTTATTTACCGAGTGGCCGAAGGTTATTATTTCAAAGTCACTGCCGAGACATAATACTGCTATTTTATTATACTGTGACTTTGTAAAAAAATATTTAAAAAAATGCATTGGTTAACAAAATAAATAGGTAGGTATATTTACCTACTGTTATTCTGAACCGATGCACTTACATTCTCCAACAACCTATTGTATTCCCAATCAATTCATTAATAAATATGAGGGAAAATACCTAGGTTAAAACACATCGAATTGACTTTCAACCTAGATTTAGATTCAGTACAAAACGTCAATGACTGTTAATGAGGTTATTTTTAATTTAAATAGTTTAGAATAAACAATTAAAGAACTACTGTTTTGTGAATAATATTTGTTCCGCACTTATGATTAAGTATTTAAGTATTCGTTTTAAGTGGGGTAATCTTCATGGATACACTTCACTCTTACGGTTATGGTGAAGAAGAACAAGAGTGAGGTGAAAGAGGTTCCCCATAACGGCAATAAAAAACCTATCTCTCATTACAATCACACTATAACAACCCAAGCGTTGAGTTTGTGACAGGTTATTGGACATGACGTGTGTCATTGTGACAGCGATTTAGAAATGTCTAGATATCAATATAGTCAAATATGACGCATTTTGTATCCTCCCGATGTTGAAATTTATAAAACCTCCATAACGACCAGTATATGGTGGTTACACAGACGGGGGGATAAACAAAACGAAAAGTGCTTTGTCGTTTCATTTAGTTTAAAATGAAGAAAATGGGCTTGAGTGCTTGACACTCAAATAAAATTAACAGAAAATCAGCTTAATTATAAAAATAACAGAGCATAAAATATATTTAAAAAAACCACCCACATAAAACGTGGGTGTAGTACACCCACATTACGCCAGTTATGTTTAAGCCCCATGTTATAGAGGACGAGCCTTTTTCCATCAACCGGGCACAAATCCAGACACCGGGCAGCTACTGAGAAATTCTTGATGAAAAAACACAATAACTATGTGACCTGGAAATGGAAGAATTGGATACTATTGTATAGATTTTTTTTTTCTAACTGATCTGACAGCTGTGCTGCTGGGGAGCTTATTGCGCCACTTCTTCTTCCCAGCTGAAGCCCTAGGAAGTGGTGAAGCGTGGTCGTTTTGGGGGACTGTCCTATGTAATTTTGACGTTCGAAAAGTGCTGATTCTCAGCCTAGTTTGAATAAATGACTTGTTGATTTTGATTTTTAACCTGGGACCTCATGCTCAGCGGTGACATTGCAACCACTAGAGACGTTGCGCCAGTGGTTTGAAGCGCAAAAATATTTAAATATTATAGGTACTTGAATTATCAATTTGCAATTCTTTGATGTCATTAACATACAAAGGCATGCTACTCCAAGGTGGCGTCTTAGTCACAGAATAAAGACAGTTTAATTTCCGCTACCCTTTAAAGAAAATTATAATAAACAAGAAAATTGTCCACAAGTTCATATGAGTCTTTATAACTTATATGAAGTTCCATAACAATTTCAGCAAACTGTTACCCACTTCATATACGCATCGTCAGTTTCCTTTTACCTCATAACTTGACGAATGCATTATGCATGCTTTGAGCTATTACTGCGCAAAAACCATTAAAGTCTTAAATTAAAAACACAGCTGGATAATCTATGTTTTATCTTTGAAGTGCACTGAACATCTGAATAAATACGGAAGTACTACCTGCTTTAAGTATGAATAGGGCTATAGAGTGCGTTTTTGAAAATAAAAGGTGAGAGAAAAATGAACTTAGAATTGATAATGTTACAATGGTAAAAGGCACGATGGGATTGACATATCTATTTAGAATAAAACCCCAAAATAAATAAAGAGGGGGAAAAAATGGTAATTGAAATTGGTCGGATTCAGACAAATATTTAATTATAAGCTACAGGGTTCTGAGTCCAGCACATACCAATAATTTAACTCCGTACTCTAGTAAAATACTTCATAAGGATTTATACAATAGTATTATGGCGAGACTGGAAGCGATACGATTCCCTCTGTCAAGTCTAATGATTACTATAATGCTCAATTTTTTTCATCATTCAGCAGTAGACCAGCCAATTGAGGAGGTCTACTCCCTAAGAACGAAATCCGTAGACGGGTATTCCTACTCTGTATCACCTACGGAAATAAGATTAGTTTGGGGCCCCAATTAAGAATGAATGACAGCACGATTTGACTGTTGTCGCTATTCCTCATGTATTTTACCCGTCCAAAAAAGTGCATGTAATCTGATGTACGGTTCACGGACCACGCGAACGCTCACCTTATGGACTGACTAAATCAAATCCGCAGTGGGCGAACCCCTTATATGAATGCACTACAAACACCTAAACTCGGAGTAAATGGAGAGAAATCGTGAAACGAATCTCATCAGACCCTGGACAAGAAACTAGATGAAGACCACGAATGCTCTGACAAGAGTGCTATGAAGAAGAAGCGAACGGAAGACGGTTCACTTCGAAGTTTCGAACTACTTTCGGACGGGCCCATATCTTCGTTGACGGATTTACGGACGGTAGGCCCCCAGCAATTGTCTTCTAACCTTGTCTCTTTAATACTCTTAGCTCCATCATTTAATAACATGCTTTTGCAGTCACGTGTAGCGGCGGCTGTAAAACGACAGTAAAAGAGCATTGGATACGATCCTCCACGGAAAAGATCTGATCTCGAATAAGGCTACCTGTTTCTCTCTGCATTTGTGTCGTTTCCCCTAGGAATTTGAAATTGTGTATGACTTTTAAAGTTGATATAAAAGGAATTGTGTAGTACCTATTTTATACTACCTATTGGCGTATGGAGATACAAATATAACGTCACCGTTGTATCCTGTATAAGCTCAAATATGAGCTTATAGAATTTTTAAAAATAATTAAATTAAATAAAAACAAAATGACGATTATAATTTTTACTGACGATCAAAATAACGTGATGCTATCAAATTGAATAATCAACTAAAAGTTTACTATAAAAACTAACATTAACTGTAATTATAATAATTTCTCATTACTTTCTCTATTTTAACAACCCTAAATTAGAAATAACCATAATTTTCAGTCTCCATCCTAACATGCTACAATATTGAGAACAGCGACATCTATCCAAATTCGGGCGAATCAACGATGCTTGTCAAAGAAAACAAAGTTATTTATGGAAACTAGCGAAACGCTCTGTAGGGATGGCGTGACGGAGTGCTAGATTATAATCCGACGTGCAAGCTTCCGTTTTCAACCATTGTACGTCATGTACAGGATGCCCCGAACGTTTAGTGATGTCACTCGTGGGGGCTTTTTTTAAATGTAGATAAACCATTAGGTACACATTTTAAAAGGAATTCATGTCAGTATGATAACCTATCAAGTTACAGGTTGCCACCCTGAAAACTTTATTCGGACTATTACGAACATTTTGAAACCAAAATTAAACGACTTTCCAAAAAGGATGAGGTTCTATGTTCGTCTGTATGGGGATCCACGACTCCGGCTAGTCCTAGTCCATGGTCTGTGGCCCGGTCTGCAGCTAGTTGGCCGTTGCGACCAAATGCGCGATTTTTATCGGTTTCTATAGTTTACCTGGTCACTGTGACCACTGGTCGTGGCTGCCTAGTGCGCGAGATCCGAGGATTACAGGCCTAGTACGAACGCGCGACGCAAATTAAAAATATTCGTTTCATGCATAATATTTAGTTAGGCTACGTCCGCACTAAGGTCGCGGACAGGAAGTCAGTCACAGCGCCGGCGGTAGTGCGGGAGCGGCGCGTTCAAATGCATATATTTCTATGGGAATGGAACTGGGCTCGAAGGCAGCGGCGCGGGTAGCGGCACATTCAAAGGCTCCGCTCCCGCCGCCGCCGCCGCTGACTGTCCGAGGCCTTACAGACGGCTTGCTTAGCGCCTAGAGCCACGTGACTTACATCTTGTTAGGATACACGATGGCCGCAGAGGTAGATGGTAAATGTCTTGAGTCTACGGAGCCTACGGTCATTAACATGTTGACACGTAGACGATGAATGACGAAGATGTCAACAATCTTTGAAAAATAACTCAAAAATTGTATAGAGAATGATTTTTTAAATGAACCATTTTACGGCCTTATCCATTTAGTTGGGTTCATGAAATAAATACATCAAGATCAACTCATGGGAAGTTCTATATGTATAAACAATTGCGTAATTTCGACGACGACTTTTACGAATATTTGATTGCGAGGTTCCCACCGAGACGGTGAGAACAGAAGTCCGAAAATCTGACAACCAGCCTTACCAAGGGGTATCGTATTACCCAGTTACTGGGTCAGATAGGCAGTTGCTCCATGTAAAATACTGGTATTCTTAGCTGCATCGGGTTAGACTGGAAGCCGACTCCAACATAGTTGGGAAAAGGCTAGGCAGGCAGATTGCTTGATGCAATTAACATTATCCAATATTTCATTATTTTGTTTATCAAATACCTCGCGGCTTGTGACAATAAACGAACACGTTTTTTTACCTTCAGTGACCTCTGAGTTTGTTTCGGCCTTTCTTCTCAGAGTAGTCAGATAGGAAACGCCGACCTCATCTAGTTTTAAAACATGTGATTGACGTGTAAAAGTCTTTCTACAAACCTACTTACAGAAAATAAATCATTTATCATTTACCATTTACTTCGATACACGCTAGGGGCGCGCGTAGTGTGGCCGGTTGTGAAGATTTTAGTTTCGTTTCACTTTGCTTTTCGGCCATCTGTCAGTGTGGACGTAGCTTTAATCAATAGGAGTTTTAAGAGCAAAAATAGTTTAATCCAGTTACCATCCTCCAATGTCTTCAGTTGCTACATGAAGAAATTTTTTTTAAACTGAATAATAATAATTATTATATTTGAATTATTTTATCACCACTGCTCTCAAAATGGTGAAGGAAAACATTGTGAGGAAATGGCTTGTCTTTGAATTAAGAATTCGAAGACATGTGACATCCACCAACCTGCACTGGGCCTGTCTGGTGGATTATGGCCCGCTCCCTCTCATAGAGAGGAGGCTTGGGTCCCAGCTGTGGGAACGTTAAGGGCTGTGTATGTGTTTTAATACTGAAAGAACTAGAACCAAGGTAACTTGTTTACTAGCAGAAAACTACTAAATAGTATATTTTAATCACTTCCTAAACATTTTGATGACCTTATTGATACGCATTTGTCCTGTTTTCAATTCAGTAGGTCGGTCAATGACTCTATAGGCATTTATTTATATCTAATTGTTTAATGTAGTCTATGCATGCAACGGAAGTGTTAAAACTAATTTAAATTTGGAGATCCGCCTTTATGTCAATGTTTTTTGTTGTTAAAAGTTTTACTGTCACTAATGAGACACAATAGAATATTTACTGTTATCGACTTCTAAAGGCAAATCTACAGTTCAGCGGGAAAGAATGTGGGTATTGATAATTGCTTTCACAAGCTTTAACTTGGATGTACTTTTAGGCTCGCTTGCATTACAAATCAAAGTATATTTAGTATAGCGCAAGGTTGCGTTACGTTGCAAGCAAGTTTGATACCATTTCACAATTTGTAGGTTTTCCTTGGATAGATTATAAACTATCGAAAAAGAATGCGTTAAATTTGTAAATGGTTTGTAGCAGTTTACAATTTTTCGTCAGTTTTTAATGTAACGGAAATAATGCTGATAGATTATAAACTAAGTTCATAATTATACGATGATATATACATAAAGAATCCTGAATTTTAAAGACTTCTAGCATGCAAGTTAGTATAATTTTTATTAGACTGCTAATTAACTTTTCTATTTCTGCCATAAGATAACAAATCGTGTGCCAAACAAATAGCTTTGAATGTGATAAGATTAGAGCGTGCATTCTGAAAGTGGGCAACGTCGCAAATATTTCGCTGTTTTGATTAATTTGGCAATATACTATACGGAAATATTAAATATCACTAACCAATAAACTAACATATTCACACGTGTTAGGGCATAATTCGAACAGATAATGGTGTGATTCCGGATGTTTTATCTGTCCTGTGATGTCTGTTTACACCTTTTTAGTTAACGTTTTTGTCGTACTTGGAATTTAGATTTTATAACTTTTTATAAATTGAAATATGTTTTAACGTCGTTGAGGACCTTTTTTTTGTGACGTCACGTAGCCTATGAGCAGCGGGCGATCAAGATGTGATATGGCGATCGTAAAGAAGTTATGAGGGAAAATGTGAACAAAAAAAAATCATATTTATTAGGTACGGAACCACATATTATTTTTTAATTCCCAAAAACGGGCCAACCTAATTAACTCAAAACGTACATAATTTGATATAAATGCAATCTTTCTAAAGAAAGTAATCAGTTCAAGCCTTACCCATAAGGCAAACGTCTTTGCGTTTTAGCAGTCAGTTCCATCTCCAGTCTTAGCCTCCAGCAGTTTAAGAGAGCATGGCTCCATCTCCTCAAGAAATTATGGTGGACCAGCACCCGGAGACCATTCCTCGGGGATTGACTGGTGAAGAGTTGGTTATTAGTGGCATGTCTGGGTTGTTCCCTAAATCAGACAGCGTTTTGGAGTTCAAGGAGAATCTTTACAATGGGGTGAGCAGTGGTCTGTTATATTCATGTGACGTGTTAATTTTATTGTCATGTCGTTTTTCATAGTTCTGAATCTTTTTCTTAATTTATCAGTCTGCCTAGTCTTGTCCTAAGTATGTTGGGGTCGTCTTCTAGTCTTACCGGATGCAGCTGTATACCAGTATTTTACATGGAGAGACTGCCTATCTTAAACTTATCGTTTAAATATATTTTTTTCTGGTAAAAGAGAATTTATTTCTCACTAGCTGTCCTGACAGACGTTCACTCCTGCCCACTCCATCGTGTCCTGTTCAAAATTCAATAGTTTATACAAAAAACCCATAGCAAAATTTGACATAAAATTTTCCCGATTATGAAAATTTTCCGCGAATCTTTTCCAAAATATCTCTCTATAGAAACCTAATTCAGACTATTAAGAAGGTTTAAGAACAAAATATATCCAAATCAATCCAGCTGTTCTCAAGTGATGCGCTTACCAACGCTTACCAACTATACTACATTTATTATAAGATTAGACAAAAAACGGTTATCACCCTTTCGTTATTTCGCTATAAATGTATAATAAACACCGTTATTTAATGATACATACAAACAATGTAATCTATTTACCATTTAAATTAAAAAAATACTCTAAAGTGCAGTTATTTCAACAATATTACACCGTAACTTTAGTTTTTTTTGCTATTATTGGTCTAATGTTAAATAAATGGAGTATAGCTGACCCGACAGACGTTGGCCTGTCATAATTTCAATACAGAGTCTGACCAACGAAAGCTGTCCAAGAAAAAAGGCGGCAATTTTAAAAAATCAAGAGCTGTTAACCCTGGCTATACACTCCTGAAACGGAGTTGATACTTTACAATATTAAATAAATATTATGCAATAGCATCAGTATTTCATATTTATTAATTAGACGTCATTATTATTATTAATTAGATGCCATAATATAAGTTTAGAAAATAATTCGTGGACAGCTTTCGTTAGTCAGACTCTACTAGTCTTGAGTTCATGCAAAATCCCCATGGAACAAAGCTCTCTCTCTCGTTTTTGGATAAGATTTTATTGTAAAATGACTCCTCAGGTGGACATGGTAACCAACGAAAACATTCGCTGGGACATCGACCACCCCGAGATTCCCAAACATTTCGGTATGATTACTGGAGTGGATCGGTTTGACGCTCAGTTCTTCAAAGTTCATTACAAGCAAGCACTTATTATGGACCCGATGAGCAGAAAATTGCTGGAACACGCGTATTCCGCCATTTTTGATGCAGGTTAGTATTGATGGAAATAAGCTTACGTATATTTTAATAACTTGATATTAAGTTACAATTGCATCCCTCAAAAGGATTAGTAAAAGTATTTAGCCATGAGCGTGCCTTTGGTAGCATTGCGTTTTTGCGACGGCGTCAGAGAGAAATAAAATACATTTATTTGACACAGACTAAAAGGCAAACAATATAATTATTCTGAAAATAAAAAGTGCAAGGTGCGTAGTAACAAATAAGCAGAAATGGAATGGGGGTGTGTGTGTCTTCAGAAGATAAACCACATTATTTTCGCCAGTTATGCTATGGCTACATTTGTCGCGATTAAGCGAACTATACATCGCGCGCTCTTTTTTCTTTATAGACCTCGAGAGGTGGGCGAGAGAGAGCCATAGCATTATAATTAGCCCCCGCGAGCCTTTTGCCGTCCATCGTGCACAAATCTCGACTTCGGTCTGCTACTGAGAGTTGAGCGAAATGTTTAGCTCGACCTAGTGAACGAACCCGATATTCCATGCCTAGCAAGCCTTTCCTACTGCGAGACACTTACAATCCAGCCGTTGAGAGAATGCGTTCTTGACATTTGTTAGTTTCATACTAACGAATATGTGTTTTGCGAATTTGATCCTTATTATTACTAGAAATTGTCCAACTGACAGGTGTCAGGAACTCATTCTCTCGACGGCCGGACTGTAGACAGATGAGGCAATGTTATTTAGAATGTTTTTTTTTTAACCTGTTTATTTAACATGGTGTTCACTACTTATTTATGATGGCACCCTACCTTTCGTGTACTTAAAGAAGGCCTAAATGGTAGATTTAAAATAAACAAGATTAACAGATTCAGCAAGTAAGCATAATTAGCATAATCAGCCTATAGTCTATCTATCAGTCTATTAATAATAATTGTGTAACTTGTTTTGTTTACTAACCAATTACTAACACCTTTTATTTGTATTTTTGTGTACTACTAACAACCCTTACTAACGCTTTGCTTTGTAAAAATATGGACTGTATTTGTCTGAAATAAAGATTAAATTAAATTAAATTAAATTAATAGTGTTCCCAATGCTGGGACACAGGCCTCCTTTCTGTGAGAGGGAGTGGGCCATAATCCGACGACTACGAGTTTTTGGTTGTAGGACATGCCGGTTTCCCCCACTATGTTTTTTTTTCACCGTTCTATACAAGAAAGAAGAATATTATTTTAGTAAAGTGCTATCTTACTTTCGACAGGTATCAACGCAATGGAGCTTCGTGGGAAGAAAATCGGTGTCTTTATCGGAGCTTCCTTCTCAGAATCGGAAAAAATTGTCATCTACGAATCTATTCAACGGAACGGATTGGGTATTACTGGGTTAGTTAATTTATTCTTATTTCTTGGCAATTTTATTTAAAATGTGCATTTAAATTCATAAGCTCCAATTATTATTGTAGGTTAGGTTCCATTAATGCCTGTATTATATCAAATCAAATCAAATCATTTTATTTTCAGATCATAAAATCCACTTATTAGATATTACAAATACATCTTAAACACTAGTGTTAGTATACATACATTTGAGAAATAATAATGAGATCGATATGCATTACTCATTGCTTATGGAAGCGTCACAAATGTTGCCATTTTAATTAAGTAGAAAAAAAACTCGTTGAAAATAATTATAATCTCTTCCTTTTTGAAGTAGGTTTAAAGCAAAATAAAGTACCCACCATTAGCATTTCTTCCATCTCGATGGTACTTTAACATCATCATTATAATAATTTATTAATAAGTAGGTACACGGGCGCCTAATGTTACTTACATTACCTAATGGTACCTACAACAATTTAAAGGACATCACGATTAGCATATAATTTAGAGACATGTTTTTCACTAACATCCTTTGGTTAAACATTATTTGACAAGAAAAATCATTAAATACCAAAACATCAAAGAAATCGTTGTCCCTCTTCAAAAGTTTCCCTAAGATTTATGTCCTTCATATTAGCCTATCTTCCGGAATCCTATCACGTTTTATGCCTCAAGGAAACTCAACACTGATTTACAGAGCATACCAATTTATTTTCGTTTTCGATGGCAGTAAATTAAGCAGAGCGAAGCATCGCAGGCGCCGAAACTAGGTGTAATTCTATTAGGAGTTTAATTCAATCTAGTAAATTATTTTCTAAGCGAATTTTGGACGTGTTTAGCTGTTTTAACTACGTTAGTGGGCATTGGACGAAAGTTTCTGCTGGTAAGTGGTTTATATGATGGGGTTGTGACTGATATTTTAATAAATGTTCACGGTTTTTATTCTTTATGGGACGGTTCAGAATTGATAGTAAAGTAAAGGCTCGTGCAGACTGGCGCGAGATGACATCGGTAATTGTTCCTAACCTATTTTTCTTTCTTCCTTTGTAAAGTCGCGTCGCGCCTGTTTGCGGGAGCCTTAAATTGCGATGTATGTTTGTACCTACTCTACAGCCCTATGATTGTGATCTTTTAACTATAATGAAAATAACAATGGTATTATTAATTTTAAAATCTCATTGCTATAAATAGAAGTACGAGATTGTTCGTTTTTATATAATGCTGTGCAACTAGTAGGTATACTTCAATTAATTTTAAACTTCATAATAATTCTAAACGAAATTGCTCAGTTAAAATATTTAGATAAAAATATAATTAAGTATTCATTAGGTGTGCTTTTAATTAGCACGTAACACGTATGCTCAAATTAACAAATCTATAACAATTTTTATGAAAATATAAATGAGTTTATTATTAAAATTAAAAACATTAATAAGCAAAATGAATAAGAATCTATAAATGTAAAGAATTAGTTCACACGATTTTTCAAAGATAATTGCGATATATTTAAAGATAAAGCGACGGCGAAAGAAAGATAATTTTTTATCATGATTGTGTGTAGGGTCGAAGGTACCCAATTTTTATTAAAAAACACAATTCATTAATGATTTAAAAAAAAACTTATTTACCATTACTGTTTCGTTCAGTGCGTTTTTTTATGGGGATGGCACAGTAAAAAGCATCAAAGAAACTATCCCCAGACACTTGAAAATTAATCAGTCTGCCTAGCCTTTTCCCAACTATGTTGGGGTCGGCTTTCAGTCTAACTGGATGTAGCTGAATACCAGTATTTTACATGTAGCGATCGCCTATTTTACCACCACAACCCAGCAACTGGGTACTACGATACCCCTTGGTAAGACGACCTGTAAAGACTGTCAAGGATTCACGAATGACAGCCGGGAACGACGGCTTTCTGAGGCATGGAGGAGTCTCGGAATGTAAAATTAGTGACCCATCCACCGGCCAACCACAGCAAGCGTAGCTTAACCTGATAGATCGACCCGTGCGGCTGTTATTACTTAGCCACGAGCTCCTCAAAACAGTACAAAAAAAAACTGAACTACTTACTAAAAATACATAGCAATTACCTTAGCGTCCTTGCAAAAAATGCGTTGTCTTTACAAGTACTGCATATTTCTTAATTAACCTTACATGTCCTGGTGTGCCAAGATCAGAGGTCAGTTAGACCCCACACAATTTATACGTAGATGTGGGTAGGAAGATTTACGAGGCCACCTGCGTGGGCTCTTTATCACTACCCTATTGTGGGGAGGAATATTTTTTTATCTGTATTAACGTACTTACGTAAGTTTATTTTCTGCCACCAAGTAGCATTACTATGTTCCGATATGGGTAGGGATACCTTTGGTCTGTAGTGGGACAGCATACGCTTATAACAGGACACTTCAGGTTTGTTCCTGGGGTGACAATGTACCGGTGATGCCTCTGGTACCACAGAGGACCAACCTGCAGACTTGCAGACTTGCAGATTGCCTTAGGTGGAGTTAAACATATTTTTTTTTTTTGGCGTCTTAAGAGATTAAAAATGAAACTAGGCTTGCTCCATTTAACAATAAATTGAAAACATTCCTTTTAAAAAATTCTTACTATTCAATTGAAGAATTTTTAAACCAAAAATAAATCAAAAACTACCACACACACAGACATTATACATACTTACACAACTAACTAGATTTCTTCCTATTCTAATCTAAAAAAATAAAAAGGCGATCGAATTGATAAAATTTAGTTTGCAAATAAATCTTTGACCTTGACTTTGACTATTCTCCAAGCGTCATGTGGTGACGGCAATGCTCCAAGGTGAGCCGTCGAACTTTGCACTTATTAAGCTTTGGTTTTCAAAGCTGTCTAAATACGGAATATTTTTGACACCTTAATATAAAATACTGGTGAAAATGACAGATTCTCATGACGGCCGTTATATGTGGCGAAACCGGTTTCCTAGGAAACCAAAGCTGTCAAGTAGACTTTTAGTACCGCGTAGTCCGCGTAGAGTAGTACTGGAAGACGTAGTGTTTGAAGGCCTCTCACCAGGTGGACCGATTACCTTTATTACCTGGCGAATCCGCTTGATGCGAGGAGCATAGTATCGGTCACAGTGGTGGTGCTTGCGGGAGGCCTGGATATCCAGCAGTAGACGTCTTATTGCTGAAATGATGAGACTTTTATTATACCAAATAGGTACCTATAAAATGTGAGCAATTTAACTACAGTGCATAAATATAGCCATTTTGTATTCTTAAATTCATCAAACAGCACAAATATACATTTAAGCGCTAAACACATAATTATCAAGGGTAATCGCTCATTACTCTTTTCAACCCGTGAGACCCATTTCTGAATTTTACTGCAAGACTACAATGGCCAATAAATTTATAATATTTATGGGCCGCAATGAAATCAGAATCTTATTTACCTAACTATACGCATCGTTGCTCTATGCTGAATATTATAAAGCGCTAATAGATGGGTCGGTTTAGCCCCAAGCGTGTTTTGATGACCCCTTAAATCATATTTGCTTTGACTAAATTCATTTTAGAGTAAATTTATTTTAGACCATATTTTGCACGCTGATTTGACTGCGAGGGTAGATTCCCCTTTTAATTTAAATTATTAAACGGTTATAAATTATTAACTTACCTGATATCAAGGTAAAATTGCATAGTGTGGCAGTAGATAATACTCATTCCTTATACATATTTCACCCGCCTCTTTAGCAAATAAAAAGTGCAATTTGTTCAGTTTCTGCATTCAATCATTTGGAGTAGATTATTTTATATACATCGCTCTGTAACGACAAACTACACAAAAATAAAGTTAAATTAAAATATTTTAAATTATAAATGGGATAGGTAAGGCCAAGTAGTTCAATATCTCCAGTCGCTCTATTAACATTTTACATTAATTTATGTTTAAACAATCTTTTGATAATTTCAAAGCCACAAATCTTACAGCCCAGAGTATATTGGTGGGAGGTTATTTAGGAAACTTCATTATCACGTACATTTAACGTAATTATGACATTTTGCCTTCAAGGTGCTGCCTCCACAAAAGGAAAAATTATAATATTGGTGATTATTCCGTAATTCTCTTATTACAAAACTACTATCAAAATTTCTAACCTAGAGGCCAAGATATAATAACTATATTGCCAGAACTTAATATTATCTTTCGCACAGGCTTTTATTATTACATTACGAACGTAGTGCGCGGTCGAAAATTGCTGCTGTTTTTTCGTACGCGTTGCTAATAATATAAAAATAAAAGCGACTGGGTATGATTAGGAAATATGAAAGCCAAGTTCCGTAGGTGTTTCTAGTTTTCTAAGTCTTTGGAAATGATATAGCCACTGACTTTGTTGGCATACAAACTTAAAACTCCGTCTGATTTACTCAAGGGTGGAGTTCCAAAAAACAATTTGATTTAATTTTTACTTCCTCGAATGCAGCGGTACAGATTGGTGAAATGTTACCTGAAATGTAACACAAAAAATTAGCCTTCCTTACTTATGCAATGCAACATGAAATGTAATACGACTAAGCAAATATGTTTCAACGTGTGCTTGAATTTGTTACGTCATCTGTCATTTTTCTTTATGCCTTGCTATGGGGATGTGCATTATATTCTGTCGGTGATGCTGACGTTGCGTGATTCCATTCCGTGACTGTGTAGTATCTCCGCGAAAACTCGAATTATCTAATCATGCTACGATATAATACAATATAAACTGCTTCTCAATATTTATTGGTTGTTTTGAATGTAATAGATTTCGAGCTTCTAAAGCCAGATGTTTAGTCGCTAACTTCCACTAAACACCACAGAATCCTAAAACGGATGTCAATCTAACCGTGGTACGCAGGTGGCGGTCCGGACTCGACTAATAAGAAAATAATTATGAATATAGGTCGGACCACTTGGCAATTTTGGTCGTTTATTAAAATGGTAATGAGCTGACTTGAAGTTTATAATGGGAGTTGAAATGTAGTGTTTGAAGGTTAAGGGGAGTAGTGAAGATGATGAGGGTATTAGGACGGCTCGCCAAAGTCCGGTTGTATGTAATGGACATCATGGGTTTGACTTTTTGAAATAAATTCTTAATTATAACGTCCTGGTCCTACTGCCCGCGACTGAATAGTTGGTCTTTTTTTCATTAATATTAGAAAATTGATGTTTCTATCATCACTATTGTTTATTACTACTGGTTTGTAATTCCGATCAAACAGTCAGGGTTCCTTCAAAAAATAATTTCAATAACTTAAAAAAATAAAAAATCTCTTCTTTACTTCCTATTTCTTTGACTTGCAAGTAAGTACCTACTTAGTTATGTTAAATTTCCGTATTTAGAAGAAAACATCAAATTACCATTTATCTATTTCCATCGTAAGTCCAAGTCGATACCTTTAGGCTCAAAGGGCGTATCCACCAAAACACGACTTTTCAGGAGAGCCAAAAAACAAAAAATCAAAACAGTTTTCCGACATAACTTTTTTGTGCTTAAAGCTATTTAAAAAAAGCAAAAGACAAAAGTTGTTAGAATTTTGAGATAAAGAACATTGTAGAATAATAGTTGAAGTAAATCTAAGGAATAAAAAAATAGACTTCGTATACACCCTAAAAAAATAAAAAAAGCTGGCGGTTACGCCAACAAAATAAACTCCTGCACAAACAGATAAGGGTGTAATAGCAATTCATACGAAATCAACTAACAATTTATGATGTAAGTTACAATCTTTTTGTATTCTACTATCTAAAAAATGATGTAAGCTACACACCTTTTGTCCAATATGTGGTGTATGTGACATTTCTTATCAATGATTTCTGATTATAAGCTCAGGTAAATAAGTTAAATTTTGCCGATCAGGTCATTTGTTTGATAGTTTAATGCTTACACCAACTCATAACAACAGTGCAGTCAAAAACATAGCATAAAGTAAAAGATTGAATATTATCTCAATTTTTTTAAATAACAAAAATAATTGTAATAGAATCAGTCATCGTGAAAACAATCATTGTGCAATAATAATAGTCGACTTAATTACTAAGTCGATATAATATGCCTTATTTGCTGTTATACGGAAGCGTGTTTTACTTCGTTGCCTAGGGCTGCCTAAAGTATAACCATTATTTGGTTCAACGGTGTGTAGCGTGTCTCTGGAAGTTCTAGAAGAGACATTCATCTCTATATAGGTGATGACAGACGGTGACAACGCAGAAGGTGCTCGGTAAGTATGTTGAAAAACGTCGTCTGGCGCGGTTCAGAAGTTCCGGGAAAGACGTTTATCTCATCATTGGTTATGATGGACGGTGAAAACACAGGAGTTAGGCAGGTAAGTTCAGGAACAAAGTCTTTTTCAGTTTTAGGAAAAGTGTTTATCTCAACATCGGTGATGACGGACGGTAACAACACAGGTTTGAGGCAGGTAAGTTGAGGAACGGACTCCGGCACGTCATGGTCGGTTTCAAGAAACATATTTATTAAAGCATCGGTGATGATGGACCGTGACACCACAGGAGTTTGACAGGTAAGTACAGGTACAGAGTCCATCATGTCTTGGGAATTTAAAGGAGAGAAGTTCATCTTGTGCACCTCGAGTCCATCAAGTCTTTGGAAGTTCCAGGATAGACATTCGTCTCAACATCAGTGATGACCGACAGTAACAGCACAGGAGTTAGGCAGGTAAGTTCAGGAACAAAGTCTTTTTCAGTTTTAGGACAAGTGTTTATCTCAACATCGGTGATGACGGACGGTAACAACACAGGTTTGAGGCAGGTGAGTTGAGGAACGGAGTCCGGCACGTCATGGTCGCTTTCAGGAAAAATATTTATTTCAGCATCGGTGATGATGGACGGTGACGGCACAGGAGTTTGACAGGTAAGTACAGGTACAGAGTCCATCATGTCTTGGGAAGTTTAAGGAGAGAAGTTCATCTTGTGTTAGCACACTGAGACGATACTGCACGAGCTCGGCAGGTAAGTTGAGGCGTGGAGTTCAGGCTGTTTTTGGAAAGTTCAGGAGAAGTATTCTCAATGTCAACTCTGGCGCAGGGAGTTAATTTTGTGGCTTGTTTGCCGATATCTTGTTGCTGGTAAGCTGGTTTGACGATTATGTCAGAGATAATATTAATATTATTATTCGCATACTTTATGTGAATTATAATGTTGTATTATTTTATTTTATATTCAATTTAATTCAGTTGTTTGAACATAATTCAAATGTGTACGAGTAATTATAATTTTATTTTTTATTGATTATTTGTAAATGTTTTTTTAATTTTTATATTCTGTATGGACGATGTCTGAAATAAATGAATTCATTTATTAAAAGTCTTTATATAAAAAATGTATAAATAATGTGATTATCACCATGGTTCAAGTATTAAAACTTAAACTTTGAGTGTATAGTCAAGACGCTTTCGTAAAAAATACAATAATCGGACGTATAGGTCAAATATTGTTAATAGTTAAAAAGCAACTGGAAGTGTAACCACCGATCTCTATAAAAACTTGGCATGATTGCTTCGTCAAAAATATTTTAATAGGGCGTATAAGCTAAATTGTAAATATTTTTGTATATTTTGGGACGTAACCACCAAACTTGATAAAAATTTCGGGTTGTATATGACAAGTATGAACAAAATTCTAAAATAGCTAGGGGCGTAAACACCAAAAGAGACAGATCATAGGATATACTTCCAAGTCCATAATTTTGTTAACCTGTTACGACGTTTGCGGTAGTGAAGTATAAAATATTTTCCATTTACAGCCCATATTTGAAGAAAATCAATGTTTAGCGATCTAAAAATTATGGCTGTATCCACCACATTTATACGAATATCGAAATTTCAAATATACCAATCGAAAGAGGACGAAAAACTAAGTATGACTGCATTAAAATGTCATTTTGGCCAAAATGGCGGTTACGCCCTTTGAGCCTAAAGGTATCGAAGTGTTATGCAAGATTTATATAGGTTTAATATTAAAAAAAAACCACATTGCTACTATGACCTACAAACCTCCAGGTTACTGCAAAAACATCATCACACCATTGATCCAAGAAAAAACCAATCCACACAGAAGTGGTAAACTTTAGATATGATAACAAATCACAGCACGTTCCCTCAAGAGCGATTGAGTCGTCCAACTGATTCTAACGCACGTCTATCCCTTCATTATACTTAGTATCGTATCCTTAACCTTGGGAGTGGTCGTAACTTTGACGAATACCATCATTTGTACAGCCTTTGTGAACAATAGGGGATGGAGAGAGTAGGTCCACTTGACATGAGCCACGATAATACCTAATTCTAGGGAATAACTGTTGCATTCTGAACATGATTACAGTGACCCAATGATTTCCCACCCAAAGAAAAAAAAAACATCGATACTAAAATATAACGTTTATTAAGAATGACAAATCATTACAAGGAACATTGATGGTGCTGGTTGTTGAACTCTTTCATTTTGCCCATCGCATTACAAATCATAATCCTGGCCGCTCTGCCCTCACTGCTGGGCAAAGGCACCCCTCCACTTTTCTCACCTTCGTAATTCCGATCTATTTTTCGCTAATTCGTAATAAAAAAACATCAAAATTTGGTCTTGAAAATCATAATAAACACTCTCGAATTGTGTGTACCGGTAGGCACAACTTTGAGAAAGAAGCCGACATAAGGATCCAGTTGGGTTGGGAAGCGTTCGAAAAACTTCCTCAAGTCTTCTCGTCGCCAATCCCGCAGTGTTAGAAGACTAAGGTGTTCAGCCAGCGCGTCTTGCCCGTTATGGCATACAGTGCTGAAACGTGGACACTAACAGTCGGGCTGGTGCACAAATTCAAGGTCACTCAGCGCGCTTTGGAACGTGGAGAGGAGCGTTACCGACATAGCCTGCAGAGTAAGCAAGCTGAAGTGGCAGTGGGCTTGCCATGTATGTCGAGGGAACGATGGCCACTGGAGCAGACGAGTCCTAGAGTGAAGATCGCGTATCGATAAGCGTAGTGTGGGATACCCCCCTTCTGGATGGACCCCTGATGGATGGATGGATGGACCTTAAAAAAGTGGCTGGGACAGACTGGATGCGGAAGGTGCAGGAAGCCTTATGCAGCCTGGGAGAGGTGTCCAGCAGTGGACTGCAATAGGCTGAATTCGACTCTCGAATACAATAGAGGAATCTTGTTGGGAGTGGTCCTTCTGAGTAACGTTTTTAGCCACGCCTAAGGCGACTTAGCGCAGTAACTTTTTATTTTTGATGTAAAACAATAAATCTCTGATATGATCCGATCGCCTCCCATTCGAGATAGTTTCGCTTTACGATACTCGTACCTTCGCATTTTCTCTTTCGGCTTTTATTTATTTTAGTTTTGTTTCGGGACTCGATGAGAAATAGGCTTCAAGATGAAATTGGAAACTGGATCTTTGGCTTAGAACAAAAAGAGAAATCGGTTTTCTAATAACTCATAATTTGCTATCATAGTATTATAGCTATTTATTATTTAAAATCAAGAAGTACCCCAAATATTTTAGTAAGTATTTATCACAGTTTGCAAGAGGGCTTTGGAAAAACTAGTACAAATAATTAAAAACCAATTAATAAAATAAAATAATTTACTTCAACTTCATAGACTGACAATGATTTCCTTCAGAATTCTCGAGCACTATAAATTGCGTACAATTTAAAACTAGAACATTCATTAAAAAAGCCAAACAGTATACTTAATAAGCCCCCAAACAATTCTTTAACGGAACATATTTATATTCATGATGAACACGATTGACTCTGCGATGAACAAAAGCCTATAAAACATTTACGGCGACATGCATTAACGAGACATCCGAATGCACTGGTAAATATTTATACGTTTCGAAAAGCGTATTTATGATACTAGTGTATGGTTTAAAGGTGAAATGTAGCGTTATTTTTAGTGTTGAGTCGTCATAATAGTTTTATGTAGAACGATTTGTATTAACACTTTCTGGTTACCAGTAACCAACAACTTTTAAGGTCCAGACCTTGAAAGTTGTTACTTAAGGGAACTATATTAGGTACTCAAGAAATTTAATTTTCTAATTGTTTTTATTCTGGACGCTTTTAACGTTCTGCATCGTTCGCACATGTACAATTTCAACATGAATGATGTAACCAATATTTTTTAAACCATATTTTAGATTTCTTGCCCGTTCTTCTCCATAGGTATCTACTACGCTTTGGAATGGAAGGCTCCAAGGTGTCGATAGTTTAGGTAATTTCTTTTTACGGTGAGAATAATACTAATTTAAAAAAAAAACATTATCTGCTTTATATTTACTTACCTACTTCAATTATTATACAAAGTTTCATGATCTAATTTGAAGTATTGTTTTAATACTAGCGGTGTATTGTTCGGTTTGGAGGAAACTTTGTAAAAAAAAAAACTATAGAGAAAATTTTATGGAATCGTATTTTCGTCAATCATAGTAGCCTTAACATTAATCCTCAACTTATTTGTTTTAAAAAAATGCTGCAGTATTTTTTGGATATGACCGAGGATATATGCTAAGTAAATGCTAAGCTACACGGGACGGCATGAAATTTAATGGCGACTTAAGTTACATTGGATTCAAGTAGATATTCGGCCGATAATTTCTTAATATAATTATGATGTATAGTGGCAAAGCCTAATTTTTTATTCAAACGTTCACTAAATGTATAGGTATGTGCAAGAGACCATCCATCTGGACCATCTTATTTATTTATTTAGCTACAAATTTTGTTTAGTCAACCAATGACAGTAACTAATATAAGGTTAACAACATTTTCATAAATTCCTCTCACAATACTTCTGACATAAATATGACACATTCAAGACCAGTCTCCAAACCACTTCAAAACTACCTTTTATCCAATTCGCCTATAAATTGAATGTAAACAATACCAGTTCTACGGTACCAATAAAACAGTTTCAGCCACTATCAAAACATTCTGAACAAGGATCAATAAATACGCGTCTCAGTTTATTCGCTTCATTGAAATGTTGTTTGTTTGAAAATGTTCAATTTGGTTTTCCATTTCGGTACACTTTTTTGTGTACCTTTGTTTGATAATTTATAGACATGCTGATAGCGATTATTTATCTTAATTTATTACGGATGAACCATTTTTAGAACTTATAGAACTAATATTTAATGCAAAACTAACTCTGTATATTAGCTTTTGACGCCCAAACCACTAAACCGATCGTTATGAACAGCTAGTATATTATATGAATTACAGTCATTTAAGTCTATGGGGCACTCAAGAGTTTTCTTCTTTATGTATGAAAAATCGATTGCTGCAATTATCAATTTGTATTAAGACTTTATTTTCAGTTTTTTTTACGTTTTGCACATGCAGTCAATGTCATCTAAAACTATCAATTCACAACATTATTTCAGATGCAACAAAGCCATGTACGCCAATCGTATCTCCTACTGGCTGGACAGCAAAGGCCCTTCGTATACCCTCGACGTGGCCTGTTCAAGCTCTATGGCCTGTCTAGAGCATGCATACACGAGTATTAGCAGTGGAGTGTGTGAGGCAGCCATCGTTGGTGCAAGTAACCTGTGCATGCACCCTAATGTGGCGTTGAATATGAGGAAGTAAGTCTTAAATATTTATTGTCACTTTAAATCTCATACAATTTTAAATCGTCCTTTTTGTTCTTTGCATTGGTTTGAAAATATTAACGACGTGTAGGCAACCTAAGGTAGTTCAATATTTATCCACCTGCTCAAACATAATTTTGGTCCTTCGAGCCGGATGGACTTTTTGTAATTAATGTTTTTTTTTTTTTTTGTGTTGTAGATATTACATAGGTATCAAATCAAGATTAAATAAAGATTTATAATCACGGGTTACTTTGCCAATATAAGTTTTTGTTTGTTTGACCGCTTGGATCTTATTACCAACTCTCAAAAACTTAGTGAATTTTTTTACCACAATTATTAATATAAAATTAATTTCTCTCAGATACGGCTTCCTTTGCTTGGACGGCAAGACGAAATGCTTTGACAAGCATGGAGATGGTGTCGTGAGGTCTGATGCTATTAGCATCCTCTTCTTACAGAAAGCCAAGGATGCAAAGAGGTAAATTTATATTGAAATTAGTATTTTAATAATAATAATAAATACTTTTTATATAATTCTTTAAGAAATATTTAAAAATGTATTTAATACTTATGTATTTATAGACTTATTAAACGAAATATAATAAATATTATATATTTTTTATAGACAACCATAATGAACGATAAACATCAATGATTAAATACTTCTATTTTTATTTTACTCAAATAATGAGCTATAATAAAATATGCCTTGTAAATGCCATAGCATTATTATCATCATATCAAGTTAAAATAATCAAGATTAATCGTATTAAGATTAATTATCCAGACAGATAAAACTGCTTTAACATTTTGTGTCACTTATTGCTACTTTTCATAATAATAATTCAATCAATACGTTTAAATAAATTGTGACAATGGACCTCGAAATGTACGGCCATTATCGGAAGTGAAACTCATTACATATTAATGAATTGATTTTGAATGATTCATTACAATGTCGTACATTTCCGTCCTGGTGAGATAATGGACGAATATATTATTCGAAATAATATCTCTGAGAAGATTACAAGTATATATCCTCAAAAGTTTCTTCTAAACTAAAATAATCCATATCGTGGATTCTTACGACGACTAAGAGCGTGCATTTTGAAAGTGGGCAACGTCGCAAATTACCGCGATATCGCGCCAGTCTGCACGACGCTTTAAGTCTTCATCTTTGTCCTTGCAGATTTTTTATGTATTTTCATATTAACTGCCCTTATCACCTTTCAGATATCAGTAGGAAATAAATCACATAGGTTTACCCATATCATATCTTGGTTTCCTGTACCAATTTTTCTCAATAAAATGATTGTTGCACTACCCAGCAAAATCTCGGGTTTATCCACACAGCATAAATTCAAAGCCACGTCTAACAGAAATAAATTATTTCTCTTATAAAATATGTTCCCTCTATATACTGTGGAACTCCTACACTGACGCGATAATGGAGCAGCGACATACACCATTTCTTACTCCGCGAGCAAGTGTTAGCGTCCACTTCTTCATTGTCAACCTTTATTTTCTAAAGTAAATTTTATTTTCAGTTCTAAATTAACGTATAGTTTCTTTACTCACATCCATCTGAAAGTCAGTGGCTACTCGTTATATATTGCTTTACCGGTAATTCTAGAAGTTGGAAGGTAGTGTTTTCGTGGCGAGTGATAACTCATGTTAAAGTCCAAAAGCGTCCGTTTTCAGGGTACTATTTGAGTCGGATTCTTTCTTGATATTAGAGCTAGTCTCTGTAAAAAGCTTTTAATCGTTAGGGTATTTGAACTGTACAGGATTTCTTTGGCACTTTTATCCACTTCTTAAGACATTCTAAAAGACTCCACCAATACGAATTAAAAGCAGTTACCCTTTTTATTCTCATCTATATATATAAAATGGTAAACTGACTGACTGACTGACTGACTGGGTGATATATCAACCCACAGCCCAAACCGCTGGTCCTAAAGACATGAAACTTGGAGGGTGTGTTCTTTCTGAAGAGCAAGTACCCACTAAGAAAGGATTTTTGGGAATTCCACCCCTAAAGGGGTAAAATAGGGGATGGAAGTTTATATGAAAGTCCGCGAGTTTTGAAGATAGGATGTTCAAATTTTGGGTTTAGGCTAACGATTGAAAATTAATGTATACGTGTCTCACCGTTTATGATAATGCCACCACCGAAGGGTTAAAAAGGGGGATGAAGTTGAAGCGAAAAATCACTAAATTTACTATCTAGGCTTATGGTTGGAAGCTAACGCAACGTGCTTTCCGAGGCACGGACGGGTCTCTGTATGTAAAGATGGTCACCCATCCACAGACCAACCGCGGCAAGTGTAGCTTAACCTGATCGATCGACCTCTGCGGCTGTTATATATATAATATTATAAATTCGAAAGTAACTCTGTCTGTCTGTATGTTACCTTTTCACGCCTAAACCACTGGACGGATTTCGATAAAATTTGACAAGGAGACAGATGGCATCCCGGGGAAAAGCATAAGCTACTTTTTGTCTCAAAAATAACCCTAAGGGGGCGGATATAGGGGATGAAAGTTTGTATGGGAAACCTATCATTTCTTAAGTTAGTGCTATGAAAATTTAAATTTATGCTTTTGGTAACAAATAAAGAATTAAGTATTTTACCGTTTTTCAAAAATGATCCCTGAAGAGGGTAGAATGGGGGATGATTTTAAAATTCACATGTAATATTGTTTTTCAGTGATTCTTTTCAAGAGATTTAAGGGTTTGAGAATATAGTGATAGTCCGTATCTTTTTTTTTTTTTTTTTTGGTGGGAAATCATCCAATGACTTCTCCCGCTCTGGGCGGAGCGGAAGGGCGTGTCAGACTTTTACTGACTAAAACCCACCCGTGTTCCTTCCCTTGCCATGCCAGGGGCCACGGTTTCCCCTTAAGACTACCCGCAACCCCGGCGGGCAACGGTCCTAGCGGACCCCGTCAGTTTTGCTGACATCTCTTTGAGGCGCGCGTGGAACACAACGCGCCATCGACCCGGGCCTGGTCCTTATCGGGGGCGAGCTACCCATTGCTCACCGCCCGCAAGCCCGCGCCTACGGTGGCCGGGAATCCTCCAGGGAGTCCCGACGCCCAGGGCGTCTCCTACGGCGGCTCGGCGCGTGAGGGCGCGAACTTTGCCTCTCCCTCACGCGCTCCGCCTCCTCCTTTGCGAGCATTACTGCTTCGCAGAAGGAGGTGACGGCCTGCCATGCCCTCTCGCTCCGCACCATGGCCTGGACCAGGGCCGGACGCGAGAGGTCACTGCCGCCGATCGCCTCCACGAGGACACGGCGGTGGTCCACCCAAGCCGGGCAAACCTCCACCGTATGCTCCACCGTGTCCTCCGGACGATCCACACAATGGTGACACCCGGGCGTTTCCTCCCGCCTTATGCGAAACAGGTACCTCCCAAAACAACCGTGTCCGGTAAGGACCTGCGTCAGGCGGAAGGTGAGGACGCCGTGGCGCCTCTCTAGCCACTCCTCAAAGAGGGGACTTATCGCCGCGATTGTGGCGTGCCCACCTATAGTCCGTATCTTGAGGTTACATTTAGTGTTTATTTCATTTAAATCGGTCCACCCGGTCAAAAGTTATTACTACCTGGCTTGAAACGCATGGGAGGGATGGTGGTATTGATAGCCGGAGATTTTAGACAGACTCTGCCGGTAATAACTAGGGGATCACCGGCAGATGAAATAAGTGCATGTCTAAACACGTCGACATTATGGGGGCATATAAAAAAGTTTTGTTTAACTACAATTATGCGAGTACAACTGCACAATGATATAGAATCGGGGCAATATGCGGCAGCACTTCTGAAAATTGGCGATGACCGAATGGTAACAGTTGGTAACGGCATGATTACATTAATCTGAAAATTCTGTAATATTGTTCATATCAACAACGTGGATAGACGTTGTTTTTCAGATAATCTGAGCGATCTGCAAACTAATATGGAGAATAGAGAATGGTTGTGTAAAAGGACAATTTTGGCACCGGCGAATGAAACTGTGGGAAAGATTAATGAAAACATTAAGTCACATGTGGAAGGTGATGTTGTGGAGTATCTCTCGGTACTCCTACACAATGTCATAGACACCGAACAAGTAACGACACCGAACAAGTAACATCACCCTGTTGAATTTCTCAACTCTTTAGAGTTATCAGGAGTGCCTTCGCATACGCTGAGGCTGGTAAATGTGTCATATTTTTTTCATAAGACTTTCACACAGTTTCATACTTCCGTCCATACTATCCACACTAATATTATACGTACGAAAGTTACTGGCTGTCTCATGTCTGTAACCTTTCTGTAACGCCTAGATAGACCATGACATAGGTTATGGGATCTAGGATATATTTTTATCCCGGTAGGTAGTACGTTCCCGTGGGATAATTTCCGACCTCCACGCGGGCGAAGCCGCGGGCAAAAGCTAGTCTATATATATAAAATGGTAAACTGACTGACTGACTGACTGACTGACTGATTGGGTGATATATCAACCCACAGCCCAAACCGCTGATCCTAGAGACATGAAACTTGGAGGGTGTGTTCTTTGTGAAGAGTAAGTATCCACTAAGAAAGGATTTTTGGGAATTACACCCCTAAAGGGGTAAAATAGGGGATGGAAGTTTATATGAAAGTCCGTCAGTTTTGAAGTTAGGATCTTCAAATTTTGTGTTTAGACTGGCGATTGAAAATTAATGTATACGTGTCTCAGCTTTTTTGATAATTCCACCCTCGAAGGGTTAAAAAGGGAGTCCTTAATTTTCAAAGAAAAATCACTAAGTGTACTATCTATACTTATGGTTGGAAGCTAACGCACCGGTGTTGTTAGAATTTCAAACCTTAAGGGGGTGAAAAGGGGGATGAAATTTTGTTTATTTTTTAAGTTAAAATTACTAATCTTTCGGCATCAAACAACAAATCCTAATCTAAATCTATATCGATTCTCCCGGAGAAGGAGATGGGGGTGTTCTCCGGGGGAGGGTCCTGTGGCTAAATAATAACAGCCGCACAGGTCGATCGATCAGATTTAGCTACACCCCCGAAAGTCTGACAACCATTCTTACCAAGGGGTATCGTATTACCCAGTAACTGCGTTGTGGAGGTCAGATAGGCAGTCGCTCCATGTAAAATATTGTAAAGTTATAAACAGTACACGTGTACTTATATTATTTTTACTTGAATACAAAATTTAGCGAATAAACAACTTCAATACAAAACTTCATCGCCCTTTTCAGACCCTTGTGGGTTGAAATTAAAAAAAAAACAACGATTTACGTTGTGTTAGTTTCCAACTAGATAGTAAATTTTGAGATTTTTCTTCGAAAATTAAATACTTTTCAACTGCATCCCCCTTTTTAACCCTTCGGGGGTGGAATTACCAAAAAAGTTGAGGTGTATAAGTTCATTTTCAATCGGCATCCTAAACACAAAATTTGGACGGAACGCAAAACGGACTTTCATATAAACTTCCATCCACTATTACCATACTCTATTATATTATGACGTTAACCCTTTATGGGTAGAATTCCCAAAAATCCTTTCTTAGTGGATATTTACTCTTCACAAAGAACACACCCTCCGAGTTTCATGTCTATAAGTCCAGCGGTTTGAGCTGTGTGTTAACATATCACCCAGTCTGTCAGTCAGTCAGTCAGTTTACCATTTTATATATAAGTAGATTTATCCTGATGTTAAAAATATTAAAGATAAACCGATGGAGTGGTTATGCGACAGAGCCATTTTGACTCCAAAAAACGAACAAGCCGCTGCGATCCACGAAATGTTGATAAATGCATTCGAAGGTGAAGAAATGATTAATAATTCTGTTGACACCATGGTCGATATGGACGAGTCGGTTAATTATCCTGTAGAATTTTTAAACTCTCTTAATCCGCCGGGTCTTCCTTGTCACAGACTTATGTTGCGTGTAGGTCCTCCTGTCATGTTGCTTCGAAATATACGGCCTCCAAAATTGTGCAATGGGACTAGACTCCAAGTAACAGGTCTCCGCCGCAATGTTATTGAGGCCAAAATACTAACTAGATTTGCCAGAGGAGAAACAGTCTTCGTGCCACGTATACCATTGATACCAAATGATCTTCCGTTTGAGTTTAAAAGATTGCAGTTCTCAATCAAGGTTTGTTTCGCGATGATTAATAAGTCGCTGCATGGACGAACTCTGAAAGCTGGAGTTGATTTGCGGCAAGACTGTTTCTCCCACGGCCAATTTTATGTGGCTTGCTCACGTGTTAGCTCTCCAACTAGCCTGGTTGTTTTAGTGCCCGCTTCCGAATCAGTGAAAATCATTGTATATAGAGAAATACTGTGAAGGATTTAGGTAGATACCGGTCTTTTACAGTAGGTATTTCTTTACAGTATTCCTCAAGTATCACACGTAGTGGAGGACAATTAGCCATGAACAAAGCTCTATATTGTTATTGTTATAATAATTCATAATTATCTAGAAAAAAAAAATTATACTCTATGCAGACGAAGTAAAATAAAATAGTAACAAAGTCAAACCTTACATTGAATATTCGAGTCCAATGCCGCAAAAATATTTTTTAGAATTTTGGTCTATTTGTTTGTTATGTTCCGGTTTGCACAAAAACAAATGCACGGATTTGAATTCTATTTGTCACACAGATAGTTTATAACCTGGATTAACCTATAGGTTATTTTTTAATCCCGGTAGTATGTTCACGTTGGATATTTTTCGACATCCACGCGGGCGAAGCCGCGGGCAAAAGCTAGTACATACATAAACTCACTCCTTCTTCCCATGGGGGTAGGCAGGAACAACAGAACGCCACCTGCTACGATCCTTACAAACTCCTTTTGCCTCGTTTACGTTCATACATCTCGTTATAAACGCACGCCGGTTGCGAGTACTACGCACCTGATCTTTCTGAAGAACATAACTAATAAGGTCACTATAATATTATGCCCTCCTCGGGCGTCCCCAACCGGTGTTTCCACTCACATTTGCCGTGTTAATACATTTTTAGAGTAAAAGAAATTCTACTGCAGTACCTCAAAAACTATGCACATGCCGCCTATACACTGCAAGTCAAATTACAAGGTCCATTAAAACGGCGTTTATTTTTTGCGCTGTCGCGGTCGTCAGTACCGTTGAAATTGTACCGTGACATGACATCCACGACAGACGACCGTGTGACTGGGTTAATGCATTTTCCCCGCAGTTTTTTTTGGTGACCCATTTCAGCAACGTGTTTTAATAGTTTTGTGAAGAATTGATTCGGAAAAAATACAGCAGCTAATCCAGTAAATGAAACGCACTCTTGTGTGTATAAACGTATTTTCGTTTTATAATAGTATTATCCATACATAATATATATTAAAGTCACTGTTAGTGTTTGTACGTATGACCGTGTTGTTCTTCTAAACCTCGCAACAAATTTTGATGATGTGTTCACCATCTTTTAGAGAATTTATTCCGGAAGGTTTATGTGACAAGTCGTAAAGACCGTGCGAAGCGTAAGCGGGTCGCTAGTTCTATATAATATTTTCTCACTTGGACTATTTATTCGAAAAAATATCTTCTCAAACTTCCCCTTTATCCCATCTTCCAAAATGATTGAAGACGATGTGGGTCATTTTTTTATAGATTTTTTTTCTTTTCTTAATTAGTTTAATCATATTCTGTTAGTTTGAGTTCGTTATACGGCCTACCCAAATGTCCTTTCTTTGGTATTGTTCATCGAAGCGTTGAGCTCCTTGAGTTCTGAGTTGAGCTGCACGATTACTGAAAAATGCGTGCACTGACTGGATAGGTCCACTCAATCTGTGTGGTTCTTTCCTCAAAAGCCAATTTAAGACACGAATCTACATAGTCTTCGCATGATCTGACCAAGATTATGACTGGAGTTTAAAAGAGATTGTGACCTCTGGGTTTGTTTCGGCCCTTCTTCTCTGAGTAGTCAGATAGGAAACGCCGACCTCATCTAGGTTTTACAAATATGGTTGACGTGTAAAAGTGATTGTACAAACCTACTTACAGAAAATACTATAAATCATTAACATTTATTTTATGATTTCTTTAACTACTCGCACTGTTTTATTTTAACTATGTGTTTGTCCTATGATCATTAAATGTTCCCATTATTCAACAGGATTTACTCCGAGGTGTATCATGCCAAATCCAGCTACAGCAGTAACATGCAAGACCAGTTCTTGCCAATGCGAGACCCGCAAGATATCCAGGAGTTCCTGGAAGGCTTCTATAAAGAAACAGGCGTTTCACCACGTGATGTGGAGTATATTGAAGCTAACGGTTCAGGTTAGTTTTTTTTTTAAATACAATACTTAGTGTTTTTAAGGCTCACTTTAGATACATTATTCATTTACCGATATTTTTCTATGGACAATTTTCACACTTGCTTTTCATATTTATCGCCTCTGGATAAGATCCATTTAAAGATTCTGGTCCCTTTTCAAATTCATCTGTTTTAGTCGACTTTGTAATTACTTTATCTCTTTTGACAAAAATCTGACTGTCACATTGGTCGTATAGCGAAAATAGACATGCAATTGACATTCAACCTTAGGTTGGTAATAAGGAGTTCGACTATACATTGTGCCTATTCGCAGACCAAGAAAACAAGGCATTGACTATTATGCAAAAACACATATTTATAAATTTTCCTCACTTCGTCCAAACAGCTATCGCAAAAGCAGATGGCAATGAATTGGAAGCAATCGGGGAAGTGTTCGCAAAAGACAAAACTATCCAGATCGGATGCGTTAAGTCTAATATGGGTCACAGTGAGCCAGCTTCCGGAGCTTGCTCGCTAACGAAGGTAATAACTTTATCAGTGTTACTTTGACACTACTGGCGATATAAGGCTAGTAAAACGAATTTTACAAACAACTATAGCAAACATATACATAACTACAGGGTGTCTCAAACGTAGTGGTCCAAAGGCAAATGAGGTAAAGCGAAGGGGTCCACCTATCATTAAAAAAATTAAAAACTGAGATATTCTGAACAGTTCAGAAAATTTCGCTATTATTATTTTCAAGAAATTTTACACTTTTAGTTCAAATCCAGCTCATCAATATCTCTTCTATTAAATTGACTTCTTAAATATATATTTTTCGAAAATAAATTAACATTGTGTGGTCGTAATCTGATGTGATCATGATTAGCTTAGGTATTATAAGCTTGACTAAAATCGATCAAGATAAGATAAGTTTAATTTTTACAGCAACAACTTCTTTTTTTTTTACAGGTCTGTTTGGCATACCAAACTGGTATTATTCCTGCAAACCTGCACTTCAGTGAGCCACAGGACAATATCCCCTCTGTACGTGAGGGCAGAGTCCAAGTAGTAACTGAGAACACACCTTTTAACCGAGGATTTACTGCTTTGAACTCATTTTCATACAGCGGAACCAACATCCATGTCCTTATGAAGGGACATTACAAGCCTAAGGTAAGATCCTCCACCTCCACCTCATCTTGAACTACCTATAGCTTCACCCCGCGCACGCGGTTTTACTTGCATATATATAACACTTGCTTATATGTATCAAGTGGATTACCATAGGAACCGTGCATTGTTCTCTCTTGAAAAGTAAGATAATATTTATTTGCTTAAACATATTGTGTCATTCAGAAATAATGTAGCTTTCTAACACTAATAAATAATTATGTTAGCGATCGAATCAGTGATGACCTCTGGAATTACTCATTCGATTGCAAGAATTTTGAGATTAACTTTAAAAAATATACTTTACTACTACACTTTTTTACACTTTTGGATTTGTGTGGTAACTCACTTTTAAAATTTCCTTTGTTTTTTTCTTGTTTATGTTAAAAACAACCTTATTTTAGGTTCAAACAGTTTGTTAAGTATTAAACAATAACGTAGAACTTAGCGTAGGCGTTACTAGTAAAATAAATCTATCTTGAAATACAATTTTCTTATCAAGACTATTTCGATAAATGTCAACACGTCTCGTTTTGCAAAGCCTTTGAGACGCGGAGGAAGATTAAATCTAATTTTGTCACTAGCAGATGAAAGTTATTTGAGAGGAACAGAAAAATTCTTCAGTTAAATACCAGCTGTACTGATTAATTAATAATCTTTATTTCGGACACAAATATCCATATAGTATTAGTAACATACAAAATAACTTATTGCCTAGTGCTAGTAAAAATCAACCTCCGCGCAAACTGCTGTACAATCGGAGAGCCGAAGCTCTCGGCTACAGTTTTCAGGATAAAAATTAAAATAATAATTAATATTTGATTAATAATTCAGTAGTATTATTATTCTAGTTTGGTATAGCTTCTTTTTGCTAAAGGTGGTAAATATTGTAATGATAATAGTTTGTATAAAAAAAACATTGTTTTGTTGTTTTAGGACCTTGATCGCTACCGCAGCAGTATTCCCCACATAGTCCTCGTATCTGGCAGACAGGATAAATGCGTGACGAGCATGATTCAAAACCTTAACAAACTACCAGTAGACGCTGAACAAATTGGTCTTCTTCATAATATTCATGATAAACCTGTTGCTGGACATACTTGTAGAGGATATACTATTCTTGGTAAGTAATTAAAATGGTATTGATACGATATCGTATTTGGAATTATTCGACTGCTGTATCATGATAAAAAATGTAATTTTTAATATTTTAATTGTTTCTATATTTTTATTACGGACGCTTTTAACGTGCACCTCTTTTTACATTGTTCTCACATCTATAATTTCAACACGAATGATGTAACAAATATTTTGTAACATATATTTTGATTAGATAGATTTGGAATGGGCAACTAGCTTCATCTTTCTGACTGACCGACCCCTTGACAATTAAAAAGTGCCTATAATTGGTTTATTTGAAATAAATGCTTTGAGTTTGAGTTTGATAGAACCATCAATTACTGAATGGCTGAGCCTCTACCCAGTACATCTGATAAATAAATCGTTAGAACTCATTCTGTTTGTGATTATTTAACTGAAATAATATGGCGTACAGAATCCAGTGGTTAGACTACACTTTTGGCTGTCAGGCCCTCTCTGTTCATAATAATTATGGACTCAGTACTTAGAAGGTAATATACCTTTGAATTAATTCTTAGAAGGGTATTTTGTTCTTCTGAAAGTCAAAATAAGCGTCTGAATCATTTCATGACATTATTTCAGAAACAAACGACAAGAATGAAACAGTGTGTTTAGCAAAGGAAGTGGAATACGTAGATGGGTTGGCTCGGCCAGTATGGTTCGTGTACAGTGGCATGGGATCACAGTGGGCCACTATGGGTGCTGATCTGATGCGCATGCCCATATTTTCTGCGGCTATCGAAAAGTAAGTGCTAAAAATAAATAAAATTACATTAATAGCTATCTATTAGTTAATTAAATTCTAACCGAGGTTGAGTAGTTATAAGTTACCGTGGAAATTAAGTATTGTCTTTTAATGTCTAATGGTTACTAAACAAAGTGGTCACGGTAAAAAAAAACTAGATATATGACAAAAAAAAACTGGACAAGTGCCGGTTGGACCGCTCATGAAGAGTGCGCTAAATGTGATGAATTTATCCCAAACTATACTTGAGACCCTCAAGCCCTTTTATTTGATATATCACGCGGTAAAGCGCAAAACTGTTTTTTAAATTTTCTTCTTTGTCTCCTAAAAGTGCACCCCCACATTCAAAATTCTTACGTAACTCGTCCGGGTTTGGGTCACAAAAAATTATATGTTTACCAAATTTCAACATCGGTCCATTAGATTTGGAGTGATCCATTAAGGGTTCTGCTTTTTCATTCGGACAAACAGAACCCTAAAAATGAAATTACTCTATTAGAGTAATTTCATTTACGCACTACTTCCTGATTTTCACGAGCTCTAGAACCAAACCCTAAAAATGAAATTAATAATACGCATTACTTCCAGATGTCAACGAGCTCTAGAACCAAAAGGCATAGACATTGTGAATATTTTGACCAATCCGGACAAGACTATCTACAACAACATTCTTCATTCATTCGTCGGTATTGCTGCTGTCCAAATTGGTTTAACTGATGTACTGAGGGAAATGGGAATCGTTCCTGACAACATTATTGGTAACTTTCATATACAAGAAGATTTTTACACTGTACTTTATTCTAATGCACTCTAAAATAATATTATACAGTACTAGCGGCGCCCCGCGGTTTCACCCGCATACGTTTCGATCCCGTGAGAATATCGAGATAAAAAGTATTTTATGTCCTAACCCAGGTCATGGTCTACCCATGTGCCAAATTTCATCCAAATCTGTTCAACTTCTTTAGCGTGAAAGCGTAACAAATAAATAAACAAACTCTCTTTCGCATTTATAATATAAGTTAGGATTCTTTTAGTATGTGTAGAGATGAAATTGAATGAAATGAAGAGAGAAAGAAATTGGAAAAATATACATATTATGTATGTAATGACCTAATGGACATCTATATATATAAAATGGTAAACTGACTGACTGACTGACTGACTGGGTGATATATCAACCCACAGCCCAAACCGCTGGTCCTAAAGACATGAAACTTGGAGGGTGTGTTCTTTCTGAAGAGCAAGTACCCACTAAGAAAGGATTTTTGGGAATTCCACCCCTAAAGGGGTAAAATAGGGGATGGAAGTTTATATGAAAGTCCGCGAGTTTTGAAGATAGGATGTTCAAATTTTGGGTTTAGGCTAACGATTGAAAATTAATGTATACGTGTCTCACCGTTTATGATAATGCCACCACCGAAGGGTTAAAAAGGGGGATGAAGTTGAAGCGAAAAATCACTAAATTTACTATCTAGGCTTATGGTTGGAAGCTAACGCAACGTGCTTTCCGAGGCACGGACGGGTCTCTGTATGTAAAGATGGTCACCCATCCACAGACCAACCGCGGCAAGTGTAGCTTAACCTGATCGATCGACCTCTGCGGCTGTTATATATATAATATTATAAATTCGAAAGTAACTCTGTCTGTCTGTATGTTACCTTTTCACGCCTAAACCACTGGACGGATTTCGATAAAATTTGACAAGGAGACAGATGGCATCCCGGGGAAAAGCATAAGCTACTTTTTGTCTCAAAAATAACCCTAAGGGGGCGGATATAGGGGATGAAAGTTTGTATGGGAAACCTATCATTTCTTAAGTTAGTGCTATGAAAATTTAAATTTATGCTTTTGGTAACAAATAAAGAATTAAGTATTTTACCGTTTTTCAAAAATGATCCCTGAAGAGGGTAGAATGGGGGATGATTTTAAAATTCACATGTAATATTGTTTTTCAGTGATTCTTTTCAAGAGATTTAAGGGTTTGAGAATATAGTGATAGTCCGTATCTTTTTTTTTTTTTTTTTTGGTGGGAAATCATCCAATGACTTCTCCCGCTCTGGGCGGAGCGGAAGGGCGTGTCAGACTTTTACTGACTAAAACCCACCCGTGTTCCTTCCCTTGCCATGCCAGGGGCCACGGTTTCCCCTTAAGACTACCCGCAACCCCGGCGGGCAACGGTCCTAGCGGACCCCGTCAGTTTTGCTGACATCTCTTTGAGGCGCGCGTGGAACACAACGCGCCATCGACCCGGGCCTGGTCCTTATCGGGGGCGAGCTACCCATTGCTCACCGCCCGCAAGCCCGCGCCTACGGTGGCCGGGAATCCTCCAGGGAGTCCCGACGCCCAGGGCGTCTCCTACGGCGGCTCGGCGCGTGAGGGCGCGAACTTTGCCTCTCCCTCACGCGCTCCGCCTCCTCCTTTGCGAGCATTACTGCTTCGCAGAAGGAGGTGACGGCCTGCCATGCCCTCTCGCTCCGCACCATGGCCTGGACCAGGGCCGGACGCGAGAGGTCACTGCCGCCGATCGCCTCCACGAGGACACGGCGGTGGTCCACCCAAGCCGGGCAAACCTCCACCGTATGCTCCACCGTGTCCTCCGGACGATCCACACAATGGTGACACCCGGGCGTTTCCTCCCGCCTTATGCGAAACAGGTACCTCCCAAAACAACCGTGTCCGGTAAGGACCTGCGTCAGGCGGAAGGTGAGGACGCCGTGGCGCCTCTCTAGCCACTCCTCAAAGAGGGGACTTATCGCCGCGATTGTGGCGTGCCCACCTATAGTCCGTATCTTGAGGTTACATTTAGTGTTTATTTCATTTAAATCGGTCCACCCGGTCAAAAGTTATTACTACCTGGCTTGAAACGCATGGGAGGGATGGTGGTATTGATAGCCGGAGATTTTAGACAGACTCTGCCGGTAATAACTAGGGGATCACCGGCAGATGAAATAAGTGCATGTCTAAACACGTCGACATTATGGGGGCATATAAAAAAGTTTTGTTTAACTACAATTATGCGAGTACAACTGCACAATGATATAGAATCGGGGCAATATGCGGCAGCACTTCTGAAAATTGGCGATGACCGAATGGTAACAGTTGGTAACGGCATGATTACATTAATCTGAAAATTCTGTAATATTGTTCATATCAACAACGTGGATAGACGTTGTTTTTCAGATAATCTGAGCGATCTGCAAACTAATATGGAGAATAGAGAATGGTTGTGTAAAAGGACAATTTTGGCACCGGCGAATGAAACTGTGGGAAAGATTAATGAAAACATTAAGTCACATGTGGAAGGTGATGTTGTGGAGTATCTCTCGGTACTCCTACACAATGTCATAGACACCGAACAAGTAACGACACCGAACAAGTAACATCACCCTGTTGAATTTCTCAACTCTTTAGAGTTATCAGGAGTGCCTTCGCATACGCTGAGGCTGGTAAATGTGTCATATTTTTTTCATAAGACTTTCACACAGTTTCATACTTCCGTCCATACTATCCACACTAATATTATACGTACGAAAGTTACTGGCTGTCTCATGTCTGTAACCTTTCTGTAACGCCTAGATAGACCATGACATAGGTTATGGGATCTAGGATATATTTTTATCCCGGTAGGTAGTACGTTCCCGTGGGATAATTTCCGACCTCCACGCGGGCGAAGCCGCGGGCAAAAGCTAGTTTAAATAATAAACTTTCACAACAATCTAACTTTTGCCTGAGGACCACAATCCTAAGTCATTGAAAAAGTGTTTTTTTTCCCAGACCTAAATAAATCCAATATCAGATTTTTCTAATGTTGCTTTTTCATCACAGGACACAGCGTGGGTGAGCTAGGCTGCGCGTACGCAGACGGTTGCTTCACGGCTGAGGAGATGATTCTCTCAGCTTACAGTCGTGGACTTGTCTCTTTGCAGACGCCATTCATCCGTGGTTCTATGGCTGCTGTTGGACTTGGATTTAAAGCGGTAAGTTTTTTTAGAACTATATTTTATTACATTATCTTTTATTATATTATTATTTATGTTATATTTGTTTTTTGTGACTTAACATTGTTAATCCTCTATTTCGCGCTAAACGTCTGTCTGAAGCTGTCAGCAGCCATGCATCACTTTATGTTGATTCGCCAGATTCCTACCTCTAGTCGAGCTCTTTTTAGTTTGAGTTCCGTTACTTGTTAATCCTCTATTTCGCGCTAAACGTCTGTCTGAAGCTGTCAGCAGCCATGCATCACTTTATGTTGATTCGCCAGATTCCTACCTCTAGTCGAGCTCTTTTTAGTTTGAGTTCCGTTACTTTAACATCCTACAAACTTATTTTTGGACCAAGAAAACTTACGTAAAAAGCTGTTAGTCGGTACAATACATGTTTTTTTATTTTTTATTTGTTTCTATTAAAATCGCTTTTATTAAATAACTTATCTATGCATAATGTAACCTGCAAAATTTTGTGTAAATTGATACAGTAGTTTTATCAGAAATCGACATAACACAAAAGCAAACATAGTTCTGATAACATCTTTTGTTTATAAATATAACTCTCGTCATACGAGTATTGTTTACATTTTATATCCAGTTTACCATAAGGGATTAAAGGCAATAAAAACTGAAGTGGACTATTTTTTGTGCCCGCCGTGCAGACTGACGTGCGGGGGCGTGGGATGCGCGGGGTTCGAGATTTTGACGACATAGCGTCACGGTAAAACACCGGTTAATCTTTTTTTCTTTTAGGTAAAAGCCCTCTGCCCGCCAGAAATCGTAGTAGCATGCCACAACAGCTCTGAATCCTCAACCATATCAGGTCCAGCTGATGTGATGAAGACCTTTGTTGGAGAATTGACTGGTCGCGGTATCTTCGCCAGGGAAGTTCCATGCTCCAATATTGCGTATCATTCAAGATATATCCAGGATGCTGGTAAGACATTCACGATTGATTGAAATCATTGGTATAGTCGACCTAATAGTTGCTTTATCACGTTCGTTTAAAAATAATTCCCAGCTTATTTGAAACTTTACTAATTATGGACATACGAACTGTCACATAGAAAAATTAGAGCAGAGATAGAGTAAGTAATAATAGCCGCACGGATCAATCGATCAGATTAAGCTACGCTTGCAGTGGTTAGTCCGTGGATGGGTGACCATCTTAACATACCAAGACCCCTAGGCTCCGTGTCTCGGAAAGCACGTTAAGCCTTTGGCCCCGGCTGTCATTCGTTGATTTTTGACAGTCGTTCCTGGTCGTCAGAAGCCCGAAAGTCTGATAACCAATCTTCCCTAGGGGTATCGTAAGACCCAATATCTAGGTTGTGGAGGTCAGAAAGTCAGTCGTTCCATGTAAAATACTTATATTCAGCTGCATTCTGTTAGACTGGAAGCCGACTCCAACATAGTTGGGAAAAGGCTAGATAGATGACATAGACAACCTCGTCGTTTTATGACATTCGAGTGACATTCAACCTTTAGGGTGATACAGTTGTAAGAGTAGCGTCAACACTAGGAATAGCAAATTTCAAACGAAGCTCCTTTTAAGAAATCTGGATTAATTAACATGGAACTATAAAGACGATATTACGTTTCACAGGTCCTGGCTTACTAAAATACTTGCGCGAAGTCATCAAAAACCCGAAAAAACGCAGCGAGAAGTGGGTGTCTACATCCGTACCTCAAGACCAGTGGAATGAGGCTGCTGCTCAGTATTCTTCGGCTGAATACCACACCAACAACTTATTGGTAAGTTAATCCATCAGTAGGTGTTAAAAAAAACTTGTGACTTGAGGTGGTGTCTTACTTCTGATAGAGGAGTAACAAAGATGCATTTATTAAATCTATAAATTATCTGCCGCTGTCATTTTAAACGTTTCTTATGATAAATGATTTATTTTCTGTAAGTAGGTTTGTACAAACACTTTTACACGTCAATCACATGTTTTGAAACTAGATGAGGTCGGCGTTTCCTATCTGACTACTCTGATAAGAAAGGCCGAAAAAAACTCAGAGGTCACTGTCTCTTTTAAAGTCCAGACATAATCTTGGTCAGATCATGTGAAGAATAATGTAGATTCGTGTCTGAAATGGTATTTTTAGGAAAGAACCACCACACAGATTGAGTGGACCTGTCCAGTCAGTGCACGCATTTGTCAGTAATGTTGCTGCTCAACTCAGAACTCAAGGAGCTCAGATAGATATAGCTCAGATATAGCTTAGATTTCCTTTATTTTTTATAATCATTACACTTTTTCAATAGTTTGTTATAATATTTGATTAGTAGTTTTTCTAAAATAATTATTATTCATGAGTATTGAGTATGAATCAATGACATCTGACCGTTTTTATATTGCCGCCTAAATCTTTTTTATATCTTCAACAGAATCCAGTCCTCTTCGAAGAGACATCCAAGCTAATACCGTCAAACGCGATTGTCATCGAAGTTGCCCCACACGGTCTTCTACAAGCCATTCTGAAACGTTCACTAGCAGAATGTACTCATATACCACTCACAAGACGTGGCCACGCTGATCCTGTGAAATTCTTCCTGCAAGCTATTGGAAAGTAAGTAACTAAACGGCTCATTATCTTCCTGCCGTTATCTCATGTTACTTGGGGTCGGTCGGCGTAGCACCTTTTCTTTTTCTACTCTCTCCTGTCTACCGTCACACTATCATTTACTCCCTTTTTAACCCCCGACGGAAAAAGAGGGGTGTTATAAGTTTAACGTGTGTATCTGCGTATCTGTGTGTCTGTGTATCTGTCTGTTCCCTCGTAGCTCCAAAACGGCTGAACCGATATTGATTATTTGGTTAAGGTAAGGTTTAGCCGTTTGAAGATTATCAGCTCTTTTCTAGTTGATGATTGGATGTGCGCATCTTCCACAGGTCGGAGCGATTCGAAATTTAGTATTATATTACTTCAATGATATTAAAAGAATATAGTAACCTTGAACCGATACTGCAGCACCTGGAATTGTGTAGGGGGTTATTTAAATTTTTAATTTTAACTTGTCTTTCATATCATTCTTCGCACAATCCATCCATCTTTTCTTTGGCATTCCTCTCCCGTCAACGAATGCCATGTGCAAGTTTTTATGCGCACCTCTGTATTTCTCGCACAACTCGCGAATAGCGAAGATGGCATCCGTTGTTCCCCGACCAGGCATAAAACCGAATTGGCTTTGCGAAATTTCACTCTCTTCTCTCCGAGTGGATTCGACACAAACAGGAATAAATTTTATCCGCGGAATAAGCCTTCTCTTCCGAATTTTTTTTGAATTTTCTCCATACTAAAACTGTCAGATGAGAATCATATTCCGCGGATAAAATTTATTCCTGATTGGCCGAATCCGCCCTCAGCCGCCTTTCAATAACTTTCCCCATGCCTTCATACTATGTGACATTAGCTATATTCCTCTATAGTTGTAAGTAACTAAACGACTAAGACAATAACTATTTAGACTTCGATCTAAAATATAATTAATATCGAATGTTAATTGATTGAGAATCGAAACGAATACGAATCGTCAGAAGCCCGAAAATCTGACAACCAGTCTTACCAGGGGGTATCGCATTACCCAGTTACTGGGTTGTGGAGGTCAGATAGGCAGTCGCTTCATGTAATATACTGGTATTCAGCTGCATCCGGTTAGACTGGAAGCCGACCCCAAAATGATTGGGAAAAGGCTAGGCAGAATGAATTGATTGAGAACTGGACAGATGTTAGTTGTAAAGTTGACCACCTATTTTCATCTTACTTTGCAAGATTTATAAAAAATACTTTAAAAAATCATATTGATGGTGATGTACAAATAATGGTGTTTTATTTTAGATTGTACATGACAGGGTTTATTCCAAATGTGAGGGCGCTCTACCCGAAGGTGGAATTTCCAGTTGCTACAGAAACACCTCTGCTTTCGCATTTAGTCGAATGGGAACACAGTGAGAAATGGTAATTGCTTTTTATGATATTTATATTATTTGCTGATTCAGCACTTGGATCGTCGACAATAATATCATCATATAGAAAACATTAGAATGTAGTAAAATAATATTATAGGAATGCAGGAGAAGCAAAAAGAAAAGAAGAAGAATTTGAATGTTTTGTAATAAGTAAGAAAGAAAGCAAAATAGGTTTATTTTTCACAGAAACACGTGAACATGTAGCTGCAGAAAAAAGGCATGATGTTGTTATGTTATGAAATTAAATTAATATTTAGTGTCCAGATATACATCAATCTTACAACAAATACATCACATAGATAACGTAATAAACATACAATATTATAAATATTAACATAATATAACATGCTTTGGGGCAGCGAATTAGGTAATCGGCATTATATTATGTAAGACCTAAATAGCACATTTTCGTAAATATGCATTTGCAATTGTTTTTTAGGCCTCAAGCGAAATACAACGCAAAAGCAAGAATTTCAACGGCAATCAGAGATTTTGTCCTGAGTATCCATGACGATGACTACAAATGTTTTGAACATTATAGAAGAAATGGTAAGTAAAAATGCCTTTTTTGGACCAGAAAAGTTACAGGTTGAAACAAATAATAAAATTTTACCTCTTTATAATATTATTATATTATTTTATATTTTATATGTATTATAATATAACTATAGATAATACTAGAAAATCCAACATTCACTAATAAGTTCATCCAGGAGATAATAAAATAAATTATAATTATAATAAATTAATATTATCTCATCGCAGTTACAGTAGGTACTAGAAATGTATTAGTTCAAAATTCCAGGTGTCTACGTTTTCCCCGAATCTGCATTGCTGACTATAGTTTGGGAGACTTTGGCAATGTTCAAAGGCGTAGAATTCCGGACTATGTCAGTTGCTTTTACTAACGTGCACTTCAATGAAGAAGTTGAAATTAAAGCGGATGATCCACTTAAGCTTAGTATTATGATTAATAAGGGAAATAATTATTTCGAGGTAAGTCACATAGAAACTAAAAAACCACCTGAACCTTAAACCTTTTGATTTTTTTAAACCTATACGCACACTTAACATATAAACCATACAAGAAAAAATAAAATACTATGTCATTAATAAAAATGAATATAATATCTTTCATGAAATCTGTGACGGGCTGAGAGGAGCTTGTGGCAAAGTAATAACAGCCGTACGGGTCGATCCATCAGGTTAAGCTTCGCTTGCCGGGGTTAGTCCGTGGACCATCTTTACATACTGAGACTTCTCCGTGCATCGGAAAGCACGTTATGTTGTTGGTCCCGGCTGTCATTCGTGGATCTTTGACAGTCGTTACGAGTTGTCAGAAGCCCGAAAGTGTGACAACCAGGCTCACCAAGGGGTGCCATATTGACCCAGTCACTGGGTTGAGGAGGTCAAACAGGCAGTCGCTCCTTGTAAAATACTGGTAATCAGCTACATCCGGTTAGACTGGAAACCAACCCCAAAATGTAGTAATAGTAGATGGATTCTGATAAATACTGTGACGGATAATTTTGAAGGAAACGGGACATTCACTTTTAATAACGCTTTACTAAATTCTACTTATTTTTATATACATAGAGTATACCAAATAAACTGATAGGTAGTGTGCAGACTTGTCTTCTATCATTAATAAATCATAAATTGCAGGTTACTCACAATCTAACAACGGTAGCTAAAGGCTATATTAATGAAATGGATCCTGAAGATTGTAGTGAACGTCAATTGGAGAAGTCACCGATTAAAAATAACGTTTTCCTAAGAACCCAAGATATATACCAAATTCTACGCATGAAAGGTTATTCCTACGAGTAAGTATTTATAAAAAAGTATTGTCTAACCAAATAAAATGATCATAATGTTAAAAGGCGTCAAAACTAAAACTTATTCTCATTTTCAGAGGTAAATTCCAGTCGATCCATTCAATAACGTCTAACAGTACAACAGCACATATCAAATACACGGAAGAATGGATTCCACTCCTTGACTCAGTTTTACAATTTTCTGTGTTCAAGAGAGAATACGCTGGATTATCGAAACTGAAACATTTTGACAAACTGATTATCAATACTGGAAATCACTCAAAAATTGTTCAGAATAATGTAGACGGTGAACCATGTTTGACTGCTGAGTACTATGATTTACATGATATTACAAGGTAATTCAATTTCTGCAAAAAAACCAAAAAACTGACATTTTTGACACCTGATTTTGTACATAAAACACTAAAAACAGTCAAACCAATAATCAAAGCATTTATTTCAAACAAAATAATTACACACGCTTTTGAATTGCCAAGGGGTTGGTCGGTCAGAAAGATGAAGCTTGTTTGAAGCTTTTTTTGAAGATTGAAGCATTCCAAAGCGTAGTAGGTTCCTATGGAGAGGAACGGGCACGAAACTCCTCTCAAAAATAATACCTACCTAATGAATATTTTTTTCTAGATGTGGTGGCGTAGAAATCAGTGCTATTACCTATTCTGATATGCCAATTGTCGAAACTGACCCTGATATTCTACAAACCCGTTGCTTTGTACCACACTTCCTGCGAGGCAAAATTGACGTGAGCGATACTAAAACAGATTTCACTTGTTGAATATAATTATGTTAGTGATTATGTAGACCCAAATTAAAACCATGTTTTTTTTTATGTAGCTCAAGTCAGCCCTTCACGTGAATATGCAAATTGTGGCTGATAACACTACACACAATCAAATAAAAATAACGAAACTATTTTCAACGAATTATCCAGAAATATCAAATGTCCTGGAAGAAGTAACAGACGAAATTCCATGTAAAGATTTTATACTAAATGGATCCTCTAAGGATACTGTAGAAACATTTACCGTTTTTGTAGTCGACAATTTATTGGAAGATGAGTTTGTAAGTATAAAACATAATCGGTTAGATTTTATCGAAATTAAAGATCAATAAATAACTAAAAATATATTTTCAGAAAATGGAAACAATGTCAAGAGTTTTGCCAAAATCTACATTCATTTTGTCAATTGAAAAAGATACAGCAAGAATATTACCAAAATACAAACTATTCAACATCATATCAGCCATGAGCGTCAACAATTATATGTTGGTGTTAGTGAACACGGTTGATTCTAGTGACAGTGAAAATATCACGTATATGCCAATAACTAATGATAATAAGTTTACTTGGGTACCAAGAGTGCGGATGGAGCTAGAAAGGACAAGAAAACTTGTGCTGGTCTCGGAAAGGCAACCTTACTCTGGTCTCTTAGGTAATTTGTTACAAACCCAACTTACGTTCTTTTGAAATTCAAAATTAACTGTAGTAAATTATAATTGTTTCTCTTTATCAGGTATGGTGAAGAAGCTAAGAGAAGAATATGGTAATAAGATTGGATTGGTAATAGTCGATGATTATCACGTGGAAAACTTCAACACGGAATCAGAAATATTCAAAAATCAACTTCAGAAAAAACTGTCCATTAATGTTTTCAAGAAGGTAAACCATACATAAATGTCAATTTAGTAACAAAAATGTTCCCTTATTTGTTTAAATATAGTAATGATAGTGTCAATGAATCTTTTCCTTCTAAAACTGTAACGAACTGCTTTTTTTAGGGACACTGGGGTGGATATTATAGCCTAACAAATGCCAAAGATACAATTATAAGGAATGTCACCTTGACTAGTACATTGCCTGGTGATCTGGATAGCTTGAAATGGGTTGAAAAGCCTGAAATGCCTGCAAGCAACACTATGGTTCAGGTATGAAATGCTCGGACAAAAAATCGTGAAATTGACTAGACTTGATATATGTAGCACTTTTGCTTGTTGATGATGGCTAAATTTCAAATAATTTATTTTTTGTTCAGGTGTGCTATGTTGGACTTTCAAGTGAAGATGCTCATAATGCAGCTGGTACTTCTCTTACACCAAACAAGGGCTTTGGGAAGGAGTTTAGTGGTATTGATATCAAGTAAGTCATCGTCATGGTATTATAATCAGGCGATAGAAGGATTACTGAGACATCAACAGCCTAGTGGCTGGATGAAATTCAGAGAATCAATCTTCCAAAATAACAAGTGACGACAGTGACAATGCAATGCTTACGGCACTTTAATCGGTCGCGTTATTTTGCCATTTATGCCAATTTAGATGGCGCCACTATTAGGTTGCAAACTGGCGGCACTTTATCCGTTAATTATAATTATGTAGAATGCCGCTGGCGGTACTCTATATACACTTCCTATTATTTAAATTGCAGTAACGAGGTCTTAATGAATTAGACAACATAAGTGTATGGTACTTTTATTTCAGTGGTCAAAGAGTGATGGGAATAGTTCCCGAAGGTGCATTAGGCAGCATTGTGAAGGCAGATCCAGCGCTGCTATGGCCTGTTCCAAAACACTGGAGCTTAGAGGACGCAGCCACCGTACCTATGGCTTATGTGAAAGCATATTATTGTCTGGTACGTTTATTTTTCAAGCACAGCTGTTCATCACATACTTTTGTCTTTTCTTGTTGTTGTGTCGAGATATCTCTTTGTATTTACTACATAATACATTTTGTACTAAACGTGTATTATCATGTCTATTCTGCAGAACACCTTCTTGAAAATGGACGTAATTTGTGAAAAATCCGTGTTTATAAATGGCGCTGAAGAACCATTAGGCCAGGCAATCATTTCTTTAGCTCTTTTCCTAGGATACCCGGTGTTTGCAGCTGTAGATGATTCACAGAAGAAAAAAATATTGCTCAAACTTTTTCCACAGTTGGATGGTAAGATATTTTTGATTTTATTTGCACTGTCTCGATGGTCTAGTGCTGTGAACCCTCAACTATGAGCTGAGGAGGGTACGATATTCAGGTCGGGCAAAGTCGAGTGTTATTGGGGTTTTCCATCAATAATTTCTCAGCAATAGCCCGCAATTCTCGTCGATAAGCTCTGAAATGTAACTGCGCATCAAAGACCTGACGTCACACAAATCCTTTATCACGCTTTTAGAGTTTACCGCGCGATCAACATATATAAGACTATCTGACATCAATCTTTGGGCAGTTGCCCGCCAGACACAACACCCGTCAGGTCGGAGGATCCTCCCTATTCTATAGAGGATGAGTGAACTTTACACCCTGTTAATCATACCTCTAAACACCTTTCACTAACCCTTCGGGGAAAGCAACATACCATTCCAACAGCTGCAAGTTATTAGTATTTTACATGGAACGACTGCCTATTTGACCTCCACAACCCAAGTTACAGGGCAATAAGATATCTCTTGCTAAGACTGACTGTCAGAATTTCCGGCTTTTGTCTAAACATTGCGACTGTCAAAAAATTTATAAATGACAGCCGGGACCATGAAGTTATTTAAGTACTAAGTTCTATTTATTTTTGTTAAAAATCTTTCATGTTACAGAGAAAAACGTAGTCTGCTCTCGTGTCGATTCTCATAGCACAGTCATGATGAACTCAAATATGAAATGCTGCTCCATTGTCATTAATTGTGCCAGCGGGCTGTTGCGTCATGTAAGTGTCTTTATAATCAGAAATCCATTCATGTTTACTTCTCTAGGGAAGGCCACGATGATCGTTTATTTATATTCAAATATGTCGAATATTGAAATAAATTTTGATTTGTTTTTATTAATTTATCCATCTTCTTTTAGTCTGCTATGAAATGTGTAGGCAGTGCCGGATACTTGTTGGACGTCTGTGATGATGACATAAAAAATAACGAAGACTTTGGAATGTCTTACTTGTGGAAACGAAGAAATTACAAAGCTGTCAGGATTTCCAGCCTATTTAAACCGGAATACGCTGAAGAGAAGACGGTTAGCAAAAAAACAGTATTTTTTTATTTGCAAAAATTAAACAATTAAAAAAAAATGACTTATAATTTTAATCTTTTTTGGATAATTATGTTTTTAATTACACAAAAACGAACAAAAAGGTAGCATTTTCTTATTTCTTTCAGACAATACAAAGTATGATGACTGAAGGCATTAAACAGGGCATGGTTAGGCCTTTGAACCGACTAGTATATTCTCCAGTGGAGGTTTCCAAGGCTTTCAGACTTTTGTCTCTAAAGAGATTTAGTGGCAAGGTACTAATAAGAATGAAAGAACCCCAGGTTTCAAGCGCTGTGATAAATGCTACGCCAAGGTATTTATGGTTTTTTTTTCTGATAACTTTATAGAAATAAGGCCAACAGGAAAATGGCAGTGATAACTATAGGTTGTATAGTAAAAAAATATTTCCTTTAGTGTCCAGGGAGAAAACAAAATTCATAAGTCTACAGTGGAAATATGAAATAACGTAAATGACAAATCTCAGGATTTCAGAAGAACCAAAATTGTTTTTTTTTTAACCTGGTGGTAACTTTTTGGCTATAACTTCTATTTAAAAATGTCTATAAGTTATGGTGGTGGTGATGGTCACCCATCCAAGGAACGATCGATCAACTATGTTCTTACTAGTACTAGTAGTAGACGTACTATATTATCGGCAGTTTGAGTAGTTTATACAGTTTAGTCGTTCAGCTCCTTTAGTTATGAGTTGAGCTACACGATTACTTACAAATGCGTGCACTGACTGGACAGTTCCACTAAAATCTATATATAAGGTGCTATAAAAATATCTGCCACGGCTGCAATGGGAGATAGTATTGTGTTTATAGATTACAATAGTAAAGATAAATTATTGATCATGTGTCATATTTTTTTTCATACAAAAAATTTTACGTATAAATTTGCAAGTGTACAACTAGTCAGCTGATTTCAGTTTTCATTCACAGAACAGATGGAAAGAGATAGCAGTTGTTTTCATTGACGAAGTGCACTTCGCGCGTAATTTGTGAACCACGTTATGCAGAGTAGAGTCAATGTTTATTTAACTACTTTATTTTCTCAAATTGATTTAACTGTGCCGGGGTACGAAATTTCTTCACTATTGTTATCTTTAAACACAATACTACCTCTCATTAAAGCCGTGGCAGATATTTTTATAGCACCTTATATAATTATGTCTGTACTTTGAAACAGACTGCGACCTCAGAGTTTCTTCCGGTCATTCTTCTCAGAGTAGTCGGATAGGAAACACCGAACTCATAGGTGTTTTTATGATCCAATGTGCAGAAATTAATATGAATAAACTCATACTGTAACTTTACTAACAATATGTTATCTTTTCAGAATTAACTATTCATCTGAAGGCACATACATTGTTGTTGGTGATGAAAGTGAACTTGGAATCGAAGTGGCAGACAGATTAGTTCAGCGTGGTGCCAGAAACCTGGTTTTACACCTAAAACCTAACTCTCTGGCTGGGTATTGCTATACTAAGTTGGCGTAAGTATACAGGGTGACAGGGTTGCAATACAAAGACGAGTCCCATCAAATATGATAACTTTTATCATCGGGCAGATTATTTGCCTGTTCCGTCGCTCCAATAAAACCTTTTTTACCCGACTACGGCGAAGCAAAAAGGAGGGTTATGATTTTGACCGGTATGTATGTAGGTATGTATGTATGTATGTATGTATGTATGTATGTATGTTCATTTGTTCCCTCATAACTTCTAAACTACTCAACATAATTGGACAAATGGGGTATCGATGGAAGCGTCTCGGTCGTCCGATGGTTATAGGCTATGTGACGTCACATTAAATTGAATATGGCGCCCTCTAGAGGACAAAAAGTCATGAACTAAAAAAAAAAGATTTTTTAATGGTGTCATGTTGGGTATCAAATGAAAGGGCTTAATGAGCACATTTCAAAAATATATATATTATAACCCCAAAATAATTTAAATAAAAATAAAAGTAATAAAAACTAAAACCCAACTACGGCAAAAGTCAACTAAAAAGGTATAAACAAGTCATCACAGACAGACTAATTAAAAATCCGGAGTCACACGTAATCTATCCGACTGTGACTCCGGATTTTTAATTAGTCTGTCTGTGATGACTTGTTTATACCTTTTTAGTTGACTTTTGCCGTAGTTGGGTTTTAGTTTTTATTACTTTTATTTTTTTACTGTAAATACTTTCGTTACATTTTCACTTTTGAATTCGTACTTAAAGACCAAGGAATCATAATA